>OY821793.1:9735992-11140158 GCA_963682175.1 Triglochin maritima | reverse complement strand
AATTATTTTGTTCATATCTTAAAGGAACATTGTTCAAGTTTTTCAGACATTCATCAAATGTGGACCCAAACATAAAATCAGAAGAAAATGATAGCATGCAGGGTTGAAAAGTGGCAGGTGTATTACGAAGTTGAAAAGGCATGCGTCTAAAATCAAATAAAGTTCCATAGAGACAAGTGAATGTTGTTTTTTGTTGATCCTCAGGGGTAATAGGTATTTGATGGTATGCACTATAGCCATCTAGAAAATAGTAGTAATCATATCCCATAAATATTTATAACGTTTGATCGATAAATGGCAAGAAAAAATGATCTTTTCTAGTTGCATCCTTCAATTTCTTGAGGTCTACTACAACCCTCCAACAGTCACAGTTTTAGTTGGAATCAATTCATTATTTTCATTTTTACTACTATAATACCCCATTTTTAGGAAAACAATGCAAAGGACCAACACATTTAGAATTAGAAATGGGAAAGATTATACTTGTATCCAACCATTTAATGATTTCTTTACGCTCTACGTCTTGCATAGGTGGATATAACCTCCTTTGAGGTTGTGCAATTGCCTTTTTGCCATCCTCCAATAAAATTTTGTGCATACAAAGTGTGGGGTTTACTCCTTTAATGTCATCAATAGTCTACCCAATCACCTTTTTGTGCTCTCTTAAAACTCGTAAAAGCTTGTCTGAATCACTATCCTGAGAAGTGATGAAATAATCGTAGGCATGGTGTTGTTACCTTCACCCAGAAAATCATATTTCAGGTGGGGGGGGGGGGGGGGGGGGGGTAATTGTTTTAGTTCAGGTTTCACAAAAAATTCAGCTCATGAGCAAAATTTGACTCAAATGGTGGTAAAAGTTTTAAACTTAATTTCTAAGCATTCTTTTATATTTAATTGAGCATTCTTACTATATTGATTTCTTCTTTAGACAAGTTATGTTGGTCAAGTTTAGATGAACTTTTTATACATTTATCCATTTATTTGCAAGATATAAATGTCTTGCAGTTTCAGAAACAATACAATCCACCCTAAACATTTCATCACTACCATTAAAAGGTAATTTTATTGTTTGGAAAACGTTAAAGACAATATTTCCATCATTCAATCTAACTGTCAATTTCTCGAGCTCAACATCAATTAAAGCCCTACTAGTGTGTAAAAACAATATTCCCAAAATAATAGCTACATAATTTAACAGAGCGATCAACAAGTACTAAAGTAACAGTAGTGGGTGTAGACTCCTCTAAACCAAGTCTATGAAAGAGTGATAAAGACATTAAATTCACACTGGACCCAAGATCAGACAATGCTTTTGAAATTCACAACCACCAATTTCACAAGGTATAAAAAAGGCCCCTACTCCTCTCAATTTAGGTGGTAGCTTACGTTGAACTATTGCATAATAATCCTCATTTAAAATATTGACTCACACTCTTCTATTTTTCTTTTATTACTTATTATGTCTTTTGGAAATTTAGCATATGTAGGCATTTGGGATATGTCTTCTAGAATAGGTATGTTGATGTGTAACTTCTAAACACCTCTAAAATTTTAGCAAATCTACCATCATCGTTAGAGTTTGCTTACCAACTGGGAAAAAGTTTTGTACTACTAGAAACATTTATATGTGAGGAAAGATATTATCCCCTTTTGGTAGATGTCTTGTTTCTACCCTTTTGTCACCTTCATTGTTATGGTCATCAGGCACATGTGATTTAGTTGCACTAGGCTCAATTTCAGCATGATGTTCATCCCTCTTTTTCCCGCTCCTTTTCTCATGTCAGTGCATAATGTAATTGCTTTGGTCTCCTCCCTTCGGTTGTTCACCGTGTTGGTTGGAAAACCTCTTTGTAGCATTGATTTCTGTTTTTGGATTTGGATTAATTGGCTCATTATGGTCACAAGAGAATCCTGAGTACGGATATATTTGTCAAGCTTCTCGTCATAAAATGACCACTTAAACTGATTGACATACCATGAGAAATTAGGATGATATATGCTTTCAATCTAGGGGTGGGAATAGGTATTCGGAACCGGTTAAACTGAACCAAAACCGGTGGTACCGAATCGGAACCAAACTGAGATAAACTGGATATGGGTCGGATTTGGATATTCAATTTCAGAACTGACCCGTATCCGATTTTCACCACAAGAACTAGATCCGAAACCGAATCCGGTTTATTGATTTTTTTAAAACTAATCCTCCTACACCTACAGGTTGTTAGGATCTATGGCTCTCTAATCACTAGATAAATGCAGAATTAAAAATAATAATCGAAGAATTAAGGGAAGAGACAATACAAACCACAAAATCGACGACACCAGAGTTTAGATATGTTCGGCACCCACACCCGGGTCCTAGTCCTTCTCGCAAGCCTCCCTCGATCCCCCGAGCCTCGCCTATGGTTCCACTAACCGTTTTCTTTTCCGGGCCGAGATCAACACCATTTACAACCACCGAGCCTCGTGAACAACCTCGCCTCGCTCGTGTCTCCTCTCACAACCCGAGAGGGAGCTTCCTCGAAGCTTTACAACTCTTTGGTGATTCTTGAATATTGAAATGGAATCACAATCTAACTAACATTCTATACTTGAGCACACTTGGATATTGATATGGAATTGGATATGCAAATGGTGAAGTTTTGTCTTGAGTGTTGAGGATTGAGTGCTTGAAGATGAAGATGATTTAACTTTGAATATAGGATAGATAGGGAGTGTTCAAGAGTCTCAAAACCAACAAATAGGGTCCTATTTATAAGCCTTCAAGCTCTACTAGCCATTTGGGAGTTGGTGGGGAAATGGACAAATAGGAATGCAAAATGTGACTTAAGCTCAGACAGATTTCTATGCATATTCGGTCGACCATTAACCGAACGGTAGTTCGAAGTATTGGTCTGAATTAAGCATACTATTCACTGAAAGTGGTTCGGATCACCGATCACCAACTTCCAGTAGCTTTTTACAATTTATCCCTAATTAAGTTCGGTTAACCGAATTCCATTTGGTTCACCGTTCCAAGGTCGATAGTAAGATTAGTTGGGCTCTGATCTACTCAAGTTCGGTTGACCGTGTACACCTCGGTAGACCAAAGTTAGCACGGGTTTTGCACTAACAATTATAGCTCAAATAGTCGTTCGGTACAACGGTCAAGTGCCACGTGTGAATAGCCGTTGGGTGCCTAAAGCCAAGATGGACTCGGTTGACCAATAGGTATTTGGTTGTCCGAATTAGGACACGTCAATTGGGCTGTAAGGACTTGATTCAAATGCGACCGTTGGAGCAAAGTCCAAAACCGCTCCAGGGCTATTCGGTTGACCGAAGGTGGTTCGGTCATCCGTCGGGGCAATTCCAGATAACACCTAGGTTTTACTGATGGGAAGTATTTGGGTAACCAATAGGTGTTCGGTGGACCGAACTAGAAAGGTTTTGGTTGACCGTGAGGGGTTCAGTTTACCGAATATTGACGGGACAGAATCATAGTGCTCAAGTTTACATTAAACCTTATGGACTCAATAAATACAAAATTATATGTCTTGGTCCAAAGCTTTGATTACAAGTCTTGAGTCTTTGTCCCAATGCTCATTTTCTTGATTATTTTGGTCAACCTATTAAGATGATTGCAAGTATACAAATATGTATGACATGAATGTAATCGTGTTTGCTCACTTTGAATGATTAGGTTGATTTATTAAGATTAGTTTAATTAATCATCAAAATTAATATAGATTAAGGCCAAAAAGCCGACAATCTCCCCATTTTTGATGATGACAAATCTATATCTAAAAACATGAGATTCAATTTAAGTTCTCCTATTTTCTATATGATTGCTCCCCCTTCATATATGCAAACTATGCATGTATAAGATACTCCCCCTACCAATATGCATAGTATGAGTAAATTGAAGCTCAATCGTTATCATTATCCCCCTCTGACATCATTCAAATGCAAACAATACAAGCATATGATGTAAAGGTATATGATTACATAATTCTCCCCTTAATTAGATGATATAACATTATATGCTCCCCCTATTACTAAAACCTAAAGGCAATGATGTAAGATATCAATTAAGCATGCAACAATCCTAGATTAGAACCAAATGTTAAAGTTTAAGAGGATTGAAAATGTCACCAAACTTTTGATCCTCGATTTTGTATTGGTTCCAATCTCCTTTCCACAGCGACAACGAATTTATGAATTCGATCCAAATGATTTCCTTGAAGCTTGGAATCAATCTTTATTGCTTGAGCCGATCGCTACCATTTCTCCTCGTTCTAAGTACTTACAAGTGAAAATTTTGGTACCCAAACAACCTGGGGTCCTTTGACATTAGTTTTTGATACCCAAACCATTTTGGTCTTAGGTGCCAAACACTTGATGAACTCTTATTCACAAAGAAATGCTTTCCATTCATGGTAGTGTGAATAACATGGTTTTTGTAGTTGTTAACATAACAGCCTACACCATGCTTATCTAAAGATAGTTTTTGACTACCTATGAGCATATCAAGTATTTTCTTTCCCTTAGTAAATCTTTCATGATCCTTTTGTAATTGAACATTCTTAGCAATTAGATCTTGAATTTCATTACTACATGAAGGTTTTGCATTTAGAGTTGCAATTTCATCAATCAAATGAGTATTCTCTAATGCATTTTTATCATGACTAGCAAGTAATTCACTTTTCTTATTTATGATACATTCAATTTGAGATTGTAGCTCATTGATTTTCTTTTTAGCTACTTTGTTTCTTTGACAATTGTTCTCAAAATTTTCAAGCAATTCATTGAATTCACATTGAAGTTCATTATACGCATTTGAATGAGTTGAATCAAATGAATCACGACTAGGGCAAGAAGATACCTCACTATCATCATCTTCCATTGCCATGAAGCACATCGAGGCGATTTCGCCTTCAATTGATGAAGATGATGAAGTGTCCCAAGTTACTTTGAGAGCTTTCTTCTTCTCTTTTCTCTTGCTCTTCTTCTTCTTCTTCTTCTTCTTCTTCTCTTTTCTCCTTTCTTTCTCTTCTTCGAGAAACTCCTTGAATTGTTCTTCAATGTCACTATCTCCTTTGATCGAATTGGCGACGTCGTGTAGCACCAAGGATTTCTTAGTTCCCTTCTCCTTGCGGTCTTTCATTTGTATCTCATATGTCATGAGATTACCCATTAGCTCCTCGACAGATAATTTGGTGAGATCTTGTGCTTCTTCGAAGGCGGTCGTCTTCTCCTCCCAATCGTCAGTGAGTGACCGGAGATTCTTTCGAGTCATTTCTCCCTTGATAAAATCCTTGCCAAGTGCTTTGTGAGAGTTAATGATCTCAGTGAAGCGAGTGTGCATCTCGCTTATGTTCTCACCGGATTGCATACGAAATAGTTCATATTTATGCATGAGCAAATTAATCCTAGTTTCTTTCAATCTAGTTGAACCCTCATGATGCATTTCTATTGTATGCCAAATGTCATATGCACTTTCACAACCTCTTACCCTATTGTATTCCCCTTCATTTAACCCATAATACAAGATGTTCATAATACGGGAATTCATCTCCACTTCCTTAAGTTTGGGTTTAGTTAAGGATACAATTTCATCATCGTTTGGAGGTGTGTATGGGTTTAAGATGAATGTCCAAAATTTTAATTCATTGGATTGCAAATAAATTCTCATTCTTTTCTTCTAATAGTCATAGTTTAACCCATTAAACAAAGGTGGCTTAGTTGTGGTTATCATTCACAATGATTAAAAGTAGATGCCATGCTAAATTACGATTATGAAATTAGCAACCTAATGCTCTGATACCAATTGTTAGGATTTATGGCCCTCTAATCACTCGATAAATGCGGAATTAAAAATAATAATCGAAGGATTAAGGGAAGAGACAATGTAAACGACAAAATCGACGACACCGGAGTTTAGAGAGGTTCGGCACCAACACCCGGATCCTAATCCTCCTCGCAAGCCTCGCTCGATCCCCCGAGCCTCGCTTATGGTTGCACTAACCGATCTCCGTTCCGGGCCGAGATCAACACCGTTTACAACAACTAAGCCTCGCGAACAACCTCTCCTCGCTCGTGTCTCCTCTCACAACCTGAGAGGGAGCTTCCTCGAAGCTTTGCAACTCTTTGGTGATTCTTGAATATTGAAATTGAATCACAATCTAACTAACACTCTAAACTTGAGCACACTTGGATATTGATATGGAATTGGATATGCAAGTGGTGAAGTTTTGGCTTGAGTGTTGAGGATTGAGAGCTTGAAGATGAAGAGGATTTGACTTTGAATATGGGATAGATTGGGAGTGTTCAAGAGTCTCAAAACCAACAAATGAGATCCTATTTATAAGCCTTCAAGCTCTACTAGCCATTTGGGAGTTGGACCAATTGGAATGCAAAATGTGACTTAAGCTCGGGCAGATTTCTATGCATATTCGGTCAACCGTTAACCGAACGGTAGTTCGAAGTATTGGTCAGAATTAAGCATACAGTTGACTGAAAGTGGTTCAAATCACCGTTCACCAACTTCCAGTAGGTTTTAACAATGTAGCCCTAATTAAGTTCAGTTAACCGAATTCCATTTGGCTCACCGTTCCAAGGTGGACAGTAAGATTTGTTGGGCTCTGATCTACTCAAGTTCGGTTGACCGTGTACACTTCGGTAGACCAAAGTTAGCGCGGGTTTTGCGCTGACAGTTATAGCTCAAATAGTTGTTGGGTACAATGGTCAAGTGACACGTGTAAATAGTCGTTGGGCGCCTAAAGCCATGATGGACTCGGTTGACCGATAGGTATTCGGTCGTCCGAATTAGGACAAGTCAATTGGGCTCTAAGGACTTGATTGGAATGCGACCGTAGGAGCAAAGTCCAAAACCGGTCCAGGGCTATTCGGTTGACCGAAGGTTGTTCAGTCTTCCGTCTGGGCAATTCCAGATAAAACCCAGGTTTTACTGATGCGAAGTATTCAGGTAACCGATAGGTGTTCGGTGGACCGAAGTAGAAAGGTTTTGGTTGACCGTAAGGGTTCGGTTTACCGAATCTTGACGGGACAAAATCCTAGTTCTCAACTTTACATTAAACCTTATGGACTCAATAAATGCAAAATTATATGTCATGGTCCAAAGCGTTGATTACAAGTCTTGAGTCTTGATATCTTTGTCCCAATGCTCCTTTTCTTAATTATCTTGATCAACCTATTAAGATGATTGCAAGTATACAAATATGTGTGCAATGCATGTAATCGTGTTTGCTAACTTTTATTGATTTGGTTGATTGATTAAGATTAGTTTAATTAATCATCAAAATTAATATAGATTAAGACCAAAAAGCCAACACACGTGACTTACCATTTCTCATTTGTAATGAAAACCCCTAATCCTTGTCTCCCTTCTTTCCCGCCTCCACGCCCTCTTTCGCGTGGATGTTTGGTGTGGTGGTGTTTGTCTAGGGCATGTTGTTGTTCTGCGAAAAAGATTTCATTTTCTTTCTATTTTGTGGTTAAGATCTCACACAGTTATTAATTTAGTGGTGAATGGATTCAAAACTTGTTTTTACCATCATTTTTAGTTAGAAAATTTGTATTTTTTTACCTTAGTTGATATTAATAGATTTTTTTTTGGTCCTAATCGATGTTGAAAATGTCATGATTCGTCTCCTTTGATATGTATTTGGTCTATACTGTGGATAAGATTATGAGAGAAAACCTGTTTTTCCGGTTTCTTTCTTAGACATGTATTTTGATTTCTTGTTTCAGTTAACCTGTTTTTCCTGTTTTTGATATTTATGTTTCTTTGTTAGACAGGAAAATCTCTCTAGCTCTTAGGCATTAACTAAAGGATTGCTTTTGTGTTCTCCACTTCGCTATAGGATTGCATTAATAAGTTCATGCTTTTAGCTTGTGCTAAAAATTCTTATTGATTTTTTTCCTACAGTGTAATGGATGATCTTGAGGTGGAGAAGTCAAACACTGGCAGCAGTTCAGGTGATTTGTTGTTTTGGAATATTTGATCTTAGGCCTTGAACCATTGTTTTTTGTTCCATTTTTTGTTTTATATTTTGTGTCATATTGATTATTTATTTTTATTTGCAGATAAGCTGCCATATGCTTCAAATCTAGCAGATGACATTGCCATTACCGATGACCTGGATGATCTCCAAAAGCAGTTGGAAGCTTTGAATTCAGTCTAAACATAAAGACGGAGATCCATTTTTGGTTTATTATGAAGACCGCGTTTAAATTCTCTCTTACATTTCGTAATTGTTTCTGATTGGAAGCGTGCTCAACGATCAAGGGCAATTTGTATTTGGATTAATTTCTATATGTACATGTTCTATCACTTTTAATTGTTTCTAAAACTCTTTCAACATATTTGGTTGTATTTTAAATTGGAGATGTATGAAGTAGTCAAAGTTGTTGTTTAAAAACATATTGCATTTTTAAATTGGATGAATGAATTAGTTAAAGTTGTTGTAAAAATGAAAAAAAATTGTACAAATAAGTTGAAAAAATAGGTTATGTACGGGATCCGGTTCCAACGGATCCGGTTCTGGATACTCATGATCCCACCAGATCCGGTTTTGGGTAACCAAATTGAGAACCGACCCGGATCCGGTTCGGTTCTGGGTACCCAACTTGAATATGGATCCGGTTCCGGTTCACCCAGGATCCAAACCGGAACCGATCGGTTGCCATCCCTATTTCAATCCTTGATGTATATGTTGGAAAAACGCAGAAGGAACATTATTACATCCTTGAGCATAGGCTAGTTCTTGTTGTGACCTGTGTTGGTAACTTGAATTTCTATCACACACATCTGCAACATGGACTAGTATCAAAGCAAACTAAACAAACTTGTTTTTGAGGGTTAACGCTAGAATCAAAGTTTGTTGCATAACTTCCTTAAGAGACCAAATTTCATGAATTGTTTGTTGTTAGTGGATCATATCATATCTTTAAATTCATGGGTATCATTGACTTCGAACACTGAAACATTTTCGAATGTCTGACACAGAGTTTTCATAAACATTTCTCTTGAACCAACTCCCAATTTCGGAAGACCAAACATCTCATGTGACGTTTGATTATTTTTTTTGATTTTCTAAATAATAAACCGGATTCGGTTCCAATGGTGAGAACAGGATCCGAACTGGATCCGGGTCGGTTCTGAAATTGAATATCTACATCCGACCCATATCCATTTTATCTCGGTTCGATTCCAGTTTGGTACCACCGGTTCCGGATACCCATTGCCACACCTATATACAGGGTTTCCAAAAACTTGTTAGTTCAAATTTCCAAACCTATTTCCAGTCATCGTAAATCTGTCATCTACAAGATTAGTTTTTTGCTCTATACGCCACACTTGACCAAAGCTCCCCCCGGATCTTTCCAATAGTTATGAAACTTAAAAATCCTATAAATATGAGCTCCTACACACATTGGAGAATTTATTCTCAAGAGCTTCTGTAAGTGTTCAAGTGCTACAACTTCAAGATTTCAAGCTTCATCTAATATCTCTTTGCTACCACTCAAAGCTTAAAACCCACACTTGTGAACCTAGTTCTATACCCAAATCATGTGTTCAAAGTTGAAGTGTTTGTATAGTGATTCCAACTTCATATCCAAGAAATGCAAGGTTTTAAAGCTTCAGGGGAGCTTCCTTGTCGGGTTGTAAGAGGAGGTTCAAGCAAAGCGAAGTTGTTCGGTTGCTTGTGTTGTAATGAAAGCTTGATCTCTACTTGGAATGATGGACAGATTATAGGAAAACTCAAGAGGATCTCAAGCTTTAATTGGGGTCGAATGTACATCTTCTTGCTCCACATCTTATGAACCTGGTGCATCATGTTCATCTAGACCACCACTATTTCATTGTCTTAATTTTAGATCTTGGAGGAACCAAATGAAAAGACACATGAGATCCATGAAATTTGATATGTGGTTTTTTAATTTAAACTCCATATAAAATTCCTAAACTTGATTTTGTTGATCAAAGTGAAAAACAAATTAAAAAAGCTCAAATGAATTCCACACAACTACATAATGGGGTTATTACGTTGAATTTTTTGACATATCATGTCGGGTTGACTGACCCTAGTTGACCGACGTGTGTCCAGGAGACGTGGTAAGAGGGGGGGGGGGGGGGGATATCACATCGGCCAATACGTTCACGTGGTATGTAGGTCAACCACTTCAGTATTTACCAATAACACCAATGTGGTATTTACAACATACCACGTCGCCCGCACCTAGACGACCGATGCGGATGTCCTATTATTCAAACAAGAAATTCGGATATTTTTTTCAATAATAGGACAAACCACATCAATTTGTTGGCAAGTGACGACAAGGTCTGTAGACACACCACATCGGTTGAAACAGAATGCCGACGTGGTCTAACCTATTAATAAGAAAAGAATTTCGAAAAAATGAAATAGTAGAATATACAACGTCGGTTAGTTGGAAAACAACGTCGACGTGGTATGTCCTATTATTAAAAAAAGAATTCGAAAAAATCAAATAATCGAATATACCACGTCGATTTGTTGACAAATGACATTGATGTGGTATGTCCTTTCTTGAATTTTTTTTGTCAAATTCCACATCGATTTCTATGAAATAACCGAGCGTTATGTCCTTAAATGAAATTTATTTTTTAATTCTGATTTTATTTTTAATATCACATAAAAATCTTTTTAATTGAAACAGAAATACATGATTGAATCGTTTATATATACCGCAAGTGCACGGCGTCAGTGAAGACGCGGAAAGTACAGGTCGTGTCCACGAGGAGGTGTGTGAACTCTGGTTTGTTCGAAGGCGAGAGGGAAACCAAGGGTAGAAGAGATTGATTAAACTAACTAGACGAAACTATGCTATGCTACACTAGTACGAAACAAACAAAGAATATGAAAGCACTAAATAGAAGATGAAATAAGTGGTGATGAATGCATTCAATAATCTCAAGTGTAGGTAGTATTTGCTATGCATATGAAGTACCTCATGGCAAGATCTATCATCCAAATAACTAACCTAAGTGATTAATATGAGCATGATCAAGTTTCTTATTAAGAACCTAAACAAGCATGGAGTGTACCTAAAGATTATGGCAGAAACCATCAAGTTAAGTATTCTCTTTAATTCAAACAAGCACACTAACATTTCTCACATACAACAATATTTAGCATTCATTCCATTCCACATGACATGTATAAACATTAACTCCCCCCCAAAGGGGATGGAACTACTTACACATTATTAGATTAATATTCATATTAAGGAAAGAAAGCATGCTAATTAATTCTTAGAAGACTAAAACAAACAAAAATAACTAAGCATGCAATAATTGAAAAGAGACATTATGAATAAACTAACAAAACATCTTTTATTACTCACTCACATTACATGTAGCCTCTCTCCACCAAGGGTTTGCTCCAAGGCTTTATTCCTAGTAGAGAGGATGGCCAGGAGGAGACGAGATGGATTACAAAGGAGGAGGAAGAGTTTTATTTATAGCCATAGAAAAACGTAACCCGGGACAATCCCCCGGTATGGGACTAAATGCACACCAAATATAGCATAAAACACTGTAATACACATCTGATAGAATACGGGTCGGATCCGGAGCCAAATATCGCCAATTGGCGGTCTGGATCTCCTGGATCCGGTCCAATTTGTCTGACTTGTTTGTAGCTTTGTTTCTTCTTCTGGAGTGTACCCTAATTAGTTGTGTGATTTGCGACCCAAATCCAATTGTCAAAATACTCCTCATGAAGGTGTGGAGTGCTTGATTTTCCTAATTAGTCCTTTTGGGTTTACATCCGGGTCCACTCTTGCATCTTAGTCCATAAGTCTTGCAACTTAGTCATTTTCCTTGCTTTTAAGTCCTTTTTGAATCTCTTCTTCTCAAACTTGTTTATTCCGGAAACATAAACATAAAACTCAATACGTAGCATTGCTTAGACTAAACATAAAGGATATAAGACACAAATTTATGCATGTTATAATGTCAATAAAATATCCCCATACCTAACTTTTGCTAGTCCTGGGCAAAACAAAGAAAAGGAAAATCATTCGTAAAATAGGGAAATCCTAACTCAATTTCTTAGGAATAACGGTTGCACTTAGCACGTGCGACAAGCCGTTAAACCTCTTTGTCGCCAAGGAGGAGTGTTGTCTCCTGCGGGTTTTCAGCGGATACACCCACAAAATCCGAACATAGATGCATTATTCAATCTAGAAACATGACTCGTTGGACTCATTTTCGTCGATCATTGGACACGGTAATTCTACGGGCCGACTCTCTACATGTATCCAGTCCACACACCTAGCCTAATGAATCATTCGTGCAAGCTAATTAAGGACTTAAGTGAAAGACATGGACAAACGTAACATCCTCAAGTGATACAAAGTGTAAAGTCCAATAAGGTTCTTATTTGCATTACCTTTTTTTTCTTTTTTCTTCTTCTAGTTGGTGTGCAATTCTCCTAGGGTCAGGTTTCGTGCATCATTGCCTATGAGGACTTACACTATCACGTACGCCTTTCCCCACATCTCCACATAGGGCACTCCCTACCACCCGTGTAATGGGAGTTCGGTCGGTGCATCCCAAGTTAGATGACTCGAAAGCACCAGGCACAAAGTCCCCTCAGACCTAATGTCCTGAGTGATAGGAGTTGTGCGAGAAGAGAGAACACCTACTCACTTATTTCTTATCTACACATGAACCAAAACCCCTACAGTTAATGTCTCACAACAACAGTTAAAAGGTCATTGACTACAACAAACTTCCTTATATTAACCAACACCGATTATTTGACTCACTAGGTTCGGGGTGGACTTCTTTAATTGTTTGAGTATTGAAACCCTATGATTACACGCCCCGTAAAGGAAAACCGTGGTGCATCCTTACGATTCGATCAGACCTAAAGCTGGTGTACTAAATATCCTAATGCATCAAGTTCAAGACAATTTTGGGAGCTTTCTTTTTACTTTGTCTCTCAATGGTTTTGCACATGCTAAATATACGCAAAACCCACAACATTTTCTTTCGCAAAAACATGAAGATTTTGAAAGAAATGTGAAAATTTAAAGCACAAGGCAAGCAAAAGAAGACAAGTCACCCAAGGATCATGACAAGCAGATATATCGATATTAAATGCACCACACTAACAAGACCCTAACAATGCACACAAAAGAAAAGAAAAACAAAAGGAAACCGACTCGACTATGTACACACGTAAAACACCCCCCACACTACATAGAGTTATGCATGAAAAAGAAAAGATATCACCAACGTGAAGCACAAAGGGAAGTTCATGGTTATGTTGATTGACACAAACACGACTTCCCCTCAAAACCTGTGAAATACGAAAGAAGGGATACAAATACGTTAAAGAAATGGGGCCCAAATACACAAGGGTTGGCCCAACAATCAATGCTCGCTCATGGAGTCTTTTGACTTTTTTTGTTTATTTTTTCAAATTTTACTTTGTACAAACATGACATCTCAACCATTCATTCAGGAACATGAATGGTTGAGTGCGAGAGAGGTTGATGAAGGAACATGACCTCCTCGACTTCAGTTGGTGCCCCGTCCAAGTAAGGTTTGAGGCGTTGTCCATTAACTTTGAACAAGTCCCCATTCCTTGGGCTCAGTTTTGAACCGCACCATGAGGAAATACAGTTTGCACAATAAAAGGGCTAGACCTGCGACTACGGAGATTACCCGCAAATAGATGAAGCCGGGAATTGTAGAGCAACACCTTCTGCCCGGCCGT
This sequence comes from Triglochin maritima, assembly GCA_963682175.1. NCBI lineage: Eukaryota > Viridiplantae > Streptophyta > Magnoliopsida > Alismatales > Juncaginaceae > Triglochin > Triglochin maritima. The sequence goes on along the minus strand of OY821793.1, from coordinate 11,126,386 downwards.
AAACACCATTCGCATAATCATACGATCGTGAAACATCTTGGCTCGGGACTTATGAATTTGGCATTTTCATACGCATCATTGCGTAGCTCTTCCAATTACAATGTCGATTTTACGCTGCATCCCTGCTTGATCAAGATCCATATTCAGGTTCTTAATCGCCCAGAAAGCACGATGCTCGAGCTCGACTGGTAGGTGGCAAGCCTTGCTGTACACTACCCGATATGGGGACATACGCAAATTGGTCTTATACGAGGTGCGGAAAGCCCACAACGCGTCATTCAACTTAGTCGACCAATCCTTCCTCGAGGAATTAACCGTCTTCTCAAGCATTTGCTTTCATTGACGGTTAGAGACTTCAACCTGCCCACTAGTTTGCAGTGATATGGGGTCGCAAGCTTGTGGGTGATAGAATACTTCCTAATAAGCGCTTCAAAGGAGCGATTGTAGAAGTGGGTACCCTTATTGCTGATTATGATACGCGGGGTACCAAATCGTGCAAAAATGTACTTTAAGAATTTAGTAACAACCTTGTTGTCATTGGTCTTTGTGGGGATAGCCTCCAGCCACTTAGACACATAGTCAATGGACACCAGAATGTAAACATTCCCGAACGAATTCGGGAAAGGACCCATAAAGTCGATGCCCCACAGATCGAAGATGTCGACGACAAGGACATTTTGCAAAGGCACCATATCACGTTAACTAATCCTGCCAAGGCGCTGACACCTATCACATTTCTTACAAAATTCATAAGCATCTTTGAAAATAAAAGGCCAGTAGAATCCAGATTGGAGCACCTTGGAAGCAGTTTTCTTTGCTCGAAAGTGTCTTCCACATATTGGAACTCACTTTGGAACTCATTATTTGTGACGTACCGCCTGAAAATTGGGTCAGAGCAGTATTTGAATAGATGTCGTCACAGTGAAAGAATCTGACATATGATCTAAATTTGGTTTGGTCAAATTTTGACCAACCCACAGGAAGTTACTCGGTCACGAGGTAGTTCACAATGTCGGCAAACCAAGGGTTATCTTCAATCGTGAATAATTGCTCGTCAGGAAATTTGTCATTAATAATTTGGTCTTGTAGGTTGGTTATCTCAAGACGAGACAGGTGGTCAACTACAATATTTTCACACCTTTTTTGTCTCGAATCTCGAGATCAAATTATTGTAACAACAAGGTCCATCTCAAGAGTCGAGATTTTGCATCTTTCTTCACCATGAGGTGCTTGATGGCTGAGGGACCTGAATAGATAATCACGTGGAAGCCAATCAGGTATGATCAGAATTTCTCCAAAGCGAATATGGTCACTAAGAATTCTTTCTCGGTCACAGTGTAGTTCAACTGGGCATCATTAAGTGATCTACTGGCATAGTAGACCACATAGGGCAATTTGTCCAATTGTTGCTCAAGCACTACTCCCATAGCGAAGTCAGATGCATCACACATTAACTTGAAGGGTTCAGTCCACACCGGTGCCTTAATTATGGGAGCTGAAGTCACCTCTTTCTTCAAGGTAAAAAAAGCATGGTGGCAATCCGGTGTAAACTCAAAAATGGCAACCTTAGCCAACAAGGCGGTGAGAGGTCGAGCAATTTCGCTAAAATCCCGAATGAACCGCCTATAGAAACCAGCATGCCCCAAAAAGGCACGGATATCCTTCACATTACGTGGCGGTGGGAGATTAGTAATTAGGCCCACTTTGGCGGGATAGACCTCAATTCCCCTACTTCAGACCACATATCCAAGTACAATACCTCGCTTCACCATGAAGTGACATTTCTCTCAATTGAGAGCGAGGTTCTTCTCACGACATTGCTTGAGAACAAGGCTCAAGTGATGAAGTCACTCATCGAAGGAAGAGCCAAATATGGAAAGTCGTCCATGAAGATCTCAAGGAAACATTCTACCATATTAGAGAAGATCCTGTAGAAGTTAGCGCCCCCGATCTCGTGGGTACGCACACTGGGAAAGACTATAAGTGTCGCGATCAGAGACCTCTGCGATGACCAAAGGAGTTACAAAAGAAAGACCAAACAAATGACTCGACAATATGTAGAGAGATTATACATGGATAGACTAACTTAAAACATAACTGAAAAGGGAGAGATTATCCATATATGGTAATAAGGTCAAACACATTACATCGAGTTCAAAAGGGAAATACATCATAAATAATTCAGAAGAAAAAGACACACTGAAGAATCTGGTTGACGTGTCCCTTGTGTAAAGAATCTTCGACTACTCGTCCAGTCTGCCCTGTATGAATCTAAGTACCTACAAGCACCACATCAACATATGCGTGAGTTTTATATAAAGAAAACCCAGTATTCCCCTGACCGAATCAGAGTTATATGGAAGAATGCATGCAGTCTATCTAAGACAAAAAAAATCAGAATTAGAAACAGAAAAGCATAAAATGCATCAGAAGGCTACAACTCCATCGGTCGTGCCCATCAGGTAACACCCGTAGAAATCCCTCCGAGGGAACCAGAATACCAACCATGTTGGTTAGAATAGAACAGAAAAGCATCAAATGCAACAGAAGGCTACGACTCCATAAGCCGTGCCGATCAGGCGCACTCGAACCATTCCTCGAGAGGAACCAGAACACCAGCCTCGCTGGTCAAAGGTGGTCACTCGACAGTGACCCACCGCTCGGCACAAAGCGGTGCGCCGGATAAGTGTCCCAATATGCGGAAAGTGACCTATATGGTGCCATCGCGAACTTGGGAACACCTACCCTGAGACAGAAGTGCAGCGCGCCTGCCCAGGAATTATCTTACGCCTGGCCTCCCAATGTGAAGGTCTTATACGAATGGCCTCTGGAGCTAGAGGACCAACTCATGGCCCGTCGGCCCAGAAAATAGAACGTGCCCAGGATTATTAATCAGATTAAATGCAATGCAAGCTACTTAAGCATCTATAATCTATGCATCTACAATGTATGGAACAAGCTCAAGGAGGAGTATCTGGATACCCTCCTAACAGCCCCAAACCAACTCGGATATCAGACATACCAATCAGGAACAAACGAAACTCACAACAACAAACAAACATTACCGAATCGGTAAATCAATATAACAACTAATTTAGTCATCTATGGGTCATGATAGGGACATTATGAGGTCTGAAATCTGAAGGGTCATACATGAGCACAACATAACCCATCACATCAGACATAGATCAGCATGAACAAAGTAACATAACCATGCAAATAGTAGAACATATCAAAATTGCACCACACTACAATTGCCGATATGAATTATCAATTTCAGAGCATCCATGGAATCGAATTAAAATCTCAGAATATGATCAGATCATATGTGGGCATGAAATAGCTTATATATCAGCAATACAACATGGTGAAACATGCACATAATATCAGAAGGTTCAATCTATCTAATATTATTATCTATGCGTACATTTGAAAGCATGTGTTGCATTAGATATAATATGAATAACATATAACAAGAAGGAGTCCAATTTAGTTCCTGAGTGCATGCATATCAAAAATATCAGAGAATATAGCCGAAATCAGATCATGAATGTATCATATTTGCTGCTGGACCAGAAATGACTCAAACCATGAATCCCAGCAACCATCGCACACAATGCAACTGATAGCATCATATAAATCACAAAACAATACAAACCTCACAGCCATGCATATGGATCCCTGACCCATCCAAACCACATGCTCAGAGCATCCTTCCCAGGCGGTCTGAGGTGGGAGAAGGTCAGAGGAGTCTGTCCAAGCCATTTGGTCCAGTAACCAAGCAAGAAGTGTGCAAGATACACCAACATCATGGTTAACATCATTCTAGCGCACCATGCTCACACCAAACAAGCCAATCTGACTCCTCTCACCCCTAGCCTCCCTAAGGTCCATCCCCACCCCCTCCTCACCCCAGACACCATCAGGAGTGGCTGCACCAGCCAGCCATCCAAAGCTAGGAATCAAAAAAGTTGAAGGGAAACCTTAGTTGGATCTTTTGTGCACCAGCCACACCCAACCAGATCCATGACCACCCTCAAACTCAGCCTAGAAGGAACACCTTCACCTCTGGTTAGACTTCACTGGAGTTCGCTAGAGGTCTAGTCCCTTTGGCTTCCCTACAGCCATCCCCATCTAGCGCATGCTCTTTGCGCACGCTAGAAGGGAATCGGTTGGTGGTGCAACCGTTGCCTGAAATTAGCCGAAGATTCTGCCCACAAAACTTCTAGCCGCATCACAGGTTGCACTAGACGTTGATTCTAGCCTCGCTGGATTTGAAGTTTGCTGGAGCACCACCTGAGTGGCATGACCACGTGGCTAAGGAGTTGAAAGGGTGGAGGGGACGTGTGGGAGGTGAAGAGGTGTGCACGGGTTGGCTGGTGGGAGAGGCTTTTTGTTAGCTTGCTTGGACTCTTCAATTTCCAAGCCTTCATGGCTAATCAAGCCACCTCAACACATGCCAAAAATGGCACCAGCAAAGACATCCCAAAAGCCACGAAAATGCACATCCAAGCCCTAATGCAACCCTTCCAATTCTATGTCACTTCAACACGGGTTTAGCCCAAAACCGACCCTACACTCACTCGGACCCAAATTGAGTCGATCGAGTCAAACAACCGCGTGCTCGCCCGATGTGTCGCACCCGATCGACTAACAAGAAATCCGATCAAATCTACTCAAACGAACATGCCATAACACAATTTGACATTCCAAGATGTCAATTATGCATAACCATGGAGAGTGGACTTATTATTATTGAAGCAGGAGAGCCGATCTTACATTGGGTCCTTGAATGTCAGCTTTGGGAACCCAAATCATTTTAGTTTTGGGAGCCCACACACTTGAAGAACTATCCTTTACAATTAAGTTCTATCTATTTAAAGTTGTATGAATTACATGGTTTTTAACATATGAATCATTATATCCTAAACCATGTTTTTGCAAAGATTGCCTTTGACTTCCTAGTAGCATATTAAGCATCTTAGTTTCATTAGTGAATATTTCTAAATCTTTTCTTAATTGCACATTGAAAGCTTGAAGATCTAGTTGTTCACTATCACTAGGTGTTGCTTTTAGACTATCAATAGTTGATGCATCGATATCAAGCCTAGCAAGCACCTCATTCTTCTCAATCATGCATGTTTCAATTTGACTTTGGAGATTATTTATTAGCTTTCTAGCATTCTTATTCGTTTCACAAATAATCACATATTGTTTGACTAAGTCATGAAATGCATTTTGAAGTTCATCATGTGAATATGTTACTTCTTTAGAACATGAACTATCACTAGCATATGACTTAGATGAGCAAGAATGTGTTCTAGTAGAGTAAGAGTTAGAGGATACCTCACTTCCTTCATCTTAAATTGCCATGAAGCACATATGTGCATATTCCTTTGTTGATGAAGGTACGGTTGAATGGGATGAAGATGATGACGATGAATCGTCCCAAGTAGCCTTGTGAGCTTCCAACCTCTTCTCTTTTCTTTTACTCCTCTCCTTCTCTCCCTTCTCTCATTTTTCTTCTCCTTCTCTTTTCTCTTATTTTCACTCTCCTCCTTCTCCTTCTTCTTTTCTCTCATTTCACTTCTTCTACCTCTTCTTTCATTATTTTCTTCTTTATCCTTCTTGAGGTATTTGAAGAAGTCTTTGGCTAGGACTTCAAAGTCCTCATCTTCTATACTCCCCCTTGGTTCCTCAAGATTTGCATGTAATTACAAGAGGGGTTTGTTCTTTGAGGTTTCCTTCTCCTTTCGATGGTTAATTTGAAGTTCATACGCCATAAAATTTCCAACGAGTTCCTCCATCTATAATTTGGAAAGATCATACGCCTCTTCAATTGCGACAACTTTATCTTCCCAATCGTTGCTCAGCGACCGGAGGAACTTCCGTGTCATCTCTCCTTCATTAATTTTTCTTCCAAGAACCAAAAGAGAGTTAGTAATATTGGTGAAGCGAGTGCTCATTTCGCTTATGTTCTCACCGATTTGCATAGAAAAAATCTTATATTTATGCATGAGGAGACTAATGCGAGTTTCCTTAGTTTTGCTATCACCCTCATGATGCATTTGTAGTCTATGCCATATCTCATATGCACTTTCACAACCCCTAATTCTATTATATTCTCCCTCATTAAGGCCACAATACAAGATGTTCATGATTTCTGAATTCATTTCGATATCTTTCATTTTGGCCCTAAAAAGTGAATGTTATTCATTTCAATTTGGGGGTTTGTAGGGATTTTGAAGAAACATCCAATACTTAAGGTCATTTGAAATTAGGAAAATTTTCATCCTATTCTTCCAATAAGCATAATTAGACCCATTAAGCAAAGGTGACCTAGTAGTGCACAATCCCTCTACATGATTAGAAGTTGATGCCATTGCTAAAAATTACGGTAAAGTAAAGAATTTTAGCTCACAAGGCTCTGATACGAAATGTAGGATCATAAGGGTCTCTAATTCTAATCACTGTTAAGTTAATTACCTACTTGTTTAATCGATCAAAGAATGTGCAACGGAAATTAAAAAACTAAACAAGCAAGTAAGGAGAAATATGCAAACCACAATGAGACGGGGGATTTTATAGAGGTTCGACACCTCACCCCGGTCCTACTCCTCTATTGCAAGCTCTGCTCGGATCAACGACCTCCGCTCACGACTTCACTAACCACTCCCCGTTCTGGGCCGGGAGAGAACGCCTTTACAACACAGGCACCGCGAACACCCTTGCTAGCTTGACTTTCTTCCTCTCACAATCCGAGATGGAACGCTTTGGGCTTTTACCGAAATCCTTGCTTCTTGAAAAAAAATTGAGTGGGACAACACTCTCTAAATCTTGAGCACACTTTGAGTATGATTTGGCTATGATCAAAGGTGTGGAGTTTAGGCTTAGAGTGTAGGATTGGGGAATTTGGAGCTTGGGAGTTTCTCTCTAATGTATTGGATAAATAGTAGTGGGAGAGTTGTGTTAAAATATGTTTTACAACTGTATTTATAAGCTCCAAGACAATTATAGTCATTAGGGATGAATTGGGTAAAGGTTGTGTATGATACACAAAATAGAAATATGCAAAACCCATTTCTTAACAAAATCGGTCGAACGAATCGGGTATGTCGGTCGACCAGTTGGTCAAATATGACTTTGACTTAAGTTCACTTAAGTGATCGGTCGAACGCGAATAAGGTTCGGTCGACCGATTCATAACAGGCTCTACGGGGTTGACAAATAAGATCGAATTCGCTCGACCGAAACAAGGTCTACGGTCGACTGAAAACTAACATGCAGTTTAGGTTTGTCGACACATCTTAAGTTCGGGCGACCGAACAAGGTCCTCGGTCGATTGATAGGAAAAATTGTTTTTGGGGTATTTGGAAAAAAAGGAATACGACCATTGAGTATAAAATGACAAAACAAACGGTCGAAAAAATCTGTTAACTCGGTCGACCAAAAAGGTCTGGATAGTCGAGCGAAAACCGGGAAGTAAAACACTAACTAGGTAATTGATCACTCAGTGGACTGAACGGTCTGTTTCGGTCGACCGAATGTGGGCAGACAGTTCAGGTTAAGTGTTTAGTGTTTTGCGGTCTAAGTTTGGGTTATCTATTGAAGTCCAAATGATATGAAATTTCGTGTGTGACTTCTATAAGGAGCCTACTGTGTGTTTGAGTAGGTTTTAGCTAAAGTATGCTCAATTACACAAAGTTCCTCAGACCCAAAGAAATGCAAATTACATGTCTTCAAATGAGTTTGATTACATGTCTTGACATGAGTCATTTGTTCCTTGAGTCTTGATCACCGGTAGAAGTTAACACAGAGCAATATATATGCAATGCAATATGCGTCCTAGTCTACATTGATTATTCTTAAAATTAGGTTGATTAAATCATCAAAACATAGATTAAGGCAAAAAAGCCAATAGCCTCTTGATCTTTCGCAAGATCAGAAGCAATAATGAGTGGTAAAGTCTCATTATCCCCTAAAAAGATGTATTTAAGGTTATCGGGGAGCATTTTAAGCTTGACTAGAGGTGGGCCCTTGTTGGATTCAGTGTTAATTTCAAGTGGTTCAAAGGCCACAGGGCAGGAGGAGCAAGAACCCAGATATGCTGTTGAACGTTTTAATTAAACCGCAAGTGTACGGCCGCGTTGAAGCAGTGGCAAGTACGGGTCTTCCAAAGGGAGGTGAGCAGCCTCTCATTTGCACAAAACCAAGTGGCAAAAATTGCGAAGAGAGTTTGATTATCCTAATCTACGCTACACTACACTACGAAATAACACATGCATAAACAAACAACAAATGATTAACTAAAACGTAACTATGAACGAAATAATAGTGCTGGAATTAAGAAATGGAAACCCCCTAAGGGGTGGAGTGAGTGCACACATGCAAAGAGGTGGGTGTTGAACATATTCTTTAAGCATAAATGAAGGTGGTGTTATCATGCATAGGAAGTGTCTAAATGTCATGGCAAAACCTATCAATCCATTCACCAACCTAGTTGATTAACATTTAAATATACAAGTTGTTTATTTCAGAACCTAAACAAGCATGAGAGGTGTCTAATCATTTTGGCAAAACTCATCAAGTTATAAATTCTATCCTAAACAAGCAAGCATACATTCATGTTTTATCAACACATTGTAAATAAAGCATTCATTTCATTCTCTAATGCATGCATGAGCATCAACTCCACCCCCCAAAGGGGATGGAACTACTCACTACACATTAGACTGATTATCAAACTAAGCAAGGAAAGCATATTAACTAAGCTACTAAAACTAATGAAATGAAATTAAACAAAGTAAAACAAGCAACATGAAACAAACAACATAATAAAGAAACTTTTATTAAAATGACTAACAATTCAAGTAGCATCCTCCTACTTTAGTGTGCGTTTCAAGGCCTCACTTCAGTAGGAAGAATAGCCACTCAAAATGTGAAGTCATTACAATAGAAGGTGAAGAGTTCTATTTATAGCCATAGAAAAAGGTAATCCAGGACAATCCCCAGGTATGGGACTAAACAAATACCAGAAATAGAATAAACACCCTCTAATACATGTGCCCGCGAAGTTTGAGTGGATTCAGAGAGATCCAGACCGCCAATTGGCGATCCATAAAGTCTGGATCCGGCTGGAATTTCTTCTGGGATTTTTTGGATTTCTTTGTCGCTCTTTGATGCATCTACTTTGTTTATTGGAGATCCGACCCAATTCTAATTGCCAAAATACTCCCCAAGATGGTGTGGAGTTTTTTGTTTTGCTCTTTGGTCCTTCGGTCTTACGTTCAGGTCCTTCTCCCTTGCATCTTAGTCTCACAATTCGGTTTTTCCCTGCTTTTGGGTCCTTTTATGCTTCATCTCTTAAATCCTATTTATTTCTGAAATTCAAACATAAAACTCATCACGTAGCATTATTTAGGTGAAAGATAATGGATATAAGATAGAAATATAAGCATGAAATGATGTCAATCATGTGCCTCCTAATCCAGAAGTTCACAGGCGGATTTCTCAAAATCATCTTCACTCCCAACTTGGTCATTAGGCACCTTAATTACATGTCGATGCAAGTCGAACATGCCCAATGACTCGATCTCATCCGTGTCTTGAATGAAATTTGCTCCGACTGCATCGTCGAAGAGCCCGGGTTGCTTACCAAGAGTAAAGATGTTGTAATCCGCCATGAGGTTTCCAAAAGACAACCTCATCAAGCCATTGCGACAATTGATCAATGCATTAGATGTCGCAAGAAATGGCCTCCCAAGGAATCACTGGAATTTTCCCTTGTGGGTTGGAGACAGGTTCGGTATCCAAGATGATGAAATCAACTGGGAATACGAACTCACCCACTTTAATAAGGACATCTTCCACACTTCATCGTGGAATCTTGACGGATCTGTCAGCCAACTGGAGAGTTGTCCACATTGGCTTAAGATTGCCTATTCCAAGGTTGACTTAGATAGATTAGGGCTGGAGGTTCACAAATGCTCCCAAATCCAATAGAGATTGAGGAATTGTCACATTACCGATCATGCAAGAAACTGTTGGACAACCGGGGTCCTTGTAATTGACTTGCATGGGTTGTGTCAATATTGAACTCACATTGGCGGCTAGAAATGCCTTTTTAGGAACATTTGTTCTCCTCTTAATGGTACAACGGTCCTTAAGGAACTTGGCATACAGTGACATTTGCTAAACAACGTCCAACAACAGAATATTCACCTTTACTTGCCTAAGTACCTCACGATTTTGTCCCAATGCTCATCATGCTTTTTAGTCAACTTATGAGCGAATGGTGCGTTGGGGACATAACTATCACGATGAGGAGTCTCAGAAGTGGGTTCCTTGATAGACTCACGACCCTCCTCGCAAGTGTCACCAACAGGGTTGGATACAAGCATTTCCACATTGTTGTCAACAACCATTCCAAATCTTAAGGTATGGACAACATTTGCATGTTGGGAAGGGTCACTTTCAACACTATGCACATTCTGCCTAGCCTGAGCATGTTGACCCCTGGGATTTACCACAGGTTGACTTTGTAACTGACCCTTCTCGCGTTCATGGAACTGATGAGCCAACTGGCTAACTTGCATTTCCAAAGATTTCACTGTACTTTGCATGCTTTGCGTGAAAGCTTGAAGGGTCGGATCACTAGGGGGGTCCTTGGGGTCAACCCGCTGGGGTAGTGGAGTTTGGCTAGAAAAACCCAACGATGAGGCCTAGGGAGGTTGGTAATTATGGTGCTGAGACCTTTGATGTGGGGGTTCGTAGGTCACCGATGGGCGTGGAGGGTGATAAGGTGGAGGTTGAGCGTGCGAGCTCTCACTGTGGCCCCCAAGAGAAATTTGGGTGGTTACGCCATCTCGGGTTGTAGGAGTGATTGTACGGGTCCTTACGGGGCCTCTGTTGATACAACGTATTTGCATGGTCAGTATCCCTTAGAGCGTAAGCACATTCCAAGTCATCATGTCCCGTAAGTCCACACCTACTACACGCGGGAGTAGCAACCTGAGCTACAGGAGCTCGGTCCAACTCAAACTCTCAATCCTACGCATGAGAGCAACCATTTTCGCCTCAGATGCGATAGTTGACTCAACTAGATATGATCCAGCACGACCAGAAGACCTGACACCTGGTGGCTCTCTCATGGTGTCCCACTCAAAGCTACGTTCAACCATCAATTCAAAAGGGTCCCATGCCTCATCGATGGGTTTCATTTGGAAATCACCCTGACATATCGACTTCAACAATGTGCGGGTGTTGTAGTTGAGGCCCTCATAAACAATCTGGCACAACTAGCATAACTCAAGTCCATGATGAGGGCACTGTTGGAGAAGGTCCTTGAACCTCTCAAAGAAAGCATGAAAAGATCCGGTCTCAGTCTGATACATTTGATGTATCTAGTGTCGTATCTGTTGACTTTTCCTTTGAGGGAAAAATCACTTCAAAAAGATGGTCACAAAGTCATCCCAAGACCGAATAGAGCTCGCCGAGAGGCTGTACATCCATTTCTTCGCATTATCCTTCAACGCAAAAGAAATAATCCTCAACCAGATTGAATCCTCGTCACGCTGTTGAAGCTTGAACATGGAGCATACCTCCTCAAATTCACGTATAAAAATATACAAATCCGCCTTATTAGCAGTGAAGGTAGGAAGCATGCTCACATATTGAGGTTTCAGTTCATAGTTGTTCCCGCGAGCTGGTGGAAGAACTATGCAAGAAGGCTGCGCGACCCGAACAGGATGGGTCCGCTCCCACAAACTCATCGGTTTATCCCGTCGAGCTAAAGGTGGTGGTGCACCAAGAACTCGATCCTGACTGAATCCCTCTTCCTCCCAAGTCAGAAGAGGAGGAGAAGGAGGTCTATGTGGTGGTGGGAGTGGACCGAAGTAGTCAATTTATGAAACCCGGTCTCCCCCATCTCCACGAGACGACTCGGCTTTATGCTCTAAAGGAGCTCGAGGTTGAGATGGGCGATCACCTAGACCATAAATCAAAGACAATTGCAATCTCTCAAGTCGAGCGCTCTCACCAGAATGAGTCAAACCTCGCATAAAATGCTCGACTCGACTCTAAAACAACACACAACAGAAGGTGTGATTAGAGGAGGAGACTACTCGTAAAATATATAGCAGGAGAAGACAAGTGATGAGAAGGAAAGAATCCCTAGACCTAGCGTGGGTAGGGAGAAGGTAGAAGCACACAAGCAAACAAGGCGCAAAGAACTTATGGCTATAGGTCCTTAGGCTAGACGACACCTAACTTCGAGATCACTTATCTCGACACGTCTCACCTGCCTACAACGAAGACCACAATGCCCAGCAAGTGATATTAGATCCCGAGATCCAGTACCTCCTACTATCGACAAGGCAGGCGACGCCGATTAGGTCATGACGGTCTCAACTAGATCACTCTCCTAGTGCGTCCGAAATCCTTAGGGCCAATGTCCACTTGCTTTTAAAATTAAGGCTTTTATTAAGAGTGATTTTTGGGCCCAAGGAAAAGGTGATGAAATCCCCCACCTTATCTTGTATGGGACAACCCCTCCTTAGTAGCATTTTGATCCTAAATCTAGTAATCAACTCTCCAATCAAACACTCACCTCACTCTTGTCCCAATGCAATTCCTACTAACAAATGCATGGCCATACAAAATGAATGAATGAGAGTAGAAAATGCATATCTCACGCTAACACTCATCAACTGAAAGTAAAGTTAAAATAAAAGACAACTACGTGCCTGAGTCAAATATATGATGCATGACCTAAACAAGCAAGAATGCCTAATTTTTGTTTTCGATTTTTGTGGCCAAATTGATTAAAAGGGATTGATTGTTAATCTGAGCAAACTACAATTCAAAACATTCCAAATTGAGCCCCCAGATGTCCTAATGAATGTAGAAACAACCAAAAAAAATTAGAGGGAAACTTGAGCTCATTAGGCCGCCAGTTGACGGTCCACCACCACTGATTGGTGGTCTGTTCACCTTTGTTCCCCTCCAAATTTCTCCTGGTCACGTCTCTTGATCTTTAGAGCCTCCTGAAACAAAGCAAAACTACTTACAAAATTTAAAACCACTCGAATCGTCCAAACCAAAGTCTGGACAGAGCACCTCCACGACAATGGTGCCAAAAAGTTGATTAAATCGTTTATATATACCGCAAGTGCACGACGTCGGTGAAGATGCGGCAAGTACGGGTCGTGTCCACGACAACGGTGTCAACGAAGTTGATTAAACGAAGAGATTGATTAAACTAACTAGACTAACCTACGCTACGCTACACTAGTATGAAACAAACAAAGAAGATGAAAGCACTAAATAGAACATGAAATAAGTGGTGATGAATGCATTCAATAATCTCAAGTGTAGGTAGTGTTTTCTATGCATAGGACATACCTCATTGAAAGACCTATCATCCAAATCACTAACCTAAGTGATTAATATGAGCATGATCAATTTTGTTATTAAGAACCAAAACAAGCATGGAGTGTACCTAAAGGTTGTGGCAGAAATCATCAAGTTAAGTATTCTCTTTAATCCAAACAAGCATACTAACATTTCTCACATACAACAATATTTAGCATTCATTCCATTCTACATGACATGTATAAACATTAACTCCACCCCCAAAGGGGGATGGAACTACTTACACATTATTAGACTAACATTCATATTAAGGAAAGAAAACATGCTAATTAATTCTAAGAAGACTAAAACAAACAAAGTTAACTAAGCATGCAAGAATTGAAGAGAGACACTATGAATAAACTAACAAAACATGTTTTATTACTCACTTACATTACAAGTAGTCTCTCTCCACCTAGTAGAGAGGATGGCCACCAGGAGCGGAGATGGATTACAAAGGAGGAGGAAGAGTTCTATTTATAGCCATAGAAAAAGGTAACCCGGGACAATCCCCAGTATGGGACTAAACGCATACCAAATATAGCATAAAACACTGTAATACATCTTATGTAAATACCTTGGTTTCTTACATAATGTGGGTTGACATTATTTTTTATGTTTTGTAGTTGTGGTTAATTACATAGGTACTAGTGGTTGATCTTTCGATTTTCGCATGTAAACAACAACAGTTGCTTCCAAAAATGAATTGTAGATGGTAATTTGTAACAAGTAACTATGCATTGTAGATTCCAAAAAGATACAATAGGTCGCAAATTTAATAACACGGATCACTATTATAGACAAATGGACCAAATTGAGAAGGAAAAGGAAATGTGTGCATGGATAATGGATTCCAAATTTCGAAGGAGTGCACCAAAATCCCGCTCTGTTAAAGGACACTCATATACTTTAGAGGTCACGGTCGACCCATCACACACTACCAAAACTACTGTGATTTTTCGGTCGGACTATATTTCAAGTCGGGTGACCGATTACTACCAAGAAGAATTTGTGGAAGCTCGTAGAAGTTTTCGGTCGAACCATGACTTCCGGTCGAACCATAATTCCTGGAAAATTTTGGTCGACCCATGTGTCATTCCGTTCACAAACACAACAACTACTGTGAATTTCCGGTCGACCGGTCTCCAAAAACATTCGACCATTTTGTCTGATTTTTTTGCCTTTATCAAATTTTGAATTTATATCCAACAAAATTCGGCCTTTGGTTTTTTTTTGCAAATTCATATATCATGTAACATATTATCATATGTATGTCAAAACATTACACCCATAATACACACATCTTATATGAATTCATTTATGATTCCAACTGTCGTTTTCCTAACATATTGATTTTACCGATTTACTACATGTATACTATTTTACATGAAACTCGATACATCATATGAACATAAAGTCAAACTTCTTGTTTCCCAGTTTTGTGGTGTGACCTATAGGAGGATCTTAGTTGTATTGGCAGTGATATTAAACACTTAATATCACAAACTATAAGTGGTATCTAGCTACACATTATAGTTATCCAATTAGCAAAGATGTCTTGTGCACTCGAAGTAAACACGATCCATTTAGTGATATTAAAGGAACATCACTTGTGTCTATCCCTTTCCTCATGATATTAAGAATATTATACAAAGTAGAAATGTGTCACATTTGTATTATATTTTCATTTCTGGATTTCTTAAGTTAATTATAAATATGTAACTTAACATAAGTCATGTTGTGCACATTATAATTTCGCTTTATCAAGGGGCCCACTAATATCATTACTCAAGTAAAGAGGGACAATGATAATCTTTTGATGAACTATCTTTTCCAGCACAAATCGTACTCAACCAACTATCGCCTTTATCACTATGCTCATTGATAGCTTTTGACAATAATCAAATTAAACACTTCTCATGTGAAAAGACATAGGTCTCATATCTAGGAATCAAGACACAGTGAAACATTAATGACACATAACACAATTCCATAATGTTTCACTTGCTACGTCTATTCAATATATAAAAGTAACAATTTTTCTCTTTTATATACTCGTGTCGTTAAATATTTGTAGAGCTACAATACTTTTTAACCAACACGACAATCTTATCTCAGTAATTAATGTTCCATGTCAGTCACCATGATTGTGAATTACTTTTGATTTATGTAAACCATTATCTTCTAGAGTTCTACAATTAAGGACAAAGATCTTCTTCCTTAACACTTCTAAAAGATGAATACATTAATCAAGGAGCAAAATATTCGCACATTCAATTCATAATATTGACATATAAAAGTAAACTTTTAGAACACATTCCCTTCGAAAGTATATATGGATTCCCACTTATATTACCGACATGAGATGTCCTTTGTAGGCCGTCTAATGAAAGGTTTTGTCCAACCCATTTAAGAGAAGGCAAGATTATATGCAACAAGAAGTTACAAAATAATATGGATTTTTTAATGAAGGAAGAAATTCAGAAATATGGAATGGAAAAATTCTACACGATTAAGTTTTTAGTGTAAGGTTGTAACATAATTAATAAAAGACTGTTTGATATAGATTTAATGGACAAACACGATTAGCACTATAATGATACAATAATACACAAACACAAATTGTACATTTGTGAACACAAATAGTCAAATATGAGTATTAATGCATGATTGCTACATGTAATTCACACGAGTTAACATTAAGTGAGTAAGTTTTTCGAGGGAGGCTCTATTGACTTATAGATTCAATTTGACTTCGTGAATATGGGTTGTTTGTGCACTCTCGGGAATCCACGCCCACTTTTCCTTTTCCTTTCACAATGTTTGAGGTAGGACCATGGGATAGCAATGGATACCAATGTGTAAAACTAACTACCAAACACATATCGATTCACCGAATGAACAAATGCGCTAGTTGTCCGACTTGTCCTTATTACGAAGGAAATCCATGATTTCATTTTGAGAATTGATGAACGCTTGGCGAGAATATCCAACCACAAAAATTTGGTTTTTTATTTTGTTGAGCGAATTCGATGTCGTCAACAGGAAACACATGGAAATCATCGGTGAGCTCTTCTATTCCCTTGTAGTTGCGATCCACTAACCCACAGAATCTTGGATATCATGGCAATTCTTGTCAACAGTCCTCTCGAGCCAAATAAGTCCAAGAGGGTTTATTCCATTGAGCATCCGAACCAAATCGCCATTTGGGGTGAGTGTAGCACCGAGGACCCCGGGCCGATTTTGGATCCCATCTTGGGTCAATCGCGTGTTCAGTTAATGTGGGAGACAAAGATTGAGCGTTAGCCATTTCTTAGTCATTTGAAGATTGGTCATCATTGGTGGAGTCATCTTCTTCGTTTCCGGAAGGTGCTTTACCAGTGGCTTTTTGCTACTCAATTTTCATTCGTTTGAGAATGTATTTGTCGATGACGGTTCGGGATGATTTGAGCAAATCAGAGTTGGAGCCAACTTTGATGTGTTCGCCAATGACAAAGATGATCATCGGAAAAGGAAGAAAATTATGCTTGCGGCGAGAGACATAGCACATGATTGATGATGAACAGAGGCCAATTTGGTGCAAAGATTGAATAAGCATTTCAGTATTTGATGACTGAGTTAATATTGATGAACTTTGCAAACGTAAAGATTATAGGAGATGAATCGGAAAAGGACTTCACCAATGAATTGTAGATGAGTGGCGTAGTGCATTTCTTGTGGTGGCACCATTGGTTTGGTAACATCGATGAATTGATCGATGGAGCGACATACCTTCTCCCATGCCAAGTTGAAGATGTTGTCTCCGGTCATTGGGAGACCGGTTATCGCCCCAAGTAGTGAGGTGGTAAGAAGGAAAGAGACACGGTTTATTTTTTATGTGAGGGCATTGTTAGTGCCATCTTGAGTGGAGATTTCTACAAGGCTAGCATAAAATTGATGACAATTTTTGGAGGAAAATTTCACCGGAAGCTTGTCTTTGAAGAAATCACCTAGATGATCTTTGGCAAAAAATGTTGAGAGGATGGTTTCCTAAAATCCTTAAATACGATCTTCTGGTCCAGAATAGGATTGGCACTGCTAATCGATAGGAACTGTTGCTCCACCTTTTGGTGGATGAAGATGTAGGATGGCGAGTAAGGGAAGAGCTCTTAGAGAATTTCTTTCGTTGGTGCCATCAAGGTGGATGGGATGCCGGGATTAAGATGACTTTTCATCGCCGTATGGTTTGGCTTTTTTCCTTTCTTCTCGATTGTTTTCTTAGTCAGGTCCACTGCTTTTTATGAGGCAAGAACATTCTTAAAGCCATTGAAAAGTTGTGAACACAGTAGGGAATGGAAGAACGATTGATCATTTTAATTAACCGCAAGTGCACAATGTCAGTGAAGATGTGACAAATACGGGTTGAACCTCAAGGGCTTGTGAGTGTTGTTGTGACTACTATACTCGAGTGGGGAAGGATAGGATAATTAGGGGATTGTGATAGCTAACTACACTAACCTAGGAATTAATGACAATTTAACTAAACCCCCATGGAGTGGAGGTATGTGTGTGTGTGAGTGAGTCTTGATTACATGAGGCACAAATGTGTGAAGTGTGGGGTCGTTATGGGTTGCTAATTATCTAATCAATTTTAAGCTTTAATCTCTACCTAAAGATTCAAAGATGCAGCGGAATAAACAAACAACCAAGTAGAGAAAATGCAATGCAAACCACAAATAACTTGGGTGTTTTTATAGATGTTTGGCCTCCCGCCTACTTCCTCTCTTGCAAGCTCCGCTCGTGACTTCACTATCCTCTCCCCGTTCCGGGCCGGGAGACAACGCCTTTACAAAGCAAGTTCTGCAAACAACCTCGCAAACTTGGTTTTCTCCTCTCACAATCTGAGAGGGATGCTTCGGGCTTTCACCCAAACCGCTACTTCTTTGACATAATGCTTGAGTGAAACAAGACTCTCTAATTTGAGCACACTTTGAGTGAATTTGGAAATGATCAAAGGTGTGGAATTTAGACCTAGAGTGTAGTGTAGGAGCTTTTGTGACTGGGAGACTTCTCTTTAATGTATGAGACAATTGTGTGTAGGAGAGTTGTCTAAACAAGGTGTTCAATCCTTTATATATAAGCTCCTAAGGTGTTATAGTCGTTGTGACAAACGTGGTAGATGAATGTAATAGAAACACAAAACAGAAAATCACAGGTCAATGTTCGGGTTAAGTTAGGTTTACCGGATTCTGTCCAGAAATGGCATCCAGACAGTTCCAGAAACAAACAGTCGACCAAACAAGGGAGACCAATTTGTGGGAGTCCCAATGCAAACATTGAATAAGCATTTCATGATTTGATGACTGAGTTCATCTTGTTGAGCGAACGTAAAGATTCTAGGAGATGAATTGGCAAAGGACTTTACCAATTGATCAATTGGTTTGGCACCATTGGTTTGGTAACATCGACGAATTGATCGATTGTGCCACACACCTCCTACCAAGCCAAGTTGAAGATGTCTCTGGCGCTTGGGATACCGTTGATCTCCCCAAGTAGTGAGGTGGTGAGAATGGAAGAAACACCGTTGATTTTGGATGTGAGCAGTGATTTCTACAAACTTAGCATAAAATTGTTGGTAATTTTTGGAGGAAAATTTCACAGGAAGCTTGTCTTCCAAGAAATAACCCAGATGATCTTTTGTGAGAAATGTTGAGAGGCTGATTTCCTTGAAATCTTTGATTGTGATCTTCCACTCCGGAATAGGATTGGCACTGCTAATCGATAGGAACTGTCTCTCTGCCTTTTGGTGGATGAAGATGTAGGATGGCGAGTAAGGGAAGAGCTCTTTGGGAAATTTTTTCCGCCGGTGTCGTCGTGGTGGATGGGATGTCGGGATTAAGATGACTTTTCTTCATCAGATGGACCGGTTTTTTGCCTTTCTTCTCGGTCAATTTCATAGTTGGGTCCGCTGCATTCTGTGAGGCAAGAACCTTCTAAGGAGCCACTGAAAAGTGGTGAAGATAGTAGGGAATGGAAGAACTTGAGTAGATGAAAAACTTTAGAATGTTTGTTGAAACGATTGATGAAAAAAAGGTGTGAATGGGGACTTGTTTATATAGAAAATTGATTAGTAGCATATCATGCATCATATTTATGCTATATACCTTAATTTTACCCCAATATTTTACTACTCGAGTGTTTGTTGTTATATTTCACGTATTAGTTAATAAAGAGGAGAAGGGAAGAGAAAAAGGACTGAAACGTCAGAAGAAATGACTTAAATGAAGCAAAATAGACCTCTCTATCATGCACAAGGACCCATCTGCAAGAGGGAAGGACGTGGATGTAAGCCCGGAGGCACCAAATAGCAAATCGAGAAACTCCATACCATCATGAGGAGTATTTTGGCAATTAGATTTGGGCGTAGACTCAAATTACTAACACGGGCACACCCCACGTGAAGAATTGAAGAACTTAAGTAAAGGCACGAACTTATTAGAATCTGACGCAGTTTCTCACGGATATGGGTTATGTGTTTATGTCTATTCTAGGAATGTTTATTAGTCCCACACCGGGGGATTGTCACCAGTTGCCTTTTTCATGTCTATAAATAGAACTCTTCTTCCTCCTTTGTAATCTACCCATTGCTTGGTGACCATTTTCTGTACTTGGCGTAAAGCCTTGGATCAAAAATCAAGTGGAGAAGAATGCTACTTGTAATGTGAGTTCTCAAAAAAATAATTTTTACTAGTTTGTTCTAATATTGTCTCTTTTAATGCTTGCATGTTTAGTTTAGTTTAGTTTTATTAATCTTAATATAACTCGTTAGAATGTATTTCTTTCTTAGTATAACTATTAGCTTAATGTGT
The DNA here is from genome assembly GCA_963682175.1 of Triglochin maritima. Lineage (NCBI taxonomy): Eukaryota > Viridiplantae > Streptophyta > Magnoliopsida > Alismatales > Juncaginaceae > Triglochin > Triglochin maritima. The sequence continues at coordinate 11,106,128 of OY821793.1, read as the reverse complement.
AGTGAGTAGTTTCATCCCCCTTTGGGGGTGGAGATGATGTTTATACATGTAATAAAGAATGTAAATGAATGCTATCTTATATAATATGTGATGAATGTGAATGTATGCTTGTTTGTTTAAAATAGAAGACTTAACTTGTTGGGTTTTTCCATAGCCATTAGTTACTTCCCATGCTTGTTTAATTAGGTTCTTAATAACCAATTTGTTTATGCCGATGTTAATCAACTAGGTTAGTGATTGGAATGATAGGTTTTGCCACAACCATTAGGTACTTCCTATGCATGAAACACAACCCACACTTGTGCCTTATTCAATGCATTTTTCACCACCTTATTTCTTGTGTACACACACTCCACCCTTTGGGGGTTTCTCCTTACTGAATAATCTTTCTAGCTTATTAGTTAGTTTTAGTTAGTCTTCTGCTTTCGTCTTTCTTGTTGGTTAATTGATAGTTTAGTGTACCTTGGTTTAGTGTAATCAACTTCTTCTCCCATTATTTTCCACTTGATTTCCGAAGAATCAGAGTTGACACACCTCCCTATGAACTCAACCCGTACTTGCCACCGCTTCATCTCAGTTGTGCACTTGCGGTTTCAGCTTAATTGAAACAAAAACATTAAGGGTGAATTGGGAAATTCACGTCCAACAGTCGTCCCTTAATGGTGCAAATTCTGCAGTACCTCAACCAACCGCAATCAATATGGTCCTTCGAAACATATGGACAGTGAATTTCAAATTTGGGTATGGAATTTTTGAAGGGATGTCCATGGAGGGGGTTGTTTCACTTGTTTGTGAACCGATTTCAAGCCTAATTTTCCATTTTGTTAGGAAGCATAGGAAGCCTATCGTTTCAAAGAACACACGAGGCTAAACCAACTTTTCAAAGAACTACCTTTTAGTTATAAAAATAAACTATAGATCTTCCTCCACTAGGCCGAGTTGCCGACCCCAATAAAAAACGAAATCCAAAGAAATGACATCAAACCTGGAAGACCAAAACATGGAAGTACCATTGGTAGAAATTAGGTGAGTTCATCGCCGTCAGAACACCGTTGTTTTTTTCGACCACCAGGGTGTGGTCGTGTTAAGTTTTCCGGGGTCTGTCCTTTAAACAATGGAGGTTGTGTCCTTTAACGGTTGGGCCTTGTCTTTTTAGGGGGGTTTGTGCATTTAGAATCCAATGGAAAAGAAAATGTTTTTCGTTTGACCCAATATTTTACCTATGTTTGTGCATATCTTGTAAAATTGAAAATTTTGGGTTTAGGGTTAAGGGAGTTGAAAATATAGGGTTAGGGGAGTTTGGGGTTTAGGGTTAGGAAAATAGAAAATTTAGAGTTTTAGGTAAAGTCCCCCCCCCCCCCCCCCCCCCCCCCCCCCCCGTCAAACCCTCTCCAACCCAGCCCCATCCCTTCCGGCGATGCAAAGGACGAGTCTGTTAAAGGACTGCTTTGTCCTTTGAAGGGCACTTATGTCATTTAACAGACACATATATCCTTTAAAGGGTACAAATAAAAGGGTCATGTGATGTCGCATTATAGCCTTAAAACCAATGTGTTATTTTTTAAAAATGAATTCCGGGCAAAAATATGTTGTCTTATAAATTTCTCAATTAATCCTTGGAAGCGGGCCATTTACCTGGAAAAAAAATAAAATAAAGTCAATGTACATTGTAAGCTGGGTCAGTTCAAAAACACAATTAAGCCATGAGTTCTTAACATAAACTAATAAACACACCAGGCGGGCGGGTGAGCCAAAAAAAAGGCAACCCGCCCGCCTAAAGCTGGACTAGTTATCGTTTTAATTTACCGCAAGTGCACGACGTCAGTGAAGACGTGACAAGTACGGGTCGTACCACAAGGAGTTGTGCGCGTTGTTGTTATCACCATACTCGAATGAGAAGAGAAATAGATAGAGATATTTAGGCTATGCTGACTAAACTAAACTAAGATAGAAGAATATAATCTAATTAAACCCCTTGGAGTGGAGGTGCAATAGTGCGGTGTGTGTGCATGATGGTGTCCAACCATTAAGCATATGTGTAAGAGTGTGTGTTTACAAGTAAAAACTAGTGTGGAATCTAAGTGTGAAACGCATAGAATTACATGGTATACACGACAAGGATAGGTAAGCATGAAGTTAAGATCAATTTTATGGATTCTCAAGTATGCAATAATGACCTAGTGTGGCCATTAAAGCATCAATCAATCCTAAGCATAACCTTAGTTCATTCAGGCAACATAAACCAAACCAAGCAACCATTCATTTCAAATCAATTCCATCATCAAATAGAACCCATCACAAGCAACATGTCAAACATAGATGTAGCATGAAACAAGTACCTAAGGTGATCATTATCTCATCTAAAACAAGGTAAACATGCTACAAGTTTTAGATCTAACATGAAGCACATGGAAATGACACAAATAAGAAGACCCTATCATACACTTCACCACAAACTACATTGCCTCCACCCCAAATAGGGTGGATCTACTATCTACTCATAACAACAAGCATGAAAAACAAGAAATCTACACTAAACATGGCAATAATAGGAAACTACTAAATCAACCAACACAATGTAAAAATAATTGCATAGAAAGAAAGCTAAAGAAGAGGGAAACTTGAAACCAACCTTGGATTAAAGAAAATGTGAGATTACAACCTTCATCCACCATCCTCTACTTGCAGCCAAATTGGGTAAAACCTAACCTACTCTAATGGTGGAAGTGGAGAAGTAGTGGAAAGGTAGGATAAACATTGCTATTTAATAAAATAGAAAGAATGGTGTAGATGAATCTGGAAACAATCCCACGGTTGTAATCGCTTTCTTTAAAGTATGGTGCACCCAAATAAACAAGTTCAAACCAAGGGAGAAATTGGGAGCGGATTGTAACAAAATGATCCGCCACTGGCAGATCTTTGCTGCCCGATATGTCCCGATTTATTCCAAGAGCTTAAGTCAATCATTTGACACGTGGGGTGCACTCCAAGTCTGTTGGTTGGAGCTCGTTTGTCGTTAATTTCTCAAATACTCCTCAAGATCATGGTATTGAACGGTTTTTTCCCTAAAAATGTTTTTCGTGCATTCATGTCCCTCTGGATTTCATCTGGGTCCTTCTTGATTTGCAGATGGGTCCTTGTGCATGACAAACATATCCACTTTGCTTCATTTGAGTCATTTCTTCTTGCATTTCAGTCATTTTCTCATCCTTTCTTATTTTATTACCTAACACATGAAACACCACAAACAAACACTCGAGTAGCACAAAATTGGGGTAAAATGAAGGATATATAGCATGAATGCAATGTATGATATGCTACTAATCAACTAGGTGGGGCGGGTTACGCAGATTTGGCAGATTATTCTTTAACTATTTATATTTTTCCTAAGAAAATCAAAAGAATATCAAAACTTGAGAAATAGTAATCACTCACCACATTTTTTTCCTAAAAGTCTATTAGGAATTGTCTTGTGTGCAATTAATTACATCAATCCAACGAGCATAAATATCTTTTGTAGAATGAAAATTTCTTGGTATGTTGATGAAAATTTCTTTTCTCAAGAACAAAGATGAACTCTACAAGAGAAGCAAACAAGAATGTCAAAAAAGAGAATAAGATTACGACTATACACCGTTTTCCTGAACAATTCAATGAATGTTATATTGTGACCATTAACTCTTTGTTTATCATTCCATGTAAGATGTTTTCCATCATTACGGGCATGTGCTCTCCCAGAAAAGGCTGATCTTCGTCGAAATTGCAGCTCTCCCAGAAAAGGCTGAACTTCGTCGAAATTGCACAACACATAAAAATACATCATAAAGAGGTCCTCGTCCTCTCGACTTATCAACTTTGTACCATATGTACCGTTACCTCCAACCCTGTCTTCATGATGATTCTTAGGATGTCCAACACTTTTTGCATGAGTCAGGTACACATTACAAAACTCAATAACCTCCTGGGCTATGCAGCCTTCAACAATTCTGGCACGGAGCATCCATCAATTGTTACAACAACCCTTCAACACACCCATGTACCACTCGAAAGGATACATACACCTCAGAAATACCGGTCAAACTAATTTAATTTCTTTGACTAGATGAACCACTACATGCACCATGATGTGAAAAAACGATGAGGGGAAGTACATCTCCAACTAACATATTGTAACAACCACTTCATGTTGCAACTTATCCAAGTAGTTTGGATCAAGTACATTGCTAGAAATCTTGTTAAAGAATAAACAAAGTTTGATTATTACGTGTTTGACGTGTGTCGGCAATATCGATCTAATAGAAACAGGAAGAAACTACTGCATCAATACACGACAATCACGAGACTTCAAACCAAGTCGTTTCAAATCTTTCTTCGAAACCAGTCTACTAATCTTTCAAGAATATCCCTACAACACTTTGACACCGTGTAAACTTTGACACAAAATTATATTCTCTTTTCTGGACAATGTGTAACAAGTTGGCGGTAAAATTTATGGGTCCTTTTATCCTCTGGTGCTAGATTTTCTCGTATACCAAGTTCTACTAGATCAAGTCTGGCTTTATAACGATCTTTTGTCTTACCAGATATGTTTAGAAGAGTTGCCAGTAAACTATCACAAATATTTTTTTCTACAGGCATAACATCAATACAATGTCTAATTTCTAAAGTTTGCTAATAACGTAGTTAAAAAATTTGGATTTCTATTTCCATTTGCTCTAACCATTTTCACAGCCGTAACGGCTACCACATTCACATTTAATGTTCTTCACACGTTCATATGCTTGTTTCGTACTGATTACTTTGGGTGCTTCGTTATATTCCGATTTTCTATTGAATGGTTTCTTCAATCTAGGGTAGGTATGTTGCTTTGTGACCTTTCACGGAATATCCCGACAGATTACCATATGCAGGAAAATCATTTATTTTGCTGAAGATCATCGCACGCACAACAAATGTTTGTTGTCGATGGGCATCCCACACTTGCTCACCATCTTCCCTACAATGCCTTTAGGTCAGCAATTAAGGTTCTCAAGTAACAATCGATGTCATTTTCCGGTTATTTTGGTTTCAAAATCATTAACGACAACATCATGTCTCTGCATTTCATGCTTAACCACGGTGGGAGATGGTAAATAACTAGCAAAACATGCCACAGACTATGAAGCCTACTCAAACTACCATAAGGTTCATTCCGTCGGTACATAGACCAAGTCTCTTGATCAGCATGCCATATAAGATTCTTTGAGTCCTCAGAACTTGAAAACAAACGTTTCAACCTTGGAATTATCAGAAGATACTAGAATACCTTTGCAGGGTGACCATGTAGTTTTCCGTTCTCATTAGCACACATAGATTTCTTTTGTTTGTATTGTGAGACATTACAAACATGAAAATAAGGCAGGTTTTCAGAGTCACCTATATAGAGTATACAATAATTAGGACATGCATGTATTTTCCTATACTGCATCCCCATCGGAACAATGTCTTGTTAGCCTTATAGATAAAATCCGGAAGTTCGTTGCTATTTGGAGGAATCTCTTTCAACAACTTCAGCAGGGTAGAGAATCTGACATCACTCCAACTGTTTACTACTTTCAAGGTATACAACCTTAAAACTTCGGACAACTTACTAAACTCGGTGCACCCAGATACAATTTTTTTTCATTGTCATAAGTAGACAACCAAGTACATCGGGTTTATCACAATAATTGTCAGCAACGTCTCGGATCATATCCTCTAACTGGTCACTGTGATGACCTTCTTCTTTGGTGTTTCTTTCATTTTCACCGTGCAATATCCAACGAGTATATCCTTTGTCAAAACCTTTCTCGAACAAATGAACTTTTATCTATTTACATCTCGTAAAAACATGCTAAAACAACTCCTACATGGACATAAGACCTTTCTCTCATTTCTAGCATCTGCATTCTTCAGCGCAAATTCTACAAATTCATCAACCCCAACCTCATACTCATCACTTAATCTACTAGTGAAAATTCATTTTCGATCCATAATTTTTTACACAGAGGAACAATCTCAATGTAAAGACATATATAAATTTCGATTCTTAGGACTCTAAAAGTTTCAATGTTGAGTCCATAAATTACATTCCATTGTAAATTTCAAATTTTAATATATGCTCTCTAGGAACTAATTAAAATGAGTTAGTGTGATTAAATTTTGTTGCAAAAATGGAGGCCTTGATCACACCATCATGAGCAAGTGTTGGATATAAAAGATGGGTGAGGTTGGTCTGGGAGGGGTGATTGGTCGGGGATGGCGGGTCCGAAGGGGTCGATCGGTCGGGTGGAGTTGACAAGGGGGATGGGTTTTCGGTCATGGCTGGTTGGTCAGAATAGGACGATTGGTCAGGTGGAGCTAACAAGGGGGTTGGGGAAAGAAAATGGGTGTTTGCGTGCCTATCTCGTAATTAGGTTTGTCAGTTTGTTTATGTGATTTTGGGTTGAATATTAAATAAGACAAGACAATATTAGAATTTACTAAAATGTTTTAGAGTTTACCACATTGGTTAACCTAAGCAACGACATGGTGAATCCCTATATGGACGTAACATGCTAACCGGATGACCGAACACAATTCGCTCCACCGAAATCGCTAAGTAAAATCACCAGTTTGGACAACCGAAAGGCATTCAGTCAATAGAAGATAAACGCTTGTGAAATATTGTGCTACGATGACCAAAATATACCACGTCGATTTTCGATGAACATAATACAGTACACGTGGTAACATGAACACTAACGTCGGCCATTATTCGATGTGATAAGTCTAAAACCACGTCGGTACACGTCAAACATATAACAATCAACATTCACGTCAGCCGTAAACTAGCCGACATGATAAGCCAAAAACCATGTTCGTGCATGTCGAACATATTTCGGCCAACATTGGAAGTCTAACAGCACGTTGTATTTTAAGTTGTCGACATGGTTCGCCTAGTACCACGTCGGATTCTTGCATTTCAACGTAGTGAGGGTGACATAATACCCTTATTTTTCAACAGTGCCAAAGCTATAAATGTTCTTTACTATGCACTTGAGGGTGAACTTTTTGATGTTGTTAATTCTTATGAAAGTGCATATCGAATATGAGAAACACTTGAAGCCCGATTTGGTGAAAAAGAAATCACTGACCAAAAGTGACGGTGAATTCACCTAGATGAATGCAGCTTAATAGGTATGGGATAAGAATACTTTAATATCATATTGTTCATCAACTTCGTCCAAAAGGGGAGTTGCTCAAATGTGACACATAGGTTCGGAAGACAAGAATAAAGTAAGTGAGGTGTTATCTTAGTCTAATGATGACCCACATTCTTATAATGAATTTCTTGATGCATTTCATGAACTATTTTAAAATGATGAGCAAGTTTGTCAAAGAGAACAAGCTAGCTAGAAATGCAAATCACGATCTACAATGTTTGAATAAATCAATCATGCATGAGAAAAATGACTTGCTTGCTAGGTTTGATAAACTTGCTTTGAAGAACTCAAGTTTAAAAGATGAGAATGAATTCTTGAATGATGCTTAAATCAAAACCAAATGATGCTTAAATCAAAACCATAGAAGCTAACTCATCTCATGTTATTGTTAGCCATATGCTTGAACTGGAAAAGAACAACTTGCTTTGTTAAAGTTGATGAATCATATCGTGAAAGCTAGAAATTGTCGAATGACTTGACTAGCCTGAGTGATAAGGTCATTGCACTTGAGCATCAAAATCTTGAGATAAATAAGAAGCATGTACCTAGTATTGAAAATATCAAATGCATGACTGAATCTCTAGTGCATAAAAAATAAACTTAATGCTACAAATGAATCAGTGCTTAGTGACATTTATAAGATCACAAATGGAATGAAAATGCTTGATATGCTCCTATGTAAATCATTAGAACAACATGGTTTAGGCTATAATACCTCTTGTGTTAACAATCATCTTGTTCATGATGATGTAAATGGGAAGCATCTTGACTTGAAAAAAACTACAAGTGTGTGGCTACTTATGTCCACTTGGTGTGGATACCAAAGAGTAAATTGTATGGACTCAAGCACTAGTGGGCACCAAAATCTTCAATTGTAGGTATTTAAAAGAAGGACATGGTAATCGGATTAATCAAGAAAAGATCGATTCCGAACGTCAAAGAAACATTTGGATCATATTCTTAAAGCCACACGCTATCTTGGAGGAGATTCAAACCAATGCAGGTATTGAAAGTTGGAACACTTTAAATCCTCTTCATCCATCATGATAATTGATTTTAATCTAGGAAAAATTAATTACTTGTTGCACTTTTTTCATAACATTAGAGGGAGATGTATACAATAATCAAACACTATCTTTTAGGCCTTAATGATGGGGGTGATATTCTATCTTAACTTTTAATTAAGCGTGGGCATCTCACACTGTTGCAAAACATGATTATTACCTGAGGTTTTTTGACTATTACGTTGGGTTGACTGACGTCGTAAGGGGGGACATGCTAAATGAGAGTTGTTTACGTCGATCTAAAAATCAACGTGGTATGTAGGTCTGCCACGTCGGTTTTTAATAGAAACTGATGTAGAAGGGTGCCTTTTTACAAGGGGTTTTAATGTCGATTTAAGATAAACAGATGTAGAAGGGCGGTTTTTACGTCAGTTATATATGGTGGAACAAAAAAATTCTTAGTTATCTTATATCAATTCATATTTACACAAATGACACATGTACACAACCTAATCCAAATACACATCTATTTACACAAATGCTACACAAAATAGTTAAAAGAATATTCCAACATTCTCACAATATATATATCAACTATAACAAGTCTATACAAGTAACATAAGAAAAAAACTAAAATGACATGTCAATTAAATATTAAGTAGCAACGAACACTAAGCTACAAATAACTAAAAAAGAGCTACCACAAATAATATGAGTTAAAATGTAGTTAGAACTTCAAGTTAAACGACACCCTACACTACAATAATTGAAACCATATACCACAACGGATTGTATATCAAATTTACTTGTGGCATTCAAAAGCTACCAGCATCAACCTTGCTGCTCTTGGTCGAGATTCCTCCTCAAAAATAGTTTCTAGTTGCTGCATGAAATAATGTCCGAGTAGCAGCTCCCCCAAATATCCCACTATCGATAACAATAACATAAATAGTTTCCTTCCTACCACAATGAGAAAGAATGGAACCTACATGGAGAAGAGAAATCATATTTTGTGTATCTCAATGAATTTAAAATGTTCAAATAGAATAACAAAGAAATTGCTTCTGTAGAACTGCTTAAAGTCTTAAATAAACAATGCATTTCTGTCTATGAAGGTCATAATAGGTGAATCAAGAACTATATGTAAGATTTAATGGGTTTGAGCAATTCAGATTTACTTAGTCGCACACCTTCTCCATTGGACACTTAAAAATAATATAAAATTTCTATAATAAAATTTTGAATATCTCATTACTGGTGCAAGAAACAGCGTTGTCATTTTTACTGTTCGAGGGAATGAGATGAGAAAAGCAAGAACTTTCTACAAATGAGAATCTGTTATGTCCTTAACCTTACTTGGGGGCTAATCATGCTTTGGGGTGTTTGGCTTAGGTTTAGTTGAGTTTGACTTGGGAGGATGTGGAGCTATGGTGGAGTGTGTGGAAGTATGGCTTGAGTGAGGGAGGTATAGGTTTGGTGTGGTTGGAGTGTTTATAAGAGAAAACACACCCCAACCTTCTTCTTCTTCGTCCGAACTTCACCACCTCCTCTTCCATCCACACTTTCCATTCCCCTTTTTACGACAACCGGAGAAGCTGTTGGAGGCATTGTAAGTGGAATTGCTTCAACGACAGGCGATTCGAGCTCCGGTGAAGTCTAGAGATTGCAAGAAAGGTATGCCAAGTTCGTTTACTTTGCTCACATGAGACATGTGAGGGTTTTGGATCGTCGTTGGAGGCCTGGTCGGCGACGAGAGGAGGCAAAATATCACCCAGGCATTCCATGGCGTTGCCAGGCAACTGGCAAGGAACAATCCATCGAGGCTTGTCGATGCTCGACCGGTCAGAGTGTAATTCTTGGACCTTGCCCCACACCGGTCTAACGATGCCTATCGGCAGTCCACCAGTTGTGAATAATTGTTGGGCGGGATAAGACTTTGTTAGTTTTGGTCGGCCACCTTAGACTCATGTTCGACCGGTAACTTAAGTGGATCGGGTTTAGTGTTTGACCGACTAGGTCTGAGTTCAACCGGTTGTGAAATGTTGTTGGTCCTGGGAGGCCCAGATATTTTAGGTTAGACGGGATCCCTTTGCAATTCAACAATTACATTGTTGTTATTTGTCAGGCCTAGACCCTCTAAATGGTCGACCGCCCATGGACCCTTGTTCGACCGGTTGTTGAGGATTCTGAACTTGTGAAGTGCTAGATATTTTGGGTCGGACAATTTTCTTGTTACGTTCGACCGATTACCTCATAGTTGTGTTTTGACCTTGGCCAAGACCTTCTAAATGGTTGATACCCTTTGACCATGGGTCCAACTGGTAACTTAAGTTTAGGCCCAAACGTGCGACTGAAGTGTGTTATTGTCCGAACGTTTCACTATTCATAAGGAAACGGTCGAACAGTGTGCCACTTCTGGTCGACCGTTTATGCCATGTTCTGCATTCTACCCTTGTGTCTTGTGTCATGCTCATTTCTTCGGAAACCCAAGTACTCATCTAGTGCGTGAGCTGGGAGGTGATAGTGGGTGAGGTGAGCGCGCCTGCCCATGGATCACCGGGCAAACAAGTGTAGATACTTGATACATGTGTCGTGCATTTTTCTGAGTCATGTATGGCATGTGAATTCGTGAAGTCACGCTAGGTAGAAGACCTGAGGGATCATCGATTCCATTGCATTGGGTTGTTATGCAGCTCCGTTGGGTGAGGTGACTACCGGGCTTGATGGTGATGGAGGTAACTTCCAAGCCTTGATGGCAACCGAGATGACTGATGGGCGATTTAGTCCGGTAGGTAGCCTGGCTACGGGAAAACCCGTTGAGTTGACCGACAGACCTGTGTGGCGGTGGAGATGACCGTGCGATTTTGATGGCGATGACTGACTGATGTTGTATTATGGCAGGTAGCTTAGCTGCTGCACAACCTTGTGAGTTTACCGTCTAGCGAGCGATGGCTCCGGCAGGTGTGGTGTTGGCCATGAGATTAGATTTGTACCTATGACGTGGAAGTGTGTGTGGGGTGTGGCGTACTCTCCATAGGGCCACATGTGCATGCGATAGGTCCCATGTGGGACCCAATGTTGTTGATAGGACGATTGTCCTTTATTTTCCTAGATAGGAATGTCGCATTTCTTTGGTGCAATGTATTACTAGTATCATACGGCTTGCTTTGTATATTCATGTATATATAGGTTTTTTTTTGAAAACTCAAATATTTTATCATATTTGCATTTCAGGGCATGTGTAGGACTGCGTGGGTGGCAACCGAGGACTACCACACCAGGACCAGATCCTCTAGTCTTTTCGTAGGTTGTTATCTTTAGCAGCATTTTGTACTCCCTTTAGTAGAAGTAATCTCATTTTGACATGCAGCTGGCCATTTCACAGGGAATCCGGGCAAGAGGCCCTAGGTTGAAGGAGGTGGTACACGCCGACCTTAGGTGTGCAATGCTTGTGGCGTGGTTCACCCCGGGCAAGAGTGTTTTTTCCATCCTGGGGTATGTTTGGGATGCAGGCAGCACAAGCACTTTGTCTAAGAGTGCCCCAATAGGCAAGGCGAGCCCAGTAGGAGACCATGACCACCGGTTGTTGGGAGAGGCGGAGTCAGCTGACCTGTTGCACCACCAGAGCAAGGAAGGAGATGTAAGACCTTGATCTTGTGCGTTTTTAGTTTGATCTTTCTTTGTTGTCACTTTTATTCATGTATGCCAAGTCTACCTATTTAACCCACACAAGGTGTGTGGGGTGTCTCATCGTCGGCGAAGTTCGGCGACCGGTAGGCCACCAGAGTCGTTAGTCCTTGCCGGACGTCAGGCTAGCCAGCGTTCCGTGCATGGTTGATCAGGTTTTCTGTGGAGTGTTGCAATGAGGTAAAACACTTCTGATGTGGAAGGCACAACTATGGGACTGAAGGACACGTTGCGCAGTGAGGAAGGCAATGATGGTCTTCGGGACAGAACTTCTGGACAGACTTTTGGACGAAGGGTTAGAATTTCATGTTTGGACCCGGCATAGGGCTGGCGATCAGGCGAGCAAGACAACCAACTACTCAAGGACAATAGTTGTTGAAGAAAATTGCCGTGGCAAAGGTGCTGCACATGTGGCTGCCATGTGGCGTTGAAGATGAAGAGATTTGTGTCCTTTATGATGGCCAATGGATGTGCATGCAAGGGTGGAAGTGGAAGGGTCTTTGGCAATATATAAATCTCAGTTGTCCCTTTTTTTCTCCTCTCTTATTTTGCAACATGTGTGCATGCTCTAGATGCATGACCAAGCTGCCCTTTCGGTGCTGGATGAACATCCTCCATCCAACACCCCCACTTTCTAATCTACTCAACGGCCTAAGGCATACCTTAGTTTGACGAGGAGGATCGCCGGAGATCACCGGAGTTGCAGCCCGTGTTCCTTCCTAGCGCATAGCTCTTCCGTGAATTTCTAGCTTGCCGGAGATGGATGCTTCACCGGAGTCACCTTGCTTTTGTTAATGGGGAGGAAAATGATGTCTAGAGGAGTGGATCATGTTATTATTGGGTGGATTATTGCTGATTAGATACACCATGCGCATGCACATCTACCTATTGAGATCTTGATTCATTTCCTGATTTATGTGCTGTTTAGATGCATTATGTGCATGTATATTTATCTACTGAAATCTTGTTATTATCTCATGATTTAATTTCTGGGATGATGCTACATGTTGATGTATCATTGGTTGCTAGATACATGTGATTATTTCCTAACTAAGTTGCTGATTAAGTTGCTTCATGTCTATGTATTATTGAGCTACTAAATTTCTGGGATTATTCATGATTAGTTTCTGATATAAAGTTATACTAGCATGCATGATATAATTGTTGCTGCTCCTATATGCGTATGAGGATGTAGGTGTATGCAAGTTAGTTCATGTGGTGATAGCTAAGACTATGATCTTCATGACCCGTAGCTCATGATATATAGTTGGGATAGCATGCACGTTATGTATGATTGGTCTAACTTGTTTCTCTATTAAATTCTAATTTGCTTCTCTTACAGGATATTAGTCATGATCGTACATGTAACAACTTGAGTCGCATGACCTGTAGATGGCGTGGTTGTATAATTATGCTTGTTCGAGTTGTTTTCCTTATGGTTGTTTGTTCGTGACTGTGCTATCAAGTTGTTGAGTTGCATTTGTTACTTCTGATTTGGTTGGAGCCGCGGTGAGTGTAATTGTAAGCTCATTGTGTTGGGCTTGTGCTTGACTATTTAGCTATAAATTGGATATACTTATATAGATAGCTTGCATGTGAATTTAATGAATAAAATGAATCTTATGCACGATTGTTCTGGGGCCGACGGGTCATGCGTAGGACTTCAATGTATAGAGGCCTATTCGAAAACACCTCTATGTAGAGAGGTCAGGTGAAGATTATGACTTGGACAGGTGCGTTGTCATTTTCTACAGGACGAGCATTCCCAATGCCATGATGGAACCATGTAGGTCGCTTGCCGTGAGTTGGGATGTCAATCCGGAAGAACGCTTTAAGCCAAGTGGTGGTCACTAACGAGTGTCCCACTTGTGGATTAGACCAACATGCCTGGTGGTTTGTTTCTTATGTAGAGGGATCACCTAGGGGGGACACCTGGTAGTCACAACTATGTAGAGTCGGGTTCCTATGTAGAAGAATTCTTCAGGTGGAGCCCGAGCGGAGAAGCTATGTAGAGTTGTCGCCCGACACAGTTATGTAAAGTTGTTGCCTTCTTGTTTGCATGTGTGGTAGGTAGGTTCCATGCATGGCTTTGTAATCTACTTCTGGACCAGGGACATATGGGATTTTCTTTATTAGAAACTCACGCATATTCGTTGTTGTTTTTGCCTCAGGTACATAGGCTCTAACATGGCTTAAACTGGAAGAGTTTCAGAGAATTCTGTACACGAGGGATATGTCGACCAGATTCTTCCAGTTGTAATTTTTCTTCCGCGTTATTTATGATGTATTTCCCTTTTCGAATGTATTTGACTTTGTTTCAATATATGGATAAATTCTCTTTTAGTTATATCTTATGCTTAGTCTATCCATGTATGTTTTATTCAGTACATCCTGTCATGTATGTATCATCTTTATTGTAACTCCTTTAGTCGTCATGGATGACTCTGATCGGGACAGTTCGCTTGGTTTCCCAAGTGTGCGTATCTGCAAGATCAGTGGCATTATAGGAAAGTTGGACGGGTCTTCACCATCCAGGCTGAGGAGGTGAGGGATGCCAACACTGTGGTGGACGTTACACTTCTTGTTGATGAACTTGTCGCTAGAGTCATTTTTGATTGTGGCATGATGCACCCCTTCATCTCGGAAAGGTTTGCTGGCGTGTTGGATCGTACCCCAGGGCACCTGAAGACCAGTTTGGAAGTAAGTACACCAATGGGTGTGGTGGGTACTGTGGGGGAGCTTCCTCCGTAGCACCACAGTTGTTTCGGGAGACCAAGATTTCCGGCCGATCTGGTCTTGCTTGAGATGGAGGACTTTGATGTCATACGGGGGATGAACTAGCAGTCATAGTACGACGTTCGTGTCTTTTGCCACGAGAAAAAGATTCTGATTCCATGAAAGGACCAACCTGATGTTTTGATCTGGGGAACAAATAGCAGTGGAGGTAGAATCATTGTTTCTACAGTGAAGGCGCAAAAGCTGATACACCGGGGTGGCAGTATGTTATTGGCTACCCTAGTAGTCCTGGACCCGGAGATGAGGATATTGGAGTACATTAAGGTCGTGTAGGACTTTTTGGGGGTGTTTTCAGATGATATCACTGGTCTGCCGCCATACTGAGAGATCGAATTTCGTATCGAGTTGGTAGCAGGTACTACTCCGTAGTCGAAGGCTCCGTACTGGATTGCACCTACAGAGTTGGCTGAGATAAAGAAGCAACTGCATGAGTTGTTGGATTTTGGATTCATCTGACCGAGCGTGTCGCCTTGTGGAAACTATGGTGTTACTCGGAGATATTATGGGCTGGAATTTTATTGCCTTAAAAATATGTTTGGATGCTTTCCTTTGATGCAAAAATATGTGTTGCTCTCCACCATATAATTTCGGATTTTTCTTTCCTAATCAAAGTAGGATAATTTTGTGCTATCATGATTATATTGATTAGGGAAAGAAGAAAAAAAATTTCTGTTTTGAGAATGATTATTGTGGAGATTGGTTGTCATTACCTAACACTTTTTTTTGCCTATTTTCGTGCCCCATTCGTGCATTGTTTCCTTATGCATTACTTCCTTATTGTTTGAATGAGGTGCACACTTTATGGTATTTTTTTTCATACGTCGGATTGTGCTAACGCATGGAAAGATTGTGCTTGTATGGAATGAATGATTGCTGATTTTATTTACAGCCTTATTGAGAGATGAGCGTAATTTCATTCATTTATTTCCATTTGCAATAATTATCGCAATGGACTGTAATATTTATGGACTGTAATATTTATGGACTGTAATAATTATGGACTGTAATAATTATGGACTATGGACTGTCTATTGCCCTAAGGAGACGAGGGGCTCCTTTATTTTTATTATTGCGATATTATTGCTATAAGACTCATGCAGGTTCCCGTCGACGAGGCTAAATCCCTAATGGGGATCATTAGCTCGATATGGAAGTAATGTAGTAATCATATCTGTGTGATGTTGATTGGATTTTTTTTTGAAAAACCATTTTTTTGAGAACTCGCATGCCTAGTGGGAGTTGCAAGGTAGAAGTGTTTTGTGTAAACTACCTTGCAACCGGCGGCAAATATCCTTTTTATTTGCTGATTTACCATGATTTAAAACGATTTTTGGGGTCATTAAATCATGATGGAGCTCAATATCTAGATTAGTAAAATGGCTTTATTAACTATTGCATGAGGATTTGATCGAATGCTTTATGTTTTCTTTTGGTCTGAATGTTATACCTATTAAGTCAGTTTATTTTTTTTCTATTGTAGCTCGTTATATTTTATGCTAGAACTCATGTATCGCTATGTATTTTGATTGTCCTAGATTCTTTATGGCTGCTTCCAAAAGCATTGTCGCTGATCTGACTCGAGGAGATAAACTCAATGAAAGAAATTACGATTTGTGGCATCGTAAAATTGAGTATCTCTTAGAGGATCAGGACATGTTAGAAAACATAAACCAATCTATGTCCCCCCCCTGAGGAGGGGAATGTAGGATCGTGTGGGTCTATGGGTCCACAAACTAATCACGATTAAGCCCTAATTAACTACTTCGTTGATTGATCAAAGAATTGCAGCGGAAATTAAAAACAAATCAAACACAAGTAGGAAAGCAATGCAAACCACACAAGAAGACACCGGATTTACAGAGGTTCGGCCGCGCCTACGTCCTCTCTTGCAAGCCCCTCTCGAATCCCCGTTCGAGCTCCTCTTGCGTCTTCACTATGCCTCCCCGTTCCGGGCCGGGAGCAACGCCTTTTACAACTCTTCAAGCTCGCGAACAACCCTCGCCGAGCATGGCACCACCTCTCACAAACCGAGAGAATCACTTCGGGCGTTCATCGAAATCCTTGCTTCTTTGTCTTGGGCTTACACCAAGACCCTTGCTCACTTTGTCTTGGGCTTTCACCAAGACCCTTGCTTTCTTGACAACAATTGGAGTGGAACTCACTCTTCTAGTATTGAGCACAACAGATGCTAATATGAATGTATGATGAAGGATGTGGAAATTAGGCTTTGGAATCACTAATTGGGAGCTTTGAGGTTGTGGAAAATCTCATTATAAGTTTGACACTTTGGAGTTGTGAAATCTTATGGAAAACTAAGTGTGAACCTCTATTTATAAGCTCCTAAAGATTTCTAGCCGTTTGGACAAGATTTGATTGGGTTTTGTGCAAGATACACAAAACAGAAAATAGGGTTCAGAAATCTGTCCAGAAACGGTCGACCGAAAGGTGTATCGATCGACCGAACCCTTGAGTCTGTTGATGGATCGGTTGACCGAACATAGGTACTGGTCGACCGAATCACTTAAGTTCTATAGGTCAACGGTCGATCGAGAAGGTACCGGTCGACCGAACTACTGGGTTCGGTAGAGAGAAATCTTGATCGGTTGGACAAACTTGTGTCGACCGATAGCAGGTAGATTTTACCTATATGAACGGTCGACTGAACTAGGCAAATGGTTCGACCGGTTCTAATGTATATGGGGGTGTATATTGAGAAAATGTGTATACGACCGTTGTATAATACGACAAATAAAACGGTCGTATTTTTACCAAAAACAGCAAACGAAACGGTCGACCGAAGGTTTACCGGTCGACCGAACAGGTCTGGGTAATCGGTTAAATAGATGTGTGATCGGTTGAACGGATTGGTCTGGTATAACAAAAATTGTGTATAACCGGTCGACTGAAAGGTGAACGGTCGACCGAACTCAGGCAGACTGGCGACCAATGTTTTAGGTGTTTAGGTGATCTAATGGAGTCCAAATTATATGATATTTTGTGTGTGACTCCTAAAAGGAACCTAGTGTGTGAATGCATGCATATTAGCTTAAGTTATGCTCAATTCACATAAGTTCCTAATTCTGAAAGAAAGGTAAAATTACATGTCTTCAATCCTAGCTTGATTACATGTCTTGACTTGATTTTTCTTCTTTCTTGAGTCTTGATCACCTGTAGATGTTAGCACAATACAACATGTATACTATTATACTACATGTGCTAATCTACATGTCCTTATTAAGATTAGGTTTAATTACATCATCAAAATACGGATTAAGGCCAAAAAGCCAACAGGAAATACTGTGCAACATCGCAGAAACTTGAATGTTTATAATGCATGGAAAAAGAAAGACCGAATTGCTCGAATTACAATTCTAAGTTCAATGAGGGACGATCTGTTACTGCGGTTCGAAAAGTTTCGAACTGCAAAGGCCTTGTGGGAAGCTGTGAAGTTTCAGTATGGAGTGACCTCCGTCACAAGGGCCCGCCAGCTTGGGCTCATGTTTGATGGGTAAAAAATGCACCAAGGTCACACAATGAGGCAGCATATTACCGCAATGTCAAACATGATTAGCGAGCTGTGCGCTATCGGTCGTGCTAAGACCGATGAGGAGCAAGTGTCTGCTCTCATCAGATCGTTGCCTTCGAAGAATTGGGAGCATATGAAGGTCCATCTGACTCATGCTGATGACATCAGGACATTTGACCAGGCCAAAAAACACCTAGAGCTGCAGGAGGACCGCATGCTTGCGGAAGCCCCTCTAACTGAAGTATTTGCTGCTGAGGCTGGCGCTCCTCGGAGGAGTGCAGGTTTTAAGCGTAAAAGAGATAGAGCTCAGGGTTTTAGAGGCAAGAAGGGTGCAAATGCAAACAAAACAGAAAACAAAGCTGGAAAGAAACGACCTCGAGGATCCAGAGGTGGGAAAGATAAGTCTAATGTGACTTGTTTTAACTGCCGAAAGACTGGACATTTTGCTCGTGAATGCACTGAGCAAAAGGTAATTACTGTGTGTAATCCCTCGAATTGTAACGTGACTAGTTCTGTGATGCTCACTGATCATTCTGCTGTGTGGATTGTGGATTCAGGTGCCACGGACCACGTAACAAAGGATCGCTCTGCCTTCGTGGAATATCACCGTGTTCCAAGTGGGAGGCGAATAAACATGGCGAACAACACTAGCATTGAAGTTCTTGGAGTTGGCACATGCAAAGTGGCTTTGCGAAGTGGTAGGATCCTACTACTTCACGACGTGTTGTATGCACCAGCTATACGACGAAATATTATTTCTGTTGTTGTTTTGATGAGACATGGTTTTAAAGTTGTTTTTGAGAACAATGATATGGACGTGTTTAAAGTTGTTTAAATGGGTTTATACCTTTCTAACATTTATTATGGACGTGTCTTTCTTTCAGACGGTTTTATTGTGTTGGACGCAATTTATGATTTCAATCATAACGCTAGTGCCATTATGAGCCAAAGTTCCATGAATAATAATTCAGTTATGTGGCATGGTAGACTAGGTCACATTGGTGTTGACCGGATGAACAAGTTGGCAAAGGAGGGGGTATTAGGAGAATACTCCGAATTTGAATTGCCGACCTGTGAATCTTGTCTAGCTGGGAAGGCAACTAGAAAACCGTTCGGAAAAGCCATTAGGGCTACTTCTCCTTTAGAACTAATTCACTCAGATATTTGTGGACCTTTGAATGTGCGTACTAGACATGGACAGAGTTACTTCATCACATTCATTGATGACTTCACTAGATATGGTCATATTTATCTTATTTCTCACAAGTCAGAAGCTCTAGAATGTTTTAAGAAATTCATAAGCTTAGTTGAGAATCAGTTGGATAATAAGATAAAAACTCTTAGAACGGATAGAGGTGGTGAGTATCTCTCCATAATGTTCAAGGAGTTATGTGATGAAAAGGGGATATCTATACAACTGACTATGCCTTATACCCCTCAGCAAAATGGTGTTGCCGAGAGAAGGAATAAAATGTTGCTAGACATGGTTAGATCCATGATGGCGCATGCAAGCTTGCCAATTTCGTTTTGGGGAGATGCTCTAATGATTGTTGCCTATATCCTAAATAGAGTTCCAACAAAATCGGTTCCCTCAACTCCATATGAGTTATGGACAGGACGGAAGACTGATTTTAGTCTGCTGCGTCCTTGGGGATGCGCGACATACATTCATTCTACTAGTCACCGATATGGAAAACTAGGACCTAGAGGGAAAAAGTGTATCTTTGTAAAATACAGTGATCTCTCCAAAGGTTATGTTTTTATCGAGTTAGACGAGAATGAAAGAAGGACGGAACTGGAGTCTAGGGATGCCACATTCTTGGAAAATGATTTTCCAACTCTTGCTGGAGCTATCAAAGAGTCAGTGGACTTCTTTGAACAACAAGATGAGGACATTGCCACTCCTCGGGATCAGGATCTGGAAGTTGAACATGAGGTTCCACCAGTCAATCCTAGTGGGAGCAGCAATGTTGAGGATCTGATAGCTCTCACGGAGGATGAGCCATCAGATACCCATCTGTGTCGAAGTAAACGCAGGCTCATTCCTCGTAGGCGATTTCGCTTAGAGGAAGAGGCCCTCATGATAGCTCAAGAAGAAATTGATTATGAATCATCCGGGATGACAGTAATCGATGAGAAAGAACCGGAGACCTTGAAAGAGGCTTTGGAAGGTCCAAATGCTAAAGAGTGGTTAGAAGCTATAAAGGAAGAGTTGGAGTCGATGAAAGTTAATCGAGTCTGGGACTTGGTCGACTTACCGCCGAACTGAAAGGCCATTGGGGCCAAGTGGATCCTCAACATTAAGAGGAAGGTGGATGGATCTATTGATAGATTCAAGGCTAGACTGGTAGCTAAAGGCTACACCCAAAGAGAAGGCGTGGATTTTGAGGAAACCTTTTCACCCGTGGTTAGGTTTGCCTCCATCCGCCTTCTACAAGCTATTGTAGCTCAGATGGACTTAGAGCTTTACCAAATGGATGTAAAGACTGCTTTTCCCAATGGAGAACTTGAGGAGGAGATCTATATGGATCAACCTCAAGGTTTTGAAGTCAAAGGACAAGAGCGCAAAGTGTGCAAGCTCAATATGTCCTTTTATGGCTTAAAACAAGCGTCTAGACAATGGAACATTCGCTTCCATCAAGCTATATCAGAGAATGCGTTCTCTATGCTTGAGGAAGATCACTGTGTGTACGTTAAGAGATCCAATGGTAAATTTGTCATTCTGGCCTTGTATGTTGATGACATACTCATGGCTGGCAATAGCAAAGAGTTTCTGAAATCCACTAAAGAGTGGTTGTCCTCCACGTTTGATATGTAGGACATGGGTGAAGCTAGCTACGTCCTTGGTGTCAAGATTGTTAGAGATAGGTCCAAGAGACTTCTGGGATTGTCTCAAGAGACTTATATTAACAACGTCTTAAAGAAATATCATATGGACAAATGCAAACAAATCGACACTCTTGTTGAGAAGGGTTTGCACTTAAGCCTTGATAAGCATCCTGAGACTCCTCAAGAGAAGGCCAAAATGGACAAGGTTCCATACTCCAATGTTGTGGGAAGCCTCATGTACTCTATGATGTGTACTGGGCCAGACATTTGTTATGTTGTGGGCATGGTGAGTTGATACCAGTCCAACCCAAGCATGGAGCACTTTGTGAAGGACATTATAGTGAGAAAGGAAGTTGTGTTAAGACATGTATCTACTAGTCTTATGGTAGCTGACCCTCTTACCAAAGCTATAGCTAAGGACTTGTTTGTGTCTCATGTGAAGTCCTTAGGCTTACTCAGACTTTGATGTATTGGCATGTCAGACTTCCTTTTATGAGTGATTGTGTTTTTTCGTTTCGACTATATCTGTTTGGTTGATGTAGTTGTTCTAGCATAAAATATTATTCTATCAATAGGTTGAAGAATGCTTACTCACACGAGCATTCGCCTCTGGCGCTTTTGATAGCGAGCAGAGATGAGACTGATCATAAAGAGATCTTGCATGATAGATCCGGAGAAGTTCATGATCGGATAAGTCGCCTTGATTAGGATTCAAGATGAGATCCTCTATGTTGGTGAGGATTGACATGAATGTTCCCACGATTCATGTGACCTATAGAAGCCAAGTGCGAGCATCACATGTGGCGCCAGGTGGCACCTGTATGGTGTTAAGGCGACAATGATGAAGCTCGGGTCAGGCGCAGAAGGGGTGCGACTGGACTAAGATTTGTATGGTGTTGAGAGACAGACATACTGTTGTGTGTAGTATGATCCACCATAACATGTTTATCATACAACATATGCTGAGCGACCATTCGGAAGTGAAAGGATGGATCCCTGCTCCTTCACTGTGTGAGTCCAAGACTTGATTGGCATTAGTTACCCTCAGTGACCTTCGACGACACCATGAAGCAAAGAGTTGATGTGGCTACTTTTGGATGTTATCTATGACCATGAGAGATTCGGTCTAAAGAGGCATCTTCGGGAAAGGAGTCAACTCTGAGTGTAATGGTGGTCTGGTGCGAAGGGAAAGGTTTGACTCGACTGCACTGAAAGTATTTGCTGGGCCCAACTGTATTGGATACAGTAGCAAGTACCTTGAGGACAAGAAGGTATTCTCTCCGAGGGATCGAGATACCGTTCATGTTAAGTGAGTTTCTGAGTAAACCTAGGCATCTGTGATGTGCATTTTTTGACTGCTTATTTATTGGTTTTTGAGGATGTTGTCATTCTGGCCTTCTAGTAAGGTTTCTATATTGAGACTCCTAAATTGCAGGTGCATCACCGGTCGCACGACCCATTTGTCCGTATGATCGGAAGAGTACATGTGTCGGGGACACAGATGGTCTTGTATCAGGGATACATGATCAGAGACTTGCGTATTGTGGATGCATTCTTAGAAGAGAGAAATAGTTGTATATATCAGGGATGTATACATATGTGTCGGGGACACATGAAGAGGTGACACATTGCCATCTTATGATTGTATGTATCAGTGATATATACGTATGTGTCAGGGACACAAAAGGAGATGACGTGTTGTTGACATGCTGTTGTGCAAGTGGGAGATATTGGATTAATCTAAGGATTAAGATGATGTTTGCCCAAAGCACTGACACGTGGCGCACTCTCATTGGCTGCGCATTAGGGTTTAGGGTGGGGCCATCTATATAAGGAGGGGAGCCTCCCATTGGATGGAATGGGAGGGATGATTCTTGTGTGCAAACCCTAGCTCCACCAAAACCCTAGCCGCCACCACTCCCTCTCTCTCCCATTCGTCCCTCCACATCCACCAAGCAAATCCGTGGACTCTTGGGTTGTGGACTCGTGCTTCATCTCCAAGAGAGTAGAAGACTGACCGGTGCTCCAGAGGATTCCGTGAGGTGATCGCTGATCCATTCCGCTGCCACAGGTTCTCTCCACCAAAAGTAATTCCGAACCTGTAGATTCAATCGTAGATTGCTTACATGGGAACCTCAAAAGTGGGTCAATGCACTTGGAAATGGAACACGACACCACGCGGGGCCAGAATACTCAAGCGTGGGCCCCCTTCACAAAGAGCACAATATGAAATGAGAGGTTCATGAATTGGACGTAAAGGCGTCTCATTCAAAGGATCAAACTGAAAGAGCTTGAACCTCTCAAGAGTTTGGGAAATAAGGGGCAACGGAAGAAGAGTTTCTCCCGTTGCGTTGCTGAAGTTATGATCGTCAATCCAAACTCTCGAACCAACAGGCTAGTGCGTCGGAACGAGGTCAAGAACCTCGTTAGGCATGTCCGACACACCAGGCGAACAAAAGGTGGGTCTCATACCCAAGGTGTCCTCCAAGGAACTCCTAATACCCTCATGAGAAATGTAGTTATTTGATGTTCCATCATTTCCAAGATGAGCAGGAACAATAGTCAGAGGCAAACTCTCATCAGGTTGTTTGAAATTGAGGGTACTAGGGAGCTCTTGCTCCACCAGAGGTGAGTCCTTAAGAGGCACAACATGAAGATCATGTGGCTCTAGGGCCACGAGACAAAAGGTAAGGCACAATCATGTGCCGACTCGTAATGAAGCGGGTCCATGTTATTCTCAATTGGGATCGAATCGTCCACCAAGTGATCATGAATTGAAACCCCAAGTCCCTCAGACTGACTAGGAGTTTGACTTTGAAAGATTGTGCTTTGAATTTGTGGATGTGGTGGTGGCGGTTCTATATCAAAAGATGAATCCTCATGTTGGCAAGAAAAGTTACTCTCCTCACATTCACGTAATTGCTACGACATTTTTTCACTTGCAGTATCATAATTTGTGTGGACTATTGAGTGATTTCCATGAACGTAAGGAAAGTTTGTTTCAAGGAATCAGGTATGCGGTCAACTATGAGGTCCAAGTCAGAGCTTGGGAAATTTTGGGTTTGTGTGTTGATGGGCTGAGAATGAGTCCAATGATTTGAAGTGGGGTGTTGGTAGAATTCTGGGTATTCGGGAGGAGGATACTGGGGTGAAAATGAAGTATAAGAATTTGGATATGAATTGTCTCCACACGAATCCATCACTCTCGGGTTGTACGCGCATGCGTAATGGTCATATTGAGCATTTTGGGAAAAGGTATGCTCATACTCAGGCTCAGGGGAACATAAGGACATTCCCCGATAACATGACCACTCAACCCACAACAGTCGCACGGTACGACTACCTGAGCCACCAGTGCACTCATGTCATCTGCCATACGCATGAAAGGGGCCAACGTTTGTTGTAATGTCTCAGTTTGTTGACCAGTATATGATTCGACGTAACTAGATGGTGGTCTAGCAGTTAGTGTCTCTCTCATACTACCCCAAAATGAAGATTGCTCAGTCACACAATTAAGATTGTCCCAACCATACGGGGTGTTAGTCTGAGCCACCCCAGGTTTCATGGGTCCAGAATACCAGAAAGAATTGTCCTGGTCCCAACAATGATATGGATGGTCGCCCATGTAACCATCCATCTCAACAAAGAACTCTCGAGTCGATCACTCTCACCACCACGAGGCCAAGCTCGCAAAAAGTGTTCAACTCGACCCTAAAACGCTACCAGAGAGTGTAAAGGGGAGGAGACTATAACGTAGAAGAAGGTGAGAAGATGATGCCTCAGAGGAGAATGGAAGAATCCTAGAGCTAGCGTGGGTAATGGGATCAGGTAGAAGCTTAACTAGCAAGCACGACTCAAACAATGTAAGGCAATGGGTCCTTAGGCTAGACGATGCCTAACTTCGAGGTCACTAGCCTCGACACGCCTCACCTCCCTACATTGAGGACCGCAATGCACAGCAAGTGATACCATATCCGGAGATCTAGTACCTCCTACTATCGACAAGGTAGGCAACGCCAATCCGGTAACTCCTACCATATCCAATCAAACGCTCAACTCACTCTTGTCCCGATGCACCTTACTAACTAATGCATGATTGAAACATGCATGAATGAGAGATTTTGGTGCACGTACCTCACGCCAGCAATCAACAACAAAATGTAAAGCAAAGAAAAGACAAATGCATGCAAGGTCTACAAATGATGCATGACCTAGATGGCAAGAAGTCTAATCTTTTGCTTTGAGTTTTATGGTCCAAGTGGATTAAAGGGAATTGAAATTAAAACTGGGAGCAAACTAGAAATCACAACATGCAAAATAGTGCTCTTAGATAACTAAAGTGAAAGCATCAACTACCAGAAGAAAATTGAGAGCCAAAAACACCCACCAGGCCGCCAATTGGTGGTCCAAGACCGCTGATTGGCGGTCCTTATTGAAGTTCTTTGCTCCAACTCATCCAGTAGCCTCCCCGTGATCTCTAGAATCCCTGAAACTAAGAAAAACTGAAAACAAAAAATTAAAACTCGAATCGTCCAAACCAAGGTCTGGACAGAGCACCTCCCCGGCAACGGCGCCAAAAACTTGATTGATTCGTTTTATATTAACCGCAAGTGCACGGTCGCGTTGAAGCGGTGGCAAATATGGGTCATCCACTGGGAGGTGTGTCGACTTTTGGTTTGTGCGAAGGCGAGTGGGAAAGAAAGGAGAGAAAGGTTGGTTACACAGAGGACGGAGAAGGAGAGGAAGATGAGAGGAGAGAGAGAGAGTGGTGCGCATGGGGAGCCTTGGCTTCTCTAGGGCTTCCGACCCCATTTTTTCACCAAAATCCTTGTTTTCTTCACCAAAATGGAGACAAAGACTAGCTCTACACGTTTACAACAACAAGAGGGAGATTGTGGCATAGCAAAGGATCTCCATTTCGTCTCAAAGGAGAGCTCTTCCGCAGCTTGGGAAGTGCTTGATGTTGTGCCACCTCTAGGGAGTGCTGAAGCTCCCTTAAAGAAGTGGTCTGACCTCTTTTCAGCAAAGCCAAGGGCACCCACGACCCTAGACTTCATTCAACCTGCTGTTAAAGGAGGGGAGAAGGTGGCTGTTTGCTCAAAGATTGAAGTAGTGGAGGCACTGAAAAGATGGGACACGGTTTTGGTAGGTCACTTCATCGGTTTCAGACCTCATCTACCAACATTGGAGAAGCATCTCCAAAAGCTATGGGCTCTTGCTGGAGGTTTGGAAGTCATTAAGAGGGGGCAAGGGTTCTTACTATTTCGTTTTTCTCTTGGAGAAGATAGGAAGAAAGTCCTCCAAGGAGGGCCATATTTTGTTAGAGGAGCTCCACTTGTGGTTCAAGAATGGCTCCCGGAGATGACTTTGGAGAAAGCAAATATCACAACGGTTCCGATATGGGTTCGTTTGCCGGAGCTTGACCTTCGATTTTGGTCACAAAGAACTTTGAGTAATATTGCAAGTGTCCTCGGGAGACCACTCTACATGGACGACAACACGGCTTATGGACGGAGACTTGCGTTTGCTCGAGTGTGTATTGAGGTATGTTCTGATTTCTTATACCCTAGTTGGGTAGATGTTCAAGTAGAGGATGGTGCAACACATAGAGTTTTCGTGGAATACGAGTGGCGTCCCGGTTATTGCAAGGATTGTCTTGAGTTTGGTCACGAGGTGGAGAAATGTCCTAGACAGAAATTACTCTCAAAGGTGTTTGCTTCCAAACCTCAAGCTGCTGGAAAATGGGTGGTAGTAAATCATGGGAAGGGGGGGAGACATGAAGGTTGTGAGGAGAGAATGGAGGGAGAGGCGAGTGGGAGTGGATGTGGAAATGGGGATAGGGTAGATGGTTTGGTGAGGGTGAGTGGGGATCACGAAGAGAGGGAGGGGGCTGGTGGTGAGGGCCGAAAGGGAGGAGAGGGTGGAAGGGATGCTGAGGTGGAGTTTGGTGCAGCTGAGGTGGAGCTAGGCACGAGTGTGGAGGTGCCATGTGGAAAAGTTGGTGAGGTGGAGAAAGATGCATTAGGAAGCAATCCACTAAGCAAGGCACAAATCCGATTGGGAGGTGCACATGAGGAGAGGGTTAGTTTAAGACATTCCATGTCAAATGACAAGTTGGATTCCTCCCCAAGGAGCAAAATGGTTTGTTGCTTGGGATTGCAAGAAGGAGACCTCATTGGTGGACAAATATGGCAAAGAGAAGTGGGTGGGAAAAGTGCTAGGACTATTTCTGGACCAACCAATGAGGGGGGAGGTGAGTGCTCTACAAAAAGCTGGGCCAATAAGGAGGGGAGCAGCCCTCTTGCAAAGAATGAAGGGGGGGACCAGGTGGAAATGATTGGGGTCTCTATAGTGGAGGAGGTCCTAGCTGAAGATAGTGGGAAAAATTCGAAATGTGTTAGTGGAGCTTTGGAAGAAGCTGACTCACGTGAAGATGGAGTGGGCTTCAATGGGGGACACTTAGTGAGGGCTATTCAAGCTGAAGAGAGTGAGTATAGAGACGTGGCTTGTTTGCATGGGCTGGAGAAAATCAGAAGCACATGTGGTGCGAGTGTGAGCCTTGCACACAATACCATGGTTATGGGAAACGAAGGAACCATGCAGAACAATAGTGGGCTGGCAGAATACGGGGGACAAACAAACGTGGAGGAATGTGAACCAAGTGGGCTAGCCTCGTTGATGCATAAGGAGAGGGGCTGGACATCTCCCTCGAGGGTGGCTCGAGGAAAGGCAGCACCTAAGACTACCAACGTGCAAAATGGGGGAAAATTCGATCTCCTTAGGAGTGAAGTGAGTTCGATGATGGAAGATCCAGGAAGTAAAATGACTGCTGAGCAGCAAGCTTGCTCCCCGTCCCTCACTCTCCGGCGCTCCGGGAGGAAGATAAGTAGTAGAACGTTCCCATGTGGAGGTCAAGGGGGTCACCCCGCACCTTAAACCCATGAATATTCTAGTGTGGAACGTGCGCGGTGCAAATGGACCCGGCCGTGCACTAATGATTAGGGGTCGTATAAAGGAGGTAAATCCAGATGTGGTTTGCCTTGTGGAACATAAGGTGAAGCTTAAGAAGATTGAGCGCTTTAAACGAGCGATTTGGCCTAGTGCTTGGATGTCAAATAGTTTGGTTATGGACTCCAGCCGAATTTTGGTTCTTTGGAACGACCAAATAGTGGATATGCGTGTTGCCTATGAAACATCACAATTACTTCATTTCAGAGCACGTTGGATGAGGGACGGCCTTGACTTTGACCTCACGGCTGTCTATGGTGATAATGGGCATGTGGATCGGCGTCACTTGTGGAATGACCTTCTCCAAGTAGCACCACCCACATCTAGGCCTTGGATGGTGGGGGGGACTTCAATTGTATTCGGAGGGCGAGTGAAAAGAGGGGAGGGATTGCTGGAAATGAGATTGCTATGGCAGAATTCAATGATTGTATTGATGCTCTTGAACTCCTTGAGATGTCGTCTACCGGGGGAGAATTTACGTGGTCTAACTCCTCCGAGGGTAGTGCTTGTATCGAGACACGGATTGACCGAATCTTGATAAATAATGCATGGCTCGAGTTTTTCCCGGAATCCTACTATCTTGTGGGTGCAAAGGACTTGAGTGATCACACCATGCTTATTATGAAGACGGACGGAAACGCAAGGAGGAAAAAGAAGATGTTTCGTTTTGAAAATCATTGGGCTGGCCATGAGGACTTTCTTGGGCTGGTTGCACGTGCATGGTCCGCCTACGTGAGGGGCACACCAATGTTTCGAGTGGCAGCAAAACTTCAAGAAGTAAAGAAGATGCTTGTTCGGTGGAGTAGCTCAAAATTTGGAAACGTTACAAATAAGGTGGGAGAGGCACGTGCTAAGATCGAGGAAGTGAGGAAAAAACATCTTGAAAATCAACTGGCTGCTGACCTCTCCCACGCCGAAGGGGCTGCAAAGTATTACCTTGCCCAAACTCTTGCTTGGGAGGAGTCTATCACTAGACAGAAGTCAAGGGTGAAGTGGTTAAAAGAGGGGGACCGGAACACTAGGTTCTTCCATGCGCACCTTCGAGTGAGGAGAGCCACCAACCAAGTGAGACGAGTGTGTGAGGGTGCCACCATCATTGAAGAGGAGGGTGCAATCCGTGACGCCTTTCGGCGTTTTTATGCTAACTTCTTTGCTAATGATTTGCAGGTAACACCCATTCCCCCCTCCCTCTCCTTACCACACCTCCGTCTGGAGGAGGGGGCGGAGCTTCTACGTGACCTTGACATGAAAGAGTTGGAGGATGTAGTGCTGAACGCCAACGTTGATAAAGCACCGGGACCCGATGGGTTCAATGCTAAGTTCTTCAAAGCTGCATGGGACCTCATTAAGAAAGACATGTTCAAGGCCATACACTCATGTCTGGACAGCGGGAAGCTGCTGACCAAATGGAACTCTACCTCACTTACGCTCATCCCAAAGAAGAAGGCACCAGTTTCAGTAGAAGACTATAGACCCATAGCTTTGTGCAATATGACGTATCGATTCACCACAAAGGTGCTTGCAAACCGCCTTAAGAAGTTGCTGCCACGTCTTATTGGAGAAAACCAAAGTGCGTTTGTCCAAGGCTGGCGGATTGGGGACAACGTTCTCCTTGCCGATGAGCTATGTCATAACCTCCACCTCGACAAAGGAAAAGGGAAAATGTGCATAAAACTTGATATACGGAAAGCATATGACTCCATCTCATGGACCTTCTTCGATGGAGTTTTGGAGCGTTTTGCTTTCCCGGTTAAGTGGAGACGCCTTATTATGAATTGTGTTCGGGCTTCGTTTGTGGTGACGGTAAATGGTGCAAACTCCTCAAGTTTCGTGGCCAGAAATGGATTGAGACAAGGTGACCCCTTGGCCCCCTACCTTTTTGTTTTGTGTATGGAAGTTCTGAGCGAGATGGTAAACAAGGCGGTTATGGATGGGAGCATTCAGCCACTCTCTTGTGGGGATATTGGTGTATCGCATCTTCTTTTTGCTGATGATGTCCTCCTATTTGCTAAAGCTACAAAAGCAAATGCGAGGGCAATTCGAGGAGTCCTTGAGGACTTCACGTCTTGTTCGGGGCTGAGCTTTAGTGTGACAAAAAGCCAAATTTTCATGGGAGGTGGAGCACGGGATGGCGCATGGATTGCAACACATCTTGGGATGGAGCGACATGAGTTCCCCGTCACCTATCTTGGGCTGCCATTGTTCTCGGGAAGGATGGGGAAAACCCATTGCACGACACTCGTGAATAAGGTCAAAGCACGACTGAGCACATGGCAGCAAAACTTCCTATCCATTGCTGGAAGGGTGGAGCTTGTAAGGAGTGTGCTTGTGTCCCTCAGTGTTTATTGGACCTCTGCTTTCCTCATGCCCCGGGCAACCTTACAAGAGATTGAGAGTATCATGTGCCACTTCATTTGGGGAGGTCCAAAAAAGTGGGTTGCGGTAGCATGGAGAGATATATGTACACCAAAGGAAGAAGGTGGCCTTGGTCTCAAACGTCTATTGGACTGGAATGATGTGGGCCTTTTGCGTCTTTTTTGGCTTGTGGTGGCGGACGAACAATCACTTTGGGTCAAGTGTGTGCGCCGGAAATACTTGAGGAACCGGTCCATCTGGCTAGCACGTCCCCCACCCACTTCCTCTTGGGCTTGGAAGGGGTTGCTGAGAGTACGGGACATAGCGAGACGGCATATCCGGTATGATGTGGGTAATGGTGAAGACATACGATTCTTCCAATATCCTTGGTGTGGACAGCCCTTCCAATGTGAGAGTTGGGGGGACCGTTTACATTATGAGTTGGGAGTACCTTGGAACATAAAAGTCTCGTACTTTATAAAAGACGGAATGTGGATGCTGCCCCCCCCCCCCCCCAAGATCTACATTGATAGAGGAAATTCACTCAAGGATAGTGAACATTCAAATACATGGGGGATTCGACCAGCCAAAGAGGATAGATGGTAAGGGAACCAGGCTGGGTATGAGAGAAGTGTGGACATGGGTAAAGCCACCAGGAAGGAAGGTTGCGTGGGCTGGTATGGTGTGGCATAATCATGCTATCCCGAAGCACGCACTCACGACTTGGCGGGCGTTGAGGGGTCGGTTACTCACAAAGAAACTTATGAACAAACGTGGCGCAAAGCACGATCCGATTTGCAGCCTTTGTGAGAGGGACGAGGAAGACATGGAGCACCTTTTCTGGGGGGGTGTGTTTATCAAGGAGGTTTGGGTAGCTCTTCTACACCTACTGAAAATCAGTGACCGACATGCACTTTCGTTAGAAGGAGAAGCGATACGACTAGCACATGCACGTGGCAGCCGGCTTGGGAAAGTGGTAAGGCGTTGGGCCTTCAACGCCATGATACACGAGTGTTGGCTGGAACGAAACCGCCGAATCTTCGAGGGAGAGAAGATATTGCCGAAAGACATAGTAGCTGCCATCAAAGACACCATTCGCTGCCTATGGGATAAAGTAAAAAACCTTGCGAAGGATGCTGAGGAGGAGCCTGACTTTCAGATCATGTGGAGTTAGAAATTAGTTTCTTCATTTCGTTTTTGACTCGTTTGTATAAGAAGGAACTTCGGTTGTTTTGCCTACTTTGCTCTTCAGGTCCCACGAACATGAGTAGTAGGGAGAGGCCGGGTATGCATGTAGTATGCCCCGCACACTTTCTTTCTGAAATTTTTGGTAGGATGTAATCACTTTACTTCAGTAATATACTTCGAGGATAAGCCTCCCTTTTTGCCTTGCAAAAAAAAAAGTTGGTTACACTAAACTACACTAAGATGCAAAAAAGAAATGGAAGATAAGCAATAAAACTAAACCCCATAGGGGGTAGAGAAATAATGTGAATATAAAGATGTGTGTGTGTTTGTGTGTTCAATTATGCTCATCACAACATGTAGTGCATGAAATCATAAAACTAAATCCAACTTTGCCTCCACATGAAATAAGATAAGACTACATCATTAAAACATACAGGACAATAATTGGAATGAAGCTAAATGAACTCATGTATAAAGACTAGACCCTACTATGCCTCCACATGAATTAAGATAAGACTATATCATTAAAACATACAAGACATTAACCAAGGTAAAGGCAACAAGAGTACATACACTACAACTTGTCTTTCCAATACTAATTCCATCCATATCCTAACCTTATCATTTCCCACAAAATAGGGCACTAATCAAACCATAGGCTAAGCTTCATTCAAGAGCATTAGCATATCAAAGATAAGAGTGAAATCTCATTAGATGGTTATGGAAATCATATAAGGCTCAAGGGATTAAGATAACACACACCTAATACACTACATTATCATATCACATATTTCTCCACCCCCCAAATGGGGATGGAACTACTCACTACTCATTACACTAACTACATTAACAAAATGAAACATATTACTGAAAAGAAATTCAACTAAGCAAGAAAGGAACATAAAAGAAGCTAATTAAAAGAAACATAAACTAAATAAACATGCAAGAATTAAAAGACAAGATTAAAAGAAACTAAAACAATTATTTTATTAACAATGACTCACATTGAAGGTAGCATTCTTCTCCACCTTGAGTTTTGCTTCAAGGCTTACTCCTTAGTTGAGAGAATGCCACTAAGCAATGGGTCATTACAATGGAAGGTGAAGAGTTCTATTAGACAAAGAAAAAGGCAATCCGGGACAATCCCCCGATGTGGGACTAATGAAATACGAAAAATAGACTAAGCATACACTAATACACGTGCTCCCGAAATATTAGCGGATCCAGAGCTATCTGGACCGCCAATTAGCGGTTCCAGACCGCCAATTGGCGTTCTATAAGCTTCATATCCATTTGGTTTTTGTGTTGGGCTTTGCTTGAAGTATTTCTTGGTCTTGGATGCATCTACATTGCTTATTGGAGCTCCGACCCGAATCGAATTGTCAAAATACTCCCTCATGATGGTGTGGAGTTTTTTTGTTTTGCTCTTAGGTCCTTTGGTCTTACGTTCATGTCCTTCTCCCTTGCATCATAGTCCTCAGGTCTCACAATTAAGTCCTTTTTCCCTGCTTTTGGGTCCTTTTATGCTTCATCTCTTCAAACCTATATATTTCTGAAATTCAAACATAAAACTCATCACGTAGCATTGCTTAGGTGTAAGATAATGGATATAAGATACAAATATGAACATGAAATGATGTCAATCAATCTGGAAGGTCTCCCGTACAAAGCCTCGTACGGTGTCATTCTAATACTCGAATGGTAGCTGTTGTTGTAGGCGAACTCTATCAACGGTAAATGTTCATCCCAATGTCCTGCCCAATCTAGAGCATAAGCTTTCAGCATATCCTCTAGAGTCTGGAACTTCCTCTCAGACTGACCATCTGTCTATGGGTGGAATGATGTACTGAACTTCAGCCGAGTTCCTAGAGCTTGCTCCACTCCTGAATTCACAAACTAGCAGCTGATATTTCCACATTCCTACTCAAGGCATCTGCAACTGTATTCACCTTCCCCGGATGGTAAGAGATGGTGAAATCATAATCCTTGATAAGCTCCAGCCACCTGCACTAACTCATATTCATCTCCTTCTGTGAAAACAGGTACTTCAGACTCTCGTGATCTGTGAAAACCTCGAACTTGTCACCATACAGATACTGACGCCAGGTCTTCAATGCGTGAACCACTGCTGCAAACTCCAAATCATGAGTGGGGTAGTTCCTCTCGCGTACCTTCAACTGTCTCAAAGTTTATGCAACCACCTGACCGTGATGCATCAGTACACAACCCAAATCCACGCTAGAAGCGTCACTATAAATCACAAAACCTCCACTGCCACTGGGGAGAGTCAGAACTGGAGCAGTCGTCAACCAACTCTTCAGTTCCTGGAAACTTTCCTCGCACTTCTAGGACTAAACAAACTTCACTCCCTTCTCCGTCAGTTCCATCAGAGGTGAAGCAAGCCTCAAGAAGTCCTCAATGAACCGACAATAATAACGTGTCAGTTCAACAAAGCTCCTAATCTCTGTCACACTCGTCGGGGCTCTCCACTGAGTCACTGCCTCCACCTTTGCTGGATCCACTGATATCACAGCTCTCGATACTATGTGACCAAGAAAATAAACATTGTCTAACCAGACCTCACACTTCAAAAACTTGGCGTACAACTGATGATCTCTCAAGATGCCAAGTACGATCCTTAAGTGCTCCCTGTGCTGCTCTATATCTGGTGAATATACCAAAATGTCGTCCACGAAGACTATCACAAATCGGTCGATGTATTGGCTGAACGTCTTGTTCATCAGATCCATGAATGTTGCAGGTGCATTCGTCAATCCAAACGACATCACCAGAAACTCATACTGACCGTACCTCGTCCTAAATGCGGTCTTTTGAACATCTGCCTCTTTGATCCTCAACAGATGGTAACCGGATCGTAGATCAATCTTCGTGAATACCTTGGTTGATTGCAATTGGTCAAATAGGTCCTCAATCCTGGATAAAGGATATTGATTCCTGACTGTAACCTTGTTCAGCATCCCGTAATCAATACACATCCACAACGAGTCATCCTTCTTCTTCACAATAAGTACCGAAGCTCCCCAGGGTGAGACACTAAGTCAGATAAACCCAGTGTCCAACAAATCCTGCAACTGCTTCTTCAGCTCGGCTAACTCAAGAGGTGCCATCCTATATGGAGCCTTCGCTGCGG
The DNA here is from genome assembly GCA_963682175.1 of Triglochin maritima. NCBI lineage: Eukaryota > Viridiplantae > Streptophyta > Magnoliopsida > Alismatales > Juncaginaceae > Triglochin > Triglochin maritima. The sequence continues at coordinate 11,071,361 of OY821793.1, read as the reverse complement.
AGTGGTCCCAGTCACCAAATCAATAGCAAACTCCAACTCCCTGCGAGGCAGCAGACCAGAGACATCTGAAAATACCTCTATAAATTCCTGGACATTCTCTATTTCCTCCAATGGCCTCGTCTCTGGATCTGGAACAACAAAGGTAGCCACAAAGGCTCTGCAGCCCTACTCAATCATCTTCCGTGCCCTCGCTGCTACTACTACCCGACCACCTCTGTCCTTCGTCCCCCTGATCAGTAAATCAGGTAGACCCTTCCTCGGGATCAGAATCTTCTTTTTCCAGGCATAAGACTCGCACATCATACTGTGAGAGTCAATCCATCCCCAGTATGACATTGAAGTCCTCCATCGGTAGAAAGACTCGGTCTGCCGGAAACTCTTGGTCTCCCGAAACAATCGTGGCACCAGGGAGAAAGCTCCCCACTGTGCCCACCAGACCCAGGGGTGTGCTAACTTCCAATGTGGAAGTCAACATCGCAGGGGTATGGCCGAACACGCTCAAAAATCGCTCCGAGATGAACGAGTGTGTGGCCCCACAATCAAAAAGCACTCTGGCAATCAAACCATCAATAAAGAGCGTACCTTCCACCAGAGTGTTTGCGTCCCTCATCTCCTCTCCCGGGATGGTGAATACGCACTCGGTCCTCTGTCCCGGCTGAGGTGGCACAAAAGGACGACGACCTCTATCTCTACTCGCTGCTGGGGGTCTCGCTCGGGCACTAGACTCGCCAGGTCCACTCTTACAATCTCTGGAATAATGACCTGGCTGACCACAACTGAAACAAACTCCAGGACGGGTCCCATACTATCACCCTGGGTGAATCCTGCAAGACTTCCTGCATGGCTCAGGCTGGCGTGCATCGCTCCCCTCTATCTGGGGCCTCTTGCCCGGATTTCCTGCTAGTGGAACTCCCGGACGTCCACTGATTGACATCATATCATGCATATAATTGTGTCTTATATCCATTATGTTTCACCTAAATAATTCTACGTAACGAGGTTAATGTCTAAGTTTCAGGAATAAGCAGGATTGAGGAGAAGAGGCAAAAAAGGACTCAAAAGCAAGGAAAAGGACTGAGTTACAAGACTTGGGGACAAAGATGCAAGAGCGAAGGTCCCGGATGTAAGCCCAAAGGACCAATGAGCAAATCAAGAAACTCCACACCTTCATGGGGAGTATTTTGGCAATTCGATTCGGGCCAGAGCTCCAGCAACCGATTTGGATACATCACACATGAAGAAACCCATCCAGGAAAGCCCACACAAAATCCAGACCGGATCCAAACCCTGTAGACCGCCAATTGGCGGTCTAGGACCGTTAATTGGTAGTCTGGCTGGCTCCGGATCTGATGTGGTTTAGTCGGTTCATGTATAATTGTGTGTTATGTCTATATTTGGTATTGTATTAGTCCCATACCGGGGAATTGTCCCAGATTACCTTTTTCTATGGCTATAAATAGAACTCTTCCTCCTCCTTTGTATCCTATCTCTCTCTTGGTGGCCTTGCTCTCTACTAGGACTAAAAGCCTTGGAACAAAAACTCTGGTGGAGAGGGGCTACATGTAATTGAGTGAGTATTAATAGATGTTTTGTTAAGTTATCTTCATATTGCCTATTTTCAATTCTTGCGTACTTAGTTAACTTGTTTGTTTTAGTCTTCTTAGAATTAGTTTCAGCATGTTTTCTTTCCTTAGCATGAATGTTAGTTTAAATATTTGTGAGCAGTTCCATCCCCATTTGGGGGTGGAGTAGATGTCTATACGTGTTATGTAGATGGAATGCTAAACATTGTTGTATGTGAGAAATGTTAGTAGGCTTGTTTCAATTAATAAGAACGGTTACTTGATGGTTTCTGCCATAATGTTTAGGTGCATTCCATGCTTGTTGATGTTCTTAATAACAAACTTGCCATGCTCATATTAATCACCTAGGTTAGTGCTTTAAATGATAGGTCTTGCCATTAGACACTTCTTATGCATTAACAAACCCTAACTACACTTAAGCTTTTTGTATGCATTCAACACACTTATTTCATGTGTACACACACTCCACCCCTTAGGGGGGTGTCCCATTCCTGAATTTCATCTTTCCTACTAGTAGTTCCTTAGCTTAGTTTAGTTTGTTTTGTGCTTTCATTTCCTTCTTTGTTGCTTACTCGTTTAGTGTAGTTTAATTTAATCAATCTCTTCTCTCCTTTGTTTCCCACTCACCTTCGAACTAACCAAAGTCGACACACCTCCCTGTGGATCGACCCGTATTTGCCACCACTTCAATGCGGACGTGCACTTGCAGTTTATTATAACTGAATCAATCAAGTTTTGGCACCGTTGCCGGGGAGGTGTTCTGTCCAGACTTTGGTTTCGACAATTCGAGTGGTTTTTAATTTTTGTTTGTAGTTGTGTTTTGTTTCAGGAGACTTTAAGGATCAGGAGACATTACTAGGAGAATTCGGGAGGAGAGCAAAGTCAAACAGACTGCCAATCAGTGGTTCTGGACCACCAATTGGCGACCGGTGAGCACAAAATTTCCTCTCTCTTTTTCTGGTTGTTTCTATATTCACTAGGACATATGGGGGATCAATTTGGCATGTTTTCACATGTAGTTTTCCCCCACATTATCAATCAATCCCCTTTAATCAACTTGGCAACTAAAATCAAAAGCAAAATATTAGGCATTCTTACTTGTTTAGGTCATGCATCATATACTTGACTCAGGCATGTAGTTGTCTTTTAGTTTAACTTTACTTTCAGTTGATGAGTGTTAGCGTGAGGTATGCATTTCCTACTCTCATTCATGCATTTTGTATGACCATGCATTAGTTAGTAGGAATTGCATTGGGACAAGAGTGAGGTGAGTGTTTGATTGGAGAGTTCATTGCTAGATTTAGGATCAAAATGCTACTAAGGAGGGGCTGTCCCATACAAGATAAGGTGGGGGATTTCATCACCCTTTCCTTGGGCCCAAAAATCACTCTTAATAAAATCCTTAATTCTAAAAGCAAGTAGACATTGGCCCTAAGGATTTCGGACGCACTAGGAGAGTGATCTAGTTGAGACCGTCATGAGCTAATCGACGTCGCCTGGCTTGTCGATAGTAGGAGGTACTGGATCTCCAGATTTGGTATCACTTGCTGGGCATTGTGGTCTTCGTTGTAGGGAGGTGAGGCGTGTCTAGACAAGTGACCTCAAAGTTAGGCGTCGTCTAGCCTAAGGACCCATAGCCATAAGTTGTTTGAGTTGTGCTTGCTAGATTAGGCTTCTACCTTCACCCATTACCCACACTAGTTCTAAGGATTCTTCCTTCCTCTTTTGAGTCCTCTCCTCATCTATATTCTATGAGTAGTCTCGTCCTCTAAGTACACCTTCTGTTTTGTGTTATTTTAGAGTCGAGTTGAGTGTTTTATGTGAGGTTGGGCTCGTTCTGGTGAGAGCGCTCGACTTGAGAGAGTGCATTTTTCTGTGATAGATGGTCTAGGTGATCGGCCATCTCTGCCTCGTGCTCCTTTGGAGCAGGAGGCCGAGTCATCTCATGGGGATGGGGAGACCGGGTTCCATACATTGATTACCTTGGTCCACTATCGCCACCACGTGGACCTTCTCCTCCTCCTCTGACTTTAGAGGACGAGGGAATCGGTCAGGATCGAGATCTTGGTTCACCACTACCTTTAGCTCGACAAGATAGGATGATGACTTTTTGGGAGCGGACCCATCCTGTTCGGGCCGCGCAACCTTCTTGCATAGTCCTTCCCCCAGCTTGCGGGAACAACTATGAACTGAAACCTCAATATGTGAGCATGCTTCCTACCTTCACTGCCAATAAGGAGGATCCGTATATTTTTATATGTGAATTCAAGGAAGTATGCTCCATGTTCAAGCTTCAACAACTTGATGAGGATTCAGTCCGGATGAGGATGATTTCTTTTACGTTGAGGATAACGCGAAGAAATGGATGTACAACCTCCCGGTGAGATCTATTCGGTCATGGGATGACTTTGTGACCACCTTTTTGAAGAGATTTTTCCCTCAAAGGAAAACTCAACAGATACGGCACCAGATACATCAAATGAATCAGACTGAGATTTAATCTTTTCATGCTTTCTTTGAGAGGTTCAAGGACCTTCTCCAGTGGTACCCTCATCATGGACTTGAGCTATGGCAGTTGTGCCATATTGTTTATGAGGGCCTCAACTACAACACCCGCACATTGTTGGAGTCAATGTGTCACGGTGATTTCCAAATGAAACCCATCAATGAGGCATGGGACACTTTTGAGTTAATGGTTGAACGTACCTTTGAGTGGGACACCATAAGAGAGCCACCAGCCGCCAAGTCTTCTGGTCGAGCTAGATCATATCAAGTTTAGTCAACTATCGCGTCTGAGGTGAAATTGGTTGCTCTCAAGCGTAGGATTGAGAGTTTAGAGTTCGACCGAGCTCCTGTAGCTCAGGTCGCTACTCCCGGGTGTAGTTGGTATAAACTTACGGGACATGATGACTTGGATTGCGCTTACCTCCAAGGGATACTGAGCATGCAAATGCGATGTATTAACAGAGGCCCCGTAACGACCAATACAGTCACTTATACAACCCGGGATGGCGTAACCATCCTAACTTCTCTTGGGGGCCTAGTGGGGGTCACGGTCAGAGCTTGCACGCTCAACCTCAACCTCCACCTTATCAACCTCCACGCCCATCGGTAACCTACCAACCCCCACGCCAAAGGTCTCAACACCATAATTACCAACCTGCTTAGGCCTCATCGTCGGGTTATTCTAACCAAACTCCACTACCTCAGCGGGTTGACCCCAAAGACCCTTCTAGTGATCCTACCCTTCAAGCGTTCATGCAGAGCATGCAAAGTACAGTCAAAGCATTGGAAATGCAACTTAGCCAGTTGGCTCATCAATTCCATGAACGCGAGAAGGGTCAGTTACCAAGTCAACCTGTGGTAAATCCCACGGGTAAACCTGCTAAAGCTAGGCAGCATTTGCACAATGTTGAAAGTGACCCTTCCCAACATGCAAATGTTGTCCATACCTTAAGATCGGTAATGGTTGTTGACACCAATGTGGAAATGCCTGAAGCCAACCCTGTTGGTGACTCTTCCGAGGAGGGTCCTGAGTCTTTCAAGGAACCTAATTCTGAGACTCCTCCTCGTGATAGTTATGTTCCCAAGGCACCATTCCCTCATAGGTTGACTAAAAAATGTGATGAGCATTGGGACAAAATCATTGAGGTACTTAGGCAAGCAAGGTGAACATCCCGTTGTTGGACGTTGTTCAGCAAATGTCATTGTATGCCAAGTTCCTTAAGTACCTTTGTACCATTAACAGAAGAACAAATGTTCCCAAAAAAGGCCTTTTTGGCCGCCAATGTGAGCTCGATATTAACACAACCCATGCAAGTCAAATACAAGGACCCCAGTTGTCCAACAGTTTCTTGCATGATAGGTAATGTGACAATTCCTCAAGCTCTATTAGATTTGGGAGCATCTGTGAACCTCCTACCCTACTATGTCTATGTTAACCTTGGAATAGGCGATCTTAAACCAACGATGACAACCCTCCAGTTGGCTGACAAATCCGTCAAGGTTCCACGAGGGAGTGTGGAGGATGTCCTTATTAAAGTGGGTGAGTTCGTATTTCCAGTTGATTTCATCATCTTGGATACTGAACCTATGTCCAACCCACAAGGACAAATTCCAGTGATCCTTAGGAGGCCATTTCTTGCGACATCTAATGCTTTGATCAATTGTCACAATGGCTTGATGAGGTTGTCTTTTGGAAACCTCGCGGCGGATTTCAACATCTTTACTCTTGGTAAGCAACCTGGGCTCTTCGACGATGTTGTCGGAGCCAATTTCATTTTGGACACGGATGAGCCCAAGTCATTAGGCATGTTCGACTCATATTGTCATATTATTGAGGTGCCTAATGACCAGGTTGCGAGTGAAGATGATCTTGAGGAATCCGCGTGTGAACCTTTGGATGAGGAGGCACATCTGGGTGATTGCTCCTCTTACCCTGTGGCCCTTGAGCCATGTTTAATTAACTCTAAATCCAACAATGACCCACCTCTGGTCGAGCTCAAATCGCTCCCCAATAACCTTAAATACATCTTTTTAGGGGATAATGAGACCTTGCCACTCATTATTGCTTCTGATATTGCAAAAGATCAAGAGGTTGCCCTCACAAAAGTGCTCGTTGAAAACAAAGAGGTTATCGTGTGGTCCTTGAAGGACATCAAGGGAATCAGCCCTGGTATTGTCCTGCGTCGGATCCACATGGAAGAGAATTCTAGGCCCCACCGAGACCCACAACGAAGATTGAATCTTGTACTGAAAGAAGCCGAAGTGATTGGAGCATAGCATAATCTATCCTATCTCTAATAGTTTGTGGGTGAGTCCTGTCCAGGTGGTTCCAAGAAGTCAGGCGTGACGGTTGTTGAGAATGAGCATAATCAGCTTATCCCTACACGCCTGCAAACTGGCTGGCGAGTTTGCGTTGATTATTGCAAGCTCAATGCAGCAACGCAGAAAGATCATTTCCCGTTGCCATTCATTGATCATATGTTGGAAAGGTTGGCCAGACATGAGTATTATTGTTTTCTTGATGGATACTTCGGTTACAATCAAATTCTCATTGCCCCCGAGGATCAAGTAGGGGAATTGAGGTTGATCCCGCCAAAGTGGGTCTTACTAATAATCTCCCACCGCCACGTAATATGAAGGATATCCACGCCTTTTTGGGATATCAGATGCTGGATTCTATTGGCGGTTCATTAGGGATTTTAGCAAAATTGGTCGACCTCTGACCGCCTTGTGGGCTAAGCATGCCATTTTTGAGTTCACACCGGATTGCCACCATGCCTTTTTGACCTTGAAGAAAGAGTTGACTTCAGCTCCCATAATTAAGGCACCGGTGTGGACTGAACCCTTTGAGTTAATGTGCGATGCATCTGACTTCGCTGTGGGAGCAGTGCTTGGGCAACGTTTGGACAAATTGCCTCATGTGATCTACTATGCCAGTAGAACACTCAATGATGCCCAATTGAACTACACGGTGACCGAGAAGGAATTCTTAGCGATCATATTTACTTTGGAGAAATTCTGGTCGTACTTGGTTAGCTCCCACGTGATTATCTATTCTGATCACACAGCCATCAAGCACCTCATGGCGAAGAAAGAAGCAAAATCCCGACTCTTGCGATGAATCTTGTTGTTCCAAGAATTCGATCTCGAGATTCGGGACAAAAGTGGGTGTGAAAATGTTGTAGCAAACCACTTGTCTTGTCTAGAGACGACCAACCCACAGGACCAAATTATTAATGACAAATTTCCTGACAAGCAGTTGTTCACGATCGAAGATAACCCTTGGTTTGCCGACATCGTGAACTACCTCGTGACCGAGCAACTTCCTGTGGGTTGGTCAAAATCTGATCAAACCAAATTTAGATCTTATGTCAGATTCTTTCCCTGAGACAACCCCTACCTATTCAAATATTTGCTCTGACCAAATTTTCAGGCGGTGCGTCCCAGATAACAAGTTCCAAAGTGTGCTCAATTTCTGCCACTCTAAGGCATGTTGAGGACATTTTGGAGCAAAGAAAACTGCCGCCAAGGTGCTCCAGTCTGGATTCTACAGGCCTTCTCTTTTCAAATATGCTTACGACTTTTGTAAGCAATGTGATAGGTGTCAGCGACTTGGAAGGATTAGTCGACGTGACATGATGCCTTTGCAAAATGTCCTTGTTGTCGACATCTTCGATGTGTGGGGCAACGACTTTATAGGTCCCTTCCCGAATTTGTTCGGGAATGTTTACAGTCTGGTGTCCATTGACTACGTGTCTAAGTGGGTTGAGGCTATCCCCACAACGACCAATGACAACAAGGTTGTCACAAAATTCTTAAGGGACATTTTTACGCGATTTGGTACTCCTCGTACTATAATTAGTGATAGGGGTACCCACTTCTGTAATCGCTCCTTTGAAGCGCTTATGAGGAAATATTCGATGACCCAAAAGCTTGCGACCCCAGTTCATCCGCAAACTAGTGGGCAGGTCGAAGTCTCTAACCGTCAATTAAAGCAAATCCTTGAAAAGACGGTTAATTCCTCGAGGAAGGATTGGTCAACTAAGTTGAATGACGCATTGTGGGCCTTCTGTACCGCGTATAAGACCAATTTGGGTATGTCCCCATATCGGGTAGTGTACGGCAAGGCTTGCCACCTACCCGTCGAGCTTTAGCATCGTGCTTTCTGGGCGATCAAGAACCTTAATATGGATCTTGATCAAGCAGGCGTGCAACGTAAACTCGACATTGTTGAGTTGGAAGAGCTACGCAATGATGCTTATGAAAATGACAAAATTCATAAGTCCCGGGCCAAGTTGTTTCATGATCACAAGATTATGCGAAATATGTTTACGACCGAGCAGAAGGTGTTGCTCTACAATTCCCGGCTTCATCTGTTTGCGGGTAAGCTCCGCAGTTGCTGGTCTGGCCCTTTTATTGTCCAAACTGTGTTTCCTCATGGAGCGGTTGACATCCTGAACCCAGGGAATGGGGACGTGTTCAAAGTTAATGGACAACGCCTCAAACCCTACCTTGATGGGGCACCAGCTGATGTCGATAAGGTCATGTTCCTAAATGAACCTCTCTCACAATCACCCATTCATGTTCCTGCATGAATGGTTGAGTTTTCATGTTTGTATATATCTTTGTGGTTAAAAATATATTAAAAAAAACTCCTTCAGTGAGCATCGATTGTTGTGGGTTCCAATCCTTGAGTGTTTGGGCCCCATTTCTTTCACGTCTTTGTGTCCCTTCTTTAGCATCTCACAGGTTTTGAGGGAATTTGGCTTTGTATCCATCACTATAACCATGAACTTCCTGTTGCGCTTCATGTTGGTGAGATCTTTCCTTTTTCATGCATAAATCCATGTAGTTTCATGCTCACATTCATTAAGGACAATGCATGAAGTAGGTGTAGGGCGTGTTTTACGTGTGTACATAGTCGAGTCTTTTCCATTGATTTTGTTTTCTTTTGTGTGCATTGTTAGGGTCATGTTAGTGTGCTTCATTTAATATCGATATATCTGCTTGCCATGATCCTGGGGTGACTTGTCTTCTTTTGCTTGCCTAGTACTTTAAAATTTTCACATTTCTTTCAAAATCTTCATTTGTTTGCGAAAGAAAATGTTTTATGTGTTTTGCGTGTGTTTAGCATGTGAAAACCGTTCAGAGGCAAAGTAAAAAGAAAGCTCCCAAAAGTGTCTTGAACTTGATGCATTAGGATATCTAGTTTACTGGCTTTAGGACTTATCTAGTCGTTAGGATGCACCTCGGTCTTCCTTCGGGGGGCGAGTAATCATAGGGTTTCACTACTCAAACATTTAAAGAAGTTCACCCTGAACCTAGTGACTCAATAATTCGTGTCTGTTAATTTGAGAAAGTTTGTTGTAGTCAAGGACCCTTTAAATCTTGGTGTGAGACATTAAGTGTAGGGATTTTGGTTCATGTGTAGATAAGAAATAAGTGAGTAGGTGTTCTCTCTTCTCGCACGGCTCCTATCACTCAAGAAAGTAGGTCTGAGGGGACTTTGTGCCTGGTGCTTTCAACTCATCTGACTTGGGATGCGCCGACCGAACTCCCGTTATACGGGTGGTAGGGATTGCCCTATGTGGAGATTTGGGGGAAGGTGTACGTGATACTATAAGTCCTCATAGGCAATGATGCACGAAACCTGACCCTCGGAGAATGAAGCTCGAACTAATAAAAGGAAAAGGAGAAAAAATAAAATAAGAAAAGAAAAAAAAGAAAAAAAAGGTAATGCAAATAAGAACCTTAATGGACTTTACACTTTTGTATCACTTAAGGATGTTAAGGTTGTCCATGTCTTTCACTTAAGTCCTTAGTTAACTTGCACGAATGGTTCATTAGGCTAGGTGTGTAGACTGAATACATCTACAGAGTCGGCCCATAGGATTACTGTCGGATCGTGTGCGTCGGGTTAATCTAATCACTTTTACGCTAATCCCTAACTAATCAAACAATAAACGCAGCGGAAACAATTTAAAGACTAGTAGGAAAAAGGAACAAGCAAACCACAAATCGACTCGGCGTTTTTATAGAGGTTTGGCACCCAACTCGGGTCCTAGTCCTCTCTTGCAAGCTCCGCTCGGATCACCGAGCTCCGCCTACGGCTTCACTAACCGCTCCCCGTTCCGAGCCGGGAGACAAAGCCTTACAACCGTCAAACTCGCGAACAACCCTCGCCGAGTTTGAAATCCTCTTCTCACAATCCGAGAAGGATCACTTCGGGCTTTCACCGAAATCTATACTTGTGTCTTGGGCTTTCACCAAGACCCTTGCTCTCTTGACAACAAATGTAACTTGAGTAGAACTCACTCTCTAATTGAGCACACTTGAGTTGGATGAGAATATGATCACTAAGTGTGGATTTAGGCTTATGGAGTGAGATTGGGAGCTTTGAGGATTGAGAGCTTCTCTCTAATGGATTGGACAATTGGAAGTTGGAGAGTTGTTTGTAAAACTAAGTTTGATCCTCTATTTATAAGCTCATAAAGATTTCTAGCTGTTTGGACAAGATTTGATTGGGTTTTGTGCAAAGCACACAAAGCAGAAAATCGGGTTGCAAATCTGTCCAGAAACGGTCAACCGAAAGGTGCAACGGTCGACCGAACTCTTAGGTTCATTAAAGACACGGTCGACCGAAATATGGAATGGTCGACCAAACTCTTAAGTTTGTTAATGAAACGGTCGACCAAACTAGGTTACCGGTCGACCGAACTTAAGGTTCGGTAGAAGGAAACTTTGATCGGTTGAACTAAATAGTATCGACCGATAGCAAGGATGTTTTGACTGGATCAACCGATCGACCGGAAAGGGCAAATGGTTCGACCGGTTCTAAAGTATATGGGGGTGTATTTTGTTTTATACGAATACGACCGTTGATGGAATACGACAAAATAATGGCCATATTAAAATCCAGGATCGGTCGACCGAAATGGTAGAACCGGTCGACCGGTAGAGTTCGGTAAAATCACTGTGGAGAGTCTGTTATAAACCGGTCGAACTGAGAACAGGTTCGATCGACCGGTTCACACAGGAATTCTTGGTTTAGGTTTTAAGTGATTTCCGACTAAGGTTTGGGTGATCTAATGGAGTCCAAATGATATGAGATTTTGTGTGTAACTCCTACAGCAAACCTAGTGTGAATGTGATATGTTTTTAGCTCTTGTATGCTCAATTTTCACATGTTCCTAAGACTCAAAATAACCTCAAGATTACAAATGTTGACTTGAGTTCCTTCCTTCCATGAGTCTTGATCACATGTAGAGGTTAGAACATGCAATATATATGCAATGAAATATGTGTGCTACTCTACATTACTTATGATTAAAATTAGGTTGATTAAATCATCAAAACAAAGATTAAGGCCAAAAAGGCAACAATCTCCCCCTTTTTGATGATGGCAACCTATATCTTAATACTTGAAAATTTTAAGTGTAAACTATGCATATAAATACTCCCCCTATGGATGTGCATAGTTTTTGTTCAATTTTAACCAATTTTCAAGTGACTCCCCTTTAATTATCTCACCCCCTTTGACATCCATCCAAAACAAAAATAATTATGACTTTAAGCATAGAATTTGGATGTCTTGTAATGAAGTTGCTCCCCCTAAATTTTGTACTTCATTACACTAATAAAAGATATAACATTTAAGCTCCCCCTATCAATAAGGCTCTATGGAAACTAAAAGTATGATTCAAGTTAAGTTCATTTAAGTTTCTACTCAAGCCTTATTCTAACATCCATTCAAAATTTAACATTTATAATCAATGGATGTGATAAATGATTTGCAATGAATAGGGTTAATGATTTGCAGTGAATTAAAGTCTAAATGTATGACATTTAAGCACATAAACTAGACTAGATTAGAGCTAATTTTTCAGAAAATTCAAAGATAGAATTTTTATACCAAACTTGAATATTGATTAGCTCCAATCTTGACTTGGTGATGCAACCGGATTTGAATTTGACGCTTTGGCTCGTCCGGTAACCACCAATCTCCTCCTCAAGCTCCTACAAATGTAGACTTTGGTACCCATTTTTGCTTGGGTCCATTAAGTTTAGCTTTTGGTACCCAAATCCAAGTTGATTTTCGTACCTCTACACTTACTTTCTTTTTCATGGCAAAATTATGTTTAACATTAATTTGAATAGGAAAGTTTTTAACATAAAAATTGTTTTTATTGCCATGTGTGAACTTATGCAATTTATTTGACAAATTTTCATTTAAGGCATTAAGTTCACTGTTTTTAGTTGCTAGAGATTCATTTAAGCAATTTAGATTTTTAATCATAGAATTATGCTTTTCATCCATGTTAAGTATGTGAATTTCTAAATTTGCAACTTTTACATTCATGCAATTCAAGTTATTTAAAATTTTCTTGCTTTCAAGATGAGATTTATCAAGTTTAATAAGAAAGTCATTAGTATCAAATTTTATTATATGACTATCAATTACATGAGATGATGTATTTTTAACATTTAAATTTTCTTCCTTCAAGCATTCATTCTCTAAAGTTAGAACTTCAATTTTAGCAAGCAAATCAACTTTATCATCTAAGATAGATGCATTTTGACATTTAAGATCATGTATTTGCTCATTTGCTACTTGATTAGTCTTGTGAAGTTCTTTATATTTTTCAAATAATCTTTGAAATGCATTTTGTAGTTCATTAAAATCATGGGCATTATCTTTTGAACTACTACTTGAAGAGAAACTAGAAGATACCTCATCTTTACTTTCCCCGTCGGGTGAGCTTGATGATGATGAAGATGTTGAGTTAATCTCCATTTTCTTTGCTTGAGCTACATCCTTCGGATTTGCTTTTCCCTTCTTCCCGGTTGGTGAATCTTCTTCACCATAACTCCTTTCTAATGTTTTCCATATTAAATAAGCACTATCACATGAGCAAACAACATTAAAAAGTTCATCTCCTAATGCACAAAATATGACATTCATAGCCTTACCATTTAGGGATGCATTTTTCTCATCTTCTAAACTCCATATACTAAAATCATATCTAGGTGATTCATATGGAGTCTGAATCATAAACCACATGTTAATGTTCATGGATTTAATAAATGACATCATTTTACTTTTCCATGAAACAAAATTATTTCCATCAAAGTATGGTGGTTTGCAAGATTCTAAAGGTGTGGATGCATTAAGAGTCATGTTAATTTATCGGTTAAGAACAAAATTAACGAACGAGGCTCTGATACCAAATGTAGGATCGTGTGGGTCGGGTTAATCTAATCACTTTTACGTTAATCCCTAACTAATCAAACAATAAACGCAGCAGAAACAATTTAAAGACTAGTAGGGAAAAGGAACAAGCAAACTACAAATCGACTCAGCGTTTTTATAGAGGTTCGGCACCCCACCCGGGTCCTAGTCCTCTCTGGCAAGCTCTGCTCGGATCACCGAGCTCCGCCTACGACTTCACTAACCGCTCCCCGTTCCGGGCCGGGAGACAAAGCCTTACAACCATCAAACTCGCGAACAACCCTCGCCAAGCTTGGAATCCTCTTCTCACAATCCGAGAAGGATCACTTCGGGCTTTCACCGAAGTCTATACTTGTGTCTTGGGCTTTCGCCAAGACCCTTGCTCTCTTGACAACAAATGTAACTTGAGTGGAACTCACTCTCTAATTGAGGACACTTGAGTTGGATGAGGATATGATCACTAAGTGTGGATTTAGGCTTATGGAGTGAGATTGGGAGCTTTGAGGATTGAGAGCTTCTCTCTAATGGATTTGACAATTGGAAGTTGGAGAGTTGTTTGTAAAACTAAGTTTGATCCTCTATTTATAAGCTCCTAAATATTTCTAGCCGTTTGGACAAGATTTGATTGGGTTTTGTGCAAAGCACACAAAGCAGAAAATCGGGCTGCAAATCTGTCCAGAAACGGTCGACCGAAAGGTGCAACGGTCGACCGAACTCTTAGGTTCATTAAAGACACGGTCGACCGAAATATGGAATGGTCGACCGAACTCTTAAGTTTGTTAATGAAACGGTCGACCGAACTAGGTTACCGGTCGACCGAACTTATGGTTCGGTAGAAGGAAACTTTGATCGGTTGAACTAAATAGTATCGACCGATAGCAGGGATTTTTTCACTGGATCAACCGGTCGACCGGAAAGGGCAAATGGTTCGACCGGTTCTAAAGTATATGGGGGGTGTATTTTATTTTTGTCCACCATTTCGGTTGAATTTCCTCTTTTTTTGTTGTTTTTGTTTGTTTTTTGGATCGATATGGAGGGGCTTAAGGTTGCAGGAGGACGCCCAGGATTGGGTGAGCATTGAGAAGAAGTTTCACAGCCATAAACCCAACTCAATCCACCATTAGCAGATTTTTCATCTGCCATTGGCGGATTAGGTACGGAGTTTGACTATGATTTTTCCGTTATTGCTTCCTACTTCGCTTCAGTTTGTTTTCTCCTTCTACACAATACATGCTTCATACTACTGTCAAAACCTATTAAATACGCATGAACACTCCATTAACACAACTTGGACTTTAAAACCCCAAGCAAAAGATTAGATTGATTGCCATCTAGGTCATGCGCCATTTGTAGACCTTGTACGCATTCATCTTTCTTTTCTTTACTATTTTGTTGTCTATTGCTGGCGTGAGGTACGTGCCCTCTTCTCTTCTACATGCATGGTTTAAGCATAGATTAGTTAGTGTGAGGTGAGCGTTTGTTTGGAGAGTTGAGTGCTAGATTTAATTCTCAAAATGCTATTAAGGAGGGCTTGTCCCATACAAGATAAGGTGGGGGATTTCATCACCCCTCCCTTTGCCCCAAAAATCACACTAATTTGAAGCCCAAATTAAAATCAAGTAGACATCGACCCTAAGGACTTCAGGCGAATTTAGGAGATAATCCCATTCTCGACGTCGTGGCCTTAACGCCGTTGTTTGCTTAGTTGCATTGAGACTTTTGGGACCTCCGGGTCTTGACTTTCTCATTCGGCTTTATGACGTTCGCCCGAGGAAGGCGAGTTGTTTGTAGTGTCGGGAGTCACGGTTAGGCGTCGTCTAGCCTAAGGACCTATAGTCAGCCTTAGGTTTGTTTGAGTCGTGTTTGCTAGCTTAGGCTTCTACCCAATCCCACTACCAATGCTTGTTTTTAAGGCTTCTTCTCTGCTCATCTGAGTTATCTTCTCCTCTGCTTTCATTGTTTAGTCTCCTTATTTACTACACCCTTTATCTTAGTGTGTTAGGGTTGAGTCACGCACTTTCATTCTAGATTGGACTCACACAGGAGAGTTTGGTTTGCTTGAGAGAGTCGATCCTCCTTCTAAGATTGACAATCTGGTAGATCCTCCATCTCCACCTCATACTCTGCTCGACCACGAGGCTTCTTCTTTCGAGATGCCAGGACCTAGCCGGTTCGGTCCCTTGCTCATGGAGTTTACTCCACAACCTCCTCCTCTGACTCAGGAGCAGAGGTTTTGGTCAGGATTTAGGTAGGGGTGTATCGCCACAAGTACTTAGACAGGAGAGAACGATGACGCTGTGAGAGCGGACCCATCCTGTGCGGTCTGCACAACTTCTTGTGTAGTTCTCCCGCCTGCCCGCGGGAACAACTATGAACTGAAACCTTTGTGTGTGAGTATGCTTCCAACCGTCACTGGCAATAAGAATGATTCGTATATCTTTATACGTGAATTTGAGGAAGTATGCTCCATGTTTAGTCTCCTACAGCTTGATGAAGATTTAGTGCGATTGAGGATGATTGCTTTTGTGTTGAAGGATAACGTGAAGAACTGGATGTACAGCCTTCCAACGAACTCGATTCGGTCTTGGGAGGAATTTGTGACCATTTTTCTGAAGAGGTTCTTCCCTCAGAGGAAGACTCAATAGTTACGGCACAAGATACTCCAAACTTATTAGACAGAGGCCGAATCATTTCATTCATTCTTTGAAAATTTTAAAGATTTTATTCAGTAGTGCCTTAATCATGGACTTGAGCTCTGGCAGATGTGCCATATTATATATTGGGACCTATCAACACAAAAGTATGGTTGATCAGTTACTTCGGTCAACACCCGCACAATGTTGTAGTCGATGTGTCATGGTGATTTTCAAGTGAAGCTGATTGATGAAGCATGGCAAAGTTTTGAAAGTATGGCTTAATGAATCCTTGAGTGGGATACCATGAGAGAACCAATGGCCACCAGATCAGCTGATCGAGTTGGATCATACCAAGTAGATTCAACTATTTTGATGCAAAAATGGTTGCTATCATGTGTAGGTCAGACAGTTTTGAGACGGACCAAGCTCCTGTAGCTCAGGTTGCCAATCTCTATTGTAGTAAGTACGGTCTGACAAGACAGGTGGACATGGAGTGTGCATACGCTTCCCACGAGGCTGAGCATGCAAATGCTATGTATCAACAATAACATCGTAATGACCCGCACAACAACATTTATAACCTGGGACAACGTGACCACCCGAACTTCTCTTAGGGGGAAGCGAAGGTCAAGGTCAGAGCTCGCACGCTCAATCTCAACCTCCGTACTTTCACCTTCCATGCCCTACGGTGACGTACCAACCCCTACATCAACGTTTTCAGCCACACACTCAATTACAAAACAAAGTCTTGTTGTCTGGTTACTGAAACAAAACTCCACCACCACAGTAGTTTGACCGAAACGTCTCCACTCTACAACAAACCCTTCACACGTTCATACAGAGTACCTAGACCATGCTTTGGGCTTCCAATACTTCGGCCAAAGATGTTGTATTTCTTCTCAGGCTTATGTGTATAAGTTTAAAATTTTATATACACAAGCAATATCATTTTCATAGTTTTCAACAATTTTATGTACAAAACTTCCTAATTATATTTCAATATATGATCTATACTACTCAATATTAAAATACACAGTTGATCATACCTAAAAGAGTTGTCAAACTCTTTTCAATCGTCGTAAGTCGAGTTGCTTGTTGGATCGCCTCGGAATTTCCTCCGTGTGTTCACCAAACTCTAAACAAGATTAGATAGATCGAAGCTAGCCAATCAATCTTTAATGTAGGTTAGGATCTAGAAAATAACCCATTTGATGCTCCAAAGTACTTAATCTCCAAGACACAATTAAGAACTAAGACAATTTCGGATGGGAGAGGTGGAGAAAATATTCTGAGAGGAGAATTTTGCATTAATTAACAAAGGAATGGGGAAAGAACTATTTAAAGTACTTTCTCCCAACCACATCATGTGCAAACCACTGACACATGATCCCTTATTAATCTCTCCTCTAAACCAATAATATTTTGAAACATCATCATCCCATAACTACCTTTGACCAAATTAGATTAAATCCAACACATGATCAGCAAAAATCTCTTATTAATGCTTGCAAAATCGTGGGCAAACGGCCAGACCAAATGCTCAACCGGTCGACTGATCAGTTACCTAAAAGGTAAATTCAGTCGAAAAATAAGCCCAGACGGTCGACCGATACCCTACCAAGAAAAGTTCTTAATAATTTCGGTCGAATAGTATAGCCAAACGGTTGAACAATTCCCTATCAAGAATGTTCCTGATAATTTCGATCGAACCAACAACCACACTGGTCAACTGATCCCTTACCAGGAAAGCTCCTGATAATTTTGGTCAAACCACGTGTTATTTCGGTGGACTGTTACCGAACTCAAAAAGTTATTATTAAATTCGGTCGACCGTTTTTCACTATTTTTGCCTTTATCAAATTTTGTTTCAAAATCCAACAAATTCATATGTTATAATGTTGAGGATGACATTATATTATATAATATATTATCATATATGTTGTTGAACATCATACCCCATAATAAATACATCTCAGAATTTATTTATAATTCTAACAATGTTGTTATCACGACATATTAATTTTGTTATTTTACCGTATGTATTCCATTCCATATCATAGGAAATTTAACACATTACATAAAACACAAAATTATATTTCTTATTTCCCAATTTTGTGGTGTGACATATAGGAGGATCTAAGTTATGTTGGCAATGATATAAAATATTTTATATTATAAACTATAAGCGATATGTAACTACACATTATAGTTACCCGAATAACAAAGATATTTTGTTCACTTGAGCAGAACATGATCCCATTAGTGATATGAAATTATATCACTTGTGTCTATCCATTGCCTCATGATATTATGAATATTATACAAAGTAGGAATGTGTCATCTTTGTATTATATATTCTTTTCTTGATATCTTAAGCTAATTATAAATATGTAACTATACATAAGTTACATTGTGCACATTTTAACTTTGCTTTATCAAGACGTCCATTAATATCATCACTCAAGTCAAGAGGAGCAATGATAATCTTTTGACATACTATCTTTTCTTGCACAAGTCATGTATAACGAACTATTATCTTTATCCTTATACATATTGATAGTTTTTGATAATAATCAAATTACACACTTCTTATGTGAAAAGATATAGGTCTCATATCTTAGGATTCAAAGACACAACGAAACATTAATGACAACTACAATTCCATAATGTTTTATTTATTAGGTTCATTCAATATATAAAAGTAATCATTTTCCTCCTTTATATATTCATGTTGTTAAATACTTTTAGAGCTGCAATATCTTTTAACCAACATTACAATCTTATCTTTGTAATTAATGTCCCATGTTAATCACCACGATTGTGAAATAGTTTTGATTTATGTAAGTCATTAATTATCTTTTAGAGCTCTACAGTTATGGACCAAGAGCCTCTTCTCTAACTCTTCTAAAATACGAATACATTAATCAAGGAACAAAATGTTTACACATTCAATTCATAATAAAAGACATATAAAAGAATACTTTTAGAAAACACATTCCTTTCATTCTCGCACATGGTATCAAATTCTTCTCCCACATACATTTACAATGTATAAAACTATAATAACTAGGGTAACCCTCTCATATCACTCATCAAGTCACTCCACTTGGTTCTTCAAACCCCTGGACTCGAAATGCATTTCGTCTTTGGCTTGGGATAATGGTCAATGATAATCTTTTGATATACTATCTTTTCGAGTACAAAACATGTATAACCAACAATTGTCTTCGTCACTATACGTAACGATAGTTTTTGATAATAATCAAATTACACACTTCTTATGTGAAAAGATATAGGTCTCATATCTTAAGATTCAAAGACACAATGAAACATTAATGACACAAAGACAATTCCACAATTCTTCATTTATTAGGTCCATTCAATTTATAAAAGTAATCAGTTTCCTCTTTTATATATTCATGTCATTATATACTTGTAGAGCTACAATATCTTTTAACCTACTTGACAATCTTATCTCGGTAATTAATATCCCATGTTAATCACCATCATTGTGAATTACTTTTGATTTATGAAAACCATTATATTTTAGAGCTCTACCGTTAAGGATCAAGAGCATCTTCCCTAATTCTTCTAAAAGATTAATATATATATTAATCAAGGAACAAAATGTTTACTCATTCAATTCGTAATAAAAGACATAAAAGAATACTTTTAGAACACACATTCCTTTCAATCTCCCACTTGTTATCAAAGTCTTCTTCCACGTACATTTATAATGTATAAAACTATAATAACTGGGGTAACCCACTCATATCAATCATCAATCCACTCTACATGGTTCTTCAAACCCATGGCCTCGAAAAGCATTTCACCTTTGGCTTGAGATAAAGATTTGGTGAATGGATCAGCTGTGGTGTTGTTTTTGTCCACCCGTAATAAAACTTTTTTGCCTTCGTCGATGAAATCACGGGTGACAAAGTACATGTGATCCATGTACTTCACCTTGTGATGTGATTTAGGATCCTTGATTTGCGAGATAGATGAACTACTATGCAAAACAACTCTATGGGTCCCTCACTCGAGGGCAATACTCCAAGCTCTACAAGGAACTTCTTAATCCACCCTCCTTCCTTGCTGGCTTCAGCGACAACCATCACTTCTGAAGCGGTGGTTGAGTCGGCTGTAGTAGTATGTTTCCAGCTACGCCAACTTACAACTCCCCCGTTCAAAAGAAAGACATATCCTGATTGAGACCTCTTATCGTCTAGATCACTCATAAAACTCGAATCCGAGTAGCCTTCGGGCTACCAGCTCCCTTTGTACTCTATAAACAAGAAACTTATTTTTGGTTCGGTTAAGGTACCTTAGAATATTCTTGACCACAGTCCATTGATCAGGTCCCGCATTGGATTGGTGATGACTTGTCATACTTAGGGAATACAAGACGTCTGGTTTTGTATAGTCATCATGTACATGATCGACCCTATTGCGGAAGCATAAGGAATGCCTTTCATGTATGTACTCTAAGTTTGTATGTGATATAGCATGTTGAGACTTCTTCAATTGCATACCCATACTCATTGGCACATTGCTGTTTTGGAGTTGTTCAAAGTGAACCATTCAAGACATTGTCAATATATGTACATTGACTTAGGCCAGTGAGTCTACGGAATTTATCTCTACATATCTTGATTCCCAAGATGTGTTGAGCTTCACCCATGTCTTTCACTGAAAATGCAAATTTCAATGAGCTTCTCGATTGCTCTAGCAAAAGGATATGATTTCCCATGAGGAGTATGTCATTGACATACAAGATCAGAAACACTATGTGACACCCACCGACCTTCTTGTATATACAAGCTTCTTCCTTGCTTTGGACAAAGTTAATTTTCTTGACTTCTTCGTCAAAGCATTTCTTCCAACTCCTTGATGCTTGCTTCAATCCATAGCTGGATCGTTGAAGCTTGCATACTTTCTCAATATTCTTTGGTTCTTCAAAAACTAGAGGTTGTACCATGTACACGTCCTCCTCCAAGTTTTCGTTAAGGAAAGTTGTTTTGACATCCATTTGCCATATTTCATAATCATTAAAATCGACAACAACGAGCATAATCCAAATAGATTTGAACATGGCAACCAGTGACAAAGTTTCATCATAATCAATTCCTTAAATTTGAGTGAAACCTTTTGCTACAAGTCTTGCCTTGTAAGTTGTCAAGTTCCCATCCATGTCAAGTTGTCAAGTCTTGTCTTGTCTTATGAATGACTTGAAAGGAATACCTATTTTAAAAGTATACTTTTATATGTCTTTTATTATGAATTGAATGTATAAATATTTTGTTCCGTGATTAATGTATTCGTCTTTTAGAAGTTGTAAGGAAGAGTCTCTTGGTCCTTAATCGTAGAGATCTAAAAGAAAATGGTTTACATAAATCCTAAGTAATTTACAATCATGGTGATTAACATGGAACATTAATTACCGAGATAAGATTGTCATGTTGCTTGAAGGATATTGTGGCTCTAGAAGTATTTTAACAACATGAGTATATGAAATAGAAAATGTTTCTTTCATATATTGAATTGACCTAACAAATGAAACATTGTGGAATTGTGTTTGTGTCATTAACGTTTCGTTGTACCTTGAATCGTAAGATATGAGACCTATATCTTTTCACATGAGAAGTGTATAGTTTGATTATTATCAAAAGCTATCATTACGCATAGTGATAAAGATATTAATTGATTATACATGACTTGTGTCGGAAAAGATGATATGACAAAAGATTTTCATTGCCTCTCTTGACTTGAGTGATGAAACCCTTGATAAAGTAGAATTATAATGTGCACAATGTAACTTATGTGTAGTTACATATTTATAATTAGCTTAAAAGATCAAGAAAAATAATATATCATACAAAGATAACACATTCCTACTTTGTATAATATTCATAATATCATGAGGGAAGGGATAAACACAAGTTCTATTATTTATATCCCTAAATGGATCGAGTTCGGTTCAAGTGAGCAAAACATCTTTGGGTAACTATTATGTGTAGCTAGATACCGCTTATAGTTTATGATATTAAATGTTTAATATCATTGCCAACATAATCAACTTAGATCCCCATATAGGTCACACCACAAAATTGGAAATAAGAAATATAATTTTGTGTTTTATATGATGTGTTGAATTTTATATGATATTAAATGATACACATGTGGTAAAATAACAAAATTATTATGTCGTGATAACAACATGGTTACAATAAATAAATTTGTATGAGATGTATATATTATAAGGTATAATGTTTTGACATTATATATGATAATAGATTATATCATATAATGCGATCTGTAAAATTATAACACATGAATTTGCTAAAAAAACCAAACATCAAATTTTGTTGGATTTAATCTAATTTGGTCAAAGATGGTTATGGGATGATGATGTGTCTAAATAAACAAGAGATCATGTGCAAAGTGGTTTGCACATGATGTGGTTTAGAGGAGAAATAAACAAGAAATCGTGTTCAAAGTGGTTTGCACATGATGTAGTTTAGAGGAGAGATTAACAAGGGATCATGTGTAAGTGATTTGGACATGATGTGGGTTTGAGGATGTCCTATAAATAGGTCCCTCCTCCCATCCTTGTTAAGACTAATGCAAAAAATTCTCTCCACTCCTTTTCTCCATCATTCCATCCGAAAATTGTCTTACTTAATTGCTGGAGATTAAATTCTTGGAGCAAAGGGGTTATTAGCTAGATTCTAACTTAGCATTAGGGATTGATTGGCTAGGTTCAATATCTTTAATCTTGTTTAGAGTTTGCTGAACACTTGGAGGAATTCCGAGGTGATCCGAGTGCGACACGACTTCCGGAAATTAAAAGGATGTGACCATCCTTTAGGTATGATCAAGTTATGTATTTCAATATTAATTAGTATACAAAATATATATTGAAATACAATTAGGAAGTTATATACAAAATATTATTGAAATATATGAGAAACAATCTTATTTGCATGTATAAAATTTTAAAATTACACACATAAGCATGGGACGAAATCCAACACGGCTTTGTTTTCTTGAGGAAGGTCAACCAAGTTCCATACTTGATTGTCATACATGAATTGTATTTTGGAATCCATGGTATTAAGCCATAGTTTTGATTCTTTCCTTTCCATTGCTTCTTGAAAGGTCGAGGGATCATCGGTATCGAGTATCTTGATTTCATGAAGTCCGAAATACATATCGGGTTTCTTTCTATCCCTCGTTGACCTTCTATGTTCTATTGGTTTTATGTGTACCTCTTGAACTTCTTCCACAATTTCTTGCAGAATTGGTTCATGTTCTCTTGGTCTTCCCTGTTGACCTAACAAACACTAGGATGGGATAATTGAGTTTCACTCACAATTGTTTGCAAGAATTTCTCACTCATACTCCCACTAACCAAATGAACCTTGGTTGGGTCTTCATGATCTTGAATTTTGTGATTTATATCATGATCTTGTAGAGTATGTTGAGTTTCCCCAAGCACAACTCTACTCCCACTACTTCTTATTCTTTTGAGAAATTCTTTTCCTAAGAATACGACATCCCTCTCAATAATCACTCATTAGTGGTTTTATGCCAAAAGTAGTATCCTCTTGTCTCACGAGGATAACTTATAAAGAAGTATATATCCGCTTTTGGTTGGAGTTTGGTCGACATAAATCTTTTGGCGTAGGCCTCACAACCCCAAATTTTGAGAACCTTGATCTTGGGTGTTTTTCCACTCCACAACTCATATGGTGTTTTCTCCACGGATTTGGATGGAACATTATTCAGTGTGTAAGCCGCAGCTTGTAATGCATAACTCCAAAAGTAAAGTGGCAATTCAGCTTGACTCATCATTTATCGAACCATATTGAACAACGTCCTATTTCTCCGTTCAGATACACCATTCCATTGAGCTGTATAGGTGGAGTGAGTTGCGGTATAATGTCACACTCCTTTAGGAATGAGTCAAATTCGGCACTCAAGTACTAACCTCCACGATTGGTTCGTCAAGATTTGATTTTCTTATTAAGTTGGTTCTCTACCTCATTCTTGAATTCTTTGAATTTGTCAAAGGATTTACTTTTGTTTCCCATTAGATAAGTGTAACCGTAATGGCTATAATCATCTGTGAACGTTATGAAGTACTTGTAACCATCACTTGCACTTGTACTCATTGGACCACATACATCGGAATGTAGAAAATCCAGCAAGTTATTTGCTCTTCGACCTTTTTCTTGAAAGGTCACTTGGTCAATTTTCCCATAAGGCAAGGTTCGCATGTCTCCAATGATTTAAAATCAATTTGACTAAGAAGCTTAGCTTCCTGCAATTTCTTGATGTGTTTTTCATTGATGTGACCAAGACGATAGTGCCATAAGATTGTTTCATTTATGTGACTTATCTTAAGTCTATTGTTATTGATATTTAAGACTTGTCTATTATTCCATTCAAGAAAATAGAGTCCATTTCTTATTAAAATATTTGCATAGAAAATTCCATTCTTCGATAAAGACATGCAAGAGTTTGAAATATTTATTATAAAGTCATCAATATCCAAACATGATACAGATATAATATTCTTGCTAATCAAAGGTACATAATAGACATTCTTTAAACTTAAAATTAAACCACTAGATAATTGAAGATCCACGGAGCCATGTGCAATCGCAACGACGCTTGCACCATTTCAAGCCTTCGAAATTATCTCGCCTTTTGAGTGTTCCTTCCTATCCTTGAGTAACTTCACATTAGAAATTATGTGAGCACAAGATCCGGTATCTAGTACCCAATCATGGACGCTTGCGCCCAATTACTCCATTGTCAAGATCCTCCTTCTACTTGGGGCAATTCGGGCGGTGTGTCCCTTTCTAATGCAGTGGAAACATTCTGTGTAAGGAGTCAGAGATTTCAAATAATTCCCCTTTGGGGTGTTCAGATGAGGCTCTCCTACTCCACTTCCCTTCAACACCTTTTTGGCTAATTTATTCTTGCCTTTTGTTGTACCGTTGGTGATCTTTTTGCTTCCACCGTTGATGGTTAGGACATTCTTGTCCCTGCCTTTGCCCATATAAACTTCAGCCATTTTGATAGGATTAGGAAGCTCCTCAAGACTCACCCCATTCTTACGCGCTTGGTAATGCATGATGAATCCTTCTAGGATGGGGCTACAGAGCCAAGAATCAAATCTTCCGTTATGTCATTGGGCATCGGTGAACAGAGCTTTTCTAACTTCTTAAGGTATCCTTCCATTGTGAGAAAATGCATGGACACAAATGTTCCATCCGCCATGTGGCACTTTGTGAGTCCTACGGTGCTCTTATAGAGCTCTTTCCTAGCACTATCCATAAACATCTTTGTTATTGATTCCATCTTTCCTAGCACAAGATCCGGTATCTAGTACCCAAGTATTTTGCTTGAAGCGAGTCACCCATGGAGGCAAGCATTAGACTGTAAACTTTGTTCTCTTGGTCTTCCCACATGGTTACAACCTCCTTCTCAGCATCGGTTGCCTTCTCAGCATGGTCTTCTCAGCATCGGGGACGTTACATATACAAAGTAGGAATGTGTCATCTTTGTATAATATATTCTTTTCTTGATCTCTTAAGCTAATTATAAATATGTAAATATACATAAGTTACATTGTGCACATTATAACTTTGCTTTATCAATGGGCCGATTAATGTCATCACTCAAGTCAAGAGGGGCAATGATAAACTTTTGACATACTATCTTTTCCGACACAAGTCATGAATAACCATCTAATATCTTTATCACTATACGTAATTATAGTTTTTTATAATAATCAAATAACACCCTTCTATGTGAAAGATATAGGTCTCATATCTTAGGATTCAAAGACACAATGAAACATTAATGACAAAAATGCAATTCCATAATGTTTCATTTATTAGGTCCATTCAATATATAAAAGTAACCATTTTCCTCTTTTATATATTCATGTTGTTAAATACTTGTAGAGCTACAATATCTTCTAAACAACATGACAATCTTATCTCGGTAATTAATGTCCCACGTTAATCACCCTGATTACGAATTACTTTTGATTTATGTAAACCATTCTCTTTTAGAGCTCTATAGTTGTGGACCAAGAGCATTTTCCCTAACTCATCTAAAAGGAGAATACATTAATCATAGAACAAAATGTTTACACATTCAGTTCAAAATAAAATACATATAAAAAATACTTTTAGAACACACATTCCTTTCAAAAGCAATGCATGTGCAAGTGAGCCAATCTGCTTAAAAGTTGAGTCAGTGTGAGAAGGGTTAATTACCATGTCAACCTAAAGTCAATACTAGAGGCAACCTTCTCAAGGTAGGCATCGTGCCGATAACGTGGAAAACCATGCTCCCCAACATGCAAATGTTTTTCATACTTTGAGATCGGGTAGGATGGTGAATAATCAAGTTGAAATGCCTACGTCTGAACCCCTGAGCGACTCTCTGGAAAAGAGTCATTAGCCTCCCAAAGAACCCATGCCTGAGGCTCAACCTTCTAATTCATATGTCACCAAGGCACCATACCCTCATAGTTTGGTAAAGAAAATGGATGAGTACTGGGATCAGATTGTTGAGGGACTACTGTAAGTCAAGGTGAACATTTTATTGTTGGACATTGTTCAACAAATGTCATCGTATGCCAAATTCCTCAAGGATCTCTGCACCCAGCAGAGCCAAATTAATGTCCCCAAGAAAGCCTTCTTTACAACAATGTGAGTTCGATCTAGACAACCTACACAAGTAAAATACAAGGACCTTGGTTGTCCAACTATTTCTTGTGTCATTGGTAATGTGCCTATCCACTGAGCCTTACTTGATTCAGGGGCATTGATTGATCGTTTATATTACCGCAAGTGCACGACATCGGTGAAGACGCGGCAAGTACGGGTCGTGTCCATGAGGAGGTGTGTAACCTCTGGTTTGTTCG
Organism: Triglochin maritima; assembly: GCA_963682175.1. NCBI lineage: Eukaryota > Viridiplantae > Streptophyta > Magnoliopsida > Alismatales > Juncaginaceae > Triglochin > Triglochin maritima. The sequence goes on along the minus strand of OY821793.1, from coordinate 11,044,460 downwards.
AAGGTGAATGGGAAACCAACGGGTGAAGAGATTGATTAAACTAACAAGACTAAGCTATGCTACGCTACACTAGTACGAAACAAAGAAACAAGATGAAAGCACTAAATAGAACTAAACTAAGTGACTAATAGAAGAAGCTGGAAATCAGGAATGGGAAACCCCTAAGGGGTGGAGTGTGTGTATACATGAAATTAGTGGCGATGAATGCATTCAATAAGCTCAAGTGTAGGTAGTGCTTGCTATGCATAAGAAGTACCTCATGGCAAAACCTATCATCCAAATCACTAACCTAGGTGATTAATATGAGCATGACGAGTTCGTTATTAAGAACCTAAACAAGCATGGAATGTACCTAAATATTATGGCAGAAACCATCAGGTTAAGTATTCTCTCTAATTCAAACAAGCATACTAACATTTCTCACATACAACAATATTTAGCATTCATTCCATCTACATAACATGTATAAACATCAACTCCACCCCCAAAGAGGGATGGAACTACTCACTACTCATTAAAGAAGACAAAACGAAATTAATGTAATTAAGATAGGAAAGGGAGACAAGCTAATTACTTCTACTAAGATTAAGACAAACAAAATAAGCTAACAAAGCAAGCATTAAAACAAAGACAACATTAAAAAAACTATGATGAATTATTTTATTTACATGACTCACATTACAAGTGACACTCTTCTCCACTTCTGACGTCTCTTGATCTTTAGAGCCTCCTGAAACAAAGCAAAACTACAAACAAAAAATTTAAACTACTCGAATCGTCCAAACCAAACTCTGGACAGAGAACCTCCCCGATAACGGTGCCAAAAACTTGATTGGTCGTTTATATTTCCGGAAGTGCACGACGTCAGTGAAGACGCGGCAAATATGGCTCGTGTCCATGAGGTGGTGTGTCAACACTGGTTTATTCAAAGGCGAGTGGGAAACAAAGGGGAGAAGAGATTGATTAAATTAACTAGACTAGACTATCCTACGCTACACTGGTACGAAACAAACAAAGCAGATGAAAGCACTAAATAGAACTAAACTAAGTGACTAATAGAAGAAGCTGGATATCAGGAATAGAAAACTCCTAAGGGTTGGGGTGTGTTTACACATGTAATAAGTGGCGATGAATGCATTCCATAAGCTCAAGTGTAGGTAGTGTTTGCTATGCATAAGAAGTACCTCAGGGCAAGACCTATCATCCAAATAACTAACCTAAGTGATTAATATGAGCATGAACAAGTTTCTTATTAAGAACCTAAACAAGCATGGAATGTACCTAAAGATTATTGTAGAAACCATCAAGTTAAGTATTCTCTTTAGTTCAAACAAGCATACTAACATTTCTTACATACAACAATATTTAGCATTCATTCCATTCTACATGACATGTATAAATATCAACTCCACCCCAAAAGGGGGATGGAACTACTCACACATTATTAGATTTCATATTAAAGAAAGAAAACATGCTAATTAATTCTATGATGATTAACTAAACAAAGTTAACTAAGCATGCAAGTATTGAAAAGACACAATATGAAGATATTAACAAAACAACTTTTATTACTCACTCACATTACAAGTAGCTTTTCTCCACCAGAGTTTTGCTCGAAGGCTTTACTCCTAGTAGAGAGGATGGCCACCAAGAGAGGAGATGCATTACAAAGGAGGAGGAAGAGTAATATTTATAGCCATAGAAAAAGGTAACCCAGGACAATCCCCCGGTATGGGACTAAACGCATACCAAATATAGCATAAAACAATGTAATACACATCCGATAGAAGACGGGGTGTATCCGTAGCCAAATAAACCGCCATTGGCTGTCTGGGTCTCCTGGATCCGTCCCAATTTTGTCTGACTTGTTTGTAGCTTCGTTTCTTCTAGAGTGTACCCTAATTGGTTGTGTGAGTTGCGACCCGAATCCAATTGCCAAATTCTCCTCATGAAGGTGTGGAGTGCTTGATTTTGCTAATTAGTCCTTTTGGGTTTACATCCGGGTCCTTCTCTCTTGCATCTTAGTCCATAAGTCTTGCAACTTGGTTTTTTTCCTTGCTTTTAAGTACGTTTTGAATCTCTTCTTTCGAACATGTTTATTCCTGAAACATAAACATAAAATTCATTATGTAGCATTGCTTAGGCTATACATAAAGGATATAAGACACAAATATATGCATGTTATGATGTCAATCAAATACCCCCACACCTAACTTTTTGCTAGTCCCGAGCAAAACAAAGAAAGGGAAAAATGAAAGAAAGGAAAAATTATTCGTAAAACAAGGAAATCATAAGTCACTTTCGTAGGAATATACGGTTGCACTTAGTACGTGCAACAAGTCGTTAAACCTCCTTGTCGCCACAGAGGAGGAGTGGTGTCTCCTGAGGGTTTTCAGCAGATATACCCACAAAATCCGTACATTGATGCATTATTCAACCTAGCAACATGACTCGATGGACTCATTTTTTGCCTATCATTGGACACAGTAATTCTATGGGCCGACTCTCTATATGTATTCAGTCCACACACCTAGCCTAGGGAACCATTCGTGCAAGTTAATTAAGGACTTATGTGAAAGACATGGGAAACCTTACATCCTCAAGTGATACAAAGTGTAAAGTCCATTATGGTTCTTATTTGCATTGCCATTTTTTTCTTTTTCTTTTGTTTTTTTTCTTCTAATTGGTGTGTAATTCTCCCAGGGTCAGGTTTCGTGCATCATTGCCTGTGAGAACTTACACTATCACGTACACCTTTACCAACATCTCCACATAGGGCAATCCCTACCACCCGTGTAACGGGAGTTTGGTCAGTGCATCCCAAGATAGATGACTCGAAAGCACCAGACACAAAGTCCCCTCAGACAAAATTTCCCGAGTGATAGAAGTCATGCGAGAATAGAGCACTTACTCACTTATTTCTTATCTACACAAGAACCAAAACCCTTACACTTAATGTCTCACAAATTATTTGACTATCTAGGTTCGGGTGGACTTTAATTGTTTAGTACTAAACCCTATGATTACACGCCCCCCGAAGGAAAACCGGAGTGCATCCTTATGACTCAATAAGACCTAAAGCCGGTGTACTAAATATCCTAATGCATCAAGTTCAAGACAATTTTGGGAGCTTTCTTTTACTTTACCTCTAAACGGTTTTGCACATTCTAAACACACGTAAAACCCACAAAACATTTCTTTCACAAACACATGAAGATTTTGAAAGAAATGTGAAAATTTAAAACACAAGGCAAGCAAAAGATGACAAGTCACCCAAGGATCATGGCAAGAATAAATATCGATATTAAATGCAGCACACTAACATGCCCCTAACAATGCACACAAAAGAAAACAAAAACAAAAGGAAAATGACTCGACTATGTACACACGTAAAACAACACCTACACTTACTTCACGTATTGTCCTCAATGAATGCAAACATGATACTACATGGAGTTATTTATGAAAAAGAAAAGATCTCACCAACGTTAAGCACAAAGGGAAGTTCATGGTCATGTTGATGGACATAAACCCGAAGTCGCAAAAACATGTGAGATACTTAAGAAGGGAGACAAATACATCAAACAAATGTGGCCGAAATACTCAACGGTTGGGGCCCATAACAATCAATGCTCACTCATGGAGTCTTTTGTCTTTTTTTCTTGCCTCTTTTTTTTGTTTTTTTTTCAAATTTAACTTTGTACAAACATTAAAACTCAACCATTCATGCAGGAACATGAATGGTTGAGTGCGAGAGAGGTTCATGAAGGAACATGACCTCCTCGACTTCAGCTGGTGCCCCCTCCAAGTAAGGTTTGAGGTGTTGTCCATTAACTTTGAACACGTCCCCATTTCTCAGGCTCAGGATTTCAACCGCACCATGAGGAAATACGGTTTGCATAATAAAAGGGTCAGACCAGCGATTGCGGAGCTTACCCGCAAACATATAAAGTCGGGAATTGTAGAGCAACACCTTCTGCCCGGCCATAAACACCTTTCACATAATCTTACAATCGTGAATCATCTTGGCTCGGGACTTATGAATTTTGACATTTTCATACGCATCATTGCGTAGCTCTTCCAATCCACAATGTCGAGTTTACGCTGCACTCCTGCTTTATCAAGATCCATATTCAAGTTCTTAATCGCCCAGAAAGCACGATGCTCAAGCTCGACTGGTACATGGCAAGCCTTGTCGTACACTACCCGATATGGGGACATTCCAAATTGGTCTTATACGTGGTGCAGAAAGCCCACAACACGTCATTCAACTTAGTCGACCAATCCTTCCTCGAGGAATTAACTGTCTTCTCAAGAATTTACTTTAATTGACGATTAGAGACTTCGACCTGCCCACTAGTTTGCGGATGATATGGGGTCGCAAGCTTGTGGGTGATCGAATACTTTCTCATAAGCCCTTCAAAGGAGCGATTCCAGAAGTGGGTACCCATATGTCATTTATGAATTTGGTGACCACCTTGTTGTCATTGGTCTTTGTGGGAATAGCCTCTACCGACTTAGAATAGTCAACAACCACCTGAATGTAAACATTTCCGAACGAATTCGGGAAAGGACCCATAAAGTTGATGCCCCACACATCGAAGATGTCGATGACAAGGACATTTTGCAAAGGCATCATATCAGGTCGACTAATCCTGCCAAGGCGTTGTCACCTATCACACTGCTTACCAAATTTGTAGGCATCTTCGAAAAGAGAAGGCTAGTAGAATCCAAATTGGAGCACCTTGGTAGTAGTTTTCTTTTCTCCAAACTGTCCTCCACATGCCTCAGAATGGCAAAAATGGAGCACACTTTGGAACTCGTTATTTGGGACGCACCGCCTGAAAATTTGGTTAGAGAAGTATTTGAATAGATAGGGGTCGTCCCAGTGAAAGAATCTGACATAGGATCTAAATTTGGTTTGGTCAGATTTTGACCAACACACAGGAAGTTGCTCGGTCACGATGTAGTTCACGATGTCGGCAAACCAAGGGTTATCTTCAATCGTGAACAATTGCTTGTCAGGAAATTTGTCATTAACAATTTGGTCTTGTGGGTTGGTTATCTCAAGACGAGACAGGTGGTTAGTTACAACATTTTCACACCTTTTTTGTCTTGAATCTCGAGAACAAAATCGTGTAACAACAAGATCCATCTCAAGAGTCGAGATTTTGCATCTTTCTTCCCCATGAGGTGCTTGATGGTTGTGCGATCAGAATAGATAATCACGTGGGAGCCAATCAAGTATGACCAGAATTTCTCCAAAAGTGAATATAATCGCTAAGAATTCTTTCTCGGTCACAGTGTAGTTCAATTGGGCATCATTCAGTGTTCTACTGGCATAGTAGATCTCATGAGGCAATATGTCCAATCGTTGCCCAAGCACTGCTCCCACAGCGAAGTTAGATGCATCAGGCATTAACTCGAAGGGTTCAGTCCACACCAATGCCTTAATTATAGGAGCTGAAGTCTGCTTTTTCTTCAAGGTCAAAAAACCATGGTGGCAATCTGGTGTGAACTCAAAATGGCATCCTTAGCCAACAAAGCGGTGAGAGGTCGAGCAATTTTGCTAAAATCCTGCATGAACCGCCGATAAAATCTAGCATGTCCCAAAAAGGTACGCATATCATTCACATTACGTGGCGGTGGGAGATTAGCAATAAGACCCACTTTGGCGGGATCGACCTCGATTCTCCTACTTGATACCACATGTCCAAGTACAACCCCTCACTTCACCATGAAGTGAGGGATTGTACTTGAGAGCGAGGTTCTTCTCACGACATCGCTTGAGGACAAGGATCAAGTGACGAAGGCACTCATCAAAGGAAGCACCAAATATGGAAAAAGTCATCCATGAAAATCTCAAGGAAACGCTCTACCATATCGTAGAAGATGTTGATCATACACCTTTGAAACGTTACCGGCGCATTACATAACCCAAAGGGCATGCGACGGTAGGCAAACGTGCCAAAGGGACAAGTAAATGTGGGTTTCTCTTGATCCTCGGGGGCGATAGGAATTTGGTTGTAACCGGAGTACCCATCAAGAAAACAATAATACTCATGTCCGGATAACCTTTCAAACATCTGATCAATGAATGGCAACGGGAAATGATCTTTCCGCGTTGCCTCATTAAGCTTGTGATAATCAACGCAAACTCGCCAACCAGTTTGAAGGTGTGTTGGTATAAGCTCAATATGCTCATTCTCAACAATCGTCACGCCTGACATCTTGGGAACCACATGGACAGGACTCACCCACGAACTATCAGAAATAGGATAGATTATACAATGATCCATGCACTTAAGAACCTCCGTTCGGACGGCTTCTTTCAGCACAGGATTCAATCTTCGTTGTGGGTCCCAGCGGGGCCTAGAATCCTCTTCCATGTGGATCCGATGGTTTACATTACCAGGTCTAATTCCCTTGATGTCCTTCAAGGATCACCCGATAACCTCTTTGTTTTCAAAGAGCATTTTTCAGGGAATCCACTTGATCTTTTGCAAGATCATAAGCAATAATGAGTGGTAAGGTCTCATTATCCCCTAAAAAGATGTATTTAAGGTTATCGGGGAGCGGTTTAAGCTCGACCGGAGGTGGGTCCTTGTTGGTTTCAGACTTAATTTCATGTGGTTCAAGGGCCACAGGGTAAGAGGAGCAAGCACCTAGATGTGCCTCCTCATCCAAAAGTTCACAGGAGGATTCCTCAAAATCATCTTCACTCGCAACCTGGTCATTAGGCACCTCAATTACATATCGATGTGAGTCGAACATGCCCAATGACTCAAGCTCATCCGTGTCCTGAATGAAAATGTCTCCGACTACATCGTCGAAGAGCCCGTGTTGCTTACCAAGAGTAAAGATGAAATCCACCATGAGGTTTCCAAAAGACAACCTCATCAACCCATTTCGACAATTGATCAAAGCATTAGATGTCGCAAGCAATGGCCTCCCGCGGATTACTAGAATTTGTCCTTGTGGGTTGGACACAGGTTCAATATACAAGACGATGAAATCAACTGGGAATACGAACTCACCCACTTTAATAGGACATCCTCCACACTCCCTCGTGGAATCATGATGGATATTTCAGCCAACTAGAGGGTTGTCCTCGTTGGCTTAAGATCGCCTATTCCAAGGTTGACATAGACAGAGTAAGGAAGAAGGTTCACAGATGCTCCGAGCAACCTTGGATTGCCGATATCGTGAACTACCTTGTCATCGAGCAACTTCCTAGGGGTTGGAATAATTCTGATCAAGAAAAATTTAGATCTTCAGTCAAATTTTTCCACTGGGATGACCCCTATCTGTTCAAATATTACCCCAACCAAATTTCTCAAGAGGCGCGTCCCAGTTATTGAGTTCCAAAGTGTGCTCCAATTTTTCCATTCTAAGGCGTGTGGAACACACTTTGGAGCTAAGAAAACTGTCGTACAGGTGCTCCAATTAGGAATTTACTGGCCCTCACTTTTCAAAGATGCTTATAATTTTTGTAAGCAATGTGATAGGTGTCACTGCCTTGGTGAAATAGGAAGGGGAGATATGATGTCTTTGCACAATATCCTCGTCGTCGATATCTTTGATGTATGGGGCATCAACTTCTTGGGTCCCAGCCCAAACTCTTTTGGGAATGTTTGTATTTTGGTGGTTGTTGACTTTGTGTGTAAGTCATTTGAAGATCCCCACTAAGACCAATGACAACAACGTTGTCACCAAATTTTTAAGGGTAATTTTTGCATGATTTGGTACACCTCGTACAATAATAAGTGACTGGGACCCACTTTTGTAATCACTCCTTTGAATCGCTTATGAGGAAGTATTCAATGACCGACAAGCTTACGACCCCCTATCATCCACAAACTAGTGGGAATGTTGAATTTTCTAACCGCCAATTAAAGCAAATCCTTGAGAAGATGGTTAATTCCTCACTAAAGGATTGGTCTACGAAACTTAATGATGCATTGTGGGCATTCTGCACTGTGTAGAAGACCAATTTGGGCATGTCCCCATATCGGGTAGTGTACGGTAAGGCTTGCCACCCACACGTCGAGCTCGAGCAATGTGCTTTCTGGACGATCAAGAAGCTGAATATTGATCTTGCTCAAGTAAGGGCTCGACGTAAGATTAACATTGTGGAGTTGGAAGAGTTACACAGTGAGGCATATGAAAATGCCATGATTCATAAGTCCCGAGACAAAACGGTTCATGATTGTATGATTATGCGAAAGTGTTTAAGGCCTGGCAGAAAGTGCTACTCTACAACTCCAAGCTTCATCTGTTTGTGGATAAACTTTGCAGTTACTGGTCAGGCCTATTTATTGTGCAAACCGTATTTCCTCATGGTGTGGTTGATATCCTGAACCCAAGGAATGGGGACATGTTCAAATTTAATGTACAACACCTCAATCCTTACTTGGAGGGGGAACTAGCAAAAGTCGAGGAGGTCATGATCCTTCATGAACCTCCCTCAGACTCAACGATTTGAATGGTTGAGATTTCTTGTTTGTACATATTTAGAAAAAATATTGGTTGTCGTAACTCCCACTCCTTGAAGATTTGGCCTCCATTTGTTAACGTACTTGCATTCCCTTCTTAAGTATCTCACTGGTTTTGGGGAATTCAGATTTATTTCCATCAACGTAACCATGAACTTCCTTTTTCCCTTCACATTGGTGAGATATTTTCTTGTTCATGCATAAATCGATCTCATACTCACAGTCATTAGGAACAATGCACAAAGTATGAGTGTGTGGGGGGTGCTTTACGTGTGTACATAATCTAGTCTTTTTCCTTTTCTTTTATATTCTTTTGTTTGTATTGTTAGGGTCCTGATAGTGTGCTACATTTAACATTTATAAATCTTATTATACCATGATCCTTGGGTGACTTGCCTTGTTTTTCTTGCATTGTGTTTTAATTTTACCATTTCGTTAAAAATCTTCACGTGTTTGTGAAAGAAATTGTTTTGTGGTTTTCTAGTGTTTATCATTTGCAAAATCGTTAAGACGCAAAATTAAATGGAAGCTCCCAAAATCGACTTGAACATGATGCATTAGGACATTGAGTACACTGATTTTGGTCCTATCTTTAGTCGTAAGGATGCACCCTGGTTTTATCTCGGGGGGGGAGTAATCGTTAGGTTTAAATACTCAAACAAATTAAGAAGTCCACCTTGAGCCTTGCGAGTGTCCTTTTGAAGGAATTTGTGCCTGTTAATCTAAAGAAGTTTGTTGAAGTTAGGGAGCCTTCAACTCTTGTTGTAAAACCCTTAGTGTAAGGGTTTTGGTTCATATTTAGATAAGCAATAATTTTGTGTGTTGTCCTCTTCTCGCATTGTTCCAATCACTCGAGAAATTAGGGGTTGATGGAATTTACACAACGTATCACTTGAGGATATTAAAGTCGCCCATGTCTTTCACTTAAGTCCTTAATTAACTTGCATGAATAGTTCCCTAAGCTAGGTGTGTGGACAAGCTATATACCAAATGATACGTCCAAACCTCCCTTGTGTATGTGCATGCCCAAAAATGGTGCTTCATATTCTCCTCGCCGGTGCTACATAACGCGCATTCCAGCCCATGGTGTGCACCCCGACCTTCATTAGCTGCTTTGTCGTCAACTAGCCATGCATTGCACGTCAAGCGGTGATGGTGGGCTTTGTGACATGGTTCTTATACCAAATGAGCTTACTCCATCCCACAACTGCATTCTCTGTTGCTACCCATGTCCATGCCTCCTTGGGTGAGAAAATATTCTTTCTTGCCTCTAACCGAGTGGGCTTGTCTCGGCCGCCATATATCTGTGTCCCCATAATCTTCGGCCATAGCTCTATCATTTTCAAGGACAGTAGGAATGGAAGGTTCCATGTGTCATTTCTGATATAATGGGCCACCAACATGTCCTTTGGCATACCCACATCATAGTGCAGTCGCTCCCCCCCCCCCCCCCCCCCCCCGGGCTCGCAAAGGAAAGGTGGCCCACACCATGGGTCGAGAAAGAACCAGATGTGTGTGCCATCGCCTACTTGGTACAGGAAATGTTTGCACGCAAGATTGCACACCCTCAGAATTCCCCTCCATGACCATGAGCACACCGATGGCGGGAGCATGAGCCATATAGTGCGACTATTCAGGTAGATCTGACGCATGCATCTAACCCAAAGAGACTCGTTGTCTGCCACATTCAACCAAAAGAGTCGTAAGAGTCTAACGTCATTCCAGTCAACAAACCTTCTCAGCCCCAAGACACCCTCACTCTTTGGCGTGAATATATCCTTCCACGCGACAGCCACCCATTCTTTGGTCCTCGCAACACAAACTGGGTCATAATGATTTCCATTTCCTTTAGTACCGATCTCGGAACGAGGAACGCTGACGTCCAGTAGATGCTAAATGACACCAACACATTTGCACCAATTCAACCCAGTCGACCACGGACAAAAAACTCATTTTCCAAGTGCTCAACCTTGCCAGTATCTTTGCCACGAGTAATGCACAATGTTGTTTCCCTAGTCGTGAAGTGAATAGTGGTATTCCAAGGTACGTCACCGGAAAATCCACATTCTCCATCCCTAGGTGGTCACATATCCACCTGTTGTAGACCGCATCTCGGCCTAAAAACACTTGGCTCTTTGTTGTGTTTAGTTGTAACCCCGAACACGACGAGAAGTAAGTTAATAGCTTCTTTATGACCCATGTGTTTTTCTTTGTTGCCTTCGCAAAGAGCATGACTTCGTCAGCAAATAGAATGTGTGAGACTGTGACATCCCCGCACTTCACCAGTTCCAACCTCCCACTATCAGCCGCCTCCTTAATCATTGTGCTAAGCACCTCCATACAAAGGAGAAAGAGGTAAGGAGCTATTGGGTCTCCTTGCGATAAGCCGTTTGTTGCCTTGAAAGGTTGTGAGTTAGCGACATTCATCGTAACACAAAAAAGATGCCCATACACAAGCTACAATTAAATGTTGCCAATGGTCTAGGAAGCCAAACCGTGTAACACCTCGAGAAGGACGCTCTGTGAAACTGAATCGTATGCTTTCCGTAAGTCAAACTTCAAACACATCCTCACTTGGCCTCTTTCAACATGCATGTTGTGACAAATCTCATGAGAGAGCAAGTTGTTATCGCCAATCCTCCTCCCTCGGCTAAACGCATTTTGCACCTCCCCAACAAACCAGGGCAGCACCTCCTTCAGCCTGTTGGCCAATACTTTGGATATGTAGCGGTAGAGCATATTACAAAGGGATATTGTCCAGTAGTCAACAACCGAAGACGGTGTGTCCTTCTTTGGTATCAATATAATGGACGTATAATTCACTAGGGCCAACAGTTTTACACTACGTATGAAGTCGTCGACGACCTTGAATAAATCCTACTTGACGACCGCCCATGTTTCCTTAAAGAGCTTAGCATTGAAGTCGTCGGGCATGGGTGCCTTATCCACATTTTAGTGTATCACCACCTCCTCTAGTTCCTTCATGTTGAGCGGCTTGATAAGGCATGCCGCCTTTCTATCGGTAATCCAACGGAGATGGATTGTGGGAGCTATAGGACTAACCTAAAAAGTGTTAGCAAACAAGTTAGAAAATTGGTGCCGAAATGCCTCACTTACTAGCCTTACATTGTTGGTATCTCTCCTCACTCTAAGGGAAGCATGGGAGAATCTAGTTTTCCGGTCACCATCCCACAACCACCACACCCTCGGTTTCTACCTTAATAACGGTTCACCTTTGATAAATCTTGGTGCAACTCATCCTTACATTCCGTTTCTTGTTGGAGGAGGGAAGCATAACCTGGATCATCCTGCCTCCACTGCCTAATATGCGCAAACATTTGTTGAGCTTTGCCCACCTTGTTTTTCACATTGCTGAATGTTACATTACTCCATTGTTTTAGCGCCACCTTAACCATGTGCATTTTTGCAGCCACCCGGTATATAGGTTTCCCATCAACTAGTGTTGTCCACGAGTTCCGAACCACCGCTGGGAATTCTTCATGCTCGGCCCAAAAGTTGGCGAATCGGAACATCCGTTTCTTGTGTGTGTTCTCTGTTATCATGGTCATAGTAAGTGTGGCATGGTCTCTATGGTCCTTTTTTTCCTACAACTTAGAAGCAGTCCGGAAATGAATCGAGCCAAGCAAGAGACATAAGAATCCTTTCAATTCGGGTCTCAATACACGCGTCACCTTTGGAAGAATTAGACCAAGTGAACTCACTCCCCCCGGAAGTACTCTCCACCAATAGCAAATTGTCGACGCATGTGTTGATGTCCTCCATCGCAACCCAATTGAACCTCGAGCCTCCTTTCTTCTCATGGCATTGCCTAATGCAATTAATGTCTCAACACCAAAGCACGGTGTGGAGGCATTAGTAGCCACCCTTTCAAGTTCCGCCCACATGCTACGCCTCTCCTTGTGCCCATTTGTGTCATAGATGGTTGTGACGGCCACTACTATTCCACTCCTCCGCTCGGCCCCTTCCAAGTGTAAGATTTGTGGCATTTTGAACATAACTCGGCGGTTCACTTTTTTTCATTCCATAACACAAGATTGAGACACAAATCTACAATCATACTATTTGCCGCCCAACTATGTGCCTCTATGGCTTTCCGAAACCTCTCAAGCTTCTTTAACTTCACTTTATGTTCAACGAGGCATACGATTTTAGCTTTGGTCTACTTTATTCATCCCTTATCATGTGTGCGCAGCCAAGGAGGTTTGCTCCACGCACATTCCACACAAGGATATTCATGGCTTCGGAGTAGGGGGATCGGGTCCCCTTGCATCCGCGGTTTGTTCTTTGTTGCTCTAGCCTCAAGGATACTCGTTTGACCGTCTCCGGTTGCGGTGCAATAGCCTCAATATTTGTCGAGGGTGATGGCGAAGCCACTCCCACCGTCTCCCCACCCCTGCGTTGGTTTTCCTTCTTGGCATTGTTGGCTTCGTTCCTCATCTTGGGCATCATGGACCACATCCGCGAGCCCCGCCAAGACTCCAAATCGCCACACCTACGATCCCCCTTAACTTAGTGTTCAACTCTTATCCACACTAGCTCTTTCGGATTCACGCACAAGTCATTTGGGAGAGATCCAAGCTTCCTTTAGTTGGTTCGGACCCAAGCCACTACCCTCACTAGATTCAAGAAAAAAAACTCTTGTCTCCATTCTTGTTCCCCTCTTTTCCATGTGGCACACTATGGCTGGTTTCCTATTCTTTGTTCGCTTCTTTTCCACATGTCATTCTCAAATTTGCTCCCTCTTTTCCACTTTGCAAACTATGGTTGGTTGCTTCATCATTGTTCCCTTCTTTTCCACATGTCTTTCTCTGATTTGCTCCATCATCTTTAGCCGTTGGAGCTAAGAGAGCATTCCAAAATCCGCCTGTATGATTCGTTCAACATTTGGGCAGCCTTACTTTTCCTTTTTCCTTTTTCCTTTTTGTCCCCTACCTTTTCGTTAGAGAAAAGCAACTCCATTTCCTCCCATTCCTTTCTGTTAACGGAGTCCACCATGCTCCCTTCCTTTTCGTCACATGACTCTTTCTCCCTACCATGTTTGCCGTCGGCCTCCGCCTCAGTCTCGTCGGGTGTGCATTTCGGAGTGCCCTTGTCCACACACAGAATTGCCTCCATACCATCTTCCTATGGCTCATTCGCCCATTTTCCTCGTCCTTTTCTTACTATGACCCACTCCTTTTCGGCCTTAACTCCATTCCGAGCATGTTTCACCGTGGGCTTCCTTGGACATTTTGCCGACGTGTGGCCAAACTCCTTGCACTCCCCAAAAAACTTCAGGTGCCACTCATAATCAACGGTAACCTCCTCCTTGCTAACACATGCAATTTGTTCCTCGATGGTCGACAGGTAACCAAACTCCCGGTCCACTTCCACACACACCCTCGCAAAGGCCAACGTCCTCCCCAATGTGGTGTTGTCATCCATGTTGAGCGGTCATCTGAGAACACTAGCAATAGTGCTTAGGTTTTTGGCCGACCAAAACTGCAAATCCAAGATGGGAAAGCGTATCCATATCGGCATAGTAGTGATGTCCACCTTCGTTATCACCGTCATCGGCGACCACTGTTTCACGACGAAAGGTTACCCCAACTCGAACCATGGCCCGTTCCCCAAAACATGTGTCTGATCCTCCAACGTGAAACGGAAGACGAGGAACCCTCGTTGCCAATGAAAGACCTCCACCCCACCGGAGAGCCCCCACAACTTTGGAAAGTAGTTTTCAAGTGTAGGGAGGTGGGTCAGAAAATCAACAAAAAATCAGTCTAGAACCTTATCCCACCTCTTCAACGGTTCGGTCACTTCTTCCCTAGAGCAAACTGCCACTCTCACGCCTTCTTTAATCTCCAGTGGGTAAAACTCCAACACGGTGGAGGCCTTTGGCCCGGAGTTTAACAAGTCCAATAATTTCCGTGGTTTAGGCACTTCACCATCTAGAAGTGGGTCTCGAATAACACCTTTCCCATTCACACCATCATGACTTGGTTTAGCTATTTCAAGAGACTCTTGATTTCCACTCTCTTGAATTGGTGTTTTAGCTTGGATTGAGCGTTCTAGACATTCGATTTGAGTAGGAAATCTAGGTTTTTAGGTCTAAAAATGGTAGAGATGACCTAGGAATCCCTTAGAAACCCTCATGCAGCCCAAAGCTTCTCTCTCCTCCACACCCTTCTCTCTCCCTCCCCTATGTTCCTTTTTCCCATCAAATGTTATTTTATTTCTCCTCCAACGGTGATCTTTATCTTGCCATCGACGGTTACCCAAATAACCATTCTTACCACTATCTTCAGATAAGTTAAATAAGTATCTTCCATACAGTAGAGACATGCCATATACCCTCTAGTCATCCAACCACTCAAATTAGCATACGTAGGAAAGTCATTTATTGTCCACAACAAGGCAGCTCGTTGCATGAAACATGATTGACTATAAGCATCATAAGTCTACACCCTCTTCCCAAAGCTCTTTCAATTTTTGATAAGTGGTTGCAAACAAACATCTAACTTGTTGCCAGGATGACCGGGAATGATGAGCGACATCATGAAAAATAGGTGCTTCATGCTCATCCATTGTGGGAGATTATAAGTTACGAGCATTACAAGCGAAATACTATGTTGCATCTGACTAAATTTTTGAAAGTCATATCCTGCCAAACCTAGCCTCATATTTCTTATTTCTGAAGCGAAAGAGGGATGTTTATTGTCCAACTCGGCCCAACATTCAGAATCAGCCAGATGACGCCATCCTTTTGTCGTTCCTCCACATGTCATCTCATCGACTTGGCAATATTAGCAATGAGATATAACCTGCGGAGTCTTGGTTTGAGCGGCAAGTACTGCAAGAGTGCCACTAGAATTCTTTTGCTCTTTCAGACCTTAGCATTCTCAATTTCTTCTTCATCTTCCCCCTGCACGGTCCCAACGAGATGCACCGCACATAGAACATGAATCAGCATTCTCATTTTCATTCTAGTACAACGTGCAATGCACAGACATGGATATTTTCATAATGAAACCCAAAGTTGGCAACAACCTTTTTCATCGCATATGTATCCTTCGGCAAACAAGCGCCCCTTGTAAGCAATTTTGCTTGATATGCTAACCACTTATCAAACGCAGTGTCTATCCATTTACTTGTGCACTTCATGTGAAACGGTTTGACGACGAATGATAATTTCGTCCTTCATGTAGGCAAGAAACTTCTAAGCACAATTTTTGATCTCCTATCTCAACAATTGGTTGTGGTGTTACCACCTTCTACTACATCGTGTATCATCCCCTCTATGTTGTCTGCGTCATCCTCTTCTGACTCAATCTTTGTTGGTTGTGTGGTAATTGTCGTGACAACTTGTGCACTCAACCTGGCAATACTTTCCCCGTGAAAAATCCACTGCTTGTAATTACCAGTAAAGCCATTTATGATGATATCATCGATGACGTCGCCTCTAGTCGCCCACTTATTCTTACAACACTTCTTGCTTGGGCATAAGATTTTATTCCCATCACGAATATATTGGTTGTGAGGACCAAAGGCAAGGTTCAGGAATGACTTCAGATTTTCGGTGAATTTCTGAGTAATTCTCTTCTCATACATCTCAACTTCTCTTTGAGCTCATAATTCTATTGATTTAAAACAAAATATCTTAAACATAACACGTGAAGCATAATCAAATCCAACATAAAAGTTTCAACCTCTACGATCATCAAATTGACAGTTTCAAATTTCAACCCTTACCATAAATCTTATTTCGAACCAATCCTAAATTCAATCTTTACCGAAACTACAACATCCAACTAATTGTCAACTAACACACCCGACATATTCCACTCAATCAAATTATCATATCCAAACCAATCCAAATAAACCCAATCTAACTAGATTAATTAACCAATCTAACAATCGAGTAACAGATCCAACACAATCCAACTAACTCAATCACACTACTGTATTCCACTCAATATTCCAAATCAATATAGCTAAACCGTAAAACATGTTAACCAAATCAAAAATAACTATTTAAAAGAATTTTTGGCAAAACATCCCCAATATTTTCATAAATAAAAATTCTTTGAAATCCTGAATTGACAAGGAAAAACACATTTACATTCATATCATGCATTCACAGGCACCTCCAACTAATTGTCAATTATAAATTTGTATTATAATTGTAGAAATATACACCATCAAGTAAATACTACATTTCAAACCCAAATCTCCCATCCAACCTATCCAAAATCTGTTATTACTGAAAACCTATCTTTTATGAAACCCAAATAACTACTACATTTCGACAGCAAAACAAATTTACCAAGTCAAAAGTGGAATGAACACCAACAGTTCAACACCAACCCTAATTTCCAATTCTCTTATCCATACAACAAATCTTGTTTCCAACCAAGCCTACAATTAATCTTAAATTTTAAATCCAAAATACAATCCTAATGCCAAAATCCAATACTAAATGTAGTCTTATTTTGACATTTGAATCACCTATATGATAGTATTTTTTTCTTTAAGCCCCATCCCAATGAAATTCCTAGTTCCGCTAATGTTCAATATTGTTCAATGGGGATCAATTTTAAATAGACATAAGTATGTCAACTAAGCTCAATGTGTGGTGGGTTGTAACCATATGTTGGAGGCTTATATGATATGTTAAAGTACGGATGCCCATCTTAAAATCGATATATTTCGATAGGATGTACATGTGATATTCCGTTTAACTATAATGTACAAAATCGAAATATTTGTTTGACTTAAAATTTCGTTTAATTTTACAATGGAATCAATAACGTGTTATTGATTACAATTTCCATTGAAATTTCAAAAAAAAATCGGCAGAACCTTTCCTAGAAATCAAAATTGAAAAATTCTTTAAATCCCTAGACACACACAAAAGAATTTCACAATTTCAATATTCATTGTATTTAACATTCATACATTTAACTATATTCCAACTATATTTAAAATTACATTCAAACTATCAAACTAATTAAATTCAAACTACATTCAAACCAAAATAATTAATCTAAATTTATCAAAACAAATAATCTAAACAAAAATATATATATATATTCTATTCAAATTATATTCGAACTATATTTATAACACATTCAAACTACATTCAATTAATCACATTCAAACTAAAATAAATCTAAACTATAATCTTAACAACAACGTGTTATTGTTAATATAAAAACATAGATAAATTTATCAAAACAATCTAAATTTATAACATTCCAACTATAATCAAATCTAAAACCATCTGAATTTTCAAAACAAATAATCTTAACAAAAATATAGATAAACCAATCTAGACGGGTCTGAGGTTGGGTTTGGGGTCTGGTTTGGGGTTGGGGATCGAGTTTGGGTCGGATTTAGGGATGGGGATCAAGTTTTGGGTCGGGTTTGGGTTGCGGCTGGGGGTTGGCGGTGGGTGTGGGATTGGCTTGTAGGCTGCGCTAGAGAGAGGGGTCGGGCTGAAAGAAATGTGTTCTAAAAGTATTCTTTTATATGCACTCATTATGATTTGAATGTACAAACATTTTGTTCCTTGATTAATGTATTCGTCTTTTGGAAGTGTTAAGGAAGAGACTCTTGGTGCTTAACCGTGGAGCTCTGAAAGATAATGGTTTACATAAATCAAAACTAATTAAGAATCATGGTGATTAACAGGAGACATTAATTGCTGATAGAAGATTGTCTTATTGGTTAAAGGATATTGTCACTCTACAAGTATTTAACAACAAGAATATATAAAAGAGGAAAATGATAACTTTTATATATTGAATAGATCGACCTAATAAATGAAACAATATGGAATTGTGCTTATGTCATTAATGTTTCATTGTGTCGAATCCTAAGATATGAGTTGATTGATTCAGTTATAATATAACCGCAAGTGCACGGCCGCGTTGAAGCGGTGGCAAATACGGGCCGATCCACAGGGAGGTGTGTCGACTTTGGTTAGTTCGAAGGCGAGTGAGAAACAAGGTGGAGAAAATGTGATTACACTACACTAAACTAAGAATGACAAACAATAAAACTAAACCCCATGGAGTGGAGGTTTGTAGGTATGTGTGTGAGTGGGTCTTCTTTTCAATTAGAAACAAGTGTAGTTTGTGTGGCATACAAGTAGAAGCTAGTGTAGAATTTAAGTGTAGGATACACAACACTACATGGAAAACCATGAACATGCATATCTCACATAAAGTTGAGGTTTATTTTAGATTATCAAGCATGCAATAAGTACCTAGTGTGGCCATTAAAGCATCAATCAATCCTACATACAACCTAAATCATTCATGTAAATGTGCACCAAAAAAGGATCCATAAATAACAAGCCATTCCCATCAAATCATAACAAGCAACAAGATAAACTCTAAAGGTAGCATGACATAAGTACCTAGTGTGGACATTATCCCATCTAATACAAGTTTAAGCATGCTACAAGCATATGAAATGGCACAAATAAAAGAACCCAAAAACATCACATATTCTACATTACCACCACCCCAAATGGGGATGGAACTACTCACTACTCATTAAGAAAGAAAGACAAAATGAAATTAAACTAGGCATTCAAAAGAGACAATATAAAACTAACTAAGAAAAAATATTTTATTGATAAGACTCACATTACAAGTAGCATTCTTCTCCACCTTAAGTTTTTGCTCCAAGGCTTACTCTAAGTAGAGAGAATGCCACCAAACAATGGGTGAATACAAAACTAGAGGAAGTGTTCTATTTATAGTCATAGAAAAAGGTAATCGGGGACAATCCCCCAATATTGGACTAAAACACATACCACAAATGGACATAAGACAATATAAAAAACACTTATGCCAAAGGAGGTTGCCATTGGGCTATATTGGACCGCCAATTGGCGGTCTATGGCTGCTGATTGGCGGTCCATATTAGTCTAATTGGCACCGATTTTGTATGGTATGTTTAGGACTTGATTTCTTGATGTTTGGTGAACCCGATTTGGTTGTTGATGTTTGCTCCCGGATCTAATTGCCAAAATACTCCTCATGATGGTGTCGAGCTTCTTGATTTGTGCATTGGTCATTTTCGTTTTACATCTAGGTCCTTGTATCTTGAATCTTAGTCCATTGGTCTTGCATCTTAGTCATTTTCCTTGCTTTGAAGTACTTTTTGAGTCTCTTCTTCTCAAACCTATTTATTCCTGAAATATAAATATAAAATTGTAGCATTGCTTAGGCTAAAAATAAAGGATATAAGACACAAATATATACATGATATGGTGGCAATCAAATACCCCCGGACCTAACTTTTGCTAGTTTCGAGCAAAACAAAGAAAGGGAAAAATGAAAGAAAGGAAAAAGCATACAAAAAATAGGGAAATCCTAACTCACTTTCGTAGGAATCACGGTTGCACTTAGCATGTGCAACAAGCCGTTAAACCTCCTTGTCACCAAGGAGGAGTGTTGTCTCCTGAGGGTTTTCTGCGGATATACCCACAAAATCCGAACATTGATTTATTAATCAACCTAGAAACTCGACTCAATGGACTCATTTTTATCGTTCATTGGACACGGTAATCCTACGGGCCGACTCTATATATGTAATCAGTCGACACACCTAGCGTAATGAACCATTCGTGCCAGTTAATTAAGGACTTAAGTGAAAAACATGGACAACCTTAACATCCTCAAGTGATACAAAGTGTAAAGTCCATTAAGGTTCTTATTTGTATTACCCTTTTTTTCTTTTTGTATCTTTTTTTTCTTTTTTTCTTTCTTTTTACTAGTTGGTGTGTAATTCTCTTAGGGTCAGGTATCGTGCATCATTGCCTATGAGGACTTACACTATCACGTATACATTTCCCCACATCACCACATAGGGCAATCCCTACCACCCGTGGTGTTGCGTGTTTTTATGGGTGTTTGACCATCGAAGGCCCGCCGGAGTCTGGCCATGGGTTTGTCGGACTTGGCTGGTTGTGAGGTATGGTCGGAGTCAATTCCAGTAGGTGTGAACTGGAGGCATCGGGTGGTTCCAATCGAATGGGAGGCGTGCAGTTACGATTTTCATGGGCAATTAATTATCATGGGGGTAGTTAGCTATTTTCTTGGGCACGTGGCTTGACCAAGTTGGCATTGGAAGGGGTAGGACCCAGGGAAGACTTTTATTGACCAATGTTGACCTTAGGTCAGGTCAATCGGTGGTCAAACGTCTGTAGACTAATAGGTAGTCAACTCAGGTCAAGTCTGGATCCAGTCGTGGCCAGGGCAACCAGATTTTGACTTAGGTATAAACGGATCTACACCTAGGATTTGTCTCTGAAATTTTAGAGGATGCTAGGTAAACGAAATATCTACCATTACAAGTTTAGAATGTCTGATTTGGAGCACTGTGGTTTGAGGCGCATTGGAATTAGTCACGCTGGGTCAAGGCAATGTGGACTCAACGACAGAGTGAAGCTCCGGAGGTTAAGACTTTGGTTATAATTGGACGTTTGAATTGAGTTTTGTAAGATAGATAGGGAATAGGAATAGGTAACGAACGCCTCTTCTAACGCCTGATTTGGAGGTCTGGAGAGTGAGGCGTGATGAGTTGAGCTATGCTGATGACATGGAGGCGTAGCTAGGTGGGACAGTAGTCTTAAGAATGAAAGAGCCCCAGGCTATTCATAGGCATCCCTATGAAACTCAGGAATTAGATAGAGTGATGAATTGTCTACATAATATAGGTTAGAGTGCTAGAATTTGGGTTGTGATGTTCGAAGCGCAAACGATTTAGTCTAGGCTTGTAGGCTGGAAACATAGTGGACTTCGACCAACTCAACACATGACATGTGGCCAATGCTAGGCATAGGTTCTATGTAGGAATTGGGCAATTAAAATGTAAGTGTTTCCTGTGAAATTGAGTAATTTATGAGGCGCACCTGAATTGGAGTGATTGGGAGACTAAATGATCGAGGCGCGCCTAGTTAAGTGGAGTTAGCGTGTTAGCGCTACACTGGGGTTTAGTATGCATCGTTGAGTGCAGCTATATTGAATATGGGATTATGGGTTTTGTTTAGTGTGTTGGGTAGAAATACTCAAGGAGGTGGTCTCATCGTGCAAGTGCCTCGAGAATCTGAAGGCGTCTTGTTGTGATGTAGATCAGAGACCAAGCTAGGCTTGTATAGCGTGTGATTTTGCATGATTGATATTGCGTAAGAAGTCTTGTTATGTTGGGGGTCATTTGTGTTCATATATGCATTTACAATGTGATTTGATTAGTATGTTCTACATGTAGAGTAGTTCATGGTTACATACAAGGAATCTACCTTTGGGCACTCATGCTCAGTGGAGCGCTTATGTGCCACTCGACAGGGTGGACTCCAGATAGGGAGCAAGTTATGCAGGCGTTAGGCGTTATATGACCGGTAGTGTTCATTTTCACCACTTATGATGTCAGGGGGTAGCCTGCGTGGTGTTGTTGACCTATTCGATGATCGTGTGTGTGCCGCGGTGGTGTTGTGATGGTCACTTATGATATGATAGTGCTGCTAGCACTCAAGGTTCGATGTGTTGCATGACTAGTGCCTCGAGCACTCATGTTTTGATTTGTTGCATGACCAGTGCCTCGAGCACTCAAGTTCATATGTATATTGCATTTTGTGATGTTCATATATGCCTTGTCGTTGTATGTATTATGATACAATTTAGAGTCCCTTCTCATGCGGTATGCCTTAGGATTTGTATTGAAGCATGTCTCTTGTAGCCTAAGATGGTAGGTCCGGTGGCGTACGGGGTTCCCTATTTTGGGGACTCATGGTATTGTTTTGTTGTTGTGTTTTGCAGGCCCATGTTCAACTACTTGAAGATGGACGTGTGCGAGCTCAATATTGTACACGGAGGGTTCTGTGTCACATTATATTTTTGTTATCTGCTTTTGCTTCCGCTATTCGTTTTGTTCATCGTAACGCCCTTTGAGGTTTTGTGTTTCACTGGGATCCTGATGTTAGTTGAATTAAATGTTTTAAATTGGATCTCCATCTTGATCACTTTGTTCGGTATGACTTGATTCTTCTTTAATAATATCCTTATTTTATTATTTCATTTGTATTTTTATATTATCTTGGTATGGGGATGTTACATATCACCTTCCTTCTTATATATCTCACAGATTTTGGAAGGACTTCAAGTTTGCAACATAACCACGAAATTTTCCTTGTGCTTCACAGTTTGGGGAGATCTTCACTTTTTTATGCATAATTACATCTACCATCTAGCTTGCATACATTAGGGACAATGCATGAAGTAAGTGTGGGGTGCTTTATGGTTGAATATATGTGGAGTTGAGTTTTTTTCATTTTGTTTTTTTTTTGCTTTCTTTTGTTTGTATTATTAGGGTCATGATAGTGTGCCACATTTAATATTGATATATTTGTTATGCCATGATCCTAGTTTGACTTATCTTCTTTTGTTTGCCATAGTGCTGTCATTTTCCAATTTCTTTAAAAAAATTGACACGTTTTGTGAAAGAAAATTGTTTTGTGGGCTTTGTGTGTGTTCAGCATATGCAACACTGTTTTGAGTTAATCAAAAGAGAAGCTCCCAAAATTGATTTGAACATGATACATTAGGATATCTAGTATATCTGCTTTAGGTCATTTCTAGAGTCGTGAGGATGTACCTCGGTTTTCCCTCAGGGGGAGAGTAATCATAGGGTTTCAGTACTCGAACAAATAAAGAAGTCCACCATGAACCTAGTGAGTCGAATAATTCGTGTCTGCTAAATATAACGAAGTTTGTCGTACTCAGGGACCCTTAAACTCGTATTGTGAAACCTTAAGTGTAAGGGTTTTGGTTCATTTGTAGATAAGGAATTATTTAGTACGGTGTTCTCTCTTATTGTACGGCTCCTATCACTTGGAAAATTAGGTCTGAATGGACTTAGTACCTGGTACTTTCGAGTCGTCTGACTTAGGATGCACTGACCGAACTCCCATTACATGGGTTGTAGGGATCGCCCTAGGTAGGGATTTGGGGGAAGGTGTACGTGATAGTATAAGCCCTCACAGGCAATGATGCACGAAATCGAACCGTGGGAGAATTAAACACCAACCAGTTTTAGGTCTTTGCTCTCTAAAACAAAAGAAGAAGAAAAATACAAATGGTTCCCTAGGCTATGTGCGTGGACGGATTACATCTATAGAGTCAGCCTGTAGGATTACCACATCTCATGATCGACGAAAGTGGATCTCTTTATGTAAGACTCGCTCTCCTGCTTGAATAATAATAAGTCCACTCTCCTCATTTATGCATAATTTAGTTCTTATCTTACCTAATGGTGTTTGTGGCATGTTTGTATGATTGATTCGGGTTAGTTTCCTTGTCAGTCGATCTGGTGGGACTCACCGGGTGAGTGCGCATTTTAAGCTCAATCGGTTCGACATTGATGCGAGTGGGTGGAGTGGTTCGTGGGTTGAGCCCATGTTAAAGTGGCATGGAATTGAAAGGGTGCATTTGGGGTTTGGATGCACATTATTTCGTTGCTTTTGGATGTCTTTGCTTGGTGCCATTTTTGGCATGTTTTGAGGTGGCTTGAATAGCCATGAAGAATATGGAAGTTGGAGAGTTGTTGCAAACAAAACCCCCCTCACCAGCCATCCCTCTCACACTTTTTTCTTTTCTCACCCACACCTCTCCTCCTACAACCTATCCTCTCATCTCCGGTGTGTTGGTGGGATGATCTTCGGCGAGCTGAGTGAAGCAACGTCAAAGGAAACCTTGTGCGGCTAGAAGAGAAGTAGTGGACAGCATCTCTAGCTAAATTCAGGCAACCTCCTTGCTGATCAGGTATGCTCCTGACCCTTTAAGAGTTTTATGGGAGGGGGTGTTGGCTGGAGGGCCAGCCAACACCATGTTGGTGGTTGGTGCACCCGAGTTCCCTTCTAGCGTGTGCATGGAGCATACGCTAGATGGGGCTGGCTGTGGGGAAGCCAGAGGGACCAGGGCTCTGGTGAGCTCCGATGAGGTCTGACCAGGGGTGAAGAGGTTTCCTTTTGGGCTGAGTCTGGAGTGATCATGGGTCTCGTTGGGTGTGGCTGGTGCACACAAAATCCGGCTAGGTTTTGTCTACAGCCTTTTGACTCTTTGTCTTGGACGGCTGGCTGGTGCAGCCTCCCGTATAGTGGCTGGGGTCAGGAGGGGGTGGGTATGGACCCTAAATAGGCTGAGGGTGAGGGGTATCTGGATGGGCAAGCTTGGTCTGAGCTGGGTGCGCAAGGGTGGGCAATCATAAGATTAGTGCACCATGTGCGCCATCTTGCTCGGTTGTTGGACTGAGCTGCCGGGACGGATCTCAACTGACTTTCTCCCATCTCAGACCACCTAATAAGGTTACTCACAGCACATGGGTTGGATGGATCAGGGAGCATATGCATGGTTAAGCGTTTGTTGCTTTGTTAGCTTGTTGATACAAACTATCGTGTTCTATGTGTTGTATGTCGTGACATGATTTGTGAGTTCTTCTCCCTAGAAATAGATATAATATATACATGATCTGATGTGGTTTCTGATTTTTATGTCACTCATGCACTTAAGAATGAAATTGGATCCGTTCATGTGATATGCTACACACGTTATATTTTAATGCAACATGTGAATTAGAATGCACGCATGTGTAATATTTATAGATATGTTTAGCCTT
The DNA here is from genome assembly GCA_963682175.1 of Triglochin maritima. Lineage (NCBI taxonomy): Eukaryota > Viridiplantae > Streptophyta > Magnoliopsida > Alismatales > Juncaginaceae > Triglochin > Triglochin maritima. The sequence goes on along the minus strand of OY821793.1, from coordinate 11,019,279 downwards.
CTGATATTATGTGCTTGCTCCACCATGTTGTACTATTGATATTCATTTGTTATTTTATGATTGCAATCAGGCATCATTCATATGACACGGTACTGATTTCAGATCTAGCATCTTTTGTGATATGATATCATGTTCAAGTAATATTGCATGTGTCAATGGGAATGATAAGAGAACTTTATCATGTCTGATTTAATCTCAGTCATGACCAATCCTAAAATATGCTTTGATTTGTAATCCCTCTATGATATATTCTTAACACCATCTGAGCATAAGTTATATAGTTTAATTTAAACGTTGATGCAATTGGTATAGATGCATGTATCGACTCTAGTGTTGTTATGAGTTTCAAGCCTGATTTTAGCCCAACAATGTTTAGTCTATGTGCATGATCTGATTTCGTGTATATCCTCTGATATTAATGTCATGTTCTCAATTAGAAATGCTATTATCTCCATCAATATTATATGTTGCCCATTATAAGCTTTATTACCATGTGTAACCCATTGCATGCATGTATATGGTCTATGGATGTATATATATAAATATAGCTTCCTGATATCATATGTATATTTGGCCTTGTTGTGTCACTGATATATATGTCGTATCATGTCCACATAAGGTCTGATCATGATCTGAGGTAGTCCTATCACATGCATGTCCTGAAATTGATGGTGCACATTACCGATTGTTTATGACGTTACTTTATGATGTCTCCAACTGTTGTGCACGTTATGTCACTCTATTCATGCTGATTTTTAATCTAGTGTGTGTGTTTCCTGATGCTGGAGTCATGCATGCACACATGAACGTAATCAGACTCTTTCATGTTATATGTTATTCGTGTCATATTCTAATGCAACATGTTAACCCGATTGCACGCATGTATGCTAGTTTAGAGATCTATATTGTTTTCTGATATTTCATGCATGCCCCATCATGTTATTCTACTGATATATATATATATATATATATATATATATATATATATATATATATATATATATATATATCAACTCTGATCATGTTCTGAGATTGTAACTACTATCGCATATACACTCTGAAATTAATGATGCATGTTATCTATTATTGTGGAGTTTAATTATGATGTACCTTGCTGTAATGCATCATCCTATTGCTTCTTACATGTCTATGTGTTACTGATGTGAAGTGTTATGATGTGGTTATCTATGTTGCTTAGGACGTCAGACTTTATAATATCCTTATCATGACTCGATTAGTTGTTATCTTGATTTACTGATCCGGTTATGATTGTTTGCTATTGTGAGTGCATTTTGATCCCTGATTGGGATGTTCTGGTTCTGATTTTGTTGGGGTTGTGAGGAGGGTATTCATTTATCCTTCCTTGAGCTCGTTCTGGACTCTGTAGCTACATTATATTTTAGATGCTTAAGTAGCTTGCATTACATTTAATCTGATAAGTAATTTTGGGCACGTTCTGTTTTCTGGGAGACGGTCCATGAGTGGGTCCTCTAGATTCAGAGGCCATTCGCAAAGACCTCTATGTAGAGGCCAAGTGAAGATTGTGACCTGGGCAGGCGCGCTGACATTCTGTCTCAGGTTAGATGTTCCCAAGTTCGTGATTGCACCATGTAGGTTTATTTCCACGATTTGGGGCATCTAACCGACGTACTGCTTTGTGACAAATGGTAGGGTCACTATCAAGTGACCCACTTCTGTTTGTGACCAGCGTGGCTGGTGTTCTGGTTCCTTTTAGAGGAATGTGGTTGGGTGTGCCCCACTGGCACGATTGTTGAAGTCGTAGCCTTCTGTTTCATATTGTGCTTTTCTGTTGTGATTCTGATGCTTTTGTCTTAGTTAGACTGCATGCATTCTTCTATAAAATTCTGATTGGGCCGGGGCCATACTGGGTTTTCTTTATTGAAAACTCACGTATATTTGTTGATGTTGTGCCTCAGGTACTTATGTTCCTTCAGGGGTGGACTGGACGAGTTTCGGAGGATTCTGTACACGAGGGACACGTCGACCACAGTCTTCTTGTTATTTTTGCTTGTGCATTTATGTTGATGTATTTCCCTTTTGAAACTCGACTTATTGTAATTGGATATTTTATGTATACATAGATAATCAATTGTTTCAGTTAGTTTCTGTTTGTCTATCCATGTATGTCATTTTTAGCATTGTTGAGTCGTCTTCTTTGGTTTGTCTTTTGTAACTCCTTCGGTCGTCGTGGAGGTCTCTGATCGCGACACTTGTAGTTTTTCCCAGAGTGTGTACCCACGAGATCAGGGGCGTTACACTTTGGGTTGTGTTTCTAGATTGAATTATGCATCAATGTTCGGATTTTGTTGGTGTATCCATTGAAATTAGACATACATGCTTTGGAACAATAAAAAGGAGAGGACATGCATGCAATATTCCAATATTTAAATAAGTCAAACAAGGAAATACCAGCACAATCCCACGCACAAAAAGAAAAGGAAAAGAAGATAAAAAAACGGATTTGGCAAGAGATGAGGGGAGAAGATTGCACTTGAATTCTTTCCTTCCCGCAAAAAGGAAAGTCGGCTGTCAGCATAGGTCACTTGTTTTATTCATAGAATCCAAATCCAAATACCAAATTTGATGATTCATGATCCGTTGAAAAGAAAATTTAAATGAGAAAGTATTCGTCTCTCTTGAGACTTTCCAAATTGCAATGATATGAAGGCTAAAAACATTTATCAAGTAAGATTGTATTTGGAAACAGGGCATCCGATAGATCATCCGTAATTAGGGCATAACGTCTTGATACTATATCCAAATAAGGCGATTAAAGATGCGTTAAAAAGATAACAGCCAGATGCACATATGGTATTTTACAGTTTTCCAAATTCAGAAGATAGGGGGCTCGTAAAATGCATGTAAGACTGCTGATGGGAGAAAAGAGAAAACCCAACTTGTATTGTCTATATAAAAAGGGGGCTCTCTTTCTTGTTTCTTTCTTTTTCTTTTCTCTCTCCTTGCGTTTTTTCTTTCTCCTTCCCTTTGCACACCTTGTATTCCCAAGAGAATTTCGGACCTTTTCTGGAATGAAACTCTCTTGCTGAAAGTTGTAATGTTTCTTCTATCTTAATAAAATAGTTCGGTTTTTAGTTTCTCTCTTTTCTTGTTGTTAGCTTAGAATGTCTTTCTTTTGCACTAATAATATGTTTTTCATGTTTTGTGAATAGTTCCATTCCCCTTTGGGGGTGGAGATGATGTACATTTATGTTTTGAAGTTTTGATGTTTGACAAATTTTGATTGTGTAGACTTGATTTTGTTCATCTGGTTTATTTTAATAATCTACATGTTGGGGATTTTTGTTGGGTTTTGCAATAAGTTTCAGACATTTTCCATGCTTGGTTTTCTCATGTTTATAGGCTGAAATATCTTGTTGGGTATGCTACATGTTTGTCGTGTGTTTGTATTAGTTTTTGCTTGCTCGATTAATTGAAGAAACTTTGTTTTGATGGGTTTTGCCATAAAATTCAGACACCTCCCATGCTTAGCTTAGTTTTTTCACAGGAGTTCCTGGTTTTTGATGAGTCTAGCCATAACTTTAGACACTTCTCATGCTGAGCCTCATATTATGATAATCAAGTAGTAATGCTGATATATTGTGTGAATGGAGTGATAGGTCTTGCCAAATCTTTAGACATTTCCTATGCATGAAGACACACACATGACACACATACACATGCATGCTTACAAGCGTCATTCATCACTTCTCTCACCTCATATGTGCACACACTCCACCTTTTAGGGGTTCATCCATATTTCTTTCCATATCGTTTGCTGAATTTCTTTAGATTTCATTTGCATCGTAATCTAGTTTGTTTTGCATCCTTATTATAATCATCTTTTCAGTAGTAGCATAATAATCTCTTCTTCCATCGTTATTTCCCACTTGATTTCTCTCACTCGAAGGATGAAAATGCCTCCGCGGACCGACCCATACTTGCCCCGTCTTCACCAACGGCCATGCACTTGCGGTTATTTAGTCAAACGTTAACAAACAACACCGGGGAAAACATTGGATTAAGTTGTGTCGTCCAAGGACAGGGGTCAGTAAACCTAAAATCTCTAAAAGATCTAATCACTAAAGGCAAAAGTCTATCAACGGACGTAAGTATTTTTCATTTTGTAAATCGAGTTTCGGTTTAATCCACTGAAATGACTAGTTCATCATACTTATTTTAGTGGATAGTTAATAGACATGTTGCTTGCTGTGATGGAGCAAAAACAGAAGTGGGGATGCTACCAAAGAAAGATTTTTTTCATTCTCTACCCGGCCACAATTGCTATCGCGCCCAACTACCATGATTTATTTTCAGACATAGCGTAGGAAAAACTTGAAGGTTGAGACCCAAAGGAGAAGAAGAACAAGAACAAGAACAACAAGAAGAAGAACAAGAACAACAACAACAACAACAACAACAACAACAACAACAAGAACAAGAAGAACAAGGAGAAGAATAAAGAAATAGAAGAAGAACAAGAAGAGGAGGAAGACGAAAAAGAAGAGGAAGAAGAAGAAGAATAGACGAGAAGAACATAAAAAAGAGGAGAACATCGAATGGGGGGTCCAAAAAGCAAGGAAAAGGAGTTCCCCTAAAAAAAGAAACATAAGAAGATAAAAAGGAAAGGGAAAAAAGAAGAAGACTAAGAAGTTTGAACAAGAAAAAAGAGGTTCAAAAGAAGAACCTCACAGAAAAGAAAAAAGAAAGAGAATAAATCACAGAAGAGTCAATTGTGTTGAAGAGGTTGAAGTATGTTGCAAATCAAATATCAAACAAAAAAATGAATTCCCCAATAAAAAGTTGGCTATCCAACCCTTGCACACAACAAAATAAAAACATCGACATGAAAGTCTTGGTTGAGTTGACAAATGAGGAAAAATGTGCTTCTTAATTTAACAGCACCATCAAAAAACCAAACGGTTGTGTGGTGCAAGGACAGAGACTCAGTAAGCCTAAATGATTAAAAGATCTAATCCCTAAACATTCAGGTCTATCAATGGGTGTAAGTATATTTCATTTTTGTGAATCGAGTTTTGGTTTAATCCACTAAAATTATAAGCAAATTGTATTTATTTTAATGGACAGTTAATAGATGCATTGCTTGTTGTGTTGGAGCTAAAACAGAAGTTGGGATGCTACCAAAGGAATGTGAGTCTCATTCCCTACATGGCCACCACTTCCATGTTGCCTCGCTACCATGATTTATTTTCATCGATAGTGAGAAAAACTAGAAGACTCGGACCCAAAGGACACAGTCATTGCACAACCGTTAATAAAATCAGAGCATTGTACATTGCTGACTGTGGACGTAAGAACTAAACAAATAGCACAACTTACACAACTTTTGATAGCAGAAAATTGATGTGGAATCTTGTTAACTGTAATTATAGGCATTTTTTGTATATATTCAATTGTAATTATATACACTTTTTGTATACAACTGTTGAAATTGTAATTGTTTGAAATTTGAAATTAAGAAATATTTTTTTATATTTTAAAATGTAAAGCACTATATGTTCTATTCTTTATAACTCGAAAGGGTCCTTTAAACCACAAGCATGTGCTTTGAATGACACATCTCTTTTAAAGGATACATGTGTCCTTTAAAGTACTAGTCCATTCTTTATCTCGAAAGGGTCCTTAAACCACAAGGACGGTCATTTAAAGGGCACGAGTCCAAGTCTTCCGCTTAACGAACACTTGTGTCCCTTAAAGCACAAGTATGTCCATTAAAGTTTGGTTTGTCATTAAATTCTTTCTACCTCCAAATAAGGTATTCTTTAAAGGACACGTTTGTCCTTTAAAGCACATACTTGTCTATTCTCTAAGCTCGAATGGCTCCATTCCACTTTTAGGACACTTTATGTCTCTTAAAGGACAAGTATGTCTTTTAACGGACGAGTCCTTTAAATTACGAGTCCGTTAAATGACTGGTTTGTCCTTTAAAGAGCACTTTTGTCATTTAACGAACATGTATGTCCTTTAAAGGGCGCAAATAAAAGGGACATGACACCTTGGTGTATAGCCTTAAAACCAACTTGTTATGTTTTAAATTGATTTCTAGCAAAAACCTAGTTGCACAACATTCACTGTAATTTATGCCACAGTAAATTAACTAAAGCAAAGGTAATGTACAACATCGATCAAATCCAAACAACACCAAATTTAACAATAGAAAATGTAATCAACAACAACCACTAATGTAAGAACGGCTAGCAAATGTATCAACAACATGTCATTACATAGCAAGTGTATGGTCAAAAAAACGTATCATCGGGCCATTCACCTAAAAGAAAGAAAAAACAAGAATTAACTCATTGTACATTGTAAGTTGAGTCAGTTCATAAACACAATTAACTCGTGAGTTCTTAACATAAACTAATAAAATACTAGGTTAACCTTTAAAATTTTCCTTTTCAATTTTCATTACCAGGATCTTCAATCCAAATTCCTTCACGATGATAAGTAACTTATCAACATTTCTATAATAATCGACTGGCTTCAATTCGGGCATTTGTGTTGAAAATGGGGGAATTTCTTCAATATCATTGATATCTTCTTGAGAAATAATATGTTGTTTTTTTCTAAGACAACCGACCATTGATTATAACAAGGGTTTGCTACATAAAAAATCTATTTTTCTTGAGATGCCAAAATAAAAAGTTGTCCTTGAATCCATGTTTGTTAAGGTTCATCAAGGTAAATCTAAACTCATCCACCCGAAGGTTGTAGTTTTTTTTCTACCCACTTGCATTTAAATACTACCACATCGAATTGGGTGAACTTCAACACTCATATATCTTCAATTTGACCATAGTATGACATCTCTACATATATAGGATTTTTATCTTTCGAACTAAAGATATGCAAATCTTCAGCAACTAAATTGACCCTATTGTTTTGCATTGTACTTTTGTCGTCTTCCATTTTGGTGTAGGAGTATCCATTGACATCGTAACCACTATAAGATTTGACAATAGGATTTGGCCTATAGGCGAATTAGTTCAAAGTCTCAGAAACCTTACGGCTATACACTGTTTTCCTAAACCAATCAATGAATGTTTTATTGTGAGCATTAACTCTTTGTTAATGATTCCATGTAGGATGTTTTTCCTTCATTAAGGACATGTGCTCTTCCAAAAATGGCTGAACTTCTTTGGAATTGCACAACACATAATAAAATACGCCTTAAAGAGATCCTCACCCTTTGGACATATCAACTTTTGACCACGTGTACCTTTGTGTGTCTCAAGTACACATCGATGTCGTTTCCCGGTTGTTTTAGAGCCAAAATCATTAACGACAACATCATGTATCCGCGTTTCATGCTTAACCACGGTAGGAGATCGTAGATAACAAGCAAAACAATCCTCGAGCTAAGAAGGCTACTCAAACTACCATAAGGATTCATTCCATCGGTACACAAACCAAGTCTAACGTTTTAGGATTCCTCACCAAATAATGGGATGTCGGAATCTATTTTCTTCCACTGGGGAGAATCTAGAATCTACAGGATGCCGAAACAACTGATCATTGATTGTCTCTCGATCTGCCTACCATGTCAGGTTCTTAGAGTCCTCAGAACATGCAAACAAACACTTCAACCTTGGAATTATCAGAAGATACCATAATGTGAGACATTACAAATAGGACAATGATGCAGGTTTTCAGAGTCACCTATATAGAGCATACAATCATTAGGACATGCATCTATTTTCCTATACTGCATCCCCATAGGACACAATATCTCTTTAGCCTCATAGGTACGATCTAGAAGTTCGTTGAGAATATCTTTCAACAACTTTCGTACGTAGGGCAGTGAAACTGACATCACTCCAACTGTTTGCTTCTTTCAAGGTACAAAACCTTAAAATTGCGGACGACCTACTAAACTCAGTGCATCCCGGATACAAAGGCTTTTTTTGTCATATAGTATACTACCCAGTTCATCGGGTGTATCACAATAATTGCCGGCAACACCTCAAATCATATCCTCTAATCGGTCACAGTCATTGCCATACTCTGCCGAGTCACTCTGACACACCATCTTCTTTCATGCTTATTTTATTTTCACCATGCCATATCCAATGAGTATATCCTTCGTGAAAACCTTTCTCGAACAAATGGGCTTTTATCTATATTACATCTCGTAACAACATGTTGAAACAAATCCTACATGGACATAAGTCCTTTCTCTCATTTCTAGCATTTGAATCCTTTAGGGCAAATTCTAAAAATTCATCAACCCCAGCCTCGTACTCAGCACTCAATCGACTAGCAAAAATCCATTTACGATCCATAATTTTCTACACATCAACATCAACAGAATAGCACATTTGAGTCCATAAAATACCATTCCATTATAAATTGCAAACAAACAAAACTTTGATATATGCTCTCTAGGAACTAATTAAAACGAGTCATTTTAATTAGAGTAATTAAACATTACAAATGGAAGCGTTGATTGCACCTCCCTGAGCAATTGCTGGATGTTTGAAAGATGGTCGGGGAGTCCTGGTCGGGCCAGGGGTGATCGGTTGGGGCTGGTCGGTCTGAACGGGCCAATCAGTCGGGTAGAGCTGACAAGTGGGATGGCAATTGGGGATGGGGAAAGAAATGGGGTTTTGCCTAGCTCGTAATTGATTTTAGGTTGAATATTAAATGTGACAATGAATTAATATTTACTAAAATAATTACAGTTTACCACGGCAGTTAACCCACAAAACGACATGGTTAATCCCTATACAGACATAACGTGTTAGCCGAACAACCGAACCGAATTCGGTCCACCTAAACAGCTAACTAGAATCACCAATTCAGACGACCAAAATGCATTCATTCAATATAAGACAAAATGCTTGGTAAATATTATGCTATGATGGTCAATATACACCATGTCGGTTACCGGTGCACCGACATGATAAGCCTAAAACCACATCGGTGCATGTTGAACATATTACAGGCGACGTGGTAACGCGAACATTAGCATCGCCCATAAACTGCTCAACGTGGGAATGCACAGATTCATGTCGGACGTAAACTATCCAACATGGTACGTCTAACATCATGTCGGAATTTCAGATGTCGATGTAGTATGCCTAATACCATGTTAGATTCTCAAAATACGACGTAAGCAGGGCGATGTGGTAATCATATTTTCCAACAGTGTCTAGATTGCATTTTACGTTTGTCATCATTTAAGTCAACAATTTTCGTTTTCTAAGTTTTGCTCTATGATTTATACTCAACATAAAGGTCATTAAATGCATCTTTTAAATCATCATAAGTAACCATGGACTCATATTGATATATCTCAACATTGTGTGTCATAAACTGGAAGACTTATGACATGTGACTTTACCGCCTCCGCGAAAAGCAATATAGTCCATTCCCAAACAGTGCAGAGCCCCAAACTAAGTGTCTCGTGGACATGAGGGGTTGCACGCTAGTGTCAGCAAGTCGAGTGGTTAAGAGCCTAGGTCTATAGGCCCACGAGCTATAATAAGGGATTGCTTGGCAACAACACCCCTCACTATGGGTGGTCCCACCACCAAGGAATTGTCTAGAGGTCCCACCCCAACAATACACCTGAGAAAAATCTTCCTAGGCAGGGCGTGACTCAAACTTAGGACCTCACTCTGATACCAAAGGAAAGACTTATGGCATGTACTTCACCACTCCACTAAAAGAAATTGCTGTTAGTGAGGGGGTACTTCCAACATAGTCCATTCCCAGGAAGCACAGAGCCTCCCAAACTAAGTGTCAGGTGGACATTAGGGGTTGCACAGTAGTATCAACGAGTCGAGTGGCTAATCACCTATGCCTTTCTGCCCATGAGCCATAATAAGGGATTGCTTGGCAACAACACCCCCTCTCTACGGGTGGTCCCACAACCGAGGAATTGTCTGGGGGTCCACCCTTAATAAAATCAAGCAAGGCGAGGATTCTTCGCAACACTCGTGATTGTAAAGGTGGTGATCTTGGCATGGAATGGATATTGGATTAGTGGAAACTCAAGCGAGGCACGTGGTGATCGAGCAAGTCTTCAAAAAGATGACTAGGACCCGTTTGCAGTACTGAACATCTATAAAATTCTTGGGTGTCAAATTTGTGGTTTGCAATTTTTTATCCATTTACTTTTAATTCCGTATTTAGTTTGTGATTATAGGGTAATCGATCCTAACATAAAGCACGTAAACGTTCTTTTATCCAAAGGTTGGAACAAATATAGATTCTTTAGAGGAGTCGTTATGGAAAGTGGCTTGTAATGCTTTTCTTCTTAGAATCATTTTTTTACATTCGAGCATTTCTGTTTTTTCTTTTAACTCTCACAGCAACAGTATAGGGTTTCCCTGACGGTACGTATCCATCGGTTGATATCCCCTTCCATCAGTGTAGGTTAACCCGACGGATATCCTATTGTCGGTGTTACAAGCTTCGTTCTTCTTTTACTTCGTTGGATAGACGTCATCGGTGTTAATTTGGGTGTGAAATTTCCCGCCAAAATATTTTGGCTTGTTTCATTGCATCGAACAACATCAGTGTTGCCTCACCAGGGGATGTTCCGTTGGTGATAGGCAGTGACGGATAGATTCTTCGGTGTATATTACACCTACTAATTCATACTCTTACGGTTATACACATACACCGACGGCTACGTGTCGTCAGTGCTAAAATGTCGATAAGATATACCGACGGATATATTCGGTCGATGTATCTTACCAACAAATGTTAGGTCCTACACCGACGGATATATTCTGTCGGTGAATGTCTAGTCCAAAAACCAAAAGAGCTTATTTGCTCTTTCTGGGTTCCGATTTTCCCTGGTCAAACTAAACAATCATCATTCACCAAACATTCATACATCACAACTCAAACATCTAAACCCAGAAGTCATATAATATTCAGTCCAAACAATTCAAAAATAAAAGTTGTATTAACATTTGAATTCATTAAGTAGTCAAAAAAGGGTTAACATTGACAACAAACAGAAAACACAAACACTAAGTTCTCAAACCTCCAGCGCCTCCTCCGCCCGATGGACCATCATCGTTATCTCGACTTGGCGGTGGAGGTGGTGTGCAAATGGATGTTATATTAAAATCCTGCAAGATTTGAACATTATACATTAAATTTATAATGCATATAAACTAACTTATTAAATTACAAATAGAATACCTGAGGTTTATAACCCTTTTCTCCATCAAAAATTCAACCAACGACAACATGTGTTACGAGCTTGTTTTTCGTCTCCGCTAGCTCACTTTTCATCATCTTCATCTCCTGACCTTTCTCAACCCGCTCTCTGGCATCACTGTCTGCATGGGAAAGCATCCTGCACGGTCGTACATGTCGGTCTGGGTGTCGAGATTAGAGTACATCCACACACGACCGGGCCCGTCGCTGAGAAGAGTCATGACTGGATCGTTGCAAATAGTCGCCGAATTGATAGAGCCCTGAGAGCTCATCTCGTTCGATACTCGTAAAGCCTGTAATTGTTCCTAAATGAAGAAAATATCATAAATTCACAAATAAATGTACCAAACAACATTAACTAATTGAAAACTAATAATAATCTTAAACTTACAATAATGGCCGCAGCTTCAGGGAGTTTATTGTCATGAAGTCAGATGTAAATATATGTACGATTAGGCTCGGGAGCGTCCAAAGTTTCTACAATCTGCAATACCATTGAAAATAACTATCGTTTCAGTTTATATTAAAAAAGTAATGAATCTAAAAGAATTTTAAAAAATTAAATAATATATCACGATTTTGTAAATTTCAATATGCAATGATTATAAATTAAATTACTAATTTGGTACCACACTGATGTGGTACGACTAAATTCACCCTATTTTTCTTAATAGTCTCTATCTTCTTCTATATTACCAAAATAAACAATTTTTAGTTTTTTCAGTCAATGATTATAATTTAACTAAAATTATTATAAATTCACCTTAAACGTCTCGCTAGACCAGTAGTCCAAGAGAGTAGACCAATCCTTCACGGAAATATGTGACGATCTAGCCGCCAATCATGCCTCTCAAGTCTCCATATCCGCCATGTCAAGTTATAGTTGGTACTTATTTTCTTTCCATTTGGTGTTCAGAGACTTCATAATGTTCACTCTGAACCCCTCTCTCTAGAACTGTTTAGTGTGATTGTGGAAAAAAATCAAATCCATTTTCAATTAAAATCAACACTAATATTACTTAAGTACGAATGTAATATTACCGTTAATTGCTGCCATGCCACATCCTTATCTTTTTCTTTGACACCAATCTCCAGTCTGAATAACGAGGACGCAGAACTTGTGTCCTCCTGGCTATCGTCCTGATAAAATTCTGGAAGTGTTCGACATTATTATCTATTGGGTACGCCTTCCAATCTGAAATCTCTCATTCTAAACTGTAAAGCTCTGATCCCCCAGAAGTTGAGTGGATCCACAAGCCCTACTCGTACAAGCAGCAGCAAATGTCGAAGTGCTAGGAATGTCCCTAGTATCGGCTGCAACATCGGCTATCTGTGGGGTATCCTCCGCTAGACGTTGTCGACGGCTCCACCTATCACCGTCTCCCTTAGGGTGCTGTGGTGAAGACTGACGTGTGGTCATACCTGAATGTTGTAGTAATTTAATTTGTCATCAATTGCGTAATGAAATTTATAAACTACAAATATATGCATGCATATATTAGGTTTGTCATTACATTGGTGATCTAACAAAATCAACCAAATTAATATCATATAATTCCACTCTATCTTGTACAAAATTTCATTCCCCTACGCTCAGGGACCTCAGATGCTTCCTCATCCATGCTATATAAATCTCTTGGCAACATTCGCACAACGACCAACCATTGATCATCACTTTATCTTTCTTTCAGCTCTGCAACATAAAATAGTTGCTCAACTTGAGATGCAAATACAAATGGTTCTTCTGGCTTAATAAATTTATTCGTGTTCACCAAAGTGAACCCATATTCGTCGCTTTTAGTTGTATTGTCCCGACCCGGAACGTCATACCACTTGCACTTGATAAAATCAGTTTTCACATTACCGTAGTATTAAAGTTCAATTATGACTTACAATAAACCAAAGTAGTCGACTAGTGCACGGATATGATTGTTATCTCATGTTGTGTAACTTTTTGTTGTTGCATTCACAAACACTCCAGAATTCTGAATTTTTCCTTTGGACTAGGGTTTCTTTGTGCGAAACTGAAACACATTGATGATATATCATGAATATTTCCTTGCCACGGTGTTCGGACCTCGAGCAAGTGCTTCAATTTCAACACTATGACTGTTTTGATTTCGAACACCCTAAACCAATCACTAAATTTCTTATGTCGTGCATTTGATTGTTGTCTTTGATTACAACGTAGTCCTACTCCCATGAAGGCATTGTAATGGTTAAAATTGAAATATTTCTAACAAAATATTTCAACTTATTCATATATCTTTCGAATGGGTACATCCAACAATAGTGCAATTGACCTGTCAATCGTGCCTCCCAAGCAAGGTGGACTGGCAGATGCAACATAACATTAAAAAAACTCGATGGGAATATCATCTCTAGCCATCATCAACGAATACTAATGTCCCTTTCCATACCACTGAAATCATCAGTGGTGTTTACTTTCGAATACAAGGTGCAAAAAAATTGACTCGGGTATAATGATTGTTTCCCGCACCTCTTTTACTCCGTGGATTTTCTTATGGTGAGGGGTAACAACTCTTGCATCGATATGTGATGGTCATGACTCTTTAATGAGCTTATCTTGCATTTTTTTTCATGTTAAAATAGTGTGATTTGTTCGATGAGTACCCATCTGGCACCTTTACTGACTGAAGAATGTTGTAGAAAGTTTTCTTCTCATCAGTGCTAATCCAAAAAGATGCAAGTGGAGACACTGTCTTTCCGTTTTTAGTACTACCAAAATGCAAGTCCCTTCTGATGCCCATTTCCACTAAGTCACATCTTTATATCTTATTGTCTTTGCTTTCTTTTGGTGTCCATATAGTATTCAACAAAATGTCACACAAATTCTGCTTAGTGTGCCACATCAATATTGTGTCGAACTAAAAGATCTTTCCAGCACGATAACTGGAAAAATATACTTCTCTTGCTTCAGTTATTGCCAGCACCTAGAGGACAAAATTGCAAAAAATTAAGAACATCTTCCCCATATTTGTATTCTAGTGCACTCCTATGGTCCTCTTTGCCATCAAATGTTTCTTATTTCTCCTCCAACGGTGATCTTTATCAAGCCACCGACAATGACCAAAATAGACATTCTTGCCATTATGCTTTAGAGAAATAAAATGAGTATCTTCCATACAGAAGGGACATGCTATATACCCTCTAGTCATCTAACCACTCAAATTAGCATACGTAGGAAACTCATTTATTGTGCACAACAAGGCAGCTCGCATCGTGAAACATGACTGTGTATAAGCATCATAAGTATCCAAACCCTCTTCCAAAGTTCTTTCAGCTCTTCGATAAGTGGTCGCAAACAAACAACTAGCTTGTTGCCAGGATGACCAGGAATGATGAGTGACATCATGAAAAACTGGTGTTTCATGCTCATCCATACCAGGAGATTATATGGCACAAGCATTACAGGCCAAATATTGTGTTGCGTCTGGCTAAATGGTTGAAACTCATATGATGCCAAACCTAGCCTCACATTCTGAAGCGAAAGAGAGAGGTTTGTTGTCCAACTCATTCAGAATCAGTCATGTGACAAAATTTCCCATATTTTTATCATTCCTCCGCATGCTATCTCATAGACTTGGAAATATCAGAAGTGAGATATAATTTGTGGAGTCTTGGTTTGAGCGGGAAGTGCCGCAATAGTGCCACTGGAATTTTTCTGCCTTTTCGGGCCCCAACATTTTCAGTTTCTAATCCATCTTTCCCCTACATGGTTACCCAATGAGATTTATTGCACACAGTACATGAATCAGGATTTTCATTTTCTTTCCAATACAATGTGCAATGATTCTTGGAACACATGGATATTTTCATAATGAAACCCCAAGTTGGCAACCAACTTTTTCGTCTCATATGTATCCTTCGGCAAACAAGCTCCCTCTGGAAGTACTTTTGCTTGGTACGCTAACCACTTATCAAATGAAGTGTCTGTCAATCTATATGTGCACTTCATGTGACGAGCTTTGATGACGAATGATAATTTCGTCAATTCTGGTTTGCACCCAGGATACAATGGTTGATCTCCATCCTTCATGTAAGCGAGAAACTTCTTAGCATAATTTGTGATCTAATGAATCGGTTGTGATGTTACCACCTTCTACCACATTGTGTATCATCCCCTCTACGTCGTCAGCATCATCCTCTTCTGACTCGCTCTCTATTTGTAGTGTTGTAATTGTCGTGACAACTTGTGCACTCGAACTGGTAATACTTTCCCCATGAAAAACCCACTGCTCGTAATTACTAGCAAAGCCATTTATGACGATATCATCGATGATGTCGCCTCCAGTCGCCCACTTATTGTAACAACCTTTCTTGCATGGGCATAAGATATTCCCATCACAAATGTATTGGTTGTGAGGACCAAAGGCAAGGTTTAGGAATGACTTCAGATTTTAGGTGAATTTCCGAGTAATTCTCTTGTCATACTTCTGTCTCAGGTCATGATTCTATTGATTTCAAACAAAACATGTTAAACATAACATGTTAAAAAAATTGACTACTAGGAAAAACAATTATATAGAGATTTTGGAAAAACCAAATCCAATATCAAAGTTTCAACCTTTACCATCAACAAATCGACGGTTTCAAATTTCAAGCCTTACCACAAATCTTATTTCCAACCAATCCTAAATTATTATTAACTAACACATCTAGAACATTCCACTAAATCTAATTAACACATCCAACTCATCCAAATCACTCCAAATAAACTCAATCAAACTAGCACATGCCACTCAATCCAACTCAATCTAACTAAATCGTAATACATTTAATCATAGGGGTGGAGGGATCAGGGAGGAGGGGCGGATGGGAGGAGGGGCGGGGCGGAGGGGTTACCGCACCGGCGAGCAAAGAGAGGTGGCGAGTCGAAGAGGAGAAGGCGATGCCGAGGGGCGGCAACACGCGGTGCGTAGGAGCGATTGTGCGGCGATGACCGGTGGTGATTAGGGTTTTGGAGAGAGGTGTCAGAATAGAGAAATGAAGAGAGAGCCCATGCGAGGCTACTGATGTAACGCTACACTTATGGAATTGATCTGTCGGTGATAGTGAGCTCATCCATTGGTGTATCCGTATTAATGGTCTGACGACTCTATCCATCGGTGTCTGATAACCTATCTGTCGGTGTCATTAAATGTAATAAGTTCGTAATGGTTGTTTTTCGAAATATACTTCAACGGATAATATTCGTTGATGAAAATTTTGAAAAAATAGCACCACCAGATGATGTATGGAAACTCAACTGTCAGTGCCATTTTTGCACGACAAATTTCATTTTATCGCAGATTATTTTATCGAAAACATACATTGATGGTATCATAGACATCTTTTTTAACTTGAACATACAAGAGTTGTAATACTTACACGTTCACATTAGGTTTCTTATAGAAGTCACACACCAAATTTCACATCATTTGGACCTAAATAGATCACCCAAACCTTAGCAGGAAAATCACTTAAACAAAACCTAAACTGCCTGTCCAAAATGGTCAACCGAAACCAGTTTTCCGTTCGATCGTTTCTATCAGTTAACCAATAGTGAATTTTCCTAGCTCAACCGGTCGACCATTTCTCGTATCTTCATATGACTGTTAGTCTTGTCGTATTCTCCAACGCTCGTATTTGTATACTTCTACCTAACACCTAAAAAGTATTTGATCACTAGTTGAACAATACCTTATTGGTAGTCGACCTGATGTAGACAATACGCGAGCCCAAAAGTGCCTGTTATTTTCGGTCGGACACACGTCCTGTTGGGTTAGACAATTAACACATTTCCCTTGGCCAAACCCTCAGAACGGTCGACCACCCCTCGATTTAGTTTGACCGTTCACTTAGGTGAACTTAAGTTATAGCTATTTGGTTCAACCGTAGCTTAAGTTGCCTCGAACGTTTCCTTATCTTTATGGAAATGGTCGACTGTCTATCCCATACGAGTCGACCGATTTAGGATAGAATTGTTGGACTTCAGTTTTTATTTTGTGTGTTCTTATCACAACATAACCAATTTAATCCCAACGGCTATAAAACTTTAGGAGCATATAAATAGAGGTTCCCCAACCTTATTTACATACCCCTCAGACATCTATTGGCTTTTTGGCCTTCATCTATATCAATTTTGATGATTAATCAAACTAATCTTAATCAATCAACCTAATCAATCAAAGTAACCAAACACGATTACATGCATTGCATACATATGTGTATACTTGTAATCATCTTAATAGGTTAATCAAGATAATCAAGAAAATGAGCATTGGGACAAAGACATCAAGACTCAAGACTTGTAATCAAAGCTTTGGACCAAGACATGTAATCTTATATTATTGAGTCCATCAGGTGTAATGTAAACTTGAGCACTAGGATTCTGTCCCGTCAAGATTCGGTGAACCAAACCCTTCACGGTCAATCGAAACCTTTCTAGTTCGGTCCACCGAACACCTATCGATTACCCAAATCCTTCCAATCAGTAAACATTAGGTTGCTTCCTGAAATTGCCCTGACGGAAGACTGAACCACCTTTGGTCGACCGAGTAGCCCTAGACCGGTTCTGGACTTTGCTCCAACGGTCGCATTTGAATCGAGTCTCTAAAGCCCAATTGACTTGTCCTGATTCGGACGACCGAATGCCTACCGGTTAACCGAGTTCTTCTTGGCTTTAGGTGCCCAACGACTATTTACATGTGGCACTTGACTGTTGCACCCAACGACTATTTGAGCTTTAACTGTCAGCGCAAAACACACGCTAACTTCAGTATACCGAAGTGTACACGGTCAACCAAACTTGAGATATCAGAGCCCAACCAAAGTCAAATCCTCTGCATCTTCAAGCTCTCATTCTTCTACACTCAAGCCAAAACTTCAGCACTTGATGGTTAAAGCTTATACACTCAAGCTCAAGTATAGAGTGTTAGTTAGATTGTGATTCCATTTCTAAATTCAAGAATCACCAAGTGTTGTAAAAGCTTCAAGAAAGCTCCCTCTCGGGTTGTGAGAGGAGACACGAGTGAGGTGAGGATTGTTCGCGAGGCTCGGTGTTGTAAACGGCATTGATCTTGGCCCGGAACGGAGATCGGTTAGTGGAACCGTAAGCAATGCTCGGGGGATCAAGCGAGGCTTGTGAGGAGGACTAGGATTGGGGTGCGATGTCGAACCTCTCTAAACTCCGGTGTCGAAGATTTTGTGGTTTGCAATTGTCTTATCTCTTAATCTTTCAATTAGTATTTTTAATTGCACACTTATCTAGTGATTAGAGAGTCATATATCCTAACACATTAGCGAGAATACTCCCAATCTTAAAATCCCCAATTCGTACCCTCAAGCTTAAACCTCCATCACTATGATCCAATTCCAATCATACTTAAAGTGTGCTCAAGCTAGAGAGTGTTGAATACTCAGATTCCTTCATTGTCAAAGGTTGTAAAGGTTTCAGTGAAAAGCCCAAAGCATCCCACTCAGGTTGCGAGAGGAGGATCCGAGCTTGGCGAGGATTTTTCGCGAGTTCGTGGTGTAAAGGTTGGTCTCGGCCCGGAAGAAGATCAGATAGTGAAGACGTGGGCGGAGCTCGTGGAATAGAGCGGAGCGTACAAGAGAGGAAATAGGCGGATGCCAAATCTCTATAAAATCGTTGTGTCCATTGTAGTTTGCATTATATTTTCCCTACACGTTTGTATTGCTTTGTTTCCGCAGTATTTTAAGTAGGGATTAAGTTAAATTGATTAGGTGATTAGGCCATACACGATCCTAGACAGTTTTGCAAACCGATCGACCAATTTTGAGTCTACTGTATCAGATTGGTCGACGACTTGGTCAGACCAATTTGGAATTTGTCGAAGTTTCAACCAGAAATGGTTGACCGCTTTGTAAAACCAATCAATGAGATGCTCTTTCTTTTGGGATAAATTTGAATCTGGATTTTGTAAGTAAAACCTTGCACTTTTGAATTAAATGGTTTGCATTTAAGTCTTGAAACAAGACATAACAATTACTTTAGTAATAATTATGTTGTCATTATCAAAAACAAAGGATCTTACTCTAACACTTTCCACGTAAAAAATTGCAAATTCGCATGTTTTAAGACTATACAATGGGGAGATTTATTACTTCATAAACATGTGGCACAAATATAAACCAATGATAAGGGTTGATTACTACGTAAAATTGTTATAATGCAACTTTGGAAATCAATATTTTTGTGACATGCGTCCATCCTTTAAGATATTTTGCCCCGAAAAAAACTTTTTCCCCAGAAAAAATTCATCCACACTACATCAATCTGATAAAGTTAATAATGATGCAATCACGTATTATTTTCAAAATACGAAAACTCGTCGCGGTCGATTGTATTTTTTTGGAAAAAATTATAACCATTTGAATCATATACATAATAATAATTTTCTCTTAATTTAACTTTTCAAATCGCAAAATCAGCTCTATCGAACAGACCATTCGGAAGGAGAAAAAGACACGTCTTGAGCAACACTTAACGAAACTAAAGTCGGTGGAACATAATCACAAGTAAAACACTACCTTCCCAAAACCGAAAATCCAATTTCCAAGTCCCTAAATTCCCAACCACCCTCACTCTCCACCACTCCAACGAAAGCCAATCCAGTGCTTTCCCCACCACCCTACGCATAACACAATAATAGTGTTCACAGAGGCAGCAGTTAGTAGCGGTATGGCCCAAGGAAAAAGCACGCAAACAGGGAATCCGCACCCACATCTACCCTTTTAAAAAACAAAGGAAAAAGAAGAAAGGCACCCATGTGATGCTATGAGTTATCCCATTCCATGTTCTTGACCAGTGTCTTTTTCTTGATCCCCACACCCTCCAAACAAACGGACAAACTCTCTCTGTCCTGCCTGTCTCTTTTCCTGTCTCGCATGAGTCCTCACCTACTTTCAACGAGTAATAATAATGGGTCTTTTGTGTTCCTCTCTCCTCTGTGATTATATTAGCAGTGAAAACTCTATGTTTCTTTTATTTACTTAGTTCATTCTAAGGAGAACAAATATGTTACAAAGAAAATTTTAAATTTGAAAGTTTAACAAAAAAAGTAATTTTAGGAATTGGGAAAAATAAAAATTAGTAAACGAACGAAAAGCTTTTGGTAGAAATGTAGAATAGATATCTACAATGCCATGGCCCAACGAAATTTCATGAGAGAGAATTTTGGATGCTCACAGAAAACTCTATTGTAAAGTATGTTGATTTGTGATTTTGAGTTTATAGTTGTCAAAATTAAATGTGGTTGTCATTTTTAAGTTGAAAGAAACCTTTTTTTTTGGACAACTGGTGAGATTCGAACTAACAACCTAAGACCATCATTAACGGCGTCCAATTACTTCCCGGGTGCCCGGTTTTCTCTCAGCCACATCAGCTTTTCTTTTCGTCACGTCAGCTCAAATCAACCTTCCCAAATTTTCCTTAACCACATCCAGAAACAACTCAAGCGCCTTACATTCTCTCCCCCCACGTCATTTGGGGATCAATTCTACGTAAAACACAAAAAATTATCAATTGTTTTAAAAAAATAAACAAATAAAAAACATATTTTCATAATTTATTTTTGAAAAACAATTTTAAATAATTTTTAAAAACAAAAACAAAATACAAAACAAACATTTTCTAACCAATAGGGAGGGGCCACCCCCCCACCCCCCCCCCCCCCCCCCCCCCCCATTGGGGCGCCTGGACGGATTTCTGGGCGTTCGATTTAGAGCACCCGTCAAGGGTGCTCTAAGTTTATGAAACCATTGTTTTGACCGGTTGAACCACGTTCTGCGAGCCAATTGAACGAAACCATTTGATTATGTATTGCTTTGCAAATTTTAAAAATAATCAAACCACAAGTACTAATCTATTGATCATAAATGAGATTCTGTAATATCGTAGAAATGAATCATGAACTAGATATTTATAAACATGTAATTCTGCCTACCAAACTTTTGTTCCTTCGTTGATCAATCATAGTATTAGAGCAAATTAGCAATACTAATGAGATTCTTAAAACCACAGAGATGCGATGAAGAATTCCAATATATGTTCACCAAACAACTCAAAATCAAATTTTATAATATGCAAAAAGTAATCTCTTCTAATCTTCTTTATATCCATTGTTAGATTTAAAGTGAATTTTTATTGCACATGCATTATTACTGTATTTAGTACTCAGTCAGGACTCTTGGTTTCTTATGATATATTACTTTTATAATTCAATATCTCTTTATTAGTCCACTCCGCTTGGGGGTGGATAGAGTGTGGTTCGAAATTGGTGACCCAATATCATTTTCAAGATAGGTAAGTGTTTGCCCAGTAGGGATTAATATCAATGTTTGTATGATCAATTACAATTTCCAAGCCTTATGTGCAATTAATTTAATATTTTTTTGTTTTCAAAGTCATGCTAAAATTGTAGCAAATGAAATCTTTGAATAAAACGTGTTTTGGTGGTTTCAAGACACGCAATGTATCTCATTTCACATATGTAAATAGCGGTGTGCACCGACCGGTCCGGTCCGAGTTTTTGGACCGGACTGGACCGGTCGGTCCAGGTCCGGGTTTCGGTCTGGAGGTTTTCAATTTTTTGGGTTCGGTCCGGTCCGGTCTTCGGTTCTCGAGTATCCGATCCGGTCCGGTTTTCGGTCCGGACCCCTGATAAAAATCTGGTCCGGTCCGGACCGGATACTCGCCCCTATATGTAAAGGTGAGACATGTCAGATACCGGAATTTTTTATTATAATAAAAAAATATAAAATTAAATAATTAGGCAAAAGAAAGTGGGACATCAAGATATACTCCCCTCGGACCATGCGGTCCTGAGGGGTGTATACACCCCCGACGGACTTGCCAGGTCCGTGGGGGTGCCACACCCCTCGGACCTTCCAAGCTCGAGGGGTGCTCCACACCTCAGATTTGGCAAATATGAGGCGTGAAGACAGTTATTATAAAAAACCCTGACGTTGCCTTGACGAGTAATTCTTCTCCTTGGATTGCATCATTATAAAACCTACCTATTTGCCTTGCATCTTCCACGCTTCTTGTATTTGGCCCTTTGATGAGTAATTCTTTTTAGTTAGATCATTTGACATCTATTTCATTTTCACCCTGTAATAGTAAATTTTTGGTGATGGCAAATTTCTGATCTGTCGGACTCAGTTGATGATATTTGAGGTAATTTTTTCCCTCTTATTTTGAATCATCTCTATTGAATAGTTAGTAATTTTGTCAAAAAATCAAGCAATTTTAGTGTGAAACTGATGAAAAAACACTGCATTATTGTAGATTAACGGAAATGATTATGATAAGTGTGTACTTTGGTGGTGATATAACTCAAAATGCAACATTGATGTGAAGTGCACAATATGCCAAAGACTTACACTTTCAGCGAGCGAAAATGTGACCCTAGAAGAAATTAAGGGTTGGATTTACCAGGGTCTGTAGGTCATAGAATCTCGATACTCGATTGATATTCAATGTCGAGTCAACATTGCACTGATAGATTACTTTAAGTTCAATGTCATGTCCGTATATGACGAGAGCTCCTGGAGAATAGCCTATGAGACGGCAGATTCGAAAATGGGTATGGTCGAGCTATATGTCAAGTTGAATCCTTTGGAGATTGGGTGGAATGCTGAGATGTTTGCGGGTAGCCAGCCTGGTAGTAGCAGTGGTCCACGGTTTACTCAACAATCTTGTGTTGCAAACACCATAGGAGAAACAAGTCAGCATGCGCGTATAACTTTTGATTTAAATCAACATGAAAGAACAAACTTCGAGCCGATATCGATCGAGGATGAAGAAGAAAATGATGACGAAGATTACAATATGGAATCGGAGGAGAGGAATGAATCATTGGCTGAGGAGGATGAGGGGAGTGAGAGGTTGAGGAGGATCAAGATACTTGTCTGAATGTAAATTGGTTAAGCTAATTCAATCCATTTAGAGGTAGGGGTTGGGTTCACCCAGCTAGTAGCTTCCATGATTCTTCTTCGTGGATTCCTGCAGATACTGTGTTTATACGAACTAGTGTAGCAGTTGAGGGTCCGTTAACTGTGAATCAACCATTTTCATCGAAAGACGCTCTGAAGAACGTCATATCAAAATGGCATATTGACACTAACCGGGAGATCAAGGTGCAAGACAGCAGCCGAACCAAATAGAGGGTAAAATGCAAAGATGTAAATTGTAGCTGGAGCTTGTACGCTACACGAACCGGTTCTGGTGACGCATGGTCAATAAGAAAACGCCCGTACAAGCATATTTGCAGGTCTACGGCTGCCCGAATCGATCATGCTCAAGTGACTGCGAAGATGATGGCTAATATCATCCGTGAAGACGTCGAAAATAATGTCTCTCTTCCAATTAAACAGGTTCATTGTCTAGTAAGGAAAGTATTTCCAGATGTTAATCAATTCTAGAATAAATTATGGCGTGCCCGTGAGATTGTTGTTGCATACATGTTTGGAAGTTGGTCGGGTTCATATGCATTGTTGCCTCAAGTGTTAAATGTCATTAAACGATCAAATCCAGGGAGTAAAGCTATAGTTCATTCCGACATTTTGCCATATGTTGGTGTCCATCAGTTTAAATGTGCAGTAATATGGGCCTTCGATCCTTGTATTCAGGCCTTCCGATATATGTGTCCTTTTATCAGCATAGATGCCTCATTTCTAAAAGGTAGATATGAAGGAAGGTTGCTTGTTGCTGTTGGGTATGACCATGAGAATCAGCCTTTGCCTCTTGCATTTGGACTCATTGAGAAGGAAAAATATATCCAATTTGGGGATGATTTATGAGATGGTTGCGGCGAGAGGTGGTTGGAGATAGAAAATATGTGTCATATCTGATCGACATGCTGCAATAAAGCACATTTTTTGAAATCCCGGTTATGGTTGGCACGAGGAAGCAAATAAAGCAGTTCACTACTTATACACACAATACCTTTCCGAAAACTTGCTTAAAATTGTAAGAACCAGTATGCGGTTGACGCCTTCAAAATGGCATGCAGACATAATAGTCTGTGGGATTTCAAAGCCAGTTTGGATCAAGTTGAGTATTGGAGTAAAGATGCATTACAATACATAAAAGGTATTGGGAAAAAAGATGAAACCAATGAGCATAAGCCTGAGGTTCCCAACAAGTAGTCCTTGTGTCACGACGGAGGCCACAGATGGGGAATAATGACAAGCAATGGTGCGGAGTCCCTAATCAATGTCTTCAAAGAAGCTCGTAGTTTACCATTGTGTGCTATTATGGAGGCGACATACTATAAACTTTTGGAGTGGTTCAACAACAGAAGTTTCAAATCCAAATTCCAAATTAGCATACAAAATTCAAATTCAAATTCAATTTTTATAGTGTACCAATTTGATATCCGAATTTGAGAACTTTTCGAATTCGGATTCGAATTCCGATAATGTTCAAATTCCTATAACATATTTTTATATATCTTTTGTTGTATAATCTAAAATATTTTGGATAGTTATGTTTATATTTACATAGGAAATAAGTTTGTTTATTAATTCACAATATAAATATTAATAACCACATATATTGGATGCCAAAATTGGTATTTTCGGATATTTAGATATGGGTTGACCTATATCCGAATTTGTATCTGAATTTGAAAACGGTAAAAAAAATTAAACCAATTTCAATTCCAAATTGTATTCGGTAAAAACTTCTTTACCAAATACCAACCAAATTGTAATTTTCGAATCGGATACTGTGATAATCAGTTACCATTTGCATCACTAGCTGCAATAGATCCAACAACGTCTAATTATGAGCTTTATTATGTTGAATGTATTGTGTAATTTGTTGTGAACTTTATTATTTTGAATTTGTTGTGAGCTTAACTTTATTATTATGAATTTGTTGTGAGTTTTATTATGTTGAAATTATTGTGAGCATAAGTCAAACCATATCAATTAAAATGACAAGAGCATATCATAACAACTAAAATAGCATAAGTCTACAACTGAACTAAAACAATGACTACTGACTAGGAGTGAAAATCTTCCTCTTCTTCTTGCGTCGGCACCCTCGACCCACTGGTCTCGCCTCCGCATGCTCAACTTCTTCAACCTCCTCCTCAGATGAGCCGTATGGAACCAATGATAGAGTTGATGAGTCTCAACAACCACAGAAGGTGACCGAGTCTCAATAACCACAGAAGGTGCAGGACTTAATGCATCAACGTACTCATGTTCGGGTGATGGGCTGAATATATCTGTGAACCAAACGCGCAAGTCTGTTTGTGGCAGCTGAGAAAGTCCGATGTCATAATTAGAAGCCGACGTATGATAGGTGGGGTAATCTTCGGGAATCTTGGAAAGCGCAAACTACGATGGCTGTAATGGACCTCCGCCAAAGTCATCGGAAGTATCGGGAGGTCTGAACTGCGATGGCTGCGATGTACCTACGCCAAACGCATCGTACGATGTCTGTGATGGGGAAAAATGGTATGATCTCTGCTCCTCGTGTCTCGATACCGCACCATCATCATTGTCGTCAGCATCACCATCGTCATCCTCAAGAATTGACTCAATGTATGCAGGTAATCCAGCCTCAATCAACACTCTCTCAAATTCGTGAACCTAAACGTAATTGACGACATCGAGTTGGTGATTCCTCTGCAACATTTTGCAGAGTCCCTTCATACCGCGTTTGTAAAGCTGATTGATCACGAATGCAACCCACTGCAAGCCACATAAACCCTGAAATTGTATTTTCAAAATTAAACATCACAACACAACAAAAAATATTATTATACTTCTTTGTAGTAGTTGTAACGATAAATACGTTGAAAAAACATACCAGTCGTCGAATACGTGGTTTACCAGGAACATAACCTAACTCCTCGATTGAATCATGTGGGACTGGCAATGGCCTGTCTAGACCGAGCTCTATCTGGCCTCGTATGTAGACTGTGCACATACCATTGATCTGAAACCACTGACGATACTGTCGATGCTCGCTCTGATCATACGGTTGAGTCTCCAGAATAAACTCTAGTCTATCCCACTCCCATATATAAACTTGATGTTATGTTGACCAATAGTGAGGTTTGGTGGCGGCGTCATCTGAAAAAGTTCAAACTGTCTTATAACTCTATCTAGATAGTGTGAGGATATCATTCAGAAATGAATCATGAGTACTCTTGCAAGCCAATATGCCGCATCAGTAAGAACCCGGTCAGGAAGCAATGGCAAATATGAATCATACGAGTGCCAGTTGACATGCTCATCCAAGATACTTTCAAACTCATTTCTGTAATAAATGAGACCTAGAATGTGCAGGACTAACCTCATAGGTCTAGTAGTACTACCACTTAATAGCAAATGGAGGTCTGGCTTTTGGTTCACCTCCACCTAGACACTCAACAAGACCCACATGTCTCAGTCGGGCTAGCTACAGGAAATCAAGTCCAAGTCTAGTTCTGAAGGAGTAATAATGCCCCGCCATTTGTCTTCTTACTACTGACATGAAATTGACAAATTTTGGTGCAAACACGAAAGTACCGCCGCATCCCAATTGTACACTAACAACTTCTCTAGATTCTGCAAGAACCTCAAATACATGACTGACACACTATCTCCAGAGGTATCAGGAAAAACCATGGATCCGAACAAGTCTAAAATGAAACCCTGTGTATCGGGCTACCTCCTCATATGTGGGATTGTTCGGGAGGTTCTCGTAATTCATCCGCAACCACTTCATACTGATTCTAAACCCCTACTTCTCGATAATTTCTTGCTCATCTGCTCCCGTGCTGCGCTTACCTTTCTTCATCATATCGGGGTTGATATCGATCATAAAAGCGTCTCTAATTAGTTCCTAGGCATCTCGATCACTGAGCCCGATTATCGGAAGACCACTGATAGGTAGACCTCACAAGCATCTCACGTCCTGCAATGTCACTCCAACCTCCCTAACCGGCAAGTGAAAATGTGAGTCTCGGGATACCAATGCTCTTCAAGTGTAGTTATCAGTCTGGGGTCTATTTTCATTTGCTTTATCTCAGCAAGCTGATACAATCCCAAATTCTTCAGTACCTGACTACAACTGTCGTGAAACGAAATAAAAGGACGATGCGCTCGACAATCCAAAACACCCCCGACTACAATATATTAAAATATTTCGTCAAATTACACAACCAAAAAATATATGCAATTCAAATATAATGCCAAATTAACTTAATATGATTTGTGTTAGTACTTACATTTGCGACATTCACTCTAAACATGCAATTCACTATGCCGAGAAGTGAGGAAATAGACTATGTCAATTGCATCATTAAGATCGGGTTCGTTTGGAAATGGAGGACCACTACCCATATTTGTCATTCCAAAAAACTATTCATGGAATAAAAAATTATTTCATTAAATGCAACAATTATAAAACATTTGTAATGTTAATAATTTTTAAAATATTTATACCTACATCAACTTAAATAAAATTTGCATTAACTTAATACCAAAAAATAAAAATAATATTTATTCCTACATGTGGGTCCCACTTTTGTTAGTTTCATAATAATAATAGAAATTTTGCGACTCAACCTAATCAAAAATATTATATTCCATTTATATGTCAAATAAAATGATACAATGCGCAAAAACTATTCTAATTGTAGTTATAAACATAAACTAAAGCAATATTTAAACATAAAATTAATGTAAAAAATAAAATTAAAAAAATTAATATTTCAACAATCACCTATTTTTAACCAAAACTACATATTAATTCTATCTATTCTTAGAAAAAACGGAGTAGATAAAGGAAAATTTACCTGGGTGGGCCGGAATTTTTTTTCACACCACAGAGCTGGCAATTCTGTGGGGTGGGAGGTGGATTTGGCAATTCGTAGGCGCGATTTATAAGGTCTGCACCCCTCGGGCTTGGAAGGCCAGTGGTGTGGGGTGAGGACCCCTCAGACCAGGCAAGTCCGAGGGGAGTATATCTTGATATTTAATTTTGTAATTTTTTTTAATAAAAAAGGGGGGTCAGATCACTATTAGAGAGGTTTAGTAAGCAATGGGGATGGTTTAAATTTTAAAAAAAATTAGGTAATGGATACTTGCAACACCATGTTTTCTCATGCCTTAGAGAAAATAATTGGCATTCTGACATGTGAAATAATAAGAATTTTTTTGGATTTGTTTTTGTTTGCGGTGGGACTCATTAATGAATAAAAGAAAAAAAATTGTAATGTTTATACTTGTGACATAAAATTTATAAATTTTAAAAAAATCACCAAAAAATTATTTTTTCAAGGTCTACAAATAGACACCCATATTGTTATATAAAATTTGTAATTTGTCCCACACGGGACGAAGTAAAGTCCCGTACTACGACAAGTTTGAATTTTTTTTTAAAATTTAATTCAAAAGTATTTCCTAATTCAATTGGGACAGGACAAATAACTGATTTCAAACGAATATATTCATGACTTTCACTTTTTCAATAGTTACATTTAGATTCCCAGGATTTATTTTTCCAGAAATTAAATTTTCAAATCTTATAAGTCGAGAAGATTTGACAGTATTTTTTTTATTAAGATGTAATTGAGAAAAAAAGAATAAAATTGTAGTTAAATGTTGTGAAGTGGAATAGATGACGTGGTAGAAAAAGAAAACTAGAATAACATTTTAGTAAATGTTATTGTGGATGCTCTAACAACATATAAAAGATAATGAAATAAGAACAAGCGAAAACTATATTTTTTGTATTTACAATATATATTTTGATCTAACTCTCGTAATAACAAAAATGTACCTCTGTGGAAAAAAATAACAAGAACATAACTTCAATAATTCATAATATCACAAATACAAATAATGATTCATCGATTTTACAGAAATTTATGTGACGCAAATAGAGTAAATACTCTAATAATAATGGCAAAATAGTCAATAATGTGCTTGCAATGATATGTACACAAATAACTCTATTATATTATAAATCATCACTTTCCTATAAAAACTTGGAAATTTGAAGTATATCTCTAGTTTTACATTTGGGATTTGATATTGATCTTACTTGTATGGAAACTTAGAACATAATTTCTATTAAGAATGCACATTAAATTAAGGGAACTACTATTCATCGTCACAAAACTACTTAAATTGCCCGTTTAATAACCATTTTGTCCTTTACAATTCTTTTAAAACTAATTTTGTCATGTCTCTTAAACTAAGGATTTTGTCTACGGTTTCCTCATTTTACCAGTCCAACACTACGAAAATGTCTGGCGAATCATCTGGATCACGTGAACTTCAAAAAAAAAGTTTTTCTTTGGACGGGTCGTTTGGGTAAAACGCCTGTCCAAAAAAAATTAAAAAATATCTTAAATTTATACAGTGTGTTCTCAAATTATTTGAGGTTCCGTTGCAAGATTTCGGTGGTAACGGGTTGGATTACAATGAGTTTTTTGCAAGTGATGAATATCCAAAAATTTCTAGATCGATCAATTTCAAGATTATATTTGGTAAAACTTCCCGACTTACAAAAACACTCAATGTAATTCACCCCATTAATACCAAAAAAACTTAGAACGGAACCTGAAATAATTTGAGATAACACACCGTATAATTTTTAGATTTTTTATTAAAAAAAAAGGTTGTCTAAACCAGACGCCACTCCCATGGGGCATGCGTCTATGCCAGACGCCTCCCCCATGGGGGGGGGGGGGCTACGGTGGACGCCTCCTAATTATTATTTTATTTATTTTCTAAAAAGAAGTTGGACATTTTACCATATTCGAGTACGTCGGGGCAGCCGTTGGCTCATTTCCTGACCTTCGAAATATTGTTTTTGATGATTATGAGAGGAAGATGAAGAGATATTGGTGGTAGGAGAGTTAAATGAAGAGATATATTAGTAAAAATGAGTGAAAGACAAAATGATAATTCGCACAGACGATTTAAGTAGTTTTAAGACGACGAATAACATTTCAGTAAATTAATCGATGTTTCCATAACATTTTTCTTGTCCTCAAATCCACACTACAGTCGGAATAATTGACTACCGGTACAACGGTGCTTTGTGCTTAAACATAACTTTTGAATTCATTTAATTTGTTGATATGGTTAATTCAAACGGTCAAAGTTCTCATTTTCACGTTAACAATTGTATCATGGAAAATGCTAGGCGGGCTCAAAATTGAGCTCCAAATTGGGCTCCAAAGCTTGACACTAACATCACGTGGGATGAAAGGTAAACTGCACATATCACAGGTCGTCACGTTAGCCCATTATGACATTTGTCATGTTCATCCACTTCCTTCTTAAATATCACCCCAAAACCAGCAGCCCCCTTGTGCACATATTGTTATTTAATTCCTTTTGCAGGTTGTACAATCCTACCACACCACAACACATATTTAGTCTATCTCTCTCCAAACAAATATTGTATTTTGAGCTTGACAAATGACAACTGCGAAAAATGAACATATCCGGACAATACTACCATGATACTCAGTTGTGGAAAGTGGTGCTAGTTGCGTGGTAGTGAACATATCTGGACAATACTATTATGATAAGAATGAAATTTTCTATTATTATGCGATTATGTTTCATATATGCTGGACATATGCAGACAACTTTGTATTTTAGATATATCAAATGTGTTATTGTATTGCTATTACCTTGTTTTGCTACCTAACTCAAAACAATATTCAAACCAATAAGTTAGCTAGATATATCATTATATATGTGGTATGAAAGTTGCATTTTCATCTTGATCTAGATTAACAAGTGCAGAAATTATTATTTAATTTCTTCTCAATCATGACATTCTCTCACCACATTTAATGCAAGGTAATGGTGGTGGCAGCCTTCTACACTCATTGTATTTGTCTGGATATTTAGCTACGTCAGGAATATGTTACCTATGTTTGGATATTTTGTCAAATATCTCTTAGGTTATGTCTAGATTTCATTATAACATTTGATGACTAAATATTTATGTATGTCATAATGTAATATATAATATGCAGATCGAAAGATTGTATTTTTTCTCTTAATTTTGTGGATCTTTACAACGTGGAATTGTGATCTGTAATATCCAGACTATTATGTGTTACTTGTCTGACAAAATTATAAGTTAGGGTTCAATGTTTTGTTGATATCCGAACATGTATATCTTGATATCTAAGATTTAATAGAATGATATCTGAGATTGTTTCTACATTGACAATTCTGCATTTATATCTTCATTTATCGTCGTACATTACAATCCTCACCTCTGGATCAGATTTCCCAATGGTTGGGATGACTTTTACAACCTTATAGATTATCTGGATAAGTTCCAACCTTTTTGATTTTGCTTCTCCCATAAAAGGTATCATGGGTAACTGTTTTTATCTGGATATACGTAGAATGTATCAAAATATCAAGATATACAAATCTGGATACACACACACGTATGGACAGATATCCAGATATCAACGTATCAACGCATTAGATATCCAGATATCAAAATGTAGTTATTCCTGCTCTCACACAACTTTTATCCAACAAAAAATCAATGCAATTTTAATGGAAAAGATATCCAGATATCCAAACTTATTAAAAAAACCAAACATCTATAGAACCTCAAAACATTTAATCCGAATATGTACAACATTATAAAAAATAAAATCATTCACACAACTTGCCGTTATACCAAGATGAACATTACAAACATTAGATAAAATGTTACCACACAAAAATAGTAAACATATCAAAGTTCATAATATTAAACAAATTTTTGAAGCAAATCTGGATATATACATACCCACACATATCTAGACAGATATCGAGATATCAAAGTATCAACGCATCAGATATCCAGATATCAAATATATAGTTATTTATGCTTTCACTCAACTCCTATCCAACAAAAAATCAATACAATTTTATCCCGGACATGTCTTACAAAATCAATGATCACAGAAAATACTACTAAATAATCACAAACAAACATGTCCACAAGCAAAAGGACGAGGATGAGGTTGTAGGATGACGAAAGTTGGAGGATGCTAAAGGAAGAGGTCGGAGGAGGAGGACAACGAGGAGCCGGATGCTGGAAGATGACGAAGCTGTGAGGAGGCCGGAGGATGACACTGAAGTAAGACGATGGAGGAGGATGAAGATCAGAGGAGACCGGAGGAGGAGATCCAAGGAGACTGGAGGAGGGAGGGGGAGAGAGGGAGGGGGAGAGGAGGAGGATGAGGGAGGGGGGAAGAAATTTGGTTTTGAAATTTGAAATGAGATTAGGGAGATAATAGCTGGAATAGTTATCTCTCGGTAATTTCCACACTAGTTATCTTCATATCTAGATATTATTTGGGTGAATAATTTTGCAAAACAAACTAGGTCCACTATTGAGTTATGTTAGGAGCCAAAAAAAGAACCCAATTTGGAGCTCATTTATCATTACTCTTGTATCATTGAGCACAAAGTTTCTTGTGACCATTCACGATCTCTAGTTAGCGAGTGTGGTTTTATGGGCCAATGTCTTGGTTTAGAAGATGGTTTTAGAAAATGAACGACAACCCTGGACATGGTTGCTCAATGGAAGAGATACGTAGGTAAAGAGAGAGAGAGGTTATCCCGTCAAAAGTTTTGTGAGACAACTAAACATTTATTTTTGTTTGGAGCACAAAGAATAAGAGAAAAAGGTATATTCAGTGTAATGGCTAATGACTACGAGAGATGTTACAATTGGTATTTGGCATGATAGGTATTTGACAGATTATGGCAATGAAGTATTTTCCGTCGATGTCGGAATAAAAAAATAAATTTTAAGTGTAAAATTCAAAAATTCTACCTTGTACAATCAATTTTTTTCAAACTCTCATCTCTCTCTCCTTTTTCTCTCTTCTCTTTTAAATTGATTTTATTAACTAATATTGACATTACTTTATAACTAAATTAATCTAAACTTCTTTATCCTCTTTCTCATCCGTCTCTTCCTCTTATCTCTCTCTCATCCCTCTTCATCTCTTGACTATCTCTCTCCTTGAATCTCTCTACTGAATATCTCTCTTGAATCTCTCTACTTTGCTCTCTAGTTGATGTCGACCAGCCGCTGGTCACTCGATGTCGTTTGATCGCCGTTGCTGATTGTTGCCCGCTGTCTAGTTGTCGTTCGAAGCTTGCCCTCGCTACTAGACCTGGTTGTCACCGCTGGTCTTGGTCGCTACTGGGCCCTACTACTGCTCCTGGTCGTGACCTGGTCCTACCGCGGTTGGTCGCCGCTACTGCTGCTAGTTGCGCCGCTCATGATGTGATTTGTGGATTCGTTGGAGAAAGATGAAGTGATGAAGTTTGTGGGTTTGTGGATTTATGGGAGAAAAATTAAGTTTTTGTGATGAATGAAGTGATGGGTTTGTTAATTCGGGGTTAAATGGCGTCTGGGTCATAGAGAAATTTTCTACAATTTTCTACCGTCGGAGAGAAATTCAGGGTTAAATGGTTAATTTTTCTACCTTGAGATACAAAGAGAGAGAGAGAGATAGGAGTGAGCTACAAAGTATATACTCGTTTAAATATTGTTGTACCCGTACCCTTCTCGTACCCGTTTAATAAACGGGTATGGGGTGGGTATAACGAGTATAATTTTTGCTAGTAAAATGGATACTTTTACTAACAAAACTCAACTTGAAAGAACCTAATCATTGGATGAGAAAGATTTAAACAAAAAAGATGTTAAATTTAGGATTTTTGAGATTAAGAATTACGCCAATATGATGAGAAATCAATAATTTTCTCACAAAAAAGTCTCGAAACAACCGAGTATAATTTTTTAAATGAGTACAAAAACCGTACCCGTACATGCTTATTAAATGAGGCGGATAAACAGATAATACCCGCCCCAAATACACCCATACACACAAGATATTCTCAATTCTACTTCTACATATAATATTTACATTTATAATTACGAAAAAAAACACAATTAAGAATCTCACCTCTCTCACTCACGGATAGCTCGCTCACTCCCCTCCACTCCTAATATAGCAACTGAACCCAACACACCACCTCCATCAAACCAAAACCAAACATGGGCTTAGCACGCTGCTCCTTAGCGGTGTTGTTAATCACGACATGTTTTATCCTCCCCATCTCTGCCACCACCACCCTGGACTCCACCACCACCGCCACCTACATCGTCCACGTCTACAAGCAGGCCATCCCCTCAACCTTCCCCGACCCGACCCTCTTCTTCGCCTCCTCCCTTCGTGCCGCCTCCCACTCCGGCAAAACCCTCTACACCTACTCAACCGCCGCGCACGGCTTCTCCGCCCGCCTCACCCCATCCCAGGCCTCGGCTCTGGCCTCCCAACCCTCCGTCGTCTCCATCGTCAAGGACGAGGTCTACATCCTCCACACCACCCGCACCCCTGAGTTCCTCGGCCTCTCCTCCGACGCCGGCCTCCTCCCCCAGTCCAATTCCGAACACGACGTCATCGTCGGCGTTCTCGACACCGGCGTCTGGCCGGAGCTTCGGAGCTTCGACGACTCCGGGTTCGGACCCGTCCCGGAGTCGTGGAAGGGCGAGTGCGAGGTGGGCCCCGGGTTTAACTCATCTTCCGCTTGCAACAAAAAGTTGATCGGCGCGAGGTTTTTCTCGAGAGGTTTCGAGGCGAGTATGGGGCCGATAGACGCCTCGAAGGACTCGAGGTCGCCTCGGGACGACGACGGGCATGGGACCCACACCTCCACCACAGCCGCCGGAAGTTCCGTTAGTTCGGCAAGTCTGTTTGGGTTCGCGGCCGGTACGGCTCGAGGAATGTCGCCGAGGGCGAGAGTGGCGGTCTACAAGGTGTGCTGGTCTGGAGGGTGTTTGAGCTCCGATATTCTGGCGGCGCTCGATAAGGCGGTCGAGGACGGCGTGGATGTGCTTTCGCTTTCGCTCGGGGGTGGACAGTCGGATTATTTCAAGGATACGGTGGCGGTCGGGGCGTTCGCAGCGATGGAAAAGGGGGTGTTTATCTCCTGCTCGGCTGGGAATGCCGGTCCGGGGGTTTCGACGTTGTCGAATGTTGCGCCTTGGATTGCGACTGTCGGTGCGGGAACGCTCGACCGGGACTTTCCGGTTTACGTTGTGCTCGGAGACGGGAAGAATTATACGGGAGCGTCGCTTTACGATCCGAAACATTCCGACGAGCTCGAATTCCCACTTGTGTACGCTGGAAACGTAAGCAATGCCACCAATGGGAATTTGTGTATGACGGGGAGTTTGATCCCGGAGAAGGTGAAGGGTAAGATTGTGCTCTGTGATAGAGGAATTAGTGCTAGAGTGCAGAAGGGGTATGTCGTTAAGGAAGCCGGTGGTGCCGGGATGATTCTTGCGAATTCCGCTGCGAATGGGAATGAGCTCGTCGCTGATGCGCACCTGCTTCCGGCTGCGGCTGTCGGGGAGAAGAATGGGGAGCAGATCAAATCGTATTTGTTTTCGAACAGCAATCCAACGGTTAAGATTGTGTTTGGTGGGACGAAGGTCGGGGTCAAACCATCCCCCGTCGTTGCTGCTTTCTCCTCCCGTGGGCCGAACAATATCACACCCGGGATACTCAAACCGGATATCATCGCCCCTGGAGTGAACATTCTTGCTGGCTGGACGGGCAAAGTTGGCCCCACGGGGCTCGCCGTTGACGAGCGTCGGACCGGGTTCAACATAATCTCAGGGACTTCGATGTCGTGCCCTCACGTAAGTGGACTGGCGGCCCTGCTGAAGGCGACCCACCCAGATTGGAGCCCTGGCATGATAAAGTCTGCGCTCATGACCACCGCCTACAACAATTACAAGGGCGGAGAAGGGATCATTGACGTGGCGACCGCGAAGGCTGCTACTCCTTTCGACATTGGAGCCGGGCATGCTGACCCAATGCGTGCCGCGGATCCTGGATTGGTGTATGACCTTACGGCAGAGGATTACGTGGGATTCCTGTGCTCGCTTAACTACTCAAAGTTGCAGATCAGAGCGATGAGCCGGAAGAACTACACTTGCGAGGCAGGGAAGGCATACTCGCTTGTGGATTTCAACTACCCGTCCTTTTCAGTCGAGTTCTCGGCGTCTAAGGAGACCACCGTGAAGCACAGTAGGATGTTGACCAATGTTGGCTCGCCTGGGGTTTACAACGCTAGGCTTTCGGGAATTCCCGCAAATGTCAATGCTGTGGTGGTGCCGACGGTGCTGAATTTCAAGAACAGCGGTGAGAAGCTGGGCTACGCGGTGACGTTCTCAGGCAAGGCGGAGATGGTGGAGAAGGCAAAATTCGGAAGATTGGAGTGGTCAGATGGGAATCATGTG
Organism: Triglochin maritima; assembly: GCA_963682175.1. Taxonomy (NCBI): domain Eukaryota; kingdom Viridiplantae; phylum Streptophyta; class Magnoliopsida; order Alismatales; family Juncaginaceae; genus Triglochin; species Triglochin maritima. The sequence continues at coordinate 10,982,726 of OY821793.1, read as the reverse complement.
GTCGGGAGCCCAATTGCATTTACTTGGGCGTGAACTTGATGGTTCCGATAAAAGGTAGACTGAGGTAAAAGAATTTGCTTCAGCTCTCCTTGTGTTGTGTTTGCAGGTTTTTCTTGTTTGGAGGGGGGATTTGAAATGGGAGTTTTGTTGCAAAGGAAAGGTTGAAAAACCTTTGTGGTTTGTGTTTCTTTGTTGTGGAACTGATGGGTATGAATTACTGAATTACACTTCTTCGTGGAAATGTGCAATGTAAGATGAATTATTAGCAATGGATGCCATGATACAATCACATAATCACAATCATGATATTATTCATCCTTTTGCAACCTTTCTTACGCAATGCGCTTGCATATATATACTCATATATATTGAATTATTAGCAATTCAGTGATAAAATTCACTGAATTTTGAAATCATCTGTTGTGAAGGTCTGAAAATCATTTTAGCTGGAACATGTTTCAGACTTGCCATGTGATCTTAAAATAAATTTAGGAACGTAGTGGATCGAAATAGAAACGCGTGTATTGTTTCCGGACAATAAATTTCTGTCGGTCACTGTAAACTCTATCATCAAAATAGAGTTGTCACTTTCATTGCCGAATCGAAGTTGCGGTTTTGTAGCGCTGTTTAATAACAATCATGTAATAAATTAAGGGAATTACTATTTGTCGTCGAAAAATTACTTAAATCGTTCCAATAATAATCATTTTGCTCTTCATAATTCATTTAATACCTATTTCATCCCGTCTTTTCAAATAAGGTTTCTTCCTACGTTTTTCTCATTTTCCCAGTACCGAAATGTCAGAGAATGACAAAACGGTAATTCGCACAGACAATTTAAGTCGGTTCTTTAGTCGTTTTCTTTGCTCACCCACGTTGGGGTGATATTGTGGTTGGTCGCGGGAGGTCCGAGACCTCGCTGGCGACGTGAAAACGACGTAAAATCCTCGGCTGATGTGGGGTTGCTGTTGACCAACGGTCGACCGGTGCCATCGGGCGGTCGACCGATTTTACTGTTTTGCCCAACTTTAACCAACACTCGTCAAACGATACCTTGTGGCGGTTGATCGATTGCATGTGTGTTGGTGGGTTGGAAGCTTTCTGTTGGATTTCGGACGATCGTTCCTAGCTTTTGGTTCGACCGAAACTTAAGTGTACTTGATTATTTATGCATGTTGTTCGACCGATTTTGATATATTGTTCGAACGTTATATGACTTAGACTATTAAGTTAACCCTGGTAGTTTTCGGTCGATCGTAACCCTTGAGTCGGTCGACCGAATAGTCTTGTGTGATTTTGACCAACTCCGGATTTAGACCTCGTATTCGGTCGACCGATTTTAGATTGTTGTTCGACCGTTTGGACTTAAGTGATGCGTAGAGAGTTCGACCGTTGCATACCGGTTAGGCTTTTTCGGTCGACCGTTTGTGCGCAGAACTAAATTCCTGGTCCTTGTGTTGTGTCATCTCTTTCCACGGAAACCCGTGTCCTCGCTTAGAGCGTGAGCCAAGAGGTGACGGCGGGTACGTTGCTCGTGTTTGCCCAGGGACCGTCGTGTGGAAGAGTGTGGACACTTGGTTCGCACCACCTCCGCTGATGGATAGTGGTTAAAAGTGGTTGCTTGACTCTCTGTAGAGCAGCAGACGTGAATGCATGTTGATGCATGACTCATGGAGCGTGATAACCCTGCAGACTACGGTCTGGACCCGTCCGATGTTGTGTCTGACTATGTTGTATCGCCGAGGTTGTGCCGGCGATGCTGCTGAGGTTTTTGCCGGTGATGATGGTGTCGACGATGTTCCGGCTTGTGGTTGTGCCATCTGATGTTGTGCCGGACGTATGTTGTACCGCCGGATGTATTTATACAACTAAGAGGAAAACCAACTTCCCTAGCAAAGCCTTTTTGACGGCTAATATGAGCTCGATCATTTCGAACCGAACGTACGTAAAATTGAAGGACCCAGGTAGTCCAACAATTTCATGTGTCATTGGGCACTCTCGCATTAATAATGTCTTCCTAGATCTAGGGTCGACGGTTAACCTCTTACCAGCTTCTGTGTATCAACGATTAAGCCTAGGCGAGCTCAAGCCTACGAAAACAACTTTACTGTTGGCTGATCGTTCGATCAAAGTCCCGACGGGGGTCATCAAAGATGTCCTAATCAAGGTTTACAATTTCATATTTCCTGTTGACTTCGTCGTCCTTGAAACTAAACCAGTCAAGACTACTCACTCTCAGATTCCATTGATTTTGGGTTGGCCATTTATGGCGACGTCAAATGCTTTAATCAATTATCGAACTAGACTCATGAAATTGTCGTTCAAGAACTTGAACGCGACACTCCATGTGTTCAATATGTCTCGGCAGCCGGCATCTTTCGAGGATCCTATGGAAATCAATCTTATCCGGGACATTGAAGAAGAAATTGAAGAAGAGTACCCCCTGATTCATGAGAACTTAAATGCTTACATCATGGATGACTCCGATCATGAAGAGGACTGGGGCGAGTTGAGCGACGATGTGCATGTTGTTCAGTACATGCGGGATCCTCATATCTTACATCTTGAGGTAGATATCACGCCTCGCCTCGAGGAGCCACTCACAATTGAGCTTAAAGAACTCCCTAAGGAACTGAAACACGTTTTTCTTGGGTCCGATAAGTCATTTCCAGTGATTATTTCAACGACGTTGACTGAGGATTAGGAAAAACGTTTGATTCAAGTCCTAAAGGAGCACAAATCAGCCATTCGGTGGTCCTTGATGGAATTAAATTGATAAGTCCCGACGTCGTGCAACACCACATCTTTATGGAGGATGAGGCACGACCACGTTGCGACCCCCCAAAGGCGTCTAAATCCAGCCATGATAGAAGTAGTTAAGAAATAGATTATCAAGTGTTTTGATCATGACATCATTTCCCCCATTTCGGACAGTGCTTGGGTAAGTCCTGTCTGGGTTGTGCCCAAGAAGTCGGGTATCACTGTTGTCCAGAATGACAACAATGAGCTTGTATCCACACAACTTCAAACTGGGTGGCGAGCTTGCATTGACTATTGGAAGTTGAACGCGGTCACGCGTAAGGACCACTTCCCTCTACCTTTCATCGACCAGATGTTGGAGAGACTCGCCAGGTACGCCTATTACTGTTTCCTCGATGGTTATTTGGGGTATAATCAAATCCTAGTTGCCCCTGAAGACCAAGAGAAAACCACGTTCACTTGTCCTTTTGGGACGTTTGCTTATAGATGTATGTCTTTCGGACTTTGCAATGCACCAGCAACATTCCAACGTTACATGTTAAGTATCTTTTCTGACGTGGTTGAGAACTTCCTTGAGATTTTCATGGATGACTTCTCGGTTCATGGAACCTCTTTTGATGAGTGTTTGGAAACGAACTTAGCCCTTAAGTGGGTCACGTGGTATCTCGTGAAGGTATTGAGGTGGATAGGGAAAAAATTGAGCTTATTTCTAAGCTTCTGCCATCCACCTCGGTAAAGAAATCCGGTCATTCCTTGGACATGATGGTTTTTATCGGCATTTTATTAAGGATTTCAGCAAGATAGCTTGTCTCTTGACGAGCTTGCTTGCTAAAGGCACATCTTTTGAGTTCACACCCGAGTGCATGACTGTTTTTGAGTTTTTGAAGCGTGAGTTGACCTCCGCTCCTATTATTAAGGCACCGGTGTAGACTCTATGTTTCGAGTTGATATGTGATGCATCTGATTATGCGATAGGAGCAGTGTTGGGTCAGAAAGTCAACAAATTGCCTCATGTGCTCTATTATGCAAGTCGTACTCTCAACGACTCCAAACTTAACAACTCCGTTTTGGAGAAAGAGCTCCTCATAATCATATTTGCGTTGGGAAAATTTCGGCAGTACCTCATTGGGTCGCACGTCATCATCTACACTGATCACTCAGCTCTTCGCTACCTTTTGTCAAAAAAGGATGCAAAACCCCGTCTCCTTCAGTGGATTTTGTTGTTGCAAGAATTTGACCTTGACATATGGGATAATAAGGGATGCGAGAACGTTGTGGCAGATCACCTTTCTCGCATTCCAGTTGAGCTTTCATCGGATCCACCGGTGAATGAGTTCTTTCCTGACGAGAACCTTATGGCAATAGCCTCACCCCCTTGTTCGCTGACATTGTGAACTATTTAGCAACCATGGAGGTACCGTCTCATTGGACACCAAATGAGAAAGTGAAATTCAAGTCGTTAGTCAAGCATTTCTTTTGGGATGATCCCTACTTATTTAAGTATTGTGCCAATCAAATCATAAGAAGGTGCATTCCTAACAACGAGATTAAGAGCATCTTGTCTTTTTGCCATAAGGAGGCATGTGGTGGGTACTTCGGTGCCAAGAAAACCGCTGCCAAAGTGCTCCAATGCGGTTTTACTGGCCGACATTGTTCCAAGACACTTTTGCATTTTAGAAAGCATGCGATAGGTGTGAACGTGTGGGCCACATTGGAAGACGTGATATGATGCCACTCAATCCTACCCTAGTGGTCAACATCTTTGAGGTTTGGGGAATTGACTTCATGGGCCCTTTCCCTGTGTCCCATGGTCACACCTAAATTCTGATGGCGGTTGATTATGTGTCGAAGTGGGTTGAAACAATCCCCACTGGCACGAATGATTGCAAGGTTGTGATCAAATTTCTTAAAGAACACATTTTTGCAAGGTTTGGGACACCTCATTGTATCATAGTGATCGGAGGACATACTTTGTGAACCGATCCCTCGAGGCAGTGTTGAGGAAATATTCCATCACGCACAAGTTGGCCACACTTTATCATCCTGAAACTAGTGGCCAGGTGGAAGTGTCCAACCATCAACCCAAGCAAATTCTAGAGAAAATAGTTAATGCTTCGAAGAAAGATTGGTCGGTTAAGCTTAATGATGCATTGTGGGCCTTCCACACTGCATTTAAAACCGACCTTGACATGTCCCCTTACCGACTAGTTTATGGCAAAGCTTGCCATCTTCCGGTAGAGCTTGAGCACCGGGCAATCAAACATCTTAACAAGAGTCTTGATGTTTCCGGTGCCAATCACAAGCTGGACCTCAACGAGTTGGAGGAGTAGAGAAATGAAGCTTATGAGAATGCCAAGATCTGAAAGTCCCGCACTAAAATTATCCACGATCGGTTTGTCATAATCAAAACCTTCACGGTGGTACAAATGGTCTTATTGTATAACTCTCGCCTCACTTATTTCTGGGTAAACATCAGAGTCGTTGGTCTGGACCCTTTATTATTTTAACCGTTTTCCTTCATAGAGCGGTTGAGATTCAGAACCCGAGTACCAACGACTTGTTCAAAGTTAATGGACACCAGCTAAAACCGTACTTGGAGGGGACGACGAAAATGGTCGAGGCAGAACTCGGGTCTTTACACGAACTTCCCGAGGATGTGATCAGTTGACATGATTCATCCTTTCATTTTCTTGTACATATCTTCAAAAAAAAAAGCAAAAAAAAAATGGAAAAAAGAAGAAAATAAAAAATAGAAGTGTCTTTTCAAAATTTTCCATGCTTCTTTGTTAAAAACGCGTGTTCTTTACCCTACCCATCATCCACCCCAACCAAAACACTTTTTTCCTTTATGGCTGCCACCCAAAGAATTTTTCCCCCAGATTTGATAACGAAACCGCCAATCAGCAGCCTATTGAGCAAACCTGCTCTTGGATCTTTGGGTGGGAGTTTATTTTGTAGGGGGCAATCGGTTTCGGTTTGTTTGAGTTTTTTTGTACTGCTTGCGTCGAGGTGTTACTGTGGTCTCCACCCCTCCGTTAAAGCTCGCCAATGTATGTACATGTATGGTCAACCCACATTTAATTCTAGAACTTAATTTTGTCTCCCTGATTCGTGATTTCGGAAAACCTTCTACGATAGAATCATAGCAAAAGGGTGGAGTCATTTGATGTATGAGGGTGATGAAACCATGTACGTAGAACCTCTCGTATGTGAGTTTTATTCTAAAGTCCGGTTTGACCAGGCCGGACAGCTCGAGTTTAGTGTCACCCTTAGAGGGGTTAAACATACCATGACACCCCAATTTATCTCCGACGCGACTGAGATTCCCTTAGTCGATCATCTCGTGCCCACTCGTGATATTAATTTTTACCGATCTATGCTTGGGCGCGGGCAACCCATTTCATCGCATGGGGGCAATACCCAATGCGCACATCTACTCCAATGTGCATATTGTAGCCACGTGGGGGTGTAGGAACGTGTTGGGCCAAAAGTGGACCTCCACATTCTTCACACCTAGTTTGCGAATAATGTATAGTCTCATGGGTGGTTCACCTCACTGCATTTTCGAACGTTGTTCGATGTGTTGGTGAACGCCAAGCTTAATGAAATACACCGTTTGCCTACTTTGGTGACCAAATTGTGTGGAATGTTCGACATCCCACGATTTGAGCGTTTGCTGCAACGCCAAGACATCGACCTCGAGGTTGCGAAGATGACCCCGTCATATGGCCATTGCTTTCAGGAGGCATGGGTGCCTGATTACATGGAGGAGAATGTTAGAGCCAGCTCCCCAAACTCATCTGTGAGCTCGGGAACACTCTTCAACAACAACATATCTGAGATGGCGGTTAAGTAGCGAAATGTCATTTTGGTCAAGAAAAATCGGACGATTTATGTTGGCTTTTTGGCCTTAATCTTATGTTTTGATGATTTAATCAACCGAATCTTAATTAGAGTAGCACACACCATGCATTGCATATATATTGCATGTGCTAACCTCTACAGGTGATCAAGACTCATGGAAGGAAGGAAATCAAGTCAAGATTTGTAATAAAGCTAAATGAAGACTTGTAATCTTGATTTTATTTTGAGTCTTAGGAACATGTGTAAATTGAGCATACAAGAGTTAGAAACCAATCACATACACACTAGGTTCCTTAGAGAAGTCACACACAATATTTAACCTTATTTGGACTTCATTAGATCACCCAAACCTAAGTCGGAAATAACTTATAAACTTAAACCCAGATTTCCTGTGTGAACCGGTCGACCGAACCAGTTCTCAGTTCGACCGGTTTATAACAGACTCTCCACAGTGATTTTACCGAACTCTACCGGTCGACCGGTTCTACCTTTTTGGTCGACCGATCCTGGATTTTCATATGACCGTTTTTCTTGTCGTATTCCTATAACGGTCGTATTCGTATAAAACAAAACTTAACCCCAAAATACATTCGGTAACCGGTCGAACGAAGACCTTGTTTCGGTCGACCGGTTGAACATATTTTCAGAAACCAAATTCCCTGCTATCGGTCGACACATTTCTCGTTTGACCGATTGACCTTTGTCTCAACCGAATCCCCCTCTCGGTCGACCGCCCCATACTTTGGTTCGACCGATTCACTTAAGTAGAGTTAAGTTCTAGCTCGTTTGTCCGACCGAATATTCTTTTGTTCGACCGTTCTCTTTGAAATCAAGTTAACGGTCGACCGGTTTACTAGTTTCGGTCGACCGTTTCTGGACAGATTTGCAGCCCGATTTTCTGCTTTGTGTATCTTGCACAAAACCCAATCAAATCTATCCCCAACGGCTAGAAAACCTTAGGAGCTTATAAATAGAGGATCAAGACTTGTTGTTTAGACAACTCTCCAACTCCAATTGTCCCAATACATTAGAGAGAAACCTCAATCCTCAAAGCTCCCATTTCTACACTCGATAAGCCTAAACTTCACACACTTGATCATATAGTCATCCTACTCAAAGTGTGCTCAATTAGAGAGTGAATCCCACTCAGTTACAAGTGTTGTCAAAAGAAGCAAGGACTTCGGTGAAAGCCCGAAGTGTCCCTCTCGGATTGTGAGAGGAAGAATTCAAGCAAGCGAGGGTTGTTCGCGTTGCTTGTGGTGTAAAGGCGTTCTCTCCCGGCCCGGAACGTGGAGTGGTTAGTGAAGACGTAGGCGGAGCTCGCGGAGTCGAGCGGAGCCTACAAGAGAGGACTAGGACCCGGGTGGGGTGCCGAACCTCTATAAAATCCCCGACTTCTTGTGGTTTGCATTACTTTCCTACACTTGCTTGTTTTGTTTTTAATTTCCACTGCGCATATCGATTGCTTAAACAAGTAGGTGATTAGATTAATAGTGATTAGTTGACCCATAACCCACACGATCCTACATTTGGTATCAGAGCCTTGTTAGCTAAATTTCATTACTTTACCGTAATTTTAGCATGGCTTCAACATCTAATCACTTAGAGGGTTTATGCACCACAAGACCTCCTTTGCTTAATGGGTCAAATTATGATTATTTGAAAAATAGAATGAAAATCTTTTTAATATCAAATGACCTTAAGTATTGAAAGTTTATTCAAAATCCATACATACCCCCAAATGAAGATGATTTAGATTCTCTATCTAGGGCTCAAATGAAAGAAATTGAAATGAATTCAAAAATTATGAATATTCTTTATTGTGGCCTTAATGAGGGAGAATACAATAGAATTAGGGGATGTGAAAGTGCAAATGAAATATGGCATAGGTTACAAATGCATCATGAGGGTGATAGCAAAACCAAAGAAACTAGGATAAGTCTCCTCATGCATAAATATGAAATATTTTCTATGCAAATCGGTGAGAACATAAGCGACATGAACACTCGCTTCACCGATATCACTAACTCTCTTTTGATTCTTGGAAGAAGGATAAATGAAGGAGAGATGACTCGAAAATTCCTCCGGTCATTGAGCAACGATTGGGAAGACAAGGTCGTGGCAATCGAAGAATCGCACGATCTTTCAAAATTAAAGATGGAGGAACTCATTGGAAATCTCATGGCCTATGAGCTCCAATTGAGTCATCGAAGAGAGAAGGAAGCTTCAAAGAAAAACTCCACCTTGGCATTACATGCAAATTTAGATGAACCAAGGAGGAGTATAGAAGATGAGGACATAGAAGTCCTAGCCAAAGACTTCTTCAAATACCTCAAGAGGGATAAGGGAGAAAAGAATGAAAGAAGAGGTAGAAGAAGTGAGAAAAGAGAAAAAGAAAAAGAGAGGGAGGAGAGTGAAAATGAGAGAAGAGAAGGGGAGAAGAAAAAGGAGAGAAGGGAGAGGAGAAAAGAAAAGGAGAAGAGCAAGAGAAGAGAAAGGAAGGAGGAAGCACACAAGGCTACATGGGATGATTCTTCATCACCATCATCATCGTCTTCTTCCTTGCAAAGTAGAAGAGACGTGACTCACTAAATGCTTCATGGCTATTGAAGATCAAAGTGAGGTAGATTCTAACTCTTCATGCTCAACTAAGTCTTATTATAGTGATAGCTCAAACTCTAGTGCAAATAATGAAAATTATACACATGATGAACTTCAAAATGCATTCCATGACTTAGTTAACCAATATGAGATCATTTGTGATAAAAACAAGAATGCTAGAAAGTTAATCAAAGATCTCCAAAGCCAAATTGAAACATGCATGAATGAGAAGAATGAGGTGGTTGCTAAACTAGAAAATTATGCATTAAATTTTGATAAATTAAAAGCAACACCTATAGATTGTGAACAATTAGATCTTCAAGCTTGCAATGTGCAATTAAGAAAAAATCTAGAAAAATTCACACATGGAACTAAGATGCTTAACATGCTATTAGGTAGTCAAAGACAATCTTTGCAAAAACATGGGTTAAGATACAATGCTAAATTGAAAAACCATGTATCTCACACTACACTAAATGGCAAGCATATGTTCATTAACCATAGTTCTTCAAGTGTGTGGGCTCCCAAAACCAAAATGGTTTGGATTCCCAAAGCTAACATTCAAGGACCCAAAGTTGTTTGGGTACCTAAATCTACTCTTGTAGGAGCTTGAGGAGGAGATTGGTGGTGACCGGATGAGCTCAAGAGTCAAATTCAAATCCGGTTGCATCACCAAATGAGATTGGAGCTAAATTCGAATTCAACATTGGTATAAAATTCCTATCTATACAATTCATGTTAAATTAGCTCTAATCTAGTCTCATATGCTTAATTGACATATCATATGGTTTAATTCATTGCAAATCATTAACCCTATTCATTGCAAATCATTTATCACATCCATTGTTTTTAAATGTCAATTCTAAATGGATGTTAGAATAAGGCTTAAGAAGAAACTTCATTGAACTTAAATTTCATCATACTCATTGTTTCAATTTAGCCTTATTGATAGGGGGAGCTTAAATGTTATATCTTTTATTAGAGTAATGAAATGCAAAATTTAGGGGGAGCAACTTCATTACAAGACATCCAAATTCTATGCTTAAAGTCTTAAATAATTATTATTTTTGATGGATGTCAAAGGGGGAGAGATAATTAAGGGTGTAACTTGAAAACTTGAAAAATTTGATAAAAGTTGATCAAAAACTATGCACATCCATAGGGGGAGCATTTATATGCATAGTTTACATATAAAATTTTCAAGTATTAAGATATCGGTTGCCATCATCAAAAAGGGGGAGATTGTTGGCTTTTTGGCCTTAATCTTATGTTTTGATGATTTAATCAACCGAATCTTAATTAGAGTAGCACACACCATGCATTGCATATATATTGCATGTGCTAACCTCTACAGGTGATCAAGACTCATGGAAGGAAGGAAATCAAGTCAAGATTTGTAATAAAGCTAAATGAAGACTTGTAATCTTGATTTTATTTTGAGTCTTAGGAACATGTGTAAATTGAGCATACAAGAGTTAAAAACCAATCACATACACACTAGGTTCCTTAGAGAAGTCACACACAATATTTAACCTTATTTGGACTTCATTAGATCACCCAAACCTAAGTCGGAAATCACTTATAAACTTAAACCCAGATTTCCTATGTGAACCGGTCGACCGAACCAGTTCTCAGTTCGACCGGTTTATAACAGACTCTCCACAGTGATTTTACCGAACTCTACCGGTCGACCGGTTCTACCTTTTCGGTCGACCGATCCCGGATTTTCATATGACCGTTTTTCTTGTCGTATTCCTATAACGGTCGTATTCGTATAAAACAAAACTTAACCCCAAAATACATTCGGCAACCGGTCGAACGAAGACCTTGTTTCGGTCGACCGGTTGAACATATTTTTAGAAACCAAATTCCCTGCTATCGGTCGACACATTTCTCGTTTGACCGATTGACCTTTGTCTCAACCGAATCCCCCTCTCGGTCGACCGCCCCATACTTTGGTTCAACCGATTCACTTAAGTAGAGTTAAGTTCTAGCTCGTTTGTCCGACCGAATATTCTTTTGTTCGACCGTTCTCTTTGAAATCAAGTTAACGGTCGACCGGTTTACTAGTTTCGGTCGACCGTTTCTGGACAGATTTGCAGCCCGATTTTCTGCTTTGTGTATCTTGCACAAAACCCAATCAAATATATCCCCAACGGCTAGAAAACCTTAGGAGCTTATAAATAGAGGATCAAGACTTGTTGTTTAGACAACTCTCCAACTCCAATTGTCCCAATACATTAGAGAGAAACCTCAATCCTCAAAGCTCCCATTTCTACACTCTATAAGCCTAAACTTCACACACTTGATCATATACTCATCCTACTCAAAGTGTGCTCAATTAGAGAGTGAATCCCACTCAGTTACAAGTGTTGTCAAAAGAAGCAAGGACTTCGGTGAAAGCCCGAAGTGTCCCTCTCGGATTGTGAGAGGAAGAATTCAAGCAAGTGAGGGTTGTTCGCGTTGCTTGTGGTGTAAAGGCGTTCTCTCCCGGCCCGGAACGGGGAGTGGTTAGTGAAGACGTAGGCGGAGCTCGCGGAGTCGAGCGGAGCCTACAAGAGAGGACTAGGACCCGGGTGGGGTGCCGAACCTCTATAAAATCCCCTGACTTCTTGTGGTTTGCATTACTTTCCTACACTTGCTTGTTTTGTTTTTAATTTCCGCTGCGCATATCGATTGCTTAAACAAGTAGGTGATTAGATTAATAGTGATTAGTGGACCCATAACCCACACGATCCTACAATTTATAGGAAGTTGTCAGCACTTGAGCGCCGTGCCACTTTGAGCACCTCTGGCCGCCATCATTAGTCTGGTACACCCTATCCATGCATTTGCGCCATTCTGCCATACATTGGGAACAATGAATGGATTAGGTGTGGGGGGTGTTGTCACGTATGTACATAATTTGTGTGTCTTTTGTTTTATTTCGCTTTCTTTTGTTTACCTTTCTAGGGTCATGACAGTGTGCTGCATTTAATATTAATATATCTGCTTGCGAAGATCCTTGGGTGCCTTGTTATCTTTTATTTGCCGTATTGCTTTCATTTCCTTTTTCTTTAAAAAATCTGATATGTTTGCGAAAAAAAATGTTTTGCGGGATATGTGTATGTGTTTAGTGTATACAAAACCGTTTTGAGGCAATCAAAAGAGAAGCTCCCAGAATTAACTTGAACATGATGCTTTAGGATATCTAGTATATCGGCTTTAGGTCTTATAGAGTAATAAGGATGCACCCCGGTCTTCCCTCAGGGGGCAAGTAATCATAGCATTTCAGTACTCAAACAAATAAAGAAGTCCACCCTGAACCTAGTGAGTCAAATAATTCGTGTCTATTAGTATAAAGAAGTTTGTCGTAGTCAGGGACCCTTAAAATCTTGTTGTGAAACTTTAAGTGTAGGGGTTTTGGTTCCCACGTAGATAAATAAATATATAAGTGGTGTTCTCTCTTCTTGCACGACTCCTATCACTTAGGAAATTAGGTACGAGGGGACTTAGTGTCTGGTACTTTTGAGTCATCTGACTTGGGATGCACCGACCGAACTCCCGTTACACGGGTGGTAGGGATTACCCTATGTGGAGATTTGGGGGAAGGTGTATGTAATAGTGTAAGTCCTCACAGACAATGATGCACAAAACCCGACCCTGGGAGAATCAAACACCAAATAATGTAATGCCCCAAAGAAAAGAAAAAATATTATGAATGAAGAAAAAGAAAAAAAGAAGTCAAATAAGAACCTTAATGGACTTTACACAATGTATCACTTTAAGAAGTTAAGGTTGCCCATGTCTTTCACTTAAGTCCTTAATTAACTTTCACGAATGGTTCATTAGGCTAGGTGTGTGGACTGATTACTTATATAGAGTCGGCTCGTAGAATTACCGTGTCCAATGATTGACGAAAATGAGTCGAGCGAGTCGTGTTGCTTTGTTGAATAATGCATCTATGTTCGGATTTTGTGGGTGTATCCACTGAAAACCCTCAGGAGACAACACTCCTCCTCCTTGGCGACAGGGAGGTTTAACAGCTTGTTGCACATGGTAAGTGCAATTGTGATTCCTACGAAAGTGAGTTAGAATTTTCTTGTTTTACGTATGCCTTTGTCTTTCTTTCATATTTCCTTTCTATGTTTTACTCGAGACTAGCAAAAGTTAGGTGTGGGGGTATTTGATTGACATCATATCATGCATACATTTGTGTCTTATATCCGTTATCTTTCACCTAAACAATGCTACGTAACGAGTTTTATGTTTAAGTTTCAGTAACAAGCAAGTTTGAGGAGAAGAGGCACAAAAAGGACTCAAAAGCAAGGAAAATGACTAAGTTGCAAGACTTCTGGACTGAGACAAAAGAGAGAAGGACCCGGATGTAAAACCAAAAGGACCAATGAGCAAATCAAGAAGCTCTGCACCCTAATGAGGAGTATTTTGGCAATTAAATCCGTGACCAACCATCAACAACCAAATCGGGTTCATCAAACACCAAGAAATCAAGCTAGAACCAAGCCAAACAAATCCAGACCTGATCACACAAATCCAGACCGCTAAGTGGCGGTCTGGGACCGCCAATCAGCGGTCCAGATCACTTCAGAACGCACATGTCTTGGTCGGGTGTTAGATTATGTTGTATTTAGTCCTTTTTTTGTATGCTTTTGGTCTCATACTAGGGGGTTGTCCCGGATTAACTTTTTCCATTCCTACATATAGAACTCTTCACCTTCCTTTGTATACATCTCCTCTCTTGGTGGCCATCCTCTCCACTAGGAGTAATGCTTTCAAGCAAAACTCTGGTGGAGAGAGGCTACTTGTAGTGTAAGTGAGTAATAAAAGTTGTTTTGTTAGTTTTTTATATTGTCTTTTCTTTAGTTAATTCTTGCATTCTTAGTTAACTTTATTTATTTTAATCATAGAATTAATTAGCATGTTTTCTTTCCTTAATATTCATGTTAGTCTAATAATGTGTGAGAAGTTTCATCTCCGTTTGGGGGGTGGAGATGATGTTTATACATGCAATAAAGAATGGAAATGAATGCTTTATTTTGAAATCTATTGATAAATGTGAATGTATGCTTGCTTGTTTAGAGTAGAACACTTCACTTGATGGGTTTTGCCACAACTATTAGACACCTCCCATGCAGGTTAGGTTCTGAAATATCTAACTTGTGTATGTGAATGTTAATCAACAAGGTAATGATTGGATTGATAGGTTTTGCCATCATCATTAGACACTTCTTATACATGAAAACACTACTCACATTTGTGCCTATTGAATGCATTCTTCCCCATCTTATTGCACGTGTACACTAACTCCACCCCTCTGGGGTCACACTTCTTGATCTCCAGCTTCCTTTTATTAGACATTTAGTTTCGTTTTAGTTCGTCTCGTGCTTTCATCTTCTTTGATTTTTTCGTGCTAGTTTAGTGTAGTTCAGTTAGTGTAGTCAGAACTTCTTCCCCTCTTTCCGCCACTTGATTTCGTTAAAACCAGAATCAACTCACCTCCCCGCGGATCGAACTATATTTGCCGCGACTTCACTGACGTCGTGCACTTGCGGTATTTTAAACGATTAAACAAGAATAAAGAGAAGGGAAGGAGAGGTGGAGAGGGAAGATGAGAAGGAGGGGGGACTTCTTCTCCCTCTATCTCCTCTTTCCATTCTTCGTTCCTCTTCTCGCTCTCTCTCTCCCTTTTCCTCTCCCTCTTCTTCCTTCTCCTTACCCTCTCTCTCCTTCTCCCCCTATCATCTTCTCTTCCCTCTCCTTTCCATTCTCTCTCTCCCTTCTCTAACTGCTGACCCCTTCGATTTGGACATCAATGGAGGGTAGGTACTCGAACTCTCTATCCACCTCCACACACACTCTAGCATAAGCTAGCCTTCTCCCCAATGTTGTGATGTCATCCATGTATAAAGGCTTCCCTAGCACACTTGCAATCGTGCTCTGAATTTCAGCCGACCAAAACCGTAAATCCAAGTTGGGAAACCCAACCCAAATTGGTACAGAGGTGATGTCCGCCTTTCGCATCACCGTCTATGGTGTCCAGCTTTGCACCACCAAAGGGGACCCCTCACGAACCATGGTCCATTTTGTAACACTCGATCCTTATCTTCCTCCAAGGAGAACCGAAAAAGTAGGAAACCCCTTTACCGGCGGATGACCTCTACACTACCCGAGTGACCCAACATCTTTCGCAAGTGCTTCTCAAGTGTTGGGATGTGAGGTCTGAAATCCACAAACAAACCCACCAAGACCTTGTCCCACCTCTTCAAAGCATCAGAAACTTGTTGTCTTGAGTACACCGCCACCCTTGCACCATCCTTCCTTGTAGATTCCACAAACTTTAGGGCCGTGGAGGTCCTTGGTCCAGCCAAGAACAAATCCGACCACTTCATTTGCTTGGGCTCTCCTCCCTCGAGAAGTGGGTCACAAGGAACAACCACTTCAAAAACACATTTTTGATTAGGTTCGACCGAATGTGAGGGTTCTAAGGCGCCACTCCCTCCACTCGACAATGTAGCCATGATTGAGCGCTTCTCATGCTCCATTTGAATAGAAAAATCGAGTATTTTAGGTGGAAAAATGGTAGGGATGACCTAGGAAAACCCAAAACCCCCATCCTTCCCCAGAACATCTCTCTCCTACTTTATCATTTTTTCTTCTTTTCCCTCCTCTTCCTCTTCCTCTTTCTCCTTCTCTATCTCCTTTTTATCCCTCTCCCTATCTCTCTCCCTCTTAGCCCTCTCCTCCACTCCCTCTTTCTCTCGCTCTCTCTCCCTCTTGTCTCTTCTCTTCTCTCCCTTCTCTCTTGCTCCTCTTTTCTATTCTTTTTCTCTCTTCTCTCCTTATCCTTATCCTTATTCTCTCTTCTCTGCCTCTATCCTTCTCTCTTGCTCCCTTCTCTCTTCTCCTATGCTGTCTACCTCTCTCTCTTCTCCTTCTCTCTAATTCTCTCCCCCTCTTCTTCTTTTCTCTCTGCCCATCTTCCCTCTCCTCTGCCCTCTCATTCTCATTACCCTTCTCCTCCTCTCTCCATTCTCATTTATCTCACCATCTGTACCTCGTTCTCTCTCTCCATTTCTCCCTCTCTCCTTGTCCCTCTTCTCCATATCCCACTCTCTTTATCTCTCTCTTTCTCGTTCTCCCTCTTCTTCTCTCCTTTCTCTCGTTTCTCCTTTTCACCCACTCCTTCTCTCTCTCCTCGTTGAAGCGGTGGCAAATACGGATCGATCCACAGGGAGGTGTATCGACTTTTGGTTTATTCGAAGGCGAGTGGTAAAGAAAGGAGAGAAAGGTTGGTTACACTAAACTAAACTAAAATGCAAAAGGAAATGGAAGATAAGCGATAAAACTAAACCCCATAGGGGGTACAGAAATAATGTGAATATAAAGATGTGTGTGTGTCTTCAATTATGCTCCTCACAACATGTAGTGCATGAAATCATAAAACTAAATGCAACTTTGCCTCTACATGAAATAAGATAAGACTATATCATTAAAACATACAAGACAATAATTGGAATGAAGCTAAATGAACTCATGTATAACGACTAGACCCTACTATGCATCCAGATGAAATAAGATAACCCAATATCATTAAAACATACAAGGCATTAACCAAGGCCAGGGCAACAAGAGCACATACACTACAAGTCATGTTTCCTATATTAATTCCATCCTTATCCTTACCTCATCAATCCCCATAAAATAGGTCCACTAGTCTAAGCATATGCTAAGTTTCATTCAAGAGCATTAGCATATCAAAGACAAGAGTGAAATCCCATTAGATGGTTATGGAAATCATATAAGGCTCAAAGGATTAAGATAACACACACCTACTACATCACATAATCATATCACATATTTCTCCACCCCCCAAATGAGGATGAAACTACTCACTAATCATTACACTACAACCTACATTAAAATGAAACATTCTACTGAAATGAAATTAGACTAAGCAAGAAAGGAATATTAAAGAAGCTAATTGAAAGGAACATAAACTAAACAAACATGCAAGAATTAAAAGACAAGATTAAAAGAAACTATGAACAATTATTTTATTAACAATGACTCACATTGAAGGTAGCATTCTTCTCCAACTTGAGTTTTGCTTCAAGGATCACTCCAAGTAGAGTGAATGCCACCAAGGAATGGGTAGTTTACAATGGAGGAGGAGTTCTATTTATAGCCATAGAAAAAGGTAATCCGGGACAATCCCCTGGTATGGGACTAAACAAATACCAAAAATAGACTAAACATACTCTAATACACGCGCCCTAGAAATCTTAGCGGACCCAGTCCAACCTGGACCGCCAGTTAGTGGTCCCAGACCGCCAATTGGCAGTCTACAGGATCCGGATCCATCTGGTTTTCATTCTGGGCTTTTCTTGATGTATTTGTTGGTCTTGGATGCATCTACTTCTCTTGTTGGAGCTCCGACCCGAATAGAATTGGCAAAATACTACCCATGATGGTGTGGAGTATTCTTGTTTGCTCATTGGTCCTTCTATCTTGCGTTCAGGTCCTTTGATCTTGCATATTAGTCCTTGAGTCTTTCAACTCAGTCTTTTTTCCTGCTTTTGGGTCCTTTTATGCTTCTTCTCTTCATACCTCTTTATTTCTGAAATTCAAACATAAAACTCATCACGTAGCATTGCTTAGGTGTAAGATAATGGATATAAGATACAAATATAAACATGAAATGATGTCAATCAAATACCCCCACAACTAAGTTTTTGCTAGTCCCAAGCAAAACAAAGAAAGAGAAAAGCAAACGAGAAACAATAAATCCTAACTCACTTTCGTAGGAATCACGGTTGCACTTAGCACGTGCAACAAGCCGTTAAACCTCCTTGTTGCCAAGGAGGAGGAGTGTTGTCTCCTGAGGGTTTTCAACGGATATACCCACAAAATCCAAACAAGATGCATTATTCAATCTAGACACTCGACTCGATGGACGAATTTTGTCGCTCATTGGACGCGGTAATCTATATAGGTAATCAGTCCACACACCTAGCCTAATGAACCATTCGTGCAAGTTAACTAAGGAATTAAGTAAAAGACATGGACAACCTCAACATCCACAAGTGATACAAAGTGTAAAGTCCATTAAGGTTCTTATTTGCATTACCATTTTTTTTCTTCTTATTAGTTGGAGTTTCATTCTCCCAGGGTAAGGTTTCGTGCATCATTGCCAATGAGGACTTACACTATCACGTACACCTTTCCCCAAATCTCCACATAGGTCAATCCCTACCACCCGTGTAACGAGAGTTCGGTCGGCGCATCCCAAGTCAGATGACTCGAAAGCACCAAGCACAAAATCACCTCAGACCTACTTTCCCGAGTGATAGGAGCCGTGCGAGAAGAGAGAACACTTACTCACTTATTTCTAATCTACACATGAACCAAAACCCCTACACTTAATGTCTCACAACAACATTTCAAGGGTCCTTCACTACAACAAACTCCCTTAAATTAACAGACACAAATTATTGACTCACTAGGTTTAGGGTGGAATTCTTTAAATGTTTGAGCACTGAAACCCTATGATTACTCACCCCCGAGGGAAAACTGGGGTGCATCCTACCGACTAGATAAATCCTAAAGCCACTGTACTAGATATCCTAATGCATCAAGTTCAAGACAATTTTGGGAGCTTTCTTTTAACTTTGCCTCTCAACGGTTTTGCACATGCCAAACACACGCAAAACCCACAAAACATTTTCATTCTCAAACACATGAAGATTTTGAAAGAAATGTGAAAATTTTGAAGCACTAGGCAAGCAAAAGAAGACAAGTCACCCAAGGATCATGGCAAACAGATATATCGATATTAAATGCAGCACACTAACATGATCCTATCAATACACACAAAAGAAAACAAAATCAAAGGAAAAAGACTCGACTATGTACACACGTAAAACAACCCCCACACCTACTTCATGCATTGTCCACAATGAATGTGAGCAAGATACTACATGGATTAATGTATGAAAAAGGAAAGATCTCACCAATATGAAGCGCAAAAAGAAGTTCAAGGTTATGTTGATGGACAAAAACCCGAATTCCCTCAAAACCTGTGAGATGCTAAAGAATGGATACAAATACGTGAAAGAAATGGGGCCCAAATACTCCAGGGTTGGAGCCCACAACAATCGACGCTCACTGAAGGAGTCTTTTATTGTACTTTTTTTGAATATAACTATGTACAAACATAAGTTCCCATCTTCATTTGTCAAAAGACATCAAATGGGAACCTCAAAAGTGGGTCAATGCACTTGGAAAGAGAACATGACACCACGTGGGGCCAGAATACTCATGTTTGGGCCCCCTCACAAAGAGCACCAGATGAAATGAGAGGTTCATGAATTGGACGCAAATGCGTCTCATTCAAAGGATCAAATTGAAAGAGCTTGAACCTCTCAAGAGTTTGGGAAATATGGGGTAACGGAAGAAGAGTTTCTCCTATTGCGGTGTTGAAGTTATGATCGTCAATGCAAACTCTCCAACCAACAGGCTGGTGGGTCGGAACGAGGTCAAGAACCTCGCTACACATGTCCGACTCACCAGGCGAACAAAAAGTGGGTCTCTTACCCAAGGTATCCTCCAACGAACTCCTATTACCGTCATTAGCAATGTAGTTGTTTGATGTTCCATCATTTCCAAGATGATCAGGAACAATAGTCAGAGGCAAACTCTCATCAGGTTGTTTGAAATTGAGGGTACTAGGGAGCTCTTGCTCCACCAGAGGTGAGTCCTTAAGAGGCACAACATGAATATCATGTGGCTCAAGGGCCACGTGACAAAAAGATAAGGCACAATCCTATGCCGACTCATAATGAAATTGGTCCATGTTTTTCTCAATTGAAATCGAATCCTCCACCAAGTGATCGTGAATTGAAGCCCCAAGTCCCTCAGACTGACTAGGAGTTTGACTTTGAAAGATTGTGCTTTGAATTTGTGGATGTGGTGGTGGCGGTTCGATATCAAAAGATGAATCCTCATGTTGACAAAAAAGTTACTCTCCTGACGTTCACGTAATTGCTGGGACATTTGATTCACTTAAAGTGCCATATTTTGTATAGACTGTTGAGTGGTTTCCATGAACGTAAGGAAAGTTTGTTTTAAGGAATCAGGTATGCGGTCAACTATGAGGTCCAAGTCAGAGCTTGGGAAATTTTGGGGTTGGGTGTTGATGGGCTGAGAATGTGTCCAATGATTTGAAGTGGGGTGTTGGTAGAATTCTAGGTATTCAGGAGGAGGATACTGGGGTGAAAATGAAGTATAAGAATTTGGATATGAATTGTCTCCCCACGAATCCATCCCTCTCGGGTTGTACGCAGATGCGTAATGGTCATATTGAGCATTTTTGGAAAAGGTATGCTCATACTCAGGCTCTGGAGGAACATACCCCGATAACATGACCACTCAACCAACAACAGTCACACGGTACGACTACTGGAGCAATCGGTGCACTCATGTCGTCTACCACATGCATGAAAGAGGCCAAAGGTTCTTGCAATGTCTCGGTTTGATGACCAATATATGATCTGACGTAACTAGATGGTGGTCTAGCAGTCGGCGCCTCTCTCATATTACCCCAATATGAAGATTGTTCAGTCACACAATTAAGATTGTCCCAACCATACGGGGTGTTAGTCTGAGCCACCCCAGGTTGCATGGGTCCAGAATACAAGGAAGAATTGTCCTGGTCCCAACAATGATATGGATGGTCGCCCATGTAACCATCCATCTCAACAAAAAACTCTCGAGTTGACCACTCTCACCACCACGAGGCTAAGCTCGGAAAAAGTGCTCGACTCAACCCTAAAATGCTGACATAGAGTGTAAAGGGGAGGAGACTAGAACGTAGAAGTAGGTGAGAAGAAGATGATTCGGAGGAGAAGGGAAGAATCCCTAAATCTAGAGTGGGTAATGGGATCAGGTAGAAGCCTAATCTAGCAAGCACGACTCAAACAATGTAAGACAATGGGTCCGTAGGCTAGACGACGCCTAACTTCGAGGTCACTAGCCTCGACATGCCTCACCTCCCTACAATGAAGACCACAATGCCCAGCACGTGATACGAAATCCGGAGATCCAGTACCTCCTACTATCGATAAGGTAGGCAACGCCGATCAGGCCATGACGGTCCCAACTAGATTACTCTCCTAGTGCGTCCGCAATCCTTAGGGCGAATTAAGGCTTTGATTAAGAGTGATTTTTGGGGCCAAGGAAAGGGTGATGAAATCCCCCACCTTATCTTGTATGGGACAACCCCTCCTTAGTAGCGTTTTGATCCTAAATCTAGCAATCAACGCTCCAATCAAACACTCAACTCACTCTTGTCCCGATGCACCTTACTAACTAATGCATGATCAAAACAAGCATGAATGAGAGATTTGGGTGCACGTACCTCACGCCAGCAATCAACAACAAAATGTAAAGCAAAGAAAAGACAAATGCATGCAAGGTCTACAAATGATGCATGGCCTAGATGACAAGAAGTCTAATCTTTTGCTTTGAGTTTTATGGTCCAAGTTGATTAAATGGGATTGATTTTTAATCTGGGAGCAAACTAGAAGTCACAACATGCAAAATAGTGCTCCCAGATAAGTAAAATGAACAAAGCAACAACCCGAACAAAAGTGAAAGAGATTGAGGCTCACTAGGCCGCCAATTGGCGGTCCCAAACCGCTGATTGGCGGTCAGTTTTGGGTCTTTTGCTCTCAAATTTCTCCAGTCGGTTCACCTTGATCCACAGAATGCCTGAAACACACAAAAACTAAAAACAAAAAAATAAAACCACTCGAATCGTCCAAACCAATGTCTGGACAGAGCACCTCCCAAGCAACGGCGCCAAAAACATGATTGATTCGTTACATATTAAACCGCAAGTGCACGACCACGTTGAAGCGGTGGCAAATACGGATCGATCCACAGGGAGGTGTGTCGACTTTTGGTTTATTCGAAGGCGAGTGGTAAAGAAAGGAGAGAAAGGTTGGTTACACTAAACTAAACTAAAATGCAAAAGGAAATGGAAGATAAGCGATAAAACTAAACCCCATAGGGGGTAGAGAAATAATGTGAATATAAAGATGTGTGTGTGTCTTCAATTATGCTCCTCACAACATGTAGTGCATGAAATCATAAAACTAAATGCAACTTTGCCTCTACATGAAATAAGATAAGACTATATCATTAAAACATACAAGACAATAATTGGAATGAAGCTAAATGAACTCATGTATAACGACTAGACCCTACTATGCCTCCAGATGAAATAAGATAACCCAATATCATTAAAACATACAAGGCATTAACCAAGGCCAGGGCAACAAGAGCACATACACTACAAGTCATGTTTCCTATATTAATTCCATCATTATCCTTACCTCATCAATCCCCATAAAATAGGTCCACTAGTCTAAGCATATGCTAAGTTTCATTCAAGAGCATTAGCATATCAAAGACAAGAGTGAAATCCCATTAGATGGTTATGGAAATCATATAAGGCTCAAAGGATTAAGATAACACACACCTACTACATCACATAATCATATCACATATTTCTCCACCCCCCAAATGAGGATGAAACTACTCACTAATCATTACACTACAACCTACATTAAAATGAAACATTCTACTGAAATGAAATTAGACTAAGCAAGAAAGGAATATTAAAGAAGCTAATTGAAAGGAACATAAACTAAACAAACATGCAAGAATTAAAAGACCAGATTAAAAGAAACTATGAACAATTATTTTATTAACAATGACTCACATTGAAGGTAGCATTCTTCTCCAACTTGAGTTTTGCTTCAAGGATCACTCCAAGTAGAGTGAATGCCACCAAGGAATGGGTAGTTTACAATGGAGGAGGAGTTCTATTTATAGCCATAGAAAAAGGTAATCCGGGACAATCCCCTGGTATGGGACTAAACAAATACCAAAAATAGACTAAACATACTCTAATACACGCGCCCTAGAAATCTTAGCGGACCCAGTCCAACCTGGACCGCCAGTTAGTGGTCCCAGACCGCCAATTGGCAGTCTACAGGATCCGGATCCATATGGTTTTCATTCTGGGCTTTTCTTGATGCATTTGTTGGTCTTGGATGCATCTACTTCGCTTGTTGGAGCTCCGACCCTAATAGAATTGCCAAAATACTCCCCATGATGGCGTGGAGTATTCTTGTTTGCTCATTGGTCCTTCTATCTTGCATTCAGGTTTTTTGATCTTGCATCTTAGTCCTTGAGTCTTGCAACTCAGTTATTTTTCCTTCTTTAGGGTCCTTTTATGCTTCTTTTCTTCAAACCTCTTTATTTCTGAAATTCAAACATAAAACTCGTCACGTAGCATTGCTTAGGTGTAAGATAATGGATATAAGATACAAATATAAGCATGAAATGATGTCAATCACTTCTCTCTTTCTCTCCTTGTCCCTCTTCTCCTTATCCCACTCTTTCTCTCTCTCTCCTTCTCCCAACGCCACCCCTCCATGGCTTGTTTTTGCTGCTGGAGGAGTATCAAGACTGCCACCCTCCTCCAACAGCCTTAAATCAGTGCTAGAGCGCGCCAAACGTTCCATTTAAGTGATAAATCAGTGGTACAAATGAAGAAAACGTGAAGAAATGACCAAGGAAACCATAGGTTCCCTATGCATCCCCAGAGCTTCTCTCTCCTACTTTTTTCCATCTTCTCTACTCTTGTTCTCTCCCATCTTCCTTCTCCTCTCTCTGCTCTTCTTTTTCTCTTTTCTCCACTCTCCTTTCACTCCCTTCTCTCCCTCGTTCTCGTTCTCCATATCTCTTCTCTCTCCCTTTTCCTCTCTCTTTTCTTCTCTCTCTTTCCACTTCTCCGCTTCTCTACCACAATCCTCCTTCTCTTCCTCTCCTTGTTCTCCCGCTCACCTTCTTTCGGTCCTCTCTCTTATCCCTCTCTCTTGCCCTCTCTCCTCTTCTCACATTCTCTTGTTTCGACTTTTCTCATTCTCCCTCTTATCCTGTTTCTCTTCCCTTCTCTCTCTCCTTATCCTTTCTCTGTATCTCTCTTTCCTTCTCTGTTTCCCTCTCCCCTCTCTTCCTCTTCTCTCTCCCTCTCCTTCTCTCCCTCACCTCCTTGCTTCCCTCTCCTCCACTATCCCTTCTCTCTCTACTCTCCCTTCTCTATCTCCTCTCTCCTTCTTCCTTATCTCTTCTTCTCTCTCTCCCTTCTTTTCCCCTCCCTCTTCTTCCCAATTCTCATTCTCTATCTCCCTCTTACCGTCTCCATCTCTCCTTATAAGGTAAGGAGAGAAGGAAGAGAGGAGCAAGTGGGAGAGAAGGAGAATGAGAAGAAGAGTAAGGATGAAGAGAAGGGAGGAGAGGGAAGATGAGAAGGAGGGGAGTCCTTCTCCCTCTATCTTCCTCTTTCCCTTCTTCTCTCCTCTTCTCATTCTCTCACTCTCTCCCTTCCTTCTCCTCTCGCGTTCTCCCTCTTCCTCCCTCTCCTTACCCTCTCTCCTTCTCCCTCCTATCCTCTTCTCTTCCCTCTACTCTCCTCTCTCTCTCTCCCTTCTCTCTCTTCTCTCCTGCTCTCCCTTTCTCTTTCTCCTTATTCCTCTCCTCCTCTCTTGTTTCCTCTCTCCTTCTCTGTCTCTACTCTCCCTTCTCTATCTCATCCACTTCCCCTTCCCTCTTCTCCTCCTTTCATTCTGTATCCTCCTATCATTCTCTCTCACCTCCCATCTTGTTCCCCTCTCTCCTTCTTCTTCTCTCTCTGCCATCTTCTCCCTCTCTTACTCCCCTCTTGTCCTCTCCTTCTCCCTCCCTCCCACACTCTCTCTCATTTTTCCTCCTTCTCCGCTCTCGCCTCTTATCCCTCTGTCTCCTCTTGTTCCCTCTCTCTTCTCCTTCTCTCCCCCTCCCCTCTCTTCCTCTCCTCCCCTTCTCCCTCCTCAACTCTCTCTCCTCTTATCCCTTCATTTCCTCTCGTTCCCCCTCTCTTCTCCTTATCTCCCTCTCCTTTTTTCACGCACATTCTCTTCCCTATCTCCTCTTCTACATTTCCTTCTTTCTCCATCTCCATCTTCTAATCTCTCTCTTTCCCCTCCTTTCCTCTTTCCTCACATCTTTCTCCTTCTCTATCTCCCTCTTATCGCTCCTTTTTTCTCTCTGCCTCTTATCCCTCTCCTCCACTCCTTCCTTCTCTCGCTCTCTGTCCCTCATGTCTCTTCTCTTCTCACCCTTCTCTCTCTCTCCTCTTTACTATTCTCATTCTCTCTTCTCTCCTTATATGTATCCCTATTCTCTCTTCTCCGACTCTATCCTTCTCTCTCTCGCTTCTTCTCTCTTCTTTTATGTTGTCTACCCCTCTCTCTTCTCCTTCTCTCCCATTCTCTCCCCCTCTTCTTCTTTTCACACTTCTCATCTTCCCGCTTCTCTTCCCTCTCATTCTCATTAACCTTCTCCTCCTCTCTCCCTTCTCATTTCTCACACCTTTTTTACAAAAGCAAAAGGGAGGCTTTAGCCTCTAATTCTATTGATTAACTATTGTTTCAAACCTACAAAAATGAAATATTTTGGCGCACAACTTTATGCTACATGCATAACCGGCCACTCCTACTAAGTATTACAAAGCATGATTACATCATTCACCACAATTTTATCCTAACTCCACCTGGCTACAAAAGTCTTGTGTTCCGCATCATTCTTCACTATCTCGTTTACTTTCCCTTCCATGCACCAGATCGCGTCCTTAATAGATTCAAGTATGTCCCCCGGTTTCTTCTTATCTCCCTCAAAGATTCTTCGATTCCGTTCTTGCCAACACTCATGAATCGTGGCAATGCCATTTCTCTCACCTTCTCTATCTCTTTCTCTCTCCTCCTTCTCTACCTCTCTCCTTGTCCCTCTTCTCCTTATCCCACTCTCTTTATCTCTCTGTCCTCTCTCCTTCTCCCTCTTCTTCTCTCCCTTCTCTTGTTTCTACTTTTCTCCCACTCCTTCTCTCTTCTCGTCCCATTCTCTCCATTGTCTCTATCGTTCTACCCCTCTCTCTTCTCTCCTTCTGTACCACTCTCCTTCTCTCTCACTCTTCCATCTTCGCTATCTCTCATCTCCCTTGCCTCATCTCTATCTCCCTCTTATCCCGCTCCCCTTCTTCTCTCCTTATCCTTATGTCTCCCTCCCCCTTTTATCCTTCCCTATCCTCCTCTTTCCCTTCTCCTTCTCTCGCTCTCTCTCCCTCTCTCTCTCCTTCTCTCCCACACCTACTTCACCCACTCTCTCTTCTCCCTCGCTCTTCTTCTCCCTTCTGCCTCTCCCCTCTTCCTCCCTCCTCTCTCCTCCTTCCCTCGCCCCTTCCCTCTCTTCTCTACATCTCTCGTTCCCACTCCCCCTTCTTCTCCCCCTCCTGTCTTCCCTCTTCTCTTTCATTTTCTATCTTCCTCTTGTCCTCTTCTCCACTCCTTCCACCTTCTCTCGCTCCCTCTCCCTTCTTCTCTCTCCTCGCTCTCCTTTTCTCTCGCTTTCCCATCTCTATCCTCTCTCCTCTTCTCTACTCTCGTTCTCTCACCCTCTTCCTTCTCTCTCCTTCTCCTCTCTCTGCTCTTCTTGTCCTCCTTTCTCTTCTCCTTCTCTCTCCCTTCTCTATTTCTCACTCTCGGTCTCCATCTCTCTTCTCTCTCCCTTTCCCCCTCTCTCACTCTTCCATCTTCGCTTCCTCTCATCTCCCTTGCCTCATCTCTTTCTCCCTCTTATCCCGCTCCCCTTCTTCTCTCCTTATCCTTATGTCTCTCCCCCTTTTATCGTTCCCTATCCTACTCTTTCCCGTCTCCTTCTCACGCTCTCTCCCCCTCTCTCTCCTTCTCTCCCACTCCTACTTCACCCACTCTCTCGTCTCCTTCGCTCTTCTTATCCCTTCTGCCTCTCCCTTCTTCCTCCTCGTTCTCCTCTCTCCCTCCTCTCCCCTCCTTCCCTCGCGCCTTCCCTCTCTTCTCTACCTCTCTCGTTCCCTCTCCCCCTTCTTCTCCCCCTCCCCTCTTCTCCTTCATTTTCTATCTTCCTCTTGTCCTCTTCTCCACTCCTTCCACCTTCTCTCGCTCTCTCTCCCTTCTTCTCTCTTCTCCCTCTACTTTTCTCTCACTTTCCCTTTTCTATCCTCTCTTCCTCACTCCTCTTCTCTACTCTCATTCTCACTCCCTCTTCCTTCTCTCTCCTTCTCCTCTCTCTGCTCTTCTTGTCCTTTTTTCTCCACTCCCCTTCTTTCTCCCTTCTCCATCTCTCGCTCTTGCTCTTCATCTCTCTTCTCTCTCCCTTTCCATCTCTCTTCCCACTTCTCCTCTTCTCTACCACTCTCCTCCTCCGCCTCCCTGTTCTCGTTCTCTTCCTCTCCTTGTTCTCCGCCTCACCTTCTTTCTGTCCTCTCCCTCTTATCCCCCTCTCTCACTCTCTCTTCTCTTCTTACATTCTCTCTCTTCTTATCCTATTTCTCTTCTCCGTCTCGCTCATTCCCTCTCTCCTTATGCTTTCTCCTTATCTCTCTTTCCTTCTCTATCTTACTCTCTCCTCTCTTCCTCTTCTCTCTCCCTCTCCTTCTCTCCCTCACCTCCTTACTTCCCTCTCCTCCACTCTCCTTTTTCTCTCTACTCCCCATTCTCTATCTCCCCTCTCCTTCTTCCTTATATCTTCTTCTCTCTCTTCCCACTTTTCCCCTCTCTCATCTTCACACTTATTGTTCTCTGATTGATTCATTTTATATTAAACCGCAAGTGCACGACCACGTTGAAGAGGTGGCAAATACGGGTCGATCCACAGGGAGGTGTGTCGACTTTTGGTTTGAGCGAAGGCGAGTGGTAAAGAAAGGAGAGAAAGATTGATTACACTAAATTACACTAGAATGCAAGAGGAAATGAAAGATAAGCAATAAAACTAAACCCCATAGGGGGTAGAGAAATAATGTGAATATAAAGATGTGTGTGTGTGTGTGTTCAATTAAGCTCCTCACAACATGTAGTGCATGAAATCATAAAACTACACCCAACTTTGCCTCCACATGAATTAAGATAAGACTACATCATTAAAACATACAAGACAATAACTGGAATGAAGTTAAATGAACTCGTGTATAAAGACTAGACCCGACTATGACTCCACATGAATTAAGATAACCCAATATCATTAAAACATACAAGACATTAACCAAGGTAAAGGCAACAAGAGTACATACACTACAAATTGTGTTTCCAATATTAATTCCATCCATATCCTAACCTTATCATTCCCCATAAAATAGGTCCACTAATCAAAGCATAAGCTAAGATTCATTCAAGAGCATTAGCATATCAAAGATAAGAGTGAAAACCCATTAGATGGTTATGGAAATCATATAAAGCTCAAGGGATTAAGATAACACACACTTAATACACTACATGATCATATCACATATTTCTCCACCCCCAAGTGGGGATGGAACTACTCACTACTCATTACACTAACTATATTAACAAAATGAAGCATAATACTGAAATAAAACTACACTAAGAAAACAAGAAATACTAAATAAACTTAAACGGAAAGGAAAGACTAAATAAGCATGCACAAATTAAAAGACAAGATTAAAAGAAACTAGAATAATTATTTTATTGACAATGACTCACATTGAAGGTAGCATTCTTCTCCACCTTGAGTTTTTGCTTCAAGGCTCACTCCTTAGTAGAGAGAATGCCACCAACCAATGGGTAGTTTTCAATAGAAGGTGAAGAGTTCTATTTATAGCTAAAGAAAAAGGCAATCCGGTACAATCCCCCGATGTGGGACTAAACAAATACAAGAAATGGACTAAATACAAACTAATACGCGACCCACCAAAATCTTAGCGGATTTGGGCCAAAACAGACCGCCAATTAGCGATCTATATGACCCGGATCACGCCGGATGTTATTCTGGGTTTTTCTTGATGTCTTTGTTGATCTTTGATGCATCTACTTCACTTGTTGGAGCTCCGACCCGAATAGAATTGCCAAAATACTCCCCATGATGGTGTGGAGTTTTCTGTTTTGCTCTTTGGTCGTTTGGTCTTACGTTCAAGTCCTTCTCCCTTGCAACTTAGTCCCCAGGTCTCACAATTAAGTCCTTTTTCCTTGCTTTTGGGTCCTTTCATGCTTCATCTCTTCAAACCTATTTATTTCTGAAATTTAAACATAAAACTCGTCACGTAGCATTTCTTAGGTGTAAGATAATGGATACAAGATACAAATATAAGCATGAAATGATGTCAATCAAATACCCCCACACCTAAGTTTTTGCTAGTCCTGAGCAAAACAAAGAAAGAGAAAAACAAATGAGAAACAGAAATCCTAACTCACTTTCGTAGGAATCACGGTTGCACTTAGCACGTGCAACACACCATTAAACCTCCCTGTTGCCAAGGAGGAGGAGTGTTGTCTCCTGAGGGTTTTCAGCGGATATACCCACAAAATCCGAACAAGATGCAATATTCAATTTTGACACTCGACTCGTTGGACATATTTTGTCGATCATTGGACGCGGTAATCCTATGGGCCGACTCTATAAAGGTAATCCGTGCACACACCTAGCCTAATGAACCATTCGTGCAAGTTAAATAAGGAATTAAGTGAAAGACATGGACAACCTCAACATCCTCAAGTGATACAAAGTGCAAAGTCCATTAAGGTTCCTATTTGCATTACCATTTTTTTTTCTTTTTGTTTTTTTTCTCATCATTTTTTTTTCTTTTTATTAGTTGGAGCTTCATTCTCCCAGGGTCAGGTTTCGTGCATCATTGCCTATGAGGACTTACACTATCACGTACACCTTCCCCAAAGCTCCACATAGGGCAATTCCTACAACCCGTGTAACAGGAGTTCGGTCGGTGCATCCCAAGTCAGATGACTCGAAAGCTTCAGGCACAAAGTCCCCTCAGACCTACTTTCCCGAGTGAAAGGAGCCGTGTGAGAAGAGAGAACACCTACTCACTTATTTCTTATCTACACTTAATGTCTCACAACAAGATTTAAAGGGTCCTTGACTACAACAAACTCCCTTAAATTAACATACACGAATTATTGACTCACTAGGTTCAGGGTGGACTTCTTTAAATGTTTGAGCACTGAAACCCTATGATTGCTCACCCCCGAGGGAATATTGGGGTGCATCCTAACGACTCGATAAATCCTAAAGCCACTGTACTAGATATCCTAATGCATCAAGTTCAAGACAATTTTGGGAGCTTTCTTTTTACTTTGCCTCTCAACGGTTTTGTACATGCTAAACACACACACAACCCACAAAACATCTTCTTTCGCAAACACATGAAGATTTTGAAAGAAATGTGAAAATTTTGAAGCACTAGGCAAGCAAAAGAAGACAAGTCACCCAAGGATCATGGCAAGCAGATATATCGATATTAGATGCAACACACTAACATGACCCTAATAATGCACACAAAAGAAAATAAAATCAAAGGAAAAAACTCAACTATGTACACACGTAAAACACCCCCACACCTACTTCATGCATTGTCCTCAATGAATGTGAGCAAGATACTACATGGATCTATGCATGAAAAAGGAGAGATCTCACCAACATGAAGTACAAAGGGAAGTTCAAGGTCATTTTGATGGACACAAACCCGAATTCCCTCAAAACCTGTGAGAAGCTAAAGAAAGGATACACATACGTGAAAGAAATGGAGCCCAAATACACAAGGGTTGGGGCCCACAACAATCGATGCTCACTGAAGGAGTCTTTTATTGTACTTTTTTATATTTATAAATATGTACAAACATAAGTTCCCATCTTCATATGTCAAAAGACATCAAATGGGAACCTCAAGAGTGGGTCAATGCACTTGGAAAGGGAACATGAAACCACGTGGGGCCAGAATACTCATGCGTGGGCCCCCTTCACAAAGAGCACAAGATGAAATGAGAGGTTCATGAATTGGACGCAAAGGCGTCTCATTCAAAGGATCAAACTGAAAGAGCTTGAATCTCAAAAGTTTGGGAAATAAGGGGCAACAAAAGAAGAGTTTCTCCCGTTGCGCTGCTGAAGTTATGATCGTCAATCCAAACTCTCCAACCAAAACGCTGGTGCGTCGGAACGAGGTCAAGAACCTCGTTAGGCATGTCCGACACACCAAACGACCAAAAAGTGGGTCTCATACCCAAGGTATCCTCCAAGGAAGTCCTAATACCCTCCTGACCAATGTAGTTGTTTGATGTTCCATCATTTCCAAGATAATCAGGAACAATAGTGAGACGCAAACTCTCATCAGGTTGTTTGAAATTGAGGGGACTAGGGAGCTCTTGCTCCACCAGAGGTGAGTCCTTAGGAGGTACAATGATAAGGTCATGTGGCTCAAGGGCCACAGGACAAGAAGATAAGGCACAATCCTGTGCCGACTCATAAAGAAGCTGGTCCGTAGTATTCTCAATTGGAATCGAATCCTCCACCAAGTGATCGTGAATTGAAACCCCAAGTCCCTCAGACTGACTAGGAGTTTGACTTTGAAAGATTGTGCTTTGAATTTGTGGATGTGGTGTTGGTTCGATTTCAGAAGATAAATCCTAATGTTGACAAGAAAAAATGCTCTCCTCACGTTCACGTAATTGCTGCGACATTTGACTCACTTGCAGTGCCATATTTTGTATGGACTGTTGAGTGGTTTCCATGAACGTAAGGAAAGTTTGTTTCAAGGAATCAGGTGTGCGGTCAACTATGAGGTCCAAGTCAGAGCTTGGGAAATTTTGGGGTTGGGTGTTGATGGGCTGAGAATGAGTCCAATGATTTGAAGTGGGGTGTTGGTAGAATTCTGGGTATTCGGGAGGTGGATACTGGGGTGAAAATGAAGTAAAAGAATTTGGATATGAATTGTCTCCCCACGAATCCATCACTCTTGGGTTGTACGGGGATGTGTAATGGTCATATTGAGCATTTTGGGAAAAGTTATGCTCATACTCAGGCTCAGGGGGAACATAAGGACATTTTCCGATAACATGACCACTCAACCCACAACAGTAGCACGGTAGACTACTGGAGCCACCGGTGCACTCATGTCGTCTGCCATACACATGAAAGAGGCCAAAGTTTGTTGTAATGTCTCAGTTTGTTGACCAACATATGATCCGACGTAACTAGATGGTGGTCAAGCAGTCGGTGCCTCTCTCATACTACCCCAATATGAAGATTGCTCAGTCACACAATTAAGATTGTCCCAACCATACGGGGTGTAAGTCTGAGCCACCCCAGGTTGCATGGGTCCAGAATATTAGGAAGAATTGTCCTGTTCCCAACAATGATATGGATGGTCACCCATGTGACCATCCATCTCAACAAAGAACTCTCGAGTCGATCACTCTCACCACCACGAGGCCAAGCTCGCAAAAAGTGCTCGACTCGACCCTAAAACGCTACCAGAGAGTGTAAAGGGGAGGAGACTATAACGTAGAAGAAGGTGAGAAGATTATGACTCAGAGGAGAAGGGAAGAATCCTAGAGCTAGCGTAGGTAATGGGATAAGGTAGAAGCCGAACTAGCAAGCACGACTCAAACAATATAAAGCAATGACTCCTTAGTCTAGACGACCCCTAACTTCGAGGTCACTAGCCTCGACACGCCTCACCTCCCTACAACGAGGATCACAATGCCCAGAAAGTGATACCAGATCCGGAGATCTAGTACCTCCTACTATCGACAAGGTAGGCAACACCGATCAGGCCCTGGCGGTCTCAACTAGATTACTCTTCTAGTGCGTTCGAAATCCTAGGGCCAATGTCTACTTGCGTTTAGTTAAGGCTTGATTAAGAGTGATTTTTGGGGCCAAGGAAAGGGTGATGAAATCTCCCACCTTATCTTTTATGGGACAACCCCTCCTTAGTAGCGTTTTGATCCTAGATCTAGTAATAAACACTCCAATCAAACACTCAACTCACTCTTGTCCCGATGTACCTTACTAACTAATGCATGATTGAAACATGCATGAATGAGAGATTTTGGTGCATGTACCTCACGCCAGTAATCAACAATAAAGTGTAAAGCAAAGAAAAGACAAATGCATGCAAGGTCTACAAATGATGCATGACCTAGATGGCAAGAAGTCTAATCTTTTGCTTTGAGTTTTATGGTCCAAGTTGATTAAAGGGAATTGAAATTAAATCTGGGAGCAAACTAGAAATCACAGCATGCAAAATAGTGCTCCCAGATAACTAAAGTGAAAGCATCAACTACCAGAAGAAAATTGAGAGCCAAAAATACTCACCAGGCCGCTAATTGGCGGTCTAAGACCGCAGATTGGAGGTCCCTGTTGAAGTTCTTCTGCTCCAACTCGTCCAGTAGCCTCCCCGTAATCTCTAGGATCCCAGAAACTAAGAAAAACTGAAAACAAAAAATTAAAAACCACTCGAATTGTCCAAACCAAGGTCTTGACAGAGCACCTCCCCGACAACGGCGCCAAAAACTTGATCGATTCGTTTTATATTAAACCGCAAGTGCACGACCGCGTTGAAACGGTGGCAAATACGGGTCAATCCACAGGGAGGTTTGTTGACTTTTGGTTTGTGCGAAGGCGAGTGGTAAAGAAAGGAGAGAAAGATTGATTACACTAAATTACACTAGAATGCAAGAGGAAATGAAAGATAAGTGATTGCTCGTTTTATATTAACCGTAAGTGCACGACCGTGTTGAAGCGGTGGCAAATACGGGTCGTCCACTGGGAGGTGTGTCGACTTTTGGTTTGTGCGAAGGCGAGTGGTAAAGAAAGGAGAGAAAGGTTGGTTACACTAAACTACACTAAGATGCAAAAAGGAAATGGAAGATAAGCAATAAAACTAAACCCCATAGGGGGTAGAGAAATAATGTGAATATAAAGATGTGTGTGTGTGTGTGTTCAATTAAGCTCCTCACAACATATAGTGCATGAAATCATAAAACTACATCCAACCTTGCCTCCACATGAATTAAGATAAGACTACATCATTAAAACATACAAGACAATAATTGGAATGATGCTAAATGAACTCATGTATTAAGACAAGACCCTACTATACCTCCACATGAATTAAGATAAGACTATATCATTAAAACATACAAGACATTAACCAAGGTAAATGCAACAAGAGTACATACACTACAACTTGTGTTTCCAATATTAATTCCATCCATATCCTAACCTTATCATTCCCCATAAAATAGGTCCACTAACCAAAGCATAGGCTAAGCTTCATTTAAGAGCATTAGCATATCAAAGATAAGAGTGAAAACCCATTAGATGGTTATGGAAATCATATAAAGCTCAATGGATTAAGATAACACACTTAATACACTACATGATTATATCATATATTTCTCCACCCCCAAATGGGGATGGAATTACTCACACATATTTAAACTAACTATATTAACAAAATGAAGCATAATACTGAAATGAAAGTACACTAAGCAAGAAAGAAATACCAAATAAACTTAAAGGGAAAGGAAAGACAAAACAAGCATGCACAAATTAAAAGACAAGATTAAAAGAAACTAGAAGAATTATTTTATTAACAAATGACTCACATTGAAGGTAGCATTCTTCTCCACCTTGAGTTTTTGCTTCAAGGCTCACTCCTTAGTAGAGAGAATGCCACCAAGCAATGGGTGATTAGAATGAAAAGTGAAGAGTTCTATTTATAGGCATGGAAAAAGCTAATCCGGGACAATCCCCCGATGTGGGACTAAACCAATACCAAAAATAGCCTAAACAAACATTAATACAAGTCCAGGCGAAATCTTAGCGGATCTGGGATGATCCAGAGCACCAATTGGCGGTCGATAAGGCCCAAATCCGTCTGCTTTTTGTGTTGGGCTTTGCTTGAACTATTTCTTGGTCTTGGATGCATCTTCTTGGTTTGTTGGAGCTCCGACCCGAATCGAATTGCCAAAATACTCCCCATGATGGTGTGGAGTTTCCTGTTTTGCTCTTAGGTCCTTCGGTCTTACGATCAGGTCCTTCTCCCTTGCATCTTAGTCCCCAGGTCTCACAATTTAAATCCTTTTTCCTGCTTTTGGGTCCATTCACGACTCTTCTCTTCAAACCTCTTTATTCCTGAAAACTAAACATAAAACTCGTCACGTAGCATTGCTTAGGTGTAAGATAATGGATATAATATACAAATATAAGCATGAAATGATCTCAATCAAATACCCCACACCTAAGTTTTTGCTAGTCCCGACCAAAACAAAGAAAGAGAAAAGCAAACGAGAAACACGAAATCCTAACTCACTTTCGTAGGAATCACGGTTGCACATAGCATGTGCAACAAGCCATTAAACCTCTTTGTTGCCAAGGAGGAGTGTTGTCTCCTGAGGGTTTTCAGCGGATATACCCACAAAATCTGAACAAGATGCATTATTCAATCTAGACACTCGACTCGTTGGAAATATTTTATCGATCATTGGACGTGGTAATCCTACAGGCCGACTCTATATAGGTAATCAGTCCACACCTAGCCTAATGAACCATTTGTGCAAGTTAAATAAGGAATTAAGTGAACGACATGGACAACCTTAACATCCTCAAGTGATACAAGTTGTAAGGCCCACTAAGGTTCTTATTTGCATTAAGAATTTATTTTTTTGTTTCTTTTCTCATTTTTTTTCTTCTTCTTTTTCTTTTTATTAGTTGGAGCTTCATTCTCCCAGGGTCAGGTTTTGTGCATCATTGCCCATGAGGACTTACACTATCTCGTACACCTTTAACAAAATCTCCACATAGGGCAATCCCTACCACCCGTGTAACGAGAGTTCAATCGGCGCATCCCAAGTCAGATGACTCGAAAGCACCAGGCACAAAGTCCCCTCAGACCTACTTTCCCGAGTGATAGGAGCCGTGCGAGAAGAGAGAACACCTACTCACTTATTTCTTATCTACACATAAACCAAAACCCCTACACTTAATGTCTCACAACAAGATTTAAAGGGTCATTGACTACAACAAACTTCCTTAAGTTAACAAACACGAATTATTGACTCAATAGGTTCAGGGTGGACTTCTTTAAATGTTTGAGCACTGACACCCTATGATTACTAATCCCCAAGGGAAAACTGGGGTGCATCCCAACGACTCGATAAATCCTAAAGCCACTGTAATAGATATCCTAATGCATCAAGTTCAAGACAATTTTGGGAGCTTTCTTTTTACTTTGCCTCTCAACGGTTTTGCACATGCTAAACACACACAAAACCACAAAACATTTTCTTTCGCAAACACATGAAGATTTTGAAAGAAAGGTGAAAATTTTGAAGCACTAGTCAAGCAAAAGAAGACAAGTCACCTAAGGATCATGGCAAGCAAATATATCAATATTAAATGCAGCACACTAACATGACCCTAATAATGCACACAAAAGAAAATAAAAACAAAGGAAAAAGACTC
This sequence comes from Triglochin maritima, assembly GCA_963682175.1. Classification (NCBI taxonomy): domain Eukaryota; kingdom Viridiplantae; phylum Streptophyta; class Magnoliopsida; order Alismatales; family Juncaginaceae; genus Triglochin; species Triglochin maritima. Next base: position 10,946,087 of record OY821793.1, on the reverse strand, counting down.
AACTATGTACACACGTAAAACACCCTCCACACCTTCTTCATGCATTGTCCTCAATGAATGTGAGCAAGATACTGCATGGATTTATGCATGAAAAATAAGAGATCTCACCAACATGAAGTACAAAGGGAAGTTCAATGTCATGTTGATGGTCACAAACCCAAATTCCCTCAAAACCTGTGAGATGCTAAAGAAAGGATACAAATACGTGAAAGAAATGGAGCCCAAATAAACAAGGGTTGGGGCTCACAACAATCGATGCTCACTGAAGGAGTCTTTTATTGTACTTTTTTTATTTTTTATTTTTTATATAACTATGTACAAACATAAGCTCCCATCTTCATTTGTCAAAAGACATCAAATGGGAACCTCAAGAGTGGGTCAATGCACTTGGAAAGGGAACATGACACCACGCAGGGCCAGAATACGCATGCGTGGGCCCCCTTCACAAAGAGCACAAAATGAAATGAGAGGTTCATGAATTGGACGCAAAGGCGTCTCATTCAAAGGATCAAACTGAAAGAGCTTGAACCTCTCAAGAGTTTGGGAAATGTGGGGCAACGGAAGAAGAGTTTCTCCCGTTGCGCTGCTGAAGTTATGATCGTCAATCCAAACTCTCCAACCAACAAGCTGGTGCTTCAGAACGAGGTCAAGAACCTCGTTAGGCATGTCCGACACACCAGGCGAACAAAAAGTGGGTCTCATACCCAAGGTATCCTCCAAGGAACTCCTATACCCTCATGAGCAATGTAATTGTTTGATGTTCCATCATTTCCAAGATGATCAGGAACAATAGTGAGAGGCAAACTCTCATCAAGTTGTTTGGAATTGAGGGGACTAGGGAGCTCTTGCTCCACCAGAGGTGAGTCCTTTGGAGGTACAACAATAAGATCATGTGGCTCAAGGGCCACGGGACAAGAAGATAAGGCACAATCCTGTGCCGACCCATTAAGAAGATGGTCCATAGTATTCTCAATTGGAATCGAATCCTCCACCAAGTGATCGTGAATTGAAACCCCAAGTCCCTCAGACTGACTAGGAGTTTGACTTTGAAAGATTGTGCTTTGAATTTGTGGATGTGGTGGTGGTGGTTCGATATCAAAAGATGAATCCTCATGTTGACATGAAAAGTTACTCTCCTCACGTTCACGTAATTGCTGCGACATTTGACTCACTTGCAGTGCCATATTTTGTATGGACTGTTGAATGGTTTCCGTGAACGTAAGGAAAGCTGGTTTCGAGGAATCAGGTATGTGGTTAACTATGAGGTCCAAGTTAGAGCTTGGGAAATTTTAGGGTTGGGTGTTGATGGGCTGAGAATGAGTCCAATGATTTGAAGTGGGGTGTTGGTAGAATTCTGGGTATTCGGGAGGAGGATACTAGGGTAGAAATGATGTATAAGAATTTGAATACGAATTGTCTCCCCACGAATCCATCCCACTCGGGTTGTACGTGGATGCGTAATGGTCATATTGAGCATTTGGAGAAAAGGTATGCTCATACTCAGGCTTTGGGGGAACGTAAGGACATTCCCCGAAATCATGACCACCCAACCCACAACAGTGACACGGTACGGCTACTGGAGCCACTGGTGCACTCATGTCTTCTACCACATGCATGAAAGACGCCAAAGGTTCTTGCAATGTCTCAGTTTGATGACCAACATATGATCCGACGCAACTAGATGGTGGTCTAGCAGTCGGTGCCTCTCTCATGTTACCCCAATATGAAGATTGCTCAGTCACACAATGAGGATTATCCCAACCATACGAGGTGTTCGTCTGAGCCACCCCAGGTTGCATTGGTCCGGAATACTAGGACGAATTGTCCTTGTCCCAACAATGATATGGATGGTCACCCATGTAACCATCCATCATCACAAAGAACTCTAGAGTCGACCACTCTCACCACCACGAGGCTAAACTCGTAAAAAGTGCTCGACTCGACCCTAAAAATGCTACCAGAGAGTGTAAAGGGGAGGAGACTATAACATAGAAGAAGGTGAGAAGAAGATGACTCAGAGGAGAAGGGATGAATCCCTAAAGCTAGCGTGGGTAACGGGAGAGGGTAGAAGCCTAATCTAGCAAGAACGGCTCAAACAATGTAATGCAATGGGTCCTTAGGCTAGACAACGCCTAACTTCGAGGTCACTAGCCTCGACACGCCTCACCTCCCTACAACGAGGACCACAATACCCAGCAAGTGATACTAAATCTGGAGATCCAGTACCTCCTACTATCGACAAGGTAGGCAACGCCGATCAGGTCATGACGGTCTCAACTAGATGACTCTCCTAGTGCGTCCGCAATCCTTAGGGCCAATGTCTACTTGCTTTTAGTTAAGGCTTGATTAAGAGTGATTTTTGGGGCCAAGGAAAGGGTGATAAAATCTCCCACCTTATCTTTTATGGGACAACCCCTCCTTAGTAGCGTTTTGATCCTAGATCTAGCAATCAATCACTCCAATCAAACGCTCAACTCACTCTTGTCCCGATGCACCTTACTAACTAATGCATGATCGAAACATGCATGAATGAGAGATTTGGCTGCACGTACCTCACGCCAGCAATCAACAACAAAATGTAAAGCAAAGAAAAGACAAATGCATGTAAGGTCTACAAATGATGCAAGACCTAGATGGCAAGAGTCTAATCTTTTGCTTTGGGTTTTATGGTCCAAGTTGATTAAAGGGTATTGAAATTAAATCTGGGAGCAAACTAGAAATTACAGCATGCAAAATAGTGCTCCTAGATAACTAAAATGAACCAAACAGAAACCAGAACAAAATTGAGAGAAAATGAGGCTCACCAGGCCACTAATTGGCGGTCCCAGACCGCTGATTTGCGGTCCCTTTTCAACATTTTGTGCTCAAACAAACACTAAAAACAAAAAATTAAAACCACTCGAATCGTCCAAAGCAAGGTCTGGACAAAGCGCCTCCCCGGTAACGGTGCCAAAAACTTGGCTGCTCGTTTTATATTAACCGCAAGTGCACGACCGCGTTGAAGCGGTGGAAAATACGGGTCGTCCACTGGGAGGTGTGTCGACTTTTGGTTTGTGCAAAGGCGAGTGGTAAAGAAAGGAGAGAAAGGTTGGTTACACTAAACTACACTAAGATGCAAAAAAGAAATGGAAGATAAGCAATAAAACTAAACCCCATAGGGGGTAGAGAAATAATGTGAATATAAAGATGTGTGTGTGTGTGTTCAATTAAGCTCCTCACAACATGTAGTGCATGAAATCATAAAACTACATCCAACTTTGCCTCCACATGAATTAAGATAAGACTACATCATTAAAACATACAACACAATAATTGGAATGAAGATAAATGAACTCATGTATAAAGACTAGACCCTACTATGCCTCCACATGAATTAAGATAAGACTATATCATTAAAACATGCAAGACATTAACCAAGGTAAAGACAACAAGAGTACATACACTACAACTTGTGTTTCGAATATTAATTCCATCCATATCCTAACCTTATCATTCCCCATAAAATAGGTCCACTAATCAAAGCATAGGCTAAGCTTCATTTAAGACCATTAGCATATCAAAGATAAGAGTGAAAACCCATTTGATGGTTATGGAAATCATATAAAGCTCAAGGGATTAAGATAACACACACTTAATACACTACATGATTATATCACATATTTCTCCACCCCCAAATGGGGATGGAACTACTCACACATATTTAAACTAACTATATTAACAAAATGAAGCATAATACTGAAATGAAAGTACACTAAGCAAGCAAGAAATACTAAATAAACTTAAAACGAAAGGAAAGACTAAACAAGCAAGCACAAATTAAAAGACAAGATTAAAAGAAACTAGAACAATTATTTTATTAACAATGACTCCCATTGAAGGTAGCATTCTTCTCCACCTTGAGTTTTTGCTTCAAGGCTCACTCCTTAGTAGAGAGAATGCCACCACGCAATGGGTAGTTTTCAATAGAAGATAAAGAGTTCTATTTATAGCCAAAGAAAAAGGCAATCCGGGACAATCCCCTGATGTGGGACTAAACAAATACCAGAAATGGACTAAATACACACTAATACGCGACCCACCAAAATCTTAGCGGATTGGGGCCAAAACAGACCGCCAATTGGCGGTCTATATGTCCCGGATCACGCTGGATTTTATTCTTGGTTTTTATGGATGTCTTTGTTGGTCTTTGATGCATCTACTTCACTTGTTGGAGGTCCGACCCGAATAGAATTACCAAAATACTCCCCATGATGGTGTGGAGTTTTCTGTTTTGGCTCTTTGGTCCTTCGATCTTACGTTCAGGTCATTCTCCCTTGCATCTTAGTCCCCAGGTCTCACAATTAAGTCATTTTCCCTGCTTTTGGGTCCTTTCATGCTTCATCTCTTCAAACCTATTTATTTCTGAAATTCAAACATAAAACTCATCACGTAGCATTGCTTAGGTGTAAGATAATGGATATAAGATACAAATATAAGCATGAAATGATGTCAATCATTCTCTATCTCCCTCTTACGCTCTGCTTCTCTCCTTATAAGGTAATCAGAGAAGGAAGAGAGGAGTGAGAGCGAGAGAAGGAGAAGAAGAGAGAGAATAACGAGAAGGGAAGGAGAGGAGGAGAGGGAAGATGAGAAGGAGGGGGGAGTCCTTCTCCCTTTATCTCCTCTTTCCCTTCTTCGCTCGTCTACCCATTCTCTATCTCCCTCTCTACCTTCTCCTCTCCCATTCTCCCTCTTCTTCCCTCTCCTTACCCTCTCCCTCTCCTTCTCCCTCCTATCCTCCTCCATTCCCTAAACTCTCCTCTCTCCCCCTTCTCTCTCTTATCTCCCCCTCTCCCCGTCTCTTTCTTCTTATCTCTCTCCTCCTCTCTCGTTTCCTCTCTCCTCCTCTATCTCTCCCTCTCTCTGCTTCTCTATCTCTACTCGCCATTCTCTATCTCGTTCCATTCCCTTTCCCACTTCTCCTCCTTTCCTTCTGTATCCTCCTCTCATTCTCTTGTTCCTCTCACCTCCTCTCTTATTCCCTCTCTCTCCTTCTTCTTCCTCTCCCCTCTTCTCCATATCGCTCCTTATCCTTCTCTCTTCTTCTTCTCTCTCCCCCTTTTATCCTTCTCTATCCTCCTCTTTCCCTTCTCCTTCTCTCGCTCGCTCTCCCTCTCTCTGTTCTTCTCTCCCACTCTTTCTTCACCTACTCTCTCTTCTCCCTCGCTCTTCTTCTCCCTCTCCCCTTTACTTCCCTGTCCTCCTCTCTCCCTCCGCTCTCCTCCTTCCCTCGCTCATTCCCTCTCTTCTCTACCTCTCTTGTTCCCTCTCCCCCTTACCTCTTCCCTCTTCTCCTTCATTTTCTATCATCCTATAGTCCTCTTCTCCACTCCTTCCTCCTCTCACTCTCCCCCTTCTTCTCTCTCCTCCCTCTCATTTTCTCTCTCTTTCCCTTCTCTATCCTCTCTCCCTCTCTCCTCTTTTCTACTCTTGTTCTCTCTCCCTCTTCCTTCTATCTCATTCTCCTCTCTCTGCTCTTCTTGTCCTCTTTTCTCCACTCTCCTTCTCTCTCCGTTCTCTATTTGTCGCTCCCGTTCTCCATCTCTCTTCTCTCTCCCCTTCCCTCTCTCTTTTCTTCTCCCTCTACCCACTTCTCTTATCTACCACTCTCCTCCTCCTCCCTGTTCTCCTTCTATTCCTCTCCTTGTTCTTCTCACCTTCTTTCTGTCTACTCCCTCTTATCCCTCTCTCTCGCTCTCTCTCCTCTTCTCACATTATCTCGCTTCTCCTTTTCTAATTCTGCCACTTATCCTGTTTCTCTTCTCCTTCTCTCTAGTTACCTCTCTCCTTATCTCCCATTCCTTCTTCCTCTCCCTCTCTCCTCTCTTCCTCTTCTCTCTCCCTCTCCTTCTCTCCCTCGCCTCCTTACTTCCCTCTCCTCGACTCTCCCTTCTCTCTCTACTCTCCCATCTCTATCTCCTCTCTCCTTCTTCCTTATCTCTTCTTCTCCCTCTTCCATCTTTTCCCCTCTCTCTTCTTCCCTCTTCTAGTTCTCTATCTCCCTTTTACTCTCTCATTCTCTCCTTATAAGGTAAGGAGAGAAGGAAGAGTGGAGCGAGAGGGAGAGAAGGGAAGGAGAGGAGGAGAGGGGAGATGAGAAGGAGAGGGAACTCCTTCTCCCTCTATCACCTCTTTCCCCTCTTTGCTGCTCTTCTCGTTCTCTCTCCCCCTTCTCCTTTCCCATTCTCCCTCTTCTTCCCTCTCCTTACCCTCTCTCTCCTCCCTCCTATCCTTTTTTTTGCAGCCCAAAAAGGGAGTCTGAGCCTTGAGGTATATTAAGTAAAAGTTTTGTACAACCTACAAAACTAAAAGTAAAAGTATGTGATCCATACTAAGTGTATGAGCCCGCTCCCAACATGGAATACTTACATACATACTACGCTAACTTCGTATTACAAACAAGTATACAAGTATACTCCTATGTTCCTATGATGCGTCTTTAGATAAACTCCATTCTCTCTCGAAATCTCTTAGTCTCCCAACGTCCTTTGCAAGCTCTCCAATCCGCTCACCCATGCCACAGATCGAGTCTTTAACTAGCCCAAATACTTCCTCCGGTCTTCTCGTCTCACCCACAAAAATTCGTCGGTTTATTTCTTGCCAACACTCATAGATCGTGGCATGAAAAGCCCACTTGCACGTCACCCTACTGATTTGGCCTCCATTGGTACTTTGGACCCTACAAGCCTCACACTCAAGGCTCCTTGCAATCCCGGTGTTCATACCGAGCTTTCGTAGGGCTGAACCCCACACACGCCTCGTGAACGCACAACGATGGGATAGGTCTTCTTCCTCTTTATAACAAAGGACACATAACGAGTCATGATGGGCACCTCTTTGTCGTATAAGTGTCTTCGTAACCTGCCGGACCCTCATAGCCTTCCAAGCTGTGATTGTGTGTTTTGGGATGTGGTGTTTATGCAAACAACTTTTGCCCAAGCCACGCTCACACCATGGGGTTTGACCCAGCCTCACGCCTCCTTGATCATGAACTTCTCACCTCTTGCCATCACCCTTCTTGGCTCATCTTCACCTCCATTAATTTGTATCTCCAAAATCTTAGCCCACAACGCCTCCATATCGCGCGACCTTGGCGGTGGAAGGTTCCATCCACCATTTCTGATAAAATAGGATACCTTAGTGTCCCAAGGGACCCCCAAATCATAGTGAAGCCTATCACCCAGGTCGAGTCTTTGGAAAGATTCCCCACACCACGGGTGTTGGAAGAAACGGATGAGCTCACCATCACTCACTCTATATTAAATAAACTTGCTTGCAATATCTCGCACCCGCAAGCCACGCTCCCCAAGCCCCCTTCACTCTTCGGTGTACAAACACCTTTCCATGCCACCGCGACCCACTTCTTTACCCCCCAAATGAACCGACACATAATACTCTCCACTTCCTTCAGCACTTGCCCTGGAATGAGGAAGGCTGAAGTCCAATAGATGCTCAAAGACAACAACACACTCCTTACAAGCTCTACGGGACCGGCCATAGAAAGGTGTGATTGCTTCCAAGTACTTAGCCTCGCCTTAATCTTCTCCAGAAGAGTCCTGCAATGTGTTCGACCCATCCTTCCTGAGTATAAAGGCATCCCAAGGTATATGACCAGGAATTCAACCCTCGGCATCCCAAGGGGCTCACAAATCCATGCCCCATGCTCCACATTTCCTCCCAAGAAAATTTGACTCTCCGAGTTGTTGTAATGGAGGCCCGAGCACACCGTAAACCTGTCCAACACATGCTTGATTACTCGAGTATTTCTCTTTGTGGCTTTGGCAAACAACAAGGCATCATCTAGAAACAAAAAGTGGGAGACCAACTCAGCCCCACAAGACAACGATTGCAGCCTACCCGGCCCCTACAACCTCCTCCTTTATAATCTCACTCAACACTTCCATGCAAAGGACAAATAAATATGGGGCAAGGGGTCACCTTGTCTCAGTCCATTTGTTGCTCGAAAAGGGCTCGAATTTTCTCCATTGACGGTCACAACAAACGAGGCTTGCATACATGCCACGATAAGCTTTCGCCAATGCAATGGGAAGCCAAACCTCTCCATAACAAGAGCAAGGAACTCCCAAGACACCGAATCGTAAGCCTTCCTTAGATCAAGCTTGATACACCTACGTCCATGGCCCTTCTCCAAGTGCATATTGTGACACACTTCATGTGCGAGGAGAATAGTGTCGTTGATCCTTCGTCCTTTGACAAATGCACTTTGCGTTTCTCCCACAAGCCTCGGTAATAGCACATTTAACCAGTTAGCTAGAATCATCACGAGGAATCTATACGTCATATTGCAAAGCGATATCGGCCTATAGTCATCCACCGTAGTAGGAGTCTTCTTCTTCGGTATCAAGGCAATATATGTCTAGTTAACTTTCTTCAAAAGCTTCCCACTCTTCAGAAAATCATCGAAAGCCTGGAACATATGCCTCTTCACAATGCCCCAAGCTGTCTTGAAGAAACACACATTCATCCCATCCGGGCCCGATGCTCGATCCCCATTTACCCCCAAGACCACACCTTCCACTTCCTTCATCTCTAGCTTTCGTATAAGCATCTCCCCATCACGTTGTCCCACTTGAGGTAGGACTGTGTGAGATGTGTCGGAGCTGATCTGAAAAGAAGTAGAAAACAAATTAGAGTAATGACGCCTTAACACCTCCCTAATCTCCCCCTCCACCTCGATTAGGACCCTCCTCACAAACTATCCTCACATTGTTGGTGGCTCTCCTCACCCGTAGGGAAGCATGGAAGAACCGGGTATTCCAGTCTCCCTTTCTCAACCATTTAACTCTTGATTTTTCCTGCACAAGGGATTCCTCCCAAACCAAAACAAGAGCAAGTTCATCTTTGGCGACACCTTCCTCAGTAAGCAAGACGATATCACTTGGGCTATCTCTCCTATCCAACCTGATCCTCGCAAGATTTGTACGGCCAGCAACCACTCGCTTCTCAACGTTCCAAAACTCCACTTCTCTCCACATTTTTAGCGCTTGCTTGACCATGTGTATCTTCGCTGTCAAACGATACATCGGTTTCCCCTCAACGTACCCCCCCCCCCCCCCCCGTGCATCCTCATCAAACCTCAAGAAGCCCTCATGCTTCACCCAAAAAATAGAGAAGCGGAACATTTGCTTGTTCTTGTGCTCCACAACCTTCGTAGAGAGGTTTAACATGGCATGATCACTAAGGTCCCGAGCCCCCAAAACATAGTAGGATGCCAGAAATGCTTTAAGCCAAGCATGTGACATAAAGATGCAGTCAATCCGAGTTTCGATGCAAGCTTCACCTTTCGAGGAATTCATCCAAGTAAACTTCTCTGCAGTTGAAGGGACCTCTAACAATTGTAATGAGTCCACACACTCATTAAACTCCTCCATTGCTGCCACGTTTAGCCCCGATCCTCCTCACTTATCCCCACCATGCCTTATACAATTGAAATCTCCTCCCACCAGCCATGGGATGCACTCCCTAGGTCCTCCCAAAGTTTTCAACGCTCCAAGTGCCCATTTTCCCCATAAATTGCTGTGATAGAAATGGACCTCCCATCTTGCTTCACACACCCCTCCAAATGGAGTAGTTGTGTATTCTCAAAAGTGACCTTAAGATCCACTACATTTTCATTCCATAGTACAAGGACACTCCCTGAATCTCTAACCATTCCATTTGAAGCCCACATGTGGCCAAATTGTTTTCTTAAACAGCTCAATTTTTCTTCAACTTCACCTTATGTTCCATTAAGCAAAAAACATCCATTCTTGCCTCCACAATACGACCTTGGATCATGTGTCCACGGACGAGTCATGGGGCTGCGGCCCCTTACTGCCACGAGTTTTTTGTTGCATTGATCCTTTCTCTAGAGTCACTTTGATCACCCCGGGCGGAGGCGATGAAGGCTCATTGTCCACGAACCGCTTAGACCTCCTCGTCTTGATAACGAAAGGATTCACCCCTGCCTTCCCACTTGCAGCCCTTTCCCCAACCTCTGCCTTAAGCACATACCCCTCCACACTCTCGCCCAAACAGCCATCCGCCCCTCCAAGAGCCTCAAACCTACCACCCTCACCCATCCTCCTTACCTCTAAACGGCCTATATCCATCTCCCTTGCCACCTTCTTAGGCGACACCCAACCTTAATCAAGCCCAAGCACCGAGGCCACACCCATAGAACACGACCCCTCTCCTGCTCCCTTACCAACACCCCCAATAAAACCCCGACCACATTCCTCCCAGCTTCCACATCTTTCCCTCCCAATGAAGCCCTCAAAATCACGAGACACACAAGTTTCAATCCCTTTGGCATGCAAAATCCCATGCCCCAATCCTTCCCCACATGAGAGTCCAGCGATTTGCTTGTGCTGGTCTCCCACTCACCAAAGGAGTCTTCCTTCCTCCACTAACCACCTTTCCACTTTGAATTTCCCCATGTGCTCCACCACTAGCATGCTTTTCACAAAAGCAGATCTGGTCTCCACTCTTATCCTTAGTCCTTATCCCATCTTCTATTTGCAAACCACGAATCTCTCCTCTCTTGTCCTCTCCTAACCACTCCCCTTCCTTTCCACGTGGCACTCCCTCACAAGCCACTTCAAGACAAGGAACACACACCAATCCGACTCCCTCCTCCCATGCTTTCTTCCCCTTGCTACATGGACCCTCCTCGCCACATGGCACCTCAGGAATGACCTCACCCTCCACATCAACCCCAACCTGCAATCCCACCTCACCATCTTCCTCACCACCCACACCTCCACCCTCAACCTTCTAACCCCCGACCACCTTCTCCCCCTCCACCACCACCCGACCTCCACCTCCCTTGCTCCTACTCCCACATCGCCATCCTCCCTCAGCCCCCGGACCCCTACCCTCTCCACCCGAAGGAACGCACACTAACCCCAAAACTCCATTGGAGCTCGGCGGGCATGGTCACCCATGTAACCATCCATCTCAACAAAAACTCTCGAGTCGACCACTCTCACCACCACGAGGCTAAGCTCGCAAAAAGTGCTCGACTCGACCCTAAAACACTAAAAGAGAGTGTAAAGGGGAGGAGACTATAACGTAGAAGAAGGTCAGAAGAAGATGACTCAGAGGAGAAGAGAAGAATCCGAAATCTAACGTGGGTAATGGGATCAGGTAGAAGCCTAACTAGCAAGCACGACTCAATCAGCTTAAGGCTATGGGTCCTTGGGCTAGACGACGCCTAACTTCGAGGTCACTAGCCTCGACACGCCTTACCTCCCTACAAAGAGGACCACAATGCCCAACAAGTGATACCAGATCCAGAGATCCAGTACCTCCTACTATCGACAAGGTAGGCAACGCCGATCTGGCCATGACAGTCTCAACTAGATTACTCTCCTAGTACGTCCGAAATCCTAGGGCCAATGTCTACTTGCTTTTAGTTAAGGCTTTATTAAGAGTGATTTTTGGGGCCAAAGAAAGGGTGATGAAATCCCCTACCTTATCTTTTATGGGACAACCCCTCCTTAGTAGCGTTTTGATCCAAGATCTAGCAATCAATCGCTCCAATCAAAACGCTCAACTCACTCTTGTCCTGATGCAATTCCTACTAACTAATGCATGGGCATACAAGATGCATGAATGAGTGTAGGAAATGTGTACCTCACGCTAGCACTCAACAACTGAAGATAAAGCTAAAAGAAAAGACGATTATATGCCTAAGTCAAGTTCATTATGCGTGACCTAAACAAATAAGAATGTCTAATCTTTTGCTTTGGATTTGAAGGCCAAGTTGATTAATGGGGATTGGTTTAATGATCTGGGAGAAAACTAGAAGTCACAACATGCAAAATAGTGCTCCCAGATAACTAAAGTGAAAGCATAAACTACCAGAAGAAAATTGAGAGCCAAAAAACACTCACCAAGCCGCCAATTGGCGGTCCAAGACCGCTGATTGGCGGTCCCTGTTGAAGCTTTTGTGCTCCAACTCGTCCAGTAGCCTCCCCTCGATCCAAAGGTCCCCTGAAACAAACAAAAACTAAAAACAAAAATTAAAACCACTCGAATCGTCCAAACCAAAGTCTGGACAAAACACCTCCCCGGCAACAACACCAAAAACTTGATTGATCGTTTTATTTAAACCGCAAGTGCACGACCGCAAGGAAGCGGTGGCAAATACGGCTCGATCCACAGGGAGGTGTGTCGACTTTTGGTTTGTTCGAAGGCGAGTGGTAAAGTAATGAGAGAATGGTTGGTTACACTAAACTACACTAAGATGCAAAAGGAAATGAAGATAAGCAATAAAACTAAACCCCATAGGGGGTAGAGAAATGATGTGAATATAAAGATGTGTGTTCGTTCAATTAAGCTCCTCACAACATGTAGTGCATCAAATCATAAAACTAAATCCAACTTTGCGTCAACATGAAATAAGATAAGACTATATCGTTAAAACATACAAGACAATAATTGGAATGAAGCTAAATGAACTCATGTATAAAGACTAGACCCTACTATGCCTCCACATGAAATAAGATAACCCAATATCATTAAAACATACAAGGCATTAGCCAAGGTAAGGGCAACAAGAGTACATACACTACAAATTGTGTTTCCAATATTAATTCCATCCATATCTTCACTCTTATCTTTGATATGCTAATGCTCTTGAATGAAGCTTAGCTTATGCTTAGATTAGTGGACCTATTTTATTGGGAAAGATAAGGTGAGGATATGGATGGAATTAATATTGGAAACACAATTTGTAGTGTATGTACTCTTATTGCCTTTACCTTGGTTAATGCCTTGTATGTTTTAATGATATGGGGTTATCTTATTTCATGTGGAGCCATAGTAGGGTCTAGTCTTTATACATGAGTTCATTTAGCTTCATTCCAATTATTGTCTTGTATGTTTTAACGATATAGTCTTATCTTATTTCATGTTGAGGCAAAGTTGGATTTAGTTTTATGATTTCATGCACTACATGTTGTGAGGAGCATAATTGAACACACACACACACACACACACATCTTTATATTCACATCATTTCTCTACCCCTTATGGGGTTTAGTTTTATTGCTTATCTTCATTTCCTTTTGCATCTTAGTGTAGTTTAGTGTAACCAACCATTCTCTCCTTTCTTTACCACTCGCCTTCGAACAAACCAAAAGTCGACACACCTCCCTGTGGATCGACCCGTATTTGCCACCGCTTCAACGCGGCCGTGCACTTGCGGTTTAAATAAAATGATCAATCGAGTTTTTGTGGATCGTTTTATTTAAACCGTAAGTGCACAGCCATGTTAAAGCGGTGGCAAATACGGGTCGTCCACTGAGAGGTGTGTCGACGTTTGGTTTGTATGAAGGCGAGTGGTAACGAAAGGAGAGAAAGATTGATTACACTAAACTACACTAGAATGCAAAAGGAAATGAAAGCTAAGTAATAAAACTAAACCCCATGTGGGGTAGATACATAATGTGAATATAAAGATGTGTGTGTGTCCAATTATGCTCCTCACAACATGTAGTACATGAAATCATAAAACTAAATCCAACTTTGCCTCCACATGAATTAAGATAAGACTACATGATTAAAACATACAAGACAATAATTGGAATGAAGCTAAATGAACTCATGTATAAAGACTAGACCCTACTATGCCTCCACATGAATTAAGATAAGACTATATCATAAAAACATACAAGGCATTAACCAAGGCCAAGGCAACAAGAGCACATACACAACAAGTCATGCTTCCTATATTAATTCCATCATTATCCTTACCTCATCATTCCCCATAAAATAGGTCCACTAGTCTACGCATATGCTAAGCTTCATTCAAGAGCATTAGCATTTCAAAGACGAGTGAAATCTCATTAGATGGTTATGGAAATCATATAAGGCTCAAAGGATTAAGATAACACACACTACTACATTACATAATCATATCACATTTCTCCACCCCAAATGGGGATGGAACTACTAACTACTCATTACGCTAACTACATTAACAAAATGAAACATATTACTGAAAAGAAATTCAACTAAGCCAGAAAGGAACATTAAAGAAGCTAATTGAAAGAAACATAAACTAAAGAAACATGCAAGAATTAAAAGACAAGATTAAAAGAAACTAAAACAATTATTTTATTAACAATGACTCACATTGAAGGTAGCATTCTTCTCAACCTTGAGTTTTGCTTCAAGGCTTACTCTAAGCTTTTCTGGATAGGCGGTCTATATGGTCCGGATCACGCTGGATTTTATTCTGAGCTTTTCTGGATGTCTTTGTTGGTCTTTGATGCATCTACTTCACTTTTTGGAGCTCCGACCGGAATAGAATTGCCAAAATACTCCCCATAATGGTGTGGAGTTTTCTGTTTTGCTCTTTGGTACTTCGTGAAGGGAATGTGTTGTAAAAGTTTTACTTTTAAATGTCAATTATTATGAGTTGAATGAGAAATCATTTTGTTCCTTGTTTATGTTATTCGTCTTTCAGAAGTGTTAAGGAAGAGGCTCTTGGTCCTTAACCGTAGAGCTCTAAAAGATATTGGTTTACATAAAACAAAAGATATTCGCAATCATGGTAATTAACATGGGACATTAATTACCGGGTTAAGATTGTCGTGTTTGGTCATAGATCATTGTAGCTCTACAAGTGAGTGACAACACGGGTATGCAAAAGAGGAAAATATTACTTTTGTATACTGAATAGACCTAATAAGCAAAATATTATAGGAATGTGTTTCTGTGTCATTAATATTTTACTGTGTCCTTGGTCCTTTGATATGAGACTTATATCCGATAGCTTAAGGAGTTCTTAATTAGACTAGTGTCCTGAGCTATCGATGAGTGTAGTGTAAAGGCATTAGTTGGTTAAGTATAACTTTCGTTGGAGAAGATAGTTAGTCAAAAGATTATCATTGCCCCTCTTAATTGAGTGATGATATTAGTGAGCCCCTTGATAAAGCAAAGTTATAATGTGCACAATGTGATTTGAGTTAAGTCACATATTTATAACTAGCTTAAAGAGATCAAGAAATGAATACTAATACAAAGATGACACAATACTACTTTGTGTGTATTCTTAATATCATGGGGCAAGGGACGGACACAAGTGGTGCACTCCATCACTAATTGGATCGGGTTTTGGTTCGAGTGGAATTAAGACATCTAAGTAATTGGGAGCTATAATGTGTAGCTAGATACCCCTTATATCTTGTGATATTAAGCTCTTAATATCATTGCCAACTTAGTTTAGATCCTCCCATAGGTCACACCACAAAACTGGGAAACGAGTAATGGGGATTTTGAGTTCATAGGATGTGTCGGGTTTCATGTAGAAAATATGACACATGGGGTGAACAAGCAAAATGAAAATTATGTTGTGATTAATAACATAATTAGAATCTAAATTAAATTCATATGTGATGTAAATATTATGGGGTGTAATGATTGATCATTACATAGGATAATATGTTACATAAGTTGTGAATTTACTACTAATCCCTAAATGTCAAATTTTGTAGGGGTTAAACCGAACCTTGAAACGGTCGACCGAACCTTGAAACGGTCGACCGATCCAGACGGTATTTAGCAGAATTACTTTAAGAATTAATTAGATCATGCATGGAATTTGTCCATAATTGATTTAATTCGTGGCTAATATTATTTATTATTAAATAATGGATGGTTAGATGGAATTTTGCATGAGATCATGGGCAAGGGGTTGCACATGAATAGGTAATTTGGAGAGAGCTTATAAATACAAGCTTATTTCATTACCCAATTAATCTAATTCATTATTTCTTGTGCAAAAATTCTCTCTCCATAATTCTCCACGAAATTTCCACAAATTCTTAAGTTTAGATTTAGTTTCAAGAGGTCATCTTCTCAAGGAAACTAAAGGGGTTAGTAATTGGATTCTAAACTCTATTGGAGATCGAGACGCTAACTCTTCTCTCTCCAATCTCGTTTAGAGTTAAGTGAAATCTCGGAGGCATCCGGCGCAGCAACAAGCATCCACAGCGTCTCCGAATCTTCAAGAAGTTTTAGACAACTTCTAGGTATGAATTTCGGAGACTCATGTTTGTTTTAATAATTTTTTAAAACTAGTTATTGAAACAAACCAATACATGCATGAAATAAAACGTAGAAAATTGTAGATGATCCTTATTATACATAAAAATTTCGAAAATATATATGTATAATTAAACATGAAATCCAACAGTGGTATCAGAGCATTAGGGTTCAATTTTCTTATGATTTAAGGCTATAAACGAATTTAGTTTGTCATCTAGGATTTAAACAATTCGGTTTACCGGTTTTTCGGTGTATGGATGTTTTGTTGATATAATTCTCTGTAATAATTCATCTGAATGTTTTAAGAGTTTTAAAACATGCCATGTAATTATTAGAATTAAGATTAAGACATTAGTCTAACTTACAATAATTTCGTTTTATTTAAAAACGATTATTTTGTAAGAGAATCAACAAAACGTTTTTAATGAATCGTTTTATTTAAGTTCATCTTTCCATTGGAAATTGGATGGACAGCGGTTCAACATTAATTTTTGAACTATGGATGAATGAAAAATGTTTATAATGGATTTCAAAATATTTTTCAAAGAATTGTTTAGGATTCTAGATGATTGATAAATTAGATTCTGTAGTTTATAGCAATTGCGTGCATGGATGCTTGAGTTGCTTTGCAGGATTGTGAGTTTATAAGTTCCAGATCAGCAATTATGAATGTATGTAATCATTATTATACAGGGGCTTATGTATGTAAAAGCCAAAATTCTCTCTCTTTCCGTCTTTTAGATAGTTGCATTTGCATATGAGAGGTTTTTACATAGGACTTGCACTAGTTGGTTTTTTATCGAATGTGAGGAGCATGTTTATTTTCTGTAAAATCTACATCTCCGGTGCAAGAGGAAGTCGCCGCTGTAGCGCATTGATCGAGGATCGAAGATCAGGGATCGAGGATCGAGGATCGAAGGGAACATATAAACTCACACGATGTGGATTGTGTGAATGTTTAATTTCTGTTTTTATCTTGCTATGCATGTGATGAATGTGTTGAATGTTAGGATGTGTATGATTAATAATATGCATGATAACCTAAAATTCTAAATCACATGTTAAATTGTCCAAACAAAAATTAAGAATAAATTTCCTTCTTATTTCATCCACTAGCAGCCATTGATCGAGGGATACTTTGCTCGCCCTTAGCGGGAGATAGCTCCCTCCATGTTTGGGAATAGTGGGAGATATAATGCTTGTCTGTTGTTGTTCCACAATTAAATATATGAGGTGTCTTTCACCCTAGTGAACCCCAAGTATGTTTAGTTGCGAATACAATGGATAAACGTATCTCGTATCAAATGAAAATAAGTTTTCTTAACATTACCTAGAGCCCTCGCTCGGTTTTGGGAAAACATTTTTCTTACGAGGATAGGTCGTATTCCCTCATAATTAAAACGACAAGAGTCACAAGAGTTTGAAGATGCTAAATGTTGCTAAAATTCAAAAAGGTTGTGATTAGAAAATGTTTTCTTACCTTGATATTGTAATGTATTCGATAGCCCTTAGCTAGTCTATATTACGATTGATGGGATCTTGGATTGTTGCATTTATGGGCAAAATTTTTATTTGCAACATTTACATTTATATTCAATATATGTATGCATGTGTATTAAAACATAAAATTGGCATTAAAATCCTATATGATTTATTTTGTAGAAAAATGGCGAACATCCAACCTATCGTACGATACATGATAGAAAAACACCCTTTAGCAAATGATGGCTCAAACTTCATTAGTTGGCAACTCAAACTCAACATCGTGTTAAAGTTTGAGAAACTGTCTCACATTTTGGAAGGTCCAATCCCAAAGTGGAATGAGAGATTAACCGATGAAGAGAAAGAGGCTAAAGCCAAGTGGGAAGACCAAGAGAACCAAGTTCACGGTCTTATGCTAGCATCCATGGGTGACTCGCTCCAAGCGAAATACTTGGATTCAAAACCCACGAAGACCATGGAGGCTTTATCAAAGATGTTCATGGATAGTGCCCGAAAGGAGCGCTATAAGACCACCATCGCACTCACAAGGTGACATATGGCGGAGGGAACATCGGTATCTATGCATTTTCTCACGATGCAAGGATACCTTGAGAAGTTGGCAAAGCTCTCTTCACCAATGCCCGAGGACATTGCTGAAGATATGATTCTTGGCTCTCTAGCCCGTCCTTTAAGGACTTTGTGATGCACTATCATGTGCGTGAAAAAGGGGTGAGTCTTGAGGAGCTTCACAACGCTCTCAAAACTACTGAAGTTGACATGGGCAAGGGTAGGGACAAGCAAGTCCTTGCCGTCCATGGGAGGAGCCAAAAGATTGGTAAAGGAAAGGGCAAATCTACCAAAAGTGGTTCAATCAAGAGCAAGGGAGTAGGAGGTGCTCATAAGAGTGCCTCGAGGGGGAAATCTCAGATATCTCCAACTCCCAATACGGAGTGCTTTCACTGCGGTGAAAAAAGACACATCCGGCCAAATTGCCCCAAGTACAAGGAAGACCTTGACAACGGAGTGATTGAATGTCGGCGCCCCAAAAAGGGCAAAGGTATATTTGTTATTGAAATAAATTTAGCCACCTCTGTCCAGGATTTGGTAATTGATACCGGATCTTGTGCTCACATAGTTTCTAATGTGCAGCTACTCATGGATAGGAAGGAACTCGTAAGGAACGAGATTAAATTGAAGGTCGGAAATGGTGCGAACGTGTCTGCGGTTGCACAAGGTTCTGTGGTGCTTCAATTATGTAGTGGTTTAAATTTATGTCTAAAGAATGTTTATTATGTACCTTTGATTAGCAAGAATATTATTTCTGTATCATGTCTGGATATGGATAATTTTAATATAAATATTTCAAATTCTTGTTTGTCTATATCGAAGAATGGTGTTTTCTATGCAAATGCGTTCATAAGGAATGGTCTCTATTTGCTTGAATTGGATAATAAACAAATCTTTAATACCAATAACAAAAGACTTAAGACCACTCACGAGAATGATACTCTCTTGTGGCACTATCGTCTTGGTCACATAAATGAAAAGCGCATCAAGAAATTGCAAGAAGCTAACCTTCTTGGTCTACTTGATTTTAAATAATTGGAGACGTGCCAACCATGTCTAATGGGAAAAATGACCAAAAAGTCTTTCAAGAAGAAAGGTCCAAGGGCGAATGGCTTGTTGGATTTGATACATTCAGATGTATGTGTTCCAATGAGTACTAGTGCACGAGATGGTTTCAGGTACTTCATTACGTTCACGGATGATTATAGTCGTTATGGCTATGTTTAACTAATGAAAAACAAAAGTGATTCTTTTGACAAGTTCAAAGAATTCAAGAATGAAGTAGAGAACCAACTCGACAAGAAAATCAAGTTTCTACGAACGGATCGTGGAGGTGAGTACTTAAGTGCCGAATTTGACTCATACCTAAAGGAGTTTGGCATTGTACCTCAACTCACCCCTCTCGGTACACCTCAGTGGAATGGGGTATCCGAAAGGAGGAATAGGACATTGCTCGACATGGTTCGGTCAATGATGAGTCATGCGGAATTACCTCTTTACTTTTGGAGTTATGCACTACAAACTGCGGCTTACACACTAAACAATGTTCCATCCAAATCCGTGGAGAAAACTCCTTATGAGCTATGGAGTGGTGAAACACCTAAGCTCAACTTTCTCAAGATTTGGGGTTGTGAGGCTTACGTCAAGAGATTGATGTCGACCAAACTTCAACCAAAAGCGGATAAGTGCTTCTTTATTGGTTATCCTCGTGAGACAAGTGGATACTACTTTTGGCATATCACCTCCAATCGAGTGATTGTAGAGAGGGATGCCACATTTCTGGAAAAGGAATTTCTAGAAAGAGTAAAAAGTAGTGGGAGTAGGGTTGTGCTTGAGGAAGCTCAAGATACTCTACAAGATCATGACATGAATGATGACATTCAAGATCATGAAGGCCCAACCGAGATTCCTTTGGTTAGTGGGAGCATGAGCGAGAGACCATCACAAGAAATTGTGAGAGAATCTCAATCATCCCCACCAAGTGTACGTTCAAGAGTTGAACGTGAACCCACTCCTCAAGAAATTGTGGAAGAAGTTCGAGAGACACGAGAAGAACCAAAAGAACTTAGAAGGTCAACAAGGGAAAGGAAGAAACCCGATTTGTATCTGGGACTTCATGAAATCATGGTTCTAGATACCAATGATCCCTTGACCTTCCAAGAATCAATGGAAAGGGAAGACTCCAAACTATGGCTTAAGGTCATGAAATCCGAAATAGAATCCATGTATGATAATCAAGTGTGGAACTTGGTTAACCTTCCTCAAGGGAAAAAGGCCATTCAAAATAAATGGGTTTTCAAGAGGAAGATGGACATGGATGGGAACTTCACAACCTACAAAGCGAGGCTTGTAGCGAAGGGTTTCACTCAAGTTCAAGGAATTGACTATGATGAAACTTTTTCACCGGTTGCCATGTTCAAGTCTATTCGGATAATGCTCGCTATTGCTGCATTTCATGATTATGAAATATGGCAAATGGATGTCAAAACGGCGTTCCTTAATGGGAACTTCGAGGAGGATGTGTACATGGTACAACCTCAAGGTTTTGAAGATCCAAAGAATAGCGAAAAGGTATGCAAGCTTCAAAGATCGATTTATGGATTGAAGCAAGCATCAAGGAGTTGGAACAAACGCTTTGACGAGGAAGTGAAGAAGCTTCACTTCATTCAAAGTAAGGAAGAACCTTGTGTATACAAGAAGGTTAGTGGGAGCCATGTAGTATTCCTAATCTTATATGTCGATTACATATTGCTTATGGGCAATCATATTCTTTGCTTGAGCAAACGAGAAGTTCATTGAAATCTGAATTTTCAATGAAAGACATGGGTGAGGCTCAATACATCTTGGGAATCGAGATATATCGAGATAGATCTCGTAGCCTCATTGGCCTAAGTCAACGTGCATACATTGACAAGGTCTTGGAAAGGTTCAAGATGAACAACTCCAAAAAGGGCAGTGTGCCAATGAGTATGGGTGTGCAACTCAAGAAGTCTCAACGTGCGCAATCACGTAAGGACTTAGAGTACATGAAGGATGTCCCTTATGCTTCGGCAATTGGGTCGATCATGTACGCGATGACTTGCACAAGACCCGATGTCTCGTATGCTCTAAGCGTGACAAGTCGTCACCAATCCAACGCAGGTCCTGAGCATTGGACTGCGGTCAAGAATATCCTGAAGTACCTTAACCGGACTAAGGATAAGATTCTTGTTTATGGAGGACAAAGGGAATTGATAGCTGAAGGTTACTCGGATGCGAGTTTCATGAGTGATCGAGACGATAGAAGGTCGCAATCAGGATACGTCTTCCTTTCTGAATGGTGGAGCTGTGAGTTGGCGTAGTTGGAAGCAAAGCACTACTGCCGACTCAACCACTGCTTCCGAAGTAATGGCTGTCGCTGAAGCGAGTAAGGAAGGAGTGTGGATTAAGAAGTTCCTTGAAGAGCTTGGAGTAGTTCCCTCGAGCGAGGGACCAATAGAGTTGTTTTGCGACAATAGTGCATCTATCTCGCAAATCAAGGATCCCAAAGCACACCACAAAGTGAAGTACATGGATCGTAAGTACTTCGTGACGCGTGACCTCATCGACGAAGGCAAAATAAATCTGTTATGGGTGGACACCAACAGCAACACAACTGATCCATTCACAAAACCCTTATCCCAAGCCAAGGGCGAAATGCATTTCGAGTCCATGGGATTGAGGAACCATGTAGATTGGCTTGATGATTGATATGTAATGGGGTTTACCCTAGTTATTATTGTTTTATGCATTGAGTATGTATGAGAAAGAAAACTTTAATAACAAGTGGGAGATTGAAGGGAATGTGTTCTAAAAGTTTTACTTTTAAATGTCAATTATTATGAGTTGAATGAGAAATCATTTTGTTCCTTGTTTATGTTATTCGTCTTTCAGAAGTGTTAAGGAAGAGGCTCTTGGTCCTTAACCATAGAGCTCTAAAAGATATTGGTTTACATAAAACAAAAGATATTCGCAATCATGGTAATTAACATGAGACATTAATTACCGGGTTAAGATTGTCGTGTTTGGTCATAGATCATTGTAGCTCTACAAGTGAGTGACAACACGGGTATGCAAAAGAGGAAAATATTACTTTTGTATACTGAATAGACCTAATAAGCAAAATATTATAGGAATGTGTTTCTGTGTCATTATTATTTTACTGTCCTTGGTCCTTTGATATGAGACTTATATCCGATCGCTTAAGGAGTTCTTAATTAGACTAGTGTCTTGAGCTATCGATGAGTGTAGTGTAAAGGCATTAGTTGGTTAAGTATAACTTTCGTTGGAGAAGATAGTTAGTCAAAAGATTATCATTGCCCCTCTTAATTGAGTGATGATATTAGTGAGCCCCTTGATAAAGCAAAGTTATAATGTGCACAATGTGATTTGAGTTAAGTCACATATTTATAACTAGCTTAAAGAGATCAAGAAATGAATACTAATACAAAGATGACACAATACTACTTTGTGTGTATTCTTAATATCATGAGGCAAGGGACGGACACAAGTGGTGCACTCCATCACTAATTGGATCGGATTTTGGTTCGAGTGGAATTAAGACATCTAACTAATTGGGAGCTATAATGTGTAGCTAGATACCCCTTATATCTTGTGATATTAAGCTCTTAATATCACTGCCAACTTAGTTTAGATCCTCCCATAGTTCACACCACAAAACTGGGAAACGAGTAATGGGGATTTTGAGTTCATAGGATGTGTCGGGTTTCATGTAGAAAATATGACACATGGGGTGAACAAGCAAAATCAAAATTATGTTGTGATTAATAACATAATTAGAATCTAAATTAAATTCATATGTGATGTAAATATTATGGGGTGTAATGATTGATCATTACATAGGATAATATGTTACATAAGTTGTGAATTTACTACTAATCCCGAAATGTCAAATTTTGTAGGGGTTAAACCGAAATTTGACAAGTCTGCAGAACAGTGCTCAAACGGTCGACCGGTTAGCAGTAAACGGTCGACCGGACGTGTCTCGACCGATAACAGGGAATTTTCATCTGTTCGAACGGTCGACCGAATGTGATCGGTCGGTCGACCGAACATTGCGATGGAATAATTTCTGTTACGAACGGTCGACCGAGTTATAGAACGGTCGACCGAAACAAGGTTCGAGCGGTCGACCGAACCTTGAAACGGTCGACCGGTCCAGACGGTTTTCAGCAGAATTAATTTAAGAATTAATTAGATCATGCATGGAATTTGTCCATAATTGATTTAATTCGTGGCTAATATTATTTATTATTAAATAATGGATGGTTAGATGGAATTTTGCATGAGATCATGGGCAAGGGGTTGCACATGAATAGGTAATTTGGAGAGAGCTTATAAATACAAGCTTATTTCATTACCCAATTAATCTAATTCATTATTTCTTGTGCAAAAATTCTCTCTCCATAATTCTCCACGAAATTTCCACAAATTCTTAAGTTTAGATTTAGTTTCAAGAGGTCATCTTCTCAAGGAAACTAAAGGGGTTAGTAATTGGATTCTAAACTCTATTGGAGATCGAGACGCTAGCTCTTCTCTCTCCAATCTCGTTTAGAGTTTGGTGAAATCTCGGAGGCATCCGGCGCAGCAACAAGCATCCACAGCGTCTCCGAATCTTCAAGAAGTTTTAGAGAACTTCTAGGTATGAATTTCGGAGACTCATGTTTGTTTTAATAATTTTTTAAAACTAGTTATTGAAACAAACCAATACATGCATGAAATAAATCGTAGAAAATTGTAGATGATCCTTATTATACATAAAAATTTCGAAAATATATATGTATAATTAAACATGAAATCCAACACTTCGGTCTTACGTTCAGGTCCTTCTCCCTTGCATCTTAGTCCCCAGGTCTCACAATTAAGTCATTTTTCCATGCTGTTGGGTCCTTTGATGCTTCATCTCTTCAAACCTATTTATTTCTGAAATTCAAACATAAAACTTGTCACGTAGCATTACTTAGGTGTAAGATAATGGATATAAGATACAAATAAAAAAAATAAGCATGAAATGATGTCAATCATCTATGTTCAAGCTGCAACAACTTAGCATAGACTTCATCCATCTTAGGCTTGTCCCCTTTGCACTGAAGGATGATGCCAGGAAGTGGTTGTACAATAACCATGCGAATGCCTTTAGGACTTGGGATGAGTTTCAGTCTGCATTCCTCAAGAAGTACTTTCCAAATCATCAGACTCAAAAACTGAGAAACGAAATCAATTCGTTTTATCAACATGAGACAGAATCAGTCCATGCATACTTAGAGAGGTTCAAGGAGCTACTATCCTCATGCCCTCACCATGGCATTGAGTTGTGGCGCCTGTGTCAGATTGTTTACGAGGTTCTTCACATCCCGTCCCGAACGCTCCTTGAGTCCATGTGTCAAGGAGAGTTCTTAGGAAATGATGAAAGGGAGGCATGGACTTTCCTAGAAGACCTCGCCGAGAAAACCATGCAATGGGAGAGTGTAAGGGAACCACCTGCATCATCTAGCATAGGAGCGAGGATCGCAAATGCAAACTCGACTAGATCGGGTGCCGCATTTGCCGTTGATAACACTACGGCCACTGAGGTGCACATGGCGGTCTTAATGCGCCGTATGGATTCGATTGAGCTCCAAAACCAGCACGATGTGTCACATGTGTCTGCATCTGGTTCAGTTCCATGTCATTTATGTGGTAGGATAGGTCATATAGGGGGTGAGTGTGCATCCATTCCTCCTGAGATGGAACATGTCAATGCCATCTATGATAGATCCAGGAATGACCCATATTCATCGTCATATAACCCTGGATGGAGGAACCACCCTAGATTTTCATGGAACCATAACACTTCTTCAGGTGGTCCTTCAAACTTTTCTCGACCACCTAACCGAGCAAACCACCCTCCCATGCAATCACAGTCTCATCAGCCACCCCAAAGTCAAAACACTAACCCACCAGGTTTCCCAAATTCTAACAACTTGGAAACCCAGTTTAATTCGCTTGAGAACTTAACTTGTGGAATTGAGACCTCTGTTAAAAACTTTATGTCATCCACGAGTCAAGTCCTCACTTTGAATCAGCAGACCATCAAATCTCTTGAGCTTCAGATGGGCCAATTGGCTCAGTCTGTACATGAGAGAGAGAGGGAGTCTGCCTGGCCAACCTGTGGCTAACCCTTGTGCTCAACTTCACTCGAACATGAAAAATGCAAGTTCAAGACTACAGGGGGGGCAAGTGAACTACGTGGAAGAACCTGTGGACCATGTTAATGTCATTGTGACCCTGAGAAATGGGAAGCATGTCAAGAACCATGTTTCCTGTGCAGCCCCCTTGTGGGAATGAGGGTGAGAGTAATACACCAATGCCTCCTTCTCCAACTCCGTATAAGACATACCTACCAAAAGCTCCTTATCCTAGTAGGTTGTCTAATAAGCAGAGTGACAGTGTGGATAAAATGCTGGAGATATTTAAGAAAGTGAATGTCAACATTCCTTTGTTAGACATGATTCAACAAATACCTCTCTATGCAAAATTCCTGAAGCATGTACAACTAAGAGAAAAACCAACGTCCCTAGCAAAGCCTTTTTGGTGGCTAGTGTGAGCTCGATCATTTCGAACCCAACTTATGTAAAATTGAACGGCCTAGGTAGTCAAACAATTGCATGTATCATTGGGGACTCTCCATTAATAATGTCTTGCTAGATCTAGGGTCGGCAGTTAACCTCTTACCAGCTTCTGTGTATCAACGATTAAGCCTAGGCGAGCTCAAGCCTACGAAAACAACTTTGCAGTTGGCTGATCGTTCGATTAAAGTCCCGTTGGGGGTCATTGAAGATGTCCTAATCAAGGTCGGTGATTTCATATTTCCTGTTGACTTCATCGTCGTTGAGACCGAACCAATTAAGACTACCACTCTCAGATTCCATTGATTTTGGGTAGACCTTTTTTGGCAACGTCAAATGCCTTGATCAATTGTCGTACTGGACTCATGAAATTGTCGTTCGGGAACTTGACCGTGACATTCCATGTGCTCAATATGTCTATGCAGCCGACATCTTTCGAGGACGCCAGGGAAGTTAATCTGATCCGGAACTTGGAAGAAGAAATAGAAGAAGAGTATCCCCTGATTCATGAAAATCTAAGTGCTTATATCATGGATAATTCCGATCATGAAGAGGACGAGGACGAGTTGAGCAATGATGTGCATGTTGTTCAGTACATGCAAGCTCCTCCTATCTTACATCTCGAGCTAGATATGACGCCTCGCCTTGAGAAACCACCCTCAATTGAGCTTAAAGAACTCCCTAAGCAACTGAAACACGTTTTTCTCGGTCCCAACAGGTCATTTCTGGTGATTTTTTCATCGATGTTGACTGGTGATTAGGAAGAACGTCCGATTCAAGTCCTAAAGGAGCACAAATCAACCATTGGGTGGTCCTTAAAGGACATTAAAGGGATAAGTCCTGACATCGTGCAGCACCACATCTTTATGGAGGATGAGGCACGACCACATCGCGACCCACAAAGGCATTTAAATCCATCCATGACAGAAGTAGTTAAGAAAGTGATCATCAAGTGTTTAGATCATGGCATCATTTCCCCCATTTCGGACAGTACTTGGGTAAGTCCTGTCCACGTTTTGCCCAAGAAGTTGGGTATCATTCTTGTCCAGAATGACAACAATGAGCTCGTACCCACACGACTTCAAACTAGGTGGCGAGTTTGCATTGACTATAGGAAGTTTAACGCGGTCACGCGTAAGGACCACTTCTCTCTACCTTTCATCGACCAGATGTTGGAGGGACTCGCTGGACACGCCTATCACTGTTTCCTTGATGGTTATTCGGGGTACAATCAAATCCGAGTCGGCCCCGAAGACCAGGAGAAAACCACGTTCACTTGTCATTTTGGGACGGTTGCGTATAGACGGATGCCTTTATGACTATGCAATGCATTGGCAACATTCCAACGTTGCATGTTGAGTATCTTTTTCGATATGGTGGAGAACTTCCTTGAGATTTTCATGGATGATTTCTCGGTTCATGGCACCTCCTTTGATGAGTGCTTGCACCACCTGAGCCTTGTTCTCAAAAGGTGTTCGGAAACGAACTTAGCCCTTAATTGGGAATAGTGTCATTTAATGGTTACAAAAGGCATCATTTTAGGTCACGTGGTATCTCGTGATGGTATCGAGGTGGATAGGGCAAAGATTAAGCTTATTTCTAAGCTTCTGCCACCCACCTCGGTAAAAGAATTCCGGTCATTCCTTGGACACACCAATTTTTACCGGCGGTTTATTAAGGATTTCAGCAAGATAGCTCACCCCTTGACAAGCTTGCTTGCTAAAGGTACCTCTTTTGAGTTCACACCCGAGTGCATGACTGCATATGAGTTTCTGAAGCGTGAGTTGACCTCCGATCCTATTGTTAAGGCACTGGTGTGGACTCTACCTTTCGAGCTGATGTGTGATGCATCTGACTATGCGATAGGAGCAGTTTTGGGTCAGAAAGTCGACAAATTGTCCCATGTGATCTACTATACAAGTCGTACTCTCAAAGACACCCAACTCAACTACTCCGTTACTGAGAATGAGTTCCTCGCGATCATATTTGCATTGGAAATTTTTTGCCAGTACCTCATTGGGTCGCATGTCATCATCTACACTGATCACTCATCTCTCCGCTACCTTTTGTCTAAAAAGGATGCGAAACCCCGTCTCCTGCGTTGGATCTTGTTGTTGCAAGAGTTCGACCTTGAAATACGGGACAAGAAGGGATGCGAGAATGTCATGGCTGATCACCTCTCTCGCATCCCAGTTAATCTTTCACCGGATCCACCGGTGAACGAGTTCTTCCCTGATGAGAACCTTATGGCAATAGCCTCACCCCCTAGTTTGCTGACATTGTGAACTATTTAGCAACCGGGAAGGTGTCGACTCATTGGAGACACAGTGAGACAGCGAAGTTCAAGTCGTTAGTCAAGCACTTCTATTGGGATAATCCCTACTTATTTAAGTACTGTGACGATCAAATCATAAGGAGGTGCATTTCTAATGACGAGATTCAGAGTGTCTTGTCCTTTTTCCATAAGGAGGCATGTGGTGGGCACTTCGGTGCCAAAAAACCGCTGCCAAAGTGCTTCAATGCGGTTTTTACTGTCCCACGTTGTTCCAAGACGCTATTGAATTTTGCAAAGCATGAGATAGGTGCCAATGTGTGGGCCACATTGGCAGACGAGATATGATGCCACTCAATCCTATTTTAGTGGTCAACATCTTTGATGTTTGGGGAATTGACTTCATGGGCCCTTTCCCCGTGTCCCATGGTCACACTTACATCCTTGTGGTGGTTGATTATGTGTCAAAGTTGGTTGAAGCAATCCCCACTCGCACTAACGATCACAAGGTTGTGATCAAGTTTCTCAAAGAACACATCTTTGCGAGGTTTGGGACACCTTGTTGTATCATTAGTGATCGGGGTACACACTTTGTGAACCGATCCCTTGAGGTAGTGTTGAGGAAATATTCCATCACGCACAAGTTGGCCACACCTTATCATCCTCAAACCTGTGGGCAGGTGGAAATTTCCAACCCTCAACTCAAGCAAATTCTTGAGAAAACGGTTAATGCTTCAAGGAAAGATTGGTCGGTCAAGCTTAAAGATGCATTGTGGGCTTTCCGCACTACATTTACAACCGACCTTGGCATGTCCCCTTACTGGATAGTTTATGGCAACGCTTGCCATCTTCTGGTAGAGCTTGAGCACCAGCCATTATGGGCAATCAAACATCTTAACATGAGTCTTGATGTTTTCGGTGCCAATCACAAGTTAGACCTCAACGAGTTGGAGGAGTTGAGAAATGAAGTATATGAGAATGCCAAGATTTGCAAGTCCCACACTAAAAAATTTCATCATCGCTTGGTCTGAATCAAATCCTTAGAGGTGGGACAAAAGGTCTTGTTGTATAATTCTCGCCTCAACTTGTTTCCAGGGAAACTTCAGAGTCGTTGGTCAGGGGCCTTTATTTTTTTAACCATCTTGCCTAACAGGGCGGTTGAGATTCAGAATCCAAGGAATGGGGACGTGTTCAAAGTTAATGGACAACGCCTCAAACCGTACTTGGAGGGACCACGCCAGAGGTCGAGGAGGAAGTCGTGTCTTTACACAAACTCCCCATAGATGTGGTCACTTGACGTGATCCATCGCTTCATTTATTTGTACATATCATTGTTCTTAAAAAAAGTGAAAAATGAAGGAAAGTAAAAAATTAGAGTACCTTTTGGATATTTTCCCGTTTCTTTGTTAAAACGTGTGATGCCTTGCCCTACTCATTCTCCACCAGAAGAAAAAATGCGTCTTTCTCTATCTTTCCGCCACCACCGAAATTTCATTCCGAGATCTCACCAACAGATCGCTAATCAGCGGTTTTCCACCGCCAATCAGCGGTCCGTTAATGTTTGTTTGTCTTATTTCTTCGTCGGGTGGGTGGATTTGGTGCCTTCTATTGGTTCCATTGGTGGAGTGCTCGTTTGCTGCTGGTGTTGACGTGCGGTGGTCTCCGCCCCTCTCGTGCCGTGTTCATCTTCACCGTCATGTGCTCCGCCGTTAAAGCTCGCCAAGGTAGGTGCAGGTATGGCCAGCCACCATTTAATTCCAGAACTTAATTTTGCCTCCCTGATTCGTGAATTCGGAGAACCCTTCTACGATAGAATCGTAGCTAAAGGGTGGTACCATTTGTTGTATGAGGGCGACGAAACCATGTACGTAGAGCCTCTCGTACATGAGTTCTTTAGTAAACTCACGTGTGACCAGACCGGACCACTCTAGTTTACTGCCACTCTTAGAGGGGTGAAGAACACCGTGACACCCCAATTTATATCTGACGTGACTGGGATCCCGTTAGTCGATGATCTCGTGCCCACCCACGACATTAATTTTTACAGATCTATGCTTGGGCACGAGCAACCCATATCCTCGCATGGGGGAGTACCTAATGCGCACATTTACTCCAATGTGCACATTGTATCCAGGTGGGTGTGTAGGAATGTGTTGGGCCAAGAGAGGGCCTCCACATTCTTCATACCTAGTTTCTGAATTGTGTATAGTCTTATGGATGGTTCACCTCACTGCATTTGTCGAACGTTGTTCGACGTTTTGGTGAATGCTAGGCTGAAAGAAATACATTGTTTGCCTACTCTAGTTACCAAAGTGTGTGGCATGTTGGACATCCCACGATTTGAGCGCTTGCTGAGGCGCCAAGGCACCGACCTTGAGGTAGCTAAGATGACCCCGTCATTTCTTCATTGCCTTCCTGAGGTATGGGTGAGGATGTTAGAGCTAGTTCCTCAAGCTCTTCTGTGAACTCAGGAATGCTCTTTAACACCGACATTTCTGAGATGGCGTTCGAGCAGCAAAACATCATCTTAGCAAAACAAAACCATAAGATCTATAGGAAATTTTCAGCTCTTGAGCGAGGTGCCTCTTCGGGCACCTCTAGCCGCCATCATTAGTCCGGTACACCCTATCCATGCATTGGCACCATTTTGCCATACATTGAGGACAATGCATGGATTAGGTGTGGGGGAGTGTGTTTTGACGTGTGTACATAGTTTGTGTGTCTTTTTGTTTTTATTTCGTTTTCTTTTAGTTGTACTGCTAGGGTCATGTTAGTGTGCTGCATTATATATCTGCTTGCCATGATCCTTGGGTGATTTGTCTTCTTTTGCTTGCCCAGTGCTTTAAAATTTTCACATTTCTTTCAAAAGCTTCATGTGTTTGAGAAAGGAAATGTTTTGTGAGTTTTGCGTGTGTTTAGCATGTGCAAAACCGTTGAGAGGCAAAGTAAAAAGAAAGCTCCCAAAATTCTCTTGAACATGATGCATTAGGATATCTAGTTTACTGGCTTTAGGTTTTATCGAGTCGTTAGGACGCACCCTGGTTTTCCCTCGGGGGGGAGTCATCATAGGGTTTCAGTACTCAAACATTTAAAGAAGTCCGCCCTAAAACTAGTGAGCCAATAATTCGTATCTGTTAGAATAAGGAAGTTTGTCGTAGTCAAGGGCCCTTAAACTCTTTTTGTGAAATTGTAAGTGTAGGGGTTTTGGTTCCCATGTAGATAAGTGAATAAGTGGTGTTCTCTCTTCTCGCACGACTCCCATCACTCGGGAAATTAGGTCCGAAGGGACTTAGTGCCTGGTGCTCTCGAGTCATCTGACATGGGATGCACTGACCGAGCTCCCGTTACACGGGTGGTAGGGATCGCCCAATGTGGGGATTTGGGGGAAGGTGTACGTGATAGTGTAAGTCCTCATAGACAATGATGCATGAAACCCAACCCTGGGAGAATAAAAACCAGCCAATATAATGCTCCAAAGACAAAGAAAGAGAAAAAGAAAAGAAAAGAAAAGAGTCAAATAAGAACCTTAATGGACTTTACACAATGTATCACCTTCAGAAGTTAAGGTTGCCCATGTCTTTCACTTAAGTCCTAAATTAACTTTCACGAATGATTCATTAGGCTAGGTGTGTGGACTGATTACATATATAGAGTCGGCCCGTAGTATTACCGCGTCCAATGATCGACAAAATTGAGCCATTGAGTTTTGTAGCTAGGTTGAATAATGCATCTTTGTTCGGATTTTGTGGGTGTATCCGCTAAAAACCCTCAGGAGACAACACTCGTCCTCCTTGGTGACAATGAGGTTTAACGGCTTGTTGCACGTGCTAAGTACAACCGTGATTCCTACGAAAGTGAGTTAGGATTTCTTGTTTTCGTATGCTTGGGACTAGCAAAAGTTAGGTGTGGGGGTATTTGATTGACATCATTTCATGCTTACATTTGTATCTAATATCCATTATCTTTCACCTAAACAATGCTACGTAACGAGTTTTATGTTTGAATTTCAGAAAAAAATAGGTTTGAAGAGAAGAGGCATAAAAGGACCTAAAAGCATGAAAAATGACTGAGTTGAGAAACTCGAGGACTAAGATGCAAGATCGAAGGACCAATGAGAAAACAAGAATAGTCCACACCATCATGGGGAGTATTTTGGCAATTCTATTCGGGTCGGAGCTCCAGTAAGCAAAGTAGATGCATCAAAGACAAACAAAGTCATCCAGAAAAGCCCAGAAGAAAACCCAGCGCGATTCAAACCCTGTAGACGACCAATTATCGGTCAAGGACCACTGATTGGCGGTCCGGGTTGCTTCGGATCCGCTAAGATTATGTGGGTCGTGTATTAGAGAGTATTTAGTCTATTTTTCGTATTTGTTTAGTCCCATACTGGGGATTGTCCCGGATTAGCTTTTTCCATGCCTACAAATAGAACTCTTCACCTTCCTTTGTATTTACTCCATGCTTAGTGGCCACTCTCTTTACTTGAAGTGAAAGCCTTGAAGCAAGAAACTCAAGTGGGGAGATGCTACTGGTATTGTGAGTATGAAATCAATAAAGTTTTCATTGTTTTGTTGCTTCTTTTATAGTTCTTGCATGCTTAGCTTAATTGTCTTTTATTAAATCTATCTTAGTTAATATGTTTTCTTATCTTAGTGTAATAGTTAGTTTAATGTTTAGTGAGTAAAACTATTCCCCTTTGGGGGATGGAGATGATACTTATATATGCAATTAAGAATGGAAGAATGCTTTATTTTGAAATGTGTTGATTAATTTGAATGTATGCTTGCTTGTTAGAATAGAATACTTCACTTGATGAGTTTTGCCACAAATCTTAAGACACCTCCCATGCTTGTTTCGTTTCTGAAATGACCAGTTTGTGTTTGTGAATGTTAATCAAATAGGTTAGTGATTGAATTGATGGGTTTTGCCATGATAAGTAGACACCTCCTATACATGAGAACACTACCTCAACTTGTGCCCAAAGGAATGCATTCTTACCATTTTATTGTATATGTGTAATCACTCCACCCCTTAAGGGGCCCCTCTCTTCCTGATTCCAGCTTAGTGTTAAGTTCCTTTAGTTTTGTCGAAGTAACCATTAGTCTCTTGCCTTTGCATTTTCTTCTTAGTAGCTTAGTGTAGCGTAGATTAGCATAAACAAAACTCTTCCCCCTTTTTGTTGCCACTTGATTTCGGAAAAACCAAAGAGTTCTCTCCTCCCCGTGGATCGACCAGTATTTGCCATGTCTTCACCGACGTCGTGCCCTTGCGGTAGTTTAAACGATTAAACACTTGTCCACATTTGCATTTAATATAACATCTTCAAGTTCCATCATATTTAATTTGCGCACTAGCCCTTCTCCTTCCGATGGATGAATTTGGGGTAAATCAATCGACGACTTGATGGGATAAACCTGAAAGTCACTAGCAAACAAGTTAGAAAAAAACATTGAAACACATCACGAATCTCACCTTCCTCCTCGAATGTATGCTCACCCTCACACACATTCCTCACTTGGTTCGTAGCTCTCTCACTCGGGGTTGCTCATCGAAAAAGTGAGTGTTCAAGTCCCCCTCTTTTATCCACTTGAGTCTCGATTGATGCCGAATTGTGGATTCCTCCCACGCAAGAACATGGTTTAGGTCCTATTTTCCTGCCCCTTCCCCTCTTCCAAAATTTCCATCATCCGGCTCCACACCTCTCTTCCTCCTAACATCCGCAAGGGTATCTCTAGCTACTCCCACCTTGTTTACAACATTTCCAAAGTTGAGATCACTCTATCTCTTAACCACCTTCTTTACTTCTTTTAATTTTTCTACCACTCGAAAAATAAGGGTGCCATTTACTAGTGTTGCCCAAGCGCTATCTACAACCCCTAGGAAATCTTCACGTTCCGCCCAATGGTTTTCAAACCTAAACATTTTTGGTTTTCTCTTCGCATTCCATCCGTCTTAATGAAGTGTCACATGGTCACTCAAACCTTCTACGCCAGCACATAGAAAGACTCCGGGAAACTCTCTAACCACGCATTATTCATCAAGATGTAGTCGATTTTTTTTTTCAATACGAGCGGTCCCAAGAATTGGACCAAGTGAATTCCCCACCCGAAAATGGCATCTCAAGAAGTTGAAGGGCATCCACACACTCATTGAAGTCCTTGATTGCAGCTTCGTTTACTTCCCCTCTTCCCTTTTTCTGACATGCCATCTGAATGCAATTGAAATCCCTCCTACTAGCCACGACATCGACGCATTTGGTTCCACGGATGCAAGGTCTTGACGTAAACTTCTTCTATCCACGTGCCCATTTTCTCCATATATAGCCGTGAATGCAAACTTTATCCCGTCCTTTCTCATGTACCCCTCGAAGTGAAGCATGTGGGTGGATTCGAATATGGTGTCAAGAGCAACCACTTGATCATTCCAAAGCACTAGGATTCTTCCAGCGTGCACAATCATACTATTTCCCGCCCACCCATGGGGCCAAATTGCACGGTTGAATCTTGCAAACTTCTTCATCTTTACTTTGTGTTCCACAAGACACACTATAACCGGTTTCTCCACCTTTATTCGACCCCTTTATCTCCGCGCACATTACACACTAGGATATCCATGGATTCATGGATTCTATTCTCCTTCTCTCTTCGCTCCTTATCCTTCTCCCTATTCTCTCTTCTTTGCCTCTATCCTTCTCTCTCTCCCTCCCTTCTCTCTTCTCCGATGTTGTCTACCTCTCTCTCTTCTCATTCTCTCCCCCACTTCTTCTTCTCTCTCTTCCCATCTTCCCTCTCACTCTCCTTATCCTTCTCCTCCGCTCTTCCTTCTAATTCCTCTCACCTTCTCTATCTCTTTCTCTCCCTTCCTTCTCTCCCTCTCTCCTTATCCCTCTTCTCCTTATCCCACACTCTTTTTCTCTCTCTCCTCTCTGTTTCTCCCTCTTCTTCTCTCGTTTCTCCTTTTCTCCCACTCCTTCTTTCTCTCCTCGTCCCATTCTCTCCCTTCTCTCTCTCATTCTACCCCTCTCTCTTCTCGCCTTCTCTGCCACTTCCCTTCTTCTCTCGCTCTCTCTCCTTCACCCTATCTCTCTTCTCCCTCGCTGTTCTTCTCCCTTCTCCCTCTCCCCTCTACTTCCCTGCCCTCCTCCCTCTTCTCTCCTCCTTCCCTCCCTCCTTCCCTCTCTTGTCTACCTCTCTTGTTCTACCCCCCTCTTCTCTCCTTCTCTACCACTCTCCATCTCTCTCACCCTTCCTTCTTCTCTTTCTCTCATCTCCCTCGCCACATCTCTATCTCCATTTTTGCTCCTCTTCTCGTTCTCTCTCTTTCCCTTCTCCCTTTTCTTCCCTCTCCCTACCCTCTGTCTCCTTCTCCCTCCTATCCTCTTCTCTTCCCTCTACTCTCCCTTCTCTCTCTCTCCCTTCTCTCCTCCTCTCCCCTTCTCTTTCTCCTTATCCCTCTACTCCTGTCTCTTTTCCTCTCTCCTCCTCGATTTATCCTTCACTCTCTCCTTCTCTATCTCTACTCTCCCTTCTCTATCTCGTTCCCTTCCCCTTCCCTCTCCTCCACCTTTCCTTCACTATCCTCGTCTCATTTTCTTGTTCCCTCTCACCTCCTCTCATTCTCTTGTTCTCTCTCACCTCCTCTCTTGTTCCCATTCTCTCCTTGTTCTTCTCTCTCTCCTCTCTTCTCCCTCTCTCTCCTCCTCTCTCTCCTCCCCTTCTCCCTCCCTCTCTCTCTCTCCATCTTCATCCTTGTCCTCTCTCTCCTCTTATCCCTCCGTCTCCTCTTGTTACCTCTGTCCTCCTTCTCTCTCCCATCCTATCTCTTCCTCTCCTCTCCTTCTCCTTCCTCTTATCCCTACATCTCCTCTCGTTCCCCCTCTCTTCTCCTTATCTCCCTTTCCTTATCTCCCTCTCCTCTTCTCCATTTCCTTCTCTCTCCTCTCTCCCTCTTCTTATCTTTCTCTTTCTCTCCCTTCTCCACTTTGTTCTCCTCTTTCTCCTTCACTATCTCCCACTTACCCCTCTCCTTTTCTCTCTCCTCCTCTCTCTCCCTCTGTCTCTTCTCTTCTCTCCATTCTCTCTCTCTATCTCTCTCTCTCGTCTTTTCTATTCTCCTTCTCTATTCTCCCTATTCTTTCTTTTATGCCTCTATCATTCTCTCTCCCGCTCCCTTCTCTCTTCTCCTATGTTGTCTACCTCTCTCTCTTCTCCTTCTCTCTCATTTTCTCCCCCTCTTCTTCTTCTCTCTCTTCCCATCTTCCCTCTCATTCTCCTTATCATTTTCTCTGCTCTCCCTTCTCATTTCGCTCAACTTCTCTATATCTTTCTCTCTCTCCCTTCCTTCTCTCCCTCTCTCCTAGTCCCTCTTCTCCTTATCCCACTCTCTTTATCTCTCTCTCCTCTCTACTTTTCCCTCTTCTTCTCTCCCTTGTCTAATTTCTCCTTTTCTCCCACTCTTTATCTCTCTTCTCGTCCCATTCCCTCCCTTCCCTCTCTCCTCATCCCATTCTCTCCCTTCTCTCTCTCGTTCAACCCCTCTCTCTTCTCTCATTCTCTACCACTCTCCTCTCTCACTCTTCCCTCTTCTCTTTCTCTCATCTCTATCTCCCTCTTATCCCGCTCCCCTTCTTTTCTCCTTATCCTTCTCTCTTCTTCTTCTCTGTCCCCCCTTTTATCCTTCTCAATCCTCCCCTTTCCCTTCGCATTCTCTCGCTCACTCTCCCTCTCTATCTGTCCTTCTCTCCCACTCCTTCTTCATGCCCTCTCTCTTCTCCCTCTCTCTTTTCTCCCTTCACCCTCTCGTTCGCCCTCTCCCCTCTACTTCCCTATCCTCCTCTCTCCCTCTTCTCTCCTCCTTATCTCTCTTCTCAACCCTCCTTGTTCCCTAACTCCTTTCTTCTCTCGTTTCTCATTCTCTCTCTCCTCTTCCCATTTTCTCCCTTCTCTCTCTCGTTCTACCCCTCTCTCTTCTCTTCCACTCTCATTCTCTCTCACTCTTCCCTCTTCTCTTTCTCTTATCTCCATCGCCTATTCTCCATCTCCCTCTTATCCCGCTCCCCTTCTTCTCTTCTTATCCTTCTCTCTTCTTCTTCTTCTTCTTCTTCTTCTTCTTCTCTCTCCCCCTTTTATCCTTCTCTATCCTCCTCTTTCACATCTCCTTCTCTCGCTCGCTCTCCCTCTCTCTCTCTCCTTCTCTCCCACTCCATCTTCAGCCCCTCTCTCTTCTCCCTCGCTCTTCTTCGCCCTTCTCCCTCTCCTTCTCCCTCTCCCCTCTACTTCCCTATCCTCCTCTCTCCCTCTTCTCTCCTCCTTCCCTCTCTTCTCTACCACTCTCGTTCCTCTCCCCCTTCTTCTCTCCCTCCCCTCTTCCATCTTCTCCTTCATTTTCTACGTTCCTCTTGTCCTCTTCTCCCCTCCTTCCTTCATCTCTCACTCTCTCTCCCTTCTTCACTCTCCTCCCTCTCCTTTTCACTCTTTTTCCCTTATCTATCCTCTCTCCTCTTCTCTACTCTCGTTCTCTCTCCCTCTTCGTTCTCTCTCCTTCTCCTCTCTCTACTATTCTTGTCCTCTTTCTCAACTCTTCTTCTCTGTCTTCTCAATCTCTAGCTCACGTTCTCCATCTCTCTTCTCTCTCCCTACCCCTCTCTCTTTTCTTCTCTCTCTTCCCACTACTACCCTTCTCTACTACTCTCTTCCTCCTCCCTCTTCTCCTTCTTTCCTCTCCTTGTTCTCCCCCTCACCTTCTTTCTGTCGTCTCCCTCTTAACTCTCTCTCATCTTCTCACATTCTCTCCGTTCTCCTTTTCTCATTCTCCCTCTTATCCTATTTCTCTTCTCGTTCTCGCTCGTTCTCTCTCTCCTTATCCTTTCACCTTCTGTCTCTTTCCTTCTATCTCTACCTCTCTCCTCTCTTCCTCTTCTCTCTCCCTCCTCTTCTCTCCCTCGCCTGCCTATTTCCCTCTACTCCACTCTCCCCTTTTTTGCAAAGCAAAAGGGAGGCTTGGCCTCTAAATTTATTAAATGACAGAAACGAGTTTACAACTAGAAAATCCGAACAAAAAAATTTGAAGTCCGCGGGCATGCTAACATGCATAACCAGCCACACACACAACAAGTCTTGCACCACTCATGATATGTAGTTAAAACCATTTCCGAGTATCCCCGAACTAGCAGCACGTGGTCTGAAAATTCTGCTCGTCGCTATCTTTATCCGCAAGCTTCTTGACTTTATCCCAAAGACACCCAACATGTCCTTGATTACAACCACAATATCTCCTGGCTCCTTCTCTCCCTCAAAAATCTGTCGGTTTCGTTCCAGCCAGCACTCATGAATCATGGCACTAAGAGCCCACCTTTGCACCACCTTTGCAATTCGGCTTCCTCTCGCGTGTGAGAGGTGTGTAGCTTCACCTTCGAGGAATCTTGCAATCTGAGTTCCCAGCTTCATGAGAAGGAGTAGTGCTGTCCACACCCCTTTAATGTACGAACACCTCCAGAAAAGATGGTCCATGTCCTCTTCCTCCCTCTCACAAAGGCTACACACCGGATCATGCTTTGCTCCTCGTAAATTCATAAGCTTCTTTGTTTGGAGGCGCCCCCTCATTGCACGCCAAGCTATGATAGCATGCTTGGGAATTGCATGTTTATGCAAAACCACATCCGCCCAAGTGACCGTCCTCCCCGGTTTCACCACCCATTTCCACACTTCCTTGATTCCTAATGTAGTCCCCTTCCCTTCTATGCGCTTAGGCTGGTTCATACCTCCATGAATGCGTATATTTGTGATCTTCAAGTGGACTTCCTCAGTTATCGTTGATCTTGGGGGGGGGGGGGGGGGGAGGTTCCATTTCCCCTCTCTTATGAAGTAGGACACTTTGGTATCCCAAGGCACTCCCAATTCATGATGAAGACGAGCCCCCAACTCTCGCATTGAAATGGATTGCCACACCACGGATATTGGAAGAATCGTATCTCTTGCCCACTTCCCACCTCATATTGGATGTGCCGTTGGGCAATATCGCAAACTCGGAGAATCCCTCGCCATGCCCATGATGATGTTGATGGTGGCCTCGCTAGCCAAATAGACAAGTTTCTAAGGTATTTTCTTCTGACACACTTAACCCAAAGAGAGCTTCCTTCCGCCACAACCAGCCATAATAGTCGAAGGAGGCCCACATCATTCTAGGTCGTTAGTCTTTTCGGACTGAGTCCTCCTTCATCCTTTGGTGTACACACATCCTTCCACGCCACAACAACCCACTTCTTTTTCCCTCCCCAAATGAATTGAGCCATGAGGCTCTCAATCTCTTTCAGCACCTTCCGTGGAATAAGAAAAACGGAGGTGCAATAGATACTAAGCGAGACAAGCACGCTTCTCACAAGCTCTACCCGGCCGGCAATGGATAGGAAATTCTGCTTCCATGTGCTAAGACGTTGCTTGACCTTGTTTACAAGTGACATACAATGAGTTCTCCCCATCCTCCAGGAGAATAATGGCAGCCCGAGGTAAATTACCGGAAATTCCTTTCGTTCCATACCAAGGTGGGCTGCGATCCAAGCTCCATGTGGCACGTCCCCTCCCATGAATACTTGGCATTTTGCCGTGCTAAATCTCAGCCCCGAACATGCCGTGAACTACTCTAGGACAGCCCTTATGGCCCGAGCATTAGCCTTCGTTGCACTAGCAAAGACTAGGACGTCATCGGCAAAGAGCAAGTGAGAAACGGGCACATCCCCACAAGATAATGGCTCAATCCTTCCATCCATCACCGCTTTTTTGATCATCTCACTGAGGACTTCCATGCACATAACAAACAGGTACGGTGCCAATGGATCACCTTGCCTCAAGCCATTTCTCGCACCAAAAGCGGTGGAGTTAGCTCCATTTACCGTCACTACAAAAGATGCTTTGACACAACTCATAATCAGCCTTCTCCACTTCAGAGGGAAACCAAAGCGAGTCATTACCTCATCAAGGAAGGACCACGAGATGGAGTCATACGCTTTCCAGATATCAAGCTTTAGGCACATGTGTCCCCTCCCTTTGTCAAGATGTAGATTGTGGCATAGTTCATGTGCGAGGAGAGTATTATCACCAATTCGCCTTCCCTTGACAAAAGCACTTTGATTCTCCCCAATCAACCTTGGTAGCAGCCTTTGAGACGGTTTGCAAGCACTTTGGAGGTGAACCTATAGGTCATGTTGCATAGAGCGATATGGCGGTAGTCCTCTACCAAATTCGGTGCCTTCTTCTTCGGGATAACGGTAATTGAGGTAGAGTTCCATTGGGTAACACTCTTCCGCTGTTCAAACAAGAGTTCATGGCCTGGAATACGCCTCCTTTGATGGTGTCCCACGCGGTCTCGAAGAATTTTGCATTGAAGCCATCGGGGCCCGGTGCCTTGTCAACATTTGCATGTAACACCACCTCTTCAATCTCTTTTAATTCCAGCTTTTGAGTGAGGTTTCTCGCTTCCTCCGGCAGGAGCTGTGGGAGAATGAGAGAAGGATCAATGGGTTGTACCTGAAAATCATTAGCAAATAGGTTAGCATAAAAAGGCCGAAAGGCGTCCCGAATTTCACTTTCATCCTCCACGATATGCGCTCCCTCACATACTCTCGTCACTTGATTGGTGGCTCTCCTCACACAGAGTTGTGCATGGAAAAACCTAGTGTTTCGATCCCCCTCTTTCAACCACTTCACCCTTGATTTTTGACGGATAAGGGATTCCTCCCGAGCAAGGGCACGCTCAAGATCCCCCTGTGTTGTCCCTTCAGCAGCGGCTAGGTCTTAGTCATGTGGTAGGTTTTCCCTTTCCTTTCTCACCTCCTCAAGGGCAATCCGGGCCTCACCCACCTTGTTTGTAATGTTCCCAAAGGTTCTTCCACTCCGAACTATAAGTGCCTTCTTTACTTCTTTTAGCTTTTCAGCAACACGAAACATAGGCATGCCGATCACAAAAGTAGACCAAGCTTGATCAGCTACAACTTTGAACTCCACATGCTCCGTTCAATGGTTTTCAAAACGAAACATTTTATTTTTCCTTCTTTCATTTCCCAACGTCCTCATCACTAGCGTGGCATGGTCACTAAGATCTTTATCACCAACGATGTAGTAGGATTTTCGAAACATCTCGAGCCACGCATTGTTCATAAGTATACAGTCAATCCTTGTCTCAATACACGCACTTCCTTCGGAGGAATTTGACCACGTCAAATCCCCTCCCGTAGAAGGCACCTCAAGTAGCTGAAGTGCATCAATACACTCATTAAAATCCTTCATCGCTATCTCATTTCCAGCAGCACCACCCCGCTTCTCACTAGCATAACGAATACAATTAAAGTCACCTCCTACGATCCACGGGCTCGAAAGCTCCGGAGCCACAAGATGAAGATCGCTCCACAAAGCTCTCCTATCCACTTGCCCATTGTCACCATACACCGCCGTGAAATCAAATGTT
Source organism: Triglochin maritima (assembly GCA_963682175.1). Classification (NCBI taxonomy): domain Eukaryota; kingdom Viridiplantae; phylum Streptophyta; class Magnoliopsida; order Alismatales; family Juncaginaceae; genus Triglochin; species Triglochin maritima. The sequence continues at coordinate 10,904,564 of OY821793.1, read as the reverse complement.
GTCCCATCCATCTTCTTGCAACCCTTGAAGTGTAGTAGTTGTGGTGTTTCGAAAGTAACTTGAAGATCAATAACTTGGTCATTCCACAACACCAACAGCCGTCCCGAGTCCACGATCAAGCTATTTGCAATCCATGCATGCAGCCAAATCGCTCGTTTGAACCTTTCCATCTTCATGTGTTTTACCTTGTGTTCCATAAGACATATGACATCCGGATTTGTCTCCTTTATTCGACCCCTAATCATGAGTGCACGGCCGGGTCAATTTGCTCCGCACACATTCCACATTAGTACATTCATGGGTTTAAGGTGCGGGGTGACCCCCATGACCTCCATGCGAGAGCTTGTTGTTTATCTTCCTTCCGGATTGCCTAAGCGTGGGTGGTAGCGAGACCGCTTTCTTTAACCCCGGTTTTACAAGTCCCACATCCTCTTTCTCTTCTTCCCCCTCCTCCACAAGATCCTTGTTTCCGAGAATGTCGTACCTTCCTCCACTCGTGTGTGACATGAGGCTAGTAAAATCTTTACTCTTTGCTACTCGTGTTGGTGAATTCCACCCCACCTCCTCATTTACCAAAGAAGCTAGCCCACCCACACGAGTTTCACCTTGTGGGGGGTGGTCCTCTTGCTTTCTTGCATGCCTGAATTTTCGTGACCCCCATTTCCATGGACACTTGTGACTAAATTTGCCTTCCCCTTCTCTTGTGTAGCATGTTTGGGCCCCATGGTGCTCCTAGTATTGTCTTCTAGAGTTGCCTCTCCCAAGGAGAGCAACTCTTCTTCACCCATAATTCGTGAGGACCTCTCTTGTTTTTCCCTCCTCTTCTTGCTTTCTGAAATTTGTTCCCCAAGAGAAGGATAAGTGTCAATCTCCCTCTAAATTCGTGGAGGACTTGCTTGCAGAAGTTCCTCTTGCTCCTCCCTCCTTTTCTTTCCTTTAAGTGAGGTGCTATCTGATAATTTTCCCCCAATAGGAGTCAAGTGGTCCAGCTCCCTCTCTTTTGCAACCAAAATAGGAGCCTCCTCATTTGCCTATTCAAACCTAGACCACTCAACTCTCTCCCCATTGGCTCTTCCCGAAATAGAACAAACACTTTCCACTCCCACTTCCCCTTGCTATTTTTGTCCACCAATAGGCTCACACTCTTGTGCACCCAAAGAAGAATCCGTTTGCATCTCATCCACCATGTCTCCCAACTTAACCCCAAAGCAAAGCTGATCCTCCCCACATGCTACTTGCATCAATTTTCTCCCTCTCTCAAGAGAGGGACACACACCTCTCATGTTGTTGCACTCTCCCTCCACTTGTGCACCCTCACCTACCACTCCACATGGCACTTGATGACTTGCCCCCACTTCCACTTCCTCACTCCTTCCTTCCACGTCATCATCTCCTCCAGCCTTCCCTTTCTCCTCTTGACCTGTAGCTGCAAACTCCACCAAAGAATTCTGAGTGCCATGCCTAGACACCTCTGAATTTCCTTCCTTCCCATTTCTCTTTCCAGCCTTTCTCCTATCAACAACGACCCACCTCTCCTCCTTTCCTTGCTGAGTCTCACTAACCTTGTTTATGGCTCCTCTTCTCAGCTTGCAACGCTCCAAGTCATGGCCAAACTCGCTACAATTCGTGCAATACCCGGGCTTCCATTCATACTCCACATTGACTCTATGTGTGCCGGCCTCTTCTATTTGCACCTCCACCCAACTTGGGTAACTGAAATCAGAAGCCACTTCCACACACACCCTAGCATAGGCAAGTCTCCTCCCCGTTGCGGTTTTCTCATCCATGTATAATGGCCTCCCAAGAATACTCACAATGTTGCTCAACGTTTTTTGAGACCAAAATCGAAGGTCTAGCTCCAGAAGACGAATCCAAATGGGAACCATGGTGATGTTTGCTCTTTGCAAAGCCACTTCCGGAGCTTATTCAAGGACCACAAGGAGGAAGCCACGAATGAAGCATGGACCTCCTTCAAGCACACGTTTTCTGTCTTCAGCAAGAGAGAACCGAAAAAGGAGGAAGCCTTGACTCTTCTTAATGACCTCCAAAGCTCCAGCCAAACCCCATATCTTGTGGACGTGTTTCTCAAGTGTAGCCATGTGTGGTCTAAATGCAATGAAATAACCAACAAGAACTTTATCCCATCTCTTCAACGACTCAACTACCTCTTGCTTGGAACAAAATGCCATCTTCTCTCCTCCCTACTCAGTCGGAGGGACATACTCTAGGGCTGTGGAAACCCTATTTCCAGCCTTGAATAATTCGCTCCACTTCCTTGGGGGAGCAAGAACACTCCCTAGAGGTGGTGCGGAACCATCATCTCCTTCATCTCCAAGAGATGAGGATGAGACTTGCAATGGTGGTAGATGGAGACCCTTAAACGTGCCACAACCTCCATCTTCTATAAGCAAATGAGTAGAACTAGACTTGGGATCCATTTTGGTGCAAAAAACCAAGAGATTTGGTGGAAGAAAAATCGAAAACCCTAGAAACACCTAGGTTTTCCATGTTGCTCCACTGCTTCTCTCTCCTCTCATGTTTTTTCTCCCTTAAAGAACACTTCTCTCTGCTCTCCCTTCTCTCTCTACTCTCCGTTCTCTACCTCCTCTCTCCTTCTTCCTTATCTCTTCTTCTCTCTCTTCCCTCATTTCCCCTCTCTCTTCTTCCCTCTTCTCGTTCTCTATCTCCCTCGTATCCTCTCCTTCTCTCCCTATATTGTAAAGAGAGAAGGAAGTGAGGAGTGAGAGGGAACGAAAGAGAAGAAGAGAGAGGATAAAGAGAAGGGAAGGAATGGAGGAGAGGGAGGATGAGAAGGAGGACGGACTCCTTCTCCCTCTGTCTCCTTTTTCCCTTCTTCGCACCTATTCTCGTTCTCTATCTCTCCCTTCTCCCTCCTCTTCCCTCTCCTTAGCCTCTCTCCTTCTCCCTCCTATCCTCTTCTCTTCCCTCTACTCTCCTATCTCTCTCTCTCTCTCTCTCTCCCTTCTCTCTCTTCTATCCTCCTCTCCCCTTCTCTTTCTCCTTATCCCTCTCCTCCTCTCTCGTTTCCTCTCTCCTCCTCTATCTCTCCTTCTCTCTCTCCTTCTCTATCTCTATCTCGTTCCCTTCCCTTTCCCTCTTCTCCTCCTATCCTTCTCTATCCTCCTCTCATTCTTTTGTTCGGTCTCACCTCCTCTCTTATTACCCCTCTCTCCTTCTTCTTCTCTCTCTCCCCTCTTCTCCCTCTTTCCCCTCCCCTCTCGTCCTCTCCTTCTCCCTCCTGCTCCCTCTCTCCTTCTTCCTCCTTCTCCGCTCTCTCCTCTTATCCCTCCGTCTCCTTTCGTTCCCTCTCTCTTATCCTTCACTCTCCCCTCCCATCTCTTTCTCTCCTCTCCTTCTCCCTCCTCTTATCCCTTCATCTCCTGTCGTTCCCCCTCTCTTCTCCTTATCTCCCTCTCCTTTTTTCTCTCACCTTCCCTTCTCTCTCCTCCTCTCCTGCCCCTCTTCTCCATTTCCTTCTCTCTCCTCTCTCCTTCTCCCTCTTCTTATCTCTATTTTCTCCCTCCTATCCTCTTTGCTCTCCTCTTTCTCCTTCTCTATCTCCCTCTTATACGTCTCCTTTTCTTTTTCCTCCTTCTCTCCCTCTCTCCCTCCTGTCTCTTCTTTTCTCTCCCTTCTCCCTCTCTCTCCTCTTTTCAATTCTCCTTCTCTCTTCTCTCCCTATCCTTATCCCTATTCTCTCTTCTTTGCCTATATCCTTCTCTCTCCCGCTCCTTTCTCTCTTCTCCTTTGTTGTCTACCTCTCTCTTCTTGTCCTCTCTCCTTCTCTCCCTTTGACCTTCTCTCTCACTCTTCCCTCTTCTCTTTCTCTCATATCCCTCGCCTCATATATGTCTCCCTCTTATCTCGCTCCCCTTCTTCTCTCCTTATCCTTCTCTTTTCTTCTTCTCTCTCACTCTTTTATACTTTTTTTTGTAAAAGCAAAAGGGAGGCAGCCTCTAAATTCTATTGATAAAGTGTTGTTTACAATCTACAAAACCTGAAAATTTTGTTCGCTGGTTTATGCCCTATGCATAACCAGCCACTACTACTAAGTATTACATGCATGAGTACATCATTTGAAAGGAAATTCCTATCCTAACTCCACGTGGCTTCAAAATTCTTGTATTCCTGCTCGTTCTTTGCTATGTCCTTAACTTGGCCTCCCATGCACCGGATCGTGTGCTTAATGGCTTCAAATATGTCCTCCGGTTTCTTCTTTTCTCCCTCAAAGATTCGTCGATTGCGTTCTTTCCAACATTCGTGAATCATGGCATTGAAAGCCCACTTTCTTTCTAATTTTTCGGTAAGCCCACCTCGTGCATGGATAATGTGATTTGCTTCTCCCACAAGAGAGCTGCAATGCTGGGGCTGGCGTGTAGGCATGCAATGAGACATCCCCAAACCGCTCTAATAAACGAACAATTCCACAACAAGTGCTCTATATCCTCCTCCATGTCCTCACAAAGGGCACAAACCGGGTCATGCTTTGCTCCCATTTGGTTCATGAGTTTCTTTGTGAGTAGTCGACCCCTCATTGCTCTCCAAGCCGTGAGGGCATGATTGGGAATACCATGTTTGTGCCACACCAGGTCTACCCATCTAACCTTGTTTGCTGGTGCCTTCACCCATTTCCAAACCTCCTTCATTCCGAGAGTGCCTCAGTTTCTATTTAACCTCGTCGGTTTGTCCACCTCTCCTAACATAGCGATGTGTTTTATCTTCAACCAAAGTGCCTCCATTGTGCTAGATCGAGGGAAAGGATGCCTCCACTCACCATTTCTAATGAAGAATGAGACCTTAGTGTCACATGGCACTCCCAACTGATAGTGTAGCTGCTCCCCCCGAGGTTCAATTTGGAATGGGTCCCCGCACCATTGATATTGGAAGAAGCGGATTTCTTCCCCATCTCCCACCTTGTACTTAATATGCCTTCTTGCAATCTCTCAGACTCGGAGAATCTCCTTCCCTTTTATCCTTTTCTATCCTCTTCCTTCCTTTCTCCTTCTCTCTCTCGCTCTCCCTTTCTCTCTCCTTCTCTCCCACTCCTTAACCCCCTCTCTCTTCTTCTCGCTTCTCCCTCTCCTTCTGCCTCTCCCCTCTACTTCCCTGTTCTCCTCTCTCCCTTTTCTCTCCTCCTTCCCTCTCTCCTTCCCTCTCCTCTCTACCTGTGTCGTTCCCTCTCCCCTTCTTCTCTCCCTCCCCTTTTTTTGCAAGGAAAAAAGGGAGGCTTAGCCTGGAAGTATATTACTGAAGTAAAGTGATTACATCCTACCAATTTTTTTTGAAACAGAAGTGTGTGGAGCATACTACATGCATACCCGGCCTCTCCCTACTACTCATGTACGTAGGACCTGATGAACATAGTAAGTAAAGACAAGAAGTTTCCTTCGTATACACCAAGTCAATCGAACAGAAAAAACACTAACTCCTAACTCCACATCATCTGGAAGTCATGCTCCTCCACAACATCCTTCGCAAGGTTCTTCACTCTATCCCATAGGCAGCGAATGGTGTCTTTGATAGCAGCTACTATGTCCTTCGACAATATCTTCTCTCCCTCAAAAATTTGGCAATTTCGTTTAAGCCAGCACTCGTGTATCATGGCATTGAAGGACTGATTGAATCGTTTTATATTAACTGCAAGTGCACGGTCGCGTTGACGTGGTGGCAAATACGGGTCGTCCACTGGGAGGTGTGTCAACGCTTGGTTTGTGCGAAGGCGAGTGGAAAGAAAGGGAAGAAAGATATATTACACTACACTACACTAATCTAAACTAGTAAACAAGCAAGCTGAAATGAAATCACTAAACAACTAAGCTAAACAACTAATGAAGAAGATAAAAACACAGGAATGAAAACCCCTAAGGGGTGGAGTGTGTGTGTGCACATGAAATAAGTGTGGTGTTGAATGCAACAATAAACTCAAGTGTGGTTAGTGTTTGTTCATGCATAAGAAGTACCTCATGGCCAGACCTATCATTTACAACACTAACCTAGGTGATTAATATGAGCAATGCAAGGTTGTTATTAAGAACATAACGAGCATGGAGTGTACCTAACTATGGCAAAAACCATCAAGTAAAGTTCTTATTAATTCAAGCAACCATACTAATATCTCTCACAAACAATAAAATCTAGCATTCATACCACCTACATAACATGTACATACATCTACTCCACCCCCAAAGGGGATGAAACTACTCACACATATTTAAACTAACTACTCCAAGAAAATGAAGCATTATACTGAAATAAAACTACACGAAGCATTATATTTCAAGAATAGGTTGGATCCAACCAACTGCACTTTATTTTGTATTTTATATGTTATTTGTCAAAAATCTAATTTGTAAAAGTATTTATAGTAAAAAATATTTATAGTATATATAAAAAGAAAAGTGCGGATCTCGACGAATCAAGCAAGAAATTTTAAAGAAGCATAAAAGGAAAGGAAAGACTAAACAAACATGCACAAATTAAAAGACAAGATTATAAGAAACTAGAAGAATTATTTTATTAACAAATGACTCACATTGAAGGTAGCATTCTTCTCCACCTTGAGTTTTTTCTTCAAGGCTCACTCCTTAGTAGAAAGAATGCCACCAAGCAATGGGTGATTACAATGGAAGGTGAAGAGTTCTATTTATAGGCATGGAAAAAGCTAATCCGGGACAATCCCCTGAGGTGGGACTAAACAAATACAAAAAATAGCCTAAAGAAACATTAATACAAGTCCAGGCAAAATCTTAGCGGATCTGGGATGATCCAGACCGCCAATTGGTGGTCTATAAGGCCCAGATTCGTCTGCTTTTTGTGTTGGGCTTTGCTTGAAGTATTTCTTGGTCTTGGATGCATCTACTTGGTTTGTTGGAGCTCCAACCCGAATCAAATTGCCAAAATACTCCCCATGATGGTGTGGAGTTTCCTGTTTTGCTCTTAGGTCCTTCGGTCATACGATCAGGTCCTTCTCCCTTGCATCTTAGTCCCTAGGTCTCACAATTAAGTCCTTTTTCCTGCTTTTGGGTCATTTCATGGCTCTTCTCTTCAAACCTCTTTATTCCTGAAAACTAAACATAAAACTTGTCACATAGCATTCCTTAGGTGTAAGATAATGGATATAAGATACAAATATAAGCATGAAATGATGTCAATCAAGGCCCAACGCCTTACCACTTTCCCAAGCCGGCTACCACGTGCATGTGCTAGTCGTATCGCTTCTCCTTCTAACGAACATGCATATCGGTCACTGATTTTCAGTAAGTGTAGAAGGGCTATCCAAACCTCCTTGATAAACATACACCCCCAGGAAAGGTGCTCCAAGTCCTCCTCGTCCCTCTCACAAAGGCTACAAATCGGGTCGTGCTTTGCGCCGCGTTGATTCATAAGTTTCTTTGTGAGTAACCGACCCCTCAACGCCCTCCAAGCCGTGCGTGCGTGCTTCGGAATAGCATGTTTATGCCACACCATACCAGCCCATGCAACCTTCTATCCTGGTGGCTTTACCCATGTCCACACTTCTCTTATACCAAGCATGGTTCCCTTGCCATCTATCCTCTTTGGCTGGTCTACGCCCCCATGGATTTGAGTGTTCGCTATCCTCGAATGAATTTCCTCCATCAATGTAGATGTTGGGGGGACAACATCCACATTCCATCTTTTATAAAGTACGAGACTTTATGTCCCAAGGCGCTCCCAACTCATAATGTAATCGGTCCCCCCAACTTTCTCATTGGAAGGGTTGTCTACACAAAGGATATTGGAAAAAGAGGATGTCTTCACCATTTCCCACCTCATACCGGATATGTCGTCTCGCTATGTCCCGCACTCTAAGGAGCCCCTTCCAAGCCCACGAGGAGGTGGGTGGGGGACGTGCTAGCCAGATTGATCGGTTTCTCTAGTATGTCCGGCGCACACACTTGACCCAAAGTGATTGTTCGTCCACCACCACAAGCCAAAAAAGACGCAAAATGCCCACATCATTCCAGTCCAATAGGCGTTTGAGACCAAGGCCACCTTCTTCCTTTGGTGTGCATATATCTCTCCATGCTACCGCAACCCATTTTCTTGGACCTCCTCAAATGAAGTGGCACATGAGACTCTCAATCTCTTGTAAGGTTTTCAGGGGCATGAGGAAAGTGGAGGTCCAATAAACACTGAGGGACACAAGCACACTCCTTACAAGTTCCACCCTTCCAGCAATGGATAAGAAGTTTTGCAGCCATGTGCTCAGTCGTGCTTTAACCTTATTCACGAGTGTCGTGCAATGAGTTTCCCCATCCTTCCCGAGAACAATGGCATCCCAAGATAGGTGACGGGGAAATCCTTTCGCTCCATCCCAAGGTGTGCTGCAATCCATGCGACATCCCGTGCTTCACCTCCCATGAAAATTTGGTTTTTTGACACACTAAAGCTCAGCCCCGAACAAGACGTGAAGTCCTCGAGGACACCTCGAATTGCCCTTGCATTTGCCTTTGTTGCTTGTGCAAATAGGAGGACATCATCAGCAAAAAGAAGATGCGATACAACAATATCCCCACAAGTGAGTGGCTGAATGCGCCCATCTAAAACCGCTTTCTTAACCATCTCGCTCAGAACTTCCATACACATAAAAAATAGGTAGGGGGCCAAAGGGTCACCTTGTCTCAATCCATTTCTGACCACGAAACTTGAGGAGTTTGCACCATTTACCGTCACCACAACCGAAGCCCGAACACAATTCATGATAAGATGTCTCCACTTAACTGGGAAAGCAAAGCGCTCCAAAACTCCATCCAAGAAAGTCCATGAGATGGATTCATATACTTTCCGTATATCAAGTTTGATACACATTCTTCCTTTTCCTTTGTCGAGGTGGAGGTTATGACATAGCTCATGTGCAAGGAGAATGTTGTCCCCAATCCGCCGGCCTTTGACAAACGCACTTTAGTTTTCTCCAATAAGGCGTGGCAGCAACTTCTTTAGGCGGTTTGGAAGCACCTTTGAGGTGAATCTATACATCATATGACACAAAGCTATGGGTCTATATTCTTCTACTGAAACCGGTGCCTTCTTCTTTGGGATGAGCGTAAGTGATGTAAAGTTCCATTTGGCCAACACCTTTCCGCTGTCCAGACAGGAGTGTATGGCCTTGAACATGTCTTTTTTATGAGCTCCCATGCAGCTTTGAAGAATTTAGCATTGAACACATCGGGTCCCGGCGCTTTATCAACGTTTGCGTTCAGCATTACATCCTCCAACTCTTTCATGTCAAGGTCACATAGAAGCTCCGCCCCCTCCTCCAGACGGAGGTGTGGTAAGGAGAGGGAGGGGGAATGGGTATTACCTGCAAATCATTAGCAAACAAGTTAGAATAAAAACGCTGAAAGGCGTCACGAATCGCACCCTCTTCTTCAATGATAGTGGCACCCTCACACACTCGTCTCACTTGGTTGGTGGCTCTCCCCACTCGAAGGTGTGCATGGAAAAACCTAGTGTTCCGGTCTCCCTCTTTTAACCACTTCACCCTTGATTTCTTTCGAGTGATAGACTCCTCCCAAGCAAGAGTTCGGGCAAGGGAGTCCTTTCCAGCCCCTTCGGCACGGGAGAGGTCAGCATCAAGGGGGTTTTCAAAACGTTTTTTCCTCACTTCCTCGAGCGTAGCACGTGCCTCTCCCACCTTATTTGTAACATTTCCAAACTTTGAGCTACTCCACCGAACAAGCATCTTCTTAACTTCTTGTAGTTTTGCTGCCACTCGAAACATGGGTGCGACCCTCACATAGGTGGACCATGCATCTGCAACCAGTCCATGAAAGTCCTCATGGCCAACCCAATGATTTTCGAAGCGAAACATCTTCTTCTTCTGCTTTGCATTTCCGTCCGTCTTCAAATAAGCATGGTGTGATCACTCAAGTCCTTTGCACCCACAAGATAGTACGATTCCAGGAATAACTCAAGCCATGCATTGTTTATCAAGATTTAGTCAATCCGTGTATGTACTACCTTCGGAGGAGTTCGACCACGTAAATTCCCCCCGGTAGACGACATCTGAAGGAGTTCGAGAGCATCAATACAATCATTAAATTCTGCCACAACAACCTCATTTCCAGGAATCCCTCCTCTCTTTTCACTCGCCCTCCGAATACAATTGAAGTCGTCCCCACCATCCATGGCCTAGATGCGGGTGGTGCTACTTGGAGAAGGTCACTCCACAAGTGACGCCGATCGACATGCCCATTATCACCATTGACAGTTGTGAGGTCAAAGTGAAGGCCGTCCCTCATCCAACGTGCCCTGAAATGTAGTTGTGATGTTTCATAGGCAACACGCATATCCACTATTTGGTCGTTCCAAAGAACCAAAATTCGGCCGGAGTCGATAATCAAACTAGTTGATATCCAAGCACTGGGCAAAATCGCTCTTTTGAAGCGGTCAATCTTCTTAACCTTCACCTTGTGTTCCACAAGGCAAACCACATCCGGATTTACCTCCTTTATACGAGCCCTAATCATAAGTACACGGTCGGGTCCATTTGCACCGCGCACATTCCACACTAGGATATTCATGGGTTTAAGGTGCGGGGTGACCCCCTTGACCTCCACATGGGAAAGTTTTACTACTTATCTTCCTACCGGAGCGCCGGAGAGTGAGGGGCGGGGAACAAGCTTGCTGCCCAGCAATCACTCTACTTCTTTGATCTTCCATCATCAAACTCACTTCACTCCTAAGGAGGTCAAATTTTTCCCCCATTTTACACGTTGCTAGTCTTTGCGACTTCCTTTCCTCGAGCCACCCTCGAAGGAGATGTCTAGCCTTTCTCCTTATGCATCAACGAGGCTAGCCCACTTGGATCACATTTCTCCACCTTGGTTTGTCCTCCACATTCCTCCAGCCCACTATTATTGTGCGTGATTTCTTCCTTTCCCATAACAATTGTATTTTGTGCATGGCTAGCACTCGCATCACATGTGCTTCTAATTGTCTCCAGCCCATGCAAGCAAACCACTTCTCTATACTCACTCTCTTCACCTTGAAAGGCCCTCACTAAGTGTCCCCCACTCAAAACCACTCCATCTTCACGTGAGTCAAGTTCTTCGAAAGACCCACTAACACATTTCGAATTTTTCCCACTATCTTCAGGTAGGACCTCTTCCACTAATGAGACCCCAATCATTTCCACCTGGTCCCCCCCTTCATTCTTTGCAAGAGGGCTGCTCCTCTCCTTATTGGCCCAGCTTTTTGTAGAGCACTCACCTCCCTTCTCATTGGTTGGTCCAGAAATAGACCTAGCACTTTTCCCACCCACTTCTCTTTGCCATATTTGTCCACCAATGAGGCTCCCCCATGCAATCCCAAGCTACAAACCGTTGGGCTCCTTGGAGAGAGATCCAACTTGTCTTGAGACATGGAATGTCTTACACCACTAACCCTCTCCTCATGGGCACCTCCCAATAGGATTTGTTCCTTGCTTAGTGGATTTCTTCCTAATGCATCTTGCGCCACCTCACCCGCCTTTCCACATGGCACCTCCACACTCGTGTCTATCTCCACCTCAGCTGCACCAACCTCCACCTCATCATCCCTTCCACCCTCTCCTCCCTTTCCTCCCTCACCACCAGCCCCTTCCCTCTTTTCGTGAGCCTCACTCACCCTCACCAAACCATCTACCCTATCCCCATTTCCACACCCACTCCCACTCGCCTCTCCATCCATTCTCTCCTCACAACCTTCATGTCTCCCCCCCCCCCTTTCCACGAGTAACCACCACCCATTTTTCAGCAACGTGAGGTTTTGAAGCAAGCACCTTTGAGGGTAACTTCCTTCTTGGACATTTCTCCTCCTCGTGACCAAACTCAAGACAATCCTTGTAATAACCGGGGCACCACTCGTATTCCACGAAAACTCTATGTGTTGCACCATCCTCTACTTGAACATCTACCCAACTAGGGTATAAGAAATCAGGACATACCTCAATACACACTCGAGCAAAAGCTAGTCTCCTTCCATAAGTCGTGTTGTCGTCAATGTAGAGTGGTCTCCCGAGGACACTTGCAATATTACTCAATGTTCTTTGCGACCAAAATCGAAGGTCAAGCTCCGGTAAACGAACCCATATAGGAACCGTTGTGATATGTGCTTTCTCCAATGTCATCTCCGGGAGCCATTCTTGAACCACAAGTGAAGCTCCTCTAACAAAATATGGCCCTCCTTGGAGGACTTTCTTCCTATCTTCTCCAAGAGAAAAATGAAATAGCAAGAACCCTTGCCCCCTCCTAATGACTTCCAAGCCTCCAGCAAGAGCCCATAGCTTTTGGAGGTGCTTCTCCAAAGTTGGTAGATGAGGTCTGAAACCGATGAAGTGACCTACCAAACCCGTATCCCATCTTTTCAATGCCTCCACTACTTCCATCTTTGAGCAAACAACCACCTTCTCCCTTCCTTTAACAGCAGGTTGAATGAAATCTAGGGTCGTGGGTGCCCTTGGCTTTGGTGAGAAGAGGTCAGACCACTTCTTTAGGGGAGCTTTAACACTCCCTAGAGGTGGCGCAACATCAAGCTCTTGTTGTTGCAAACATCAATCTTTCCTTTGAGACGAAATGGAGATCCTTTGTTGTGCCACAATCTCCATCTTGTTGTTGCAAACGTGTAGAGCTAGTCTTTGTCTCCATTTTGGTGAAAAAATCAAGGATTTTGGTGAAGAAATGGGGTCGGAAACCCTAGAGAAGCCAAGGCTCCCCATGCGCATCACTCTCTCTCCTCTCATTCTTTCCTTCTCTCCTCTCCCTCCCCTTTTCCCTCTTCTCCTTCTTTTCTATCTTTCTCTTGTCCTCTTCTCCACTCCTTCTTGCTTCTCACTCTCTCTCCCATATTCTCTCTCCTCCCCCTCCTTTTCTCTCTCTTTCCCTTCTCTATCTTCTCTCCTATTCTCTAATCTCGTTCGCTCTCCCACTTCCTTCTCTATCCTTCTCTCTCTTCTCTCCTTGTTCTCTTTTCTCCACTCTCCTTATCTCTCCCTTCTCTATCTCTCTCTCATTCTCCATCTCTCTTCTATCTCCCTTTCCCTCTCTTCCCACTTCTCCTCCTCTCTACCACTCTCCTCCTCCCTTTTACCCTCCCTCTCTCCATATGAGGTAAGGAGAGACGGAATAGAGGAGCGAGAGGGAGAGAAGGAGAAGAAGAGAGGATAAAGAGAAGGGAAGGAGAGGAGGAGATGGAAGATTAGAAGGTGGGGGGGGGGGACTCCTTCTCCCTCTATCTACTCTTTCCCTTCTTCGCTCCACTTCTCGTTCTCTCTCTCTCCCTTCTCTCTCTTCTCTCCTCCTCTCCCCTTCTCTTTCTCCTTATCCCTCTCCTCCTCTCTCGTTTCCCTCTCCTCCTTTATCTCTCCTTCTCTCTCTACTATCCCTTCTCTATCTCGTTCCCTTCCCTATCCCTCTTCTCCTTTCCTTCTCTTTGCACCTCTAATCTTGTTGTTCCCTCTCACCTCCTCTCTTGTTCCCCCTCTCTCCTTCTTCATCTCTCTCCCCTTTTCTCCCTCTCTCTCCTTTTCTCCTATTCCGTCTCTCTCTCCTTATCCCATTCTCTCCCTTCTCTCTCTCCGTCTCTCCCTTCTCTCTCTCTCTCTCTCGTTCTACCCCTCTTTATTCTCTCCTTCTCTACCACTCTCCTTCTCTCTCACTCTTCCCTCTTCTTATTCTCTCATCTCCCGCTTATCCTGCTCCCCTTCTCTCCTTCTCCTTCGATTTTCTTCTTCTCTCTGCCCCTTTTATCCTACTCTATCCTCCTCTTTCCCTTCTCCTTATCTCTCTCTCGTTCTCCCTCTCTCTCATTCTCTCCCAGTCCTTCTTCACCCCCTCTCTGTTCTCCCTCGGTCTTCTTCTCCATTCCCCTTCTCCTTCTCCCTCTCCCCTCTACTTTCTTGTCCTCCTCTCTCCCTCTTCTCTCCTCCTTCCCTCTCTCATTCCCCCTCTTCTCTACCTTTCTTGTTCCCTCTCCCCCTTCATCTCTCCCTCCCATCTTCCCTCTTCTCCATCATTTTCTATCTTCCTTTTGTCCTCTTCTCGACTCCTTCCTGCTACTCTCGCTCTCTCTCCTTTCTTCTCTCTCCTCCCTCTCATGTTCTCTCTCTTTCCTTTCTCTTTCCTCTCCTCTTCTCTACTCTCGTTCTCTCTCCCTCTTCCTTCTCTCTCCTTCTCTCGTTGTTGTTCTTGTCCTCTTTTCTCCATCTCTCTTCTCTCGCCCTTTCCCTCTCTCTTTTCTTCCCACTCTTCCAACTTCTCCTATTCTCTACCACTCTCCTCCTCCTCCCTCTTCTCCTTCTCTTCCTCTTCTTGTTCTCCCTCTCACCTTCTTTCTGTCCTCTCCCTCTTATCCCTCTCTCCTCTCTCCTCCTCCTCTCACATTCTCTTGCTTCTCCTTTCTCATTCTCCCTCTTATCTTGTTTATCTTCTCCTTCTCTCTCGTTCCCTCTCTCATTATCCATTCTCGTTATGTCTCTTTCCTTCTCTCTCTAACTCTCTCCTCTCTTCCTCTTCTCTCTCCCTCTCCTTCTCTCCCTTCTCTCTACTCTCCCTTCTCTATCTCCTCTCTCCTTCTTCCTTATCTCTTCTTCTCTCTCTTACCTCTTTTCTCCTCTCTCTTCTTCCCTCTTCTCATTCTCTATCTCCCTCTTACCCTCTCCTTCTCTCCTTATAAGGTAAGGATAGAAGGAAGAGAGGAGCGAGAGGGAGAAGGAGAAGAAGAGAGAGGATAAAGAGAAGGGGAGGAGAGGAGAGGGAAGATGAGAAGGATGGGGGACTCCTTCTCCTTCTCCCTCTATCTCCTTTTTCTCTTCTTCGCTCCTCTTCTCGTTCTCTTTCTCCCCTTCTCCCTTTTCTTCCCTCTCCTTACCCTCTCTCTCCTTCTCCCTCCAATCCCCTTCTCTTCCATCTACTCCCCTTTCTCTCTCCTTTCCCCTCTTTTCTCCTCCTCTTTCTCTTTATCCCTCTCCTCCTCTCTCCTCCTTTATCTCTCCTTCTCTATCTCTACACTCCTTTCTCTATGTCGTTCCATTTTCCCTTCCCTCTTATCCTCTTTTCCTTTTCTATCCTCCCCTCATTCTTTTGTTCCCTCTCACCTCCTCTATTGTTCCCCCTCTCTCCTTATTCTTCTCTCTCTCCCCTCTTCTCCATCTCTCTCCTCCCCACTCGTCCTCTCCTTCTCTCTCTCCCCTGCTCTCGCTCCTTCTTCCTCCTTCTCCGAACTCTCCTCTTGTCCCTCTGTCTCCTCTCGTTCCCTCTCTCTTCTCCTTCGCTCTCCCCTCCCCTCTCTTCCTCTCCACTCCTTCTCCCTCCTCTTCTCTCTCTCTCCTCTTGTCCCTTCATCTCCTCTCATTCCCCTACTCTTCTCCATATCTACCTTTATCCTTCTCTCTTCTCCCATGGTGTCTACCTCTCTCTCTCATTCTCTCCCCCTCTTCTTCTTCTCTCTCTCTCTCTTCCCTTCTTCCCTAGTCTCTGCCCTATCATTCTCTTTATCCTTCTCCTCCTCTCTCCCTTCTCATTTCTCTCACCTTCTCTATCTCTTTCTCTCTATTCCTTATCTCCCTCTATTCTTTTCCCACTTCTCCTTATACCACTCTCTTTATCTCTCTCCTCAGTCCTTTTCTCTCTCTTTCCCTTCACTCTCCTCTCTCCCTCTCTCCTGTGCACTACTCTTGTTCTCTCTCCCTCTTCCTTCTCTCTGCTCTTCTTATCCTCTATTCTCCACTCTCCTTCTCTCCCTTCTCTATCTCTCGCTCTCGTTCTCCATCTCACTTTTCTCTCCCTTTCCATCTCTTTTTTCTTCTCTCTCTTCCCACTTCTCCTCTTCTCTACCACTCTCCTCTTCCTCCATCTTCTCTTCTCTTCTTCTCATTGTTTTCCCCCTCAGCATATTTCTGTCCTCTCCCTCTTATTTCTCTCTCTCGCTCTCTCTCCTCTTGTCACATTCTCTCGCTTCTCCTTTTCTCATTCTCCCTATTATCTTGTTTCTCTTGTCCTTCTCTCTCGTTCCATCTCTCCTTATCCTTTCTCCTTCTTTCCTTCTCTCTCTACCTCTCTCCTCTCTTCCTCTTCTCTCGTCCTCTCCTTCTTTCCCTCGCCTCCTTACTTCCCTCTCTTCTATTCTCCTTTCTCTCTCTACTCTCTCTTCTCTATCTCCTTCCTTATGTCTTATTCTCTCTCTTCCCTCTTCTCGTTCTTTTTTCGCAAAGCAAAAGGGATGCATAGCCTCGAATTTTATTGATTTGCGTGAAATAACTTACATACAAACCAACCCACACACTACATACTTATGACCTCGGAGCTTGCTGAAGTACAAGCTCGGATCCTCACATAGTACATACACTATCACAAGTCCACCTTGTTACCACATTACATTTCTCTACTCGACGTTACTTTGCTAAATGGCAACTATCTCATGACCACGTCTTTTCAAAATTCATCTTCTCAAGCTTGTCTCCCCTTCCTTCTAGCAGTTTGAATCCTTTAATTTGAACTACGTCCTTCACTTGTTGGACAATGGAATCTAGTTTGAGTTCGTCGCCTTCCACAAGTCTTCTATTCCGTTCTGCCCAACATTCGAAACCACCGCTCCCAATGCTAGTTTGATCACTAGTGAACTTTACTTGGATGGTGCGATCCACCTTTGAAGTCGATAGATTTCCTCCATCGTGGCTGATTTCATACGACCAAAGTCTCCTCCCACCTTCTGAATCACATCCCATACAACCCACATAAATTGACATTCCCAAAACAAGTGCGTCAAATCCTCATATGCACTCTTACATAAGGTCCATCTGGATATAACACATAGCTTCAGCTCCTGTCACCTCATCATGTCATGAGGGGGCAATTTCGCATGAACCACCTGTAGTTTCGTGAGGGTCTCTAATTCTAATCACTTTTAGGCTAATTACCTACTTGTTTAAGAAATTAAAGAATGCACAACGGAATTATACAAAAACAAGCAAGGAAAGCAAACCAAAATGATGACACCAGATTTTTATAGAGGTTCGGCCTCCCGCCTACTTCCTCTCTTGCAAGCTCTGCTTGATCTCCCTCGAGCTCCGCTCGTGTCTACACTATCAACCTCATTCTGGGCTGAGAGTAAGCCTTTTACAAAACAACCTCCACGAACACCCTCGTGAGCTTGACTTTCTTCTCTCACAATCCGAGAGGAACACTTCGGGCTTTCACTGAAGTCCTTGCTTCTTTATAACAGAGTTGTTGAGTGGAACACGCTCTCTAACTTGGGCACACTTAGCTTAGGATGTGGAATTGATGCTAAAGTGCGGAAGTTTAGGCTTGGAGAGTAGATTTGGGGATTGGGAGACTTGGGAGTTTCTCTTAGGTGTATATGACAATAGGAACGTTGTGTAATTGTGTCATAGGAACACCTATTTATAAGCTCTAAGTGAGTTATAGTCGTCGGAACAAGTTTGGTAAAAGATTGTGGAAGATACACAAAATAGAAACTTGCAGGATGCAATTCTGCAGAAGTTCGGTCGACCGTTGGGCAGTTTTAGAAACGGTTCGGTCGACTGGTTAAGGAACGGTCGACCGCCAAAGCCTATGACTTAGGTACACTTAAGTTGTCAGTCGAACACTGAGATAAGTTCGGTCGACCGATTCATAACATGTTCTACGGGGTTGACAAACAAGATCAAATTCGGTCGACCGTAACAAGATCCACGGTCGATCAAAAACCTACAGGCACTTTGGGTTTGTCGAGTTATCATAAGTTTGGTCGACCGATACACTAAATGTATGTTGGGGTATATGGAAATAATACAAATACGATTGTTGGGTATAATACGACAAATCTAATGGTCAGATAAATATGTTAACTAGGTCGACCGATAAAGTCTGGATGGTCGACCAAAACCTGGCAATAAAACACTAACTGGGTAATTGATCACTCGGTCGACCGAATGGTCTGTTTCGGTCGGCCGAACGTAGGCAAACAGTTTTAGTTTTGGTTTGGTGTTTTCCGATCTATGTTTGGGTGATCTATTGAAGTCCAAATTATTTGGAATGTTTTGTTAGACTTCTATAAGGAACCTAGTGTGTGTTTGAGTAGGTTTTAGCTCAATTTACACAATGTTCCTTAGACTCAAAAGAAATGCAAATTACATGTCTTCAATTAAGCTTGATTACATGACTTGACTTGAATCCTATCTTTCTTGAGTCTTGATCACCTGTAGAAGTTAGCACAAAGCAATATATGTGCAATGCAATATGTGTGCTACTCTACATTGATTACAATTAAGATTAGGTTGATTAAATCATCAAAACATAGATTAAGGCCAAAAAGCCAACACCACCCTCCATATGGTTAGTGAGTGCTTCGGGAAAACCCATTTGTGCCACACCATCGCCCCCACCTAACAATGGGCCTTTCCGGCTTCACCTAATGCCAAGTTTCACTCAATGTAATTTTGCTCCGAGTAGCCCTGACCCATGATAGTGTGTCCTCTCCATGGCCTACCGGAATGGAAGGTAACCTCGCCCACAATTGCATGAGACCAAGGGAGCGTAGACGAGGCATTCTCCCCATACCATTATCAAGAAAGTAGGAAACTGTTATGTCTTGTGGAACTCTGACTTCATACCTCATTCTTTCATCCTCCGGTAGTGTAAGAAGCAGAGGACCACAACAAGGGTCCTCAAAGAACTTCCTTGTGCGCCCATCACCTATTTGGAAAAAAACATCTTGTCTCTCGTAATGTGCCGAAGGTGCATAATACCTCTCCACGCACATGAAGAAAGTGGGAGGGGGGGGGGGTCACATCATCGATATGGTCTTGCTCCTAATGTATTTACTCCGCAAGCAATTATCCCATAAAGATGTATCTTGCGAAGCAATAATCCAAAATATACGAAGAAGCCCCAACCCCAACCCTTGTTCCTACGTCCGACATAATTCCATTCCACACATCACCTATTTGGAAAAAACATCTTCTCTCTCCCGACATAATTCCGTTCCACCAATCTGCGCAACCCCAACCCGCCTTCTCTCTTTGGTGCGCATATATCCTTCCAGGACACAACAACCATCTTCTTTGGTCCCCACCCAAACGAAATGCATCATAATCCTTTCAATCTCGTGAAGCACACTCCTTGGAACCAAGAATGCTGAAGTCCAATAAATATTAAAGGATGTGAGTACACTTCTCACCAACTCTACTCTCCCGACCATAGAGAGAAGCTTACCTTTCCACAAACTCAGCCTCCCTCTTATCCTCTCAATAAGTGTTCCACAATGGCTTTTAGCAAACCTTGAGGAGAAAAATAGTAGCCCAAGATATGTCACCAGGAGCTCGCTCCTTTGCATTCGTAAGTAGTTACAAATCCAATCCCCATTGGTGCACTTCCTCCCAAGAAAACTTGGCTTTTCAAGTTGTTTAGTTTCATCTCCGAGTACCTCAAAAACTCATCCAAACCACCATTAAGATCACGGGCATCAGCTTCCGTAGCGCTCACAAAAATCATGACATCATCAGCAAACATCAAATGTGATATTGATACATCTCCACACTTCACCGGGCGAATGCTACCTCTCATTTCCTCGCGACATAAGTTAGTGATTTTGGTCTTCCATGTAGCACATTGTGGTGTATCGTAATGATTATGGTCGACCACATATGATGGGGTTTTGTATCTTTTCAACATCAAACATTGAGAAAGGAAAGGGAAAGGTCTATAGGAACGACATAGGTTAGAAAATCGTGTCAGCTACAATCGCGTTATTTCAAAAACTCTTTCAGTTTCGGGACATCCAAACGCAACCTATAGCTACAACATAGTTTAGACAAACCGTGTCAGCTGACAACCGTATTATTTCGAAAGCTTTCTATTTTGGTACTTCCAAACGCAATCTTAAGCTAAAAGTTTTTGTTTCTTAATACCACATTAGCATTTAGGTTTTGAAGGAAAAATTTATTTGATATATATATTTGTTTATATATGATATGACGGTGTTGAATGTATGGTTGTCCACAAGTTACTATATCAGACAACCCTTTATGGATTGTGTTACAACCTTATACTAAAAACTTAATCATGTAGAATTTTTCCAATCAATTCATGTTGTATAATCTTGTTTTGTCTCATATTGACCATCCTAGCAGAATATTTCCAAGCATTGTCTTATATTGATTGTACGCATTTCGGTTGTCCTAATTGGTGATTGTAGGTAGGAAATTTGGACGTGGAATGTCCTAATATGAAAATTTGGTCATTTATAGCAATGGTAGTCGTTACGAAGGGAGAGAACCTTTCAGTTCATGGTATGCCTACAGACTCAACCTTCCATTCCTTCCATAAAATCATTGGCTGTAGTGCATGTATTCCATTCATACTTCGATCGTAAACCCTAAATCATTCCAACACAATTCCAACTACCACTACTCTAGTGAAAAAATAGGCTTCCTTAAAACTCCATCTTCAACTATTTTTGTGATGACGAGGACCTACCCAGTGTACCTATATAGGGACGGTATTCCCTTGTTGATAAACCGGGGGTCCCACGGCTACCCTATCGCAGTTGTAAGTGTGGTTTCAAGGCCACGGAGCTATGATCTGACCCCCAACACAGTTAGCCGCAAGTTCTACATTTGTGTCTCAGAGATGTTGATCATCTAATGTTGATACTTCATTTGGGATTATGGGACACTAGCACCACCAGTGGAGGAACTGACTATAGGGTAGTGGACCCAGGGTTACTTAAAATGCTTTGGTCAATCGCAAAGTTGAGTGAGATGGTAGAGCTGCAATGCACTATCTTCTGGGTTTTCAGGCGATGCCTGATTAGAAACCTCTCTTCCCATTAATTTGTTTGGAAGAGTTTTTTGTGTGATTGTGTTTTTGTTTGTATGTTAAATATATATAGTTCCATGTTTGGTTTGCTGGTTTTCACTATCAACATGAAGAGACACAATTTCCCTTTGAACATAATGTTTCCTTGTCCTTGTGTCATCCACCGGAAATGGAAATATTTTCCCTCAACTATTAAGAACAAATATGTCCTTTGAACTCGAATGTATCCTTTAAATGTGTTCTTTAAGCACGAGTCTGTTCTTGAAGGACACGTATGTCCTTTAAAAAATATCAAATTTTTAGCAAAGGAATGATATTGAATTTTTTATTTGTTTTTGGATGTATGGAAATTTAATATTACTTTACTTGTTTTTGCAAGAAATCCAATAAAAGTCATGATCGTCAAAAAGACGCAGTCTATGTCACCTTCATGTCATCATTTGTGGTTCTAATGTTATTATTTTAAAGCGATTAGAAAATATGATTTCTGATAAATTAAGAGATGTTTTGAAAGGAAAACTGAACCTCCCATCCGCTCTAAACCCAAAAGAACCCCTAAATCCAAAATCCGCCAAATGAACCCCAATTTTTTTTCCAAGAAATGGAAGCAGACATGGACATTCAAAGCATCACCGGTAAAAAGCAGGTGTGCAGGTGGTTTACGTTTCGACCGACGTAGACCTTTCCTATTAGATGGGATGTTGTCTCGCCGGCATGTGGTCATGCCCAGTCGACCGATATGTAGTCGTGTGACGTATCCAGTTCCACGTAGTTTGGTTGTCTACAATTCACTGGAGTACGGTTCTGTCCACCTTCAAATGTAGTGTAATCGTTTACATCGGGGTAGTGTCCTTTCAAGGAAAGTTTGGTCCTTTTAAGGAAATATGTGCCTTCAAGGATCAGTATGTCTCTTTAAGTTGGTGGTTCGTGTTTTTTGTATACTAATCTAGGGTTCCCGCGATGTTGTGTTATTTTACAGTTGGTTGGGGTCCGTCCTTTTAACATTTCAACTTTGACCGGCATTCCTTAATTGGGGCAAGGAATATATGGAGGGTGCTGGAAGTGTAGGGCATCACCCTCCATAAAATAGCAAGAAGAGAAGTTAAGTTGAGAGAAGAAGATTAAACTTGAACCACCTCAAAATGTAGAGACAGGTAAGGATAGTAAGGTCGACGAATGCGTTGTCCATGGAACTAGTGGTGATCGACGAATCGTCGAAATTCCCCGGTACATTATTCCATAAAGGATCATGTTGTGTGCCCAGGACATTCTGAGGGACCCATTGCAAGACGAGGTCAACTACCAGGAGCTAAATTGAGATTGCTCAAGTCAGAGCAGACGGTCAAGGATCTACAACAACAACTGGGAGAAAAAGACAAAGAACTAGGGGAGAAAGTCAAACAACTAGGGGAGAAAGACAAAGAAAAACTATTCTTGAAAGACAGATCCATGGACAAATCGTACGCGTATGCCTTTCCAGAATGTACCCAATACATCCAGCTAGAAAGAACATCTCAAGTAGACGAGAGCGGCGAAGAAAGGTTAATAGTATACTTTTATGAAAGGACCATACATGAAAGGAGAGAGGAGAGAGAGATGGGAGAGAAGAGACTTGTGTTTTTGACTAGTACGTGACTAGTCAAATTAGCTTTCCTTTGTCGATTCACAGAGCATTAGTTAGTTTCGATACACTCACTCTTAAATTTCTTTTCTTCCTCGAGTATGGTCGACAACAACCCGCCCTCCCTCCTCCAGGACACGACCCATACTTGCCACCTCTTCAACATAGAGGTGCATTTGCGGTTTTGAACTTACAATTTGGTAACACCCATAATTCAAGGCTTGCATATTTAAAATTATGTTTTAATCGTTAGGGTTAATAGTATACTTTCATGAGAACCTATTAACATTTATAGTTCTTTTAGAATTTCTATTAAATAAATGTTGAACGTTTTAATTTAAACCGCAAGTGCACGACGTCGGTGAAGACGGGGCAAATACGGGTCGTCCACAAGGAGGTGAGCAGCCTCTCGTTTGCACGAAATCAAGTGGCAAAATTAGGGAAGAGAGTGTGATTTCCTACTCTACGCTACACTACACTACACTATGAAGTACGAAATGCGAACGAAAGCAATAAACGATGAACTACCAAACTAAACTAAGAACTAAATAAGTGTTGGAATTCCGAAATAGAAAACCCCTATGGGGTGGAGTGAGTGCACACATGCAAAGAGGTGGGTGTTGAACACATTCTTTAAGCACAAATAAAGGTGGTGTTATCATGCTTAGGAAGTGTCTAAATGTTATGGCAAAACCTATCAATCCATTCACCAACCTAGTTGATTAACATTTACATATATAAGTTGTTTATTTCAGAACCTAAACAAGCATGACAGGTGTCTAATCATTTTAGCAAAACTCATCAAGTTATAAATTCTATCCTAAACAACCAAGAATACATTCAAAATGTGAAGTGATTACAATAGAAGGTGAAGAGTTCTATTTATAGCCAAAGAAAAAGGCAATCTGGGACAATCTCCCGATGTGGGACTAAACAAATACCAGAAATAGAATAAACACCCTCTAATACATGTGCCCGCGAAGTTTGAGAGGATCCAGAGAGATCCAGACCGCCAATTAGCGGTCCATAAAGTTTGGATCGGGTTGGAATTTGTTGTGGGGTTTTCTTGCTGGTATTGTTTGTCTTTGATGTGGTTACTTGACTTGTTGGAGCTCCGACCCGAATCTAATTGCCAAAATACTCCCCATGATGGTGTGGAGTTTTCTGTTTTGCTCTTTGGTCCTTTGGTCTTACGTTCATGTCCTTCTCGCTTGCATCTTAGTCCCCAGGTCTCACAATTCAGTCTTTTTTCCCTACTTTTGGGTCCTTTTGTGCTTTATCTCTTCAAACCTATTTATTTCTGAAATTCAAACATAAAATTCGTTACATAGCATTGTTTAGGTGAAAGATAATGGATATAAGATACAAATGTAAGCAAGAAATGATGTCAATCAAATACCCCCACACCAAAACAAAGAAAGAGAAAAGCATACGAAAACAAGAAATCCTAACTCACTTTCATAGGAATCACAGTTGCACTTAGCACATGCAACAAGCCGTTAAACCTCCTTGTCGCCAAGGAGGAGCAGCGTTGTCTCCTGAGGGTTTTCAGTGGATACACCCACAAAATCCGAACAAAGATGCATTAATCAATCTAGCTACACGACTCGTTGGACTTATTTTGTCGATCATGGGACGCGGCAATACTACAGGTCAACTCTATATATGTAATCGGTCCACACACAAAGCCTAATGAATTATTCGTGAAAGTTAGTTAAGGACTTAAGTGAAAGACATGCACAACCTTAACTTCTGAATGTGATACAATGTGTAAAGTCCATTAAGGTTCTTATTTTACTCTTTTTTTTATTTTTTTCTTTTCTTTGGAGCATTTTATTGGTTGGTGTTTGATTCTCTCAGGGTCAGGTTTCGTGCATCATTGCCTATGAGGACTTACACTATCACGTACACCTTCCCCCAAATCTCCACATAGGGCGATCCCTACCACCTGTGTAACGGGAGTTCGGTCGGGGCATCCTAAGTCAGATGACTCGAAAGCACCAGGCACAAAGTCCCCTAAAACCTACTTTCCCGAGTGATAGGAGTCGTGCAAGAAGAGAGAACACCACTTATTTATTTATCTCTATGGGAACCAAAACACCTACACTGAAGTTTCGCAAAAAAAAATTAAGGGCCCTTGACTATGACAAACTTCCTTATACTAACAGACACGAATTATTTGACACACTAGGTTCAGGGTGGACTTCTTTAAATGTTTGAGTGCTGAAACCCAATGATTACACGCCCCCCGAGGGAAAACCGAGGTGCATCCTAACGACTCGATAAGACCTAAAGCCAGTAAACTAGATATCCTAATGCATCAAGTTCAAGACACTTTTGGGAGCTTTCTTTTTACTTTGCCTCTCAACGGTTTTGCACATGCTAAACACACGCAAAACCCACAAAAACATTTTCTTTCGC
The DNA here is from genome assembly GCA_963682175.1 of Triglochin maritima. NCBI lineage: Eukaryota > Viridiplantae > Streptophyta > Magnoliopsida > Alismatales > Juncaginaceae > Triglochin > Triglochin maritima. Next base: position 10,879,685 of record OY821793.1, on the reverse strand, counting down.
AAACACATGAAGATTTTGAAAGAAATGTGAAAATTTTAAAGCACTAGGCAAGCAAAAGAAGACAAGTCACCCAAGGATCATGGCAAGCAGATATATCGATATTAAATGCAGCACACTAACATGACCCAATCAATACACATAAAAGAAAACAAAATCAAAAGAAAAAGACTCGACTATGTACACACGTAAAACACCCCCCCACCTACTTCATGCATTGTCGTCATTGAATGTGAGAAAGATACTACATGGATTTATGCATGAAAAATGAAAGATCTCACCAACATAAAACACAAAAGGAAGTTCGTGGTTATGTTGATGGACACAAACCCGAATTCCCTCAAAACCTGTGAGATACTGAAGAAGGGAGACAAATACGTGAAGAAATGGGGCCCAAGTACACAAGGGTTGGGCACTCATGTTACCGAATGAGATCTTCATGAGACCATTTCTACAATTAATTAAGGCATTGGAAATTGCCAAAAATGGTCTACCCAAAATCAAAGGTATTTGACAGTGGGTGTTCGCAACAGGATTGGTATCGAGGACAACAAAATCGACTGGAAATATAAAATCTCCAACTTTGATAAGCACATCCTCGACAATCGCCTTTGGAATACGAATGGATCTATCCGCCAATTGGAGGGTGATCTTAGTTGGTTTCAATTCTCCCAAATTCAACTGTTGATAAAGATAAAATGGGAGGAGGTTGACCGCCGATCCTAAATCAAGCAATACATTACTCATGCTAGAGTCCCCTATCGTACACGGAATAATAGGACACCCAGGGTCCTTGTATTTTGTGTAGGCGGGATTGGAGAAAAGTGAGCTTACATTTGCAGCCAAGAATGCTTTCTTAGGAACATTGGTCTTCCTCTTGGTTGTGCAGAGATCCTTCAACACTTTGGCATATTGAGGTATTTGATGGATAACATCCAACAAGGGGATGTTAACCTTCACTTGCTTAAACACCTCTAATATCTTATCCAATGTGTCACTCTGCTTTTTGGTTAACCTACTTGGATAGGGAGCTTTTGGCAGGTAGGTTTTCTACGGTGCCTTAGAAGCAGGCGTTGGTGTACTACCTCACCCTCAGCCTCTTCTTCACCACCATTCCCACTAAGGGGCTGCATAGAAGGTGGTGGTGGCAAGGAAATGTGATTGTCAACCTGCTTTCCATTCCTTAAGGTTACAATGGAATTGACATGGTCAACAGTTTCCTCCACATGGTTCACTTGCCGCCCCCGAGGTACCACATTCTCATTTTGCATGTGTTGTTGCTGGAACATACGGGGGTTAGCCTCAGGCTGGATAGGCAAAGATTCTCTCTCTTTCATGTACAGACTGAGCCAATTGGCCCATCTGAAGCTCTAGAGATTTGATGGTCTGCTGATTTGAAGTGAGAACTTGACTTATGGATGACATAAAAAAATTCATTGAGTTTTCAAGTCCATGAGTCAAGGTCTCAAGCGAATTGAATCGGGTTTCCATATTATTGGAATTTGGGAAACTCGATTGATTGGGGCTTGGAGTTTGGGGTGGCTGATAAGATTGTGCAAGCATGGGAGGTTGGTTTGATTGGTTAGGTGGTCGAGAGGAGTTTGAAGGACCACCCGGGGCATTATTTTGGTTCCATGAAAAATTGGGGTGGTTCCTCCATCCAGGATTATAAGATGATGAGTATGGGTCATTCCTAGCTCTGTCATAGATGGCGTTGACATCTTCCATCTCAGGAGGAATAGACGCACACTCGCTTTCTACATGACCTATCCTACCACATGAATGACAGTGAACTCGACCATATGTGGACATGTGAGGTGCACCTTGTTGGTTTTGGAGCTCAATCGAATCCATACGGCGCATTAAGGCCGCCATACGTGCCTCGGTGGTCGTATTGGTATCGATAGCAAATGCGGTACCCAATCTAGTCGAGTTTGCATTCGCGATCCTCGCTCCTATGCTAGATGATGCAGGTGGTTCCCTCACACTCTCCCATTCCATTGTTTTTTCAGCGAGGTCTTCTAGGAAAGCCCATGCCTTCCTTTCATCCTTTCCTAAGAACTCTCCTTGACACATGGACTCAAGGAGCGTTCGGGACGGGATGTGAAGACCCTCGTAAACCATCTGACAAAGACGCCACAACTCAATTCCATGGTGAGGTCATGAGGATAGTAGCTCCTCGAACCTGTCTAGATATGCATGAAATGTTTCGGTCTCAAGTTGATAGAATGAATTGATTTCGTTCCTCAATTTTTGAGTCCGATGATTTGGGAAGTACTTCTTGAGGAATGAAGATTGAAACTCATCCCAAGTCCGAACAGGTGGCAAGCCTAAGATGGATGGAGTCTGTGCTATGTTGTTGCAGCTTGAACATAGCACAGACCTCCTCAAATTCCCTGAGAAAGATATAGGGGTCACCTTTCCCAATGAAGTGAGGGAACATGGAAATAAACTGAGGCTTAACCTCAAAATGGTTCCCATTTGCCTCTGGCAATACGATGCATGAGGGTAGAGTCTTACGGCTCGGGTAGCATCGATCACGTAGAGGTGTGGGAGCAACAACAGGAAGCACAGGTGGAACAGGTGGGTCCAGCGACTGCTCCTCCTCGCGGAAATTAGCAGCCATGGAACCCAGACTGTGTGCAACACGAGAGGAGGGAGGAATCGAGAAATCGACTACCGAAGCAGGGTTGACAACGCACCTCGTCAAACGACCGCTCTCGTCCCGTACCCACGAAAGCATGCACAAAGGTGCACACACACAAACCAGAACTTTTTTTTCTTTTTTTTGGTTTTAACAAAGAATGTGCGTAGAGGAGAAGACGAGGGAACATAGGAGAGAAAGAATAACTTAAGAGAGAAGGGAAGAAGTCCTTATGCTACGGCGGATGGGTACAGGTAGAAGCACACAAGCAAAGAAGGCTCAAGCAATCCCAAGGTCGCTATAGGTCCTTACAGCTAGACGACGCCTAACTGCGAGGTCACACGACCTCAACACGCCTCACCTCCTTACGACGAGAACCACAAAGCCCAGCAAGTGAGTCAAGATCCGGAGATCTCATCTCTCCTACTATCGACAGAGTGGGCAACGCCAATCAGGTCATGACGGTCGGGACCGGATCACTCTCCTAATGCGCCCGAAATCCTTAGGGCCAATGTCTACTTTATTTTAAAATTAGGCTCTTGATTAGTGTGGTTTTTGGGGCGAAGGAAAGGGTGATGAAATCCTCCACCTTATCTTTTATGGGACAACCCCTCCTTAGTAGTGTTTTGGAGTCTTAATCTAACAATCCACTCTCCAAACAAACGCTCATCTCACACTTGTTTCAATGCACTTCCTACTAACTAATTCATGTTCAAACGAAATGCATGAATGAGAGTAGAAGGTGCGTACCTCACGCCAGCACTCAGCAACTGAAAATAAAGCTAAATTAAAAGACAATGTACGTGCCTAAGTCGAATACATGATGCATGACCTAAACAAGAAGGAATGCCTAATCTTTTGCTTTGGGTTTTAGGGTCCAAGTTGCTTAAAGGGAGATTGATTATTGATCGGGGAGCAAACTATAAGTCAAAACATGCCAAATCGAGTCCCAGATCACTAAATCAATTATGGCAACAAGACAAAGAAAGAAGAAGACAAACAGGGCTCACCAGACCGCCAATTGGCTGTCTCAGACCGCTGATTGGCGGTCCAAAGTGCCCAGGTTTCCTCATAACTTCTCCAACTTTCTCTCCTGGCGACTCCAAGTCTCCTGAAACAAAGAAAAACTACAAAACAAAAATTAAATCCACTTGAATCGTCCAAACAAGAGTCTGGACTGGCACCTCCCCAACAACGGTGCCAAAAACTTGTTGAACGTTTTAATTTAAACCGCAAGTGCACGACGTCGGTGAAGACGTGACAAATACGGGTCGTCCACAGGGAATTGAGCAGCCTCTCGTTTGCATGAAATCAAGTGGCAAAAATAGGGAAGAGAGTTTGATTATCCTACTCAACGTTACACTACACTACGAAGTACGAAATGCGAACGAAAGCAATAAACGATGAACTACCAAACTAAACTAAGAACTAAATTAGTGTTGGAATTCAGAAATAGAAAACCCCTAACAGGTGGAGTTCGTGCACACATGCAAAGAGGTGGGTGTTGAACACATTCTTTAAGCACAAATAAAGGTGGTGTTATCATGCTTAGGAAGTGTCTAAATGTTATGGCAAAACCTATCAATCCATTCACCAACCTAGTTGATTAACATTTACATATATAAGTTGTTTATTTCAGAACCTAAACAAGCATGACAGGTGTCTAATCATTTTAGCAAAACTCATCAAGTTATAAATTCTATTCTAAACAACCAAGAATACATTCATATTTTATCAACACATTGTAAATAAAGCATTCATTCCATTCTCATTTGCATGTATGGACATCTACTCCACCCCCCAAAGGGAATCGAACTACTCACTACACATTAGACTAATGATTAAACTAAGCAAGGAAACCATATTAACTAAGCTAATAAAACTAATGAAATGAAATTAAACAAAGTAAAACAAACAACATGAAACAAACAACATAATAAAGAAACTTTTATTAAACTGACTCACAATTTAAGTAGCCTCCTCCTACTTTAGTGTGTGCTTCAAGGCCTCACTTCTAGTAGGAAGAATAACCACTCAAAATGTGAAGTGATTTCAAAAGAAGGTGAAGAGTTCTATTTATAGCCAAAGAAAAAGACAATCCGAGATAATCTCCCAATGTGGGACTAAACAAATACCAGAAATAGAATAAACACCCTCTAATACATGCGCCCGCGAAGTTTGAACGGATCCAAAGAGATCCAGACCGCCAATTGGCGGTCCATAAAGTCTGGATCGGGTTGGAATTTGTTGTGGGTTTTTCTTGCTGGTATTGTTTTTCTTTGATGTGGTTACTTGACTTGTTGGAGCTCCGATCCGAATCTAATTGCCAAAATACTCCCCATGATGGTGTGGAGTTTTCTGTTTTGCTGTTTGGTCCTTTGGTCTTACGTTCAGGTCATTCTCCCTTGCATCTTAGTCCCCAGGTCTCACAATTCAGTCCTTTATGCCTGCTTTTGGGTTCTTTGATGCTTCATCTCTTCAAACCTATTTATTTCTGAAATTCAAACATAAAACTCGTCACATAGCATTATTTAGGTGAAAGATAATGGATATAAGATACAAATGTAAACATGTAATGATGTTAATCAATAAATATTAATAAATTGCAACTAAATTTTGAATATTCACGCAACACCCGAGGTATCTTGCTAGTTTCGTTATATGAGTTTATGAAAGAACATTATCCTTACAATGAATTACAAAAACTTTTTGTACACCACTTGTTCATCCACATTTGCCTTGAAATAAATCAACCCATTCTGCTATGCTAATTCTCGTTTACAAACAGAGAAACAAATTAAAATAAACTTACGTATATGCACACACACATAAACTTCTTCGTTCTTAAAATTCAACCAACCCTTCACCTTACACAACCTCATAGTGAAATAGAGTCCAACTCCAGCCACCGTCAACCCCGCACCTATTGTGTAAACATGCCAATTTCCTATCACCGTAACAATCACAAGTAAAATAGACGGCACAATACACATGAAAACTAGCCCAGGAAAATGCATAGGTACACGAAACGATCTCTCGAGGTCCGGTAGCCGTTTCTTACTTAAAAATAGGAAAGTGGCAAACTCGAGCAACAAGCTAAGATTATACATGAAATTGGCAGCAGAGATAATGTCCGAGAAAGAAAGAAAGGATATGGCAAGGGTGATAAGGCTGGAGATTATTATTCCAAGCCAGGGAGTGTCGAACCAACGGGCCCGCGAGGCAAAGGTGGACGGAAGGAGACTAAGATCCGCCATGCCGAGGAATTGGTAAGCACAGCTGCTGAGTTGGGCCTCGTAGAGTCCCACTGCTGACATCACTGCACCTGCTTCGACCCAATACTTCAACCAAGGTCCTGTAATCATGCCTGGGAGGGGAGGTTCAAGAAATTATTTCAGGAGATCGAAGATATTATATATAAAGCAAACAATAAGTGCTTCGTAACCATAAATGTTGTGCAATTTTTCATGTCCAACAATGAATCTATGTGAGATTGTGTTTGTTGGAGAGCTAGCAAGTTGTGTCAATATATATTTTTCTTCTACAAATAGAGTATATTAATTAAATGTTTTCAGAAATGACAATAATCACGTAATTAGTTTTTGGACAAGAATTTAAATTGATATTATAGAATTTTTTAACTTCAATTTGAAAAAAATGTATGTTGACATAGTAGTAACTCATTCTGTTAGGAATTTGGTCCCTTTGAATCCATCCAAGCATCCACAAATACAAGAGTATCGCACATGAAAACATTCATGAAGAAAAAACCACAAACATATGGATATACGTGGAAAATCTCCTCCCCAATCTTAGGCGCAAAAATCACAGCAGAACACCTCCTACGTCTTTCATTGATAGAATAGAGTTTACATCCAGATAACATACCAACACCTGTATAACCCTCACCGCAGCAACACTCACTCTATCAACACCACGTAGATTCAATGGGCCCTCCTTGTTTCAGTATATACCCTCTGCACCCTACATGGGTCACACAACTAATGCACGCATTACTCTTAGAAAGCACCTTTATTTTTAGGTTACATATTTCCAAATATCTATCCAATTAACATCCTAATTTATTCACTAAACTTGTACACGAAGTAATATCAAACAAAGATCTAATTGTTTCTTTTCTTCCAAGTGAAGAAACATATAGAGCAAATAAATTCATAATTTGTGAAATGCCAACAATCTCCACTTGGCTCAAATTCGATCTTCATTCACCACTGATCTGACGCCGCCAACATTGTTTATCTCCGGTTGCTCCTCCACGTTGAAGCCAAATCTCGCATCGCTACATGCATCTACATAACCCACTCGAAGGGTAACATTCATATTGTTATGTCCCTAACCCATTTAGGGTGCTAATTGATGATTATGGGGTGGATTTGCATGGAGAAGAGGTGTTGTGCAGTGTTTGCTTGGGGAAGAGGAGGGGCGTGAACAGTAGGCATGGTTGAGGTGATGGGTTGGGTTGTGTAGGGCACTGTTGGTGCGTTTTGGTTTGGGTTTAAGAAGATGAAGAAAATCTCTCTCCGTCTTTCTTCCATTCATTTCTCTCCCTCACTCTCTTCGTTTCCTTTATCCGGCGAGCAGCTCCGGTGGATGACGACGAGGGTGGTCGAGCGGTTCAGGCATGAGTGGTGCGAAGCTTAGTGCACGAGGAGATCTCCGGAGGCGACGTGCGCGAAGCGAGACTCCGACGACTTTCGTCGTCTCGGGAAGGTATGCCAGTTCTGACTGTGATTTTATTGTTCACCCTAGTGGGAGGGTTGTGTTGGTCGGTCGGAGACCTCTTCGGCGGCGTGTTTTGCGTAAATCCTCGGCTGACGCGAGGTTGAAGACGACCAACGGTCGACCGGATTCTTTCGGGCAGTCGACCGAGGTAGTGTATTTTACCCGACTTTATCCTTCACCGGTCGAACGATGCCTTGTGACGGTCTGCCGGTAGTGCGTTTTGCTGGTAGTTGGGATTGCCTGTCATTTTTCGGTCGGCCGGAACTTAAGTGTACTGAATAAAAATGCATGCTTGTTCGACCGTTTATGGTTATGCGTTCGACCGTTATATGACTTAGAATTGATAGGATGCCCTGGTAGTTTTCGGTCGACCAAGCATGGCCTGAGGTAGAAAGCATCTTGTTCTCAAAGATGGGAATAGGAGGTAGAAAGCTTCTGGCCTTCGTGACCTACACTCTTACCGTTACCGGGACCCCTGAGTCGGTCGACCGTTACTATTGAATTGATGTTGACCAGACTCTGGATTTTGACCTCGTCTCGGTCGACCAGTTTTAGTTCTCTGTTCGACCGTTGGGACTTAGGTTTTGCACAGAGAGTTCGACCGTTACAGACTTTCGGTCGACCGAACCTTTCATGGGAACGGTCGACTGGGTTGCCACTTTCGGTCGACCGTTTGTGCGCAGAACCGAATTCTCAGTCCTTTTTGGGATGCCAACTCTGTCAACGGAAACCTATGTGCTCGCCTTGTGTGTGCGCCGGGAGGTGACGGTGGGCGCGTACGCGTGCCAGCCCAGGGACCCCCGTGTGAAAGAGTGTGGGTGTTCGGGACGTGTCACCTTCGTGTATGGATGGTGACTTGATGTGATGGATTGTTTGGACTCATTGTATAGTAGCAGGCCTGAGGGATCGCGGATCCCAGTGTATGATGTTTGTGCGAGAACACAACTATCGTTGGGTGAGGTGACTACTGGCCTGGATGGCTACGGAGGTCGCTGCCCTGCTTTTATAGCGGCATGGTTGGTGTTTGCGGCTCGTAGAGCCCCGATGTTGTGCTAGACGTATTGATGGACCATCGATGTTGTGCCAGTGATGCCGCCGATATTGTTCTGGCGATGATGATTGATAGACCGATGTTGTTCCGGCTATGTTCCTCAGATAGGCACCTACTGAGACGATGATTGATGGACCGACCGAGCGACGACTCTGTTGGTGTGGTTTAGACCACGAAGTTACAGATCTGTTTCTTATGACGCGGACTTGGCAGATGCTCCATGCCGAACCACATGATTAGTGTTGCCGCGTGTGGGGAGTGTCACGTCATGTTCCGTTAGACCGTATGTGCCTACGGTAGGTCTCCTTGGGAGACCCGATGATGATTGTCGGACTGATGTCCGGTGTTACCCTTCGGGGGAACTATTTTCCTTACTGTTGATGACATGACATGCTACTAGTATGATATGTTCATTGTACTACTGCATGCATATAGGTGAGCTTGGCATACGGGGTTTCCTTATGGAAACTCAGGCATTGTTGTTACATCTTTTTCAGGACCGCAGTAGGTCCAGTTGGGTGGTGATCAGCGGGCGCGCGCATATTGGGATCGGATCCTCTCTTTCGGACCACTGAGGTCGACATGATTACTTTTATCTTCCTTGTTGTTCTTTTGTAATCATGTATCGTTTTGACAAACTCTGATGTAATATGGTGCACCGCTTATTTGTTTTATGAGAAGTAACAGTCTTGTCTTTGATTATTGGTCTCTGATGTCTTGATAATGTTTTTTTTTAAATTTCCGCAGTTTCAGGATGTTACAATTTGGTATCAGAGCGGTCGATTCCTATGCGGTTCCTAATGAATCACCCTTGTAGTAATAGGACACATGCATTTTATCTTTTGGCATTCATTCATGGCTGAAGTTTGTGATTGTTTCTTCTGTGAGATGGCTCCTAGACGCGTGAGGAGTTCTCTGCGTGATCTTGAGGCCAGTGACGCCACTGAGGGCGCCAACTGGGACAGGTTGGGCGAGTTTCTGGAGCGCCAGGCAACCCAGAATGTGCAGGGCGGGATGGGCGCAGAGCACGATCGGTTTATGCGTCAACACCCACAGAGTTTCGATGACAGGAGTGCTCCAGAAGTAGCGGAGGATTGGGTCTTCAAGATGCAGAAGATCTTTCAAGCGATTGGAGTTGCACCTGAGAGGAGGGTGGTTCTGGCCACCTATGTATTTGATGGTGAGGTAGCCAACTGTTGGAGGACCGCGTCTACGGTTATGTTTGAGGACCGTGAGGACGTCAGCTGGGAGGAGTTCTTGGAGGTGTTTCTTCCCTAGCACGTCAGCGATTTGTGGAGAGACGAATTCATGTCGCTGGAGTAGAAGGACATGACTCTGGCGAGTTACATTAGCAGGTTCAACGCTTTGGAGAGTTACTGCCCTGAGATATGTGTGACCCCTGAGTAGGGGGCGAGGAAGTTCGTGAAGGGACTGAGGCAGCCGCTCCGATCTCGTGTTATCAATAGTATGTTGTGGACCCTTGTAGATACGGTGAGGCATGCTACCATCATTGAGCAGGACCATAGGGAGTGTCTTCAGGAGGCAAGTAATGCACAAGTGAGCATCGGTAGCCGAGCAGTCGGTCGTGGAGCAGGGAACCGGGCAAGAGGCCCAGGTTTGATGGAGGAGGAGCACGTCAGTCTGGGGCGTGCACTTTCTGTGAGAGGTTTCACCCAGGTCAGGAGTGCTTCAGGTGCACTGGAGCATGCATGGGATGCGGGCAGTTGGGCCACTTCATTCGGGAGTGCCCAACTCGGCAGAGCGAGCCTAGCAGGAGGTTTGGGCCACGAGTTGCAGGGAAGAGCGGTGGCAGCCGATCCGTTGTTTGACCAGGACAGGACAGGAAGACCGCGCGAGTCTTCACCATCCAGGCAGAGGAGGTGAGGGACTCCAACACCGTGGTGGAAGACACACTTTCTGTTTCTGGTTCAATAGCGCGTGTGTTGTTTGATTGCGGTGCCACTCACTCCTTCATTTCAGAGAAGTTTGCTCGCGAGGTGGGTCGGACCCCTGTGCTGCTGACTGGTGTTTTGGAGGCCAACACGCGCATGGGTGAGGTGGGCACTATGGGGAGCTATTTCCCCAGCACCACAGTTGTTTCGGGAGACCATGATTTTCGGGCAGATCTGGTCTTGTTACGGGTGGTGGACTTCGACGTCATATTGGGGATGGGCTGGCTGTCACAGTACGACGTGCAGGTCTTTTACCTCCAGAACAAGATCCTGATTCTGATGGAGAGCTTGCCAGATGTTTTGATTAGAAGGACGAGAAGCAGAGGGGGTCATCTGATTGTGTCTGCAGTTAACACACAAAAGTTGATTCAGCAGGGATGCAGATCGTTTTTGGCCACGCGGGTTGTTCCTGATCCTGAGACAAGGAGACTGGAGGATAAAGGTTGTGCAGGAAATCCCATATGTGTTTCCAGCAGAGATTACATCATTACCGCCGTTCCGAGAGATCGAGTTCGGCATCGAGTTGGTAGCGGGTACGACACCTCAGTCAAAGGCTCCGTATCGTATGGCACCTGCTCAGTTGACAAAGTTGAAGAAGCAGTTGTAGGAGTTGATGGATTCTGGGTTTATTCGGCCGAGCGTTTCTTCATGGGGAGCACCTGTGCTGTTCGTGAAGAAGAAGGATGGGTCGTTGCGGATGTGCATCGACTATAGGATGTTGAATAAGGTTACCGTCAGGAACCGATACCCTTTCCCCAGCATTGATGACTTGTTTGATCAGCTACAGACAGAGAGAGTGTTCTCAAAGATTGATCTGCGTTCGGGTTATCACCAGAGAGGCAGATGTTCGGAAGACAGCCTTCTTGGTGATGCCGTTTGGACTTACGAATATGACCTTTCAGCCGTACCTCAATAGATTTGTCGTTGTATTCGTGGACGACATCTTAGTGTACTCGCCTGACAGAGAGCAGCATCGAGAGCACCTGACGATTGTGCTTGGCAACCTGAGAGATCAGCAGCTCTATGGCAAGTACACGAAGTGCGAGTTTTGGTTGGATCAGGTGACTTTTCTGGGGCATATTGTGTTAGCGGATGGGATTTCAGTGGATCCAGCGAAGGTCGAGGCAGTGACTCAGTGGAGAGCCCCGACCAGCGTGACGGAGATCAGGATCTTTGTGGGACTGGTAGGGTATTATAGACGATTCATTCAGGATTTCTCCAGACTTGCATCGCCGCTGATAGCGTTGACGCAGAAGGGCGTCAAGTTTGTTTTGTCCCAGAAGTGTAAGGACAGCTTTCAGGAGCTGAAAAGGCGACTGACGACAGCACCGATTCTGACTTTTCCGAGTGGCAGTGGAGGTTATGTGATATACATCGATGTGTCAGGGATTGGCTTGGGCTGTGTTCTGATGCAGCATGGGAAGGTGGTGGTTTACGCTTCGAGGCAGCTGAAGGTGCACGCGATGAACTACCCTACTCATGATCTGGAGTTAGCGGCGGTAGTTCACGTGTTGAAGACATGGCGGCACTATCTTAATGACGACCAGTTCGAGGTCTTCACAGATCATCAAAGCCTGAAGTATTTGTTCTTGCAGAAGGAGCTGAACATGAGACAGCGCAGATGGCTCGAGTTCATTAAGGACTACGACTTCATCATTTCCTTTCATCCGGGGAAGGCGAATTCGGTTGCAGATGCGCTGAGTAGGAAGGTCGAGGTTTCAATGGCAAGTCTGTACATTCAGGAGTGGAGGCTACTCGAGACGTTGTCATAGTGGAGGTCGTTCACAGAGGGCTCAGAGGGAGCATACTGTCTCACGTGTGGTGCAGGCTCAGCATGGGGATGATGAGTTAGCTGATCTGCTACGGTTAGCTTCCAGAGATGAGTCAGACTTCAGCGTGGGTGTTGATGGTGGTCTGAGATTCAGGAGTCGGATTTGGGTGCCGAAGATCGATGGGCTGAGAGATGACATCATGGAGGAGGCAGAAAGAGCGAGATACACCATTCACCCTGGGAACACGAAGATGTAGAAGGACCTGCAGCGGAACTTCTGGTCGAAGCGCATGAAGAGGGACATCATTGAGTTTGTGGAGCGATGCTTAGTCTGTCAGCAGGTGAAGATTGAGCATCAGCGACCAGCAGGACCAATGCCGTGTATTGAGCTTCCTCAGTGGAAGTCGGAGCACGTGACGATGGATTTTGTCACAGGGTTACCGAAGACGAGGAGATTCCACGACGCGATTAGGGTGGTAGTCGATCGATTGACCAAGTCGGCGCACTTCTTAGCGATCAGGACCACATTGCCTTTGGAGGGTCTAGCTAGGTTGTACGTGGAGGAGATAGTCAGTTTGTATGGAGTGCCAGTGATCATCATCTCTGATCGAGACCCTCGATTCACATCCAGATTTTGGGGGAGTCTGCAGCAGGCATTGGGGACGCGTCTGAGGTTCAGTAAAACGTTCCATCCTCAGACAGATGTCCAGTCAGAGACGATGAATCAGACATTGGAGGATATGTTGAGGGCATGCACAATGGATTGGGCAGGACACTGGGATGAGCACTTGCCGCTGATAGAGTTCGTCTACAACAACGGCTACCATTCGAGTCTTGGGATGGCATCGTACGAGGCGTTGTACGGGAGGCCTTGCAGATCTCCGGTATGCTGGAGTGATGTGGGCGAGAGGTAGGTAGTGGGGCCTGAGATTGTGCAGATGTATGCAGAGAAGGTTGATGTGATCCGGAGGAGACTGGCCACAACACAGAGCAAACAGAAGAGTTATGCTGATCGACACAGACGGGTGTTGAGTTTCGAGGTGGGCGACAATGTGTTTTTGAAGGTTTCCCCTGCCTGAGGAGTGATGAGGTTTGGGAACAAGGGGAAGCTCAGTCTGAGGTATGTTTGGCCGTTTGAGATCCTCGACCAAGTTAGAGAGGTGGCCTACCGGATTGCTTTGCCACCGTAGTTTTCGGGTCTTCACAATGTCTTCGATGTATTGATGCTGAGGAAGTACATTGCAGATCCAGCTCATGTGATTGAGATAACAGTGCCAGAGATTCAGCATGACTTGTCACTCGATGAGACACCAGTGATTGATCGTTTTATATTAACCGCAAGTGCACGACCGCGTTGAAGGGGTGGCGAATACGGGTCGTCCACTGGGAGGTGTGTCGACGTTTGGTTTGTGCGAAGGCGAGTGGTAAAGAAAGGAGAGAGAGGTTGATTACACAAAGCTACACTAAGATGCAAAAGGAAATGAAAGATAAGCAATAAAACTAAACCCCATAGGGGGTAGAGAAATAATGTGAATATAAAGATGTGTGTGTGTGTGTGTTCAATTAAACTCCTCACAACATGTAGTGCATGAAATCATAAAACTAAATCCAACTTTGCCTCCACATGAATTAAGATAAGACTACATCATTAAAACATACAAGACAATAATTGGAATGAAGCTAAATGAACTCATGTATAAACACTAGACCCTACTATGCCTCCACATGAATTAAGATAAGACTAAATCATTAAAACATACAAGACATTAACTAAGGTCAAGGCAACAAGAGTACATACACTACATATTGTGTTTCCAATATTAATTCATCCATATCCTAACCTTATCATTCCCCATAAAATAGGTCCACTAATCAAAGCATAAGTTAAGCTTCATTCAAAAGCATTAGCATATCAAAGATAAGAGTGGAAACCCATTAGATGGTTATGGAAATCATATAAAGCTCAAGAGATTAAGATAGCACACACTTAATACACTACATGATTATATCACATATTTCTCCACCCCCCAAATGGGGATGGAACTACTCACTACTCATTACACTAACTAATATTAACAAAATGAAGCATTATACTGAAATAAAACTACACTAATCAAGCAAGAAATATTAAAGAAGCATAAAAGGAAAGGAAAAACTAAACAACCATGCACAAATTAAATGACAAGATTAAAAGAAACTAGAAGAATTATTTTATTAACAAATGACTCACATTGAAGGCATCATTCTTCTCCACCTTGAGTTTTTGCTTCAAGGCTCACTCCTTAGTAGACAGAATGCCACCAAGCAATAGGTGATTACAATGGAAGGTGAAGAGTTCTATTTATATGCATGAAAAAAGCTAATCTGGGACAATCCCCCGATGTGGGACTAAACCAATACCAAAAATAGCCTAAACAAACATTAATACAAGTCCAGGCGAAATCTTAGCGGATCTGAGATGATCCAGACTGCCAATTGGCGGTCTGATTGATCATTTTATATTTAACCGCAAGTGCACGGCCGCGTTGAAGCGGTGGCAAATACGGGTCGTCCACTGGGAGGTGTGTCGACACTTGGTTTGTTCGAAGGCGAGAGGTAAAAAAGAAGGTGAGAGGTTGGTTTGATTACACTACAACTAAACCCAAATGGGAATGGAAAAGAAGCAAGAAAAACTAAACCCCAAAGGGGGTAGAGAAATAATGTGAACATAAAGATGTGTGTGTGGTGTGTGTGTGTAATTAAGCTCCTCACAACATGTAGTGCATGAAATCATAAAACTACATCCAACTTTGCCTCCACATGAATTAAGATTTCACTACATCATTAAAACATACAAGACAATAATTGGAATGAAGCTAAATGAACTCAAGTATAAAGACTAGACCCTACTATGCCTCCACATGAATTAAGATAAGACTACATCATTAAAACATACAAGACATTAGCTAAGGTAAAGGCAACAAGAGTTCATACACTACAACTTGTGTTTCCAATATTAATTCCTATCCATATCTTAACCTTATCATTCCCCATAAAATAGATCCACTAATCAAAGCATAAGCTAAGCTTCATTCAAGAGCATTAGCATATCAAAGATAAGAGTGGAGACCCATTAGATGGTTATGGAAATCATCTAAAGGTCAAGGGATTAAGATAACACACACTTAATACACTACATGATTATATCACATATTTCTCCACCCCCCAAATGGGGATGGAACTACTCACTAGTCATTACACTAACTATATTAACAAAAGCAAGCATAATACTGAAATGAAACTATACTAATCAAGCAAGAAATATTAAAGAAGCATAGAACAAAACAAGCAACAAAGCAAACACATAAAAGGAGATCAACTAAGCAAGAATTAACAAGCTAAAGAAAACATCTATTATTAACTCACTCAAATTACAAGCAGCTCTTCCTCCACCAGAGTTTTTTTCAAGGCTTCACTCTTAGTAGGGAAGATGCCACCAAAGAGAGAGATGGTTACAATGGGATGTGAAGAGTTCTATTTATAAGAATGGAAAAAGCTAATCCGGGACAATCCCCCGATGTGGGACTAAACCAATACCAAAAATAGCCTAAACACATGATAATACAAGTCCAGGAGCGAGCTTAGCAGAGTTGGGCTCATCCAGACCACCAATTGGCCGTTCCAGACCGCTAATTGGCGGTCTATAAGGCCCAAATCTGTCTGGGTTTTGTGTTGGGCTTCTCTGGAAGCATTTCTTGGTCTTTGATGCATCTACTTAGTTTGTTGGAGCTCCGACCCGAATCGAATTGCCAAAATACTCCCCATGATGGTGTGGAGTTTCATGTTTTGCTCTTAGGTCCTTCGGTCTTATGATCAGGTCCTTCTCCATTGCATCTCAGTCCCTAGGTCTCACAATTAAGTCCTTTTTTCCTGCTTTTGTGTCCTTTCATGGCTCTTCTCTTCAAACCTCTTTATTCCTGAAAACTAAACATAAAACTCGTCACGTAGCATTGCTTAGGTGTAAGATAATGGATATAAGATACAAATATGAGCATGAAATGATGTTAATCACGATCTATAAGGCCCAGATCCGTCTGTGTTTTGTGTTGGGCTTTGCTTGAAGTATTTATTGGTCTTGGATGCATCTACGTGGTTTGTTGGAGCTCCGACCCGAATCAAATTGCCAAAATACTCCCCATGATGGTGTGGAGTTTCCTGTTTTGCTCTTAGGTCATTCGGTCTTATGATCAGGTCTTTCTCCCTTGCATCTTAGTCCCTAGGTCTTACAATTAAGTCATTTTTCCTGCTTTTGGGTCCTTTCATGGCTCTTCTCTTCAAACCTCTTTATTCCTTAAAACTAAACATAAAACTCGTCACGTAGCATTGCTTAGGTGTAAGATAATGGATATAAGATACAAATATAAGTATGAAATGATGTCAATCAAATCCGAACAATTTGCATTATTCAATCTAGACACTCGAATCGTTGGAAATATTTTGTCGATCATTGGACGCGGTAATCCTACGGGCGGACTCTATATAGGTAATCAGTCCACACCTAGCCTAATGAACCATTCGTGCAAGTTAAATAAGGAATTAAGTTAAAGACAAGGACAACCTTAACATCCTCAGGTGATACAAAGTGTGAAGTCCATTACGGTTCGTATTTGCATTACCTTTTTTTCTCATTTTTTTTCTTTTTAGTAGTTGGAGCTTCATTCTCCCAGGGTCAGGTTTCGTGCATCATTGCCCATGAGGACTTACACTATCACTTACACCTTTGCCCAAATCTCCACATAGGGCAATCCCTACCACCCGTGTAACAGGAGTTCGGTCGGCGCATTCCAAGTCATATGACTCAAAAGCACCAGGCACAAAGTCCCCTCAGACCTACTTTCCCGAGTGATAGGAGCCGTGCAAGAAGAGAGAACACCTACTCACTTATTTGTTATCTACACATGAACCAAAACCCCTACACTTAATGTCTCACCACAAGATTTAAAGGGTCCTTGACTACAACAAACTTCCTTAAGTTAACAGACACGAATTAGTGACTCACTAGGTTCAGGGTGGACTTCTTTAAATGTTTGAGCACTGAAACCCAATGATTACTCACCCCCAAGGGAAACTAGGGTGCATCCTAACGACTCGATAATTCCAAAAGCCACTGTACTAGATATCCTAATGCATCAAGTTCAAGACAATTTTGGGACCTTTCTTTTTACTTTGCCTCTCAACGGTTTTGTACATGCTAAACACACGCAAAACCCATAAAACATTTTCTTTTGCAAACACATGAAGATTTTGAAAGAAATGTGAAAATTTTAAAGCACTAGGCAAGCAAAAGAAGACAAGTCACCCAAGGATCATGGCAAGCAGATATATTGATATTAAATGCAGCACACTAACATGACCCTAACAATGCACACAAAAGAAAATAAAATCAAAGGAAAAAGACACAACTATGTACACACATAAAACACCCCCACACCTGCTTCAGGCATTGTCCTCAATGAATGTGAGCAAGATACTACATGGATTTATGCATGAAAAAGGAGAGATCTCACCAACATGAAGTACAAACGGAAGTTCAAGGTCATGTTGATGGACACAAACCCGAATTCCCTCAAAACCTGTGAGATGCTAAAGAAAAGATAGAAATACGTGAAAGAAATGGAGCCCAAATACAAAAGGGTTGAGGCTCACAACAATCGATGCTCACTGAAGGAGTCTTTTATTGTACTTTATTTTTTTCTTTTTTTTTCTTTTTTTATATAACTATGTACAAACATAAGTTCCCATCTTCATTTGTCATAAGACATCAAATGGGAACCTCAAGAGTGGGTCAATGCACTTGGAAAGGGAACATGAAACCACGCGGGGCCCGAATACGCATGCGTGGGCCCCCTTCACAAAGAGCACCAGATGAAATGAGAGGTTCATGAATTGAACGCAAAGGCGTCTCATTCAAATGATCAAACGGAAAGAGCTTGAACCTCTCAAGAGTTTGGGAAATGAGGGGCAACGAAAGAAGAGTTTCTCCCGTTGCGTTGCTGAAGTTATGATCGTCAATCCAAACTCTCCAACCAACAGGCTGGTGCGTCAGAACGAGGTCAAGAACCTCGTTAGGCATGTCCGACACACCAGGCGAACAAAAAGTGGGTCGCATACCCAAGGTATCCTCCAAGGAACTTCTAATACCCTCATGAGCTATGTAGGTGTTTGATGTTCCATCATTTCCAAGATGATCAGGAACAATAGTGAGAGACAAACTCTCATCAGGTTGTTTGAAATTGAGGGGACTAGGGAGCTCTTGCTCCACCAGAGGTGAGTCCTTAGGAAGTACAACAATAAGGTCATGTGGCTCAAGGGCCATGGGACAAGAAGATAAGGCACAATCTTGTGTTGACTCGTAATGAAGCTGGTCCATGTTATTCTCACTTGGGATCGAATCGTCCACTAAGTGATCGTGAATTGCAACCCCAAGTCCCTCAGTCTGACTAGGAGTTTGATTTTGAAAGATTGTGCTTTGAATATATGGATGTGGTGGTGGCGGTTCAATATCAAAAGATGAATCCTCATGTTGACAAGAAAAGTTACTCTCCTCACGTTCACGTAATTGCTGCGACATTTGACTCACTTGCAGTGCCATATTTTGTATGGACTGTTGAATGGTTTCCATGAACGTAAGGAAAGTTGCTTTCGAGGAATCAGGTATGTGGTCAACTATGAGGTCCAAGTCAGAGCTTGGGAAATTTTGGGGTTGGGTGTTGATGGTCTGAGAATGAGTCCAATGATTTGAAGTGGGGTGTTGGTAGAATTCTGGGTATTCGGGAGGAGGATACTGGGGTGGAAATGATGTATAAGAATTTGAAGAAGAATTGTCTCCCCATAAATCCATCCGTCTCGGGTTGTACGCGGATGCGTATTGGTCATATTGAGCATTTGGGGAAAAGGTATGCTCATACTCAGGCTCTTGGGGAACATAAGGACATTCCATGAAATCATGACCACTCAACCCACAATAGTGACACGGTGTGTCTACTGGAGCCACCGATGCACCCATGTCATCTACCACATGCATGAAAGCGACCAAAGGTTCTTGCAATGTCTCAGTTTGATGACCAACATATGATCCGACGTAACTAGATGGTGGTCTAGCAGTCGGTGCCTCTCTCATGTTACCCCAATATGAAGATTGCTCAGTCACACAATGGGGATTATCCCAACCATACGAGGTGTTCGTCTGAGCCACCCCAGGTTGCATGGGTCCGGAATACCAGGACGAATTGTCCTAGTCCCAACAATGATATAGATGGTCGCCCATGTAACCATCCATCTCCACAAAGAACTCTAGAGTCGACCACTCTTACCAGCACGAGGCTAAACTCGTAGAAAGTGCTCGACTCGACCCTAAAAACGCTACCAGAGAGTGTAAAGGGGAGGAGACTATACCGTAGAAGAAGGTGAGAAGAAGATGGCTCAGAGGAGAAGGGAAGAATCCCTAAAGCTAGCGTGGGTAACGGGAGAGGGTAGAAGCCTAATCTAGCAAGCACGACTCAAACAATGTAAGGCAACGGGTCCTTAGGCGAGACGACGTCTAACTTCGAGGTCACTAGTCTCGACACGCCTCACCTCCCTACAATGAAGACCACAATGCCCAGCAAGTGATACAAGATCCGGAGATCCAGTACCTCCTACTATCGACAAGGTAGGCAACGCCGATCAGGCCATGACGGTCTCAACTAGATCACTCTCCTAGTACGTCCAAAATCCTTAGGGCCAATGTCTACTTGGTTTTAGAATTAAGGCTTTGATTAAGCGTGATTTTTGGGGCCAAGGAAAGGGTGATGAAATCACCCACCTTATCTTTTATGGGACAACCCCTCCTTAGTAGCGTTTTGAGCTTAAATCTTGCAATCAACACTCCAATCAAACGCTCAACTCACTCTTGTCCCGATGCACCTTACTAACTAATGCACAATCCAAACATGCATGAATGAGAAATTTGGGTGCACGTACCTCATGCCAGCAATCAACAACAAAATGTAAAGCAAAGAAAAGACAATTGCATGCAAGGTCTACACATGATGCATGACCTAGATAGCAAGAAGTCTAATCTTTTGCTTTGAGTTTTATGGTCCAAGTTGATTAAAGGGGATTGAAATTAAATCTGGGAGCAAACTAGAAGTCACAACATGCAAAATTGTACTCCCAGATAACTAAAATGAACCAACAAGCAGCCAGAACAAAACTGAGAGAAAATGAGGCTCACCAGGCCGCTGATTGGCGGTCGGTTTTGCGTTATTGGCTCTCAAATTCCTTCAGTCGCTTCCCCTTGATCCTAAGAATGCCTGAAACACACAAAAACTAAAAACAAAAAATTAAAACAACTTGAATCGTCCTAACCAAAGTCTGGACAGACCACCTCCCCGGCAATGGCGCCAAAAACATGATTGATCGTTTTATATTAACCGCAAGTGCACGACCGCGTTGAAGCGGTGGCAAATACGGGTCGTCCACTGGGAGGTGTGTCGACGTTTGGTTTGTGCGCAGGCGAGTGGAAAAGAAAGGAGAGAGAGGTTGATTACAATAAAGTACACTAAGATGCAAAAGGAAATGAAAGATAAGCAATAAAACTAAACCCCATAGGGGGTAGAGAAATAATGTGAATATAAAGATGTGTGTGTGTGTGTGTTCATTAAACTCCTCAGAACATGTAGTGCATGAAATCATAAAACTAAATCCAACTTTGCCTCCACATGAATTAAGATAAGACTACATCATTAAAACATACAAGACAATAATTGAAATGAAGCTAAATGAACTCATGTATAAAGACTAGACCATACTATGCCTCCACATGAATTAAGATAAGACTACATCATTAAAACATACAAGACATTAACTAAGGTAAAGGCAACAAGAGTACATACACTACAAATTGTGTTTCAAATATTAATTCCATCCATATCCTAACCTTATCATTCCCCATAAAATAGGTCCACTAATCAAAGCATAAGCTAAGCTTCATTCAAGAGCATTAGCATATCTAAGATAAGAGTGGAAACCCATTAGATGGTTATGGAAATCATATAAAGCGCAAGGGATTAAGATAACACACACTTAATACACTACATGATCATATCACATATTCCCCCCCCCCCCCAAATGGGGATGGAACTACTCATTACACTAACTATATTAACAAAATGGAGCATTATACTAAAATAAAACTACACTCATCAAGCAAGAAATATTAAAGAAACATAAAAGGAAAGGAAAGACTCAATAAACATGCACAAATTAAAAGACAAGATTAAAAGAAACTAGAAGAATTATTTTATTAACAAATGACTCACATTGAAGGTAGCATTCTTCTCCACCTTGAGTTTTTGCTTCAAGGCTCACTCCTTAGTAGAGAGAATGCCTCCAAGCAAGGGGTGATTACAATGGAAGGTGAAGAGTTCTATTTATAGGCATGAAAAAAGCTAATCCGGGACAATCCCCTGATGTGGGACTAAATGATTGACATCATTTCATGCTCATATTTGTATCTTATATCCATTATCTTGCACCTAAGCAATGCTACATGACGAGTTTTATGTTTGAATTTCAGAAATAAAGAGGTTTGAAGAGAAGAGCCAAGAAAGGACACAAAAGCAGGAAAAAGGACTTAATTGTGAGACCTGGGGACTGAGATGCAAGGGAGAAGGACCTGAACGTAAGACCGAAGAACCTAAGAGCAAAACAGAAAACTCCACACCATCATGGGGAGTATTTTGGTAATTCGATTCGGGTCGGAGCTCCAACAAGCAAAGTAGATGCATCCAAGACCAACATATCCATCAAGAAAAGCCCAAAACCAAACCCAACTCGATCTGGATCATATAGACCGCCAATTGGCGGTCTTGGGCCGCGAATTGGCGGTCCATATTGATCTTAATCCGCTACGATTTGTGGAGCACGTGTATTACTCTATTCTTAGTCTATTTTTCGTATCGGTTTAGTCCCACATCGGGGGATTGTCCCGGATTAGCTTTTTCGATGCCTATAAATAGAACTCTTCACCTTCTATTGTAATCACTCATTGCTTGGTGGCATTCTCTCTACTAAGGAGTGAGCCTTGAAGCAAAAACTCAAGGTGGAGAAGAATGCTACGTTCAATGTGAGTCATTTGTTAATAACATAATTCTTCTAGTTTCTTTTAATCTTGTCTTTTAATTTGTGCATGTTTGTTTAGTCTTTCCTTTCCTTTTATGATTCTTTAATATTTCTTGCTTCATGAGTGTAGTTTTATTTTAGTATAATGCTTCATTTTGTTAATATAGTTAGTGTAATGAGTAGTGAGTAGTTCCATCCCCATTTGGGGGGGGGGGATATATGATATGATCATGTAGTGTATTAAGTGTGTGTTATCTTAATCCCTTGAGCTTTATATGATTTCCATAACCATCTAATGGGTTTCCACTCTTATCTTTGAAATGCTAATGCTCTTGAATGAAGCTTAACTTATGCTTTGATTAGTGGACCTATTTTATGGGGAATGATAAGGTTAGGATATGGATTTAATTAATATTGGAAACACAATTTGTAGTGTATGTACTCTTGTTGCCTTTACCTTAGTTAATGTCTTGTATGTTTTAATGATGTAGTCTTATCTTAATTCATATGGAGGCATAGTAGGGTCTAGTCTTTATACATGAGTTCATTTATCTTCATTCCAATTATTGTCTTGTATGTTTTAATGATGTAGTCTTATCTTAATTCATGTGGAGGCAAAGTTGGATGTAGTTTTATGATTTCATGCACTACATGTTGTGAGGAGCTTAATGAACACACACACACACACACTTCTTTATGTTCACATTATTTCTGTACCCCCTTTGGGGTTTAGTTGTCTTGCTTCTCTTCCATTTCCATTTGCACCTTAGTGTAGTTTAGTGTAACCAACCTTTCTCTCCTTTATTTACCACTCGCCTTCGCACAAACCAAACGTCGACACACCTCCCAGTGGACGACTCGTATTTGCCACTGCTTCAACGCGGCCGTGCACTTGCAGTTAATATAAAACAAATCAATCACTAAACCAATACCAAAAAAAGGCTAAACAAACATTAATACAAGTCCAGGCGAAATCTTAACGGATTTGGGATGATCCAGACCGCCAATTGGCGGTCTATAAGGCCCAGATCTGTCTGTGTTTTGTGTTGGGCTTTGCTTGAAGTATTTCTTGGTATTGGATTCATCTACTTGGTTTGTTGGAGCTCCGACCCGAATCAAATTGCCAAAATACTCCCCACGATGGTGTGGACTTTCTTGTTTTGCATCTTAGTCCCTAGGTCTCACAATTAAGTCATTTTTCCTGCTTTTGGGTCCTTTCATGGCTCTTCTCTTCAAACCTCTTTATTCCTGAAAACTAATCATAAAACTCGTCATGTAGCATTGCTTAGGTGTACGATAATGGATATAAGATACAAATATGAGCATGAAATGATGTCAATCAACTAGTCGAGATCGTTGATCGCATGGATCATCAGCTCAGGAGGAGGACCATTCCGATGGTGAAGGTCAGGTGGCAGCATCCCAGCGAGTGCGAGGCCACTTGGGAGATCGAGGACGAAGTCAGAAGGCAGTATCCGGAGATTTTCGGTGAGTAGTTGCTTTGATTTCGCGACGAAATCCTTTTTAGGTGGGTGTATTGTTATGTCCCTAACCTATTTAGGGTGCTAATTGGTGATTAAGGGGTGGATTTGCATGGGGAAGAGGTGTTGTGCAGTGTTTTCTTGGGGAAGAGGAGGGGCGTGAACAGTAGGCGTGGTTGAGGTGATTGGTTGGGTTGTGTAGGGCACTGTTGGTGCGTTTTCGTTTGGGTTTAAGAAGATGAAGACAATCTCTCTCCCTCTTTCTTCCATTCATTTCTCTCCCTCACTCTCTTCCTTTCCTTGATCCGGCGAGCAACTCCGGTGGACGGCGACGAGGGTGGTCGAGCGGTACAGGCGTGAGTGGTGCGGAGCTTAGCGCCCGAGGAGATCTCCAGAGGCGACGTGCGCGAGCGAGTTTCGTCGTCTCGGGAGGTATGCCGGTTCTTAGTGTGATTTTATTGTTCACCCTCGTGGGAGATTTGTGTTGGTCGGTCGGGGGAGGTCGGAGTCACGTTGCCCGCTGAATCGTCCACCGAATTGCCTCCGAGTGTTCACCAAACTCTAAACAAAGTTAGAGAGAAAGGAGCTAGCCAATCAATCTCTAACAAGGTTTAGAATCAAGCTAATTACCCCTCTTTAAGCTCCTGAGAATCTTATCTCCAAAACTTAAATTTACTAAGAGATTTTCGTGGTGATTAGGGAGAGATTAATGAGACAAAGATTTTTGCATTAATTTTTAAACAAGTAGGAATAGGTGCCCTTTCATAGGCTCCCAGAACATCCTTATCAAGAGCTATTATTTAGCCATTACCCCTTGTTTTTCTCTCCTAAAATTAATCTCTAAATTCCACATAATCACCCACAAAAATGTTTTAATCAAATCTGGAATTATTCCACCCATGATTTAATTAATCTCTTAATAATGCAGGCAAAATCGTTCTTGTTTCGTAGACCGAGAATTATTCGGTCAACCGAACCATTCAGTTATAACACTTGTTCGGTGCACCGTGTGCTAGACGGTCGACCAATTCTTTATGAGAAAAATTCCCTGGAAGAATTCGGAAGAACCACGTCTTTTAATCGGTCTACAGTTGACCCACCAAAATCGCTCCTAGGACATAGTCATTGGATGACCGGGTCACCTTCGGTCTACCGAAAATACTATTTCTCGGTTGTCCGTTTCCAATCGGTTAACCGAACCCGATTGTTTAGGCACTCTGGGCAATCTCGGTCAACCAATTGCGCTTACCCATTCCCTATTCGGTTAACCGATCCGAAGATGCCCCGGTTGACCGAACCACGAACGGTTCACCGTGTTTGACCCCGATTTTGCCTTTGTCAAATTTTGGATTTATTTCCAGCAAAATTTGATCTTTTGGGGTTTTTAACAAATTCATATCTTATGTAATATATTATCCTATGTAATAATTAATTATTACACCCCATAATATTTATGTCTCATATGAATTTATTATGATTCTAATTATGTCAATTCTCATGACATACTAATTTTAATTAATTCACCACATGTGTCACATTTGGACATGGCACCCGACACATCATATGAATCTTAAAATCAACCTCTTGTTTCCCTGTTTTGTGGTGTGACCTATAGGACGATCTAAGCCAAATTGGCAGTGATATTAAACACTTAATATCTCAAACTATAAGCGGTATCTTGCTACACATTATAGTTACCCAATTAGCATAGATGTCTTTGTTCCACCCGAACCAAAACACGATCCATTTAGTGATGTAAGTGCACCACTTGTGTCCGTCCCTTGCGTATTGATATTAAGAATATATACAAAGTAGAAATGTGTCACCTTTGTATTATATTCATTTCTTGATCTCTCTAAGCTAATTATAAATATGTAACTTAACTCAAGTTACATTGTGCACATTATAGTTTTGCTTTATCAAGGGGCCAACTAATATCATCACTCAATTAAGAGGGGTAATGATAATCGTTTGAGTAGTTATCTTTTCCAGCACAAGTCATGTTCAACCAACTATTGCCGTTATCACTACACTCATTGGTAGCTTTTGACAATAATCATATTAAACACTTCTTGAGTGAAAAGATATAAGTCTCATATCTTAGGATCCAAGACACAGTAAAACATTAATGACACGAAACACAATTCCATAATGTTTTACTTGTTAGGTCTATTCAATATATAAAAGTAATATTTTCCTCTTTTATATACTCGTGTCGTCAATTATTTGTAGAGCTACAACAATCGATGACCAACACGACAATCTTATCTCGGTAATTAATGTTCCATGTTAACTACCATAATTGTGAATAACTTTTGATTTATGTAAACCATTATCTTTTAGAGCTCTACGGTTAAGGACCAAGCGCCTCTTCCTTAACACTTCCAAAAGACGAATACTATAATCAAGGAACAAAATGTTTGTACATTCAATTCATAATAATTGACATATAAAAGTAAAACTTTTACAACACATTCTTTTCAATCTCCAACTTGTTATCAAAGTTTTCTCTCACATACATTCTCAATGTATAAAACAATAATAACTAGGGTAACCCTGTCTAATCACTCATCAAGCCAATCCACCTGGTTCCTCAGACCCATGGACTCAAAATGCATTTCGCCCTTGGCTTGTGATAAGGGTTTGGTGAATGGATTAGCTGTGTTGCTGTTTGTGTCCACCCATAACAGAATTATTTTGCCCTCATCGATGAAATCACGTGTGACAAAGTACTTACGATCCATGTACTTCACTTTGTGGTGTGATTTGGGATCCTTGATTTGCGAGATAGATGCACTATTATCGCAAAATAGCTCTACTGGTCCCTCGCTCGAGGGAACTACTCCAAGCTCTTCAAGGAACTTCTTAATCCACACTCCTTCCTTGCTCGCTTCAGCGACAGCCATTACTTTGGAAGCGATGGTTGAGTCGGTTGTAGTGCTTTGCTTCCAACTACGCCAACTCACAGCTCCACCATTTAGAAGGTAGACGTATCCTGATTGTGACCATCTATCGTCGGGATCACTCATGAAACTCACATTCGAATAGCCCTCGGCTATTAATTCCCTTTGTCCTCCATAAACAAGAAACTTATCTTTGGTCCGGTTAAGGTACCTCAGAATATTCTTGACCGCAGTCCAGTGCTCAGGACCTGCGTTGGATTGGTGACGACTTGTCAAACTTAGAGCATACGAGACATCGGGTCTTGTGCAAGTCATCGCGTACATGATCGATCCTATTGCTGAAGCATAAGGGATATCTTTCATGTACTCCAAGTCTTTACGTGATTCAGCACATTGAGACTTCTTGAGTTGCACACCCATACTCATTGGCACACTGCCCTTTTTGGAGTTGTTCATGCTGAACCTTTCCAAGACCTTGTCAATGTATGTACGTTGACTTAGGCCAATGAGTCTACGAGATCTATCTCTATATATCTTGATTCCCAAGGTGTATTGAGCCTCACCCATATCATTCATCGAAAATGCAGATTTCAATGAACTTCTCGTTTGTTCAAGCAAAGGTATATGATTTCCCATGAGGAGTATGTCATCGACATATAAGATCAAGAACATTATGTGGCTCCCACTAACCTTCTTGTATATACAAGGTTCTTCCTTACTTTGGACGAAGTGAATTTTTTTGACTTCTTCGTCAAAGCGCTTGTTCCAACTCCTTGATGCTTGCTTCAATCCATAAATGGATCTTTGAAGCTTGCATACTTTCTCGTTATTCTTTGGATCTTCAAAACCTTGAGGTTGTACCGTGTACACATCCTCCTCCAAGTTCCCATTAAGGAACGTTGTTTTGACATCCATTTGCCATATCTCATAATCATGAAATGCAGCAATAGCGAGCATAATCCGAATAGACTTGAACATGGAAACCAGTGAAAAAGTTTCATCATAGTCAATTCCTTGAACTTGAGTGAAACCTTTTGCTACAAGCCTCACTTTGTAGATTGTCAAGTTCCCATCCATGTCCATCTTCCTCTTGAAAACCCATTTATTTTGAATGGCCTTTTTCCCTTGAGGAAGGTCAACCAAGTTCCACACTTGTTTATCATACATGGATTCTATTTCGGATTCCATGGACATGAACCATAGTTTGGAGTCCTTTCTTTCCATTGCTTCTTCAAAGGTCGAGGGATCATTGGTATCTAGTACCATGATCTCATGAAGTCCCAAATACATATCGGGTTTCTTCCTTTCCCTCGTTGACCTTCTAAGTTCTTTTAGATCTATGTGTACTTCTCGAACTTCTTCCACAATTTCTTGCAGAATTGGTTCGTGTTCAATTCTCGAACGTACACTTGGTGGGGAAGATTAAGTTTCTCTCAAAATTTATTGCGAGGGTCTCTCACTCATGCTCCCACTAACCAAAGGAATCTCGGTTGGGCCTTCATGATCTTGAATATCATCATTCATATCATGATCTTGTAGAGTATCTTGAGTTTCCTCAAGCACAACTCTACTCCCACTACTTTTTATTCTTTCCAGAAATTCTTTTTCTAGAAATACGTCATCCCTCTCTACAATCACTCGATTGGAGGTTATATGCCAAAAGTAGTATCCTCTTGTCTCACGAGGATAACCTATGAAGAAGCACTTATCCGCTGTTGGTTGAAGTTTGGTCGACATCAATCTTTTGACGTAGGCCTCACAACCCCAAATCTTGAGAATATTGAGATTAGGTGTTTTACCACTCCATAGCTCATAAGGCGTTTTCTCTACGGATTTGGATGGAACATTATTTAGTGTGTAAGCTGCAGCTTCTAGCGCATAACTCCACAAGTAAAGCGGCAATTCGGCTTGACTCATCATTGATTGAACCATGTCGAGTAATGTCCTATTCCTCCTTTCGGATACTCCATTCCATTGAGGTGTACCGGGAGGCGTGAGCTGTGGTACAATACCACACTCCTTTAGGAATGAGTCAAATTCGGTACTTAAGTACTCACCTCCACGATCCGTTCGTAGAGACTTGATTTTCTTGTTGAGTTGGTTGTCTACTTCATTCTTGAATTCCTTGAACTTGTCAAAGGATTCACTTTTGTTTCTCATTAGATAAATATAGCCATAACGACTATAGTCATCCGTGAACGTAATGAAGTACCTAAAACCGTCTCTTGCACTAGTACTCATCGGACCACATACATCAGAATGTATCAAATCCAACAAGTCATTCGCTCTCGGTCCTTTCTTCTTGAAAGGCCTCTTGGTCATTTTGCCCATTAGGCAAGGTTCACACGTCTCCAATGATTTAAAACCAAGTTGACCAAGAAGGTTAGCTTCTTGCAATTTCTTGATGCGTTTTTCATTTATGTGACCAAGACGATAGTGCCACAAGAGTGTATCATTCACGTGAGTAGTTTTAAGTCTTTTGTTATTGATGTTTAAGATTTGTTTATTATTCAATTCAAGCAAATAGAGACCATTCCTTACGAATGCATTTGCATAGAAAATACCATTCTTCGATATAGACAAGCAAGAATTTGAAATATTTATCTTAAAATTATCCATATCCAATCATGATACAGAAATAATGTTCTTGCTAATCGAAGGCACATAATAAACATTCTTTAAACATAAATTTAAACCACTAGATAATTGAAGCTCCACAGAACCTTGTGGAATCGCAGAAACGATCACACCATTTCCGACCTTCAAAATCATCTCGTTCTTTACGAGTTTCTTCCTCTCCTTTAGTAGTTGCACATTAGAAATTATGTGAGCACAAGATCCGGTATCAATTACCCAATCATGGACAGAGGTGGCTAAATTTATCTCAATAACAAATATACTTTTGGCCTTTTTGGGGCGCTTACGTTCAATCACTCCATTGTCAAGGTCTTCCTTGTACTTGGGGCAATTTGGCCGGATGTGTCCCTTTTCACCGCAGTGAAAGCACTCCGTATTGGGAGTCGGAGATTTCAAAGATTTCCCCCTTGAGGCACTCCCATGAGCACCTCCTACTCCCTTGCTCTTGATTGACGTATTGATGGTGAATTTGCCTTTACCTTTGGTGATCTTCTTGCTCCCTCCATGGACGGCTAGGACGTGCTTGTCCCAACCCTTGCCCATGTAAACGTCAGCCGTTTTGAGAGCGTTGTGAAGTTCCTCAAGACTCACCCCTTTCTCACGCACATGATAGTGCATAATGATGTCCTTGTAGAACGGGGCTAGAGAGCCAAGAATCAAATTTTCCGCAATGTCAGCGGGCATTGGGGAAGAGAGCTTCGACAACTTCTTAAGGTATCCTTGCATCGTGAGAAAATGCATGGATACCGATGTTCCCTCCGCCATGTGGCACCTTGTGAGTGCGATGGTGGTCTTATAACGCTCTTTTCTAACACTATCCATGAACATCTTTGTTAAAGCTTCGATGGTTTTCTTGGGTTTTGAATCCAAGTATTTCGCTTGAAGCGAGTCACCTATGGAGGCCAACATTAGACTGTGAACTTGGTTCTTTTGGTCTTCCCACTTGGTTTTTGCCTTTCTCTCACTATCGGTTGCCTTCTCATTTAGTTTTGGGATTTCACCATCCAAAATATTAGATAGTTTCTCAAACTTCAACAAGATATTGAGCTTGAGTTGCCAGCTTATGAAGTTTGAGCCATCATTTGCCAAAGGATGTTTTTCAATCATATAGATCGTACAATAGGTTGAATATTCGGCATTTCTACAAAATAAAATATATGGGATTTAATGTCAATTTTATATTTTAAAAAACAATACCGCAAATAAAAATTTGTCCATAAATGCAGCAATCCCAGATCCTATCAATTATAACATAAACTAGCTAAGGGCTATCAGATATATTATAAAATCAAGGTAAGAAAACATTTTTCTAATCATAACCATTTCGAAATATCGCAACATTTGCATTTTCAAACTCTTATGATTCTTGTCGTTTTAATTAGGACGAAATTTGACCAATCCTCGTAAGAAAAACTCTCTTTCTCAAAACCGAGCTAGGGCTCCGGGTCTTGTTAAGAAAACTTATTTCATTTGGTACGAGATATGTTTATCTATGGTATTCACAAAAAATATACTCGGTGTCCACAAAGGGTGAATCGCACCTCGTGCATCTATTCGTGGCACAACAATAGACAACCTTATATCTCCCACTATTCCCAAAGATGGAAGAAGCTATCTCCCGCTAAAGGCGAGCAGAATATCCCTCAATCGATGGCTGCTAGTGGATGAAATAAGAAAGAAAGATACTCTTAATTTTTGGTTGGACAATTTAAACATTTATATGTGATTTTAGAATTTAGGTGATCATGCATATTTATCATCTATACACATTCTAACATTCATCCATGCAATCACATATATATCAATCACACAAACATAAATAAATCCATTCACACACACATTGTGTGAGTTTATATGTTCCTGCGTCCTTGATCCTTGATCCTCGATCATTGCGCTTCTTCAGCGTCTTCCTCTTGCACCATGGATGTTGATATTGCAAAAATATAAACATGCATCTCTCAATTTTGAAAATTTTCTAATGAAAGTCCTATGTAAAAATCCTCTCATATGCATGCATATACAAAAAAATAGAAATTTGGCTTTTTTCATATACATAAGCCCCTGTGATTGAATAATAATAACATACACATTCATTCATTCATTCATTCACACATGACTTCTTCGGAACATATAAACTCACATATCCCTGCATTAGAGAACTCGAGCAACGCATGTACATATACTATATATTACTCAATTTAGTTTAGCATGCATCTTTAAATCAAACAATTCTAAAATCATTTGAAATCCATTAAAAATGATTTTATGCATCCATAGTGCAAAACATTAAATATTTGAACCGTTGTTTATCCAATTTCCAGAAATAAAAATTTAAAGAAAGATAAACATATGCCTTTTTCCGTTTTGTCGATTCCTTATAAAATAATCATTTAATTAAAAACGAAAATTCTATAAATTAGACATAAGTCTAAATTTTAATTCTAACATTCACATGATGTGTTTCAAAACATTTAAAACTATCAAAATAATCAATTAGAATTAAATCAACAAAACTATCGGAAAACTCGAAAAAGACATAGAACATGAATTGTTTCGATTGTAGACGGTAAACTAAAATTAATTATATAGTCTAATTATTGAAAATATGAACTAAAAGCTCTGATACCACTGTAGGATTTCATGTCCTATGTATGTATATATTTTAAAATTTTAATATAACATACAAGATCGATTTTCATATTTTCAGCAATTTTATGTACATCTATTTGTGTTTTATTCTAATAACATGCAACCTACATTTATTAAAATAATCCACAAAGATAGAATCATACCTAAAGGTTCTCTAAAACCTTTTTGATGATCTGGAGTCGCGTTGCCCACTGAATCGTCCACGGAATTGCCTCCGAGTGTTCACCAAATTCTAAACAAAGTTAGAGAGAAAGGAGCTAGTCAATCAATCTCTAACAAGGTACAAAATCAAGCTAATTACCCCTCTTTAAGCTCCTGCGAATCTTATCTCCAAATCTTAAATTTACTAAGAGATTTTCGTGGTGATTAGGGAGAGATTAATGAGAAGAGTTTTGCATTAGTTTTAAAACAAGTAGGAATAGGTGCCCTTTCATAGGCTCCCAGAACATCCTTATCAAGAGCTATTATTTAGCCATTATCCCTTGTTTTTCTCTCCTAAAATTAATCTCTAAATTCCACATAATCACCCACAAAAAACGTTTTAATTAAATCTGGAATTATTCCACAAATGATTTAATTAATCTCTTAATAATTCAGGCAGAATCGTTCTTGTTCGGTAGACCGAGAATTATTCGGTCAACCGAACCATTCAGTTATAACACGTGTTCGGTGCACCGTGAGCTAGACGGTCGACCGATTCTTTATGAGAAAAATTCCCTGGAAGAATTCGGACGAACCACGTCTTTTAATCGGTCTACCGTTGACCCACCAAAATCGCTCCTGGGACATAGTCATCGGATGACCAGGTCACCTTTGGTCTACCGAAAATACTATTTCTCGGTTGACCGTTTCCAATCGGTTAACCGAACCCGATTGTATAGGCACTCTGGGAAATCTCGGTCAACCAATTGCGCTTACCCGTTCCCCATTCGGTTCACCGATCCGAAGATGCCCCGGTCGACCGAATCATGAACGGTTCACTGTGTTTGACCCCGATTTTGCCTTTGTCATATTTTGGATTTATTTCCAGCAAAATTTGATCTTTTGGGGTTTTTAGAAAATTCATATCTTATGTAATATATTATCCTATGTATTAATTAATTATTACACCCCATAATATTACATCTCATATGAATTTTGTATGATTCTAATTATGTCAATTGTCATGGCATACCGATTTTAATTAATTCTCCACATGCGTCCCATTTTCACATGGAACCCGACACATCATATGAATCTTAAAATCAACCTCTTGTTTCCCAGTTTTGTGGTGTGACCTATAGGAGGATCTAAGCCAAATCGGCAGTGATATTAAACACTTAATATCTCAAACTATAAGCGGTATCTAGCTACACATTATAGTTACTCAATTAGCATAGATGTCTTTGTTCGACCCGAACCAAAACACCATCCATTTAGTGATGTAAGTGCACCACTTGTGTCCGTCCCTTGCCTCATGATATTAAGAATATATACAAAGTAGAAATGTGTCACCTTTGTATTATATTCATTTCTTGATCTCTCTAAGCTAATTATAACTATGTAACTTAACTCAAGTTACATTGTGCACATTATAATTTTGCTTTATCAAGCGGCCCACTAATATCA
This sequence comes from Triglochin maritima, assembly GCA_963682175.1. Classification (NCBI taxonomy): domain Eukaryota; kingdom Viridiplantae; phylum Streptophyta; class Magnoliopsida; order Alismatales; family Juncaginaceae; genus Triglochin; species Triglochin maritima. The sequence goes on along the minus strand of OY821793.1, from coordinate 10,846,106 downwards.
TCACTCAATTAAGAGAGGCAATGATAATCGTTTGACTGGCTATCTTTTCCAGCACAAGTCATGTTCAACCAACTATTGTCGTTATAACTACACTCGTTGGTAGCTTTTGACAATAGTCAAATTAAACACTTCTTGAGTGAAAAGATATAAGTCTCATATCTTAGGATCCAAGACACAGTAAAACATTAATGACACGAAACACAATTCCATAATGTTTTACTTGTTAGGTCTATTCAATATATAAAAGTAATATTTTCCTCTTTTATATACTCGTGTCGTCAATTATTTGTAGAGCTAGCACAATCGATGACCAACACGACAATCTTATCTTGGTAATTAATGTTCCATGTTAACTACCATAATTGTGAATAACTTTTGATTTATGTAAACCATTATCTTTTAGAGCTTTACGGTTAAGGACCAAGCGCCTCTTCCTTAACACTTCCAAAAGACGAATACTATAATCAAGGAACAAAATGTTTGTACATTCAATTCATAATAATTGACATATAAAAGTAAAACTTTTAGAACACATTCCTTTTAGATGGTTGATGGACCGACCGAGCGACGACTCCGTTGGTGTGGTTTCGACCACGAAGTTATAGATATGTTTCTTATGGTGCAGACTTGGCGGATGCTCCTTGTCGAACCCCATGATTAGTGTAGCCGCGTGTGGGGAGTGTCACGTCATGTTCCGTTACCCCGTAGGTGCCTACGGTAGGTCTCCTTGGGAGACCCGATGATGATTGTCGGACTGATGTCCTGTGTTACCCTTCGGGGGAACTGTTTTCCTTACTGTTGATGACATGACATGCTACTAGTATGATAGGTTCATTGTACTAGTGCATGCATATAGGTGAGCTTCGCATACGGGGTTTCCTTATGGAAACTCAGGCATTGTTGTTACATCTTTTTCAGGACCGCAGTCCAGTTGGGTGGTGATCAGCGGGTGCACGCATATTGGGATCAGATCCTCTCTTTCGGACCACTGAGGTCGACATGATTACTTTTATCTTCCTTGTTGTTTTGTTGTAATCATGTATCGTTTTGACAAACTCTGATGTAATAGGGTGCACTGCTTATATGTTTTATGAGAAGTAACAGTCCTGTCTTTGATTATTGGTCTCTGATGTGTTGATAATGATTTTTTTAAAATTTCCGTTGTTTCGGGATGTCAAGTCAACTCTCATATCTCTATGTGCGTCCATGTACTCCCACACGTAGTGCAATCTCACAGGTCATTTTCCTTTCTCCGCAATGTCATTTTTTTCATGCACGTTCTCGCATGGATCTCTGTTTACAGCTCATTTGTGCCAACACTTTATCGTGAATAACCGTTGTTGCTTTGATAATTCCAGATCAATCTATTGCATCTTTGCATGCAACTAGTGCAATACCCTCTTCATGTGCTTCTCACATCATCCCCACAACTGACAATCTTCTAGCAACTCTCGAACTTCACATCTCATTTTGTTTTCCTTGATAATTTTATTTCTTCGACTATTGTCTCCACCTTGAACTTTTGCCCCTGGATCTCCGACCAAATGCTCTAATACCTTATTATTAGGAATTCGGTCCCTCCAAACCCGTCCCGATCAAGGACATAGCATGAGTATCGAAGAAGAAAACATTTGCGAAGAAGAAAACAAACAACAAACACAAGGTTATACGTTCTATCATTGCACCAATGTGAACATACACCAAATTTCTCAAGGATCTTGCAAACAAAATGACAAAAACCAATGTCTACGAAGATGATTGAATTATGTGTGCATGGTTTTTGAAATGCTGATTGAGATAATGTACTAACGAGGAAATGTTTCAAAGATTATCAGGTATGTGTACTTCTGCTTACTCTATTGGATCTACGACAATGCCCAAAGTACAAGTAGAATACCATTACTTTTAACACGATGTTGTTGCAATTAACAAATCATAATTTTGGTGTACCTTATGTTTCTCCATCAACTTCTAACTAGCTTGACTAATTAAATATTTAATCAACTATAGGAAAAGGAAAACCCATCGTTCAACTCTCCCATCCCACCATGTTGGTGCCTGGTTCGACCAAAATTATCAGGAGTGTATCTTGGTAATAGAATTGTCGACCGGCGTTGGACACGGTCGACTAAAATTATCAGGAACCTTTTTGATAAGGGAACGGTCAACCGTATTGAAACGTGGTTCGACCAAAATAATCATGGACTTTTCCTGATAGAGAATCGATCGACCGTTTAGCTAACGGTCCAACCAAAATTATCACGGACTTAACTAATCTGTCGTCTGACTGGGAAACGATCGATCGTTTTGCTCACGATTTTGCCTATATCAATAAGAGATTTTTGCTGATTAATTGCTAGATTTAATCCACCTCGGTCAAAGGTGGTTATGAGATGATTATGTGTCAAAATATGATTCGTTTAAAGGAGAGATTAACAAGGGATCATGTGTAAGTGATTTGCACATTATGTGGTTTGGAGAATGCACTATAAATAGTTTTCTTCCACCTTCCTCTGTTGATTGCTACAAAATTTTGCTTTCTCTAAATTTCCCCATCCCTCAAATTCACTCAATTGATGAAGTTATGGAGATTAAATTCTTGGGAGAAAAAACGGTTATTAGCTAAATTCTAACCATGTATTACAGATTGATTGGCTAGACTCAATGGCTCTAATCTTGTTTAAAGTTTGGTGAAACTTGGACGAAATTCCATGGCGATTCTAGTGCAACCTGACTTCCGACGATTCAAAAGAGTTTGATAACTCTTTTAGGTATGATCAACTTATGTATTTCAATATTAAATAGTATACATTATATATATTGATATACAATTATGAAGTCTTATACATAAAATTGTTGAAAAATATGAAAACGATCTTACGTGCGTATATAAAAAATTTAAAATTATAGACATAAGAATGAGACAAAATCAAACACAAGTGGCATCCGTTGCGTCGGTTGCCCCGAATCCAACAAATGTTGCAGCTTCTTGCTCAGACACGAAAGACTGGTAATGGAAGGATGTAGTCAACGCATTCCAGACGCTACCAACTCAATTATAGTCTTTTGAGGACCTTATGCAAGACCGTTTGGATTAATATGGCCAAGAGGTGCATGTAATCATGGGTGATACATGACGTTATCTGGTTGGCTATAGCATAGATCAAGACTTCATGGCGGTTACCAAGATAATTACTATTTATAAACCCAAATTAGGTAGTTGCGATTTTGAATCTCCACCAAAAAACACATATTGTCCTCCCATTTCTTCTTCCTTACGTGATCCTACCGACAACACATTTGAATGTTTCTTCGTCCTAAACTTGCATCGATTGACGCTACAATCCGAGGAATGACCACGTGGGCAACGACGTGTAGAAGGCGTCCGATATGAAACCGTACAATTGCAAATGCCCAGTACTCGATCGGTAAAGGCTCGTGGAAAATAGTTGATTCAGTCGGGATTCTTGTTTGTAGCTCCTAAGGTCTAATCCTGGGGGCTGACATGTGTAATTATTGCATTCAAAATGTGATGAACACGAGGGCCAATCAGGGAATTAGTCACAGGAGGGGAAATCAGGCAAATGGATTTTCGTTGTGAAGATCAAGTGATATGGTCTCTCGAGAATTTCAAGTGGACCCATGTCCGGACGCAATTTTGTGTTGCATGATTTAATTGTTTGATATATGCATGTTTTCTTGTGTTCCTATTTTATTAGTTTTTTTGCCTTTTAGACCTTAATCATGTGAATTTTGATGATTGAATCAAATCAATCTTAATCTCAATCAAATTTTGTCAATAACATTCCATTCAATGCACATATACTTGTATTGTACATACTTCTATCTTAGTAGGTGATCAAGACTCAAGGAGAAATGTATTCAAGTCAAGACATATATTCAAGCTTTTGAAGACATGTAATTTTATTTTTATTTGAGTCTTTAGTAAGCTTTGTAAACTTGAGCATATTTGTTGGGGTATCCATCCACACACACTCTAGGTTCCATCTAGAAGTCACACACCAAATGTCACATTATTTGGACTTAATATATCTCCCAAACCATAACTAGAAAACCACACAAAGTCAACTTTAGTCAGCCTGTGTAATATGGTCGACCGAAACTTAGCTTTCATCCGACCATTTGTAAACAACAATATCTTGGTTGAACGGTTGACCGTTATGATGGTTTCGTCCGATCGTTCTTTGCTTTTCAAACTTCCATTTTGATTGTTTCGTTGTCGTTATTCCTCAAATACTATTTTGAAATATGTGCCTTTACCCAATTAGGACTCCAGACTTTAGATAACGCCTTTTCGTCGACCGAATCATACCCAAAATTGGTCAATAACGTTTCTTGAAATCGTCCGACCATTTTTGCCCTAACGGTTGACCGATTATCTTGTATGTATTATACACACTCTCAGTTAACATTATGTTGGTCCGACCGATTTGCCTATTCATCTGACTGTTAACTTACAACTTAAGTAAACGGTGGAACAGAAGTGACCAAACAGTCAACCGTTTGGCACCCGACTGGTAGCTCACCTTCGCTATCTTTTGTCGGTTGCTTGTTTATCCCTTTTGTCTTTAGCCTCAACGACTATATGAATCTTAGAGCCTATAAATTGGTGTTCAAATCTTAGTTTAACACATACCTTACACTCCTATTTCTCTCATCCTTAAAGAGAAACCTCTCCTGCTCCAAAGATCAAATCCTACACATTGAAAGCCTAAACTTCCCATGTGTATTCATAAAGCCTAACCTATGGAAGTGTGCTCAAGTATTAGAGTGTTTTATAACATCAGCTTCAGTTGTTTGAGAGTTGTATTGCTTCGGAGGAAGTGGCCCTCTCGGGTTGTGAGAGGAACAATTGAGCTCGCCAAGGTTGTTCGCGACCTTAGATTGTAAAAGTCTTGATCTCGGCCTGGAACAGAGATCAGATCAGTGAAGTCATGAGCGAGGCTCGTGGTGATCAATCGGGGCTTGCAAGATAGAACTAGGACCCGGTTGGGGTACTGAACCTCTATAAAAATCTCTGGTCTCCTTGTGGATTGCTTGTTGTCTCTACATTTGTTTTTCCGCTGCTTAATCCATCATTAGTAGAGCACTTTAGATTAGATTAGTGACTATCATTCATCCATGAATTGATATCAGAGCCTAAGTGCTAAATTCATCTACATAATTGTAGTTTAGCATGGCATCTTCATCATCTAAACATTTAGGGTTTGTCCACATTTAGACTATATATGCTTAATGGGTCAAACTTTGATTATTTGAACAATAGACTGAGAGTTTTCTTACAATATAATGGCCTTTAAGTATTTGATCTTCCTTTAAAAGTCATTCACAATCCCTAAAGAAGATGAATTACTCGCCCTTACTACAACCAAAATGAAAGAAGTTGAGATACACTCTCATACCACGAACATTCTTTATTTTGTCTTAAATGAGGGAGAATATAACAAGATTAGAGGTTGTCATAGTAATGAATTAGGAAACGCCTTTACAGCAAGAACCTTTACGAACACCCTCGCCTTACTCGATGTTCTCCTCTCACAACCCGAGAGAGAGCTTCCTTGAAACTTTTCAACTTTTGTAATTCTTTAATATATAATTGGAATCACTATCTAACAATCTAACACTTGAGAACACTTAAATATGATATGGTATGGATACACAAGTGGTGAAATTTGGCATTAAGTGTAGGAAATTAGAGCTTGAAGATGTAGAAAGTTTGTACTAAGGTAAAGATCAATAGGGAGTATTCAAGGTGTGTAAAACAAAGGTAAGAGACCCTATTTATAATATTTCGAGCTCTACTAGCCATTTCGAAGAGTTGGTGAGATTTGGACCGATGAGAAACAAGATTTCACTTATGCTCGTGCAGAAATCTGCGGAGATTCGGTCGGTCATTTGCAGAACGATTGTCTAAAATAGGATTGCGGACTTGGTTAAAATAATGGGTTCGGATGAACGAATACCGTTCAGTTAGCTTATCACCAACTTCTAGTAACTTTTTCTAATTTTGACATATTAAAGTTCGGTTCACCGAATGAGGTTCAGCTCGTCCTTCTAAGGTGGACAATAATAATTGGTCGGGCTCTAATCAATTGCGTTCGGTGGTTCGAGACAGCTTCGTCGTCCGAATCAATAGTTTGTCTTTTAGCACTAACCTTTGGAAAAAAATATCCATTGTAAGTCAAATTTCTATATTGACATGTGGAAAGACTCATTGTGCGTGAGAGGCCCATAAGTAAATGGTAGAGCAATAGAAGATTGGTAGACATATAGGTGATCGGTCATCAAAAATAAGCAGGGAAGTGATCTTGATTGACATCATTTTATGCTTACATTTTATCTTGTATCCATTATCTTTCACGTAAACATTGCTACGTAACGAGTTTTATGTTTGAATTTCAGAAATAAATAGGTTTGAGGAGAAGAGGCAAAAAAGGACCTAAAAGCAGGAAAAATGACTGAGTTGAGAGACTCGAGGACTAAGATGCAAGATCGAAGGACCTGAATGTAAGATCGAAGGACCAATGAGCAAAGAAGAATACTCCACACCATCATGGGGAGTATTTTTTGCAATTCTATTCGGGTCGGAGCTCCAGCAAGTGAAGTAGATGCATCAAAGACAAACAAAGTCATCCAGAAAAGCCCAGACGAAAGCCCAACGCAATCCAAACCCTGTAGACCGCTGATTGGCGGTCTGGGTTGCTCCGGATCGCTCCCATACCTCATCGTTATTGATGCTACCCGAGTCGTACCGCTCTACCCTCATGCATCGTATTGCCAGAGACGAATGGGAACCAGTTTGAGGTTAAGCATCAATTAATTTCCATGCTCCCTCACTTCATTGGGAAGGGTGACCCTATATCTTTCTCAGGGAATTTGAGGAGGTCTGTGCTATGCTCAAGCTACAACAACTGAGCACTGACTCCATCCATCTAAGCCTAGTCCCTTTTGCACTTAAGGATGATGCTAAGAAGTGGTTGTACAGCAACCACGTTAATGCCTTTAGGACTTGGGATGAATTTCAATCTGCATTCCTCAAGAAGTACTTTCCAAATCATCAGACTCAAAAATTGAGGAACGAAATCAATTTGTTCAATCAACTTGAGACCGAAATATTTCATGCATATTTAGAGAGGTTCAAGGAGCTACTATCCTCATGCCTTCACTATGGCATCGAGTTGTGGCGTCTTTGTCAGATTGTTTACGAGGGTCTTGACATCCCGTCCCGAATGCTCCTTGAGTCCATGTGTCGAGGAGAGTTCTTAGGAAAAGATGAAAGGAGGCATCGACTTTCCTAGAAGACCTCGCAGAGAAAACCATGCAGTGGAAGAGTGTGAGGGAAACCCCAGCATCATCTAGCATAGGAGCGAGGATCGCAAATGCAAACTCGACTAGATCAGGTGACGCATTTGTTGTCGATACCACTACGGCCACCGAGGCGCGCATGGCGGCCATAATGTGCCGTATGGATTCGATTGAGCTCCAAAACCAAAAAGGTGCACCTCATGTGTCCACATCTGGTCCAGTTCCCTGTCATTCATGTGGTAGGATAGGCCATGTATCAAGCGAGTGTCCGTCCATTCCTCCTGAGATGGAACGTGTCAACGCCATCTATGGTAGAGCTAGGAACGACCCATACTCATCATCTTATAACCCCAGATGGAGGAACAACCATAATTTTTCATGGAACCAAAATAATGCCTCGGGTGGTCCTTCAAAGTCCTCTCCACCACCTAACCAACCACACCAACCTCCCATGCATGCACAATCTTATCAGCCACCCCTGGCTCAAATCACCAATCAATCAGATTTCCCAAATTACAACAATATGGAAACCCTATTCAACTCGCTTGAGACCTTGACTCGTGGACTTGAAAACTCAATGAATTTTTTTCATGTCAACCACAAGTCAAGTTCTCACTTCAAATCAGCAGACCATCAAATCTCTAGAGCTTCAGATGGGCCAATTGGTTCAGTCTGTACTTGAAAGAGAAAGAGGGACTCTACCTAGCCAGCCTGATGCTAACCCCCACATGTACCAGCAACAACACATGAAAAATGAGAGTTGGTACCTCGGGGCAGCAAGTGAACCATGTGGAGGAACTTGTTCACCATGTCAATGCCATTGTAACCTTAAGGAATGGAAAACAGGTTGACAATCACATTTCCTTGCCACCACCACCATCTATGCAGCCCCTCAGTGGGAATGGTGGTGAAGAAGAGGTTGAGGGTGAGGGTGAGGGTAATACACCGACGCCTCCTTCTCAGGCACCGCAGAAAACCTACCTGCCAAAAGCTCCCTATCCTAGTAGGTTAACCAAAAGCAGAGGGACACAATGAATAAGATATTAGAGGTGTTTAAGAAAGTGAAGGTTAGCATCGCCTTGTTGGATGTCATCCAACAAATATCTCAATATGCCAAAGTGTTAAAAGATCTCTTCACAACCAAGAGGAAGACCAATGTTCCTAAGAAAGCATTCTTGGCTGCAAATGTAAGCTCACTTTTGTCCAATCCCACCTACACAAAATACAAGGACCCTGGGTGTCCTATTATTCAGTGTACGATAGGGGACACTAGCATAAGTAATGTATTGCTTGATTTAGGATCGGCGGTCAACCTCCTCCCATTTTCTGTTTATCAACAATTGAACTTGGGAGAATTGAAACCAACTAAGATCACCCTCCAATTGGCGGATAGATCGATTCGTATTCCAAAGGGGATTATCGAGGATGTGCTTATCAAAGTTGGAGATTTTATATTTCCAGTCGATTTTGTCATCCTCGATACCAATCCTGTTGTAAAGAACCACTCTCAAATACCTTTCATTTTGGGTAGACCATTTTTGGGAACCTCCAACACCTTAATTAATTGTAGAAATGGTCTCATGAAGCTCTCATTCGGTAACATGAGTGCTGAGTTTCATGTGTTCAACTCTGGTAGGCAACAGGAGCCCATGGACCAACCTTTAAATCTCAATCCCATCCAACAATTAGAGGAAGCACCGTAAAATCAACGAACACCCCTAACACCAATGCAACCCATTGAGAATGTTTGTGGGCCCAGCGAAAACTCATTGCCTGTCTTTGCAATGCAACTGAGTGAGCTGGCATCAAACTTGAATGTCCAATGGTAGTGTTCTTTGCATGATTCAGTTGAGACCATTAGTGAGGGGGACACACCTCAGCATATGCCCATTCCAGAAGGTGTCGTCACCCCGTGTGCCAAGGCTATTGAGCCCTTTGCGCTTCATATTGACTCTAACAAGGGCCCACCTACGACTGAGCTTATGCATGATAATATACAGGAAGTTGGGTGGTCCTTCTTGGATGACTTGGGGAGAAGCCCCATTTTTAGTGAAACTAATGTTTCACATCCTTCGAATGAGCCCGAGGAACTCATTCCGATGCACCCGCCTATTGGTTGGAGGGTTTTGTTCGATGAGCAACTAAACCCTAACGAGGCAACACAACTTCACTCATTCATGTTGCCTACACCCAACCAATATCATGAGGGGTTCGAACCTTTCAGTTTTGACCTTTCACCCCTCAAGACACCTCAGAGTACAGTGAAGTTTGCCCATCTTGGCAAATCTCTGGCCCGTATAACTTGATGTTCTCATTTGATGTTCCTTGACCAAGTGATTATGAGAATATCTTTATTGATGTATATATCTTGTGTTGTAAAACAAAGTAATAAAAGACCCCACCAGTGAGCAATGATTGTTGTGGGCCCCAACCTTTGTGTATTTGGGCCCCATTTCTTTCACGTATTTGTATCCCTTCTTTAGAATCTCACAGGTTTTGGTGGAATTCGGGTTTGTGTCCATCAGCATAACCATGAGCTTCCGTTTGCACTTAATGTTGGTGAGATCTTCCCTTCTTCATGCATAACTCCATGTAGTATTTTGCTCACATTCATTGAGGACAATGCATGAAGTAAGTGTGGGGGGGTGTTTTACGTGTGTACATAGTTGAGTCTTTTCCTATGATTTTGTTTTCTTTTGTGTGCATTGTTAGGGTCATGTTAGTGTGCTGCATTTAATATCAATATATCTGCTTGCCATGATCCTTGGGTGAGTTGTCTTCTTTTGCTTGCCTAGTGCTTCAAAATTTTCACATTTCTTTCTAAATCTTCATGTGTTTGCGAAAGAAAATATTTTGTTGGTTTTGTGTGTGTTTGGCATATGCAAAACTGTTGAGAGGCAAACTAAAAAGAAAGCTCCCAAAATTGTCTTGAACTTGATGCATTAGGATATCTAGTACAGTGGCTATAGGACTTATCTAGTTGTTAGGATGCACCCCAGTTTTCCCTCGGGGGGCGAGTAATCATAGGGTTTCAGTACTCAAACATTTAAAGAAGTCCACCCTGAACCTAGTGAGTCAATAATTCGTCTATGTTAATATAAGGAAGTTTGTTGTAGTCAAGGACCCTTTAAATCTTGTTGTGAGGCATTAAGTGTAGGGCTTTTGGTTGATGTGTAAATAAGAAATAATTGAGTAGGTGTTCTCTCTTCTCGCATGGCTCCTATCACTCGGAAAATTAGGTCTGAGGGGACTTTTTGCCTGATCATTTCGTGTCATCTGACTTGGGATGCACCGACCAAACTCCCGTTACATGGGTGGTAGGGAATGCCCTATGTGGAGATTTGGGGAAAGGTATATGTGATAGTGTAAGTCCTCATAGGCAATAATGCATGAAACCTGACCCTGGGAGAATGACCACCAACTAGAAAGAAAAAAATATGAAAATAAAATAAAATAAAATGGTAATGCAAATAAGAACCTTAATGGACCTTACACTTTGTATTACTTGAGGATGTTGAGGTTGTCCAAGTCTTTCACTTAAGTCCTTAATTAACTTCCACGAATTATTCATTAGGCTAGGTGCGTGTACTGATTACATATATAGAGTCGGCTCGTAGCATTACCACGTCCAATGATCAACAAAAATGATCCATCGAGTCGTGTAGCTAGGTTGAATAATGCATCTTTGTTCGGATTTTGTGGGTGTATCCACTGAAAACCCTCAGGAGACAACACTCCTCCTCCTTGGCGACAAGGAAGTTTAACGGCTTGTTGCACGTGCTAAGTGCAACCGTGATTCCTACGAAAGTGAGTTAGAATTTCTTGTTTTTCGTATGCTTTTCTCTTTCTTTGATTTGCTTTGGACTAGCAAAAGTTGGGTGTGGGGGTATTTGATTGACATCATTTCATGCTTACATTTGTATCTTATATCCATTATCTTTCACCTAAACAATGCTACGTAACGAGTTTTATGTTTGAATTTCAGAAATAAATAGGTTTGAGGAAAAGAGGCATAAAAGGACCTAAAAGCAGGAAACATGACTGAGTTGAGAGACTCGAGGACTACGATGCAAGATCGAAGGACCTGCATGTAAGATCGAAGGACCTGAATGTAAGATCGAAGGACCAATGAGCAAACAACAATACTCCACACCATCATGGGGAGTATTTTGGCAATTCTATTCATGCATAGGTTTTGCCATAACAATTAAAAACTTGTTGAACGTTATGATTAAACCGCAAGTGCACGGCCGCGATGAAGCGGTGGCAAGTACGGGTCGTCCTCAGGGAGGTGAGCAGCCTCTTGTTTATCAGAAATCAAGTGGCACAATAAGGTGGAAGAAAGTTGTTTATGCTAATCTAAACTACGCTAACTATGAAGAAGCAAATGCGAAAGAAAGACACAACCGATGAAATAACAACTAAGCTAAGAACGAAATGCTGGAATTCAGGAAATGGTAAACCCCTAAGGGGTGGAGTAAGTGCACAGATGCAAAGAGGTGGGTGTTGAACACATTCTTTAAGCACAAATTAAGGTGGTGTTATTATGCATAGGAAGTGTCTAAATGTTATGGCAAAACCTATCACTCTATTCACCAACCTAGTTGATTAACATTTACATATGCAAGATGTTTATTTCAGAACCTAAACAAGCATGAAAGGTGTCTAATCATTTTGGCAAAACTCATCAAGTTATAAATTTTATCCTAAACAAGCAAGCATACATTCAGGTTTTATCAACACATTGAAAAATAAAGTATTCATTCCATTCTCTAATGCAAGTATATATATCTACTCCACCCAAAGGGGATGGAACTACTCACTACACATTACACTAATTATTACACTAAGATAAGAAGACATTTAACTAAGCTAGATTTAATAAAACACGATTAAACTAAAACATGCACAAACGATAAAAGAAGCACAAAACAAATAAAAGAAACACAAAACTTTATTGATAAAATGACTCACATTTCAAGTAGCATCCTCCTACTTTAGTTTGTGCTTCAAGGGCTCACTTCTAGTAGGAAGAATAGCCACTTAAAATATGGAGTGATTACAATGGAAGGTGAAGAGTTCTATTTATAACCATAGAAAAAGCTAATCCGGGGCAATCCCCCGATTTGGGACTAAACCAATACCACAAATACCCTAAACAAACATTAATACAAGTCCAGGAGAAATCTTAGCGGATCTGGGATGATCCAGACCGCCGACCACCAATTGGCGGTCTAAAAAGTCAAGATCCAGTTTAATCTTGTTCTGGGCTTTGCTTGGTGTATTTGGTGGTCTTGGATGCATCTACTTCGTTTATTGGAGCTCTGACCCGAATAGAATTGCCAAAATACTCCCCACGATGGTGTGGAGTTCTTTGTTTTGCTCTTAGGTCCTTCTGTCTTGCGTTCAGGTCCTTGTCCCTTGCATCTTGGTCCCCAGATCTCACAATTCAGTCTTTTTTCCCAGCTTTTGTGTTCTTTTATGCTTCATCTCTTCAAACCTATTTATTCGTCAAAACTAAACATAAAACTCGTAACATAGAATTGTTAGGTGAAAGATAATGGATATAAGATATAAATATAAGCATTAAATGATGTCAATCAGGGAGTATTTTTGCAATTCTATTCGGGTCGGAGCTCCAGCATGCGAAGTAGATGCATCAAAGACAAACAAAGCCATCCAAAAAAGCCCAGACGAAAGCCCAACGTGATTCATACCCTGTAGACCGCCAATGAGTGGTCTGGGACCGCTGATTGGCGTCCGGCTTGCTCCGGTTCCGCTAAGATTTCTTTGGGTCGTGTATTAAAGTGTATTTAGTCTATTTCTGGTATATATTTAGTCCCATACCGGGGGATTGTCCCGGATTACCTTTTTCTATTGCTATAAATAGAACTCCTCCTCCTTTTGTATTCACATATTGCTTGGTGGCAATCTCTCTACTTGGAGTAAGCCTTGGAGCAAAATCTCAAGGTGGAGAAGAATGCTGCTAGTAATGTGTGTCATTTAATAAAATAAACTTTTCATTTTTTTGTTCTCATGTTGTTTCTTTATGCATGCTTAGCTTAGTCTTATTTCTTTGATCTTAGGCTAAATTAGTTAGAATGACTCCTTTCTTATTTAGTTTAATTGTAAGAATAATGTGGTCAGTAGATCCATCCCCCTTTGGGGGGTGGAGATGATGTTCATACATGCATTAAAGAATAGAAATGAATGTTTTATTTTGGAATGTGTTGATAAATGTGAACGTATGCTTGCTTGTTAGAGTAGAATACTACACTTGATGGGTTTTGCCACAAATCTTAGACACCTCCCATGCTTGTTTAGGTTTTGAAATAACCAGCTTGTGTATATGAATGTTAATTAACTAGGTTAGTGAATGGATTGATAGGTTTTGCCATAACCTTTAGACACTTCCTATACATGAAAACACTACCTACATTTGTGCCTATAGAATGCATTCTTCACCATCTTTTTACATGTGTGCACACACTCAACGCCTTAGGGGTCTCTCTCTTCCTGATTCCAGCTTAGTATTAAGTTCTTTTAGTTTTGTTCGAAGTAATCATTAGTCACGTTCCTTTGTATTTTCTACTTAATAGTTTAGTGTAGCGTAGATTAGCATAAACAAAACTCTTCCCCCTTTTTGTTGCCACTTGACTTCATGCAAACCAGAGATTGCTCTCCTCCCCGTGGATCGACCCGTATTTTTCACGTCTTCACTAACTTCTAGTAACTTTTTCTAATTTTGATATATTAAAGTTCGGTTCACCGAATGAGGTTCAATTCATCCTTATAAGGTGGACAGTAATAATTGGTCGGGCTCTAATCAATTGCGTTCGGTGGTTCGAGACAACTTCGGTCGTCCGAATCAATAGTTTGTCTATTAGCACCAACGTTTGGAAAACAAATATCCATTCTAAGTCAAATTGCTATATTGACATGTGGAAAGAGTCATTGTGCGTGAGAGGCCCATAAGTAAATGGTAGAGCGATAGAAGATCGGTCGTCCAAAAATGAGCAGGGAAGTGATCTTGATTGACATCATTTCATGCTTACATTTGTATTTTATATCCATTATCTTTCACCTAAACAATGCTGCGTAACGAGTTTATGTTTGAATTTCAGAAATAAATAGGTTTGAGGAGAAGACACATAAAAGGACCTAAAAGCAGGAAAAAAGACTGAACTGAGAGACTCGAGGACTAAGATGCAAGATCGAAGGACCTGAATGTAAGATCGAAGGACCAATGAGGAAACAAGAATACTCCACACCATCATGGGGAGTATTTTGGCAATTCTATTCGGGTCGGAGCTCCAGCAAGCGAAGTAGATGCATCAAAGACAAATCTCTTCGGTCACTCACTCATGAATGGGAAGAGAATGTGATAGTCATTGAAGAAGCACAAGATCTCTCAACTAAAGGTGGAAGACCTAATTGGCAACCTTGTGGCATATGAACTGCAATTGATCGATCAAAAGGAGAAACAAGTCTCCAAGAAGAAATCACAATAGCCAATTCCGATGAACAAAGGAGAAAAGAAAAAGATGAGGACCTTAAAGTCATTGCGCAAGATTTCTTCATGTTTCTCCAGAAAGACAAAGGGAGAAAGAAAGAATAGCAAAAGAAAGAGGGAGAAAATATTAAGAGAAGGAGAAGACAAAAGAAAAATGGAGTAAAGTGAGGACAATGAGAGGAGTGAAAATGAGAAAAGGGAGAAAAGAAGAGATAATTAGCGAAAAGAGGAGGAGAAGAACCAAAGAATGGAGAAAGAGAAAGAAGTTCACAAGGCAACATGGGATGAAACGTCATTATCTTCTTCATCTTCATCACCAAGGTAAGTTGCCTACTTGTGCTTCATAGCATTAGAAGATGAAGAAAGTGAGCTATCATCCAAATCTTCTTGTAGCTATAGTTGTATCTAGTTCTAACATTGTGTCATATTTTTTGATGAGCTATAAAATTCATTTTATGAGCTAGTTGATAAATATGAAGTCCTTTGTGAAAAGAACAAACTAGCTAGGAAGGAAATTACTGAGCTTCGTTGAAAAATCCAATCCATCGTGAATGAAAAGAATGAGGTACTTTCTAGACATGTCAAACTTGTATTACAACTTGATATTCTAAAAGCAACACCCATTGATGTTCAATAAATAGATCTTAAGAAATGCAATGTTCGATTCAGAAATGATCTAGAGAAGTTCACCGAAGGAAAGAAAATTCATGATATGCTCTTGGGCAATCAAAACAATCCTTAGATAAGCCTGGTTTGGGATACAATCTAAATTTCAAAAACCATGTAATTCTAACTACTTAAAATGGAAAGCAATTTTTGTGAAGCAAATTTCCTCAAGTGTTTCCACCCAAAACCAAATGATTTGGGTACCAAACACTGAAGTTCAAGGAATCAATGTAGTGAGGGTACCAAAATCTGCACTTGTTGGTACTTAGAAAAAGGATGATCGGTACCGATCGACTCCAGCAAGAAAAGTTTAATCCCATGTTTCAAGTTACCATTTGGATCAAAGTCATAAAGTCAGATTCGCTTTTGAAAGGGAGTTTGAAACTAAATATCAAATCTAGGATCAAGAATTGGATAACATCCACAATCCTCTTATTCATATTGAATTGGTTCTAATCTTGAAAAATTGAATGCTTAATGGTATATCATAATCATGCATGATTTTAGGCGTAATTGATGTTGTTGAAAGAAAATGCATATTAGCCTTATTGATAGGAAGAGCATATTGCATATCATTATTTGATAAAGGAGGAGAAAAAGTGTTTAATTAAATGGGAGAAACATGTTATCCTTTACATCTCTACTTCATATGTTTGAATTTTATTGATGTCAAAAGGGGAGACAAATTGAAATTGAGCTTTAATTTATTCATACTTTGCACATTGATAGGGGAGCATCATTTACATAAATAATTTATATATAGAAAGGTGAAGAACACAATTTAAATTTAAAGTATTAAGATATATGTTTGCCATTATAAAAAAAATATTGTAGGCTTTTGGGCCATAATCATGTGAATTTTGATGGCCTAGTTACAAAATTGAGCTTAAATTTATTCATACTATGCACATTGATAGGATTGTGCGTACCTAGGGACCACCGAGTGTGGACACTTTGGGTACGTACCACCTTTGTATTTATATGCAGTGGCGTAGCGACGAGCATTCCTCTGACTTATGCTAGAGTAGTAGACCTGAGGGATCACAAATCCCAATGCATGATATTGCACAGCTCCATGGAGCAAGATAACCTTGCGGACTTCGGTCGGCCTTTATGAAGACGGATACGATTGATCAGCCTTGAGGGTGATGTTTGTGACCCCTCGCAACCGAGTGGTGGGGGGAGGGGAGTACCGCACGACCAACTGGAGGGGGTGTTCACTGTCTGATGATGTTTTACACCAGGTATCTTGGCTGCGTCACAACCAAGTGAGTTGACCGACCTAGGTGATGGCTCCATTGGGGTGGTGTTGGCCATAGGTTTCTGATCCGATTCAATGTCGTAGAAGTGCATACGTCCGTCACCGAGCCCCATGTTTTGTGTAGCCACGTATGGGGTGTGTTGTGTACTCTCTATAAGACTGCGTGCGTCTGCGGTAGGTTTCCTTGGGGACCCGATGATGCTTGTAGGGTCGTTGTCCCTTATTACCCTTGCAGGGGAAATGTTTTACTTGTTGCATCCTATAATGTCATGCTATACTAGTATGATAGGTTAGTTTATCAATTTTTTATGTCATGTTGTACTAGTATGATTGGTTCATTTGATTGTACTTTAGCATGCATATAGCTGGACTTGGTCTACGGGGTTTCCTTATGGAAACTCAGGCATTGTTATTACATTTGCATTTCAAGACCGCAGTAGGTGCTGATTGGGTTGCAATCGAGGACAAGTGCGCTCTGCGACCGAATCCTCCAGTCTATCTTTCCGGTCGTCATGATTACTTGTATTTATACATTCATGTACTTTGATATAATCATGCTTTTGGCAAACTACTATGAAATGGTGCACCTTTTGATCTGAGTATTTTACAAGAAATGTTCCCCCTCTTTCTGGTCTCATTCCTTGTGATCCTTCGTTTTAAATTATAAATTTTCTGTTGCTACGTTGACATTACAACAACATAGATCATGAATGCATGACGGTTACCAAGACAATTTGTGTATTTAAACCCGAATTAGGGTTTGATTCAAAATAGTTGCAAATTCGAATCTCCACCAAAAAAACACAATTCGTCCTCCCCTCTCTTCTCCTTTCTCTGATCGTGTTGACAAGACATTGGGACAGTGGAATTCCATTTCATCTCCAAGAGATCAATTGAGATCTGGCCGGTGACGCAACAATTTCTAACCGACTCTACATACGAGATGATCAGATGCATGTTGTGAGTTTCAAACTACGAGAGGGTCTAAATTAGAAGAAACGTAATTTGGATAGGATAGGGACACCACCCAAAAAAAAAAACTTTCTTTGGAATGTTATATAGTCCAAGTGGATACATATGTCGTTTTCAAGTTGACTTTGTGTCACCGCCCAATTCAAAATTGGGAACAAGATTCACCTCACCAATTTGAAGATAGAAACCAAACTTTGATCCATAACCATGTAATACTCGAGTTTTTGGATTAGTATCAACAAATCCACAATCATGCCTCCATTGCTACATTAATTGGAATAGGAATATCACTTGCATCCAACTATATTAAAGACTATATCTAAATCATACGAATCATTAAGAAGAAAGAAAACTAATTTTGATCCATGACCATGTAATACTCGAGTTGTTTGGATCAGTATATACAGATCCACAATCATGCCTCCTTTGCTACATTAATTGGAATAGGAATATCACTTGCGTCCAACTATATTAAAGAGTATATCTAAATCAAAAGGTAGTTAATCATTAAGAAGACAGAAAACTAACATCGATCCATGACCATGTAATACTCGAGTACGTTGTATGGATCAGTATCTACAAATACACAATCATGCCTCCTTTCCTACATCAATTGGAATAGGAATATCACTTGCGTCCAACTATATTAAGGACTACAACGTTTTTCTATATATTTCAATTGTGGATCCATCTATCCAGCTAAAGATTTTTATTATGAATTAATGCTACGTACTCTACCCTACAGATCCATACTCAGTTACTCAGGCAACGATTCTTGTACAAACTCAATAGATGTTTTTTTACATTTACTAGCTTCCGTCACAACATGGCCTTCGTAAATGGAAAAAAACCCTACATTTAATTATATTAATTCTTTAGGCTACTAAAACATATTCTGGTTCCGCATGTTCCACGTTGGATAATTTCTAACCTTAAGTTTTCTTTTAAAAATATTTTCCCCTTAGTTACTAGCTCACCTCATGTGTTTGTTGAAATACTCAAGCACAGTTACTGATCTTGGTCAAATAAAATTAGCTGTCAACTAATGTCTGACCATAGTATTTGATGTAGAAAAAATTACCTTCGATAAAATTTCAAGTTTTATGGAGTTATCTTATTGTAGAAAGTTCTTGAAAAAAACATTTTAGAGACTCTAAATATTAGGAAGCAAGTTTAACTCTAAATATTTGCATGCAAAAGTAGAGACTTAATTTAACAAAAAACATACTTGCAGATCAACTAAGAATCTGTCGCTCCACTTGTTATGTCCCTAACCTTTGATTAAGGGCTAACGGTGATTAGTGTGTGGGTTTGCATGGGGAAGGGAAGGAGTGGCGGGTAATCTAGATGAGGTGTAGGGTGATGGAGTAGGGGTGGTGTGATGATGAGTTGGTTTTGGGTTTAAGGAGAAAACCCTACTTGCTCTCTCTCCCTCACGTCTCTCCTCTTTGTTCTCTCACTCTCTCTTTCAACCTTAGACCCAAGCTCAACGGCGACTGAGGGAGGTGTTGCGGCGAACGAGCTCAGGAGTAGCGCGCACGAGGCTCAGGTGGTGCCTGAGGAGGATGCCTGAGGAGGATCTTCAACCTTCTCCGGAGATCGCGACATGAGGTATGCCGATTTTTAGTGTGTTTTGTTGTTGCTCACCCTCGTGGGAGGGTTTTGTTGGTCGGTCGGGGGACGTCGAAGACCTCTCCGGCGACGTGTTTGGGTAAATCCTTGGTTGGTGCAAGGTTGAAGACGACCAACAGTCGACCGGGTCCCTTCGGGCGGTCGACCGATGTAGTGTGTTTTGCCCGATTTTAACCATCACCGGTCGAACGATGCCTAGTGGCGGTCGACCGGTTGTGCTTTGTGCTGGTGGCTTGCGGCCTTCTATTGTGTTTCGGTTGACATGGTCCTTGAGGTCGTTCGACCGGAACTTAAGTGTACTGAATAGAAATGCATGCTTGTTCGACCGTTTATGGTTATGCGTTTGACCATTATATGATTTAGAACTGCTAGGATGCCCAGGTAGTTTTCGGTCGACAGAGACCCCTGAGTCGGTCGACCGGTAGTTTTGAATTGATGTTGACCAGACTCCAGATTTTGACCTTGTATCGGTCGACCAGTTTTAGATCTTTCTTTGACTGTTGGGACTTAGGTTTTGCACAGAGAGTTCGACCGTTGTAGACTTTCGGTCGACCGATTTCCTCGTGGAAGTGGTCGACCAGGGTGCCTTTTTCGGTCGACCATTTGTGCACAGAACCGAATTCCCGGTCCTCATAGGATGCCAACTATGTCCACGGAAACCCGTGTCCTCGCCTTGTGCGTAAGCCGGGAGGTGACGGTGGGCGCGTACGCGTGCCTGCCCAGGGACCGCCGTGTGGAAGAGTGTGGGTGTTCGGGACGTGTCACCTCCGTGTATGGATGGTGACTTGATGTGATGGATTGATTGGACTCATTGTAGAGTAGCAGGCCTGAGAGATCGCGGATCCCAATGTATGATGATTGTGCGAGCACGCAACTGTCGTTGGGTGAGGTGACTATCGGCCTTGATGGCTACAGAGGTCGGTGCCCTGCTTTTATAGTGACGCGGTTGGTGTTTGCGGCTCGTGGAGCCTGATGACCTGGCAGACTTCGGTTTGGACTCGTCCGATATTGTGCCGGACGTATTGATGGACCACCGATGCTGTGTCGGTGATGTCGCCGATGTTTTTCCGGCAATGATTATTGATGGGCCGATGATGTTCCGGCTATGTTGCTCAGATGGGCACCTACTGAGATGATGATTGATGGACCGACCGAGCGACGACTCCGTTGGTGTGGTTTCGACCACGAAGTTACAAATCTGTTTCTTATGGCGCGGACTTGGCAGATGCTCCTTGCCGAACCCCATGATTAGTTTAGCCGCGTGTGGGGAGTGTCACGTCATGTTCTGTTAGACCGTATGTGCCTACGGTAGGTCTCCTTGGGAGACCCGATGATGATTGTCGGACTGATGTCCTATGTTACCCTTCAGGGGAACTGTTTTCCTTACTGTTGATGACATGACATGTTACTAGTATGATAGGTTCATTTGTACTACTGCATGCATATAGGTGAGCTTGGCATACGGAGTTTCCTTATGGAAACTCAGGCATTATTGTTATATCTTTTTCAGGACCGCAATAGGTCCAGTTGGGTGGTGATCAGGGGGCGCGCGCATCTTGGGATCAGATCCTCTCTTTCGGACCACTGAGGTCGACATGATTACTTTTATTTCCCTTTGTTGTTCTGTTGTAATCATGTATCGTTTTGACAAACTCTGATGTAATATGGTGCACCGCTTATATATTTGATGAGAAGTAACAGTCCCGTCTTTGATTATTGGTCTCTGATGCCTTATTAATGATTTTTAAATTTCCCGCTGTTTCGGGATGCGCATACAGAGGGGGAGTTGAGAAGCGCATGCACGAGGAAGTTGAGGAGGAGAGAAGGAGGAGTCGGCTGCCGGATCGGCAAGGAATTAGGTTGGAAAAAAAAAAATTGGGCTTATTTTTGCCAAAATCTGGGTGTCCAAAGGGTGGGTCGGCCTTTGCATATGATTGATTGGGTAGACAACACTTATATATCGTACAACCCAAGTTATTAATATGTATCTAATAACAACCACATGCTTTGATGCTTGAGGCAAAATGCACACAGTTATCTGTGAGAGTGGTCTTTGTTGCATAGTTAATGAATTTATTTGACTTTGTTATTAAAAAAATATTGGCTTAATTTAATAGTTATGCTTCTACGCAAAAAATTATTTATATTGGAAAGTTCAACCATAACTATATAATGCAATGATTTTGATGCACACATTACTACTCCATCAGTTCGGAATGTGAAAACCCACATGCAAACTCTCTGAAAGCAAATCTTTCGTCCAAGAATGCCAAATCTTTGAATCAAGGAAGGAGTATAAATAGTTGTAATACAACTTTTTGATTAATTCCCAAGTTTGATCCCATTTTGTTGTAGCAAGCTGGTCGTATCTTACTTAATTATTTTATAAGGACATTCTAACTATAAACATATCTAACGTTCTAGAAAATGTTATTACCTATTAATGGCTCTTAATTAGTTGAAATATAAGAAATATATTATAAAACCTTAAGTATATACAATATAATTTTAAAAAATAAATACATAAATATTTTTTGTCCACACCTAATCCAGGAAAACCAAAACCGAATCTGACCCAATCGAACCATAATCGGTGGTCGCCTACATTCCAATATTCATGTTTCATAAACAAGATAAAGATGTCACCATAATCATCTGAAATTCCAATTAATTGATTCCAATTATTTTATTGTATTATTTATTTGGTACATTTTTTTGTACAGTTGTAAAATGTCTACTTCACAAGACTCTCACTGTCCTCTGAATCCTTCAGTGCTAGTATTACAGAAGAATCATATGTCGTCTTTGATTCAGAAAAAATTAAGTATTTTATTTTGCACATTAAAAGTTATGTGTATTGTTTTTTATTAGACCTTAACTAATTATTATTTTTATCAGGAGCAATTGTATGATATTAGGTGTATCGACCACGGTATTCAGTTCAAGACGTAGGATGTGTAGGATGATAGGGTATGGGGGTTGCTGGAGCTTGCTGGATTTGATACAGTTTCCCATTTTCCTTAACTGTAACTTGATTGGAATTTGATACGTGCAATTGTTGAGAGGTAGGGGCCGCAGACTCACTTTCCATTTCAGACATGGGGAAATGACGATTACACTTCAAGATGTTGGTATTCTTTCTGGTCTTCAAATTGACGACCTGGTTGTGTGTGCGACGTTAGATCATGATTGGTTTGAGGTTTGCATGAACTTGTTGGGTGTTGACGAAGAGGAGGCAACAACTGCAACAAAATGGGGGATATGTGGTGTTGCAGTGGTAGTAGCAAAATTACCGTGTCATGGCCCCAGATGCAACATATGAGCAAGTGTTGCAGTACAATAGAGCCTACATTTTGTTTCACTTAGGTCGACATGATTACTTTTATCTCCCTTTGTTGTTTTGTTGTAATCATGTATCGTTTTGGCAAACTCTGGTGTAATATGGTGCACCGCTTATATATTTGATGAGAAGTAACAATCCCGTCTTTGATTATTGGTCTCTGATGTCTTATTAATCATTTTAAAATTTTCGCTATTTCGGGATGTTACACCACTGATCCCGTGGAGCATCCAACGCCTCGATTCCAGCCAGCAGCGGTATTATATAGCCGAAACAAGTTAACAGGCCAGCAGCAAGCAATGCCCGTGGAAAATTCTTCTGTGGACGCTCGACTTCACCGGCTAGGGTGGACGCGTTATCCCAGAAGTTCAAGTTCCAGAACAAAGTATTGAAGTAGTGACTCTTGTCTCTGTGCTTCCTCTCACCCATACTTACCCAACCGGTGGGCCTCAACATGGGCACCGCAAAGCCCGCCATCAATACGAAAGGAAGTAGAGACACGATGCCAATAGTGACGCCAACGTAGCCCACGATGGTTAACCCGAGGTAATTGAGGAAGGACAGTATCACCTGAAATATAAGCCAAATCAGTTTTCACATAGATTTTAAATCTAGGCCCCATAGGATACTACACTAATGTATTCAAATATTTATATCGGTACATGACAAACCAATTTATTGTGAACATGGTTTCTATAGGTTACAATTACAAATATATTTGTCACAGATACAATTCGAAAATATTTACACTATAGTATCGGATTGGATGTCATAACATAAAATGTCCAGTTTAAAAGAGTGACGCCAACGTAGCCCACATTTAATCGACACACAAGACGGGGTACGCCGCATTATTGATAACGCCGGAGAAGAACTTCCAGGAGCCCATGAGGTGTCCCTAGAACGGCCCGAAGGCCGCGGAGGCCCACAAGAGGTATCCTCCATTCCCTGGAAACGCGGTCGAGAGTTCGTGTTAGTTTATAACAATCTACAGGTTCAGGAGTACCTTTCTTGGAGAGAACCTGTGGCCGCGGAAGGGATCGGCGATCACCTCAAGGAATCCCCTGGAGTACCGGTCGGTCTTCTACTCTCTTGGAGAAGAAGCACGAGTCCACAACCCAAGAGTCCACGGATTGACTTGGTGGAGGTGGAGGGACGAATGGGAGAGAGAGAGAGGTGGCGGCTAGGGTTGGTGGGGCTAGGGTTTGCACACATGAACATCCATCCAATGGGAGGCTCTCCTCCTTATATAGATGGCCCTTCCCGAAACCCTAATGTGTAGTCCAATAGGGACGTGCCATGTGTCAGTGCTTTGGGCAAATCGCTTATTAATCCCAGATTAAACCAATAGTTCGGCAGTAATTAAGGCTTCCGGTGTGCTCCATATGAATGGAATGATAATAAAACCGTGGATCGCGAGGAGGGGCCCGGTAGCCGAAACAGTGGGCTCTTCTCCGTACGGGCCGCCAGAAACCGCGAAATAGATGAGGAAGATTAGAGGTATTAGGGTTAGTTTTCTTTTGTTGTCGTCGCCGGCGTGGTTGTGGTGGGGTTTATCGGAATTGGGGTTTTGTAGCTGGATTTGGAGTGTCATGGTTGGAGAAGACACAATCAACATGGTTGGAGAAGACATATTTATGCTAGAACAACTACATCAACCAAACAGATATAGTCGAAAGAAAATACACAATCACTCATAAAAGGAAGTTAGACATGCCAATACATCAAAGTCTACGTAAGCCTAAGGAATTCACATGAGACACAAACGACTCCTTAGCTATAGCCTTGGTAAGAGGGTCAGCTACGATAAGACTAGTAGACACATGTCTTAACACAACTTCCTTTCTCGCTATGATGTCCTTCACAAAATGATACCTAACCTGTATATGTTTGGTCTTTCCATGATATTTCGAGTCTTTCACATAACAAAGGGCAGCCATGTTGTCACAATAGACAACCACAGGCTCATCCGATGTGTAATAACCTAATCTAAATCCCTTAATTAACTAAACCTAAACCTAATTAACTTAATTAAACCATGTTTAGTGAAGGATGAGGTGGAGAATTGGATAAGGTTGAGAAATGAGGTGTTGGGATTGGATTGGATGATTTAGAGGTGTTGAGTTTTGAGGTAAATATATATAGTGAAGATAAGATTGAGATAAGTTTGTTTGGTAAAAACGTTCTTCTTCAATTCTTGATTTATCAGAGAGTGAGAGAAGAGTTTAGAGAAGAAGAAGAAGAAGGTGAAGAAGAAGAAGAGGAGAAGAAGGAGAAGAAGGAAGAAGAAGAGGAGTGAAGATACTCAAGCTCGGGAGGCTTCTTCAACCGTCAAAAAGGTATGCCAAATCTTCATTATAACTCACATAAGCCTTGTGAGTGTTGGGGATCGACGTTGGTGTCGAATTTCCCGTCGGAATTCAACCAATTCAGAGGTTGAAGACGACGATCGGTCGACCGGTGCCTGTGGGCAGTCGACCGATCCTATTATTATATTGTTATTTACCCGCGAACGGTCGAACGATGTCGTTAGACGGTCGACCGTTATGCCAGATTTGTGCGGGAAAAAGGGGATATGCTGTTATCGGTCGAACGGGACCACTCAGCCGGTCGACCGAATAACGATGAGAATGGGTCGGTTGGGGATTTTGACTTATTAAACGGTCGAACGTCCTTACCTTGTTCGACCGATCCATTCGATGCTAAGTCGGTTGGGAGCTTTGACCATCAAAACGGTCGACCGCTCTTTAACTCTCGGTCGACCGACTGAGCATTTAATTAAGCGGTAGAGTGCTTGTGTTGATTCGGTCGAACTGTATTTCAGTTCCGGTCGACCGAACGAGACTTGAGCAAAATATTGAAAGTCCTGTTATCGGTCGAACGGCCCCTTGGTTCGACCGATCGGATATATATATTATATAAAATTGTATAGCGTAGACCTTCCAAACGGTCGACCGCTAGATGACTTTTGTTCGACCGATTGGTCGGTAATTCGGTTGGCGTGGTTCGACCGGTAGATTTGTTTGTACAGTACTGTGTACTGTGTGGGGGACCGGTCGACCGGTGTACTTGTAGCGGTCGACCGATCTGCCACAGGTTGGTGGATTTATCCACACGCGATCCGTCGATGTCAGGTCGACTACCGGCTCCGAGGCGACGGTTGATTACCGGCTTTGAGAGCTACGGATTTCACCTTCGACGAAGGCGTATTATTGTTGTACCTTTTTCCTCTCTTACCGAGCGGGGTGTGAGGGATGTGTACCGTAAACCTTGGGCAGTTTGCGAGGGTTTAGCGGTAGGCCGAGGATGTTCCGGCAGGGTGCGCGCTAGGCGACTCTTGGGGGAGCAGTGGCTGTCGTCTGACCCGAGTTGTGTATTCGGCGGGCTGACTCGCTCCTTGGGTGCGGCGTGTACCAGGGGTTCCTTCCTGCACTTTTTGGGGAGCAGTGGTGTCGACTGACCCTTGTGAGGCAGCGGTGGACTGACTTGACCCTAGTGGCAGGAGTGGTTCAGTGCCGCGGAGGCGGTGAGGGCATTATTGTGGGCCCGAGGTGGATGATCATGTGCATAGCATTGCATTGTATTTAATTCCTTTTTATATTTTAGGAGGTTTGGTATACGGGGTTCCTGCAGGGAACTCAGGCATGTTTGTTGTTTGCATTTCAGGTAGCGAGCAGGGTTAGAGTTTGAGGTGGTGACCGAGGACGGTACCCCCGAGATCGGATCCTGTAGTTGTCTTCTTCTTTTAAGGTGATTACATGTTGTATAGCTTTTGTTGTAATCACAGTCAGTCGGTAGTGTATGTATAGTTGACTTCCACGTGGGTCTGTACCTTATATATTATATATATATATGTTGGTTTATTTCCCGTGACGTGCCCAGTGTTGACCGTTGACGGTCTTTATTATTGTTTAAATTTTCCGCTGTTTTCGGGTACGTTACAATTTGGTATCAGAGCGTTGATCTCGGCGTACTTGTCCAAAGAAACCACCTTTGAGTTATGAATTAGGTCTAGAGGATCATGCATGCACAGATTATATTGATATTGTCTTGTTTCCTTTGGCAGATGCCTCCAAGACGGGGGAAGGCGGTTGCCCATACTCGCGGTGAGAGTGAGACTGCGAGGGATGAGGCTTGGGAGGATGAGCGTCGGACGTTGTTCGATACGGTCGGACGTCTGACAGAGATGCTACAGCAGCAGACAGCACAGACTGGGCAGACGGGGACTGGCGCTATGCATGACCGGTTTATGCGCCAGCATCCGCCTACCTTTCTGGGGCAGTACGACGCAGAGGCTGCGGAGGAGTGGATCTTCACGATGCAGAAGATCTTCAGTGCTATTGGTTGTCCTCCAGAGGCGAGAGTGGGCCTGGCTACTTATGTGTTGGGCGGTGCTGCGTCCAACTGGTGGAGGTCCACATCTGCAGTGGTGTTTGCGGACCGAGATGATATAGCCTGGGAGGAGTTCGTTGGCGAGTTCAACGAGCAGTATTTTCCGCAGCATGTTCAGGACGAGAAGAGAGAGGAGTTTCTGAGTCTTCAGCAGGGAGACATGACCCTGGCAGGCTACATCGGGAAGTTCAACGCCCTTGAGCGTTACTGTCCCGAGATGTACGTTACGCAGGAGCAGAGAGCAGGGAAGTTCGTCCGAGGGCTCCGGAAGCAGTTGAGGACGAAGGTGTTGACACATATGCCACGCACATTAGCTGATGCGGTGAAGAGTGCTACTGTTCTTGATCGTGACTACAGAGAGAACTACCAGGATGAGAGGAGGCCATCGGGTAGATTCTCTGGGCGGCCGGGAGGTCAGACTGGAGGGAATCCGGGCAAGAGGCCCAGATACGAGGGAGCAGGAGTTGCAGTACCACGACCTGAGCCTTGTGGTACTTGTGGGAGGTTTCACTCCGGGCCGTGCTTCACCCCCGGAGCGTGTCATGGGTGTGGCCAGCTGGGTCACTTTATCAGGAGCTGTCCGAGCCGAGGAGCTGGGCCGAGCAGACCACCGGGTTTACCCGCACCAGGCAGAGGAGGATGCGGAGGTAGACCACCTTTCAGACCCCAGCAGGGGCAGCGCACTGGCAGAGTTTTCACCATCCAGGCAGAGGAGGCTCGGGATGGAGGCGCTGTCGTGGAAGGTACACTTCTTGTCGCAGGTTCAGTAGCTAGGGTGTTATTTGATTGTGGCGCGACACACTCGTTCATCTCAGAGCGATTTGCGGGAGTGTTGGGCTGTACCCTTGCGATGTTGACTGCCACTTTGGAGGTCAGCACACCCCTGGGTCTGGTGGGCACTGTGGGGAGATTTGTCCCCGGCGCCACGGTTGTTTCGGGAGATCAGGAGTTTCCGGCAGACCTGGTCTTGCTACCGATGGAGGACTTTGATGTCATACTTGGGATGGATTGGCTGTCCCAATATGATGTTCGAGTCTTGTGCCGTGAGAAGAAGATTTTGATCCCGAGGAAGGGTTTGCCTGATATTCTGATTAGAGGGATCAGAAGCAGAGGGGGTCGCATTATTGTATCTGCTGTGAGAGCTCAGAGACTGTTACAGCAGGGATGTGCAGCTTTTCTGGCGACACTTGTAGTTGCGGAGGCAGAGTCCCAGAGGCTAGAGGACATTGAGGTGGTGCAGGAGTTCGCGGATGTTTTTCCAGCGGAGATTCCAGGTTTACCACCACACCGAGAGTTGGAGTTCGGCATTGAGTTGGTAGCCGGCACTACACCACAGTCGAAGGCTCCATACCGGATGGCACCTGCTGAGTTGACAGAGTTGAAGAAACATTTGCAGGAGTTGATGGACTCTGGATTTATCAGACCGAGCGTCTCGCCTTGGGGTGCACCAGTTTTGTTTGTGAAGAAGAAGGACGGATCCTTGAGGATGTGCATAGACTACAGGATGCTGAACCAGGTGACGGTGAAGAATAGGTATCCCTTACCTAGGATTGAGGACCTCTTTGACCAGCTGCAGTCAGCGAAGGTTTTCTCGAAGATTGACCTGCGTTCAGGATATCACCAGTTGAGGATCCGAGATGAGGACATCCAGAAGACAGCCTTCAGGACGAGATATGGACACTATGAGTTCTTGGTGATGCCATTTGGATTGACGAATGCTCCGGCAGCGTTCATGGATCTGATGCACCGGACATTCAGGCAGTACATTGATATATTTGTGATTGTCTTCGTGGATGACATCTTGATCTATTCACCAGATGTGGAGCAGCACAGAGAGCATCTGAGGATTGTACTCAGCATCTTGAGGGCTCAGCAGTTATATGCTAAGTTCTCAAAGTGCGAGTTTTGGTTGGACAGAGTGGCATTCCTCGGACACATTGTATCGGCAGAGGGGATATCAGTGGATCCGGCGAAGGTAGAGGCGGTGACACAGTGGAGGACCCCTACGAGCGTGACGGAGATTAGGAGCTTTGTTGGATTGGCGGGTTATTACCGTCGCTTCATCAAAGACTTCTCGAGATTGGCAGCACCACTGACAGCTCTGACGCAGAAGGGAGTCACTTTTGTTTGGTCGCAGAAGTGCGAGGACAGCTTTCAGGAGCTGAAGAGACTGTTGACCACAGCACCAGTTTTATCATTGCCGAGTGGCACGGGTGGATTCGTGATTTATAGCGACGCTTCAGGGATTGGCTTAGGATGTGTACTTATGCAGCACGGGAGGGTGATCGCATACGCATCCAGACAGCTGAAGGTCCATGAGAGGAATTACCCGACACATGATTTGGAGTTAGCAGCAGTGGTTCATGCACTGAAGACCTGGAGATTGTCAGACTTCATGGCGTACCAGTCAGTATTATTTCAGACAGAGATCCCAGATTCACTTCGAGATTTTGGGAGAGTCTACACAGAGCACTGGGGACACGTCTGAAGTTTAGCACAGCTTTCCACCCACAGACAGATGGCCAGTCAGAGCGGACGATACAGACTTTGGAGGACATGCTGAGAGCGTGTACACTTGACTGGGCAGGACATTGGGATGAGCATTTGCCGTTGATCGAGTTCGCCTACAACAACAGCTACCACTCGAGTATTGGGATGGCACCCTATGAGGCATTATACGGGAGACCGTGTAGATCACCGGTATGCTGGAGTGATGTGGGCGAGAGACAGCTAGTTGGACCTGACATTATCCAGTTGTATTCAGAGAAGGTCGACGTGATTCGGAGACGACTAGCTACGGCGCAGAGCAGACAGAAGAGTTATGCTGATACGCGGAGGCGTGAGCTGACTTTTGAGGTAGGAGATCATGTCTTCCTGAAGATCTCGCCTTCCAGAGGGGTGATGAGATTCGGGAAGAAGGGGAAGCTGAGTCCGAGATATGTCGGACCTTTTGAGATATTGGATCGGGTCGGTGAGGTGGCATATAGGATTGCACTACCGCCACAGTTTGCAGGACTTCACAACGTCTTCCATGTTTCTATGCTGAGGAAGTACGTGGCCGATCCAGCTCATGTGATAGAGATATCAGTACCGGAGATCCAGCAGGATTTGTCGTTAGATGAGAGACCAGTAGAGATTGTGGATCAGATGGTACATCAGCTCAGGAGGAGAGCGATTCCGATGGTGAAAGTCAGGTGGCAGCATCACAGTGTCAGAGAGGCTACCTGGGAGATCAAGGAGGATGTCAGGAAGCAGTATCCAGAGTTGTTTCGGTGAGTCTGTTGTTTCGAATTTCGCGGACGAAATTTCTTTAAGGAGGGTAGATTGTAATAACCTAATCTAAATCCCTTAATTAACTAAACCTAAACCTAATTAACTTAATTAAACCATGTTTAGTGAAGGATGAGGTGGAGAATTGGATAAGGTTGAGAAATGAGGTGTTGGGATTGGATTGGATGATTTAGAGGTGTTGAGTTTTGAGGTAAATATATATAGTGAAGATAAGATTGAGATAAGTTTGTTTGGTAAAAACGTTCTTCTTCAATTCTTGATTTATCAGAGAGTGAGAGAAGAGTTTAGAGAAGAAGAAGAAGAAGGTGAAGAAGAAGAAGAGGAGAAGAAGGAGAAGAAGGAAGAAGAAGAGGAGTGAAGATACTCAAGCTCGGGAGGCTTCTTCAACCGTCAAAAAGGTATGCCAAATCTTCATTATAACTCACATAAGCCTTGTGAGTGTTGGGGATCGACGTTGGTGTCGAATTTCCCGTCGGAATTCAACCAATTCAGAGGTTGAAGACGACGATCGGTCGACCGGTGCCTGTGGGCAGTCGACCGATCCTATTATTATATTGTTATTTACCCGCGAACGGTCGAACGATGTCGTTAGACGGTCGACCGTTATGCCAGATTTGTGCGGGAAAAAGGGGATATGCTGTTATCGGTCGAACGGAACCACTCAGCCGGTCGACCGAATAACGATGAGAATGGGTCGGTTGGGGATTTTGACTTATTAAACGGTCGAACGTCCTTACCTTGTTCGACCGATCCATTCGATGCTAAGTCGGTTGGGAGCTTTGACCATCAAAACGGTCGACCGCTCTTTAACTCTCGGTCGACCGACTGAGCATTTAATTAAGCGGTAGAGTGCTTGTGTTGATTCGGTCGAACTGTATTTCAGTTCCGGTCGACCGAACGAGACTTGAGCAAAATATTGAAAGTCCTGTTATCGGTCGAACGGCCCCTTGGTTCGACCGATCGGATATATATATTATATAAAATTGTATAGCGTAGACCTTCCAAACGGTCGACCGCTAGATGACTTTTGTTCGACCGATTGGTCGGTAATTCGGTTGGCGTGGTTCGACCGGTAGATTTGTTTGTACAGTACTGTGTACTGTGTGGGGGACCGGTCGACCGGTGTACTTGTAGCGGTCGACCGATCTGCCACAGGTTGGTGGATTTATCCACACGCGATCCGTCGATGTCAGGTCGACTACCGGCTCCGAGGCGACGGTTGATTACCGGCTTTGAGAGCTACGGATTTCACCTTCGACGAAGGCGTATTATTGTTGTACCTTTTTCCTCTCTTACCGAGCGGGGTGTGAGGGATGTGTACCGTAAACCTTGGGCAGTTTGCGAGGGTTTAGCGGTAGGCCGAGGATGTTCCGGCAGGGTGCGCGCTAGGCGACTCTTGGGGGAGCAGTGGCTGTCGTCTGACCCGAGTTGTGTATTCGGCGGGCTGACTCGCTCCTTGGGTGCGGCGTGTACCAGGGGTTCCTTCCTGCACTTTTTGGGGAGCAGTGGTGTCGACTGACCCTTGTGAGGCAGCGGTGGACTGACTTGACCCTAGTGGCAGGAGTGGTTCAGTGCCGCGGAGGCGGTGAGGGCATTATTGTGGGCCCGAGGTGGATGATCATGTGCATAGCATTGCATTGTATTTAATTCCTTTTTATATTTTAGGAGGTTTGGTATACGGGGTTCCTGCAGGGAACTCAGGCATGTTTGTTGTTTGCATTTCAGGTAGCGAGCAGGGTTAGAGTTTGAGGTGGTGACCGAGGACGGTACCCCCGAGATCGGATCCTGTAGTTGTCTTCTTCTTTTAAGGTGATTACATGTTGTATAGCTTTTGTTGTAATCACAGTCAGTCGGTAGTGTATGTATAGTTGACTTCCACGTGGGTCTGTACCTTATATATTTTATATATATATGTTGGTTTATTTCCCGTGACGTGCCCAGTGTTGACCGTTGACGGTCTTTATTATTGTTTAAATTTTCCGCTATTTTCGGGTACGTTACACGATGTCTCTACTAGCCCAGTATGTTGTAAGAACCTCCTCAACCAAACTGCCTCTTGTACTGCTGCAGAGCATGCAACATATTCTGCTTCCATAGTCGACAGGGCTATACAGGTTTGCTTCTTGTTGGACCATGAGATGGCCCCATTAGCCAGCAAGAAAGCATAACCAGAGGTAGACTTCCTTTCATCAATGTCTCCAGCCCAATCGGCATCACTATAGCCAATCAGGCGGAGATCTGATGCTTGGTAACACAGCATGTAGTTACTCGTTCCTCTGAGGTATCTCATGATTCTCTTGACCGCCTTCCAGTGCTCCATGCTTGGGCTGGACTGGTAGCGACTCACCATGCCCACAGCATAACAAATGTCTGGCCAAGTACACATCATAGCGTACATAAGGCTTCCCACAGCATTGGAGTATGGAACCTTGCTCATTTCAGCCTTCTCTTCAGGAGTCTCAGGATGCTTATCAAGGCTCAAGTGCAAACCCTTATCAACAGGAGTGTCGATTGGTTTGCATTTGTCCATATGGTATTTCTTCAAGATGTTGTTAATATAAGTCTCTTGAGACAATCCCAGAAGTCTCTTGGACATATCTCTAACAATCTTGACACCAAGGACGTAGCTAGCTTCACCCATGTCCTTCATATCAAACGTGGAGGACAACCACTCTTTAGTGGATTTCAGAAACTCTTTGCTATTGCCAGCCATGAGTATGTCATCAACATACAAGGTCAGAATGACAAATTTACCATTGGATCTCTTAACGTACACACACAGTGATCTTCCTCAAGCATAGAGAACACATTCTCTGATATAGCTTGATGGAAGCAAATGTTCCACTGTCTAGACGCTTGTTTTAAGCCATATAAGGACTTATTGAGCTTGCACACTTTGCGCTCTTGTCCTTTGACTTCAAAACCTTGAGGTTGATCCATATAGATCTCCTCCTCAAGTTCTACATTGACAAAAGATGTCTTTACATCCATTTGGTAAAGCTCTAAGTCCATCTGAGCTACAATAGCTAGTAGAAGGCGGATGGAGGCAAACCTAACCATGGGTGTAGCCTTTAGCTACCAGTCTAGCCTTGAATCTATCAATAGATCCATCCGCCTTCCTCTTAATCTTGAGGATCCACTTGGCCCCAATGGCCTTTCGGTTCGGTGGTAAGTCGACCAAGTCCCAGACTCGATTAACTTTCATCGACTCCAACTCTTCCTTTATAGCTTCTAACCACTCTTTCGCATTTGGACCTTCCAAAGCCTCTTTCAAGGTCTCCGGTTCTTGCTCATCGATTACTGTCATCCCTGATGATTCATAATTAATTTCTTCTTGAGCTATCATGAGGGCCTCTTCCTCTAAGTGAAACCGCCTACGAGGAATGAGCCCGCGTTTACTTCGACGCAGATAGGTATCTGATGGCTCATCCTCCGTGAGAGCTATCGGATCCTCAGCATTGCTGCTCCCACTA
Organism: Triglochin maritima; assembly: GCA_963682175.1. Taxonomy (NCBI): domain Eukaryota; kingdom Viridiplantae; phylum Streptophyta; class Magnoliopsida; order Alismatales; family Juncaginaceae; genus Triglochin; species Triglochin maritima. The sequence continues at coordinate 10,812,240 of OY821793.1, read as the reverse complement.
GGATTGACTGGTGGAACCTCATGTTCAACTTCTAGATCCTTATCCTGTGGAGTGGCAATGTCCACATCTTGTTGTTCAAAGAAGTCTTTTGTCTCTTTGATAGCTCCAGTAAGAGTTGGAAAATCATTTTCCAAGAATGTGGCATCCCTAGACTCCAGTTCCGTCCTTCTTTCATTCTCGTCTAACCCGATAAAAACATAACCTTTGGAGAGATCACTGTATTTTACAAAGATACACTTTTTCCCTCTAGGTCCTAGTTTTCCATATCGGTGACTAGTAGAATGAATGTATGCCGCACATCCCCAAGGACGCAGCAGACTAAAATCAGGCTTCCGTCCTGTCCATAACTCATATGGAGTTGAGGGAACCGATTTTGTTGGAACTCTATTGAGGATATAGGCAGCAGTCATTAGAGCATCTCCCCAAAATGAAATTGGCAAGCTCGCAAGCGCCATCATGGATCTAACCATGTCTAGCAACATTCTATTCCTTCTCTCGGCAACACCATTTTGTTGAGAAGGCATAGTGAGTTATCTAGATATCCCATTTTCATCACATAACTCCTTAAACATTATGGAGAGTTACTCCCCACCTCTGTCCGTTCTGAGAGTTTTTATCTTATTATCCAATTGATTCTCTACCAAGCTCATGAATCTCTTAAAGCATTCTAGAGCTTCTGACTTGTGAGAAATAAGATAAATATGACCATATCTAGTGTAGTCATCAATAAATGTGATGAAGTGACTTTGTCCATGTCTAGTACGCACATTCAAAGGTCCACAAATATCCGAGTGAATTACTTCCAAAGGAGAAGTAGCCCTAATGGCTTTTCCGAACGGTTTTCTAGTTGCCTTTCAAGCTAGACAAGATTCACAGGTCGGCAATTCAAATTTGGAGCATTCTCCTAATACCCCCTCCTTTGCCAACATGTTAATCCGGTCAACACCAATGTGACCTAGTCTAGCATGCCACATAACTGAATCATTATTCATGGAACTTTGACTCATAAAGGCACTACTATTATGATTGAAATCATAAATTGCGTCCAACACAATAAAACCGTCTGAAAGAAAGGCACGTCCTAATAAATGTTAGCAAGGTATAAACCCATATTATTGTTCTCAAAAACAACTTTAAAACCATGTCTCATCAAAACAACAACAGAAAAAATATTTCGCCGTATAGCTGGTGCATACAACACGTCGTGAAGTAATAAGATCTTGCCACTTCGCAAAGCCACTTTGCATGTGCCAACTCCAAGAACTTCAATGCTAGTGTTGTTCGCCATGTTTATTCGCCTCCCATTTGGAACACGGCGATATTCCACGAAGGCAGAACGATCCTTTGTTACGTGGTCCGTGGCACCTGAATCCACAATCCACACAGGAGAATGCTCAGTGAGCATCACAGAACTAGTCACGTTACAATTCGAGGAATTACACACAGTAATTACCTTTTGCTCAGTGCACTCATGAGCAAAATGCCCAGTCTTTCGGCAGTTAAAACAAGTCACATTAGACTTATCTTTCCCACCTCTGGATCCTCGAGGTCGTTTCTTTCCACCTTTGTTTTCAGTTTTGTCCTTATTTGCATCCTTCTTGCCTTTAAAACCCTGAGCTCTATCCCTTTTGCGCTTAAAACCTGCACTCCTCTGAGGAGCGCCAACTTCAGCAGCAAACACTTCAGTTAGAGGGGCTTCCGCAAGCATGTACGGTCTTTCTTTTTCCATGCATTATAGACATCCATATTTCTGCAATGCTACGCAGTGTTCCCCTCCTCGGGGGGAGACATAGTTTGGGTTATATTTTCTAACATGTCCTGATCCTCTAAGAGATACTCAATTTTACGATGCCACAGATCGTAATTTCTTTCATTGAGTTTATCTCCTCGAGTCAGATCAGCGACAATGCTTTTGGAAGCAGCCATAAAGAATCTAGGACAAAAACACATAGCGATACATGAGTTCTAGCATAAAATACAACGGGCTACAATAGTCATAAAAAATTAAACTGACTTAATAGCTATAGCATTCAGACCAAAGTAAAAAATAAAGTATTCGATCAAATCCTCATGCAATAGTTAATAAAGCCATTTTACTAATCTAATATATTGAGCTCCATCACGATTTAGAGACCACAAAAAAACGTTTAAATCATGGCAAATCAGCAAATAAAGAAAGTATTGCCGCCGGTTCGAAGGTGATTTACACAAAACACTTCTACCTAGCAACTCCCACTAGGCACGTAGGTTCCAAAAAAATGTTTCCTTTCAAAAAAAAATCAATCAAGATCACACAGACATCGATTGCTTCATTACTTCCATATCAAGCTAAGGATCCCCCATAGGGATTTAGCCTTTTAGACGGGAACCTGCATGAGCCTTATATTAATAATATCGCAATAATAAAAATAAAGGAGCCCCTCGTCTGCTTAGGGCAATAAACAGTCCACACTCCATAATTATTACAGCCCATTGCGATATCTATTGCAAATGGAAATGAATGAATGAAATTACGCTCAACTCTCAATAAGGCAGTAAATAAAATCAGCAACCATTCATTCCATACAAGCACAATCTTTCCATACGTTGGCACAATCCGATGTATGAAAAAATACCATAAAGTGTGCACCTCTTTCAATCAAGAAGGAAGTTATGCATAAGGAAACAATGCATTTATGGTGCACGAATATTGGCAAAAAACGTGTTAGGTAATAACAACAAATCTCCACAATAATCATTCTCAAAACAGAATTTTTTCTTCTTTCCCTAATCAATATAATCATGATAGCACAAAAAATTATCCTACTTTGATTAGGAAAGAAAAAATCCGAAATTCTGTGGTGGAGAGCAACACATATTTGTGCATCAAAGGAAAGCATTCAAAAATATTTTTAAGGCAATAAAACTCCAGCCGATAATATCCCCTCAAAAATTTCAGAATTAGCCAATCTTTCCTTAATCAATACAAACATGCAATCAACAATAATTATGCTACTTGTATTGGAAAGAAAAATTCGAAATTCTTTGGTGGAGGGTAACATGTATATGCACATATGAGGAAAAGGAAATATTTCAAATGAAATGCATGCTATCATTCCAAAAAATCCTTAATGAGATTAACATATATGTGCATTCAATCATAATGGAAATATTTCAAATGAAATACATGCTATCATTCCAAAAAAAAAAATTCCGAATTATACAATATGGTAACTCAATATTCATGTATGTGCATGATTTTGCAATCAACGTCTAATCCTAGATGCATGCACATGTGATTAAAAATTACATATACATGAATAAGGCAACAAGCATCTAACCTTAGATGAATGTACGAGAGTTTAGAAAGAAAAAAATGCACAATAAAATCATACAATCTGAAATGTATGACCACATTATATGATACATGCAATAATTAACTCTTGTAAAACTATCATCATGTTTCAAACAACATATATGCGCATATCATCAAGAACACACAAACTCTTGCCACAAGCTTGAAGGATGAAAGAAATATGCGCAACAAACATAGATTAACATGTAACCCTAGGTACATGCATAAAATGAAATATAAGTTATGCACAAGAATGAAATAATGATGAAACTTGTAATACAATTCGCATGTAATGAAATGAATCAAGAAAACATGAGCAAGGGTGAGGAAATATGCCATCAAACCCTAGGCGCATGATGAAGAGAAACAAAACCACACATGTATGCGATTTCTCTCAAAAGCAACCGAAATTATTTCAACATATATGAAATAAGAAAGTGCTCAAAAAAAAACGGAGGTCACCAAGATGGCTCTGGTACCAATGTTAGTTTATAACGATCTACAGGTTCAGGAGTACCTTTCTTGGAGAGAACCTGTGGCAGCGGAAGGGATCGACGATCACCTCACGGAATCCTCTGGAGCATCGGTCGGTCTTCTACTCTCTTGGAGAAGAAGCACGAGTCCACAACGCAAGAGTCCACGGATTGACTTGGTGGAAGTGGAGGGACGAATAGGAGAGAGAGAGAGAGGTGGCGGCTAGGGTTGGTGGGGCTAGGGTTTGCACACATGAACATCCATCCAATGGGAGGCTCTCCTCATTATATAGATGGCCCCTCCCGAAACCCTAATGTGTTGTCCAATAGGGACGTGCCATGTGTTAGTGCTTTGGGCAAATAGCTTATTAATCCCAGATTAATCCAATAGTTCGGCAGTAATTAAGGCTTCCGGTGTGATCCATATGAATGGAAAGATGATAAAACCGAGGATCGCAAGGAGGGGCCCAGCAGCCGAAACAGTGGGCTCTTCTCCGTACGGGCCGCCAGAAACCGCGAAATAGATGAGGAAGATTAGAGGTATTAGGGTTAGTTTAATTTTGTTGTCATCGCCGGCATGGTTGTGGTGGGGTTGATCGGAATTGGGGTTTTGTAGCTGGATTTGGAGTGTCATGGTTGGAGAAGATTTTGGATTTTGATATGGTCAAAGAAGTTGAACTATTATTACTCTTCCCATCAAAGATCAATTTTGTATTCGACGGGTGGGTTGTTGTGTTTGTCCGCTTTTGGGGTTTTTCAATGTTATCCGAACATTCATTATGTGCTGAAAAATGGGAATTTTTTGGGACGATGGTAGAATTGGAGAGGTCCAATTTCTTAAATCTTAGTCACCCATCTTAAATGGATGTTTAGAAAGAGCCCACATCATCTTTAAATTAATAATAAATGCTATGAGAATTATAATTACACTATAGTGTGAAGCTTATAATGCAGCAGTCCAGTTCGAGTGTTGAGATCATTATTTGTAGGGTCACGACTTGTGATTTATTGCTACCTAAATCAATATCATTTAAAAAAATCATTTTCTAATAAGAAAAGTATTTAGCATTACTTTCCCTAAAATTAAACTAGAGAAATATTTGTATTATATTACCAATTTAATGGGTCTAAATTGTTTAGTTTAAAATAAATTTTTCGGTCTAATGGTCTTACAAAACTTTGTATAAAAGAAAAAATATATATCAAAAAATTCAGCCACTCAAAGAAGATGAGCCGATTCATTGGCATCTTGTGTCTTGTATTTAACATTAATCAAATTGAATAAACTTTACAAAATGTTGGGTAGAATTATCTTACAATACAAATAACTGGCCCAACCCATGTAGTAGAGAAAAACAATAGGGCCCTGCACGGACTTCAGTGAGCCTAATAAGAAAAGGAAATTACTATTTGTTGTTCCTGAATTATTTAAATAATCTGCGTCAATTATCATTTTGCCCTTCACATTCTATTTAATATTCATTTCGTCTCGTCTCTTAAATTAAAGCTTCTATCTCAGTTTTCCTCACTCTACTAGTACCAACATAAAGGAAATGTAAGGAAATGTCTGGCAAAACGTTTGAACCCGACGGGTTTAGTTACAAAAAAAAATCGACCGGGGCGTTTCAAAAAAGTGTCTCCACAATGGGGAGGGCGTCTGCTAAAAACACCCCCCACGGAGGAGGTGTCTGTTTTAGAGGCCTCCCCCTTTGGGGGCGTTTGGCTAGGACGCCCCCCCCTCATTCTCTGGGTGTTTCTTCATCCGTTCAACACTTCAACTTCGGCATGAATATAAATTTGCAAAATCATGAATATAAACTTCACAAAATCATAATTTGACAAGGCGACAACCGACAACAACCAACCACTAAAATCAGAGGCGGACCCAAGTTAGTGAGTTACCAGGTCCCACTTCGCACGGTCCGTAGTCCACGGCACGAGGTAGGGGAAAAGGTTGGAGGCCGGGAGAGGAGCCAATAGTCCGTAGTCGGTCGTCGCCACACCGAGTGGGAGGAGCAAGGTCGCACCCGCATGGAGCCACAGAGGAGCTGAGGACTGGAGTAAATCAAGGCCCCACGGAGGAGGCGAAGAGCTGAGGAGTGAGGAGGTGATCAAGGTCGCTGGGCTGCACAGAGGAGGAGTTGAGAAGCGCATGCAGGAGGGAGTTGAGGAGTAGAGAAGGAGGAGTCGGCTGCCGGCTCGGCAAGGAATTAGGTTGGAAAAAAATTGGGGTTATTTTTGCCAAAATCTGGGTGTCCAAAGGGTGCGTCGGCCCTTGCATATGATTGATTGGGTAGACAACACTTATATATCGTACAACCCAAGTTATTAATATGTATCTAATAACAACCACATGCTTTGATGCTTGAGGCAAAAATGCACACAGTTATCTGTGAGAGTGGTCTTTGTTGCATTGTTAATGAACTTATTTGACTTTGTTATTAAAAAAATATTGTCTTAATTTAATAGTTATGCTTGTACCCAAAAAACTATTTATATTGGAAAGTTCAACCATAACTATATAATGCAATGATTTTGACGCACACATTACTAGTCCATCAGTTTGGAATGTGAAAACCCACATGCAAACTCTCTGAAAGCAAATCTTTCGTCCAAGAATGCCAAATCTTTGAATCAAGGAAGGAGTATAAATAGTTGTAATACAACTTTTTGATTAATTCGCAAGTTTGATCCCATTTTGTTGTAGCAAGCTGGTCGTATCTTACTCAATTATTTTATAAGGACATTCTAACTATAAACATATCTAAGGTTCTAGAAAATGTTATTACCTATTAATGGCTCTTAATTAGTTGAAATATAAGAAATACATTATAAAACCTTAAGTATATACAATATAATTTTAAAAAATAAATACATAAATATTTTTGGTCGACACCAAATCCAGGAAAACCAAAACTGAATCTGACCCAATCGAACCATAATCGGTGGTCGCCTACATTCCAATATTCATGTTTCATAAACAAGATAAAGATGTCACCATAATCATCTGAAATTCCAATTAATTGATTCCAATTATTTTATTCTATTATTTATTTGGTCTATTTTTTGTACAGTTGTAAAATGAATGCTTCACAAGACTCTCACGGTCCTGTGGATCCTTCAGTGCTAGTATTACAGAAGAATCATATGTCGTCTTCGATTCAGAAAAAATTAAGTATTTTATTTAGCACATTAAAAGTTATGTGTATTGTTTTTTATTAGACCTTAAATAATTATTATTTTTATCAGGAGCAATTGTATGATGTTAGGTGTATCGAGCACGGTATTCAGTTCAAGACGTAGGTTGTGCAGGATGATAGGGTATGGGGGTTGCTGGAGCTTGCTGGATTTGATACAGTTTCCCATTTTCCTTAACTGCAACTTGATTGGAATTTGATATGGGCAATTGTTGAGAGGTGGGGGCCGTAGACTCACACTTTCCATTTCAGACATGGGAAAATGACGATTACACTTCAAGATGTTGGTATTCTTTATGGTCTTCAAATTGACGACCTGGTTGTGTGTGCGACGTTAGATCATGATTGGTTTGAGGTTTGCATGAACTTGTTGGGTGTTGACGAAGAGGAGGCAACAACTGCAGCAAAATGGGGGATATGTGGTGTTGCAGTGGTAGTAGCAAAATTACCGTGTCATGGCCCCAGATGCAACATATGAGCAAGTGTTGCAGCACAATAGAGCCTACATTTTGTTTCAGTTAGGTTCTGGGATAGTAGGAGATAAGAGTGGAAATAAACTTCACCTTAGACGCTTACTTCTGCTAGACGATCTGGCTGAATGTCGTAACTACAGTTGGGGAGCTGCGTCTTTGCCAGTTTTGTACAACTATTTGGATTAAGCCTGTTTGAAAAATGGGAAACAAGTAGTTGGTTTTTGATTTTATTACAAATTTGGTGTTGGGAACATTTTCACGTTGGGCAACCATCAAAAATTCTGAGTCTACAAATTCCGGAACATATTTTGCGTCCATTGCGTTCACGTTGGAGGACTCATAGATCCTGGTTGAACAATGTGGAGACGTCTCAGGTGTATTTTTACAGAAATGAGTTGGACATTCAAGAAGAAAACCAAGTATGTTGGATCCCTTACCAGAATGTAGATCTGCCGGCGTTACAAGCTGCTTGTAGATAAGGACATGATATATGGATGACGAGAAAAGGACTGGTTTGTTTTGGAGCAGCTGCTGTGAACGTGTCGGACAGGGTCATGCGTCAATTTGGATTGCAGCAACATATTCCAAATATAATGGAGATTTGCAAGCGGAAGAAGGCTCAGGGAAGCGAAAAATAAACTGGTTACAAGAACAACAATCATACATTCAACTTGTGAAAGTTTGTGCACATCGAGGCACCTTTACTATCGGAGGACCCAGTTACTTGTAGAAGCCTTTATATGGAGTGATATTGGTAGATTACCATTCGATGGCTAACACACTGTTAAAGATTTCTGACAGGTTTGTTGTCATTATACCAAAACGTCAATCGTAATCATGGCTTAATGCCTAATATGAAACATCCTCTTGTTCTTTAATCCACTTGAACCCATTAGGGTGAGTAACCTCAATATCTTTCATATGCTCTTCAATATGTTTTATCAGGAGAGACACAGGCATGCCAAAATTTATGTTGCAATTCCACAATCTTGCACCGAGCATGTCTTGCCATATTTGTACTCATGTGTCTCAAACAAAACCAGTGAAAGTGATCTCCTTATGAGGGAAATAATGTCTTCACGATATTTATAAGGCCCAAAAATTGATCACTGATGATACATAATCTATCTCGTGTGCATACTCTTCTTGACAAAGTACTTAAGAACCACTTTCATGACCTTCCATATTCTTTTTCAACGACCGCAAATGCCAAAGGAAACAAACTAAAATTCACGTCGGTACCCATGGCATCCAAAAGAGTACCCTGAAACTTGCCGAACAAATGAATCCCAACAATACTCAACACAGGTTTACAATACTTGAAACCATCAATGGATGCCACAAAAGAACGAAAAATTCTTTGAAACTGCTTAATGTTTGGGTTTATCCTCTTCATCTGAATCTCGACTATTGTGCCCGGGTTGGTGGTGCAAATATTAGACATCAATCATCATAAATTATTGTATGATGCCTCATCTACTCCGTAAACGTTTTGCAGTGCTTTCTATCGAGCGTACTAAGCTTTATCATACTTGATGTCTATGAAGTAATGGGTCTTCATTAGCGCTTCAAGCCTTCAATTTCTGCATGGGTGATAGTGATGTTTGTTCGAATGGAAGGAAGAATTAGGTTGGAAATTAAACCAGCATCACATTGCACTTGGTCATGCAAAAGGCCTTTGTTACTACAGTTGTGTTTAGACATGTACCACTTTACTTGAAAACATTCTTTGTTTTCATTGTATCCTTCAATCACACTCTTTCTTAAAACAACAATCTATAAAAAACCTTTTCCCAGACACTTACATTTTGAATTCGACATTTTTTCGTAAATGTCATTCCTTCAACTGATGCAACAAATCTTCTTTTGTTGCGAAAGTTCTATGCAACCAATAACCTTGTCCATCTTCAAAGTTCTCATGTTCATTGTGTGCATCAATTCGGCTATCGGCATTTCCAATGACTAAATCTCCAATCCAGTTCTCATTAGGATCTATGTTCGGCAAGTACCTCAAATCTGGGAGTATTGGCAATGACAACAATTCATTACTACTGATGGCTTCATGTATGCTCATCCCAGGTTCTCGATTGACTGTGTCTTCCATACAATGAAACATATTCTATAGCTCTGGAAATAGTGTTGGATCTACATCAGCCATGCTAATCTTCTGATCATCCATCTGACATTCTGTTTCACCACCATCTGTCTCGTCACTGTTTGCATCTTCAACCCATCTTTCTTGAGAATGTAACTGAACTATATCTGCTTCAGAATTACTAATATCCATTGGTGTGATGAGATGGATCAAACATAGAGTGAGGAAATACGGACGATGGACCTGCTTCAAATTGGCTACATGTCAGTGGTATCGCTTCATAATCCTCAGTCAACTGACTTGGGTGCAAAGTAGTATAATGTTTTGGTTGTTTCTCAACAATCAATACAATGGTCTTCGTGATATTAAATAAAGATAACATCGTTTCTGTGCTACGATCATCAAATACATCAGTATAGTTATACTTTTCATACAGTGACCACTTGCATGTTAACATCAGATCAAACTCTTATTTTGGAAAATCACAAACTCAACATTTAATTCATGAAGATCATCATATTACATTTCACTACAAACATTCATCATCCGTCTGTAACCACCCTCATATTCTCGAATGTCATCTATGAATTCAACAATTCCATCGAAAAAACTACAACCAATCCGCTACCGGAACTCATTCTCTCGAGTGTACAAAATCTACATTTAATACATCAAAACAACAATCATATATTAACTATACATTCATTACATTTCATATTGAAATAAAAAAAACCAAAAAACAAAAAAAATCAACCTGAAGTTTGATTGTCACTGAAGAGAGGGAGGAATGGGAGTGATTCTGAGGTGGGAGGACTAGAGGGTTGACTGACGACCCTTTCTTTCCCAAGAAAAAACTACATCTCGGATGCCATTTTTTGTTCTAAAAATGACATCCATTCAAAGATAAAAACATCTGTGATGTCGTTTTTAGTTAATGAAAAATGTATCACAAATGTCATTTATTTGGCCCATATTTTGCCAACTAAGTTTCACAGGCTTATATTCTTTCTATTTATTTTTTAATAATTATTTTGATTTTTTTACTAAATACAACTCTGGGTGCATCATTAATGGTTCAGGCAGGGGTAATGTTTAGGAGTTTAATATTGGGGTGGAATTTGTAAAGACCATGTAAAAATAAATTAGGATCCACTACTTTGATATAATTTCGAGATTAATTGGATATGTTATTACAAGTGGTGAATTAGATATTATTGTGGTAGCTTAATTGGACAAGATCTCGAATATCCATCTTGTTATTGTTATTCAAAAATATTAAGAAAGTTGAAATCAGAAGGCTTTAAAATCAGTGGGAGTTAAAATCAGAAAATAACTCACAAAAACATGTGAAATACTGAAATATGAGGGTCAAAATCTTAAAAGGTAAAAAATACAAGAGGATTGCCGAGTCATTGGTAATTGTGTGGCACCACTATTGGATGCAAGTAGTTCTTGGTTTGTGGCACTAGCAATCGATTGTCGATACAACAAATCATGCAAGGGTTTATATGTTTATTGGTTTTCCTGATGTTACAAACCACCATAGGGATGGAACATGTAATTTGATGCCAAAATCTTTAAATACAACTGCATCATTAGTGCAGAATAGTGAATAGTCGTTGCCCAATACATGTCGGTCACCCATACATGTGACGTCTATAGGTATATACGTCGCATTTACTGATAGTCGACATCTATACTAACATCTAGACGTCGGTTGTTTAAATAACCATTTAAATTGACGTGTATTGGGTGACGCCTGATTGACATCGTATCATGCATATATTTGTTTCTTATATCCTTTATTTTTAGCTTAAGCAATGCTACGTAACGAGTTATATGTTTAAGTTTTAGGAATAAACAGGTTCGAGAAGAGACTCAAAAAGGACTTAAAAGCAAGGAAAATGACTATGACGCAAGACTTATGGACTGAGATGCAAGAGAGAAGAACCCAGATGTAAAACCAAAAGGACCAATGAGAAAATCAAGAAGCTCCACACCATCATGAGGAGTATTTTGGCAATTAGATCCGGGTCTAAGCTCCAACAACAACTTCGGGTGCACCAAACATGAAGAATTCGATCCACAAAAGTGTCCACCAAAGCACAACCCGATCAGCCCCACCCAGACCGCCAATTGGTTGTCCCAAACTACCAATTGGTGGTCCATTTGGATCCAAACCCGATAATCCTCAGCCGGGTGGTGTATTAGTATGTGTTAGGCCATTTATGGTTTGCGTTTAGTCTAATACCGGGAGATTGTCCCGGGTTACATTTTTTCATGGCTATAAATAGAACTCTTCCTCCTCCTTTGTAATACATCTCCTCTCTTGGTGGACATTCTCTCTACTAGGAGTAAACCCTTGGAGCAAAACTCTAGTGGAGAGAGGCTACTTGTAAGGTGAGTGAGCAATAAAAAATGTTTTGTTAGTTTCTTTGTTGTTCCTTTTAATTCTTGCATGCTTAGTTAACTTTGTTTGTTTTAATCTTCGTAGAATTAATTAGCATGTTTTCTTTCCGTAATATGAATATTAGATTAATAATGTGTGAGCAGTTCCATCCCCCTTTGAGGGTTGAGTTGATGTTTATACATGTCATGTAGAATGGAATGAATGATATATGTTGTTTTATGTAAGAAATGTGAGTATGCTTGTTTGAATTAAAGAGAATACTTAACTTGATGGTTTTTGGCACAATCTTTAGGTATATTCCATGCTTGTTTAGGTTCTTAATAACAAACTTGTTCATGCTCATATTAATCACTTAGTATAGTGATTTGGATGATAGGTCTTGTCATGAGGTACTTCTTATGCATAGCAACACTCCTTACACTTGTGCTCTATTGAATGTATTCATCACCACTTATTTCATGTGTACACACTCCACACCTTGGGGGTTTTCCATTCCTGATTTCCAGCTTTCTTTATAGTCACTTAGTTTAGTTTTATTTTGTCTCGTGCTTTCATCTTCTTTGATTGTTTCGTGCTAGTTTAGCGTAGTTTAGTTTAGTGTAATTAATTCCTTCTCTGCTCTTTTCGCACTCGATTTCTGAAGAACCAAAGTTGACACACCTCCTCGTGGACACAACCCATATTTTCCACGGCTTCACCGACGTCGTGCACTTGCGGTATATAAACGATCAATCAAGTTTTTGGCATCGTTGCCAGGGAGGTGCTTAGTCCATACTTTGGTTTGGACGATTCAAGTGGTTTTATTTTTTGTTTGTAGTTTGCCTTTGTTTTAGGAGGCTGTAAAGATCAAGATACGTCACCAGGAGAAGTTTGGAGGAGACCAAAGGTGAACAGACCGCCAATCAGCGGTGGTGGACCACCAACTGGTGGCCTGGTGAGCTCAATTTTCCCTCTACTTTTTTCTGGTTGTTTCTACATTCACTAGAGTGTTCTGGGGCCCAATTTGGCATGTTTTGACTTGTAGTTTGTCCCTAGATTAACAATCAATTCGCTTTAATCAACTTTACTAATAGCCGACGTCTATACTCACATCTAGACGTGGGTTGTTTAAATAACCATTTAAACCGACGTGTATTGGGCGATGCCTATTCCCCACGCCTATAGGCGTCGGAGTGTAGACATCGCGTGTGCTGTATAGCCGGCGTCTATTCGCCATGCATATAGACGTCGAACTATAGACGTCGCGTGTGCTCTATAGCCGACGTCTATTAGTCTTATATGACAAATGAACTGTTTCAATAATATTTTATCCCGACAAACTCTCCACCTCAACCAAAGCCAAGCCCCCTCCGTGACCAATCTCCGACCAAACACTAGCCACCTCTGTGACCTCCTCTCCCACTGCAGCCACCTCCGTGACCTCGATCACCCACTTCCCAGACCCCCAATCTCCTCCACCACCGCAGCCACCGAAGCTACCTCCACGACATCGACAGCCACGACCCCCGACCCTCAACGACAGTCACAACCGCGCCGCCATCATGATCTCGTGGTACATGGTCATACCTTGTTCGATTCTCCACCCTGTGATGCTTGTTTATTTTTTCTTGCAAAAACATAATAATAGGAATAATAATGCCTTGGTTGAATTTAGAAGTGAGATTAGATGTTGATGCAAGTGGGTTTGGTTATAGTGTTTTTCTTTTATTTTTATTTTTTTGGATATTGTTAGTAGTTGTGCAGGAAACAAATGACTTTGGAGTTGGAAGAAGGTTGGATTTGATGATGGTGGTGTGAGATTTTTGTGTTATTTAAAAAAAAATGTCAGAAAATTTATCTCTGATCAAATTTATAGGTTTTCTATAAATTAGCAAATGCATATGAAACAGGAGAACATCTTGATCATCAAAGTATGTAGAAGTCTCCTCAATTTTCATATTCATATATTATAAATTATTGTGTCCTCTTAATTTTTCACGTTAGTTGCCAAAATGGTGCACAATATGATACTACCACATTAACTGAAGCATGTGCTTGAGAATTGTAGACTAACTAATCATACAATACAAGCACTCTTGAGTTTTGATATCGGAATATTTAAGTTTTTGTTGTAACACCCAACCAGGACTAGCATGGTTGGTAAATTTTTTATTATAAAAAATGATCAACGCAATATCCTGATTCCTAAAGTGTCGTAAATCTTATGAAATATATCAGTTTGATACTCTTACGTTCAGCCAAAATTGGAAGGTAGAAATCTAATGCAATTATAACATGTTTTAGCTTAAGAGATAAGAACACATGTTCGATATAACGCACGCTTTAGTTTATGATTTAGTTTAACATGAATATTTTCAAATTTTCGTTTGTGAATTAGATTGATAAGTTACTTTCGTCGCTAAGTTACATGCTGAAAATTAATTTGGCATTATTTTGAGAATGCTGAAATGTTATAATGTTTTATTTGCAAAACTTATTTTGTTTAGTTAAATGTTTATTTATGTTTATTTTCAAGTAACTTATCGACCCTTAAGCAATTTGGCCTTCAATAACATATAATAAAAGATTATACAATATTCTATGTCATTTATCATGTAAGACTTTCCATGCATGTAATCATCATATTTATTTTTCTTTGACGATTTCTGTCGTAGATTGCTGGCGTAAGGTACGTAATCTTTTTCAGTCATATTTCATTAGAAAGTACGTATTAGTTAGTAGGATTGCATTGAAACAAGCGAGTGAGTGATTGTTTGGTGTGTTATTTGTTAGATTAAGGTATGAAAAACACCTAGGGGTAGTCACCTATAGGAGTTGAGGTGGGGGATTTCATCACCCTTTTCTTGGCCCAAAAACTACATAATAAAAATGCCTTAATAAAATCAATTTAAACGTCGGCCCCTAGGATTTATGGACACATTAAAGAGAGCAAACCGTTTAAGACCTTGATGGCCTGAACGTCATTGCCCGTCTAGTCTTGTAGAGATTTTAGGAACCTTTGAGTTCTTGATTTACTACATACTAGTGGTCCTCGGTGGGACCTCGAAGTTAGGCGTCATCTAGTGCTATGGACCATAGTGGACTTTAGGCTTGCTTTTTCCTTGATTGCTTAGTTAAGTTTCTAACTTTCCTTATTCCACACTAGATTAAGGACTTCATTTCCTCTCTCCTGAGTCATTCTTTTCTCATCTTTATGTCTCCAAATCTTTTCATCGACGAACACCTTCTTTTAAATTAAAATTTTATTTCTTGACTCCGATAATAACTATCGCACTTCATAATGTTTAGATTGAAATGTATCGAGATTGAATTATTTCAATCCGATTGAGTGATGACTATGAGAACAGAGTGAATATGTTCTAAGAGGTTGCCAGAAATCATTCAAAGAATAAGAATGAGAGAGACATGGCATATTTTCTGTAAGTGTCATAATATGTCAGTGTTGACTTTTCAGAAAATAAAAGATCATTTTTTTGAGAAAGGTTTTGACACAAGTTACAGACGGTGCATATGGCACGAAAAAATGAATTATTTAGTTGTTCGAAGAATGATGGGGAAAATGTAAGTGTGGGAGATCAGTTAGAGGACACGATTCAGTATATAACTGAAAACGTTTCGTCCATCCCCGATTTACTAGGTAGTTTGTTGAGTGGCATTGAGAAGCCATTGTATAAGGGTTGGAGCAAATTTACTAGATTGTCAGTGGTGTTGAAATTGTACAAATTAAAAGTAGGAAATGGTTGGATCGATGTCAGTTTCACATCACCGTTGAAGCTATTGAAAGAGATGCTTTCAGATGATAATGAATTGCCAGATAGAACTTATGATGCTAAGAAAGTGTTGTGTCCTATGGGAATGGAATATAGGAAGATACATGCATGTCTGAAAGATTGTATATTATATAGGGGTGAGTTTGAAAACATACATTCTTGCCTTAGGTGTAATGTTTCATGATTCGAAATGAAACGCAGTGGACTGAAACACAATGTAGATGGTGATGATTTGAAAATCAAAGGACCTCCTGCTAAAGTTTTGTGGTATCTTTCGATAATACCAAGGCCTAAACATTTGTTTGTGCGTCAGGAGGATTACAAAAACTTGACATGACATGCTGATCGTGAGAAACCAAATGATCAATTGCTATATCATCCTACAGATTCACCTCAGTAGAAAAAAGTAGATTATGACTTTCCTATGTTTGGTGAAGAATCCTGGAATCTACGACTTGGACTTTGTACCGACTGACATGAGTTCTAGTCTGAAGCAACCTGCAAACGACATAGATGTGTATTTAAGACCCTTAATTATTGACCAAAAGAGATTGTAGGATGATGGAGAGCCAGTTTTTATGCTTATCGTCAACAATCATTTGTAAAGTAGACAATGATTTATTGCACGATTATTGACATGCTAGCTTATGGTAATCAGTCTGGATATTCTGTCAAAGGTCATCAAAACTTGTACAATTTGCAAAGAGAATGCTGGAGATTTTGGAACTTGTTAATGGTTGTAAGACAATCTATCTTGGTCGTCGGAGATTTTTGCCAAACTCTGATCCTTATCGTAGGTTGAAGAAGGCATTTAATGGAAAACAAGAGTTTCAGAATCTACCAGTTGAAATTGTTAGGTGATTGATCGTTTATATTACCGCAAGCGCACGACGTCGGTGAAGATGCGTTAATTACGGGTCGTATCCACGAGGGGGTGTGTCGACTATGGTTTGTTCGAAGGTGAGTGGGAAAAGAGGGGAGAAGAAGTTGATTACGCTGAACTACACAAAACTAAACTAGTAAGCACAAACAAGGAAATGAAAGCACGCAACAATGAAACTAAACAAACTACGATGACAAACTAGAATTCAGGAATGGAAACCCCTAAGGGTTGGAGTGTGTGCACATATGAAGTGAAATAAGTGATGAATGATGCAGGTAAGCGTGTATGTGTGTGTCATGTGTGTCTTCATGCATAGAAAGTGTCTAAAGTTCTAGCAAAACCAATCAATCCATTCACACAACGTATCGGCAATTACTACTTGATTAGCATAAGACTAGGCTGAGCATGAGAGGTGTCTAAATGCTATGGCAAGACTCATCAAAACTAGGAACATATGTGAAGAACAAAGCTAAGCATGGTAAGTGTCTAAATGTTATGGAAAAGCCCATCAAAACAAAGTTCTTCAATCAATCAAGCAAGCAAACACAAATACAAACACATAATTAACATGTACTATATTCAACAGGAAATTTAAGTCAATAAACACGGGGAAACTAAGCATGGGAAGTGTCTAAATCTTCTGGCAAAACCCATAAAAAATCATCCAACATGTAGATGATTAAAATACCCCCAATGAACATACAAACATGTAAGTCTACACAGTCAAAAAGTTCATCAAACATCCAAACTTCACAACATATATGAACATCATCTCCACCCCGTAAAGGGGGATGGAACTACTAAAACATTACTAAGCTAACATTCATATTAAGGAAAGAAACACATGCTAATTAATTCTACGAAGATTAAAATAACAAAATTAACTAAGCATGCAAGAACTAAAAGAAACAACAATAAACTAACAAAATATCTTTTATTGCTCACTCACATTACAAGTAGCCTCTCTCCACCAGATTTTTCTCCAAGGCTTTACTCCTAGTAGAGAGGATGGCCACCAAGAGAGGAGATGCATTACAAAGGCGGAGGAAAAGTTCTATTTATAGCCATAGAAAAAGGTAACCCGGGACAATCCCGCGGTATGGGACTAAATACATACTATAAATGAACATAAAACAACATAATCCACGACCCGACAAAGACACACATGATTTGCAGCCATTTGGACCGCCAATTGGCGGTCTATTGTCTTGGATCGCATCTTAATTTTGGTGGCTCATTTCTGGCTTGATTTCTTGATGTTTGATGAACCCAATTTGGTTGTTGATGGTTAGTCCCAGAACTATTTGCTCCAATACTCCTCATGATGGTGTGGAACATCTTGATTTGCTCATTGGTCCGTTTTGTTTTACATCCGGGTCCTTCTCTCTTGCATCTCAGTTCATAAGTCTTGCATCTTAGTCATTGTCCTTGCTTTTAAGTCCTTTTTGAGTCTCTTCTTCTTTGGCTAACATAAACATAAACATAAAACTCGTTACGTAGCATTGCTTAGGCTAAAAATAAAGAATATAAGACACAAATATATGCATGATATGATGTCACTCAAATACCCCACACCTAACTTTTGCTAGTCTCGAGCAAAACAAAGAAAGGGAAAAATTAAAGAATGGAAAAAGCATACGTAAAATAGGGAAATCCTAACTCACTTTCGTAGAAATCACAGTTTCACTTAGCACGTGCAACAAGCTGTTAAACCTTCTTGTCGCCAAGGAGGAGGAGTGGTGTCTCCTGAGGGTTTTCAGCGGATATACCCACAACATCCAAACATTGATGCATTATTCAACCTAGCAACATGACTCGATGGGCTTATCTTTGTCGATCACTGGACACGGTATTTCTACGGGCCGACTCTCTATATATATTCACTACTCATACCTAGCCAAGGGAACCATTCGTTCAAGTTAATTAAGGACATAAGTGAAAGATATGGGCAACCTTACATCCTCAATTGATACAAACTATAAAGTCCATGAAGGTTCTTATTTGCATTGCCATTTTTTTTTCTTTTTCATTTTCTTGTTTTGTTTTGTTTTTTTCTTTTCCCTAGTTGGTGTGTAATTCTCCCAGGGCTAGTTTCGTGCATCATTGCCTATGAGGACTTACACTATCACGTACACCTTTCCCCACATCTCCACATAGGGCGATCCCTACCACCCGTGTAACGGGATTTCAGTCGGCGCATACCAAGTCAGATGACTCAAAAGCACCAGACACTAAGTCCCCTCAGACCTACTTTCCCGAGTGATAGGAGCCATGTGAAAAGAGAGAACACATACTCACTTGTTGCTTATCTACACATGAACCAAAACCCCTACACTTAAAGTTTCGCAACAAGATTTTAAAAATCCCTGACTACGACAAACTTCCTTATACCAAGAGACACGAATTATTTGACTCACTATGTTCATGGTGGACTTCTTTATTTATTTGAGTATTGAAACCCTACGATTACACGACCCCCGGGAGAAGACCGGGGTGCATCCTTATGACTAGATAACACCTAAAGCCATTGTACTAGATATCCTAATGAATCAAGTTCAAGACAATTTTGGGAGCTTTCTTTTTTACATTGCCTCTCAACGGGTTTGCACATGCTAAACAAACGCAAAACCCACAAAACATTTTTGTTTTGCAAACACATGAAGATTTTGAAAGAAATGTGAAAATTTAAAGCACTAGGCAAGCTAAAGAAGACAAGTCACCCAAGGATCATGGCAAGCAGATATATCGTTATTAGTGCCGCATCACACTTACATGACCCCAACAATGCAAACAAAAGAAAACAAAACAAAAGGAGAAAGACTCGACTATGTACACACGTAAAACACCCCCCACACTTCATGCATTGTCCTCAATGAATGCAAACATGATACTATATGGATTTATGCATGAAAAAGAAAATATCTCACCAACGTGAAACACAAAGGGAAGTTCATGGTTATGTTGATTGACACAAACCCGAATTCCCCTCAAAACCTGTGAAATACTAAAGAAGGTATACAAATACGTGAAAGAAATGTGCCCCAAATACACAAGGGTTGGAGCCCACAACAAGCATTGCTAACTGGTGGAGTCTTCATTCTTTTCTTTCTTTTTTTCTTTTTTTGTTTCTTTTTCCTTTTGAAAAAAATATAATTATGTACTAAAATGGGTTCCCATCTTCATATGTCAAGGGACATCAAATGGGAACCTGCCATCTTTTGAGCCAGAAATACACTTGTATGGGCTTGTAACATAAGAAACATGAGGATTAATGAGAGGTTTACGAACCAAGCATAGCGGTTCATGCCTCTCAAAACCAGGGTCAGTGAAAGGAAATGGAAACAAATATGGTTCCACTCCATGACAGAGTTGAGAGTCATCAATATATACCCCCAACAGACATTTGGGTGCACAAGAATCATTTCATCCACAGAAGGCGACACCCTGGACTTATTACCCAGATGGCAAAGTCCAGAAATAGAATTGCTTGACCACCTGACACCCTTATAAGCATTGTGGTCGTTTGATGCCTCTTGAGAATGAGCCAGATAGGAGGCATTAATGAGAGGTGAACCTCTGTCTGGTTGTTCGAAATGAAAGGTATCAGGTGGTTGATTCTTTACCCACATGGGATCCTCAACAGATACAGAGTGAAGAGCAAGTGGCCCAAAGGCCACACAAATGGTAACTTGTGGCTCAAGAGCCACATGATCGAAAGGATGTGGCTCAAAGGTCACATGACCACAAGATAAGACACCTTCTTGTGCCAGCCCAAGTGAAACATCTTCACCACCATCAGGATCTCCATCGAACAAGTATCTAAAATACTTGAAGGTGCCTTCAACTTCGTTCTCATCCATGTCCAGGATAAGATTGACCTCAACAGGGTCATCGAAGGCAAGCTTCTTCCCGATGGTGCAGATGTGGAAATCAGCACATTGACTACCATATGTCAAGCACATCAGACCATTGCCACAATTGATCAAGGCATTGATAGTGGCTAGAAATGGTCGCCCCAAAATAAAAGGAATTTGTCCAAGTGGGTTTGCACATGTTCAGTATCTAGAACAAAGAAATCGAGTGGATAAATGAACTCTTCCACTTTGATTAGAACATCTTCTACCACACCCCTCAATTTCTTCATAGACCTACCAGCCAATTGAAGAGTTTTTTTGTTTGTTTGAGGTCTCCAAGAGAGAGGTGGATGTAGACTGAATACGACAGAAGATTGACAGATGCACCAAGGTCCAACAAAACTTGATGTATTGACACATCACCAATCACCCAAGAAATAGTAGGACAACCAGGGTCCTGGTATTTGACTTGCGTGGGTTGTGCCAACAATGAACTCATGTTTGCCACAAGAAAATCTTTCTTGGGAACATTTCTTTTCTTTTCTTGGTGCATAAGTCCTTGAGAACCTTGGCATAAGGTGGCATTTGCTAAATCACCTCCAACAGAGGGATGTTCACATTGACTTGCCGAAAGATCTCAAGCATCTTGTCCTGTTGATCTGAAGTTTTCTTTTTTAGGCACTCAGGGAATGACACCTTCGGGGCATAAGGGTCTTTCGAAGGAACCTCAGAATTCTGGTCCATAGAAACATGAGTGGGGACCTAATATTCTGATTCCTTTGACACAATATGAGACAAGGGGACCTCAGGGTTCGGCCCCATTGTCCAAATAAATATAGAAGGAACCTTTGGATCAAGCTCCGTCCTGGAAGTATTTGTTGAGGGAACCTCAGGATCCGGCTCCCTCATAGATGTTGGTATCACCGCAGGTCTGGTGACACCAAGAGATGGTGATTGCAAGGAAGGCACCCAAATGTGGTTGTCCACCCCCTTACTGGACCTTAAAGTATGAATCACATTAAGATGATGGGTTGGTTCCGAGGTAGCTTGACGTACCAGGGGCCTTCCTTGAGAATGGGTACCCCGGGGATTCACTTTGTGTTGACTAAGCAACTGACCATTCTCACGTTCATGGAGCAGATGAGCCAACTGGCTGACTTGCATTTCCAATTCTTTAACCGAAGTGTTGCTGGCCGCAAGCATGTTTTGTGTTCTCTGTATGAACGCTTGAAGGGTTTGTTCAAGAGTGGGGTCCTTCGGGTGATGTGGGGGTTGGTAGGTCGTCGATGTGCGTGGAGGTTGATAAGGTGGAGGTTGAATTGAGCATGTGAGCTCTGACCATGGCCCCCAAGAGACTGTACGGGTCATTATGGGGCCTCTATTGAAACGTCGCATTTGCACGCTCAGTATCCCTTGGAGCGTAAGCACATTCGAAGTCATCATGTCCCGTAAGTCCACACCTACTACACGCGGGAGTAGCGACCTGAGCTACAAGAGCTCGGTCCAACTCTAAACTCTCAATCCTACGCATGAGAGCAACCTGTTTCATCTCATACACAATAGTTGACTCAACTTGATATGATCCAACTTGACTAGAAGACCTGGAGGTTGGTGGCTCTCTCACGGTGTCCCACTCAAATGTACGTTCAACCATTAATTCAAAAGTGTCTCATGACTCATGGATGGGTTTCATTTGGAGATCACCCTGACAAATCGACTCCAACAATGTGCGGGTGTTGTAGTCATGCCCTCATAAACAATCTGGCACAACTCCCATAGCTCAAGTCCATGATGAGGGCATTTTGTTTTGTTCTTGTGTTGTCTCTTTTTCAAGCATGCTTAGCTTAGTCTTGTTTCTTTGATCTTAGGCTAAATTATTTTGAATGTCTCCTTTCTTCTTTAGTTTAATTGCTAGCATAATGTGTAGTGAGTAGATCCATCCCCTTTAGGGGTGGAGATGATGTTCATATATATTGTGAAGTTTGAATGTTTGATGAATTTTTGGTTGTGTAGACTTGCATGTTTGGTATGTTTAGTGGGGGTATTTTAATCATCTACATGTTGGGGAATTTTGATGGGATTTGCCATAAGATTTAGAAACTTCCCATGCCTAGTTTTCTCATGTTTATTGACTGAAATTTCCTATTGCATATGCTACATGTTAGTTATGTGTTTGTATTTGTTTTTGCTTACTTGATTAATTGAAGAACTTTGTTTTGATGGGTTTTGCCATAACATTAGACACCTCCCATGCTTACCTTTGTTCTTGACATGATTTTATGGTTTTTTATTAGACTTGCCATATCCTTAGACACTTCTCATGCTGCACCTAATCTTATGATAATCAAGTAGTAATTGCCGATACATTGTGTGAATGGATTGATAGGTTTTGCCACATCTTTAGACACTTCCTATGCATGACAATACAAACACAATACACACACATACATGCATCATTCATCACTTATTTGACTTCATATGTGCACACACTCCACCCCTTAGGGGTTTCTCTTCTTGATTTCTAATCTTTCGTTGCTTTCTTTCGCATTTCTTACTCACTAGTTTAGTGTAGTTTAGCTTTAGCATAATCACATCTTTTTTCTCCCTTTATTTTCCGTTTGATTTCTGACAAACCAGAGGCTGCTCACCTCCCTGCGGATCGACCCGTACTTGCCACCGCTTCATCGCGGTCGTGCACTTGCAGTCTAAATTTAAAACGTTTAAACAAGTTTTTGGCACCGTTGCCTGGGAGGTGCTAGTCCAAGCTCTGGTTTGGAGGATTCAAGTGAATTTAATTTTTTTTTTAGTTTCTGGTTGTCTGAGGAGGCGCTAGGGATAAAGGGACCAGAAATAAATTGGAGTCAAATAAATCTACACAGACCGCCAACTGGTCGTCTGGTAAGCTCTAATTCCCTTTTTCTTTCTCTAGATTGTTGATACATTTTATATAGATGTATGGGGCTCAATTTGGCATGTTTTGACTTATAGTTTGCTCCCACATCAATAATCAATTCCCTTTTAAGCAACTTGGACCCTAAAATCCAAAGAAAAGATTAGGCATTCTTGCTTCTTTAGGTCATGCATCATGTACTTGACTTAGGCACGTAGTTTGTCTTTTGTTTTAGCTTTTTTCAGTTGTTGAGCGCTGACGTGAGGTACGCATAACCTACACTTATTCATGCATTTGGTATGACCATGCATTAGTTAGTAGGAATTGCATTGCAACAAGTGTGAGTGGAGCGTTTGTGTGGAGAGTTGATTGCTAGATTATGACTCCAAAACGCTACTAAGGAGGGGTTGTCCCATATAAGATAAGGTGGGGGATTTCATCAAACTTTCCTTCTCCCCAAAAACCACACTAATCAAGATCCTAATTTTAAAATCAAGTAGAGATTGGCCCTAAGGATCTCGGGAGCATTATGAGAGTGATCCAGTCGCGACCGTCATGGTCTGATCGGCGTCTCCCACTCCGTCGATAGTAGGAGAGACAAGATCTCTAGATCTTGGCTAACTTGTTGGGATTTGTGGTCCTCGTCGTAGGGGGGTGAGGCATGTTGAGGCCGCGTGGCATTGCAGTTAGGCGTCGTCTAGCTGTAAGGACCTATAGCGACCTTAGGTTGTTTGAGCCTTGTTTGCTTGTGCGCTTCTACCTGTACCCACCCGCCGTAGCATAAGGACTTCTTCCCTTCTCTCCTGAGTTATTCTCTCTTCTGTGTCCTCCCGTCTTCTCCTCTACGCACATTCTATTTTAGTTGTCAAAAAAAACTTTTGGTGTGTGTGTGCACCTTTGTGCATGCTTGTGTGGGCACGAGACGAGAATGGCCATTTGACGAGGTGTGTCGTCAATCCTACTTGAGTCTGTGTCAATGAGAGTTCTTAGGAAAGGATGAAAGGGAGGCATGGGCTTTCCTGTAAGACCTCGTTGATAAAACTATGTTGTGGGAGAGTGTGAGGGAACCACTAGCATCATCTAGCATAGGGGCAAGGATCGCAAACGCAAACTCGACTAGATCGGGTGCCGCATTTGTTGTCAATACCACTACGGCCACTGAGGAATGCATGGCCGCCTTAATGCGTCATATGGATTCGATTGAGCTCCAAAACCAACAAGGTACATCTCATGTGTCTGCATCTGGTCCAGTTCCCTGTCATTTATGTTGTAGGATAGGTCATGTAGGAGGCGAGTGTGCGTCCATTCCTTCTGAGATGGAACATGATAATGCCATCTATGATAGAGCCAGGAATGACCCATACTCATCATCATATAACCCTGGATGGAGGAACCACCCTAACTTTTCATGGAACCAAAACAATAGCCCGTGTGGTCCTTCAAACTTCTCTCGACCACCTAACCAACCACACCAACCTCCCATGCATGCACCATTTTATCAGCCACCCCAAGCTCAAATCATCAATCAACCGGGTTTCCCAAATTCCAATAATATGGAAACCCGATTCAATTCGCTTGAGACCTTGACTCGTGGACTCGAGAACTCAATAAAAAAAATTATGTCATCCACAAGTCAAGTTCTCACTTCAAATCAGCAGACCATCAAATCTTTAGAGATTCGGATGGGCCAATTGGCGCAGTCTGTACATGACAGAGAGACAGGAACTCTGCCAAGCCATCCAGAGGCTAACCCCCACACGTACCAGCAACAATACATGCAAAATGAGAGTTTGGTACCTCGGGGGCGGCAAGTGAACCATGTGGAGGAACTTGTTCACCATGTCAATGCCATTGTAACCTTAAGGAATGGAAAGCAGGTTGACAATCACATTTTCTTGCCACCACCACCATCTCAGTCGGAATGATGGTGAAGAAGAGGCTAAGGGTAATACAACAACACGTCCTTCTCAGGCACCGCAGAAAACCTACCTGCCAAAAGCTCCATATCCTAGTAGGTTAACCAAAAAGTAGAGTGACACAATGGATAAGATATTAGAGGTCTTTAAGCAAGTGAAGGTTAACATCCGCTTGTTGGATGTCAGCCAACAAATACCTCAATAAGACAAAGTGTTAAAAGATCTTTGCACAACGAAGAGGAAGACCAATATTCCTAAGAAAGCATTCTTACGTGCAAATGTAATCTCACTTTTGTCCAATCCCACATACACAAAGTACAATGACCCCGGGTGTCCTATTCAGTGTACGATTGGGGACACTAGTATGAGTAATGTATTGCTTGATTTAGGATCAGCGATCAACCTCCTCCCATTTTCTGTTTATTAACAGTTGAACTTGGGAGAATTGAAATCAACTAAGATCACCCTCCAATTGGCGGATAGATCTATTCGTGTCCTAAAAGGAATTATCGAGGACGTGCTCATCAAAGTTGGAGATTTTATATTTTTGGTAGATTTTGTCGTCCTCGACACAAATCTTGTTGCGAACACCCACTCTCAAATACCTATGATTTTGGGTAGATAATTTCTGACAACCTCCAATGCCTTAATTAATTGTAGAAATTGTCTCATGAAGCTCTCATTCGGTAACATGAGTGTCGAGTTTCATGTGTTCAACTCTGGTAGGCAATAGGAACCGTTGGACCAACCTTTAAATCTCAACCTCATCCTCCAATTAGAGAAAGCACCACAAAGTCAACAAACACCCCTAACAGCAATGCAACACATTTAGAATATTTGTCTGCCCAGCGAAAACTCATTGCCTGTCTTTGCAATACAACAGAGTGAACTGGCATCAAACATGGATGAACAAAGGGAGTGTTTTTAGATGATTCAATTGAGTCTGTTAGTGAGGGGGACACACCTCAGCATATGCCCATACTAGAAGGTGTCTCTACCCCATGTCCCACGGCCGTTGAGCCTTTTGTGCTTCATCTTGACTCCAACAAGGACCCCCCTGCGAATGAGCTTATGATTGATAATATAAAGGTGCTTGGGTGGTCCTTGTTGGATGACTTGGGGAGAACTCCCATTCTTAGTGAAAGTGGTGTGTCACATCCTTTGAATGAGCCTAAGGAACTCATTCCAATGCACCCGCCTATTGGTTGGAGGGTTTTGTTCGACGAGCAACTAAGCCCTAGTGAGGCAACGCAACTCCACTCATTCTTGTTGCCTACACCCAACCAATATAATGAGGGGTTTGAGCCTTTCACCTTTGACCTTTCACCCCTCATGGCACCTGACAGTACTAATGAAGCGGACCCATCTTGGCAAATCTCTAGTCCACATGACTCGATGTTCTCATTTGATATTCCTTGGCCAAATGATTATGAGAATATCCTTGTTGTTGTATAGATGTTGTTTAGAAAATTTGAAAAAGGAAAAAAAACAAAAAACTCCACAAGTGAGCAGTGGTTGTTGTGGCCCCAACCCTTGAGCATTTGGGCCACATTTGTTTGACGTATTTGTATCCCTTCTTTAGTATTTCATAGGTTTTGATGGGAATTTGGGTTTGTATCCATCAACATAACCATGAACTTTCCTTGTGCTTCACGTTGGTTAGATCTTTTCTTTTTCATGCAAAAATCCATGTAGTATCATATCACATTCATTGAGGATAATGCATGAAGTATGTCTGGGGGGTGCATTACGTTTGTATATATGTGGAGTCGAGTGTTTTTCATTTTCTTTTGTTTGTATTGTTAGGGTCACGATAGTGTGCTGCATTTAATATTGATATATCTGCCTACCATGATCCTTGGGTGACTTGTCTTCTTTTGCTTTCCTAGTGCTTTAAAACTTTCACATTTCTTTCAAAATTTTCATGTATTTGCAAAAGAAGATGTTTTGTGGGTTTTGAGTTTGTTTAGCATGTGCGAAACCATTGAGAGGCAAAGTAAAAAGAAAGCTCCCAAAATTGTCTTGAACATGATGCATTAGATACCTAGTATACCGCCTTTTGGTCTTATCGAGTCGCAAGGATGCACCCTGGTATTCCCTCGGGGGTGAGTAATCATAGGGTTTCAGTACTCAAACAACTAAAGAAGTCCACCCTGAACCTAGTGAGTCAAATAATTTGTATGTTAGTATAAGGAAGTTCGTCGTAGTGAGGGACACTTAAACTCCTTTTGTGAAACCTTAAGTGTAGGGGTTTTGGTTCCCATGTAGATAAATAAATAAGTGGTGTTCCCTTTTCTTGGATGGCTCCTATCACTCGGGAAATTAGGTCTGAGGGGGCTTAGTGCCTGGTGTTTTTGAGTCATCTGACTTGGGATGCACCGACCGAGCTCACGTTACAGGGGTTGTAGGGATCGCCCTATGTGGAGATTTGGGGGAAGGTGTACGTGATAGTGTAAGTCCTCATAGGCAATGATGCATGAAACCAGACCCTGGAAGAAGCAAACACCAACTAGTGTAATCGATAATGCTCCAAAAAAAGAGAAAGAAAAGAAAGACAAATAAGAACCTTAATGGACTTTACACTTTGTATCACTTCAGGATGTTAAGGTTGCCCATGTCTATCACTTAAGTCATTAACAAACATGCATGAATGGTTCATTAGGCTCGGTGTGTGGATTGATTACATATATAGAGTCGACCGGTAGAATTACCGTGTCCGATGATCGACAAAAATAAGCCCATCGAGTCGTGTTGCTAGGTTGAATAATGCATCTATGTTCCGATTTTGTAGGTATATCCACTGAAAACCTTCAAGAGACAAGGAGATTTAACGACTTGTTGCACGTACTAAGTGCAACCGTGATTCCTACGAAAGTGAGTTAGGATTTCCATGTTTTCCGTATGCTTTCTCCTTTCTTTCATTTTTTTCCTTTCTTTGTTATGCTCGGGACTAGAAAAGTTAGGTGTGGGGGTATTTCATTGACATCATTTCATGCATTCATTTGTGTCTTATATCCATTATCTTGAACCTAAACAATGTTACGTAACGAGTTTTATGTTTGAGTTTCAGGAATAAACAAGCTTGAGGAGAAGAGGCATAAAAGGACCTAAAAGCAAGAAAAAGGACTAAGTTGCAAGACTTATGGAGTAAGATGCACAAGAGAGGGACCCGAATGTAAAACCAAAGGTCCATTGAGAAAATGAAGGAACTCCACACCATCATAAAGAGTATTTTGGCAATTGAATTTGGGTCGCAACCTACACAACCGCTTAGGGTGCATCAAACATGAAGAAATCGAGCCAGACAACCACACCCCAACACCTGACCCGATCCAAACCTTATAGACCGCCAATTGGCTGTCCAAGACCCCTGATTGGCGGTCTGGGTTGCTCCGGATCCGATACGGTTTAGTCGGGTCATGTATTAGAGTGTTTTATGTCTATTTTTAGTAGTGTTTTCGTACCTTATCTAGGGATTGTCCCCGATTGTCTTTTCTATGACTATAAATAGAACTCATCCTCCATTTGTATTCACCCTTTGCTTGGTGCCATTCTATCTACTTGGAGTAAGCCTTGGAGAAAAAACTTAAGGTGGAGAAGAATGCTACTAGTAATGCGACTGTAGAACTACATGTTTTGTATGTTCATTGGGGGTATTTTAATCATCTACACGATGAGGAATTTTATGGGATTTGTCATAAAATTTAGACACTTCCCATGCCTAGTTTTCTCATGTTTATTGGCTGAAATTTCGTGTTGAATATGCTACATGTTAGTTATGTGTTTGTATTTGTGTTTGCTTGATTGATTGATTGAAGAAACTTTGTTTTGATGGGTTTTGCCATAACATTAGACACCTCCCATGCTTACCTTTGTTCTTGACATGCGTTTATGGTTTTTGATGAGTCTTGCCATATCTTTAGACACTTCTAATGTTGAGCCTAATCTTATGATAATCAAGTAGTAATTGCCGATACGTTGTGTGAATGGATTGATAGGTTTTGCCACATCTTTAGACACTTCCTATGCATGACAACACACACACAACACACACACACACATGCATCATTCATCACTTATTTTACTTCATATGTGCATACACTCACTAGTTTAATGTAGTTTAGCTTTAGTATAATCACATCTTTTTTCTCCCTTTGTTCGCCACTTGATTTCTGACAAACCAGAGGTTGCTCACATCCTTGCGGATTGACCCGTAATTGCCACCGCTTCAACGCGGCCGTACACTTGTAGTTTAAATTTAAAACATTTAAACAGCTTACGCGACCCGAATAGGATGAGTCCGCTCCCAAAAAGTCATCCGTCTATCTCGTCGAGCTAAAGGTGGTGGTTTACCAAGAACTCGATCCTGACCGAATGCCTCTTCTGAAGGGAATGTGTTCTAAAAGTTTTACTTTTGAATGTCAATTATTATGAATTGAATGAGAAATCATTTTGTTCCTTGTTTATGTTATTCGTCTTTTAGAAGTGTTAAGGAAGAGGCTCTTGGTCCTTAACTGTAGAGATCTAAAAGATATTGGTTTACATAAAACAAAAGTTACTCGCAATCATGGTAATTAACATGGGACATTTATTACCGAGTTAAGATTGTCGTGTTGGTCATAGATCATTGTAGCTCTACAAGTGAGTGACAACACGGGTACACAAAAGAGGAAAATATTACTTTTGTATACTGAATAGACCTAATAAGTAAAACATTATAGATTTGTGTTTCTTGTGTCATTAATGTTTTACTGTGTCTTTGGTCCTTTGATCTGAGACTTATATCCGATCACTTAAGAATTGCTTAATTAGACTAGTGTCTTGAACTATCGATGAGTGTAGTGTAAAGACATTGGTTGGTTAAGTATGACTTTTGTTGGAGAAGACAGGTAGTCAAAAGATTAACATTGCCCATCTTAATTGAGTTATGATATTAGTTGGCCCCTTGATAAAGCAAAGTTATAATGTGCACAATGTGATTTGAGTTAAGTCACATATTTGTAACTAGCTTAAAGAGATCAAGAAATGAATACTAATACAAAGATGACACAATACTACTTTGTGTGTATTCTTAATATCATGTGGCAAGGGATGGACACAAGTGGTGCACTCCATCACTAAATGGATCGGGTTTTGGTTCGAGTAGAATTAAGACATCTAACTAATTGGGAGCTATAATGTGTAGCCAGATACCACTTATAGCTTGTGATATTAAGCTCTTAATATCACTACCAACTTAGTTTTGATCCTCCCATAAGTCACACCACAAAACTGGGAAACAAGAAATGGGGATTTTGAGTTCATAAGGTGTGTCGGGTTTCATGTAGAAAATATGACACATGTGGTGAACAAGCAAAATCAAAATTATGTTGTGATTAATAACATAATTAGAATCTAAATTAAATTCATATGTGATGTAAACATTATGGGGTGTAATTATTTATCATTACATAGGATAATATATTACATAAGTTGTGAGCTTACTACTAATCCCGAAATGCCAATTTTCTAGGGGTTAAGCCGAAATTTGACTAGTCTGCAGTACTGTGCAAAAACGGTCGACCGCTAAACGGTAAACGGTCGACCGAATGTGGCACGGTGAACCGAAATGTTGCATGGTCGACCGGATGTGTCTCGATCGTAACGGGAATTTCTACCGTTTGTTTTCGGTCGACCGAAGTATATCGGTCGGTCGACCGAACATTACGATGAAATAATTTTGTTACGAACGGTCGACCGAACCTCCAACACGGTCGACCGATTCAGACGGTTACTGCAGAATAAATTTAAGAATTAATTAGATCTTGCATGGAATTGGTCCATAACTGATTTAATTCGTGGCTAAAATTATTTATTAGCAAATAATGGATGGTTAGATGGAAGTTTGCATGAAATCGTGGGCAAGAGGTTGCACATGAATAGGTAATTTGGAGAGAACTTATAAATACAAGTTTATCTCATTACCTTATTAATTAATTCATTATCTTCTTGTGCAAACATCTCTCTCCATAATTCTCCACGAATTTCACCTTAATTCTTGAGTTTAGTTTTAGTTTTCAGAGATCTTCTTCTCAAGGGAACTAAAGAGGGGTTAGTAGTTAGATTCTAAACCTTATTGGAGATTGAGAGACTAGCTCTTCTCTCTCCGATGTTGTTTAGAGTTTGGTGAATACTAGGGGGTATCCGGCGCAGTAACAAGCATCCTCAACATCTCCGAATCTTCAAGAAGTTTTATAGAACTTCTAGGTATGAATTTCGGAGCCCAATTTCTTTTTGATGTGTTTTAAGCAATCATTAAAACAAACCGATGCATGCATGAAAAAGAGACCGTAAACAATATATGAATGATCCTTATTGTGCATAACAATTTCGAAAATATATATGTACAATTAAACATGAAATCCTACAGTGGTATCAGAGCTTAGGGTTCAATTTTATAATGATTTGAAACTATAAACAAATTTAGTTTACCATCAAGGGTTCGAACAATTGGATTTTCCGTTTTTTCGGTCTTTAAATGTTTTGTTGGAATAATTATTTGTAATAGATCATTTTGAATGTTTTAAGTGGTTTAAAACATGCCATGTAATTATTAGAACTATAATTTAGACATAAGTCTAACTTGCAATAATTTCGTTTTAAGTATAAACGATTGTTTTGCAAGAGAATCAACAAAACCGAAAAACTGGGGTTCGTCTTTCCTTTTAGGAAATTGGATGGACAGCGGTTCAAAATTGTTTTTGAACTTGTGGATGGATGAAAAATCTTTTTAATGGATTTCAAAATGTTTTTCAAAGAATTGTTTGGGATTCTACATGATTGATAAACTAGGTTGTATAGTTTATAGCAATATTGCGTGCATGGATGCTCGAGTTGTCTTTACAGGAATTGGAGTTTATATGTTCCAAATCAGCGCCTATGAATGTTTGTAATTATTATTATACAGGGGCTTATTTACATGTAAAAGTCAAATTCTCTCTTTTTATCTTTAGATAATTGCATTGCATTTGAGAGGTTTTACATAGGACTTGCACTAGTCGGTTTTTTACCGAATGTGAGGAGCATGTTTATTTTCTGTAAAATCTACATCTCCGGTGCAAGTGGAAGTCGCCGCTGTAGCGCATCGATCGAGGATCGGGGATCGAGGCTCAAGGATCAAAGGGAACATATAAACTCACACGATGTGGATTGTGTGAATGGTTTAATTTCTATTTTTTTCATCTTGCTATGCATGTGATGAATGTGTTGAATATTAGGATGTGTATGAATGATAATACGCATGATAACCTAAAATTCTAAATCACATGTTAATATATGAAATTGTCCAACAAAATTAAGAGTAATTTTCCTTCTTATTTCATCCACTAGCAGTCATTGATCGAGGGATACTCTCCTCGCCCTTAGCGGGAGATAGCTCCCTCCATCTTTGGGAATAGTGGGAGATATAATGGTTACCAATTGTTGTGCCACAATTAGACATATGAGGTGTGTTTCACCCTAGTGAACCCCAAGTATGTTTAGTTGTGAATACAATGGATAAACGTATTTCGTGTCAAATGAAAATAAGTTTTCTTAACATTACCTAGAGCCCTCACTCGGTTTTGGGAAAAAGTTTTCTTACGAGGTTAGGTCATATTCCCTCATAATTAAAACGACAAGAATCACAAGAGTTTGAAGATGCTAATGTTGCTAAAATTCAAAAAGGTTGTGATTAGAAAATGCTTTTCTTACCTTGATATTGTAATGTATTCGATAGCCCTTAGCTAGTCTATATTACAATTGATGACATCTTGGATTGTTGCATTTTTGGGCAAGATTTTTATTTGCAGCATTTACATTTGTATGTATGTATGATAAACATAAAATTGGCATTAAAATCCTGTATGATTTATTTTGTAGAAAATGTCGAACATCCAACCTATCGTACGATCCATGATAGAAAAAAAACCCTTTAGCAAATGATGGCTCAAACTTCATAACTTGGCAACTCAAGCTCAACATCATGTTAAAGTTTGAGAAACTATCTCACATTTTGGAAAGTCCAATCCCAAAATGGAATGAGAGATTAACAGATGAAGAGAAAGAGGCTAAAGCCAAGTGGGAAGACCAAGAGAACCAAGTTCACGGTCTCATGCTAGCATCCATGGGTGACTCGCTTCAAGCAAAATACTTGGATTCAAAACCCAAGAAGACCATGGAGGCTTTATCTAAGATGTTCATGGATAGTGCCCGAAAGGAGCGTTATAAGACCACCATCGCACTCAAAAGGTTCCATATGGCGGAGGGAACATCGGTATCCATGCATTTTCTCACGATGCAAGGGTACCTTGAGAAGTTGGCAAAGCTCTCTTCACCAATGTCCGAGGACATTGCTGAAGATACGATTCTTGGCTCTCTAGCCCCGTCCTTTAAGGACTTTGTGATGCAGTACAATGTGCGTGAAAAAGGGGTGAGTCTTGAGGAGATGCACAACGCTCTCAAAACTGCTGAAGTTGACATGGGCAAGGGTAGGGACAAGCATGTCCTTGCCGTCCATGGGAGGAGCCAAACGATTGGTAAAGGAAAGGGCAAATCTACCAAAAGTGGTTCAATCAAGAGCAAGGGAGTAGGAGGTGCTCATAAGAGTGCCTCGAGGGGGAAATCTCAGAAATCTCTAACTCCCAATACGGAGTGCTTTCACTGCGGTGAAAAAGGACACATCCAGCCAAATTGCCCCAAGTACAAGGAAGACCTTGACAACAGAGTGATTGAACGTCGGCGCCCCAAAAAGGCCAAGGTATATTTGTTATTGAAATAAATTTAGCCACCTCTGTCCAGGATTGGGTAATTGATACCGGATCTTGTGCTCACATAGTTTCTAATGTGAAGCTACTCATG
Source organism: Triglochin maritima (assembly GCA_963682175.1). NCBI lineage: Eukaryota > Viridiplantae > Streptophyta > Magnoliopsida > Alismatales > Juncaginaceae > Triglochin > Triglochin maritima. The sequence goes on along the minus strand of OY821793.1, from coordinate 10,778,068 downwards.
GATAGGAAGGAACTCGTAAGGAACGAGGTAGAGTTGAAGGTCGGAAATGGTGCGAACGTTTCTACGGTTGCACAAGGTTCTGTGGTGCTTCAATTATGTAGCGGTTTAAATTTATGTCTAAAGAATGTTTATTATGTGCCTTCGATTAGCAAGAACATTATTTCTGTATCATGTTTAGATATGGATAATTTCAATATAAATATTTCAAATTCTTGCTTGTCTATATCGAAGAATGGTGTTTTCTACGCAAATGCATTCATAAGGAATGGTCTCTATCTGCTTGAATCGAATAATAAACAAATCTTTAATATCAATAACAAAAGACTTAAGACCACTCACGAGAACGATACACTCTTGTTGCACTATAGTCTTGGTCACATAAATGAAAAACGCATCAAGAAATTGCAAGAAGCTAACCTTCTTGGTCTACTTGATTTTAAATCATTGGAGACGTGCCAACCATGTTTAATGGGAAAAATGACCAAAAAGCCTTTCAAGAAGAATGGTCCAAGGGCGAGTGGCTTGTTGGATTTGATACATTCCGATGTATGTGGTCCAATGAGTACTAGTGCACGAGATTGTTTCAGGTACTTCATTACATTCATGGATGATTATAGCCGTTATGGCTATGTTTATCTAATGAGAAACAAAAGTGAATCCTTTGACAAGTTCAAAGAATTCAAGAATGAAGTAGAGAACCAACTCGACAAGAAAATCAAGTCTCTACGAACGGATCGTGGAGGTGAGTACTTAAGTGCCGAATTTGACTCATACCTAAAGGAGTTTGGTATTGTACCTCAACTCACCCCTCCCGGTACACCTCAGTGGAATGTGGTATTCGAAAGGAGGAATAGGACATTGCTCGACATGGTTCGGTCAATGATGAGTCATACGGAATTACCTCTTTACTTTTGGAGTTATGCACTACAAACTGCGGCTTACACGCTAAATAATATTCCACCCAAATCCGTAGAGAAAACATTTTACGAGCTATGGAGTGGTAAAATACCCAAGCTCAATTTTCTCAAGATTTGGGGTTGTGAGGCTTACGTCAAGAAATTGATGTCGACCAAACTTCAACCAAAAGCGGATAAGTGCTTCTTTATTGGTTATCCTCGTGAGACAAAAGGATACTACTTTTGGCATATCACCTCCAATCGAGTGATTGTAGAGAGGGATGCCACATTTCTGGAGAAGGAATTTCTAGAGAGAGTAAAAAGTAGTGGGAGTGGGGTTGTGCTTTAGGAAACTCAAGATACTCTACAAGATCATGATATGAATGATGACATTCAAGATCATGAAGGCCCAACCGTGATTCCTTTGGTTAGTGGGAGCATAAGTGAGAGACCCTCGCAAAAAATTATGAGAGAATCTCAATCATCCCCACCTAGTGTACGTTCAAGAGTTGAACGTGAACCCACTCCTCAAGAAATTGTGGAAGAAGTTCGAGAGACACGAGAAGAACCAAAATAACTAAGAAGGTCAACGAGAGAAAGGAAGAAACCCGACTTGTATCTGGGACTTCATGAAATCATGGTATTTGATACCAATGATCCCTTGACCTTCCAAGAAGCAATGGAAAGGGAAGACTCCAAATTATGGCTTAAGCCCATGAAATCTGAAATAGAATCCATGTATGATAATCAAGTGTGGAACTTGGTTGACCTTCCTCAAGGGAAAAAGACCATTCAAAATAAATGCGTTTTCAAGAGGAAGATGGACATGGATGGGAACCTGACAACCTACAAAGCAAGGCTTGTAGCGAATGGTTTCACTCAAGTTCAAGGAATTGACTATGATGAAACCTTTTCGCCAGTTGCCATGTTCAAGTCTATTCGGATAATGCTCGCTATTGCTGCATTTCATGGTTATGAGATATGGCAAATGGATGTCAAAATGGCGTTCCTTAATGGGAACTTGGAGGAGGATGCGTACATGGTACAACCTCAAGGTTTTGAAGATCCAAAGAATAGCGAGAAGGTATGCAAGCTTCAAAGATCCATTTATGGATTGAAGAAAGCATCAACGAGTTGGAACAAACGCTTTGACGAGGAAGTGAAGAAGCTTCACTTCATTCAAAGTAAGGAAGAACCTTGTATATACAAGAAGGTTAGTGGGAGACATGTAATATTCCTAATCTTATATGTCGATGACATATTGCTTATGGGCAATCATATTCCTTTGCTTGAGCAAACGAGAAGTTCATTGAAATCTGCATTCTCAATGAAAGATATGGGGCAGGCTCAATACATCTTGGGATCAAGATATATAGAGATAGATCTTATAGACTCATTGGCCAAAGTCAACGTACATACATTGAGAAGGTCTTAGAAAGGTTCAAGATGAACAACTCCAAAAAGGGTTGTGTGCCAATGAGTATGGGTGTGCAACTCAAGAAGTCTCAACGTGCGCAATCACGTAAGGACTTAGAGTACATGAAGGATGTCCCTTATGCTTCGGCAATTGGGTCGATCATGTACGCGATGACTTGCACAAGACCCTTTGTTTCGTATGCTCTAAGCGTGACAAGTCATCACCAATCCAACGCAGGTCCTGAGCATTGGACTGCGGTCAAGAATATCCTGAAGTACCTTAATCGGACTAAGGATAAGATTCTTGTTTATGGAGGACAAAGGGAGTTGATAGCCGAAGGATACTCGGATGCGAGTTTCATGAGTGATCCAGACGATAGAAGGTCGCAATCAGGATACGTCTTTCTTCAGAATGTTGGAGCTGTGAGTTGGCGTAGTAGGAAGCAAAGCACTACGGCTGACTCAACCACTGCTTCCGAAGTAATGGTTGTCGCTGGAGCGAGTAAGGAAGGAGTGTGGATTAAGAAGTTCCTTGAAGAGCTTGGAGTAGTTCCCTCGAGCGAGGGACCAGTAGAGCTATTTTGCGATAATAGTGCATCTATCTCGCAAATCAAGGACCCCAAATCACACCACAAAGTGAAGTACATGGATCGTAAGTACTTCGTGACACGTGAGATCATCGACGAAGGCAAAAGAAATCTTTTATGGGTGGACACCAACAACAACACAACTGATCCATTCACAAAACCCTTATCCCAAGCCAAGGGCGAAATGCATTTCAAGTCCATGGGTTTACCCTAGTTATTATTGTTTTATACATTGTGTATGTATGTGAAAGAAAACTTTAATAACAAGTGGGAGATTGAAGGGAATGTGTTCTAAAAGTTTTACTTTTGAATGTCAATTATTATGAATTGAATGAGAAATCATTTTGTTCCTTGTTTATGTTATTCGTCTTTTAGAAGTGTTAAGGAAGAGACTCTTGGTCCTTAACCGTAGAGCTCTAAAAGATATTGGTTTACATAAAACAAAAGATATTCGCAATCATGGTAATTAACATGGGACATTAATTACCGAGTTAAGATTGTCGTGTTGGTCATAGATCATTGTAGCTCTACAAGTGAGTGACAACACGAGTACACAAAAGAGGAAAATATTACTTTTGTATACTGAATAGACCTAATAAGTAAAACATTATAGATTTGTGTTTCTTGTGTCATTAATGTTTTACTGTGTCTTTCGTCCTTTGATCTGAGACTTATATCCGATCACTTAAGAATTGCTTAATTAGACTAGTGTCTTGAGCTATCGATGAGTGTAGTGTAAAGGCATTGGTTGGTTAAGTATGACTTTTGTTGGAGAAGATAGTTAGTCAAAAGATTATCATAGCCCCTCTTAATTGAGTTATGATATTAGTGGGCCCCTTGATAAAGCAAAGTAATAATGTGCACAATATGATTTGAGTTAAGTCACATATTTATAACTAGCTTAAAGAGATCAAGAAATGAATACTAATACAAAGATGACACAATACTACTTTGTGTGTATTCTTAATATCATGTGGCAAGGGATGGACACAAGTGGTGCACTCCATCTCTAAATGGATCGGGTTTTGGTTCGAGTGGAATTAAGACATCTAACAAATTGGGAGCTATAATGTGTAGCTAGATACCGCTTATAGCTTGTGATATTATTAAGCTCTTAATATCACTGCCAACTTAGTTTAGATCCTCCCATAGGTCACACCACAAAACCGGAAAACAAGAAATGGGGATTTTGATTTCATTAGGGGTGTCGGGTTTCATGTAGAAAATATGACACATGTGGTGAACAAGCGAAATCAAAATTATGTTGTGATTAATAACATAATTATAATCTAAATTAAATTCATATGTGATGTAAATATTATGGGGTGTAATGATTTATCATTACATAGGATAATATATTACATAAGTTGTGAACATACTACTAATCCCGAAATGTCAAATTTTGTAGGGGTTAAACCGAAATTTGACTTGTCTGCAGTACTGTGCAAAAACGGTCGACCGCTAAACGGTAAACAGTCGACTGAATGTGGCACGGTCGACCGAAATGTTGCACGGTTGACCGGATGTGTCTCGATCGTAACGGGAATTTCTACCGTTTGTTTTCGGTCGACCGAAGTATATTGGTCGGTCGAACGAACATTACGATGAAATAATTTTGTTACGAACGGTCGACCGAGTTCATGAACTGTCGACCGAAACTTGGTCTGAATGGTCGACCGAACCTCTAACACGGTCGACCGATTCAGACGGTTACTGCAGAATAAATTTAAGAATTAATTAGATCGTGCATGGAATTGGTCCATAACTGATTTAATTCGTGGCTAAGATTATTTGTTAGCAAATAATAGATGGTTAGATGGAAGTTTGCATGAAATCATGGGCAAGAGGTTGCACATGAATAGGTAATTTGGAGAGAACTTATAAATACAAGTTTATCTCATTACCTTATTAATTAATTCATTATCTTCTTGTGCAAACATCTCCCTCCATAATTCTCCACGAATTTCACCTTAATTCTTGAATTTAGTTTTAGTTTTCAAAGATCTTCTTCTCAAGGGAACTAAAGAGGGGTTAGTAGTTAGATTCTAAACCTTATTGGAGATTGAGAGGCTAGCTCTTCTCTCTCCGATCTTGTGTAGAGTTTGGTGAATACTCGGGGGTATCCGGCGCAGGAACAAGCATCCTAAACGTCTCCGGATCTTCAAGAAGTTTTAGAGAACTTCTAGGTATGAATTTTGGAGCCCAATTTCTTTTTGACGTGTTTTAAGCAATCATTAAAACAAACCGATGCATGCATGAAAAACAAATTGTAGAAAATATATGAATGATCCTTATTGTGCATCAAAATTTCGAAAATATATATGTACAATTAAACATGAAATCCTACATCTTCCTCCCGAGTCAGAGGAGGACGATAAGGAGGTGTACGTTGTGGTGGGAGTAGACCGAGGTAATCCATGTATGGACCCTGGTCTCCCCCATCTCCACGAGATGACTCAACCTCACACTCCAAACGAGCTCGAGGTGGAGAGGGGCGATCACCTAGACCGTCCATCTCAGAAAAATGCACTCTCTCAAGTCGAGCACTCTCACCAGAATGAGCCCAACCTCGTATACAACGCTCAACTCGACTCTAAAACAACACACAACAGAAGGTGTAATCAGATGAGGAGACTATAACGAAGAATATAGAGTAGGAGAAGACTCAAATGAGAAAGGAAGAATCCCTAGAGCTAGCGTAGGAAATGGGAGAAGGTAGAAGCACACAAGGAAAGAAGGCTGAGACAACTTATGCTATAGCTCCTTATAGACGACGCTTAACTTCGAGATCATTAGTCTCAACACGCCTCACCTCCCTACAACGAAGACCATAATGCCCGGCAAGTGATACCTGATCCGGAGATCCAGTACCTCCTACTAGAGAGGATGGCCACCAAGAGAGGAGATACATTACAAAGGAGTTGGAAGAGTTCTATTTATAGCCATAGAAAAGGTAACCCGGGATAATCCCTCGGTATGTGACTAAACGCATACTATAAATGGACATAAACAACATAATCCATGACCCGACTAAGACACACATGATTTGCAGCCATTTGGACCGTTGATTGACGGTCTGGTTGTCTTGGATCACGTCTGGATTTGGTGGCTCGTTTCTGGCTTGATTTCTTAATGTTTGATGAACCCGCTTTGGCTGTTGATGGTTAGGCCCAGATCTAATTGCCAAAATACTCCTCATGATGGTGTGGAGCATCTTGATTTGCTCATTGATCCTTTTTGTTTTACATATGGGTCCTTCTCTGTTGCATCTCAGTCCATAAGTCGTGCATTAGTCCTTTTCTTTGCTTTTAAATCATTTTTGAGTCTTTTCTTCCCAAACCTATTTTCTTGAAACATAAACATAAAACTCCTTACGTATCATTGCTTAGGCTAAAAATAAAGGATATAAGACACAAATATATGCATGTTATGATGTCAATCGTTAGGATCGATGGGCCTCTAATCACTAAACTAATTGCGAAATTAAAACTATAATTGAGGGATTAAGGGAGATGACAATGCAAACCAAAAAAATTGTCGACACTGGAGTTTACAAAGTTTCAGCACCGCACCTCTGTCCTAGTCCTCCTTGCAAGCCTCGCTCGATCCCCCGAGCCTCGCTTACGTTTAAATTAACTGATCTCCGTTCCGGTTCGAGATCAACGTCGTTTACAACACCGAGCCTCGCGAACAATCATCGCCTCGCTCGTGTCTCCTCTCACAACCCGAGAGAGAGCATCTTTGGTGATTCTTGGATTTGGAAATTGAATCACAATCTAACTCTCTATACTTGAATACCTTTGGATATTGATATGGAATGGATATGCAAGTGGTGAAGTAGGCTTGAGTGTAGAAGAATGAGAGCTTGAAGATGAAGAGGGTTTGGCTTTGAATATGGGATTGATAGGAAGTGTTCAAGAGTTCTAAAACCAACAAATGGGATCCTATTTATAAGCGTTCAAGCTCTATTAGTCGTTTGAGAGTTAGTAGGATATGAACCAATAAGAAGCAAGGATGTCAAATAAGCTCGGGCAGAATTCAAGTCATGTTCGGTCGACCGTATGGGAAATAGTAGTCTGAAACATGTTAAAAGGATTTGTCAAATTTAAGCTTCAGTGGACCGAATAGAACTCGGATCATCGTTCACCAACTTCAAGTAACAATTTTCAATTTTGCCCTATTTAATTTTGGTTCACTGTTCAAAGGTGGACAGTAAGATTGTTTGGGCTCTGATTACTCATGTTCGGTTGACCGTGTATACTTCGGTTGAACGAAGTTAGCGTGGGTTTTGTGCTGACACTTAAGACTCAAATAGTGATTGGGTACAACGGTCAAGTGCCACGTGTAAATAGTCGTTAGGCACCTAAAGCCAAGAAGGATCGGTTGACCGATAGGCATTCGGTCATCCGAAAAAGGTCAAGTCAATTGGGCTTTAAGGCTCTATTCAAATGTGACGGTTAGAGCAAAGTCCATAAATGTTCCAAGGCTAATCGGTTGACAGAAGGTGTTTTGGTCGTTCGTTAGGACAATTCCAGAGAACATCATATGGTTTACTGATGGGAAGGATTCAGCTATCTGATAGGTGTTCGGTGGACAGAACTAGAAAGTTTTCTGTTGACGATGAAGGGTCTGGTTTACCGAATAGTGATCAGACTGAATCCTATTGCTCAAATTTACTTTAAACCTTATGGACTCAATAAATATACAATTACATGTCTTGGTGAAGCTTTGATTACAAGTCCTGAGTCTTGATGTCTTTGTCCCAATGCTCATTTTCTTGATTATCTTGATCAACCAATTAAGATGATTGCAAATATATAAGTATGTATGCAATGCATGTAATCGTGTTTGCTCACTTTGATTGATTAAGTTGATTAATTAAGATTAGTTTGATTAATCATCCATATTAATATAGAGTAAGACAAAAAGGCAACAATCTCTCCATTTTTTGATGATGGTCGTAAACCTATATCTTCATAGTTGAGATTCAATTTATGTTCTCCCTTTTTTAGATGGTTACCCCCTATATATATGTAATCTATGCATGCATTAGATACCCCGTCTATGTATATGTAATCTAGGCATGTATTAGAAACTCCCCTTAACAATATGCATGGTATGAGTAAATTGAAGCTCAATCTTATCATTCTCCCCCATGTGACATTAATCAAATGCAAACCTTAAAAGCATAAGATGCAAAGGTTAGGGTTACCTAATTTCTCCCCCTTAATTAGATGATATAACATTATATGCTCCCCCTATCACTAAGGCCTAAAGGGCATGATGTACGTTATCATTTAAGTATGCAATTTTCCTAGATTAGAACCAATTGTTAAAGTTAAGAGGATTAAAAATGTCACCAAACTTTTGATCCTTGAGTGACTGACTTTTATTTCATTTCCACAAATAATATATGTTCCGGTCCACGCTTCTGGCGTTTGATCAGGTCAAATATATTTTATCCTGTGGAGATCTCCAGTGCTTTATGTTATGTGTATTATGTTAAGTAATACATAACTTAGTCACTAATTTGTGATCAATAAGCATGTATGATAATTACTTGCTAGATATTGCAAGATAATTATTTTATGAACATCAGGTTCAATCATACTTTTACGTATGTATTCTTTTATGAACTTCAGGTTCAATAATTCTTTTATGTATGCATTCTTTTATGAACTTAAGGTTCAATCATACTTGTACATATATTCTTTTGTGAACTTCAAGTTTAATGATACTTGTATGTATATTGTTTATGAATTTCAGGTTCAATCATACTTGTATGTTACTGTTATTTTGAACTTCAGATTCAATATACTACATTTTCTTGGCATTCTTTAAGCTACTACCTTCTCCCCTTAATGCCAGAAAATTTACATCATATATATATATATATAATACTGGATTTCATGACAACAACTTAGCCCTTCAGGATCTTTAAATCGCAGGAGGTGGTGTTGTGGCTATGGATAGTCGAGGAGGCGATTGATCGTCGTTTGGACGCGAGGTTTGTCGACGGATCGTGTTTTGGGGAGACGTGCTCGTGGAGGCGTCGTCGTGGTTCTTCAAAGGCTTCTTGAAGCCTTCTGGTATGTCAAGCTCACTCACTTAAGTAGTGTGAGTATTTGGATGTCGACGGTAGGCCTTTCGGCTCGTCGCGAGTAAATGTGCAGCAGATTTCACTTCCTGATCGGTCGACCGGTTGGTGCAAACGGTCGACCGTTCGTGAAGAGAATTCAGGTTCTGCCTCAAATCGGTCGAACGATGCCCCAGGGGCGGTTGACCGATTATGCATGGGAGGCAAGCCTGGTGAGATTCGGTCGAACGGGTCCCCTTTGCCATTCGACCGTGTGCGTTGGTAGCGTTGACCATCCAAACGGTTGACCGTTCGTTGACTTCGTCCGACCGTGACTTAAGTGGAATGCGGTCGACCGAGGAGGTCTCGGCGTTCGACCGAATTCGTGGTGCGAGCGAGGGATTATTCCCTGGTGGGATTCGGTCGACCGAGAGTGCTCGGGTGTTCGACCGAATTCGTTGTCGGATTTGTCCCTGGTGACTTTCGGTCGAACGGGCCCATTTGCCGTTCGACCGAATGGTCGTTTTGTTCGGTGAACCTGGGAGTTGACCATCTAAACGGTCGACCGTCCCTTGACTTTGGTTCGACCGAACGAGTGCGGTGGGTGGGAATCGGTCAACCGATGGAATGCCGGTCGATGCGATTGCCCAGTATTTACTTGATTCGGTCGACCGAGACTTTTGGTTCGATCGACCGTTTGTGTCCAGTTTTGCACTATGGAGGTGTTGTTGTCGTGGTCGTCCGTGTGGGGCGAGTTGTGGTGCCAATGTTCTTCCGGCAAGTGTGCTAGGGTGCGCGAGTGTTGCGGTGGTTGGTTGAAAAATACCTGGGCCCCGTAACGGTGTGTGAGCTTGGGATTGGCTAAAAAAGGCCTGAGGCCCAGCTTAGAAATATGGTGTTGCAGCGGTTGGTTGAAAGAGACATGGAGCCCCGTGACTGTGTGAGAGTTGCGGTTGGTTGAAAATAGACCTAGAGCCTGAGCAGGGACCGCGTGTAGGGGTTGGTTGAAAAAGACCTGGAGCCCTTAGACGTTTGGGTTGGTTGAAAAAGACCTGGAGCCCTTGGTCGTGTCGTGGAAGTTGCGGTTGGTTGAAAAAGACCTGGAGCCCAGCTTGGCGACGAGTGTGTGGTACGGTGGTTGGTTGAGATTAGACCTGGAGCCCCGTGACCGTTGTGTGTGTTTTTGGGTGAAAGAGACCTGGAGCCCAACCGTTTATTTGAGATGCTTTTCTTGTTTAGTAGAATTGCATGCTACGGCGTCTTTCAGTTCATGTATTTAGAGTTTGGCATACGGGGTTTCCTCAGGAAACTCAGGCATTGTTGCATGTTTACTTTCAGGCTGTGAGCGGCGATAGGGGGTGGTGACCGAGGAGAGAAGCACCGCTACCGTATCCAGCTTTCTCTCGGTTGAGGTCGAGTGATTACTGCTTCCATTTGTATAGTCTTTTTGATGTAATCACAACTTTTGAAATACTCTAATGTTCATATATATATATATATATATATTATATATGTTGGTGCACCTGTGTTCTGTATTTGCGTAATATCCTCTGTTGATTATGTGTTATAATTTTTTTTAAATTTTCTGCTATGTTGAGGATGTTACAACTTGGTATCAGAGCGGTCGGTTCCAGTGTCCTTATCCAAAGAAGCCACCTTTAGAGTTTTGGAGTCTGCATTAGTTCATGCATTCATGGTTTTGACGTGTGTTGTTTTCTTTGTGTATAGATGCCTCCGAGATGCGTGAGACCTCCCCCACGGGACCGTGACACCAGTGGGGATACTTGGAGTACGGACTGGGCTGAGGAGCAGCGGGTGTTCTATGACACGGTGGGCCGACTGGGAGCGATGTTGGATCGCCAGTCAGGCAGAGGAGAGCCAGCAGCGGCAGGAGCGATGCTCGGCCGCTTTATGAGACAGCACCCGCCTACCTTTGATGGTAGAGGAGAGTCTGAGGCTGCGGAGGACTGGGTCCCGAAGATTCAGGAGATCCTCCGGGCGATTGAGTGCCCACCTGAGAGGCAGACAGGCTTTGGAGCGTATGTGATGGGCGGAGACGCGTCCAACTGGTGGAGGACCACATCTACAGTGGTGTTTGAGGGCAGGACTGAGGTCAGCTGGGAGGAATTCCTGTGGGAGTTCAACGAGCAGTATTTCCCAGAGCATATCACAGATGGGAGGCGAGAGGAGTTTATGACTCTCGAGCAGGGAGATGCGACCCTGGCTGAGTATACCCGGAGGTTCAACGCGCTGGAACGTTACTGTCCGGAGATTTGCGTGACGCCGCTGCAGAGGGCGAGGAAGTTCATACGGGGGCTGAGGAAGCACCTCCGTACTCAGGTGACATACAGTATGCCACAGAAGCTGGCCGATGCAGTGCGGTTTGCGACGATCATCGATCAGGATTACCAGCAGAATTATGCTGAGGCCAGGAGAGCACCGGGGAAGGTCAGTCGACGTCCGGGTGCTCCGCTAGCAGGGAACCCGGGCAAGAGGCCCCGGATCGGAGGAGGTGGTCCACGCCAGCCTGAGGCGTGCAGAGGTTGTGGCAAAGCTCACTCCGGAGAGTGTTGGGGTCGTGGGGTTTGTCACGGATGTGGCAAGCCAGGCCACTTTGTACGAGATTGTCCGAGCGGGCCAGGTGGGTCCAGCAGGCATTCAGGGCCGCCAGCAACAGGCCGAGGCGGAGGTCGCCGACCTTTTGCGCCGCCACAGCAGTGTTAGAGGACTGGACGGGTCTTTATCATCCAGGCGGATGAGGCGAGAGACGCCAGCACGGTGGTGGAAGGTACACTCTTTGTTGCTGGGTTGAGTGCGAGAGTGCTGTTTGATTGTGGGGCCACACACTCGTTCATCTCGGAGCGATTTGCGAGCGTGTAGGGTCGTACCCCTGCGATGTTGACTGCTACGTTGGAAGTCAGCACACCCTTGGGTCTGGTGGGCATTGGGGGGAGCTTTTTTCCCAGCGCCACGATTGTTTCGGAAGATCAGGAGTTTCCGGCTGACCTGATCTTGTTGCCGATGGAGGACTTCGACGTCATACTGGGGATGGATTGGCTATCCCAGTACGATGTGGGAGTGTTGTTCCGGGAGAACAAGATTCTGATCCTGAGGAAGGGTCTACCCGATGTGTTGATTAGGGGGACGAAGGATAGAGGAGGCAGAGTGGTTGTCTCAGCAGTGAGGGCACAGAAGTTGTTGCAGCAGGGCTGTAGAGCTTTCGTGGCCTCTTTGGTAGTTCTAGATCCAGAGGCGAGGAGATTGGAGGACATCGAGATAGTACAGGAGTTTCCAAAGGTCTTTTCAGACGATGTCTCCGGGTTGCCACCTCAGAGAGAGATTGAGTTTGGGATCGATTTGGTAGCTGGGACTACGCCGCAGTCGAAGGCGCCGTATCGGATGGCACCTGCTGAGCTGGCAGAGCTGAAGAAGCAGTTGCAGGATCTGATGGATACGGGGTTTATCCGCCCCAGTGTCTCGCCTTGGGGAACGCTGGTACTCTTCGTGAAGAAGAAGGATGGATCGCTGCGGATGTGTATTGACTACAGGAAGCTGAACAAGGTTACCGTCAGGAATCGGTATCCCTTACCTAGGATCGAGGACCAGTTTGACCAGTTGCAGTCAGCGCAGGTGTTCTCGAAGATTGATTTGTGATTCGGTTATCATAAGTTGAGGATCAGAGAGGCAGATGTGCAAAACACAGCTTTCAGGACGAGGTACGGGCATTACGAGTTTTTGGTGATGCCGTTCGAGTTGACGAATGCGCCTGCAGCTTTTGTGGATTTGATGAACCGGACATTCAGTCAGTACCTCGATCGGTTTGTGATTGTCTTCGTGAATGATATTTTGGTCTACTTGCCAGATATGGAGCAGCATCGAGAGCACTTGAGAGTTGTACTTGGCATTTTGAGGGATCATCAGTTGTATGAGCAGTGTCGCCTTTCTGGGGCACATCATATCAGGAGAGGGGATTTCGGTAGATCAACCGAAGGTTGAGGCCGTTACACAGTGGAGAGCCCCGACGAGTGTGGCAGAGGTCAGGAGCTTTGTGGGTATGGCAGGTTATTATCGCCGTTTAATCCAGGATTTCTCGAGGTTGGCTTCGCCGTTGACGGCTCTGACGTGGAAGGGCGTCGAGTTCGTGTGGTCCCTGAAGTACGAGGACAGTTTCCAGGAACTGAAGAGTCGGCTGACGACTGCTCCTGTTCTGACACTTCCCAGTGGCAGTGGTGGATTTGTGATTTACAGTGACGCGTCAGGCGTTGGACTGGGATGCGTACTCATGCAGCACGGGCAGGTGGTTGCATATGCTTCGAGGCAGCTGAAGGTGCACGAGAGGCACTACCCCACTCATGATTTGGAGTTGGCGGCAGTGGTGCACGCCTTGAAGACATGGAGGCATTATTTGTATGGCAAGCGATTCGAGGTGTTCACGGACCATCAGAGCCTGAAGTACCTGTTTTCGCAGAAGGAGCTGAATATGAGGCAGCACAGGTGACTCAAGCTGATTAAGGATTATGAATTCACCATCTCGTACCATCCGGGGAAGGCAAATTCAGTTGCTGATGCTTTGAGCAGGAAGGTGGAGGTTGCCGCGGCAGGTCTGTGTATCGAGGAGTGGAAGCTGCTCGAGGCATTGACCGAGTGGAGACCGTTCACCGATGAGTCACGGGGTGCAGTGATTGCCGGGCTGAGAGTGGAGCCTCAGTTGGTCTCGAGTATTGTTCAGGCTCAGAGTGCTGAGGATGAGTTAGCTGGGTTGCTATAGTTAGCTACCAGAGATGGGTCAAATTTCAGTATTGGAGTTGATGGTGGGCTGAGGTTCAGAGGTCGTGTCTGGGTGCCGAAAGGAGGAGATCTGAGGAAGGACATTTTGGAGGAGGCACACAGATCCCGTTATTCGATCCACCCGGGCAGCACGAAGATGTATAGGGATCTTCAGAGGAATTTCTGGTGGAAGAGGATGTAGACGGAGATCTCAGAGTTCGTTGACAGATGTCTGATTTGTCAGCAGGTGAAGATTGAGCACTGGAGACTTGCAGGGCCGATGCAGAGGATCGAGCTTCCAGAGTGGAAGTGGGAGCACGTGACGATGGATTTTGTCACTGGACTGCCGAGGACGAGAGGATGCCATGACGCGATTTGGGTTATAGTCGATCGACTGACCAAGTCGGCGCACTTCTTAGCTATTCGGACCACTTTACCTCTGGAGGGTCTAGCAAAGTTGTTCATTGAGGAGATTGTCAGACTTCATGGAGTGCCCGTGAGTATTATTTCGGATCGAGATCCGAGGTTCACTTCCAGATTCTGGTGGGGTTTGCAGCAGGCTTTGGGGACTCGGTTGAAGTTCAGTACTGCATTTCATCCGCAGACAGACGGTCAGTCCGAGAGGACCATCCAGACGCTAGAGGATATGTTGCGAGTGTGTACCCTGGATTGGGCAGGTCATTGGGACGAGCATTTGCCGTTGATCGAGTTCGCCTACAACAACAGTTACCATTCGAGCATTGGGATGGCACCATACGAGGCCTTGTACGGGAGAACATGTAGATCACTGGTATGCTGGAGTGATGTAGGCGAGAGACAGCTAGTTGGCCCTGAGATTGTCCAGATGTATGCTGAGAAGGTGGATGTGATCAGGCAGAGGCTAGCGACTGCTCAGAGCAGGCAGAAGAGTTACGCTGATAGGCGTAGGCGAGAGCTGAGGTTTGAGGTAGGGGACCACGTCTTCCTGAAGATTTCACCATCTCGTGGAGTGATGAGGTTCGGGAAGAAGGGGAACCTCAGTCCGAGGTATGTCAGACTGTTTGAAATTCTCGATCGGGTTGGAGAGGTTGCCTACAGGATAGCGCTGCCACCACAGTTTTCTGGTCTGCACAACGTCTTCCATGTTTCGATGCTGAGGAAGTACGTAGCAGACCCTTCTCATGTGATTCAGTTGGAGGTTCCAGAGATCCGTCAAGATTTGTCTCTTGAGGAGAGACCGGTGGAGATTGTGGATCGGATGGAGCATCAGTTGAGGAGGAGGACCATTCCGATGGTGAAGGTCAGGTGGCAGCACCACAGTGAGCGAGAGGCCACTTTGGAGATTGAGGAGGAGGTCCAGAAGGAGTTCCCAGAGTTGTTTGGTGAGCTTCGGTCTTAATTTCGAGGACGAAATTCTTTTAGGAGGGTGGATTGTAGGATTTTATCCTAATCCTAATCCTAATTGTGTTTTTGTTGTTGTTTAGGGGGGTGATTAGGGGAGATGGAGATGGACGGCTGTGATGGAAGATGGTTGGATGGAGGGTTGAGATGGAGAGGAGATGAGATGTGTGGTGGAGATGGAAAAGAAGGAAATGGATGGTGAGGATGTGTTTTGGGTGAGATATTTAGGAGTTTTTCCCTCTCTCTCTCGTTGCTCTCTCTCTCACCCGCAATTTCTCTCTCTCTCTCTCCTGCAGTGGTGCTCCGGTGAAGAGGAGGTGATCTCCGGCGAGTCGAGTTCGGAGCCGTTTGTGGTGGAGGTGAGTTGGTCGGTTGTTAGCTCATCTCGTGGTTTCCGTTTTGGGTTCTCTCTCTCTCTACCTAACTTGTGTTTCAGTGGTTGTGGTTGGTGGATGGAGGTTGCCGGAGGTGGTGTTGTGGTTGTGGATCGTCGAGGAGGCGATTGATCGTCGTTTGGACGCGAGGTTTGTCGACGGATCGTGTTTTGGGGAGACGTGCTCATCGAGGTGTCATCGCGGTTCTCCAAAGGTTTCTTCAAGCCTTCCGGTATGTCAAGCTCGTTCACTTAAGTAGTGTGAGTATTTGGAAGTCGACGGTAGGCCTTTCGGCTCGTCGCGAGTAAATGTGCAGCAGATTTCACTGCCTGATCGGTCGACCAGTTGTTGCAAATGGTCGACCGTTCGTGAAGAGTATTTGGGTTCTGCCTAAAAATCGGTCGAATGATGACCCAGGGGCGATCGACCGATTATGCATGGGAGGCAAGCCTGGTGAGATTCGGTCGAACGGGTCCCCTTTGTCGTTCGACCGTGTGCACTTTCTTATGTCGGTTATGAG
Organism: Triglochin maritima; assembly: GCA_963682175.1. Taxonomy (NCBI): domain Eukaryota; kingdom Viridiplantae; phylum Streptophyta; class Magnoliopsida; order Alismatales; family Juncaginaceae; genus Triglochin; species Triglochin maritima. Next base: position 10,762,052 of record OY821793.1, on the reverse strand, counting down.
CGTTGACCATCCAAATGGCCGACCGCTCGTTGACTTCGTCCGACCGTGACTTAAGTGAGAATAGTGGTCAGTTCAACCGAAGGTAGTTTCGGTCGACCGGACCTGGGTGCTGAGCGTGGGGAACGCTCTGGTGGAATTCGGTCGACCGAGGAGGTTTCGGCGTTCGACCGGATTCGCGGTACGAGTGAGGGATTATTCCCTGGTGGGATTCGGTCGACCGAGAGTGCTCGAGTGTTCGACCGAATTCGTTGTGGGATTTGTCCCTGGTGACTTTCGGTCGAACGGGGTACCTTTGCCGTTCGACCGAATGGTTGTTTTGTTCGGTGAACCTGGGAGTTGACCATCTAAACGGTCGACCGTCCCTTGACTTTGGTTTGACCGAACGAGTGCGGTGGATGGGAATCGGTCGACCGATGGAGTGTCGGTCGATGCGATTGCCCTGTATTTGCTTGATTCGGTCGACCGAGACTTTTGGTTCGGTCGACCGTTTGTGTCCAGTTTTGCACTATGGAGGTGTTGTTGTCGTGGTCATCCGTGTGGGGCGAGTTGTGGTGCCGATGTTCTTCCGGCAAGTGTGCTAGGGTGCACGAGTGTTGCTGTGGTTGGTTGAAAAAGACCTGGAGCCCCGTAACGGTGTGTGAGCCTGGGATTGGCTGAAAAAGGCCTGAGGCCCAGCTTAGAAATGTGGTGTTGCGGCGGTTGGTTGAAAGAGACCTGGAGCCCCGTGACTGTGTGAGAGATGCGGTTGGTTGAAAATAGACCTGGAGCCCAGCTAGTCTGTGCGGGGTTGGTTGAAAAAGACCTGGAGCTCCGTAGTGCGTTCAGGTTGGCTGAAAAAGGCCTGGAGCCTGAGCGGGGACCGCGTGTAGAGGTTGGTTGAAAAAGACCTGGAGCCCTTGGTCGTGTCGTGGTAGCTGCGGTTGTTTGAAAAAGACCTGGAGCCCAGCTTGGCGACGAGTGTGTGGTACGGTGGTTGGTTGAGATTAGACATGGAGCCCCGTGACCGTGGTGTGTGCTGTGGTTGGGTGAAAGAGCCCTGGAGCCCAGCCGTTTATTTGAGATGCTTTTCTTGTTTAGTAGAATTGCATGCTAGGGCGTCTTTCAGTTCATGTATTCGGAGTTTGAAATACGGGGTTTCCTCAAGAAACTCAGGCATTGTTGCATGTTTACTTTCAGGCCGTGAGCGGCGATAGGGGGTGGTGACCGAGGAGAGGAGCACCGCTACCGGATCCAGCTTTCTCTCAGTTGAGTTCGAGTAATTACTGCTTCCATTTGTATAGTCTTTTTGATGTAATCACAACTTTTGAAATACTGTGATGTTCATATATATATATTATATATGTTGGTGCACCTGTGTTCTGAATTTGTGTAATATCCTATGTTGATTATGTGTTATAATTTTTTTTAAAATTTTCCGCTGTGTTGAGGATGTTACAAAATCATTTGATTATTAGTGATTGTAATAAATTAAGATTAATTGGCATGAATTTGCATTTAAAAGTATGCATAATAGAAACAACGGACATTGAAAGTACATTATGTCAATAACTTATATGGTTCAAGTGGGCAATGAAATCAAATTGGTAATATCTTCTCGTCAAAAGGTATAGAAGAGCATTTGTGCCACATCTATGCATTCAAGGCAACTCACACAAAAGAAAACACAAATATAGTGGATCATATATCAATGTTGAGAATAAATTGTGCAAATTTAAAACCAAAAATAATCATAATCATGACCATGCATTACATGTATCAAAAGAACTTCACTTATTATACGCTCATGATGGAATTAAGCTAGTACGTACATATGAATCATCTCGATAAATCAAATTTTATTGATAGATTAATTAGTTATCCCAAAATAAATGCATCATGCTTAATTTGATGGCATATATACCAGTGAATCATAACTAACAAGATAACTACCATTAAACCAGAATAGATAATAATGAGGTAGAAATTAACAAAGATCAAACCAAACATATGAAACACAATTTGCGAAGAATGTGTATATCATAGACAAGAAAAAACCTTGATTTAGGAAGGTATTATCCACAACAAGGTTAAATTTATTACCATTAAAGAATGAGTATAAAAATAGAGAATAATAAATTTGTAATTGTTTGGTTACCATCCGTCCATAAATCCTATAACTTTTCTTTGTTATAGAATTAAAGCTAAAAAATAATTGTTTCCATTTCTATTAATAACAATTAAAACATGACTACCAAATGTGGGGAAATTAACTCCCACGTAAATAACTCTTTTGAAAATTTCCAAAATCTTATTAGGAAAAATTTCAGCCATTACTAATTTCTAAATTCTAACTTTATCTCGTGTTAATCTACATGATTTGAAAAATACCATCATTCATACGCAATCATTTATTTATGCACGACTCTTACAATACTTGATAGATTTTCCTATTAGAATGATTTAATGGCAACTAATTACAATTTGTTGATGGCAAATAAATATTTAAACCCATAAATCATGATGATTCTGGAAAAGGCAAGTTAGTCTTATCAAATTCTGCATCATATGTATTTATGGCAAGCTAATATATAATGTAAAAAGGTAGTTATTGTGAATTGTAAAATCAGTTACACGTAATGGATTGAACACTAGAAAACATTGGTAACGTAAATTCCATCATTAACACAATCTATAGAATCTATGAATAATATATAGGTTTAGTAAGAACCGAGGAAAGAGAGACCGCAAGGAAAATAAATGAGTCACGACATGAGAATCTATTTTACATCTTTGGTTTTACCTTGCTTGTAAAAGTAAAAATGTAAGATCAAGACAAGTAAGTTAATAATCAAATATCTTAATGGACTAATTGAGATTATTGGATGATTGTGTGGTTTAAGGAGAAGATGAAATTTTGAGAAGAATATAGAGAAGAAAAAGATGGAGATTTTGAGGCAAATACCGATTCGTTATTCTTCAGTTTCATATCGTGTCTGTCTCTCTTAATATTCGTAGTTGCATGCACGTTAAGCATTAATATTGATTTTATGGATATGCATATGATCGCATGGTGTTGTTTCGGTCGACATGTCCTGTGGCTGTGTGTATGTTTCTAGCAGAGCAACTTAGGAAAGAGCTGCCTAACGGACAGCGTGGAGCCACCCGAGAGAGGAAAGGGCTGCCAGTCGTTAGTGTGGAGCTACCAGGTGTGCGTCTGACAGATTGATAGATTTCAGAAGCACAGGATGTGGTCGAATCCGAATGGGGGTTTCAGATTGTTATGCATGCATTTTATTTGTGATGCATGTCTCTTGATTGTGCTTATTGACTGAATGTCATATTCCGTATTATTTTCCACATGATTATGATTCTGATTGATTGACGGTTGGAACTTGCGGGCTGTCGAGCTCACAATTTGTTGATTATATTTTTCAGAATAATTATGGGTCTATCAGACGGATTTAAATATCAGAGTGCGCAGCGGTCAGGATCGCGGATCGTATCTTAACGCACCGGTTTCGGCCGGGTGAGCAGTTGTCCGGACTCGGGGCGTTAGAAATGGTATCAGAGCAATACGATCCTCGGAATTAGTCGAAATTGGATTTGAAATAGAAAATTTTGATTGACTTGGAATTTGAGAATTTGGATTTAGAAGTATCGACTATTGATTTGATTATGAATTTAGAGTTATTTGGACTTGAGTAACATGTGAATTTGGATTTGGTTGGATTTATTATCCAAATTATGAGCAATAAGTTGGTGTTGGGATTTTTAGATTTGATGAATAATGAGTTGAAAATTTTGTTTAGGTTTTGTTACAATTGAGGCAAGATTGAGATCAAATTTCGAGGACGAAATTTCTTTTAAGGAGGGTAGAATGTAATATCCTGAATTTTTAGTTGAGTTAATAATCAAATATCTTAATGGACTAATTGAGATTATTGGATGATTGTGTGGTTTTAGGAGAAGATGAAATTTTGAGAAGAATATAGAGAAGAAAAAGATGGAGATTTTGAGGCATGTACTGATTCGTTATTTTTCAGTTTCATATCATGTCTGTCTCTCTTGATATTCGTAGTTGCATGCATGTTGAGCATTAATATTGATTTTATGGATATGCATATGATCGCATGGTGTTGTTTCGGTCGACATGTCTTGTGGCTGTGTGTATGTTTCTAGCAGAGCAACTTAGGAAAGAGCTGCCTAACGGACAGCGTGGAGCCACCCGAGAGAGGAAAGGGCTGCCAGTCGTTAGTGTGGAGCTACCAGGTGTGCGTCTGACAGATTGATAGATTTCAGAAGCACAGGATGTGGTCGAATCCGAAAGGGGGTTTCAGATTGTTATGCATGCATTTTATTTGTGATGCATGTCTCTTGATTGTACTTATTGACTGAATGTCATATTCCGTATTATTTTCCACATGATTATGATTCTGATTGATTGACGGTTGGAACTTGCGGGCTGCCGAGCTCACTATTTGTTGATTATATTTTTCAGATTAATTATGGGTCTATCAGATGGATTTAAATATCAGAGTGCGCAGCGGTCAGGATCGCAGATCGTATCTTAACGCACCGGGTTCGGCCGGGTGAGCAGTTGTCCGAACTCGGGGCGTTACATCAATGATTGTGTACGTCCATAACATCTACATATATATGTGTGTGTATAAATAGGGACAAAATTTCTATGGACATGAAAGAAATCAACTCATGTCACAATCACATGAACAAAAGCTATGGATCGAAGCATATAATGAAGTAATATTTGGACTCCCAAACAAATGAGAATTTATTTTTGAATCTTTCAATCTCAAAAATAAATTCAAATTGGTTCAACGATAACAAATTGCATATTAGATAGTATACTAAAATGATATTAATCAATTATGTGGTTGGCTTCTAAAACAAGTTGAACGCCCATGAACCTACTTATAGCAAACCAAGCATAGTTCTTCGTACAGGAATGCAATTAATATATATAGGTTTTTTCATACCAAAATGACAAATGCTTGTACCGAGGATTTTTGTTTGTTTTCTTCTTCTTCTTTTTCAAATCAATAATGGTTTCAAGGATGCATGATACATACATCATATTGAATTGCATACCTCTGTTTCATGCTTCACCAAGTCGATCCGTAATTCGACCGCTCCAAGTTGAGAAAATTTTCCCACGATCATTATCCCTCAATTGGTTAAGCTATAGTTGCACGATCGTGTAGATAACGTGTTATAAAATAAACTTTTGTCAAATATAAAAAGCCATGGAGATTTGGGGAGAAAGATGAATCTTTTCATTACCTCAAGTATAATATAATATGCCTATATATATAGGTAAAAGACATATATGTTACAACATAATGAATGACAATAATACACTTGAATGAGACATACAATGTACATCATTGAGTAGGTTACAATAGTGATCAATGTAGAATATGTAACATCAAATGTCGAGGTGATTCATCCATAATTATTATGATTTCATAACAATAACATGTATCATGTATGATGTATGATGTATTTAAGTTCGGAGCTTCCGTTTCATAGCTTCGAGGAATGAAGATTCAGGAGTTTAAATATTCTTTCGTTGGCGTTATTAATTTGCTACTTCATGTTTACTTTAGCATTAAAGTTTTTCTAGTGTATACCTTTATTTTTTGTTGATATGTTTTCTGATTATTACCGCTAAAAGCCTTATCCCATCCAAAATTCTAACTTAAAAGAAGAAATCTGAGTTCGGTGTTTTTTAGTTTAAAATTTGCTTGTTAGATAATTCTATACGTCATGTGAATGTGCCGGAATTAGTTGAAAATGTGGAACCTTGTCAAAGTATGAAATTTGGTTCCCATGTTCAAATTTTATACCATGGCATCGTGCCACGGTCCATCTTAATACCATCATTTTCCGCAGTGCCTTCTATTTCAGCCAAAAATATGTTGTCATCTTCCAATTTAATTTCTAATGCCATCATATCATCTCTTGATGTCCTTTTGGTTATGTTTCTTCATATGAATTGTTGGCTCTACATAATCGACGTACATTAGAAGCATAAGCGAACTTACATTCAAACAAAAACTTTAAAAAAAATTATGCATGAAAGTTATGTTATTATAAAACTGAAAAAAGAATATGGGAATTCTGGCCAAAGATTATTGGTAGTTAATCAATAAATCTTTGTTAAAAATAACTTAAGATTGAACACAATAAACGTAAATATTTCAAAGGTGTATTGTTAAATGACTATAATACAAGAGTTTAAGTGAAAGTCGTTGTCTCACAATTATATGAAAATACAAAACAATAAGTTGGGGGTGATGAGTGTATCTGAAATGAGGATGTTGCGGTGGATGTGTGACCAGAAGTGAATGGATCTGATTAGAAATGAAGACATTTGTAAGAAAGTTGGAGTTGCTCCAATGGAAGATAAAGTTATCCAACACAGACTGAGATGGTATGGACATGTACAAAGAAGACCTATGGACGCACCTAAAAGAAGGGGGGTATTGAATCAGATCGAAGAGGAAGAGGCAGACCACGATTGACTTGGGAGGAAGCGGTCAAAAGAGATTTAAAAGATTGGAATGTTCCTCGAGAATTTGCATTGGGTAGAAACGCGTGGAAGAAGGCGATTCACATGCCTGAGTCGTGACTCCTTAGAGTTTTATTTCTAGCCTACCCCAACTAGTTTGGGATAAAAGGCTTTGTTGTTGTTGTTGTTGTGACAAAACAATAATTTGGATGGAAACATGTCGTTTTGTAATTATAATTTGTACTTACTTCGATCTCCAAAATCTCTTCTACACATACAACAAATGGTCAAAATTTGAAGACATCATTTCGGGTGTTGGAGGTAGGAGAGCATTGCTTTTTGCTATTGAACTTTGTCTCATGTAGGCTCGACAAAAAGTGCCCGAAAAGGTCGTGCAAGATGATTTTCTTCTTATTTTTAGGCTAATTTGTTAGTGAAGTCAAAAGATTTCATAACCTTTTTACTCATACAATTTCTAATACCTAACTTCGAATCACCTCATTTCTTAGACAAATATAAACATAATCTCATCGATCAGCAGTGGTGTCCTAAGCACTATAGAGTTAGTCTAAAAAAGAGCGACAATATATGTCCTCCACCGTCCCAACATCTTAATTCAGTTTCTTCGAAGGTGAGTCAGAGGTTGTTACATAATGATAGTAATGTTGTAGTGATTGTTGACAAGTAGTTTGTACATATGTGAAAAATGTTAAATGCTCATTATAAACAGTAAGCATCTAGCCTTTCCACAACACCATCTGCCTGATGTTCACAAACTATCCAACCATATTGATTCGCATGGCCGTCAATATCAACCTAAAAATATGTGTTTTATATGTCAAATCATGAATTTGTCGGTTTGATATTATGCACTATGCTCCGAGACTTTTATCATTTATTTTAGGTGCTTACTTTTAGTCCCCTAAACTATGCTTTATGCCTTAATATCACTTTGCACCCCTAAATTTTTAAAGTTAACAGTTACCCCCCTGAACATTCATTTTGTAATACTTTGCCCCCTTGAACTTTAAAAATCGATTATTTCAACACACATTCGCCGTTGTTTTTCAATTTTTTTCGTTGTATCCCTAATACACTCCTAAACCTATATTTACATGAAAGTTCGGATCGAAACATAGGTCGGATTTGGTTGGAATTTGGGTCGGATTCAGTACCAATCTGATTGATCAATTATAATACCGCAAGTGCACGACCGCGATGAAGCGGTGGCAAGTACGGGTCGAGTCCACAGGAAGCGTGTGCGAGTCGAAATCCACCATACTCGAGTGTGAAATAAGAGAGAAATGATGTCGCAATTACACTACGATGCGTATGAAATCGGAAAACAACAATAAAATTAAACCCCTTATTGGGTAGAGAAAGAATACGAATACAAAAATATGTGTATGTGTGTTCATTTGTGCCCATTACATCATTTAATATATGAAATTCGTAAAACCAAATCCAACATTGCCTCCACACGAAATAAGATAAAACTTTATCATTAAGACATACAAGACAATAATTGAAATGAGGCTAAATGAGCTCATGCATAAAGACCAAACCACACTTTGCCTCCACATGAAATAAGATTTACACAATCATTGAAACATACAAGACATTAATTAAAGTGAGACCAACAAGAGCACATGCTCCCACGTACATGTCATGTTTCCTTCTTCCACCCCATCCTTAACCTCACATCATCATTCCCCATAAAATATGCCCACTAATCTAAGCGTTTGCTAAGCATCACTTAAAAGCATTAACACATCAAAGATAAGAGTGAAATATCATTAGATGGTTATGGAAAAGTTCAAAGGACTATGATTGACACACACACACACCTAATACATCACATAATCACATCAACTTCTTCTCCACCCCCATGGGGATGGACTACTCCCTACTCATCTCTAAACTAAAGAAAGCATAATAACAACATAAACCCATAATGGAAATGAAGAAATACAAGATTAAGCAAACAACAACATAAAAGAAATTGCATCAAAGTAAAGACATTAATGTAAAGCACAAGATTCAACTAACTTGAAATGAAAAATTACAAAATTTCCTCCTTCTCCTCTTACAGTTATGAGCAACAAAATAAAACTAAACTAATGGAGAAGCAAGAAGAAGAGGGAGAGGACAAATTACAATGGTATATAAAGACTAATATGGTGAGGATTGATCTGGGTGTACTCAGACGACTCGAAATCGATTCAGAGGTCCTAGAATGCTCTGACCCATTAACCCTACCCGCGTACAAAATTTGAGAGCAAACAGATCAGAGTGACCTGCCAGTGGCGGATCCGGATGCTCTGATCCGGCTCCAATTTGTCCAATGTATAAATTTCTTCCTTTGGCATGTGGGGTGAAGCCTTGGTCCACTGTCTCGAACCACTTTGGTTTTAATTGGCAAAATATTGATCTGATTCAAGTCATGTGTCACAATATTTTGCACTTCACAATCAGGTCCATCAGGGTTTTCACTTAGGTCCTTCATGATTTGTGATCCAGTCCTTGTGCATTACAAATAGGTCCAGAAGTTTCAGTTTAGTCCATTTTTATTGTATTCATGTCCTTTTGCTCACTTTTCTCCTCTTTATTACCTAACACCTGAAACACTACAAACAAACACTCGAGTAGCAAAATTTTGTGGTAAAATAAAGGATATATAGCATGAATGTGATGTATGATATGCTACTAATCACAATTCGACCAAAAATCGAACTATGTCTGACATCCGTTTCGATCCAAACTTTCACGTAAATATAGGTTTAAGAGTGTATTAGCGATACAACGAAAAAAATGGTGAATGTGTGTTTAAATAATGGATTTTTATAGTTCAAGGGGTAACTGTCAACTTTGAAAGTTAGGGGGTACAAAGTCAAATCAAGGCATAGTTAGGGTAAACTGTAATTAACCCTCTAGTTTACGTGCTTACTCTTCCTCAAACTCCAGTACATATGCTTATTAAAACTGCCTTTTTTAAATAACTAGATTCAACTAAAAGTGTACTATTTTTAGTCTAAAAGGAAGATCACATTGACATCTCCATATAAGCACTACAATCGTGGCTAGTTCAATTGAGAAATTCTTAGTTGTAAGAAAGTGAAGATTAAAAATTGACTAACAGAAATCTTATTCATTTGTAGTTTGAGATGTTAGAGATTTAAAAAAAGTATATGGTACTAGACTAGATAAATAAATAAAATCTTTTTATAATAACAATGGGGTATGGAGCACTCGCATACCATAAGTGCATATTGGATGTACCAGTGAAGAATATATTAATGGAATCATCAAGGAAATTAAGGTGTGAACTGCCTCATATTGATCGAGACTGCCATACTATACAACCATTAATAGTGCTGCTGCTACTACTAATACACAGATTATTGGTGTTGCCATTTTTAATTTGGAAAAGTTGTCTTCTACCCTAATTCCCACGCATTGCTGACCTTGTGCATCACATGGGTTACTCAACAAACCTAGCACCAAAAACAACTACCCACAATAAAATTAAAACCTAGTACAAAAACTGCAACAAATATTTAATAACCAATCAAATCCATTCTGTATTTCTACAACATAAGTTCCAATAACATCCATTTTGCAGCAAAACTAACCTATGACATCCATTCTTCTCCTTCTCTCTCTTTAAAAAACACTCCATTACCAATGAACCACTCACAAATTTGTTGGGCATCAATCTCCTCCCAAGAACCAATTAGAACTTTGTACGAAATTATAACTTGTTTAATTTTTATGGAACGTTGGGGTAAATTTAGTTTCGATATATGGTAACTTGGAGCAAACATCTAAAACAAAGTCAAATCCATTCTGCATTTCTACAACACAACTAACCAATAACATCCATTATACTTTTTCTACAACAAGAATAACCAATGACATACAATCTTCTCATTCTCTCTCTGTCAGAAATGCTCAAAAACCAATGAATAATGTATTCTCGTACACAACCAATCACAAATATGTTGCGCAATCAATCTAATACTCGGAAACAATCAGAATCTTTATGCTAGAAGTACCTTCATTTGCTGAAATTTTGAATTGAAACTTCCATAACCTGTCAAGCCTAAGTAGAATATAACATCCACACCACCACTCTTACGTCGTATCTTCTCCTGGACTGCAATGTCCTCTGGTAAATGTAAGTTAATCACCTCTTCTTCCATTTTTTTAGTTTGACAATCTTTCATGCATATTTCTGTGCTGAAAAATGTAACCAATCTCCTCACAGTTACATTTTGCACCTTGTTTTTTCGTCACCTTTTTTATAACCTATTTACAATCAATGTGCCCATATTTGAAGAAACCGAATGTCAATTAATTTGTTCAATAAATGAGTTAGACAAACCTGCATACTACATTCATTTTGGTCATTAGACCTCATTTATTGTTGACTTTTAATAAAAAAATTACATTTCCAATCGAACTTGACTCTGACTCTAGTATGGACTTCTCTGACCTGGAAGAAGGATTCACTCCTCAACTTGCTCAAAATCGTACTCACGATACCAGTTTAAAAGTTGTCCAACTACCAATTCAAAAGGTGTATTTGCTTTAACTTTATATAGTTATTCTAACAACACAAACTTATCATTCAGAACATTCCTTTTTACCTCGTCCTACACGCATCTAAGTAAACATACTCTTTAATATTCCTTTATTAATCATGCTTAATTTCAAAGTTATAATGAAACACTAAAGAACTTACTCACTTGTACATTAGGTTTTACCCCAGGGTATCCACTGATGAAGTTACTCATTAGCACAGTAGGTTGTACCCTAGAATTATATCAACTAACCCTTCCGGGTATTTTAAATTACCTCAGGGACCATCGAGCTACAAGATGAATTCTAAACATTCTAGTAAGGAAACAGTAGATCCACATCTCAAGCTAGCTAGAAGGTATGTAACCAAATCAAATCTTGTAGGTAATATTGCATTTGCTGAAATTCTAAAAAATTAATTTCCCAAATTATATTAATAAATTTTCCAAGTTACCTAAACTCAATACGGGAACATGTACCTCTGTAGCTAGGCCTTCTAACCACTACAAATTTGTTTTCTTACAAGGTATTCCTTTCTTCACTAAAATTGGATTGAAATAAAATACTATAGAAATTACTTATGTATTTTTCAATTTACAAGCTAATGATTCCCTATATACAATGCCATCACTTCAACCAACTATCCTGTATCAGTTAAACTTACCCCTTCTATTAATTAGGAAAACCCCAATGAACCATCATTTGATCCATTATATTTAATTATAATTTTCCCTTCTTCAATTATTTTTACTGCAATCTACCAATATAGATTCAATTACTTAGCAACATTCTTGCAATATCATGCTTATTGTAAATAAATTCCATTAACATACCATGCTCCTAACATGGATTTACCATGCTTCCATTAACTTACCATTAACTTACCCAATATAGGAAAGCAATCCGAAGAACCAACATAAAGATGATCCCATACGGAAAACAATCTCTCAGAAAAATGAAAACAAAGAAAAAACCAACACAAATAAAAATCAATTAGAAACCTACCAGGTATGCCCAAAATTTCCTGGATTATGAACATGTAACATCCACTGCGGAATCTAACCAAAAACCTAACAAACATGTAACAATAAATAGGTCACATTACCTGAACCATTAGAGAATAATCTACACTGAGGTAATTCTTCCTTATCATTCTAGATACCAAAGTTTTTTAAATGGGACATGTGGGTATTTTTAGTGACCAATGTATTCAATCAGTTAATTGAGTTCTCACTTCATTGTTTGGAATTCTTCCAACGAAATACAACCTTGCTTTCCTTGTCATGCCTTGGGTTGTTGTGCATTAAGTATATTTTGTTGTATTTTATTTTGTGTCTAAGTACAACAAAGTTGTATTTTTTTGGTTTTATAGTTTGGATAAAAGTGTGAGTGAGGTTTTGTTGGATGTTTTTGTCCAGGTGGTTGGGATTGGAGTTAGAATAACAAAAGAAACCTACATGCTTAAACTTGTTTGTTAATTAATGAATCAATGCTAACTCCATGTTTTGTGAAAATGTTGATAAAGATTACTCAAACTTACCCATTATTTCAATTTAATTTACTGCAACATCTGTCATGCTACAAAATGATGATTGTCTATCCCCATGCTGAACCGGTAGAGGTCACCGGACAAGCCTTCCACAACGTATGCCACGATATCATATTATGTGGATAATATTGGATATTTCTCAAATAATCAACTTTTGTCCAAACATATTGATCCATTTTCGAAGTTACCATTTTGTGTTCTTGTTAATCACATGGTTTATTTAATTGAAAATATATTGTCTATGAAGTGCCTTGAGAGGTGTATATTTCGCCATATCTCAAGTAAATTTACCTGACCTACCATCGCTTCTACCAGTTACCCGAATACATCCAGCTTCTTTGTAATTAATTCAGCCTACAAACAATCAAGTTGGTATACTGTCTAACTAACCTAAAATAGATATTGAGTCGACACATGTTCTCATTTTATGTAAACCGTCAAACTTACCACTTCTATCAATTAGGTTTACCCCCACGAACCATCGTTTCATCCATTCTATTTACGCAAAGTTACCAAATTTTCCCCAACCTTCATTAATTGATTCAACCTTTTTATTACTGTGGATTTATTACTGAGGTTTATTTATTTGATTCATTGTTGTTTTAAGTTTTTATTGTTTCACTTTTATTACTGATGATGTATTTTCTTTTGTGTTATCTTCATCATGCAGACAAATGTAGGTTCTTTATGTGGGAACGCAAATGTGTTATCATTGTTGTTTGCACTTATACATAATACACATGGTAATTCGAAATATATGGATGGATAATTCCATAAGACATTATGAACAAGTGAAGAAGAAATAAACTAAAACATATAAGGCAGCAAGAAAAAATAACGTCTTAAAGTCCGTGAAAATATACACAATGTGTGTCATCTCCAACCGATGGGACAACACACTTAATTGAGAAATTTCTTAATGAAATAGTGGGATGATGTTTTAACGTTAAAACCAAATACGTGTTGGCTTTTTGGCCTTAATCTAAGTTTTGATGATTTAATCAACCTAATCTTCATTGTGATCATGTAGAATAGCACACATGTTGCATTGCATATATATTTCTTCATGCTAACCTCTACAGGTGATCAAGACTCAAGGAACAAAGGAAATCAAGTCAAGACATGTAATCAAGCTCATTTGAAGACATGTAATTTGTATTTCTTTGAGTCTTAGGAACTTTGTGTAATTGAGCATACTTGAGCTAAAAACTACTCAAACACACACTAGGTTCCCTATAGAAGTCACACACGAAATTTCACATAATTTGGACTTCAATAGACCACCCAAACTTAGACCGGAAAACACTAAACCAAAACCTCAACAGTCTGCCCACATTCGGTCGACCGAAACAGACCGTTCGTTCGACTGAGTGATCATATATCCTGTTAGTGTTTAACTGCCCAAGTTCGGTCGACCGTCTCGACCTTTTCGGTCGACCGAGTATCAACAAATTTCTGACCGTTTGTTTTGTCATCTATACCCAACGGTCGTATTCCTATTATCTCCAAATACACCAAATACATTTTGCGTATCAGTCGACCGAGGACCTTGTTCGGTTGACCGAACTTATGTTCCCTGACAAACCCAAAGTGCATGTCAGTTGTCGGTCGACCGTGGACCTTGTTTCGGTCGACCGAATATGATCGTGTTTGTCAACCCTATAGTGTATGGTGTGAATCGGTCGACCGAACCTATCTCGGTGTTCAACCGATCACTTAAGTGTACTAAGATTATAGCCTTTGGTGGTCGACCGAACCTTAATAAAAATTGCCCAACGGTCGACCGAACAACCCGATCCGGTCGACCGAACTTATTCAGAATTGGGTCCTCTCAGTTTCTATTTTGTGTATCTTACACATTCTTTACCCAATTCATCCCCAACGGCTATAACTCTTTTGGAGCATATAAATAGAGTTGTAAAACACATTTTAACACCTCTCCCACTACTATTTGTCCCCTACATTAGAGAGAAAACTCCAAACACTCCAAGCCTCAAACCTTCCACACTTTAGTCTTAAATCCTATTCTCACTCAAGTGTGCTCATGATTAGAGAGTGTTGTTCCACTCATTGTTTATTCAAGAAGAAAGGGTCTTGGTGAAAGCCCAAGACAAGAGTATAGACTTTGGTGAGAGCCCAAGGTGACCCTCTCAGATTGTGAGAGGAGGAGCCAAGCTCGGCGAGGATTGTTCGCGAGTTTGATGATTGTAAGGGTGTTCTCTCCCGGCCCGGAACGGGGAGTGATTAGTGAAGTCGTGAGCGGAACTCGGTGATACGAGCGGAGCTTGTAAGAGAGGACTAGGACCCGGGTGGGGTGTCGAACCTCTATAAAAATCCCCCATCTCCATTGTGATTTGCATTTGTCTTTCCTTTACTTGCTTGTTTAGTTTTAAATTACGCTGCATATCTTTGATCGTTTAACAAGTAGGTAATTAGGATTACAGGTGATTAGAATTAGAGACTCTCACGATCCTACAATACGTACCCTGTCAATAAAGACACATCCAACTGCCAACCATGCTCTTTTCCTATAAAAAATCTATAAAATCGCCAGTCTGCGTTTTGGATCTAGTGCCCATGCACCATCACAACCTATTTGTTAGATATTGAAGATAAAGATATTGAAGACACCATTTTCAAATGGTTCCTATTAATAATGCCAAACGCGATAGAGCTCACCTAACTTAGTAATATCACATTGATTGTGCTTGTAGTTCTTGTTTTTTTCACCAACCTAGCCTGACATATTTATTTTTCCAATAACACCATGGAATATTCGTAGAACTTCAAAAAAAGAAGTAATCAACCATTGGTTGTATAAACTATTTGGAAATATCTTTCGGTATATTTTGTTTCAAACAATTTTTCTAAAGAGTGAACCCATCTCTATCTCTAGATAACTATACATATCATAATTTGTGTGTGCTACAACATGTATTCATTACGTAAGGTGTTATAAATGAAATTACTCTTCCATGTACATGGAATTATCGCAAACACAAGTAAGGGTAATCCAAACCACATGGAGAGGTAATCTCCACACGCAAAAGAATAAAATTGTTGGACGATGACGATGGAGATGGAAGAGAATAAAAAATTCCATTATTAAAATGTTACTAAAATGCTAAAAAATGTTGTATCTTAGCCCATCAAAGGTAGCAACATGTAACAAATATATGGAACAATTAAACCAGCATTTAATCATAGCATTAATATCACATTAAACTCTGCAACATCAATGAAAAGAAAGGGGAGCACAATGAAGTTGTCGTTGGGAGAACAAAGTAAGGGCACAAAATTATATCACGGGGGTAATACCAAACACTTGTGGTGGTAATTCTAGACACATGGAGAGGTAATTCTATGATGTAACAAGCCATCAACTAGTTGTTCCCAGTCAAGAAAGTGAGCAAATGGTGTATTGCTAACAATTGTCAGTGTATTAGGTATGGTTTCATTGTAATCCTTGAATTCGTGTATTCGTCCGTCATTTCCCAACACTGAAAATAAATACATCTAAATAACTCAAAAATCACCTCCATTATCACAATAAACACATGCACATAAAACTACAATCATGCAATGCCAATCCATATAAAAAGGTAAAATTTAAAAGGATTTCCCCAAATCATGCTCCAAATAACCCAATCTTTGTTTGTAATGGGATTACCCCTAACAGTTCAGGTAACTACCACCAAAATATTAAGCATTGATTTTGTCTAGTTGAATAACATCCTATTAGGTCTCGCAGGAGCTCATCGTTCACTATAATATTCTGCATCTGCAATATGTGCCCAAAAGGGGCCGACACAAAAAAGTCTTTATGGGGAGCTCTCATTTTTTGGTAGCTTTCAGCCGATGAATGAAAGTCAAATCCTCCTCCATCACTTCCTGTGAAATATTAAAATGGAAATTTATCTTAAGAAAACTACTTCTATAGCAAACCCAGATTTCCGAAACCTACACTGTCAGAATATCACAATGTGTCATCAATTTTACCCTGTAAGAAACATCTTCCACAACAAAACAAAACACTTTCCCAAATATTTAACGAAAATACCACTCCAAGTTTTGAAAACACCCAAGGTTTATATTTTTATTACTCACTTTTATCCTGTGAGAATATCCGTGTTAGACAATCCCCCAAAAATCATTCATAGTTACGAAAAGAAAACGTATCACTAAAATACCCCATATTATTGTAGAAGATAACCCAAATGATATCTGAAATTCCCCCAACTACCTATTTCCATTAGCAAAAAAACAATTACAAATATAACCAATATGTTATCAAGTCTACCCCAAAACATATCTACCAGAACTACAAAATACGCAATTCGAATTCTTATTAAAAATACCTAAAATACCCCATATTATCATAGAAGATTCCCCATATGGTCTCTGGGTTTCCGACAACTACATATTTCCATTAGCAACACAAACACTTTCAAATATAACCAATTTGTTATCAAGTCTAACCTAAAACATATCTACCACAACTACAAAACATCAACACCAATTTCTTACTTAAAATACCTAAAATACTCCGTATTATTATAGACGATACCCCATATGATATCTGAATTTCCTCCATCTACACATTTCCATTAGCAAAACAAACCCTTACTAATCTAACCAATATGTTATCAAGTCTACCCCAAAACATATCTACCAAAACTACAAAACACCCACACGACTTTCTAACTAAACATACCCCAAGTTTATATGAAGAAAACCCCTACTTGTTCCTAAAATCTACAACAAAGATATTCCCAACTTTCTAATTCATTAGCAAAATCTAAACTATTAAAATGGATAAAACAGTTATCTACTATACACCCAAGAAACTTCTTCTAGATATAGCTGAAAAAATTAACAATTAAAATACCACTGATTATGAATAAATATACCCCGAATAAGCTCTGTAATTCCCCAGAATATATTTTTTGAAGTGCAAAACCTACTCTTGCACAACATCCAAAAATGTTAACATTCAATCTCCGCCAACGAATATAAGTAAAAGTACAACCAAAACGAATATAAGTAATACCTTTTATTGAGAGTGCACAAAAATGTAATAGTAATTATGTAAAGTTATAAGTTTCATGTAGTGCATTATTAACATTAAACATTTAAAGATAACACCTTCAAAATACCTCAACACAACTTTAAAAAAACACAACATTTTCTCCCAAAAACTAAAAAAAAGGTTGCGGAAAAAATACACTATATCCGCAAAACTGACCCTAGTTATAACTTCATTTTACAATAACTGATACAAAGAAAGAAAGCGAATCTTTTACAATAACTGGTACGAAGAAGCGGTGAAACAAATATTCCAGGTCGGCAGAGGGGGGAGAGCAAACGGCAAAAGGAATGTGGGGGAGAACACGGGGAAAAGAAGAAGAAAGATAAGAAAGAGTTTTATTGGGTATATAGATGTTAGGGATTGGTTACTGTATTACCCATTTAATAACATGCTTGCTTTCTCAAACTAGTCAAAATGCATCTTCCAAACATTAAAAAAATAAATGCCAACTCACCCCTCCCTTCCCGACATGTGTCCGCCACATCACATGTGCATGGGAATTAGGGTGAAGTTCTGCTTTTGGATCTCGGGGTCCTTCTATTTTATGGTGATCTGGGCATTAGTATGTTTTCTGTAAAGCTAGGTGCTTAATCTGTTACAACCCTAAACCCGATTAGGGGTTAATGGGTGGTTAAGGAAAGGTTTGCATGGGGAAGGGGGGGCGTGTATAGTGGGCTGGTGATGGGAGAGGGGTGTAGGGTTGCGGGATACTGTTGGTGCAGTTGTTGTTGGGTTTAAGAAGAAGAATTTGTTCTCTCTCTCATTTTGATCTCTCTCACTCTCATTCTTTCCCTTCTTCCGGTGAAACAGAGGTTGCAGAGACGACTCTGGTGGTCAGTGAAGAGCGTGGTCGTGCGGTCCCGACGTGAGGCATGGGAAGGTAGACGCTCCAGGAGGTGACGGAGGCGCGAGTGAGGCTCCGGTGGATTTCGTTGCTTTCGAGAGGTATGCCAGTTCTTAGTGTTATTTTGTTGCTCACCCTCATGTGAGGGTTGTGTTGGTCCATAGGGGGAGGTCGGAGACATTCATTCTGTTTGAAACAATCCACTCTCGATCCATTTCAATCTAAACATTAACAAAAGTGATAGTTATTATTGGAGAAAATAAATAAAATTTCAATTTAAAAGAATGTGTTCGTAGATGATAAGATTCAGAGACATTAAGATGAGAAAGAATGACTCAGTGGAGAGGAGATAACGTCCTTAATCTAGCATGGGAATAAGGATGGTTAGAAACCTAACTAAGCAATCAAGGCCAAAACAAGCCTAAAGTCCACTATAGGTCCTTAGTAATAGACGACGCCTAACTTCGAGGTCCCTCCGATGACCACTAGTCTGTAGGAAATCGTGAACCCGGAGGTCCCTAATATCTAAGGGAGACTAGATGGGCAACAACATTAAGGCTGAAACGTTCTTAAACATCGAGGACCACTAATATGTTGGAAATCAAGAACCTAGAGGTTCCAAAAATCTCGGGGAGACTAGATGGGTAATGACGTTCAGGCCATAACGGTCTTAAACGGTTTCCTCTCCTTAATGCGTCCGGAAATCCTAGGGGCCAATGTCTAATTGATTTTATTAATGCTCTTTTATTAAGTGGTTTTTGGGCAAAGGAAAGGGTTATGAAATCCCCCACCTCATCTCCTATAGGTGCCTGCCCCCTAAGTGTTTTTCATACCTTAATTTAACAAACAACACACCAAACAAACACTCACCTCACACTTGTTCCAATACAATTCCTACTAACTAATGCGTGCTTTCTAATGAATGACGAGTGAAAGATATTATGTACCTTACACCAGCAATCTACGACAGAAATCGTAAATAAATAATAAATACGATGAATGCAAATCCTATATGATGAATGACTTAGCAAAAATTGTCTAGTCTTTTGCTTTGGGTTATTAAAGGCCAATTGCTTAAGGGGGTTGATGAGTTAAACATTAAAACTTTTCTAAATAAAAGAATATCTTAAGCATAAATAAACATTTAACTAAATAAACATTTAAAATTTAGAATTGAATATTTATTAGTGTCGCATTTGAATCCAAGTTACAAGTAATTGTTTCAACATTAATTTAGATAATTCACAATAAAATATGTAAATGCATGTGAGAATCAAAAAACTCAGGATTTTACAAACTTGAATCCATGTTTGAAGGAATTGATTCAAAATTACTATACACACTTTACTGATAGCATAATATTGTTGTGTAAGATAGTTAACAACATATTATTAAATACTTCACCTATGTTTTACCAAGCTTGTCGTGCCTAAAAACATTTCCCATCTTGATTGTTCTTTGTTTGATCCTTTAAACGAAATAAGAAAATTTCTCTAATCTACATAGCAAATAATGCAACTTATGGTTCTTCGAACCATAATAGAACTGCCAACACACTTAAACCATATTAACTCTAACTTTTAAATTTCTTTCGCATATGAAATGAACTTTGACATTTTAAGATTGTAGACTCTTCCATTAAAGTGTTTGTTCCTAATAATAGCAAGGTAGTTGTGATGATAACTTAACGTGGCATACGGAACTGACGTATATTTCAACGTCCATTTGAATCCATTTCAACAACAACGTTCCAATCTCCATTTCAACAGCAACATTTGAATCCATTTAAAATTTATATCATTTATTTTATCATACCAAACAAAATACGAATATGCATACCAAATCAAGTAGAAAACGAAAATGTTAAGTTTAACTCCAAATCACGAAAATATGAATATATTCAAGATTAAAACCAAAAAATTGAAATGTTGCATTCATCAACAATAAACGAGAGGAGAAGTTTACTAACATCGAAAAGAATCGTTACTGCAAGAAAAATCCAAAAATAAACCAACAAAAATGAACTTAGGACTTACATTGGTTAGGATGTGGAGGAAAACGAAGGAAGAAGGAGAAGAAGGCCGAAGAAGGGGAGGAGAGTTCGGTCGTGGGACGGCTTGGTTTGGTTGGATTTTCATTTTCAATGAATGACAGAAATGCGTCTGTTCGATTTCTTTAAGACCTATAGACGTCAGACGTTATATATGTCCGACGTCTATACCCCGACGTCTATATGCAGGACGTATAGACGTCAGACATATATAACTTCCGATGTCTATACCCTATAGATGTCGGATGCACAGGGTATTCTAACACCCGACGTCTATACCCTATAGACGTCAGATAAACGCGGTATTCCAATAGTCGACGTCTATAGTACCACATAGGCGTCGGCCATAGTAACGACCGATGTCTATTTTGTCCTCTCCCTACTAGACGTCGGTCGTTATAATAGCCGACGTCTATTGGCGACGAGTAAAGCCTATTCTGCACTAGTGTGTCAACCTGCTTTCCATTCCTTAAGGTTACAATAGCATTGACATGGTGAACAGATTCCTCCACATGGTTTACTTGCCGCCCCCGAGGTACCACATTCTCATTTTCCATGTGTTGTTGCTGGAACATGCGGGGGTTAGCCTCAAGCTGGCTAGGCAGAGTCCCTTTCCATCTTTCAAGTACAGACTGAGCCAATTGGCCCATCTAAAGCTCTAGAGATTTGATAGTCTGCTGATTTGAAGTGAGAACTTGACTTGTGATTGACATAAAAATTTTATTGAGTTTTCAAGTCCACGAGTCAAGCGAATTGAATCGGGTTTCCATGTTGTTGGAATTTGGGAACCCCGATTGATTGGTGATTTGAGCCTGGGGTGGCTGATAAGATTGTGCATGAATGGGAGGTTGGTGTGGTTAGTTAGGTGGTCGAGAGGTGTTTGAAGGACCACCCGGGGCATTATTTTGGTTCCATGAAAAATTAGGGTGGTTCCTCTATCTGGGATTATAAGATGATGAGTATGGGTCATTCCGGGCTTTATTATAGATGGCATTGACACGTTCTATCTCATGAGGAATGGACGCACATTCTCTTTCTACATGACCTATCCTACCACATGAATGGCAGGGAACTAGACCAGATGTAGACACATGAGGTGAACCTTGTTGGTTTTGGAGCTCAATCGAATCCATACGGCGCATTAAGGCCGCCATGCGTGCCTCGGTGGCCGTAGTGGTATCGACAGCAAATGTGGCACCTGATCTAGTCGAGTTTGCATTTGTGATCCTCGCTTCGATGCTAGATGATGCTGGTGGTTCCCTCACACTCTCCCACTGCATGGTTTTCTCAGCGACGTCTTCTATGAAAGTCCATGCCTCCCTTTCGTCCTTTCCTAAGAACTCTCCTTGCCATATGGACTCAAGGAGCGTTCGGGACGAGATGTGAAGACCCTCATAGACAATTTGACAAAGGAGCCACAACTCAAAGCCATGGTGTGGGCATGAGGATAGTAGCTCCTTGAACCTCTCTAAATATGCATGAAATGTTTTGGTCTCAAGTGGATAGAACGAATTGATTTCGTTCCTCAATTTTTGAGTCTGATGATTTGGAAAGTACTTCTTGAGGAATACAGATTGAAATTCATCCCAAGTCCTAAAGGCATTCGCATGGTTGCTATACAACAACTTCTTGGCATCATCCGTCAGTGAGCATCATCCGTCAGTGCAAAGGGGACAAGCCTAAGATGGATGGAGTCTGTGCTAAGTTATTGCAACTTGAGCATAGCATAGACCTCCTCAAATTCCTTGAGAAATATAGGGGTCACCCTTCCCAGTGATGTGAGGGAGCATGGATATAAACTGAGGCTTAACCTCCAAGTGATTCCCATTCGCCTTTGGCAATACGATGCATGAGGGTAGAACAGTACGGCTCGGGTAGCATCGATCACGGAGAGGTATGGGAGCAAGAACAGGAAGAACAGGTGGGACAGGTAGGTCAAACAACTGCTCCACCTCGTTGTACTGAGCAGCCATGGAACCCAGACCGTGTGTGACACGAGAATATGAAGGCGTTGAGAAATTGAATACCGAGGTAGGATTGACGACAGGCCTCGTCAAACGACCACTCTTGTCTCGTACCTACACAAGCAGACACAAAGGTGCACACACAAACCAAAACCGTTTTTTTAGAAAACTAAAATAGAACGTGTGTAGAGGAGAAAACGGGAGGACACGGGAGAGAGAATGACTCAGGAGAGAATGGAAGAAGTCCTTATGCTACGACAGGTGGGTACAGGTCGAAGCACACAAGAAAACGAGGCTCAAACAATCCTAAGGTCGCTATAGGTCCTTACAGCTAGACGACGCCTAACTGCGAGGTCAGATGGCCTCAACATGCCTCACCTCCCTACGACGAGGACCATAAAGCCCAGGTAGTGAGTCAAGATCTGGAGATCTCGTCTCTCCTACTATCGACAGAGTGGGCGACGTTGATCAGGCCATGACGATCGTGACTGGATCACTTTCCTAATACGCCCGAGATCCTTAGAGCCAACGTATACTTGATTTTAAAATTAGGCTCTTAATTAGTGTGGTTTTTGGGGCGAAGGAAAGGGTGATGAAATCCCCCACCTTAAGTTATATGGGACAATCCCTCCTTAGTAGCGTTTTGGAGTCTTAATCTAGCAATCAACTCTCCAAACAAATGCTCAACTCACACTTGTTGCAATGCAATTCCTACTAACTAATGCATGTTCATACGAAATGCATGAATAAGAGTAGGAAATGCGTACCTCACGCCAGCACTCGGCAACTGAAAGTAAAACTATAATAAAAGATAATCGACGTGCCTAACTCAAGTACATGATGCATGACCTAAACAAGAAAGAATGCCTAATATTTTACTTTGGGTTTTAGGGTCCAAGTTGCTTAAAGGGAGATTGATTATTGATCTGGAGACAAACTAAAAGTCAGAACATGCCAAATTAAACCCCAGACCTCTATATCAGATAAAGAAACAAGACACAAAAAGAAAAAAGTAGAGAGGAGCTTACCAGACCGCCAGTTGGCAGTCTTAGGCCACTGATTGGCGGTCCAACAAGCTCAGTTTGCCTCCAAACTTCTCCAGCTGCCTCCCCTTACACCTCCAAGTCTCCTAAAACAAAGAAAAACTACAAACAAAAAAATTAAATCCACCTGAATCCTCCAAACCAGAGTCTGGGTTGGAACCTCCCCGGCAACGGTGCGAAAAACTTGTTTGTTCGTTTCAAATTTAGACCGCAAGTGTACAACCATCGGTGAAGATGGGGCAAGTACGGGTCATCAGCAGGGAGGTGAGTAGCCTCTGGTATGACCGAAATCAGATGGAGAATAAATGGAGAAAAGGTAATCAGGGACAATCCCCCGATGTGGGACTAATACAACACCAGAAATAGACATAAACACCCATAATACATGATTTGCCCAAAGCGTGTCAGATCCGGAGCAAACATGACCGCCAATTAGCGGTCCGAGACCGCCAATTGGCATTCTATAGAGTCTGGATCCGCTCTGGATTTTGGTTGGGCTTTTCTGTTTTGTTGTATTCATGCTTGATGCACCCAAGTCAGTTGTTGGAGTTTAGGGCCGGCTCGAATTGTCAAAATACTCCTCATGATGGTATGGCGTTTAGTATGTTAGTCCTGATGATGGTATGGTGTTCTTCTCCCTTGCATCTTAGTGCTCAAGTCTCATAACTCAGTCTTTTTCTTACTTTAAGGTCCTTTTATGCCTCTTCTCTTCAAACCTGTTTATTTCTGAAACTTAAATATAAAACTCGTTATGTAGCATTGCATAGATGAAAAATAAAGGATATAAGATACAAATATATGCATGATATGATGTCAATCACTACACTTGAGCTTATTGTATGCATTCACCACACTTATTTCATGTGTACACACACTCCACCCCTTATAGGTTCTCCATTCCTGATTTCTATCTTGTTCTATTAGTCACTTACTTTCATTTGTTCTCTTGCTTTCATTTCCATCTTTGTTGCTTACTAGTTTAGTGTAGTTTAGTTTAATCAATCTTTTCTCCACCTTGTTTCCCACTCACCTTCAAACTAACCAAAGTCGACACACCTCCCTGTAGATCGACCCGTATTTGCCACCGCTT
The DNA here is from genome assembly GCA_963682175.1 of Triglochin maritima. NCBI lineage: Eukaryota > Viridiplantae > Streptophyta > Magnoliopsida > Alismatales > Juncaginaceae > Triglochin > Triglochin maritima. Next base: position 10,737,334 of record OY821793.1, on the reverse strand, counting down.
CAACGTGGACATGCACTCGTGGTTATTTTAAAATGTTCAATCAAGTTTTTGGCGCCGTTGCCGGGGACGTGTTCTGTCCACACTTTGGTTTGGACAATTCGAGTGGTTTTAATTTTTTGTTTGTAGTTTTACATTGTTTTAGGAGGTTGTCAAGATCAGGAGATGTTACCGGGAGAAGATGGGAGGGGAACAAGAGCAAACTAACCGCTAATCAGCGGTCCTGGACTGCCAATTGGCGACAAGGTGATCTCCAAAATCCCTTTTATTTTTGTTGGTTGTTTCTACATTCACTAGGGCATGTAGGGTCTCAATTTGGAATGTTTTGACTTTTAGTTTGCTCCTAGATTAACATTCAAGTCCTTTTTATCAACTTGGACCTTAAAACTCAAAGCAAAAGATCAGATTGATTGTCATCTAGGTCATGCATCATTTGTAGACCTTGCACACACTCGTCTTTCTTTTCTTTACATTCTTGTTGTTGATTGCTGGCGTAAGGTACGTGCACCGATTCTCTCATTCATGCATGTTTAGATCATGCATTAGTTAGTAAGGTGCATTGTAACAAGAGTGAGGTGAGTTCTTGTTTAGTGAGTTGCTTGCTAGCCTGATTTCAAAACATTTTTAACGGGCACCACCTATAGTCTTAAAGATAACGTGGGGGACTTCATCACCCCTTCCTTACCCTCAAAAAGCACACTCAAGTGAAGCCTTAATTTAAAATCATGTAGACATTGGCAAATAGGACTCGGGCGCATTAGAAGAGTGATCCGGTCACGACTATCACAGCATGATCGGTGTCGCCCACTTTTTCGATAGTAGGAGAGACGAGATGTCTGGATCTTGGCTCACTTTCTGGGCTTTGTGGTCTTCATCGTAGGGAGGTGAGGCATGTTGACGCCGTGTGACCTCGCAGTTAGGCGTCGTTTAGCTGTAAGTACCTATAGTGACCGTAGGCTGCTTGAGCCATTTTTGCTAGACTAGGCTTCTACCCTCACTCTTTACCCACGCTATTTTTTAGGCATTCTTCCCTTCTCCTCTGAGTCATCTTCATCTCACCTACTTCTACGTTCTAGTCTCCTTCCCTTTACACTCTCTGTTAGCGTTTTAAGGTCGAGTCGAGCACTTTTTGCGAGCTTGGCCTCGTGGTGGTGAGAATGGTCGACTCGAGAGTTCTTTGTCGAGATGGATAGTTACATGGGTGACCATCCATATCATTGTTGGGACCAAGAAAATTCCCCCTGGTACTCCGTACCCATGCATCCTGGGGTACCACAGACAAACACCGTGTATGGTTGGGACAATCTTAATTGTGTGGCTGAGCAATCTTCAGTTTGGCATAATATGAGAGATGTACCGACTGCTAGACCACAATCTAGTTATGTCAGATCATTTGCTGGTCAACAAACTGAGACATTACAATAAACTTTGGCCTCTTTCATGCGTGTGGTAGATGACATGAGTGCACTAGTGGATCCAATAGTCGTACCGTGTGTCTGTTGTGGGTTGAGTGGTTATGCTATCAGGGAATGTCCTTACGTTCCCCCAGAGCCTGAGTATGAGCATACCTTTTTCCAAAAATGGTAAATATGACCATTACGCATCCGCGTACAACACGAGAGGGATGGATCGTGGGGAGACAATTCTTATTCAAATTCTTATACATCATTTCCACCTCAGTATCCTCCTCCCGAATACCTAGAATTCTACCAACACCCTACTCAGAATCATTGTACTCATTCTCAACCTGTCAACAACCAACCCAACAATTTCCCAAATTCTGACTTGAGCCTCACAATTGACCCCAGACTTGATTCCTTAGAACAAACCCTCGAAACATTCATAGAAACCACTCAAAATGTAATGAAGTCCACTAAAAATGCCATACAAACTATGGAAATGTATGTGAGTCAAATTACACAACAATTAAGTAAACGTGAGGAGGGTGACATTTCTTGTCAACATGAGCATTTATCTTCTGATATCGAACCACCACCATATCCACAAATTCAAAGCACAATCTTTCAAAGTCAAACTCCTAGTCAGTCTGAGGGACTTGGGGTTTGAATTCACGATCACATGGTGGGGGATTTGAGCCAACTTGAAAAGAACATGGACCAGTTTCATTATGAGTCGGCACAAGATTGTGCCTTATCTTTTTGTCTGATGGCCCGTTGAGCCACATGATCTTCATGTTATGCCTCTTACGGACTCACCTCTGGTGGAGCATGAGCTCCCTAGTACCCATAATTTCAAATGACCTAATCAGAGTTTTGTTGGCTTTTTGGCCTTAATCCGTATTTTGATGATGTAATTAAACCTAATCTTAATAAGGACATGTAGATTAGCACATGTAGTATAATAGTATACATGTTGTACTGTGCTAACATCTACAGGTGATCAAGACTCAAGAAAGAAGAAAAATCAAGTCAAGACATGTAATCAAGCTAGGATTGAAGACACGTAATTTTACTTTTCTTTGAGAATTAGGAACTTATGTGAATTGAGCCTAACTTAAGCTAATATGCATGCATTCACACACTAGGTTCCTTTTAGGAGTCACACACAAAATATCATATAATTTGGACTCCATTAGATCACCTAAACACCTAAAACATTGGTCGCCAGTCTGCCTGAGTTCGGTCGACCGTTCACCTTTCGGTCGACCGGTTATACACAATTTTTATTATACCAGACCAATCCGTTCAACCGATCACACATCTATTTAACCGATTACCCAGACCTGTTCGGTCGACCGTTTCGTTTGCTGTTTTTGGTAAAAATACGACCGTTTTATTTGTCGTATTATACAACGGTCGTATACACATTTTTCTCAATATACACCCCCATATACATTAGAACCGGTCGAACCATTTGCCTAGTTCGGTCGACCGTTCAAATAGGTAAAATCTACCTGCTATCGGTCGACACAAGTTTGTCCAACCGATCAAGATTTCTCTCTACCGAACCCAGTAGTTCGGTCGACCGGTACCTGCTCGGTCGACCGTTGACCTATAGAACTTAAGTGATTCGGTCGAACAGTACCTATGTTCGGTCAACCGATCCATCAACAGACTCAAGGGTTCGGTCGACCGATACACCTTTTGGTCGACCGTTTCTGGACAGATTTCTGAACCCGATTTTCTATTTTGTGTATCTTGCACAAAACCCAATCAAATCTTGTCCAAACGGCTAGAAATCTTTAGGAGCTTATAAATAGATGTACACACTTAGTTTTCCATAAGATTTCGCAACTCCAAAGTGTCAAACTATAGTGAGATTTTCCACAACCTCAAAGCTCCAAATTTGCCATCCAAAGCCTAATTTCCACATCATTCATCATACAATCAATCTAGCAATTGTTGTGCTCAATTAGAGAGTGAGTTCCACTCAAGTTACCATTGTTGTAAAGAGAGCAAGGGTCTTGGTGAAAGCCCAAGACAAAGAAGCAAGGACTTCGGTGAAAGCCCGAAGTGATTCTCTCGGTTTGTGAGAGGTGGTGCCAAGCTCGGCGAGGGTTGTTCGCGAGCTTGAAGACTTGTAAAAGGCGTTGCTCTCGGGCCGGAACGGGGAGGCATAGTGAAGACGCAAGAGGAGCTCGAACGGGGATTCGAGAGGGGCTTGCAAGAGAGGACGTAGGCACGACCGAACCTCTGTAAATCCGGTGTCTTCTTGTGTGGTTTGCATTGCTTTCCTACTTGTGTTTGATTTGTTTTTAATTTCCGCTGCAATTCTTTGATCAATCAACCAAGTAGTTAATTAGGGCTTAATCGTGATTAGTTTGTGGACCCATAGACCCACACGATCCTACATTTTGTATCAGAGCCTTGTTCGTTAATTTTGTTCTTAATCGATAAATTAACATGGCTCTTAATGCATCCACACCTTTAGAATCTTGTAAACCACCACACTTTGATGGAAATAATTTTGTTTCATGGAAAAGTAAAATGATATTATTTATTAAATCCATGAACATTAACATGTGGTTTATGATTCAAACTCCATATGAATCACCTAGATATGATTTTAGTAAATGGAGTTTAGAAGATGAGAAAAATGCATCCCTAAATGCTAAGGCTATGAATGTCATATTTTGTGCATTAGGAGATGAACTTTTTAATGTTGTTTGCTCATGTGATAGTGCTTATTCAATATGGCAAACATTAGAAAAGAATTTTGGTGAAGGAGATTCACCAACCGGGAAGAAGGGAGAAGCAAATCCTAAGGATGTAGCTCAAGCAAAGAAAATGGAGATTAACTCAACATCTTCATCATCATTAAGCTCATCCGATGGAGAAAGTGAAGATGAGGTATCCTCTAGCTCTTCTTCAAGTAGTAGTTCAAAAGATAATGCCCATGATTTCAATGAACTACAAAATGCATTTCAAAGATTATTTGAAAAATATAAAGAACTTCACAAGACTAATCAATTAGCAAATGAGCAAATCCATGATCTTAAATGTCAAAATACATATATCTTAGATGATAAAGTTGATTTGCTTGCTAAAATTGAAGTTCTAACTTTAGAGAATGCATGCTTGAAGGAAGAAAATTTAAATGTTAAGAATACCTCATCTCATGCAATTGATAGTCATATGCTAGAAATTGACACTAATGACTTGCTTATTAAACTTGATAAATCTCATTTAGAAAGCAAACAATTATTACATGACTTAAATTGCATGAATGAAAAGGTTGCAAACTTAGAGATTCACATGCATAACATGAATGAAAAGCATAATTCTATGATTAAAAATCTAAATTGCTTAAATGAATCTCTAGCAACTAAAAATAGTGAACTTAATGTCTTAAATGAAAATTTGTCAAATAAATTGCATAAGTTCACACATGGCAATAAAAACAATTTTTATGTTAAAAACTTTCCTATTCAAATTAATGTTAAACATAATTTTGCCATGAAAAAGAAAGTAAGTGTAGAGGTACCAAAATCAACTTGGATTTGGGTACCAAAAGCTAAACTTAATGGACCCAAGCAAAAATGGGTACCAAAATCTACACTTGTAGGAGTTTGAGGAGGAGATTGGTGGTGACCGGGTGAGCCAAAACGTCAAATTCGAATCCGGTTGCATCACCAAGTCAAGATTGGAGCTAATCAAATTCAAGTTTGGTATAAAATTTCTATCTTTGAATTTTCTGAAAAATTAGCTCTAATCTAGTTAATATGCTTAATTGTCATATCCTTAGATGTTTAATTCATTGCAAATCATATACCAAATTCATTGCAAATCATATACCACATCCATTGATTTTAAATGTCAAATTTTAAATGGATGTTAGAATAAGGCTTAAATAGAAACTTAATTGAACTTAACTTTAATCATACTCATAGTTTCCATCTAGCCTTATTGATAGGGGGAGCTTAATAGTTATATCTTTTATTAGAGTAATGAAGTGCAAAATTTAGGGGGAGCATCTTCATTACAAATGACATCCTAAATTGAACTCAAATAGTTATATATAATTGTCAATGGGGGAGAAATTTAAATTCATATATTACATTGATTATTGTATTTTTTTTGATGGATGTCAAAGGGGGAGAAGTAATAGATTAGGGATACTTGAAATATACATGAAATTGTCAAGAAAAACTATGCACATCCATAGGGGGAGCATTTATATGCATAGTTAACTTATACATTTTTCAAGTATTAGGTTGGTTTAAGATATAGGTTGCCATCATCAAAAAGGGGGAGATTGTTGGCTTTTTGGCCTTAATCCGTATTTTGATGATGTAATTAAACCTAATCTTAATAAGGACATGTAGATTAGCACATGTAGTATAATAGTATACATGTTGTATTGTGCTAACATCTACAGGTGATCAAGACTCAAGAAAGAAGAAAAATCAAGTCAAGACATGTAATCAAGCTAGGATTGAAGACATGTAATTTTACTTTTCTTTGAGAATTAGGAACTTATGTGAATTGAGCATAACTTAAGCTAATATGCATGCATTCACACACTAGGTTCCCTTTAGGAGTCACACACAAAATATCATATAATTTGGACTCCATTAGATCACCTACACACCTAAAACATTGGTCGCTAGTCTGCCTGAGTTCGGTCGACCGTTCACCTTTCGGTCGACCGGTTATACACAATTTTTGTTATACCAGACCAATCCGTTCAACCGATCACACATCTATTTAACCGATTACCCAGACCTGTTCGGTCGACCGGTAAACCTTCGGTCGACCGTTTCGTTTGCTGTTTTTGGTAAAAATATGACCGTTTTATTTGTCGTATTATACAACGGTCGTATACACATTTTTCTCAATATACACCCCCATATACATTAGAACTGGTCGAACCATTTGCGTAGTTCGGTCGACCGTTCAAATAGGTAAAATCTACCTGCTATCGGTCGACACAAGTTTGTCCAACCGATCAAGATTTCTCTCTACCGAACCCAGTAGTTCGGTCGACCGGTACCTGCTCGGTCGACCGTTGACCTATAGAACTTAAGTGATTCGGTCGAACAGTACCTATGTTCGGTCAACCGATCCATCAACAGACTCAAGGGTTCGGTCGACCGATACACCTTTTGGTCAACCGTTTCTGGACAGATTTCTGAACCCGATTTTCTGTTTTGTGTATCTTGCACAAAACCCAATCAAATCTTGTCCAAACGGCTAGAAATCTTTAGGAGCTTATAAATAGAGGTTCACACTTAGTTTTCCATAAGATTTCGCAACTCCAAAGTGTCAAACTATAGTGAGAATTACCACAACCTCAAAGCTCCAAATTAGCCATCCAAAGCCTAATTTCCACATCAATCATCATACAATCAATCTAGCAATTGTTGTGCTCAATTAGAGAGTGAGTTCCACTCAAGTTACCATTGTTGTAAAGAGAGCAAGGGTCTTGGTGAAAGCCCAAGACAAAGAAGCAAGGACTTCGGTGAAAGCCCGAAGTGATTCTCTCGGTTTGTGAGAGGTGGTGCCAAGCTCGGCGAGGGTTGTTCGCGAGCTTGAAGACTTGTAAAAGGCGTTGCTCCCGGCCCGGAACGGGGAGGCATAGTGAAGACGCAAGAGGAGCTCGAACGGGGATTCGAGAGGGGCTTGCAAGAGAGGACGTAGGAGCGGCCGAACCTCTGTAAATCCGGTGTCTTCTTGTGTGGTTTGCATTGCTTTCCTACTTGTGTTTGATTTGTTTTTAATTTCCGCTGCAATTCTTTGATCAATCAACCAAGTAGTTAATTAGGGCTTAATCGTGATTAGTTTGTGGACCCATAGACCCACACGATCCTACATTTGGTATCAGAGCCTTGTTCGTTAATTTTGTTCTTAATCGATAAATTAACATGGCTCTTAATGCATCCACACCTTTAGAATCTTGTAAACCACCACACTTTGATGGAAATAATTTTGTTTCATGGAAAAGTAAAATGATATTATTTATTAAATCCATGAACATTAACATGTGGTTTATGATTCAAACTCCATATGAATCACCTAGATATGATTTTAGTAAATGGAGTTTAGAAGATGAGAAAAATGCATCCCTAAATGCTAAGGCTATGAATGTCATATTTTGTGCATTAGGAGATGAACTTTTTAATGTTGTTTGCTCATGTGATAGTGCTTATTCAATATGGCAAACATTAGAAAAGAATTTTGGTGAAGGAGATTCACCAACCGGGAAGAAGGGAGAAGCAAATCCTAAGGATGTAGCTCAAGCAAAGAAAAAGGAGATTAACTCAACATCTTCATCATCATTAAGCTCATCCGATGGAGAAAGTGAAGATGAGGTATCCTCTAGCTCTTCTTCAAGTAGTAGTTCAAAAGATAATGCCCATGATTTCAATGAACAACAAAATGCATTTCAAAGATTATTTGAAAAATATAAAGAACTTCACAAGACTAATCAATTAGCAAATGAGCAAATCCATGATCTTAAATGTCAAAATACATATATCTTTGATGATAAAGTTGATTTGCTTGCTAAAATTGAAGTTCTAACTTTAGAGAATGCATGCTTGAAGGAAGAAAATTTAAATGTTAAGAATACCTCATCTCATGCAATTGATAGTCATATGCTAGAAATTGACACTAATGACTTGCTTATTAAACTTGATAAATCTCATTTAGAAAGCAAACAATTATTACATGACTTAAATTGCATGAATGAAAAGGTTGCAAACTTAGAGATTCACATGCATAACATGAATGAAAAGCATAATTCTATGATTAAAAATCTAAATTGCTTAAATGAATCTCTAGCAACTAAAAACAGTGAACTTAATGTCTTAAATGAAAATTTGTCAAATAAATTGCATAAGTTCACACATGGCAATAAAAACAATTTTTATGTTAAAAACTTTCCTATTCAAATTAATGTTAAACATAATTTTGCCATGAAAAAGAAAGTAAGTGTAGAGGTACCAAAATCAACTTGGATTTGGGTACCAAAAGCTAAACTTAATGGACCCAAGCAAAAATGGGTACCAAAATCTACACTTGTAGGAGTTTGAGGAGGAGATTGGTGGTGACCGGGTGAGCCAAAACGTCAAATTCGAATCCGGTTGCATCACCAAGTCAAGATTGGAGCTAATCAAATTCAAGTTTGGTATAAAATTTCTATCTTTGAATTTTCTGAAAAATTAGCTCTAATCTAGTTAATATGCTTAATTGTCATATCCTTAGATGTTTAATTCATTGCAAATCATATACGAAATTCATTGCAAATCATATACCACATCAATTGATTTTAAATGTCAAATTTTAAATGGATGTTAGAATAAGGCTTAAATAGAAACTTAATTGAACTTAACTTTAATCATACTCATAGTTTCCATCTAGCCTTATTGATAGGGGGAGCTTAATAGTTATATCTTTTATTAGAGTAATGAAGTGCAAAATTTAGGGGGAGCATCTTCATTACAAATGACATCCTAAATTGAACTCCAATAGTTATATATAATTGTCAATGAGGGAGAAATTTAAATTCATATATTACATTGATTATTGTATTTTTTTTGATGGATGTCAAAGGGGAAGAAGTAATAGATTAGGGATACTTGAAATATACATGAAATTGTCAAGAAAAACTATGCACATCCATAGGGGGAGCATTTATATGCATAGTTAACTTATACATTTTTCAAGTATTAGGTTGGTTTAAGATATAGGTTGCCATCATCAAAAAGGGGGAGATTGTTGGCTTTTTGGCCTTAATCCGTATTTTGATGATGTAATTAAACCTAATCTTAATAAGGACATGTAGATTAGCACATGTAGTATAATAGTATACATGTTGTATTGTGCTAACATCTACAGGTGATCAAGACTCAAGAAAGAAGAAAAATCAAGTCAAGACATGTAATCAAGCTAGGATTGAAGACATGTAATTTTACTTTTCTTTGAGAATTAGGAACTTATGTGAATTGAGCATAACTTAAGCTAATATGCATGCATTCACACACTAGGTTCCTTTTAGGAGTCACACACAAAATATCATATAATTTGGACTCCATTAGATCACCTAAACACCTAAAACATTGGTCGCCAGTCTGCCTGAGTTTGGTCGACCGTTCACCTTTCGGTCGACCGGTTATACACAATTTTTGTTATACCAGACCAATCCGTTCAACCGATCACACATCTATTTAACCGATTACCCAGACCTGTTCGGTCGACCGGTAAACCTTCGGTCGACCGTTTCGTTTGCTGTTTTTGGTAAAAATATGACCATTTTATTTGTCGTATTATACAACGGTCGTATACACATTTTTCTCAATATACACCCCCATATACATTAGAACCGGTCGAACCATTTGCCTAGTTCGGTCGACCGTTCAAATAGGAAAAATCTACCTGCTATCGGTCGACACAAGTTTGTCCAACCGATCAAGATTTCTCTCTACCGAACCCAGTAGTTCGGTCGACCGGTACCTGCTCGGTCGACCGTTGACCTATAGAACTTAAGTGATTCGGTCGAACAATACCTATGTTCGGTCAACCGATCCATCAACAGACTCAAGGGTTCGGTCGACCGGTACACCTTTTGGTCGACCGTTTCTGGACAGATTTCTGAACCCGATTTTCTATTTTGTGTATCTTGCACAAAACCCAATCAAATCTTGTCCAAACGGCTAGAAATCTTTAGGAGCTTATAAATAGAGGTTCACACTTAGTTTTCCATAAGATTTCGCAACTCCAAAGTGTCAAACTATAGTGAGATTTTCCACAACCTCAAAGCTCCAAATTTGCCATCCAAAGCCTAATTTCCACATCATTCATCATACAATCAATCTAGCAATTGTTGTGCTCAATTAGAGAGTGAGTTCCACTCAAGTTACCATTGTTGTAAAGAGAGCAAGGGTCTTGGTGAAAGCCCAAGACAAAGAAGCAAGGACTTCGGTGAAAGCCCGAAGTGATTCTCTCGGTTTGTGAGAGGTGGTGCCAAGCTCGGCGAGGGTTGTTCGCGAGCTTGAAGACTTGTAAAAGGCGTTGCTCCCGGCCCGGAACGGGGAGGCATAGTGAAGACGCAAGAGGAGCTCGAACGGGGATTCGAGAGGGGCTTGCAAGAGTGGACGTAGGCGCGGCCGAACCTCTGTAAATCTGGTGTCTGCTTGTGTGGTTTGCATTGCTTTCCTACTTGTGTTTGATTTGTTTTTAATTTCCGCTGCAATTCTTTGATCAATCAACCAAGTAGTTAATTAGGGCTTAATCGTGATTAGTTTGTGGACCCATAGACCCACACGATCCAACAAGTTTGCCTCTCACTATTGTTCCTGATCAACTTTGAAATGATGGGACATAACAATTACATCACCAATGAGGGTATTGGGAGTGCCTCAGAGGATATCTTGGGTAAGAGCCCCACTTTATGTTCGCCTAGTGAGTTGGACATGCGTAACGAGGTTCTTGACTTCGTTCCGACCCACCAGTCTGTTGATTGGAGAGTTCGGATTGACGATCGTAACTTCAATACCGCAACAGGAGAAACTCTTCTTCCGTTGCACCCTATTTCCCAAATTCTTGAGAGGTTGAAGCTCTTTTAGTTTGATCATTTGAATGAGATGCATTTGCGTCTAATTCATAAACCTCTCCTTTCATCTTGTGCTCTTTGTGAGGGGGGCACTCATGAGTATTCTGGCCCCACGTGGTGTCATGTTCCCATTCTGAGTGTATTGACCCACTTTTGAGGTTCCCATTTCATGTCCTTTGACAAATGAAGATGGGAACTTATTTTTGGACATAGTTATATGTTAAAAAAAGTACAATAAAGACTCCATGAGCGAGCATTGATTGTTGTGGGCCCCAACCCTATTGTAATTGGGCTCCATTATTTCACGTATTTGTATCCTTTCTTTAGTATTTCACAGGTTTTGATGGGAATTTGGGTTGTGTCCATCAACATAACCTTGAATTTCCCTTTGCGCGTCACGTTGGTGAGATCTTTTCTTTTTCATGCTTAAATCCTTGTAGTGTCATGCTCGCATTCATTGAGAACAATGAATGAAGTAAGTATGGGGAGGTATTTTACGTGTGTACATAGTTGAGTCTTTTCCTTTGATTTTGTTTTCTTTTTTGTGCATTGTTAGGGTCATGTTAGCGTGCTGCATTTAATATCAATATATCTGCTTGCCATGATCCTTGGGTGAGTTGTCTTCTTTTGCTTGCCAAGTGCTTTAAAATTTTGACATTTCTTTCAAAATCTTCTTGTGTTTGCGAAAGAAAATGTTTTGTGGGTTTTGCGTGTGTTTCACATGTGCAAAATCGTTGAGAGTCAAAGTAAAAAGAAGTTCCCAAAATTATCTTGAACTTGATGCATTAGGATATTTAGTACACCGGCTTTAGGTCTTACTGAGTCGTAAGGATGCACCTCGATTTTCCCTCGGGAGGCAAGTAATCATATGGTTTTTGTACTCAAACATTTAAAGAAGTCCACCCTGAACCTAGTGAGTCAATAATTTGTGTCTGTTAATATAAGGAAGTTTGTTGTAGTCAAGGACCCTTTAAATCGTGTTGTGAGACATTAAGTGGTGGGGTTTTGGTTCATGAAATAAGTGAGTAGGTGTTCTCTCTTCTCGCATGGCTCCTATCACTCAGGAAATTAGGTCTGTGGGACTTTGTGCCTGGCGCTTTCGAGTCATATGACTTGGGATGGACCGATCGAACACCCGCTACACGGGTGGTAAGGATTGCCCTATGTGGAGATGTGGGGAAAGGTGTACGTGATAGTGTAAGTCCTCATAGGCAATGATGCATGAAACCTGACCCTGGGAGAATGAAACTCCAACAAGAAAGAAAAAGAAGGAAAAAATAGTAAGAAAAGAAACAAAAAAATTTAAAATGGTAATGCAAATAAGAACCTGAATGGACTTTACATTTGTATCACTTGAGGATGTTGAGGTTGTCCATGTCTTTCACTTAAGTCCTTAATTAACTTGCATGAATGAGTCATTAGGCTAGGTGTGTGGATTGGTGTTTAAACGTTTTATTAATTACCACAAGTGCATGGCGTCGATGAGGACGCGGCAAGTACGGGTCGATCCACGGGGAGGTGAGTAGCCTCTGGTTTGTCAAAAATCAAGTGGCGAAAAAGGGTAAATTGATTTGGTTATGTTAAGTTAAACTACACTAAACTAGTAAGTAAGAAATGCGAAAGAAAGCAACGAAAGATTGGAAATCAAGAAGAGGACCCCGTAAAAGGTGGAGTGTGTGCACATATGAAGTGAAATAAATGATGAATGATGCTTGTAAGCATGTATGTGTGTGTGTCATGTGTGTGTCTTCATGCATAGGAAGTGTCTAAAGATTTGGCAAAACCTATCAATCCATTCACACAACGTATCGGCAATTACTACTTGATTATCATAAAATTAGGCTAAACATGAGAAGTGTCTAAAGAGATGGCAAGACTCATCAAAAACCATGACCTCATGTGAGTAACAAAGCTAAGCATGGGAGGTGTCTAAATCTTTTGGTAAACTCATCAAAACAAAGTTTCTTCAATCAATCAAGCAAGCAACCACAAATACAAACACATAACTAACATGTAGCATATTCAACAGGAAATTTCAGTCCATAAACATGAGTAAACTAAGCATGGGAAGTGTCTAATAATTGTGGCAAAACTCATCAAAAAATCCGTCAGCATGTACATTATTAAAACACCCCCAATGAACATACAAACATGCAATTCTACACAATCAAAAATTCATCAAACATCCAAACTTCACAAATATGCACATCATCTCCACCCCCAAAGGGTATGGAACTACTCACTACACAATATGCTAGCAATTAAACTAAAAAAGAAAGGCATTCTAACTAGTTATACTAAGATTAGGATATCAAAACTAAGTTAAGCATGCAAGCATTCAAAAGAGACAACATTAAAAACAAAACTATGAAAAATTATTTTATTTACATGTCTCACATTACAAGTAGCATTCGTCTCCACTTGAGTTTTGCTTCAAGACTTTACTCCAAGTAGAGAGAATGTTACAAGGTTTTACTCTGGCTAGGTGTGGGCATATTTGATTGACATCATATCATGCATACATTTGTGTCTTATAATCGTTAGCTTTCACCTAAACAATGCTACGTAACGAGTTTAATGTTTAAGTTTCAGGAATAAGCAGGTTTGAGGAGAAGAGGCACAAAAGGACTCAAAAGAAAGGAAAAAGACTAGAGAGAAGTGTCTGGTAGTCGGTTTTGGTCTGGATCTGCTAAGACTTTGGCGGGTCATGTATAAGGTTGTATTTAGTCCATTTTTGGTATACGTTTAGTCCCATACCGGGGGATTGTCCCGGATTACCTTTTTCTATGGCTATAAATAGAACTCTTCCTCCTTATTTGTATTCACCCATTGCTTGGTGGTATTCTCTCTACTTGGAATAAAGGCCTTGAAGCAAAAACTCAAGTTGGAGATGAATGTCACTTGTAATGTGAGTCATGTAAATAAAATAATTCTTCATAGTTTTGTTAGTTTTATATTATGTTTATTTTTGATGCTTGCATGTATAGTTTGTTTGTTTTCTTTATGATAGTATAATTAGAATGTCTTCCTTTCTTTATATGATTGTTAGTGTAATGATTAGTGAGTAGTTCCATCCCCCTTTGGGGGTGGAGTAGATGTCTATACATGTGTTGTAGATGGAATGAATGCTAACATTGTTGTATGTGAGAAATGTTAGTATGCTTGTTTGACTTAATAAGAACTCTTAACTTGATGGTTTCTGCCATAATGTTTAGGTACATTCCATGCTTGTTTATCTTCTTAATAACAAATACTAACTATACGTGAGCTTATTTTATGAATTCACCACACTGATTTCATGTGTACACACACTCCACCCCTTAGGGGTTCTCAATTCCTGATTTCTATCTTCTTCTATTAGTCACTTAGTTTCATTTCTTCTCTTGCTTTCATTTCCTTCTTTGTTGCTTACTAGTTTAGTGTAGTTTAGTTTACTCAATCTTTTCTCCACCTTGTTTCCCACTCACATTCGAACTAACCAAAGTCGACACACCTCCCTATTGATCGACCCCTATTTGCCACCGCTTCAATGCGGCCGTGCACTTGCGGTTATTTTAAAATGTTCAATCACAACCTGTGGCCACTTTACATTTCACTCTGGGCAATTAACTCTGAGAAAGGGAAACAACTTACCAATAATGTCTATCAAAATTTGTGGGAACTTATTGCGTAAACTTAGCTCTCAAAAATCATTATTTACATTCCAAAAATTGATGTCCAATGAAGATGAAACAATAGATAATGGGGCTATGTGTCTGACCGAGACCTTCTTATAAAATATGTGAATCATGTTAGAAGAAAATTCCAATTTTTTTACAGTGGAAGCTATGCGAAATCCACTAATATGAAAAGTGTCCGCAAATTTTCAATGCACGAAAAAGCAATAGATACCCAAATGAGTGAATCGTTGTATCGTACTGGTAAAGATTAAATATAATGCAATATAGTAGGCAAGTTATCATTACTTCGATGGGAAAACGTTTTTATAACCGTTTTGATATTAACTTGGTGGTAATAGCTGTTAACCCTCCATCCCCAATCTACCCCAAATCCCTAACCTTTTCCCCCCAAATCCACATCTCTCTATCCCTCATCCTCTCTTCCTTCTCTGTATAGCTCCGGCAAAAGCGAGGAAGACGACGACGGCATCGTCCGCGCATGTGCGCGGAGGGGAAGGCGTCCCCTTCTCTGGCGAGTTCTTCTGGACTCATTTTGAGTGAAGGTACGCCACCTGATTGACATCATTTCATGCTTATATTTGTACCTTATATCCATTATCTTACACCTAAGCAATGCTACGTGACGAGTTTTATGTTTAGTTTTCAGAAATAAAGAGGTTTGAAGAGAAGAGCCATGAAAGGACCCAAAAGCAGGAAAAAGGATCTAATTGTGAGACCTGGGGACCAAGATGCAAGGGAGAAGGACCTGATCGTAAGACAGAAGGACCTAAGAGCAAAACAGGAAACTCCACACCATCATGAGGAGTATTTTGTCAATTCGATTCGGGTCGGAGCTCCACTAAACAAGTTAGATGCATCCAAGACCAAGAAACACACCAAGGAATGCCCACCAGAAGACCCAGACGGTCTGGAACCGCCAATTGGCGGTCTGGATCATGCAAGATCCGCCCCAACTTCTCTTGGACTTGTATTATTGTTCGTTTAGACTATTTTTGGTATTGGTTTAGTCCCACATTGGGGGATTGTCCCGGATTAGCTTTTTCCATGCTTATAAATAGAACTCTTCACCTCCCATTGTATCCATCTCTCTCTTGGTGGCCTCCTTCCCTACTAAGAGTGAAGCCTTGAAGCAAAACTCTAGTGGAGGAAGGGCTGCTTGTAATCTGAGTGAGTTCATAATAAAAGTTTTCATTAGTTTGTTAATTCTTGCTTAGTTAAATTCCTTTAATGTTTTTGCTTTGATGCTTGTTTAGTTTTATGCTTCTTTAATGTTTCTTGCTTGAGTAGTATAAATTTCATTTCAGTATTATGCTTTCTTTTGCTAATATAGTTAGTGTAATGAGTAGTGAGTAGTTCCATCCCCATTTGGGGGGTGGAGAAATATGTGATATAATTATGAAGTGTATTGGTGGAAGACCGCCAATTGGCGGCCTGGTGAGCGTTGATTTCCTTGAAATTTTTGTTGGTAGTTAGTCTTGAAATTTTTGTAATCTGGGAGCCCTATTTTTCATGCTTTGACCTATGGTTTGCTCCCAGATCATTAATCACTCCCCCATTAATCAACTTGGACCATAAAACTCAAAGCAAAAGATTAGACTTCTTGCCATCTAGGTCATGCACCATTGGTAGACCTTGCATGCATTTGTCTTTTCTTTGCTTTACATTTTGTCGTTCATTGCTGGCGTGAGGTACGTGCACCCACATCCCTCATTCATGCATGTTTATTTCATGCATTAGTTAGTAAGGTGCATCGGGACAAGAGTGAGAGAGCGTTTGATTGGAGCGATTGATTGCTAGATCTAGGATCAAATCGCTACTAAGGAGGGGCTGTCCCATAAAAGATAAGGTGGGGGATTTCATCACCCTTTCCTTGGCCCCAAAAACCACTCTTAATAAAGCCTCAACTAAAAGCAAGTAGACATTGGCCCTAAGGAATTCGGACACACTAGGAGAGTAATCTAGTCGAGACCGTCATGACATGATCGGCGTTGCCTACCTTGTCGATAGTAGGAGGTACCGGATCTCCGGATCTGGTATCACTTGCTGGGCATTGTGGTCCTCGTTGTAGGGAGGTGAGGCGTGTCGAGGCTAGTGACCTCGAAGTTAGGCGTCGTCTAGCTTAAGGACCCATTGCCTTACATTGTTTGAGTCGTGCTTGCTAGTTAGGCTTCTTCCTGATCCCACTACCCTCGCTAGCTCTAGGGATTCTTCCCTCCTCATCTGAGTCCTCTCCTCATCTATTCTCTACGTTTAGTCTCCTCCTCTAGTACACCTTCTGTTGTGTGTTTGTTAGAGTCGAGTCGAGCATTTTTTTGCGAGGTTAGGCTCGTTCTGGTGAGAGCGCTCGACTCGAGAGAGTGCTTATTTCTGAGATGGAAGATCTTGGTGATCGACCATCTCCGCCTCGTGCTCCTTTGGAGCAAGAAGGCGAGTCGTCTCGTGGTGGCGAGGGAGACCGGGTTCCATACATGGACTACCTCGGTCCATTCCCACCACCACGTAGACCTCCTTCTCCTCCTCCTCTGACTCGAGAGGAAGGGAGATTCGGTCAGGATCGACTTCTAGGTGCACCACCACCTTTAGCTCGACAGGATAGGCCGATGACGTTGTGGGAGCGGACCCATCCTGTTCGGGCCGCGCAACCTTCTTGCATAGTTGTTCCCCCTGCTCGCGGGAACAACTATGAGCTGAAACCTCAGTATGTGAGCATGCTTCCAACCTCTACTGCCAATAAGGAGGATCCGTATATTTTTATACGCGAATTCGAGGAAGTATGCTCCATGTTCAAGCTTCAACAGCTTGACGAGGATTCTGTCCGGTTGAGGATGATTTCGTTCGCATTGAAGGATAATGCGAAGAAATGGATGTATAGCCTCCCGGCGAGCTCGATTCGGTCTTGGGATGACTTTGTGACCGTCTTTCTGAAGAGATTTTTCCCTCAAAGGAAAACTCAACAGATACGGCACCAGATACATCAAATGTATCAGACCGAGACCGAATCTTTTCATGGTTTCTTTGAGAGGTTCAAGGACCTTCTCCAGCAATGCCCTCATCATGGACTTGAGCTATGGCAGCTGTGCCAGATTGTTTATGAGGGCATCAACTACAACACCCGCACATTGTTGGAGTCGATGTGTCAGGGTGACTTCCAAATGAAACCCATCGAGGAGGCATGGGACACTTTTGAGTCCATGGCTGAGCGCACCTTCGAGTGGGACACCATGAGAGAGCCACCAGCCGCCAGGTCTTCTGGTCGAGCTGGATCATATCATGTTGAGTCGACTATCGCGTCTGAGGTGAAAATGGCTGCTCTCATGCGTAGGATAGAGAGTTTGGAGATGGACCGAGCTCCTGTAGCTCAGGTCGCTACTCCCGGGTGTACTAGGTGTGGACTGTCGGGACATGATGACTTGGAGTGCGCTTACGCTCCAAGGGATACTGAGCATGCAAATGTGATGTATCAACAAAGGCCACGAAACGACCCGTACAGTCATTCCTATAACCCGGGATGGCGTAACCATCCTAACTTCTCTTGGGGGTCTAGTGGAGGACACGGTCAGAGCTCGCACGCTCAACCTCAACCTTATCAACCTCCACGCCCATCGGCGACCTACCAACCCCCACATCAAAGGTCTCAGCACCAAAATTACCAACCTGGTCAGGCCTCTTCGTCGGGTTATTCTAACCAGACTCCACCACCACAGCGGGTTGACCCTAAGGACTCTACCATTGAACAAACCCTTCAAGCATTCATGCAGAGCACTCAATCCATGCTTGCGGCCAACAATAATATGGTCAAAGCATTGGAAATGCAAGTAAGCCAGTTGGCTCATCAGCTCCATGAACGCGAGAAGGGTCAATTCCCGAGTCAACCTGTGGTAAATCCCAGGGGTCAGCCTGCTAATACACGGCAGAATGTACACAATGTTGAAAGTGACCCTTCCCAACATGCTAATGTTATTCATACCTTGAGATCAGGAAGGGTCGTTGACAACAATGTGAAAATGCCGGAAGCCAACCCTGTTGGCGAGACTTCCGAGGAGAGTCTTGAGCCTGTCAAGGAACCTAATTCTGAGACTCCTCCTCGTGATTCTTATGTCCCCAAGGCACCATTCCCTCATCGATTGACTAAAAAACGTGATGAGCATTGGGATAAGATCGTTGAGGTGCTTAGGCAAGTAAAGGTGAACATCCCATTGTTGGACGTTGTTCAACAAATGCCACCGTATGCCAAGTTCCTCAAAGACCTTTGCACCACCAAGAGAAAAACAAATGTACCCAAGAAGGCCTTCTTAGCCGCCAATGTGAGCTCCATATTGACACAACCCATGAATGTCAAGTACAAGGACCCTGGTTGTCCAACTGTCTCTTGCATGATTGGGAATGTGACCATCTCTCAAGCTCTATTGGATTTGGGGGCATCTGTGAATCTCCTGCCTTACTCAGTCTATGTCAACCTTGGGATAGGCGATCTTAAACCAACGAGGACAACCCTCCAGTTGGCAGATAGATCCGTCAAAATCCCACGAGGGAGTGTGGAGGATGTCCTTATCAAAGTGGGTGAGTTCGTATTCCCAGTTGATTTCATCATCTTGGATACCGAACCCGTGTCCAACCCACAAGGACAAATTCCTGTAATCCTTGGGAGGCCATTTCTTGCGACATCTAATGCTTTGATCAATTGTCGCAATGGCTTGATGAGGTTGTCTTTTGGAAACCTCACGGCGGATTTCAACATCTTCACTCTTGGTAAGCAACCTGGGCTCTTCGACGACACTGTCGAAGCCAATTTCATCCAGGACACGGATGAGCCTGACTCATTAGGCATGTTCGACTCACATCGACATATTATTGAGGTGCCTAATGATCAGGTTGCGAGTGAAGAGGATCTTGAGGAATCCGCCAGCATATCTCTGGATGAGGAGGCACATCTGGGTGCTTGCTCCTCTTACCCCGTGGCCCTTGAGCCACTTGAAATTAACTCTGAATCCGACAAGGACCCACCTCTGGTCGAGCTTAAACCGCTCCCTGATAACCTAAAGTACATCTTTTTAGGGGATAATGAGACCTTGCCACTCATTATCGCTTCTGATCTTGAAAAAGATCAAGAGGTTGCCCTCAAAAGAGTACTCTTTGAAAACAAAGAGGCGATCGGGTGGTCCTTGAAGGATATCAAGGGAATTAGCCCTCGTATTGTTCAGCATCGGATCCACATGGAAGAGGATTCTAGGCCCCGTAGGGACCCACAACGGAGATTGAATCCTGTACTGAAAGAAGCCGTCCGAAAGTAGGTTCTTAAGTGCTTGGATCATGGCATAATCTAACCTATCTCTGATAGTTCGTGGGTGAGTCCTGTCCATGTGGTTCCCAAGAAGTCAGGCGTGACGGTTGTGGAGAATGAGCATAATGAGCTTATCCCGACACGCCTGCAAACTGGCTGGCGAGTTTGCGTTGATTATCGCAAGCTCAATGCGGCAACGTGGAAAGATCATTTCCCGTTGCCATTCATTGATCAGATGTTGGAAAGGTTGGCCGGACATGAGTACTATTGTTTTCTTGATGGATACTCCGGTTACAACCAAATTCCCATCGCCCCCGAGGACCAAGAGAAAACCACATTCACTTGTCCCTTTGGCACGTTTGCCTACCGTCGCATGCCCTTTGGGTTATGCAATGCGCCGGCAACGTTTCAGAGGTGTATGATCAGCATCTTCTCTGATATGGTTGAGCGTTTCCTTGAGATCTTCATGGATGACTTTTCCATATTTGGCGCTTCCTTTGATGAATGCCTTCATCACTTGAGCCTTGTCCTCAAGCGATGCCGTGAGAAGAACCTCGCTCTCAATTGGGAGAAATGGCACTTCATGGTGAAGCGAGGGATTGTACTTGGACATGTGGTCTCAAGTAGGGGAATTGAGGTCGATCCCGCCAAAGTAGGTATCATTGCTAATCTCCCACCGCCACGTAATGTGAAGGATATCCGCGCCTTTTTGGGGCATGCTGGATTCTATCGGCGGTTCATTCGGGATTTTAGCAAAATTACTCGACCTCTCACTGCGTTGTTGGCTAAGGATGCCATTTTTGAGTTCACACCGGATTGCCACCATGCCTTTTTGACCTTGAAGAAAGAGTTGACTTCAGCTCCCATTATTAAGGCACCGGTGTGGACTGAACCCTTTGAGTTAATGTGTGATGCATCTGACTTCGCTGTGGGAGCAGTGCTTGGGCAACGATTGGACAAATTGCCTCATGTGATCTACTATGCCAGTAGAACACTCAATGATGCCCAATTGAACTACACTGTGACCGAGAAGGAATTCTTAGCGATCATATTTGCTTTGGAGAAATTCCGGTCGTACTTGATTGGCTCCCACGTGATTATCTATTCTGATCACACAGCCATCAAGCACCTCATGGCGAAGAAAGATGCAAAATCCCGACTCTTGAGATGGATCTTGTTGTTACAAGAATTCGATCTCGAGATTCGGGACAAAAAAGGGTGTGAAAACGTTGTAGCTGACCACTTGTCTCGTCTAGAGACGACCAACCCACAGGACCAAATCATTAACGATAAATTTCCTGACGAGCAGTTGTTCACGATCGAAGATAACCCTTGGTTTGCCGACATCGTGAACTACCTCGTGACCGAGCAATTTCCTGTGGGTTGGTCAAAATCTGACCAATCCAAATTTAGATCGTATGTCAGATTCTTTCACTGGGACGACCCCTACCTATTCAAATACTGCTCTGACCAAATTTTCAGGCGGTGCGTCCCAGATTCCGAGTTCCAAAGTGTACTCCACTTCTGCCATTCTAAGGCATGTGGAGGACACTTTGGAGCAAAGAAAACTGCTGCCAAGTTGCTCCAATCTGGATTCTACTGGCCCACTCTTTTCAAGGATGCTTACAACTTTTGTAAGCAATGTGATAGGTGCCAGCGCCTTGGCAGGATTGGTCGACGTGACATGATGCCTTTGCAAAATGTACTTGTTGTCGACATCTTCGATGTGTAGGGCATCGATTTCATGGGTCCCTTCCCGAACTCGTTCGGGAATGTTTACATTCTGGTGGCCGTTGACTATGTGTCTAAGTGGGTTGAGGCTATACCCACAAAGACCAATGACAACAAGGTGGTCACCAAATTCTTGAGGGACATTTTTGCTCGATTTGGTACTCCTCGTACCATAATCAGCGATAAGGGTACCCACTTCTGTAATCGCTCCTTTGAAGCGCTTATGAGGAAATATTCGATCACCCACAAGCTTGCGACCCCATACCATCCGCAAACTAGTGGGCAGGTCGAAATCTCTAACCGTCAATTAAAGCAAATTCTTGAGAAGACGGTTAGTTCCTCGAGGAAGGATTGGTCTACCAAGTTGAATGACGCGTTGTGGGCTTTCCGCACCTCGTACAAGACCAATTTGGGTATGTCCCCATATCAGGTAGTGTACGGCAAGGCTTGCCACCTACCCGTCGAGCTTGAGCATCGTGCTTTCTGGGCGATCAAGAACCTGAATATGGATCTTGATCAAGCAGGAGTACAACGTAAGCTCGACATTGTGGAATTAGAAGAGCTACGCAATGATGCGTACGAGAATGCCAAAATTCATAAGTCCTGAGCCAAGATGTTTCACGATCGCATGATTATGCGAAAGGTGTTTACGGCCGGGCAGAAGGTGTTGCTCTACAATTCCCGGCTTCATCTGTTTGCGGGTAAGCTCCGCAGTCGCTGGTCTGGCCCGTTTATCGTCCAAACCGTTTATCCTCATGGAGCGGTTGAGATCTTGAACCCAGGGAATGGGGACGTGTTCAAAGTTAATGGACAACGCCTCAAACCCTACTTGGAGGGGGCACCAGCCGAAGTCGAGGAGGTCATGTTCCTTCATGAACCTCCCTCACACTCAACCATTCATGCTCCTACATGAGTGGTTGAGCTTTCATGTGTATATATGTTAAAAAAAAAAACTCCTTTAGTGAGCATCGATTGTTGTGGGCCCCAACCCTTGAGTATTTGGGCCCCATTTCTTTCACGTATTTGTATCCCTTCTTTAGCATCTCACAGGTTTTGAGGGAAGTTGGGTTGTGTCCATCAACATAGCCATGAACTTCCTTGTGTACTTCACGTTGGTGAGATCTCTTCTGTTTCATGCATGCATCCATGTAGTATCTTGCCTGCATTCATTGAGGACAATGCATGAAGTAGGTGTGGGGGGGTGTTTTACGTGTGTACATTGTTGAGTTTTTTTCCTTTGATTTTGTTTTCTTTTGTTTGCATAGTTAGGGTCATGATAGTGTGCTGCATTTAATATCGATATATCTGCTTGCCATGATCCTTGGGTGAGTTGTCTTCTTTTGCTTGCCTAGTGCTTCAAAATTTTCACATTTCTTTCAAAATCTTCATGTGTTTTCGAAAGAAAATGTTTTGTGGGTTTTGCGTGTGTTTAGCATGTGCAAAACCGTTGAGAGGCAAAGTAAAAAGAAAGCTCCCAAAATTGTCTTGAACTTGATGCATTAGGATATCTAGTACGTGGCTTTAGGATTTATCGAGTCGTTAGGTTGCACCCCAGTTTTCCTTTGGGGGTGAGTAATCATAGGGTTTCAGTCCTCAAACATTCAAAGAAGTCCACCCTGAACCTAGTGAGTCAATAATTCGTGTTTGTTAATTGAGGAAGTTTGTTGTAGTCAAGGACCCTCTTAATCTTGTTGTGAGACATTAGTGTAGGGGTTTTGGTTCATGTGTAGACAAGAAATAAGTGAGTAGATGTTCTCTCTTCTCGCACGGCTCCTATCACTCGGGAAAGTAGGTCTGAGGGGACTTTGTGCCTGGTGCTTTCAAGTCATCTGACTTGGGATGCGCCAACCGAACTCCCGTTACACGGGTGGTAGGGATTGCACTATGTGGAGATTTGGGGAAAGGTGTACGTGATAGTGTAAGTCCTCATGGGCAATGATGCACGAAACCTGACCCTGGGAGAATGAAGCTCCAACTAATAAAAAGAAAAAAAAATGTGTGAAAAGAAACAAAAAGAAAAAAAAATGGTAACGCAAATAAGAACCTTAATGGACCTTACACTTTGTATCACTTGAGGATCTTGAGATTGTCCATGTCTTTCACTTAATTCCTTATTTAACTAACACGAATGGTTCATTAAGTTAGGTGTGTGGACTGATTACCTATATAGAGTCGGCCCGTAGGATTACCGCGTCCAATGATCGACAACATAAGTCCAACGAGTCGTGTAGCTAGATTGATTAATGCATCTTGTTCGGATTTTGTGGGTATATCCGCTGATAACCCTCAGGAGACAACACTCCTCCTCCTTGGCAACAAGGAGGTTTAATGGCTTGTTGCACGTGCTAAGTGCAACCGTGATTCCTACGAAAGTGAGTTAGGATTTCGTGTTTTTCGTATGCTTTTTTCCTTTCATTGTTTTGCTCGAGACTAGCAAAAACTTAGGTGTGGGGGTATTTGATTGACATCATTTCATGCTTATATTTGTACCTTATATCCATTATCTTATACCTAAGCAATGTTACGTGACGAGTTTTATGTTTAGTTTTCAGAAATAAAGAGGTTTGAAGAGAAGAGCCATGAAAGGACCCAAAAGCAGGAAAAAGGACCTAATTGTGAGACCTGGGGACCAAGATGCAAGGGAGAAGGACCTGATCGTAAGACAGAAGGACCTAAGAGCAAAACAGGAAACTCCACACCATCATGAGGAGTGTTTTGTCAATTCGATTCGGGTCGGAGCTCCACTAAACAAGTTAGATGCATCCAAGACCAAGAAACACACCAAGGAAAGCCCACCAGAAGACCCAGACGGATCTGGGCTTTATAGGCCGCCAATTGGCGGTCTGGATCATGCAAGATCCGCCCCAACTTCTCCTGGACTTGTATTAGTGTTCGTTTAGGCTATTTTTGGTATTGGTTTAGTCCCACATCGGGGGATTGTCCCGGATTAGCTTTTTCCATGCTTATAAATAGAACTCTTCACCTCCCATTGTATCCATCTCTCTCTTGGTGGCCTCCTTCCCTACTAAGAGTGAAGCCTTGAAGCAAAACTCTAGTGGAGGAAGGGCTGCTTGTAATCTGAGTGAGTTCATAATAAAAGTTTTCATTAGTTTGTTAATTCTTGCTTAGTTAAATTCCTTTAATGTTTTTGCTTTGATGCTTGTTTAGTTTTATGCTTCTTTAATGTTTCTTGCTTGAGTAGTATAAATTTCATTTCAGTATTATGCTTTCTTTTGCTAATATAGTTAGTGTAATGAGTAGTGAGTAGTTCCATCCCCATTTGGGGGTGGAGAAATATGTGATATAATTATGAAGTGTATTAAGTGTGTGTTATTTTTATCCCTTGAGCTTTATATGATTTCCATAACCATCTAATGGGTCTCCACTCTTATCTTTGATATGCTAATGCTCTTGAATGAAGCTTAGCTTATGCTTTGATTAGTGGACCTATTTTATAGGGAATGATAAGGTTAGGATATGGATGAAGTTAATATTGGAAACACAATTTGTAGTGTATGTGCTCTTGTTGCCTTTACCTTAGCTAATGTCTTGTATGTTTTAATGATGTAGTGAAATCTTAATTCATGTGGAGGCATAGTAGGGTATAGTCTTTATACTTGAGTTCATGTAGCTTCATTCCAATTATTGTCTTGTATGTTTTAATGATGTAGTCTTATCTTAATTCATGTGGAGGCAAAGTTGGATGTAGTTTTATGATTTCATGCACTACATGTTGTGAGGAGCTTAATGAACACACACACACTTCTTTATGTTCACATTATTTCTCTACCCCCTTTGGGGTTTAGTTTTCTTGCTTTTCTTCCATTTCCATTTGCACCTTAGTGTAGTTTAGTGTAACCAACCTTTCTTTCCTTCTTTTACCTCTCGCCTTCGCACAAACCAAGTGTCGACACACCTCCCAGTGGACGACCCGTATTTGCCACCGCTTCAACGCGGCCGTGCACTTGCGGTTAAATATAAAACGAGATCAATCACCACCCGCCTCCGATTTTGTTTCTGTTAGGTCTAGAGGGAAATGTTGGGCTGTCAGAGATGACTCCGGTGGTTGTGGGAGTGTGGTTGGCACGATATTGCGGTTTGTAGTCAGAGTTGAGGTCACGGGGGTGCTACTGCATTTGTGGCCGCGAGTTTGGGCCAACGTTTGAGCCGCGGCAACCCGGGGCTGGCCGCCCGGTCATGGGGTGGTGCGGGGCCAGAGGGCCGGCTGCCAGGGAGGTGCTGGATCGGTTGGGGTTGGGGGAGAAGGTTTGGGTAAATTGCATATTATCCATGAAATCTATGGTATTGTGTTGGTTGATTAATAATTGGATATTTTGTGGAAGAAATCTTGTGTTTTAATTGTATTTGATTTGTTCAGAATTGGTTGGGTTAGTTACAGAATAAATACAGAACTTTATAGTATTTGATTAAAGAATAGATAATTGGTTTAATTGCTGGAAATCCTGAAATGTGTTGTATTTGGTTTAATAGTTAATAACAGGATAAATTCCTTGAAAACTTTAGATTTGGTTGTAATTGCTTGATTAAGTAATAAATGGACTAATTGCTCTTTACCTTGAACTTGTGAGAATTTGGAAATTATAAGGAAACTTTAGGAGAATTACATTTATACCCTTGTACCTTGATTGTGGATTCTGAGCTACATTTTCTTCATGCTGCTTATTTGATTTTGTAGTTTGGTTCATGTTTATTGCTCTATATTAGTTTTGGGTTGTGTGACCCGTGTTGTGGCATTAATTGCATTTTTTCCTCCTTGTCTTGTGTGGTTGTGTGAGAGGTTCGTGAAATCGACTGTTTACCCATATTGTTGCGAGTAGTCGTTGGAGTGTTACTCACGGACTCGGACGTATGGTTGGGTAGTGAGGATGACGCGTGAGGCACGTATGACTAGATGTTAGGGTGTTTCCCTGGTTGGGGCGTTCCGGGATGGTTTACCAGAGTTATTACGAGTGACTGTTGGAACTAGGCTCGCAGGCTCGGGCGTTGTGGTTGGATTCCCGGAGCCGGGTTTCTCCCTTGTGTTGTTACGGTTCGGAAGGGTCCACCAACGTTGTGACGAGTGACCGTTAGGGAGCGTTGCTCACAGGCTCGGGCGTGTGGTAGGCTTCCGAAGCCGGTTGCGAAACTAGTCAGCTCACCAGCGTTGTGACGGGTGGTCGTTAGGGACCGTTGCTCACGGGCTCGGGCACGTGGTTGCAGTAGGGCGTTGCCTTGTGGGCCGGATGCTCGGTCTGGTCGAGGGTGCATGCTCGGCTTGGCTTGGTGCGTGGTTGCCTTGGGATGTGTGACAATTCTGCCGTGAGAGCGGGTCGAGTGTTGCCTTCTGGGTTGGATGCGCAGTGGGATTTGAGGTGCATGGTCGACCTTACTGGGCGCGTGACCGCCTTGGAACACGAGAGCAGTGTGAATCGTCAGGGACGGCTAGACCTTGTTCGGTGTCCGGTTGGGGTGGTGTACTGAGTCTTGATCTGAGACTCAGGCCTGGCTGTTCGTGTGCAGGTGGGACGCGGTAGGTGAGTGGAGGCGACTTGGGCATGGGACGCGTGGACTGGATCTGTTGAGCTCAGTGTCATGTATTTTTCCTACTCCTTTCCGTAGTTGTGTAGTAGGATTCAGAGTTCTTGTATTTTCCTTCCGCATTGTACTCTGGTGTTGTCACTTGATATATTTTAATTGAGGCCTCGAGTTGGTTATTTCAGTTAATGTTCCTTTTTTGCTTCCTTTTAGTGTTGTGATTATTGTTGTGTCACGAGTGCGGATTAGGGGTGTTACAATAGCATATGTTGCTAATCGAGTCAACTTCTGCAGTGCAAATCTACACACAAGCTATTAAAAATGGTATAATTTTATAAAACAAATATTAATTTTAGAACAAGTTAGAACCACAATATAAATTAAATATGACCGGCTTTCATCGTATTTCTTGCGCGATTAAGCAGACGTCTCAGATTATTTTTCAAAGGCAATTAGAGAGATACTACAACCACAATGCAAAATATTGCATCAGTATAAATCTAACTGTTTGATATTTCATTGATCTTGTAATCCTAATAGATGGCAGATTGCTTATGCATGATAGATTGGATATACATGACAGATTCATAGTTTTATGGATGAAAAGCCTTACGAAAGAAATGTTCACAAACCAAACTTGGTCTATAACAGTTGAAAGAACCAAAATACAAGACTACATAGCCATGCTAGTTATTATGAAGATAAACTATATTAACCCACCTATCTAGCATGAGGTAAAACAATATGGTAGGTAAAAGAAACGAAAATATCCCGAATTATTCTAGATGCAGATGAATACCATGTCAGACTTGAATCAATCATCGGGTGTGTGCAGCATTACCTTTGGATGTTTTTTACAATATCAATCGGGGGAGACTCGTGCTTTAGAACAATGGAAGAGATGATTATGCAATAGACAATTCGTGCTAATAACGTGTTGCAAAACAAACAAACCAAAGAGGAAAACATTGGGGAGGGGAGAGAGATATGCCTTTTCTTCGCTATATGCAAATTTGTACAATAGCCCCCTATATATAAGGTGAGGAGGTACTAGGAATTACAACCAAATAAATTGAATTACACCACTTTAATAAGAATACAATCTACTTAAATGGTGGCGGTTAAAGAAGATGAATCATCCCTATGACTTTGGATTTCATAACACCTAGAAAATTATTCTATCATGTTGAAAAAGTGTTCAAATTTTTTAAATTTAAAATGGATGATTTCTAAAAATAAGGGTAAGTAGAAAATGGTATTGGAGTTACCATTTTCTAGTTTTAAAATTTGTAACCCACTACCGGGTTTATATTTTGCCAATTATTTCCACAACTCTAAGATTTTGCCAATTTTATTATTTTTTCATCATTATTTTGAAAAAACTCCTTTTATATATTCACCCTCCCTCTCCAGATAGCTCATCAATCTGCCTACATAAATGGAAAAAATAAGAACATGCATTCACACATAGGCAAAAGAAGGTGTAAGTAGGTTAGAACACATGTATATGTTGATCAAGAAAAGAACTCAAAGGAGATTAAAGAAGTTCTAAAGGTAGAGTGGACAATGCATATGTAACAAGCCAAGCTATGGACGTATGGAAAGAAAACTATGAATATCTAGAACTATACAATTTCTAGAGAAATGCGTGAGAGTAAGCATTTTCCAATTCATCTCCCCCTAACAATAATCCACTCAACTAGGTAACAATGTTTCCTTATCTCAATATCAACTAAAGGTGGGCTATAGCTATAGGCACTAGTTCAGAATAGTCTTTACTCGTCGCCCAATAGATGTCAGTTGTTATAACAGCCGACGTCTAGTTTGGCGAAGATAGTATAGACGTCGGTCGTTACCAAGGCTAGCATCTATGGGGTACTATAGACGTTGGGTGTTGGAATACTCATTGCATCGGACGTCTATACATTATTGACGTCGACCTATAGACGTTGGTTGTTGGAATACCCATTACATCTGACGTCTATACCCTATAGATGTCAACCTATAGACGTCGGATGTTATAGACAACTGACGTCTATACCCCTATGCATATAGACGTCGGATGTGATCGACGACCGACGTCTATAGGTCTTAAAGAAATCGAACAGTTGCATTTTCTGTCATTCATTCCAGACGAAACCAACCAAACCCTAGTCGTTCCGCGACCGAACCCTCCTCTGTGACCGATCTCCGACCGATCTGCAGCAATCTCCGGCACTGCAGCTACGTCCCAACCTCTCCTCCCATTCTCCGACCCTCTCCTCCGTCTTCCTTCGTCTTCCTCTACATCCATAACCACCGTAAGAGTTTCGTTTAGTTTTGGTTGGTTTAGTTTCGGATTTTTGGTGGAGTAATGATTTTTTTTCTTTCTTGGTAAACTTCTCCTCTCGTTCGAATCCAACATTTCGATTTTTGTTCGTATTTTGAATGGGGTTGGACAAGCGGATGGCTAAGAACGCCGTCATCAACAACAAGGTCACCATCAACCTTTCCGCCGTCGAGTGACTCACATTTGTCGGATTTGATTTGATGGGTTTTCCGAAAATTCGCGTGTTGATGATGTTTGTGGATTTAGGTGCTTGGGATTGATTGTGTTTGTGTTTTTCTGGATTTTTAGTTTGGAATTGTGGATTCATGTGGACTAGAAGTGGGTTTTGGCAAAATGGACGTGTTGTGTGTTCTCCCAAGTTTGTTGTCATCTTTGATTTGGGAATATGATTTGGAATAAAGACACAAAACAAACAAATATTAGCTTTAACTTAGTAAGAGTTCATTATCTAGTTAATTGTGTGAAATTGATTTTTTGGCATATCGGATTTGGTGTTGGTTATTTATGATTTGTTTGAGGTCTTGTGTTGGTTGAAAATCATTTAGTTTGTGATTAAATGCATGGTTTGTTGTTGTTGTATGTGGTTTATGTGTTGTCTGATTATTCAATTACCAGTCAAATGTGGTTTACAGATCTATCTATATTTGGCAGATTCGAGGGAGGACACACGTTTGAGAAGAAGGAGGATGCGCGTTTGCTGGTTCGTGATTCCACTCATTTTGTCCCTTAGTTTGAATTGTTGTTAGTAATTTTTCCGTTGTGTGTTTAAAACTAATACATTCTAATATGTTTGGAAGAAATATAATTATATAAGTAATAAATTGTATATTTCTGTCCACTTAGTTATGTATTTGTCAATAATCGTTGTTAATGGAATTTGTTGGTAGCTTGCTCATGAGATAACATGTAGTAAGGACTAGACTTTAGCTATTTATTCTTTAATCAAGAAGTCAATTTTGTTATGTGGAAAATGTAAACATATGACTAAATGTAAACATGTGTTGTGTTGAAGTTTGAGGGGTTTGGATGTAGTGTGTTTTTGATGAATGGGGTACAATTGAGATCAAGTTTATATCGTGTACTGTTATAAAATTTTCTTGTTATTTCCAGGATTGAAGACTTTTACATAGCAAATTTTAGGGGTGGTTCTGCCAAAATTTAAAAAAATATAATCTCAATTGTTATTAATAACATGATTTTTTAAAATAATAACTTAAATTTTATATTAAAAGGAATATAACTTAGATCATGTAAAAAATATATGTTTAATTAGTTTATTGAGTTCATACATTTATTTATGTTTATTAATGTTTAGCTTAGTTAAATGTTTATTTATTTATGTTTATTTATGCTTAAAACAATTTATTTTATTTAGTTAACTCATTGCCCCCATTAAGCAACTTGACCTTTAATAACCTAAAAGAAAAGATTAGACAATATTGCTAAGTCATTCATCATATAGGATTTGCATTCATCGTATTTATTTTTTGTTTACAATTTTTGTCGTAGATTGCTGGCGTAAGGTATGTAATCTCTTTCACTCATCATTCATTAGAAAGCACGCATTAGTTAGTAGGACTTGCATTGGTACAAGAGTGAGGTGAGTGTTTGTTTAGTGTGTTGTTTGTTAGATTAAGGTATGAAAAACACTTAGGGGGCAGTCACCTATAGGAGATGATGTGGGGGATTTCATCACCCTTTCCTTGGCCCATAAAGCACTTAATAAAAGAGCATTAATAAAATCAATAAGACATTGGCCCCTAGGATTTCCGGACGCATTAATGAGAGGAAACCGTTTAAGACCGTTATGGCCTGAACGTCGTTACCCATCTAGTCTCCCCGAGATTTTAGGAACCTCCGGCTTCTTGATTTCCTACATATTAGTGGTCCTCGATGTTTGAGACCGTTTCAGCCTGAACGTCATTGCCCATCTAGTCTCCCTTAGATATTAGGGACCTCCGGGTTCACGATTTCCTACAGACTAGTGGTCATCGGTTGGACCTCGAAGTTAGGCGTCGTCTATTACTAAGGATCTATAGTGGACTTTAGGCTTGTTTTGGCCTTGATTGCTTAGTTAGGTTTCTAACCTTCCTTTTTCTCATGCTAGATCAAGGACATCATCACCTCTCCTCTGAGTCATTCTTTTATCATCTTAATGTCTCCGAATCTTCTCATCTACGAGCACATTTATTTAAATTGAAATTTTATTTATTTCATCCAACTATCATTTTTGTTAATGTTTAGATTGAAACGGATCGAGAGTGTATTGTTTCAAACAGATTGAGTGATGAGTATGAGAACATAGTGAATATGTTCTTAGAGGTTGCCAAAAGACATTCCAAAAAATGAAAGATAGCAACATGGCGTATTGTCCGTGCAATAAGTGTCATAATAAGTTAGTGCTGACTTTTCGGAAAATGAAAGATCATTTGTTTGAGAAATGTTTCGACCCAAATTACAAACGGTGGATATGGCACGGTGAAAATGAATCATTTAGTCATTCCAAGAATGATGGAGAAGACATTAGTGTGGAAGATCACTTAGAGGAAATGGTTCAGGATATGGTTGAAATGTTTTCATCGAACCCCGATTTACTTGGTAGTTTGTTGAGTGACAATGAGAAGTCATTGTATAAGAGTTTTACGAAATTCACTAGATTGTCAGCGGTGTTGAAGTTGTACAATTTAAAAGCTGGAAATGGTTGGTCCGATGTCAGTTTCACATCAATGTTGAAGTTATTGAAAGAGATGCTTCCAGATGATAATGAGTTGCCAGATAGAACTTATGATGCTAAGAAAGTGTTCTGTCATATGGGAATGGAATATAGGAAGATACATGCATGCCCGAATGATTGTATATTGTATAGGGGTGAGTTTGGAAATTTACATTCCTGTCCCAGGTGTAATGTTTCACGATACAAAATAAAACGTAGTGGACCAAACCACAATGAAGAGGCTGATGAGATGAAAATCAAAGGACTTCTTGCTAAGATTTTGTGGTATCTTCCGATAATACCAAGGCTTAAATGTTTGTTTGTGGGTAAGGAGGATTCCAAGAACATGACATGGCATGCTAATCATGAGAAACCAAATGATCAGTTGCTACGTCACCCTGCAGATTCACCTCAGTTGAAAAAAGTAGATTTCGACTTTCCTGTGTTTGGTGAACAATCCATAAATGTACAATCTGCCCTCCTGGTTATGCATGAAACGCAAATATATTATGTTGTCTTTAATGATTTCTGGTCTGAAACAACCTGGAAACGAAATCGATATGTATTTTAGACCCTTAATTGATGACCTAAAGAGATTGTGGGATGACTGAGAGCCATTTTTTGATTCTTAACGTCAGGAATCATTCCTAATGCGGGAATTATATTTTGCACAATTAATGACTTTCCAGCTTATGGTAATCTGTATGGATATTGACTCAAAGGTCATAAAGCTTGTCCAATTTGCGAAGAAAATACATGCTCTTTGCAACTAGTTAATGGTTCTAAGACAGTCTATCTTGGTCATTGGAGATTTTACTGAAATCCCACCCCTATCGTAGGTTGAAGAAGGCATTTAACGGAAAGCAAGAGTTTAAGAATCCGCCAGTTGAAATCAGCGTCGAGAAGGTGTACGAACGTGTAACGAACATTGAATGTGAATTTGGAAAACCATACACACGAGCAAACGACAAAAGTCGTTCGAAAAAAAAATCAATATTTTTTGATCTCCCTTACTAGAAAACATTAGAAGTTAGACATTGTATTGATGTGATGCACGTAGAGAAAAATGTTTGTGATAGTCTCGTTGGCACTCTGTTGAACATACCTGGTGAAACCAAAGATGGATATAATGCAAGACTTGATCTTGTTGATCTTGGTATACGAGCAATGTTGGCACCAAAGAAGAAAGGAGACAGGAATTAGTTACCTTCAGCTAGTTATACATTGTCTAGAAAGGAGAAACAAATTCTCTGTCAGTGTTTGCACGATGTAAGGGTTCCCCAAGGTTATTCTTCAAATATCAGTAGTATTGTTGTTATGAAGGATTTGAAACTTGTGGGGATGAAGTCTCATGATTGTCACACTTTAATGCAACAAATGTTACCTGTAGCACTGAGATCCATATTATCGAAAGATGTTAGACATGCAATAATAAAGTTGTGTTTCTTTTTTAATATGATTTGCAGTAAAGTGGTCGATCCCATGCAGTTAGATAAGTTGCAGAATGAAATTGTGGTGACATTATTTCAGTTGGAGATGTTCTTTCCCCATGCTTTTTTTGACATTATGATTCATCTAGTTATTCATTTCGTTAGAGAAGTTAAATTGTGTGGACCAGTTTTTTGAAGGTGGATGTATCCTTTCGAGCGTTATATGAAAGTGTTGAAAGGTTATTGTAAAAATCGTCAAAGACCAGATACTAGTATTGTTGAAGGATACATAGTTGAGGTGGTTATCGTGTTTTGCACTGGATACCTAGCAAACACCAAAAATGTTGGACTTCCGTAGAATCATCATGATAAACGTACCGATGGTAAAGGGACACGTGGGATGAAAATGTTAAATCCAAATGGCGAGGACTTAAAGACAGTATATTTTTATGTGTTGTGCAATTCTAATGAAGTTCAACCTTACCTAAATGAACACATGAAGTTTCTAAAGGAAAGAAATCCATTGTGGAGTGATCAACAAGTAATAAATAGTCACAATAAAAATTTCATCTCTTGGCTCAAAAATCTGGCTTACAAGCGTGATGTTTCTGAGACAATACAATGGTTGGCCTACGGTCCGCATTCTGTTGTTATAAGTTACAGTGGTTATGATATCAATGGATATTCTTTCTACACAGTCTGTGAAGATGCGAAAAAGTGATGTTTAGAACAGTGGCATGACATTAATAGCGGAGTCTTTGCATGTGTCTAGTTCTAAAGACAAGAATCTTGTATACGCCGACATGTCCTATTACGGTGTAATTGAAGACATATGGGAGCTAGACTTTGTTAAATTCAAAGTACATGTATTTAGATGCAAGTGGGCTGATAATAAAAGTGGAGTTCGAGTGGATGACTATGGGTTCACTTTAATTGATTATTCAAAAAAAGGGTATAAAGGAGAACCTTTTATTCTTGCTTCCCAAGCGAAATAAGTCTTCTATGTGGCTGATCCATATGATAAGAAATGGGAAGTAATTCTGGAAGGGAAGAAAAAAATTGTATCAGATGATAGTCAGATCGAGTATGAAGGGACACAACCTTTCTCTAAGCAAGCACCTGAGTTGAACTCAGTAGACGAAGAAATAAATGTTGAGACTTGTATGTTTAGATGAAAAAATAAAATTGCTCTGAATAAACAAGAGGCAATTGACTCCGGTATGAGTGAGGAGCAAGCAAGTAACCTATCTCCTCCTTCTCCCGTAGCTCGTTGTGATTCTTGGAAGAGAGCGAGAGTAAACTCCAGAGGAGAGTACGTCATAGACGAGTCGCAAGCGATCGGCTCGAAGATAGTAAGTTGCATCACTTATATATGTTATTAATTCAGATTCAGTAATTTTATATTTTTCAA
Organism: Triglochin maritima; assembly: GCA_963682175.1. Taxonomy (NCBI): domain Eukaryota; kingdom Viridiplantae; phylum Streptophyta; class Magnoliopsida; order Alismatales; family Juncaginaceae; genus Triglochin; species Triglochin maritima. Next base: position 10,702,214 of record OY821793.1, on the reverse strand, counting down.
TTGTTGGTAAATATTTTTTTAAACTTTAGGTCTCTCTGAAGTTGAGAGAATCTCGAGGAGAGTTTGCTTCCGATGGTCGGAATGATATTCTATGCGAGGCCTTGGGAAACGAAGAAGACCCCCGATCGTGTGCGAGTGCGACAATATTATCGAAAGACTCAATGGTCTACTTCGTCGACTAGTCATACCAAATGCCAACAAGAGATCGCAGATTTGAAGAATACGTTGCAACTTGTTTTGGGAAGATTGGATCGTGATTTGCCTACTTCTCCTACCCATCGTAGGACCGGTTCATTGCCGAAAATCACTCCTCCAGTGCAGCCAGTTTTCCACCCTGATCGACGATATGATTTTGTGGCTCATTCTCGGGAATTGGCCATCGTCGGCGATCCCTTGTTTGGAATGTTTGCGGATGGATCTAGATGTGCTTTATTTGTCGAAGACCTTGACCGAAGAATGGTGGGACACGGGAAAGTTTATAACATCTCCAAACACCACTTCATAGAGATGGGAGAGGGAGAAGTGAAGGTTGCAGTTGGGAGTTGCTTAGATGTTGGTGCTTTGGTGCCATTTCCAGAAGAAGAGATTGTTACACTCGGCGATGCTATCGGTGGGTTCGTGAGGTGGCCTAGTTATTTAGTAGAGCTAAACGACAAACATGAGGTATAGTTTAATTTTGAAAGACTTTAAACTTCAAATTTGTTAACAATTGTATTTTAACGGTTGTATATATATATGTAAGGTGTCAAGCCCCCAGAGCAAAGGGTCAAATAACCAATCTCCGATCAACATTAATTTGCTTCCAAGTAGGTGCAAAATGTTGTATCAATGTATGGTAGGTAGGGAAGCACAATACTTAAGTAGCTCGGAGTTGGAGGAGGGGGATAATGGGTTGCCTCCAGCTTTGTACGTCACGAAAGAGGATATCATGCAGTTCTTGGCAATGGATTCATTTTGTATTATCATTATCGACATGCAAGTGAAGTAAGTGTTTTCTTTGGTATACAAAGAAATGTATTGAATAATTTTATTGAAACTGTAATAAAGTATAATTTTTACTCTTCTAGACATCTTTATGACGCCAGAAGGGCAGTCTTTTCCGACGATCAAGTATTTCGATTTATCAGTCCATCAACATATATATACGGGAATGACGATAAATCGGGCCAGCTTGGGACTCTCATGAAAGAAGAAAACCAAATATATTATCTGCTCCCTTATCATGAGAGGTAAACTTTGTAATTCAAAGTGGAATTTTATTTTGTAATAAGTTTCTAATTCTATAACAGGGCTCATTGGATGCTTGTCGTTGTATGCCCCACGACTAATTCGGCATATTGGTTTGATCCGTTGGGGTCGAATAAACAAGGGACTCAATAAAGAAACTTCTAAATTTGCAAGTTCGTTTTAGTTATTGTATTTGTAATTCGGGGATTTTTATTAGTATTATTGAATGAAGGTTTAACTTCTGCTACTCATTGCAATTAAGGTTTACAGAGCTATAGGTGGCAGGAGAATAACCACAAAAGCAAGAATAACATGGCATGGAATGAGAGTACATTCTCTCCCATTTTTGTTAATTAAGTTAGGAACATATATTTAGCGAATTTCTATGTTTGTAGTACCGGAAGAAGGTTGGAAATACGGAATGTGGTTGCTACGTGATGAGATACATGGAGGAAATCCTCGAATTGGCAACTCAAGACGTATGCCTATCCGAGGTAATATAGATCGTTATTCACTTGTATAGTTGTAGTTTCAATATTTAGTTATTAAATTTTTTACTTGTATTTTGATAGGTCTTCCCAAAAAGTAGTGATCCCTTCTCGCAACAGGAGCTCGATTCAACTCGCGACCGATGGGCTCGCTATTTTATCAGAAACATGTTGATGAACTAAGAGGTTCTCCTATCACTAGCATTTTTTTGTAATTTAGTTAACAAGTTCACTTGTATTACAAACCTACAATTTAAGGCTTAATATAATCACCTCATTTTTAGAATGAATGCTAATTATTTATGTATGAATTAATTCCAAGTGTGTTGAATGATTGTGCATGGTTGTATGTTTGTGTTTGTGCATGTATGGTTGTATGTTTGTGTTTGTGCATGTATGCTTATGTGTTTGTGCTTGTATGTCATGTGGATGAAAGTGTGTGAGTATTTGTGAACTGATGTGAATTAAATTTATACCGCAAGTGCACGGCGTCAATGAAGACGTGGCAAATACGGGTCGAACACAAGGAGGGAGAGATTTGTTATTAGTGTGATTTCGATTGGGGAAAAGAAGGAGAGAAGAATAGATTGGATTTTGAGATTTTTGGGTTTTAATTATCTAAAGCAAGAAACAAGAACAATTAAAACTAAAAGAAGAACAAAGAAGTGAATTCCGTTGGGTGGAGGTTTAGATTTAGGGTTTAGATTAGAGAATTCAGAAACTTATAAGAAATCATGTTAGTTATGAAGCATTACATGATAAATGATTTAACATAAACTCAAGTAATCAAAATATACTAATCACGAACTTAAAATAATAACATTCATTCATCTTCTCTTCACCCTAAATCCGTCACCTCCACCCTTTGGAAAGAGTTAGAAACTCATAGAGGGAGGAAGAAGGGGTCCTAGAGGAATTACAAAAGAAAACATAAAAACACAAGAAATAAAAGACAGAATTTTATTAAACGATAAAAACAACGACTAAAAACTAGGTCTAAGGCCAAGGACCCTTCTAACATCGTTCTCGGGGCTATTTATAGTTGTTACAAGAGACGACTGGACAAAAGTATAGAATTGGATAGTACACGTGTCCAGACACGACTGGACAAAAGTTGGGCACACGGATCGACTCTGGTGCGGCGGAATCGCCGCATGGCATGTGTAATGTGCGGCGGAAACGCCGCACATATTGCTCTGATTTTGTCCGGATTTTGGTTGAATGTTTATGGTATGATTTGATCCTCCTTTGCGCGTCTGGATTGATTCTTTCCATTCTTTTGAGCTCCGGATTAATTCCTTCATATATTTGGAGATCCACATTGATTTTTCTTTAGATTTTCTCCAAGATAATAAAAGCTACTTGTGATTTGCAATTAGGTCCTTGACTTTTTGCAATTAAGTCCCCGGCTACTTTTGTGTTTAAGTCCTTGTTCTTTTCGTAATTAGGTCTTGAATGCTTTTATGCTTGGATACATTTCCATTCGTAACCCGATAATCTTGAGCTTGGTCTTTATGATAGAAATGAGTCTTTTGCACGCGTTTATGCTCGGGATGTGGGTAATTTGCATTCAGGTCCCTGTATTCTGTAAATAAGACTAAACACATACCTTAGTAGAATTTATTGATGTAAAAGTAATCTAAATGAAAGACATATGATGCAATGTATGCAATGCATCATGAACGAATTTCGTGCAGGTTGTATGTACACGAATACGATGACTAAATACAACTTTGCAGGATGCTATTTTTTTGTCCAGGTTTAAGAATAGACGTCGGATGTTTGTATCCGCCGACGTTTATGTCTCTGAAGAAAGGAATAGACGTCACTTGTGTATAATCCAACGTCTATTATTTAGGAATAGACGTCGTCTGTTATTTCACCGTCGTCTATACCTAAAGAATAGACGTCGGTCCTATATAAGGGCCGACGTCTATTCTTTAAGTATAGACGTCGGCTGATACATACAGTTGATGTCTATTAGGAATAGACGTCCGATTATACATAGCTGACGTCTACGTATAGATGACGTACACATAGACCTCGGATTGGGGAATGTGATAGCCGACATATATACCGCCGTACATTCGACGTATATTCTCTTTTCTGTAGTAGTGAGTGATGTTGAATGGGCTGTAAATTTGAAGAATATAAGTCTACATTTAGCTATGCTTTCTTTCTTTACAATGGATTGTTTTTGTGGTTTATCAACAAACACGCATGTATCTATCTCCATGACAGAAACAAATTATGTCTCATTGCTCTGCAATAGTGAAAGTGGTCTTTTGGATTAGATGGTTCCAATGATTACAGGAGTCGTAGCAATGTCTAGTGTTAGACCCTAACCCTTGCTTCGGGATTAATTCCGGGTTTAGTGGGTTTTGCATGGGGAAGGAGGGACGGGAATAGTGGAGGACTGTGTGGTGTGATGGAATAGGGGGTGTAGGGTGATGGGTTGGGTTGGGTTTTGTGCTGATGGATGGAGAGAAAACCACACCCATCTCTCTCTCACTCTTGCATTCTCTCACTTTCTCTCTTCGTTTCCGACGACGAGAGGTGGTGGGGGCAACTCCGGCGGGTGGTATCGAGCATGGTGTTGCGGAGACGCGGATGTGAGTGGTAGACTTTTGGTAGACCGAACCTATTGGGGACGGTCGACCGGTTAGGCTTTTTTGGTCGACCGTTTGTGTGTAAAACTGAATTCGTGGTCCTTGTGTTGTGTCAACTGTATCCACAGAAATCCGTGTCCTCGCTTAGAGCGTGAGCCCGGAGGTGACGGCGGGTACGTGCTCGTGCCTGCCCAGGGACCGTCGTGTGGAAGAGTGTGGACACTTGGGTTGCGCCACCTCCGTGATGGACCGTGGTGTGACGTGTAGTTACTTGACTCTCTGTAGAGTAGCAGACCTGAGGGATCGCGGATCCCAATGCGTGTTGACGCATGGCTCGTGGAGCATGATGACCCTGCTGACTACGGTCTGGACCCATCCGACCGTAGTGTCGGACGTATGTTGTACCGCCGAGGTTGTGCCGACGATGCCACCGAGTTTTTTGCCGACGATGTTCTGGTTTGTGGTTGTGTCGTCTGATGTTGTACCGGATGTATGTTGTACCGTTGATGTTGTGCCGGCGATGCCACCGATGTTTATTCCGGTGATGATCCCAGATTGGGCACCTATCTTGGGAAGTTGACCGACCGGGCTACCGCTCCGTCGAGGTGGTGTAGACCACGTGTTACATTACGCGGAAGTGCAGACGCCCCTCACCGATCCCTTTGGCTCGAGTAGTCGCGTGTGGGGTTGCACCGCGTACTGTCCGTAAGACCATATGTGCCAATGATAGGTTTCCGAGAGAGACCCGTTGTTGTTGCTGGACTGATGTCTTTGTTGACCCTTGAGGGTCCTTGTGTTGTTTGACTGAGGTCCCGTTTACCCTTGGAGGGATTTGCTGCATTGCAGACATTGATAGGACATGCTACTAGTATGATAGGTTCATTTACCGTACTATTGCATTCATATAGGCGTGTTTGGGATACGAGGTTTCTTAATGGAAACTCAGGCATCGTTGTTTGATTCATGTTTCAGGACCGTAGTAGGTTCTGTTGGGTGGTGACAGCGAATGATTGACATCATTTCATGCTTATATTTGTATGTTATATCCATTATCTTTTACCTAAACAATGCTATGTTACGAAGTTTATGTTTAGTTTTCAGGAATAAATAGGTTTGAAGAGATAAAACATAAAAGAACCCAAAAGCTGGGAAAAAGGACTGAATTGTGAGATCTGGGGGCTAAGATGCAAGGGAGAAGGACCTCAATGTAAGACAGACGGACCTAATAGCAAAACAGAGTACTCCACACCATCATGAGGAGTATTTTAGCAATTCGATTCGGGTCGGAGCTCCAACAAACCAAGTGAATGCATCCAAGACCAGCAAATATACCAAGAAAAGCCCACAACAAAATTTAGCAGGATTTGAACCATATAGACCGCCAATTGGCGGTCCAAGACCGCTAAGTGGAGGTCCATTTTGGCCGAAATCCGCTAAAATTTCTCCGGCACATGTATTAGAGGATGTTTAGGCTATTTTTGGTATTTGTTTAGTCCCACATCGGGGGATTGTCCCGGTTTGCCTTTTTCCATGGCTATAAATGGAACTCTTCACCTTCCATTGTAATCACTCCATATATTAAGTGGCTATTCTTCCTACTAGAAGTGAGGCCTTGAAGCACACACTAAAGTAGGAGGATGCTACTTTTAATGTGAGTCATTTTAATACAAGTTTTCTTTATTATGTTGTTTGTTTTATGTTTCTTGTTTTGCTTTGCTTAATCTCATTTCATTAGTTTTATTAGCTTAGTTAATATGCTTTCTTTGTTTAGTTTAATAATTAGTGTAATGTTTAGTGAGTTGTTCCATCCCCTTTGGTGGGTGGAGTAGATGTACATACATGCAAATGAGAATGGATTGAATGCTTTATTTCCAATGTGTTGATAAAACATGAAAGTATGCTTGCTTGTTTAGGATAGAATTTAAAACTTGATGAGTTTTGCCAAAATAATTAGACACCTCTCATGCCTGTTTAGGTTCTGAAATAAACATCTTGCATATGTAAATGTTAATCAACTAAGTTGGTGAATAGATTGATAGGTTTTGCCACAACATTTAGACACTTCCTATGCATGATAACACCACCTTAATTTGTGCTTAAAGAATGTGTTCAACACCCACCTCTTTGCTTGTGTGCACTCACTCCACCCTGCAGGGGTTCTTCCACTTCTGAATTCCAGCACTCTTCTTTTGTTCTTAGTTAAGTTTTAGTTAATCGTTTGCTGCTTTCTTTCGCAATTCGTATTTCGTAGTGTAGTGTAGCGTGCAGTAGCATAAACAACTCTCTTCTCCATATTTTTGCCACTTGATTTCGTGCAAACGAGAGACTGCTCACCTCCCTGAGGACGACCCGTACTTGCCACCGCTTCAACGCGGCCGTGCACTTGCGGTTTAAATAAAACGTTCAACAAGTTTTTGGCGCCGTTGCCGGGGAGGTGCCAGTCCAGACTCTTGTTTGGACGATTCGAGTGGATTTATTTTTTTTCTTGTAGTTTTCTTTGTTTCAGGAGACTCACATTGAGAAGGGGAGGCATCTGGTGAAGTTTGGAGGCGGTCTGAGAGAAGAAGACCGCCAATCAGTGGTCTACAACCGCGAACTGGCGGTCTGGTTGTTTCATTTCTCCTCTAAATTTTTGTGGAGTATTTGTTTATCTGATATAGTGATCGGGGACTCGATTGGGTATGTTTTGACTTATAGTTTGTCCCGAGATCAATAATCAAACCTCCTTTAAGCAACTTGGACCCCAAAACTCAAAGCAAAAGATTAGGCATTCTTGTTGTTTTGGTCATGCATCATGTATGTGACATAGGCATTTAGATTGTCTTCTATCTTAGCTTTATTTTCTGTTACTGAGAGCTGGCGTGAGGTACACACCTTCTACTCTCACTCATGCATTTCGTATGAACATGCATTAGTTAGTAGGAAGTGCATTGAAACAAATGTGAGTTGAGCGTTTCTTTGGAGAGTTGATTGCTAGATTATGACTCCAAAACACTACTAAGGAGGGGTTGTCCCATAAAAGATAAGGTGGGGGATTTCTTCACCCTTTCCTTCGCCCCAAAAACCACACTAATCAAGAGCCTAATTTTAAAATCAAGTAGACATTGGCCTTAAGGAATTCGGACGCATTAGGAGAGTGATCCGGTCCCGACCATCATAACCTGATCGCCGTTGCCCACTTTGTCGATAGTAGGAGAGACAAGATCTCCGGATCTTGACTCACTTGCTGGGCTTTGTGGTCCTCATCGTAGGGAGGTGAGGCGTCTTGAGGCCGTGTGACCTCGTAGTTAGGCGTCGTCTAGCTGTAAGGACCTATAGCGACCTTAGGATTGCTTGATCCTTGTTTGCTTGTGTGCTTCTACCTATACCCATCCGCCGTAGCATAAGGACTTCTTCCCTTCTCTTCTGAGTCATTCTTTCTCTCCTGTGTTCCCCCGTCTTCTACTCTACGCACATTGTTTGAAAAAAAGGGTTTTGGTTTGTGTGCGTGCACCTTTGTGTATGCTTTCGTGGACATGATACGAGAGGGGTCGTTTGACGAGGAGCGTTGTCAATCCGGCTTCGGTCTTCGATTTCTCGACACCTTCCTCCTCTCCTGTCGCACGCAGTCCTGGTTCAATGGCTGCTAATTTCCGTGAGGACGAGAAGTTGCTGGACCCATCTGCTCCACCAGTGCTTCCAGTTGTCGTTCCCATACCTCTACGTGATCGATGCTACCCGGGCCGTACGGCTCTACCCTCATGCATCATTTTACCAGAGGCTAATGGGAACCATTTTGAGGTTAAGCCTCAGTTTATTTCCATGCTCCCTCGCTTCACTGGGAAGGGTGACCCCTACATCTTTCTCAGGGAATTTGAGGAGGTTTGTGTTATGTTCAAGCTGCAACAACTTAGCACAGACTGCATCCATCTTAGGCTTGTCCCCTTTGCGCTGAAGGATCATGCCAAGAAGTGGTTGTACAGCAACCAGACGAATGCCTTTAGGACTTGGTATAAGTTTCATCTGCATTCCTCAAGAAATACTTTCCAAATCATCGGACTCAAAAATTGAGGAACGAAATCAATTCGTTCTATCAACATGAGACCAAACCATTTCATGCATATCTAGAGAGGTTCAAAGAGATACTATTCTCATGCCCTCACCATGGCATTGAGTTGTGACGTCTTTGTCAGATTGTGTACGAGGGTCTTCACATCCCGTCCCGAACGCTCCTTGAGTCCATGTGTCAAGGAGAGTTCTTTGGAAAAGATGAAAGGGAGGCATGGGCCTTCCTAGAAGACCTCGCTGAGAAAACCATGCAATGGGAGAGTGTGAGGGAACCACCTGCATTATCTAGCATAGGAGCAAGGATCACGAATGCAAACTCGACTAGATCGGGTGCCGCATTTGTTGTCGATACCACTACGGCCAACGAGGCGCGCATGGCGGCCTTAATGCGCTGTGTGGATTCGATTGAGCTCCAAAACCAACAAGGTGCACCTCACATGTCCACATCTGGTCTAGTTCCCTGTCATTCATGTGGTAGGATAGGTCATGTAGGAAGCGAGTGTGAGTCCATTCCTCCTGAGATGGAGCGTGTCAACGCCATCTATGATAGAGCCAGGAAGGACCCATACTCATCATCTTATAACCCTGGATGAAGGAACCACCCCAATTCTTCTTGGAACCAAACTAATACCCCGGGTGGTCCTTCAAACTCCTCTAGACCACATTACCAATCGCATCAACCTCCCATGCATGCACATTCCTATCAGCCACCCCAAGCACAAACCACCAATCAATCGGGTTTCCCAAATTCCAATAATATGGAAACCCGATTCAATTCGCTTGAGACCTTGACTCGTGGACTTGAAAACTCAATGAAATTTTTTTATGTCAACCACGAGTCAAGTTCTCACTTCAAATCAGCAGACCGTGAAATCTCTAGAGCTTCAGATGGGCCAATTGGCTCAGTCTGTACATGAAAGAGAGAGAGGGTTTTTTTCCTACCCAGCCTGAGGCTAAGCCCCGTATGTACCAACAACAACACATGCAAAATGAGAATGTGGTACCTCGGGCGAGGCAAGTGAACCATGTGGAGGAACTTGTTCACCATGTCAATGTCATTGTTACCTTAAGGAATGGAAAACAGGTTGACAATCACATTTCCTTGCCACACCCACCACCATCTATGCAGCCCCTCAGTGGGAATGGTGGTGAAGAAGAGGCTGAGGGTGAGGGTAATACACCAACGCTTCTTTCTTCTCAGGCACCGCAGAAAACCTACCTGTCAAAAGCTCCCTATCCAAGTAGGTTAACCCAAAAGCAGAGAGACAACATGGACAAGATATTAGAGGTGTTTAAGCAAGTAAAGGTTAACATCCCCTTGTTGGATGTCATCCAACAAATACCTCAATATGCCAAAGTGTTGAAGGATCTCTGCACAACCAAGAGGAAGAGCAATGTTCCTAAGAAAGCATTCTTGGCTGCAAATATCAGCTCACTTTTGTCCAATCCCACCTACACAAAATACAAGGACCATGGGTGTCCTACTATTCAGTGTACGATAGGGGACACTAGAATGAGCAATGTTTTGCTTGATTTAGGATCAGCGGTCAACCTCCTCCCATTCTCTGTTTATCAATAGTTGAACTTGGGATAATTGAAACCAACTAAGATCACCCTTCAATTGGCGGATAGATCCATTCGTATTCCCATGGAGATTATCGAGGACATGCTTATCAAAGTTGGAGATTTTATATTTCCAGTCGATTTTGTTGTCCTCGATACCAATCCTATTGCGAACACCCACTCTCAAATACCTTTGATTTTGGGTATACCATTTCTGGCAACCTCCAATGCGTTGCCTTATTGTAGAAATGGTCTCATGAAGCTCTCATTCGGTAACATGAGTGTCGAGTTTCATGTGTTCAACTCTGGTAGGCAACAGGAACCGATGGATGAACCTTTAAATCTAAATCTCATCCGCCAATTGGAGAAAGCACCACAAAATCAACGAACACCCCTAACCCCAATGCAACCCGTTGAGAATGTTCGTGGACCCAACGAAAACTCATTGCCTGTCTTTGCAATGCAACAGAGTGAGCTGGCCTCGAACATGAATGTCCAAAGGGAGTGTTCGTTGCATGATTCAGTTGCGAGTACTAGTGAGAGTGAGACACCTCATCATATGCATATAACAGAAGGTGTCTCTATCTCATGTCCCGTGACCATTGAGCCATTTGAGCTTCATCTTGACTCCAACAAGGACCCACCTATGACCGAGCTTATGCTTGATGATCTAAATGATGGTGGGAGGTCCTTGTTGGATGACTTGGGGAGAAGCCCCATTCTTAGTGATGCAGGTCTGCTGCATCCATCGAATGAGCTTGAGGAACTCATCCCGATGCACCCGCCTATTGGTTGGAGGGTTTTGTTCGATGAGCAACTAAACCCTAGTAAGGCAATACAACTTCATTCTTTGTTACCACACCCAACCAATATCATGAGGGGTTCAAGCCTTTCAGCTTTGACCTTTCACCCCTCATGACTCCTCAGAGTACCAGTGAAGTTTGCCCATCTCGGCAAGTCTCTGGTCCTCATGACTTGATTTTCTCATTTGATGTTCCTTGACCAAATGATTATGAGAATATCATTGCTGCTGTATATATCATGTTCAAAACCAAAAAAGGGTAATAAAAGATTCCTTCAGTGAGCATCGATTGTTGTGGGCCCCAACCCTTTGTGTACTTGGGCCCAATTTCTTCACGTATTTATCTCCCTTCTTCAGCTTCTCACAGGTTTTGAGGGAATTTGGGTTTGTGTCCATCAACATGACCCTAAACGTCCCTTTGTACTTCATGTTGGTGAGATCTTTCCTTTTTCATGCATAAATCCATGTGGTATAAAGCTCACATTCATTGAGGACAATGCATAAAGTTGGTGTGGGGCATGCTTTACGTGTGTACATAGTCGACTCTTTTCTTTTGATTTTTGTTTTCTTTTGTGTGCATTGTTAGGGTCATGTTAGTGTGCCGCATTTAATATCGATATATCTGCTTCCCATGATCATTGGGTGACTTGTCTTCTTTTGCTTGCCTAGTTCTTTAAAAGTTTCACATTTCTTTCAAAATCTTCATGTGCTTGCGAAAGAAAATGTTTTTTTTAGGTTTTGCGAGTGTTTAGCATGTGCAAAACCATTGAGAGGCAAAGTAAAGAAAGCTCCCAAAATTGTCTTGAACTTGATGCATTAGGATTTCTAGTTTACTGGCTTTAGGTCTTATCGAGTCGTTAGGATGCACCCCGGTTTTCCCTCGAGTGGCGTGTAATCGTAGGGTTTCAGCACTCAAAAATTTAAAGAAGTCCACCCTGAACCTAGTGAGTCAAATAATTCGTATCTTTTAGTATAAGGAAGTTTGTCATAGTCAAGGGCCCTTAATCTCTTTTTGTGAAACTTAAGTTTAGGGGTTTTGGTTCCCATGTAGATAAATAAATAATTGGTGTTCTCTCTTCTCGCACGACTCCTATCACTCAGGAAAGTAGGTCTGAGGGGCCTTTGTGCCTGGTGCTTTCGAGTCATCTGACTTGGGATGCACCGACCGAACTCCCGTTACACGGGTGGTAGGGATCGCCCTATGTGGAGATTTGGGGGAAGGTGTACGTGATAGTGTAAGTCCTCATAGGCAATGATGCACGAAACCTGACCTTGGGAGAATCAAACACCAACCAATAAACTGCTCCAAAGAAAAAGAAAAAAAGAAAAAAGAATAAGAAAAAATGAGTCAAATAAGAACCAAAATGGACTTTACACATTGTATCACATTCAGAAGTTAAGGTTGCTCATGTGTTTTACTTAAGTCCTTAACTAACTTTCACGAATAAGTCATTAGGCTTGGTGTGTGGACCGATTACATATATAGAGTCGACCCGTAGCATTACCGCGTCCCATGATCGACAAAATAAGTCCAACAAGTCGTGTGGCTAGATTCATTAATGCATCTTGTTCGGATTTTGTGGGTGTATCCGCTGAAAACCCTCAGCAGACAACACTCCTCCTCGGCGACAAGGAGGTTTAACGGCTTGTTGCACATGCTAAGTGCAACCATGATTCCTACAAAAGTGAGTTAGGATTTCGTGTTTTTCGTATGCTTTTTCCTTTCTTTGTTTTGCTCGAGACTAGCAAAAGTTAGTTGTGGGGGTATTTGATTCACGTCATTTCATGCTTATATTTGTATCGTATATCCATTATCTTTCACCTAAACAATGCTATGTTACACGTTTTATGTTTAGTTTTCAGGAATAAATAGGTTTGATGAGATGAAGCATAAAAGAACCCAAAAGCTGGGAAAAAGGACTGAATTGTGAGATCTGGGGACTAAGATGCAAGGGAGAAGGACCTGAATGTAAGACAGAAGGACCTAATAGAAAAACAGAATACTCCACACCATCATGGGGAGTATTTTAGCAATTCAATTCGGGTCGGAGCTCCAACAAACCAAGTGAATGCATCCAAGACCAGCAAATATACCAAGAAAAGCCCACAACAAAAATGATCAGGATCTGAACCATATAGACCGCCAATTGGCGGTCCAAGACCGCTAATTGGTTGTCCATTTTGGCCCAAATCCGCTAAAATTTCTCCAGCACATGTATTAGAGGATGTTTAAGCTAGTTTTGGTATCTGTTTAGTCCCACATCGGGGGATTGTCCCGGTTTGCCTTTTTCCATGGCTATAAATAGAACTCTTCACCTTCCATTGTAATCACTCCATATTTTAAGTGGCTATTCTTCCTACTAGAAGTGAGGCATTGAAGCACACACTAAAGTAGGAGGATGCTACTTTTAATGTGAGTCATTTTAATACAAGTTTTCTTTATTATGTTGTTTGATTTACGTTTCTTGTTTTGCTTTACTTAATCTCATTTCATTAGTTTTATTAGCTTAGTTAATATACTTTCGTTGTTTAGTTTAATAATTAGTGTAATGTTTAGTGAGTAGTTCCATCCCCTTTGGGGGTGGAGTAGATGTACATACATGCAAATGAGAATGGATTGAATGCTTTATTTCCAATGTGTTGATAAAACATGAATGTATGCTTGCTTGTTTAGGATAGAATTTAAAACTTGATGAGTTTTGCCAAAATGATTAGACACCTCTCATGCTTGTTTAGGTTCTGAAATAAACATCTTGCATATGTAATTGTTAATCAACTAAGTTGGTGAATAGATTGATAGGTTTTGCCACAACATTTAGACACTTCCTATGCATGATAACACCACCTTAATTTGTGCTTAAAGAATGTGTTCAACACCCACCTCTTTGCTTGTGTGCACTCACTCCACCCCTTAGGGGTTCTTCCACTTCTGAATTGCAGCACTCTTCTTTTGTTCTTAGTTAAGTTTTAGTTAATCGTTTGCTGCTTTCTTTCGCATTTCGTATTTCGTAGTGTAGTGTAGCGTAGAGTAGCATAAACAACTCTCTTATCCATATTTTTGCCACTTGATTTCGTGCAAACGAGAGGCTGCTCACCTCCCTGAGGACGACCTGTACTTGCCACCGCTTCATCGCGGCCGTGCACTTGCGGTTTAAATAAAACGTTCAACAACGGGCACACACATTTTGGGGTCAGGATCCTCTTCGGACTCTTCGAGGTCGTCTTGATTACTTCTACTCGTCTTTTAAAGTATTGTTGTAATCATGTCTTTTGACAAACTCTGTGTATTATTGGTCCACCGACTGTTGATTTAGATGACTAACATTCCCGTTGATGAGTTTTATTTGTTGATCTCTTGATGGTTTAAATTTTTAAAATTTCTGCTGTTTGGGGATGTAACAACTTGGTATCAGAGCGGTCGGTTCCTAAGTGTGGCTCCCAAAGAAATCACCCAGTGTAGTAGTGTTAGGTTGCACTTTACATTTACATTCATGGTTGATCTTAAGTTGTTTCTTGTGCCAGATGCCTCCGAGACGTGTGAAGAACGCCGCGAATGAGCACAATGCCAGTGATGCCACTGAGGGCGCTACCTGGGATAGGTTGGGCGAGTTCCTCGAGCATCAGGAGGCGAGGACAGAGCAGACGGGGACAGATGCAGAGCATGATCACTTCATGAGACGGCATTCGCCTAGTTTTGACAGCAGGAGTGACCCTGAGGCTACAGAGGACTGGGTCTTTAAGATCTAGAGGATTTTCCGGGTGATTGGCTGTGTACCGGAGCGGATGGTGGACCTGGCCACCTATGTCTTGGTTGGAGAGGCAGCAAACTGGTGGAGGAAAACATCTGCAGTGGTGATTGCTGACCGAGATGACAAGAGCTAGGAGGAATTCCTCGAGGAGTTCAACCAGCAGTTCTTCCCGTAGCACGTCAGAGACGGGAAGAAGGAGTTTTTGGCCCTCGAGCAGAAGGAGATGTCCTTGGCTAGCTACATCAGCAGGTTTAACGCCCTGGAGCGTTATTGTTCTGAGACTTTTGTGACGCCCGAGCAGCGTGCACGGATGTTCATCAAGGGGTTCAGGAAGCAGCTCAGGTCGCATGTGATTACCAGCATGACGTAGACCCTGGCAAATGTGGTGAAGTATGCGACCATCATCGATCAGGACTATCTGGAGAATTACTAGGAGGCACGGAAGCTGCCATTGAGCACGGGAGGACATGCAGTTGGACGTTCCACTGGGAACCCGGATAAGAGGCCCCGGGTTGATGGAGGAGGAGCACGTCAGCGGCGTATAGGTGCATGCTTGGGATGCTGCCAGATGGGCCATTTTATCCA
This sequence comes from Triglochin maritima, assembly GCA_963682175.1. Taxonomy (NCBI): domain Eukaryota; kingdom Viridiplantae; phylum Streptophyta; class Magnoliopsida; order Alismatales; family Juncaginaceae; genus Triglochin; species Triglochin maritima. Next base: position 10,687,144 of record OY821793.1, on the reverse strand, counting down.
TGATTGCCCGAGCATGCAGGGCGAGACGAGCAGGAGGACTGGACCACCAGTGTCATGAAGGAGCAGAGGCAGCAGGTCCGTTGTTCCGCAGGGCCAAGCCAGGAGAGCAGGGTGAGTCTTTACCATTCGGGCTGAGGAGGCGAAGGACTCCAACACTGTCGTGGAAGGTACCCTTGTCATATCAGGTTTGGTTGCTCGTGTTTTATTTGATTGCGGCGCCACACACTCTTCAATTTGGAGAAGTTTGCTGGCATGTTGGATCGGATCCCTGAGTTACTGACTGATTTGTTGGAAGTCAGTACGCCCATGGGTGAGGTGGGCACTGTGGGGAGCTTTATCCCTGGCACCACAATTTTTTCGGGAGACCATGATTTTCCAGCAGATCTGGTCTTGCTACCGATGGAGGACTTCAACGTCATACTGGGGATGGACTGGCTATCACAGTATGATGTGCGAGTCTTTTGCCGTGAGAAAAAGATCCTTATTCCGAGGAATGACGCACCTGATGTGTTGATCAGAGGGACGAGGAGTAGAGGAGGTCGTCTGATTGTGTCTGCGGTTAAGGCACAAAGGTTGATGCATCAGGGTTGCAGAGCGTTTGTTGCGACCTTGGTTGTCCCTGATCTTGAGACGGGGAGGCTGGAGGATGTAGAGGTTGTGCAGGAGTTTCCAAAGGTGTTTCCTGCAGAGATCCCTTGGTTACCACCGCATCGTGAGATCGAGTTCGGCATTGAGTTGGTGGTTGGCCCGAGACCCCAATCGAAGGCTCCCTATCGGATGGCACCTGCTAAGTTGACAGAGTTGAAGAAGCAGTTGCAGGAGTTGATGGAATCTGGGTTTATCCGACCGAGTGTCTCGCCATGGGGAGCGCCTGTGTTGGTCGATAAGAAGAAGGATGGGACGTTGCAAATCTGCATCGACTACAGGATGCTGAATAAGGTTACCATCAAGAATCGGTACCCTTTGCCCAGTATTGATGATCTGTTTGATCAGTTGCATACGACGAGGTTGTTCTCGAAGATTGATCTGCGTTCGGGTTATCACCAGTTATGAATCAGGGAGGCAGATGTTCAGAAGATAGCCTTCAGGACGCCGTACGGGCAGTACGAGTTCTTGGTGATGTTGTTTGGACAAACGAATGCACCTACAACATTCATGGAACTGATGAATAGGACCTTTCAGCCGTACCTCGGCATATTTGTCGTTGTCTTCGTGGATGACATCTTGGTGTACTCGCCTGACAGGGAGCAGCATCGGGAGCACTAGAGGATTGTGCTTGGCATCTTGAGGGATCAACAACTCTATGCCAAGTACACGAAGTACGAGTTTTGGTAGGATTGGGTGACATTTCTGGGGCATACTGTGTCAGTAGATGAGATCTCAGTGGATCCGGCGAAGGTTGAGGTTGTGACTTAGTGGAGAGCCCCGACGAGCGTGACAGAGATCAGGAGCTTCTTGGGACTAGCTGGCTATTATAGACGGTTCATTCAGGGTTTCTCCAGACTTTCTTCGCCGCTGATAGTGTGACGCAGAAGGGTGTCATGTTCGTTTGATCCCAGAAGTGCGAGGACAATTTCCAGGAGCTGAAGAGGCGACTGATGACAGCGCCGATTCTGACACTACCGTGTGGCAGCAAAGGCTATGTTATTTATAGTGATGCGTCAGGGGTTGGCTTGGGTTGTGTTCTGATGCAGCACGGGAAGGTGGTGGCGTACCCTTCGAGGCAGTTGAAGGTGCACGAGAAGAACTACCCTACTCATGATATGCAGTTAGCAGTGGTGGTCAACGCGTTTAAGACCTGGCGGCATTATCTTTATGGTGAGCAGTTGGAGGTCTTCACGGATCATCAGAGCCTGAAGTACCTATTCCTGCAGAAGGAGCTGAATATGAGGCAGCACAGATGACTCGAATTCATAAAGGACTACGACTTCACCATCTCCTACCATCCGGGGAAGGCGAATTCGGTTGCAGATGCACTGAGTATCAGCGACCAGCTGGACCAATGTAGTGTATTGAGGTTCCAGTGTGGAAGTGGGAAAATGTGACGATGGATTTTGTCATGAGGTTGCTGTAGACGAGGAGATTCCATGACGCGATTTGGGTGATAGTCGATCGACTAACCAAGTCGACGCACTTCTTAGAGATCAGGACGACGTTGCCTCTGGAGGGTCTAGCTAAGTTGTACATGGAGGAGATAGTGAGGCTGCACGGAGTACTAGTGAGCGTCATCTCAGATTGAGATCCCAGATTATATCCAGGTTTTGGGGGAGTCTGCAGCAGGCTTTGGGGACACGACTGAGGTTTAGTACATCGTTTCACCCACAGACTTATGGTCAGTCAGAGAGGACGATCCAGACCCTGGAGAACATGCTGAGAGCTTGCACACTGGATTAGGCAGGACACTGGGATGAGCATTTGCTGTTGATAGAGTTCGCCTACAACAACAACTGCCATTCGAGTATTGGGATGACACCGTACGAGGCGTTGTACGGGAGGCCTAACAATTCACCGGTATGCTGGACTGATGTGAGCGAGAGGAAGTTGGTGGGTCCAGAGCTCGTGCAGATGTATGGAGAGAAGGTGGATGTCATCAGGAGGAGATTGGCCACAGCACAGAGCGGGCAGAAGAGTTATGCCGACAGACGCAGACGGGCGTTGAGCTTTGAGGTTGGTGACCATGTGTTTCTGAAGATCTCCCCAGCTCGGGGAGTGATGAGGTTTGGGAAGAAGGGGAAGCTCAGTCCGAGGTATGTCGGGCCGTTTAAGCTCAGCCCGAGTTGGAGAGGGTTCCTACCGGATTGCATTGCCACTGAGGTTTTCGGGTCTCCACAACGTCTTCCATGTATCGATGCTGAGGAAGTACGTTGTAGATCTAGCTCACGTGATTGAGATTGCAGTGCCACAGATCCAGCATGACTTGTCGCTCGAAGAGAGACCAATCGAGATCGTTGATCGCATGGATCACTACGTCAGGAGGAGGACCATTCCGATTGTGAAGGTCCGGTGGCAGCATCACTGTGAGTGTGAGGTCACCTGGGAGAGGAAGTTCGGAAGCAGTACCCAGAGCTTTTCGGTGAGTTGCTTGTTTGATTTCAGGACGAAATCGTTTTCAAGAGGGTGGGTTGTTAGACCCTAACCCTTGCTTAGGGATTAATTCCGGGTTTAGTGGGTTTTTCATGGGGAAGGAGGAGGGAAATAGTGGAGGGTTGTGTGGTGTGATGGAGTAGGAGGTGTAGGGTGATGGGTTGGGTTGGGTTTTGTGTTGTTGGATGGAGAGAAAACCACACCCATCCCTCTCTCTCTCACTCTTGCATTCTCTCACTTTCTCTCTTCCTTTCCGGCGACCAAAGGTGGCGGACGCGACTCCGGCGGGTGGTGTCGAGCACGGCGTTGCGGAGACTCGGACGTGAGGTGCGTTGGAGCGGGGGTGTTGTTGGGCGTCGTCAATGTTGAGAGGATCTCTGGCACGCTCTGTGTTCTTCTTGAGGTATGTCGGCTTTTAGTGTGGTTTTGTTGTTCCCCATGTTGGTGGGAAGTTAAGGTCGGTCGCCGGAGGTTGGAGACCTCACCGGCGACGAGAAACAACGTAAATTCCTCAGCAGGCGTGGGATTGCTGTCGTCCAACGGTCGACCGGTGCGATCAGGTGGTCGGTCGGTTTTACTGTTTTACCCCACTTTAACCAACACCAGTCGAACGATGCCATGTGGCGGTCAACCGGTTGCATGTGAGCTGGGGAGTTGGAGGCTTCCTTTTTGTTTTCGGTCGACCGTTCCTAGCGGTTGGTTCGACCAGAACTTGATAATATTGCATGATGTTCAACCGATTTCAATATATTGTTTGACTGTTATATGACGTAGACTATTAGGATGACCCTGGTAGTTTTTGGTCGATCGGGACGCTTGAGTCGGTCGACCGAATAGTCTTGCGTGATTTTGACCAACTCCGAATTTTGACATCCTGTTCGGTCAACCGGTTTTAGACTACAGTCCGACCGTGTGGACTTAAGTGATGCGCAGAATAGTTCGACCGTTGTTGACTTTCGGTCGACCAAACCTATTGGGGACGGCCGACCGGTTAGGCTTTTTCGGTCGACCGTTTGTGTGGAAAACTGAATTCCTGGTCCTTGTGTTGTGTCAACTCTGCCCACGGAAATCCGTGTCCTCTCTTAGAGCGTGAGCCGGGAGGTGACGACGGGTACGTGCTCGCGCCTGCGCAGGGATTGCCGTGTGGAAGAGTGTGGACACTTGGGTCGCGCCACCTCCGTGATGGACCGTGGTCTGACGTGTAGTTGCTTGACTCTCTGTATAGTAGCAGACCTGAGGGATCGGGGATCCCAATGCGTGTTGACGCATGGCTCGTGGAGCATGATGACCCTGCAGACTATGGTGTGGAGCCGTCTGATGTTGTCTCGAACGTATGTTGTACCGCCGAGGTTTTTGCCGGCGATGATGGTGCCGACGATGTTCCGGCTTGTGGTTGTGCCGTCCGATGTTGTGCCGGACATATGTTCTATCGGCGATGCCGCCGATGTTGATCCGGTTATGATACCCAATTGGGCACCTATCTTGGGATGTTGACCGACCGGGCTACCGCTCCGTCGAGGTGGTGTAGACCACGTGTTACTTTGCGCGGAGGTGTGGACGTCCCTCACTGATCCCTTTGGCTCGAGTAGTCGCGTGTGTGGGGTGCGTCGCGTACTGTCTCTAAAACCGTATGTGCCTACGGTAGGTTCCGTGGGAGATCCATTGTTGTTGCTGGACTGATGTCCTTGTTGACCCTTGAGGGTCCTTGTGTTTTGGACTAAGGTCTCGTTTACCCTTGGAGGGATTTGCTGCATTGCAAACATTGATATGACATGCTACTAGTATGATGGGTTCATTTACCGTACTATTGCATTCATATAGGCGAGCTTGGCATACGGGGTTTCCTAATGGGAAACTCAGGCATCGTTGTTTGATTCATGTTTCAGGACCGCAGTAGGTTCTGTTGGGTGGTGACAACGGGCGCACACATTTTGGGGCCAGGATCCTCTTCGGACTCTTCGAGGTCGTCATTATTACTTCTACCTGTCTTTTGTAGTATTGTTGTAATCATGTCTTTTGACAAACTCTGTTGTATTATTGGTGCACCGAGTGTTGATCTATATAAGTAACATTCCCGTTGATGAGTTTTATCTGAAGATCTCGTGATGGTTTAAAATTTTAAAATTTCCACTGTTTCCGTATGTTACATCTAGTGTTCCTGTAATCCTTTTCCGAGATAGCCTTACTAGTGTTTTATATTTCAAACACCCCAGATAAAATGGAAACACCAAACATACAAAAGTAAGACATCATTTAATTACAAAGGTAGTACGATGGCACAAAGCAAAAATTAAACATGCATGTACAGGATCGATGGTAGTTGACATGATCAAGGTTATAGATAATTAAGGGTTCTTTCATTTTCAAATGAAATCCTTAGGCACACATAGACTTGATGTATTTACATGTTAAAATAAGTTTGTGTTTTGTTATGCGTAAATTTAAACCATATTGCAATTATGTAAAATTCAGACACAAAAGTGCTCCATCACATGATAATTCGACTCACGCGCTTGGATAGAAAGGAAAAAGGAGACTATTTATGAATGTTCTTGAGTGAAGTGTCAACATCAATTTGTTATCATTTATGGTGCAGTCGGATGCCTTAAAAATGGGCCAAGATTTTTGGAAAACCCAATTTTGAAAAAACTAGCATCAAAATGTGATGCGATGTGGCCGAGTTTTGTGGAAAAATTGGGTCCAGGTTTTTTCCACTTTGAACTGAAGCTCAAAAGCTAGAGAAGTGGGTCTGTCCAGATTACAGGTTGATCCCACAAACGACTATCTCAGGTTTGTCCACGATTCGCATCATCAACATATGCAATCGTATTTACGACTTTTCTACCCCAAACATTTTTCGTTATTCCATTACATGTCCTGGATTCCTATATACCATTCCAAATCCCTCACTCCGTTGCTTTGCACAACCTGAGATAATCGAAGTGTGACATGCAGTAGAAGATCGGGCTTTGACATCCAGTGCATACTTTCAAGATCCCATCACTAAGACAGTTGTCGTCCAACCACCCGTCTTCTGCCCCCGGAGTTGCATCAATAAGCTCCGACGCCACTCATTTTGTCATCCCATGCTGTCAGTAAAAAGAACTTGTCATTCTAAAATATCATGATGCATGTCTGAAATCTTTAATGCATTACCTGCTTCATAAGGATTTTTCCAAATCTTGTTAATTGCTTGTAGCAAATTTAATTTTCTTAAAATGTTAAGTTTTATTCATAAAACCCAGAGTTTATGTTTATTTATTTGGTAAACAACCATAAATTATATCTTAAATCACTCCTTCCCAAGTTCTTTAATGATAGTTGTTTACTCCAATCCTTGGTTATTGTGTTCATAAATGCCACAACTATGCAACGTGATTTTAGTTAAATAACTCATCACTACACCATAGCTATGAAATGATTTGCGTGGTCACTAAACCCCATCGTCTTCCTTAATTACTCTTTTTTACCTAAGTCTATCTTAATTACTGTAGTACTTTAACCATGTTATCTGGAAAAATGTTGTGACAAAATACATTATGCTTTTCTAATTTAATGAGAAGAAGTTTTGTGTTTCTTATAATATTGCCGCTTGTCAGCGTAACAATGAAGTGTGCTTCATTAGTTAAGCTTCTTAAATACATCAACCCATTTCAAGGAATGACAATGTAATGAATTAGTGGGACACAACCTTCAAACATGTTCTTTAATTTGTATTTGTTAACATATGATCTGGAATAGAATGAAATAAAGGGCTACACGATGGATCCACAAATCCTCGAAGGTATTTTGGACCAAGAAAGGTTAACCCTTGTCTTAGGTGCACTTAGAAGTGTTGAGGCGTACTTAAATTGTATTTAAACAAAACTCTAGTCCATACAACTCCTATGACAGGTAACCAGAAAATGTTGGATATGTTAGGGGGTCACCGACGGGTGTGCCTCAGTGGTTGTTTGCATTAGGACATGCAAATGCTAATAGAAAACGCCATGATGAGTTTTAACATTTGGGTAAGATAATTAGTTTTCATTGCAATAGTATTCTAGATGCATTAACAATATGGGTCTGTGATGTAATGAAGCCGAAGGACAAACTTGATGAGACCCCAAACACATTTTCACCCAAGGGTGGTGGAAAGCACTTTCCATACTTCAAGGATTGCGTGGGCACCCTAGATGGCACTCATATGCCAGCAATTGTTTCCGCGGACAACCAAATCTTTTATCAATATGGGTGCAATCCGAAACACACCTTCCAAAATGTGTATGATGTGTGTGATTTCAACATGAGATTCGTATTTGCGACGGTTGGGTGGGAGGGTAGCGCTCACGGTAGTCGTACCCTCAACTACGCAGTCTATAATTGGAACCAGAACTTCCCATACCCCCTGGAGGTATGCAACCCTTTTGTTTGTAGAGTAATTTATGATTGTACTGTTAAGAAAGTTACCTATTGAAGATCAACGCATCCACACAAGGCTGGCTCAGAATATCGTCTTCATCATTGCGCCTTTCCTTATGGGACAAATCAACTAAAATCTCGGAACTCAAATGGAGCAACTACAACGGCTCTACTACTGCATTTCCCTTTCTTCACATTATATATACAAACTTGTAATCCAAAATTCAAAACACAAGAATAATACGATTCATACTTTGAGCATACACAATTTAATATGTACTTGTAGTTCCTACCACTGTCCCTTGGTAGACATATTTATGGCTTTGCCAGGAAAGTACTACCTAGTGGACGTCGGTTACCCAAATCGTAAAGGCTTCCTAGCCCCCTACCGTGATGCAAGATACCACCTCTCTGAATTTCGTAGCTCACAACCACGTGGTAGAGAGGAAGCCTTTAATAAAATGCATTCTTCTTTAAGGAGTGTGATTGAAAGAGCCTTCGGAGTCTTGAAGAAGCAATTGACTTTATTGTTGAAGATGGGACCTTTCCCTATGGAATCTCAAGCCAAGTTTCCCTACCACGTGGTTGTCGGAATGATGAATTGCTTGAGGAATATATTAATCTTGAGCTCGTGGAACCGAACTCTTCTGACGGGTGATTTGTTCGTGGCCTGATAGTCCAAGATGACGCTTCCATGTTAACCATTAGGGACCGCACTCGAGATGAGATTGCAACGACTAGGGAAGTTTAGCTACATATTCGGAATAATGTATTACTTTCTTTTAACGACAATAATGTATAATATTTAATATATGTAAGGAGATGTAATCATTTGCACCATGTCGTTTAATAATTTCATCTGTGTTGTAAGACTTCCATAATGTATATGCTTACCAGCATGCTTATTTGAACTATGTATGTTAATAATTTCGTCTGTGTTATAACACTTCCTTAACATGTGCTTGCATACATGATTTTTTGTTTCTCAAATGTATTGCTTCAACCACTGGTTGTTTTAGGTACGTCGGGCAAACGGTCTCCTAGTCACTGATTCGCTCGTATTGAACGTGCCGGAATCACTAGTGCAGAATAGGCTTTACTCGTCGCCCTATAGACGTCGGATGTTGTAAAGGACGACGTCTAGTAAGGACAGGACAGAATAGACGTCGGTCTTGGTAACAACTGGCATTTATTGTATACTATAGACGTCGGGTGTAGGAATACCGAGTTTAGCCGATGTCTATAGGGTATAGATGTCGATTTATAGACGTCGGTTTTTGGAGTACCTTGTGCATCCGACGTCTATAGGCTATAGACGTTGACCTATAGACGTCGTATATTATATAAGACCGACCTCTATACTCCATGTATATAGACGTCGAGGTATAGACGTCGGCGTTATATAACATCTGACGTCTATATGTCTTATAGAAATCGAACATACGCGTTTTCTTTCATTCATTTCAGACGAAACCCACCCAAACCCTAGCCGTCCCGCGACCGATCTTCGACCGATCTGCATCGTCTCCGGCACCGCAGCGAGGTCCCAAGCTCTCCTCCAATTCTCTGGTCCTCTTCTCCTTCTTCCTCCGTCTTCCTCAACATGTAAGTTTTAAGTTCGTTTTGTTGTTTATTTTCAGATTTTTCTTGTAGTAACGATTTTTTTTCTGTTAGTATACTTCTCGCGTCGTTTACAGCGACATCCTCCGCTGCCACAGCTGTGTGACGTCGTCCGGTACCACAGCCGTCACCGCACCACCTCCGCGACGTCTTTCGGAACCACAAAGACCTCCTCCGGCATCACAACTTTTCCTTCCTCCTCTTGTTCGTGCTTAACCACCTGTAGAAAAATCATATTGTTTGATTAAGTTCTCATATTTGATATTTTAGATTGTGGTGTTCGGATATGTTTAGATATGTTTAGATTGTGGTGTTTAGAAATATTCTTAAACCTGTAAAAATATTTGATATGTTTAGATATGTTAAGAAAGAGTGATCAAAGTGGTGGTCTGTAGAGGAGTTAAGATCCCATGAAAACTTACACTACTTATATAGAGATATTGGTGAAGAATTTTCAACAAAGTTTATTACGTTTTAGTTTATGTCATTTTCATGTTGGATGTGTTTTGTTGAGTAGAATGGAGTGTGATTGTGTGAATGTTTAATTCATTTGATTTCACTCATTCATTGGATTGATTTGGTTTGGATTGAGTTGGGTTGGTTGGATGATTTAAATGAGTATATATGACTTCGATTGGTTTGGCTTGCTATCTTAGATCTTGAGTTGGGTTGGTTGGATGATTTAAGTAATGATGTTATGTTGTTTGGGATACATTATTGAGTAAATTTGAATGCAAATAAACTAACGTTCTTCATGGATCTCATACATGTCTATTTCAACATGAGTAGATTTGTAATGTGAATGTGATGTAGTAGAGAAATACATGATGTGAATGTGAGTAGATATACATTTTTCTTGTTGATTTCAGGATTTGAAGAATTTTACATATCAAATTTTAAGTGGAGGTTCTGCCAAAATTTCAATAAAATTTTATTCCCAATTATTATTAATAACATGAGAGTTTGTGTTTAAAATGTTTTTCTGTCAATCCAAGTAATTATTTTTAATACTTGCTTTTAATATTTCAAATGTTTATTGCCTGACTTTTTTTAATTTTTAATATTATGATAATAACTCATTACCCCCTTAAACAACTTGGCCTTTAATAACCTAAAGCAAAAGATTAGACAATATTTGCTAAGTCATTCATTATATAGGATTTGCATGCATTGTATTTTTCTTTTATTTATGATTTCTGTCGTAGATTGCTGGCGTAACGTACGTACTATATTTCACTCATCATTCATTAGAAAGCACACATTAGTTAGTAGGACTTGCATTGGAACAAGAGTGAGGTGAGTGTTTGTTTAGTGTGTTGTTTGTTAGATTAAGGTATGAAAAACACTTAGGGGGCAGTCACCTATAGGAGATGAGGTGGGGATTTCATCACCCTTTCTTTTGCCCAAAAACCACTTAATAAAAGAGCCTTAATAAAATCAATTAGACGTTGGCCCCCAGGATTTTCGGACGCATTAAGGAGAGGAAACCGTTTAAGACCGTTATGGCCTGAATGTCGTTGCCCATCTAGTCTCCCTGAGATTTTAGGAACCTCCGGGTTCTTGATTTCCTACAAATTAGTGGTCCTCGATGTTTAAGACCGTTTCGACCTGAACGTCGTTGCCCATCTAGTCTCCTTGAGATATTAGGACCTCCGAGTTCTTGATTTCCTACAGACTAGTGGTCCTTGGTGGGACCTTGAAGTTGGGCGTCATCTATTACTAAGGACCTATAATGGACTTTAGGTTGTTTTGGCCTTCATTGCTTAGTTAGGTTTCTAATCTTCCTTATTCCCACGCTAGATTAAGGACTTCATCTCCTCTCCTCTGAGTCATTCTTTTCTCATCTTAATGTCTCCGAATATTCTCACCTACAAACACATTCTTTTAAATTGAAATTTTATTTATTGTCTCCAATAATAACTATAATTTTTTTAAACATTCCAAGAAAGTGAAAGACAACGACATGACGTATTGTCCATGCAATAAGTGTCATAATATGTCAGTGCTGACTTTTCGGAAAATCAAATTACAGACGGTGGATATGGCACGGCGAAAATGAATCATTTAGTCGTTCCAAGACTGAAGGGGAAGACATTAGTGTGGAAGAACACTTAGAGGAAATGGTTTAGGATATGGCTGAAAAGTTTTTGTCCAACCCCGATTTACTTGGTAATTTGTTGAGTGACAATGAGAAGCCGTTGTATAAGAATTGTACCAAATTCACTAGATTGTCAGCGGTGGTGAAGTTGTACAATTTAAAAGTTGGAAATGTTTGGTCGGATGTCAGTTTCACATCAATGTTGAAGTTAGTGAAAGAGATGCTTCCAGATGATAATGAGTTGCCAGATAGAACTTATGATGCAAAGAAAGTGTTGTGCCCTATGGGAATGGAATATTGGAAGATACACGCATATCCGAACGATTGTATATTGTATATGGGTGAGTTTGAAAACTTACATTCCTGTCCCAGGTGTAATGTTTCAAGATACAAAATGAAACGTAGTGGACCAAACCACAATGAAGAGGCTGATGAGATAAACATCAAAGGACCTCCTGCTAAGATTTTGTGGTATCTTCCTATAATACCAAGGCTTAAACATTTCTTTGCAGGTAAGGAGGATTCCAAGAACATGACATGGCATGCTGATCGTGAGAAACCAAATGATCAGTTGCTACGTCACCCTGCAAATTCACCTCAGTGGAAAAAATTAGATTTCGACTTTCCTGTGTTTGGTAATGAATCCAAGAATATACGACTTGGACTCTGTACTGACGGAATGAATCATTTCGGTAGTTTGAGTAGAATTCACAGTTCTTGGCCCGTTCTGCTTGTAATTTACATTCTGCCCCCGTGGTTATGCATGAAACGCAAATATATCATGTTGTCCTTAATGATATATGGTCTGAAACAACCTGGAAACGACATCGATGTGTATTTAAGACCTTTAATTGATGACCTAAAGAGATTGTGGGATGACCGAGAGTCAATTTTTGATTCTTATCGTCAAGAGTCGTTCGTAATGCGGGCAATGATATTTTGCACGATTAATGACTTTCCAGCTTATGGTAATCTGTCTGGATATTCAGTCAAAGGTCATAAAGCTTGTCCAATTTGTGAGGAAAATACATGGTCTATGCAACTAGTTAATGGTTCTAAGACTGTCTATCTTGGTCATCGGAGATTTTTGTCGAACTCCCATCCTTATCGTAGGTTGAAGAAGGCATTTAACGGAAAACAAGAGTTTCAGAATCCGCCAGTTGAAATCAGTGTCGAAAAGGTGTACGAACGTGTAAGGATCATTGAATGTGAATTTGGAAAACTGTACAAACGAGCAAACGACAAAAGTAGTTGGAAAAAAAGATCCATATTTTTTTATCTCCCTTACTAGAAAACATTAGAAGTTAGACATTGTATTGATGTGATGCACGTAGAGAAAAATGTTTGGGATAGTTTTATTGGCACTCTGTTGAACATACCTGGTAAAACCAAAGATGGATATAATGCAAGACTTGATCTTGTTGATTTTGGTATACGAGCAATGTTGGCACCAGAGAAGAAAGGAGATCGGAATTAATTACCTGCAACTAGTTATACATTGTCTAGAAAGGAGAAAAGAATTCTCTGTCAGTGTTTGCACGATCTAACGGTTCCACAAGGTTATTCTTCAAATATCAGTAGTCTTGTTGTTATGAAGGATTTGAAACTTGTCAGGATGAAGTCTCACGATTGTCACACTTTAATGCAGCACTTGTTACCTGTAGCACTGAGATCCATATTAACGAAAGATGTTAGACATGCAATAATAAAGTTGTGTTCCCTTTTCAATAAGATTTGCAGTAAAGTGGTCGATCCTGTGCAGTTAGATAAGTTACAGAATGAAATTGTGGTCACATTATGTCAGTTGGAGATGTTTTTCCCCCTACTTTTTTCGACATTATGATTCATCTTGTTATTCATTTGGTTAGAGAAGTTAAATTGTGCGCACTAGTTTTTTAAAGGTGGATGATTCCTTTCGAGCGTTATATGAAAGTGTTGAAAGGTTATTGCAAAAATCGTCAAAGACCAGACACAAGTACTGTTGAAGGATACATAGCTATGGAGGTTATCGAGTTTTGCACTGAATACCTAGCAAACACCAAAACTGTTGGACTTCTGAAGAATCATCATGATAAACGTGCCGATGGTAAGGGGCACATGGGATGAAAATGTTAAATCCAAATGGCGATGACATAATGACAGCATATTTTTATGTGTTGTGCAATTCGAATGAAGTTCAACCTTACCGAAATGAACACATGAAGATTCTAAAGGAAAGAAATCCTTTGTGGAGTGATCAACAAGTAATTAATAGTCACAATAAGAATTTCATCTCTTGGTTCAAAAATCTGGCTTACAAGCGTGATGTTTCTGATACAATACAATGGTCGGCCTACGGTCCACATTCTGTTGTTATAAGTGACAGTGGTTATGATATCAATGGATATTCTTTCTACACAGTTTGTGAAGATGCGAAAAGTGTTGTTGAGAACAGTGGCATCACCTTAATACCAGAATCTTTGCATGTGTCTAGTTCTAAAGACAAGAATCATGTATACGTCGACATGTCCTATTACAGTGTAATTGAAGACATATGGGAGCTAGACTTTGTTAAATTCAAAGTACCTGTATTTAGATGCAAGTGGGCTGATAATAAAAGTGGAGTTCGAGTGGATGACTTGGGGTTCACTTTAATTGGTTTTTCAAAAGAAGGATATAAAGGAGAACCTTTTATTCTCGCTTCTCAAGCGAAACAAGTCTTCTATGTGGCTGATGCATGTGATAAGAAATGGGCAGTAATTCTGGAAGGGAAGAAAAAATTTGTATGAGATGATAATCTGATGGAGTATGAAGAGACACCACCTTTCTCTAAGAAAACACCTGAGCTGAACTCAGCAGATGAAGAAATAAATGTTGAGACTTGTATGTTTAGAGATGACCACGGTGAAGGTATATGGATTGAAAATCCATTAAGGAAAAAAAGTAAAGGTGCAAATTTTCTGTTGTAAAACATTGTAATAGACATTTAATGTCTTGACCTTATTTAATGAGTTGAATTTATCATTTATAGTATAATGGCTCCGAAAAAGAAACTCACTTCCTCAGAGTCTGAAGGCTCGAAGACATACAGTACACGAGGTCCTTGTCTCATGAAAGAGTTCGTGGGGAGAAGAAATAGAGACGGTAGAGTTCCAATCCAGTTTAATGACCATCTTGAGCCGTTAGGCATGTTGTCTGATAATTGGCAAAGTTTTCTGGGTAGCTTAGCGAGGGCCAAAGTTGACATTTGTTTCTCGAGTTGGGCTGATGTAGATGAGAAGTTGAAGGACACAATATGGGATAACGTGCAGGTAATGATTCCATTATAGATTTCTATAGTTGTAGTCGAAATTTCGATATATTTATATAAAGTTAACATGTTGTAGGAATCTTTTGAGTTCCAATCTACTGACAAGTTGAAGGAAAAGTGGATGACATACGTGTCAGTTCGTTGGAGGGATTTCAAAACAAATTTAACGAACAAGTACATATTCGGAGACTACCAGGATAGAAATCCATGCGATGCCTATAACTTTATCACTCCGAATCAATCGGAGCTATTCAGAAAATGCAGAGATAGCACGGAGTTTGAGGTAACTGAGTTTAATTTATAATATAGTAACTGAGTTTCAAAACAAACTTGTTAGTTATTGATTTTAGTGACAATCTAATAAACTTGATTTTAGTCATCCGAGCAAAAAACAAAAAGATTAGATCTTCTAACAAATATACACAATGTATGTCTCGATCGGGGTAGCAAAAGTTAGAAGCACAAATGATGGCTGAAAAAATTGCTCAGAAGAAACAAGAGGCAATTGACACCGGTATGAGTGAGGAGCAAGCAAGTAACCTATCTCCTCCTTCTCCCGTAGCTCGTTGTGATTCTTGGAAGAGAGCGAGAGTAAACTCCAGAGGGGAGTACGTCACAGACGAGTCGCAAGCGATCGGCTCGAAGATAGTAAGTTAAATCATTTATATATTTGTTATTTATTCGGAATCATTAATTTTATAATTTTCAAATGTTAGTAAATATTGTTTTAAACTTAGGACTCTCTGAAGTTGAGAGAATCTCAAGGAGAATTTACTTCTGATGGTCAAAATGATATTCTACGCGGGGCCTTGGGAAACGACGAACACCTCGGTTGTGTACGGGGGTAGGGAGTAGAGTTGGACTTCGACAATATTATGGAAAGACTCAACGGTCTACTTCGTCGACGGTCATACCAAATGCCAGCAAGAGATCGTAGATTTGAAGAATACCTTGCAACTTGTTTTGGAGAGATTGGATCGTTTGCCTACTTCTCCTCCCTGTTGTAAGACCAGTTCTTCCGCGTAGATTACTCCTCCAGTTCTACCAGTGTTCCACCTCGATCGACAAGATGATTTCGTGTCTCATTCTCGAGAATTGGCCCTCGTCGACGGTCCTTCCTTTGGAAAGTTCGCGGATGGATCTAGATGTGCTTTATGTGTCGAAGACCCTGATCGAAGATTGGTGGGACACGGGAAAGTTTATAACATCTCCAGACACCACTTCACAGAGGTAGGAGAGGGAGAATTGAAGGTTGCAGTTGAGAGTTGCTTATATGCTGGTGCTTTTGTGCCAGTTCCGAGAGAAGAGATTGTTACTCTCGGCGATGCTATCGGTGGGTTCGTGCGGTGGCCTAGTTATTTAGTAGAGCTAAACGACAAACATGAGGTATAGTTTAACTTTGAAAGACTTTAAACTTCAAATTTGTTAACAATTGTATTTTAACGGTTGTATATATATCTGTAAGGTGTCAAACCCCTAGAGCAAAGGGTCAAACAACCAATCTCCGATCAACATTAATTCGCTTCCAAGTAGGTGCAAAATGTTGTATCAATGAATGGTAGGTAGGGAAGCACAATCCTTAAGTATCTGGGAGTTGGAGGGGGATAAAGGGTTGCCTCCCGCTTTTTACATCACCAAAGAGGATATCATGCAGCTCATGGCGATGGTTCGTTGTGTATCATGATTATCAACGTGCAAGTGAAGTAAGTATTTTTTGTATACAATGAAACGTATTGAATAATTTTATCAAAACTGTAATAAAGTATAATTTTTATACTTGTAGACATCTTTACGACGCTAGAAGGTCAATCTTTCCCGAGGATCGAGTATTTGGATTTATCAGTTCATCTACGTATATATACGGGAATGACGATAAATCGGGTCAGCTTCGGACATTCTTTAAAGAAGAAGACAAAAGATATTATCTGCTCTCTTATCATGAGAGGTAAACTTTGTAATTTAAAGTGAAAATTTATTTTGTAATAAGCCTCTAATTATATATATATATAACAGGGCTCATTGGATGCTTGTCGTTGTATGCCCCACGACTAATTCGGCATATTGGTTTGATCCGTTGGGGTCGAATAAACCAAGGGACTCAATAAAGAAACTTCTAAATATGAAAGTTCGTTTAGTCATGAAAAAAGTAATTCGTGGATTTATATTAGTATTATTGAATGATATTTCAAGGTTACAGAGCTTTAGGTGGTAGGAGAACAACCACAAAAGAAGGAATAACATGGCATGCAATGAGAGTATGTTCGATCTAATTTTTGTTAATTGACTCAGGAACATATATTTAGCGAATTTCTATGTTTGTAGTACCGGAAGCATGTTGGAAATACGGAATGTGGTTACTACGTGATGAGATACATGGAGGAAATCCTCGTTGTGGCAACTGAAGACGTATGTCTAACCGAGGTAATGTAGATGGTTTTTCAATTGTATATTCCATTGTAGTTTCAATATTTAGTTATTAATATTCAACACACTTGTATTTTTTTGATAGGTCTTCCCAAAAAGTAGTGATCCCTTCTCGCAACAGGAGCTCGATGAAACTCGTGACCGATGGGCTTGCTATTTTATCAAAAACATGTTGACGAACTAAGAGGTTCTCCTGCCACTAGCATTTTTTGTAATTTAGTTAACAAGTGCACTTGTATTACAAACCTACACTTTATACCTTAATATAATCACCTTAATTTTATAATGAATTAATTGCAAGTGTGTTGAATGTCAATTGTGTATGCTTGTGTACGCTTGTATGTTTGTGCATGTATGGTTGTATGTTTGTGTTTGTGCATGTATGCTTGTGTGTTTGTGCTTGGATGTACATGTGGATGAAATTGTGAGTATTTGTGAACAAATTTATAGGTGAACGAATTTGGTGCAGTTTTATGTACACGAATACGTTGACTAAAAACAACTTCGTTGGATGCTATTTAATTTTTTTATCCAGGTTTAGGAATAGACGTCGGCTATTTGTACTAGCGACGTTTATTCCTCTGAGGAAAGGAATTGACGTCGGCTTTTGTATGAATCCGACGTATATGCTTTAGGAATAGATGTCGTCTCTTATTGAACTGACGTATATGCTTTAGGAATAGACGTCGTCGCTTATTGAACCGACGTCTATAAGTTAAAGAATAGAGGTCGTCTTATATATACAACCGACATATATTCTTTACGTATACACGTGGGTCTATATGAAGGCCGACGTCTATGTATAGACGACGCACACATAGACATTGGATCTGGGAGTGCTTATATCCGACGTATATAGCCCCGTACATCCGACGTATATTCCATTTTCTGTAGTAGTGAATGTTTGTTCCACACAAACTATCTTCCGAGGATGCACTACTATCAGCTGAATTCAGTTCTCCGTTTCCACCTTTTGACTAGGAGCCGACCCTCGAACCAAGACCTTGGAGTATTCCCCCAGCTCGTCCAGCCCAGCCTCCAACTACCAACGTCACTACCAACGTAGAAGTTAAACCGAAGAAGGCAAACATGACCAAAAAGCACCATGAAATCTTTATTCGGTTAGTTCTAAAGGAAGTAAGGACCGGTAACAAGCCGAATTCAGTTTTGACCAATGAAGGGAGGAACAATTTAGTTGCAAACGTCCACTGCGAGGGAGTAGTGTACACAAAGAGAGAGTTCACTACGTGGAAATGGTTGCAAAAGCAAACGTGGAAAGGTTGGGACGAAACTCAGTGAACCATCTGAATGTATGACAGTTGGTGGAAAAAGAAAACTCTGGTATTTCTACCTGTTCAATTTCATATCGATTTTCCCTATAATTCGTTTGGAAACCTAGTTACCAATTTGATATTCATGCTTAGGAACACTACGGGGTTGAGATGTTTAGGCATGAACCAATCCAATGGGGAAATGAGGTTGAGATCATCTTCAGGAAGGACGTCACCGATGGGGACTTATTGCTCATTCCATATGAGGGAAGAAAAGGACGCTACTATCAAAGCGTAGTCTGTCATCACATTTCAGCAATCGGAGGGCTAGCCCAGGGTAGATACGGCACACTCAGTACAAAGGGGAGACAAGCATGAACTACCCTAATGAATAGCGGTAACGGAAGAGGATGACGTGAGACGTAGGGTACATATTTCTCATTCGCCTCAAGCACTTAACGACGGATTATTCTGGGTGGCCAATATACTTGTGGAAAAAATTGATAGGGCACACCTTTAATTATAGTGTCAAAGCATGTTTAGAAATGTCAGGACTATATTGATTCACACCAGCGCTTTTGAGTGGGTTGCCGCCGCAAGGAAGTTTGAGGTGCCCAGAAAAAAAGGCCTTCTTTGCGCTCAGAGACGTCGATAGTAGGAGACTTTGGTAGGCAAAGGAACTTGCAAACATGTGAGGGAAATAGCTACCACTATAACTACTTATTTTAGTATTTTGCGCAAGATGTATGTTGTTTAGTTTTGAAGTCGTATTAGTTTAATTTTTGGTTGTTGTTGAATTATTCACCTAAACACTTATGTTTGTAACTTTAACTTTGTAGTAGTTAAATGTTTAGAAATTTGTTGTTTCATACATAAACTTAGACAAGGGTACCGTGTCGTGCCGACACGACACGGTGGCCGGATCTCGTGGCTCGGCGGTAGTGCTTTGCCGGGTCCAGGGGGTTGGGTCGAGTTTTTCTTATTTGGGTCTGGTAAGGTTTTGATTTTTCGGTTGTTTTTTAATTTGATTTATACAAACACAATTGAATTAACAAACACAAACTATTTTTTCCCAAATTAATCAATTTATTTATTAATAATTGTTGACTCGAATCGAAATGCAATCTAAATACATAATTAGGTATTTATGTAAAAAGCCCGGAGGCTAGCTAAACCTAAGGAGAATGAAAGATCCTAAGGGGTATTTGGAAAAAAATTATTCATAAACAGAATAATTTAGCTAATTCGTCTTCAATCTGCACCGTTCCTGCTGTCGTGAAGATTCATGTTTTCCATTCTATCTGAAGTGTCCATCCAATCCTTCAGGCAAACGCTCATGTTGATTGACTTGTCCAACAAGTTGTGCCTCTTGTCACTCAGGACACGTTTACATACGCTAAATGCAGCCTCCGACACCACAGTTGACGCCAGAGAACAAAATAAGTCTCGTGCCATCAAGGAGAACAGTGGAAACCTACCTGAGTTTCTTTTTCCACTAGTCTAAAACATCAAAAGATTTGTACTTAAGTACATTTTCTTGTTTAAATATGAATTTAATTCATTTTGTGTTTCTATTTGCACTAATTTTAATTTTTTTTGACTTATCTAATTCTTTTGTGAGTCGTCATCATCTAGATCTATTACAGGTGGTTGTGATGATGAAGTAACAACATTTGAACCTATTTGATTTATATTATATAGTTTGTCGTATTCTTTAACATATTTGTTTAACAAAGACTTACAACTATCTACATGTTTTTTGATATTTTTATAATTGATATTTTCAAAAATGTTTCCAAGAAAACATGTAAACCACTAATTTTGAATCTTGGATCCATAATAAAAGCTAAACAAAAACTAAATGTAGGAGGATTCCAATATTTACTAAACTTAGCCTCCATTATACATCTTGTAAGGTTTAATTATTTGAAGTTCATCTTGTACTACCAAGTTCAAAGTATGACAAACACATATGATATGAAAGAGTAAATCATCTACAGGTGGATTACAATAATTTATAAGCAATTTTATTGCTGTACTATTATTAGTAGCATTATCAAATGCAATTGCACAAACATTATTTTCAAGATTGTAAGCTAACATGACATGTCTAATATGATCAAATATAACATTGGTAGTGTGTGATGCAAAATAAGTAAAAAATAAATGATTTTTTATTTAAACACCAAGAATCATCTAGATAATGAGCAGTTACACAATAATAAGGATAATGATTTGGACCGGTCTAAATATCACGAGTTAATGCTACCTTATTGATCATTCATGAAAAATAACTAAGCATGCTTTCTTTTTCTTTTTTGAATTTTTCAAATGCAACATTTTTAAGTGTTCTTCTAGAAAATGGTTTAAATTACGGAATATGGTAGAGAATTGCTTCCCTGAGGCTTTTAGACTCACATATGCTAAATTCTAGTTCATCTTTAATTATGAAATCAACAATTATCTGTCCACCTTTAATTGGACAATATCTTCTGAAATTTAAAGTTCCACTAGCTGTGTCTAAAACCAATTGAGGTGAATCCATTACCAATACAATATTATTCTTAACTTTACATACAAGTAAATGTTTACTTAGATGACCGATTCCTTCACTTGACTTAGCCGAATATACGTGACCATAATGTCTACAAGTAAATGAGTCCACAACAGTTTGTCCTTCAAATAAGTAACTTTACATACAAGTAAATGTCCCACAACAATTTGTCCTTCATCAAAATCCTCCTATACTGGAGTTTTTTCCCTAATACTTTTACCCTTACGTCTAGGTGGATTAACAGGAGGGGGAGATGGGTTATCATTATCTTCAGAATTAGATATTAAAACCATGGAAATTACCAAATATGCAAAGAAAAAGTGATTTTTTTAATAAAGGAGAACTCATGATAATGATTGATGAACTAAAATTAACTCCTAAAAAAGATTACAAAAGCCTGGGAAATGAAGAGCGGAGGAGTTGCGAAATTGGTGGTCAACAATCTTCTTTTAGCTTTAGGCTTCACGCTTTAGCTCAAACTCGACCCGTTTCCACGAAAATTAGAGTAATTAGAGAAAGAGTAGAGACGATTGGAGAGATTTAGAAAAAGAGTAGGAATTTGTGTGAACAAAATGATAGGGGTTGGGGGGTAATATAGGCAAGAGATGGGCCAGTTTAGTAAAAAAATTAAATAAAAAATAAAAAACTGACCCAACGACTCTTAGTGTAACATCCCAAAAGTTTAGTCCCACATTCCCTAACATAAGATTGTTGGGGTGGGATATAATGACATGAGTCCACTACCATAACACTTACCAACTTATGTTTTGTGGCAATAGGTGGGTATTGTGAACCAGTGAGCTCACGGGTGACGGACCGTGACCCAGGTTCGGTGCGGGTTTGGGGATAAGACGTTACAAATGGTATCAGATCTTGAACCACCCGGAATTGTGAGAACTAAGTGCTACACAAATAGGGTGGGATCCACCCCTAGAATCCCACAATGCCAAGTGACTGACTGGCTTGACCCTGACGAGGACGTCACGTGTTCAAGTGGGGTTGGTTGTAACACCCAAAAAGTTTAGTCTCACATTCTCTAACATGAGATTGTTCGTGTGGGATATATTGACATGAGTGCACTACCATAACACTTACCAACTTAAGTTTTGTGCCAATAGGTGGGTGTTGTCAGCCAGTGAGCTCATGGGTGACGGACTGGGATCCGGGTTCGGTGCCGTCTCAGGGACGGGACGTTACAGATGGTATAGTTGTAATGCCCCCAACCTCGCGGGTACGCACACTAGGAGAAACACTAGTGTCGTGATCAGAGAGCTCCACGACGACCAAAGAAGTTACAATAAACAGACAACAACTAACTCGACATCTAATTATAAAGACATACATGGATACCAGCATAAAATATAACTGAAATAACTGAACATCCACATATAAAGGATTCATTACATCAATCGAGTTTCAGAAGAGAAATACAATAATGAAAGCGGAAACAAAAGATAACTGAAGACTCTGGTCGACGTGTCCCTCGTGTACAGAATCTTCGATACTCGTCCAGTCTACCCTATGGGAACCTAAGTACCTGCAAGCACCGCATTAACAAATGCGTGAGTTTCCAATTAAGAAAACCCAGTATGCCCCCAGTCCAACAACCAGAGTTTTATAGAAGAATGCATGCAGTCTAACTATGACAAAAGCATCAGAAATAGACAGAAAATCACACAATGCATTAGAAGGCTACAACTCCAACAGTCGTGCCAATCCGGTAACCCCCACAGAAATCCCTCCAAGGGAACCAGAATTCCATCCATGCTGGTCAAAAATAGAACCCCAGTCACGCCGCTCAGAAGCGGGTCACTCGACAGTGACCCACCGCTTGGCACAAAGCGGTACACCAGATAGACGCCCCAAATCGCGGAAATAAACCTACATGGTGTCATCGCAAATTTGGGAACATCTAACCTGAGACATAATGGCAACGCGCCTACCCAGAGCTTATCTTATGCCTGACCTCCACATAGAGGATCCACCCGTGGCCTGTCGGCCCAGAAAACAGAACGTGCCCAGAATTATTAATCGTATTAAATGCAATGCAAGCTACTTAAGCATCTAAAATCTAATTTAGCTAAATGGTACAGAACGGGCTCAAGGAAGGATATAAAATTAATGTCATCACAAACCCAACCAACAATCAGAAACACATGACACAAAACAGAGATTAGTTTGCATCCAGAACAACAACCAATCCTAACCGGATCGGTAAAAACGTCTAAGAACTAAACGGGTCATCTTCGAATCATGATAGGGATGTTATGAGGTCTGATTTCCTAAGGGTCAAACTCAACTATAACTTAACATATCAAATCAGTAACACATAGACATGAAAGGAGCAATAAACTGATATATTACAGCAAGAGACATCATATTAAAACTTCACAACAATAGATAACGTGCATCACCAAATTACGAGCATACATGCGAATATAATGAACATCTCAGAACATGATCAGAGGTGATAAAAGTATGAAATAACATTCATATCAGTAGACTAACATGATGACCATGCGCATATTAATCAACAGTCGAAAGATATATATTTAACTAGACCGCGTACATGCAACCAAGTTAAAATATTGCATTAAATGTAACATGAATAGCGCATGATATAAAGGAGTTAGATTACTTTCTGATATGCATGCACGACTCCAGCATCAGGAAATACACATACAATTAGAACCTCGACGTATATTATATCACTACTGAAACACAACGAGAATATATTGTAATGCAACAATCAACACATAAAACATGATAGCTTACAACAAATGGGTTGATCAAACGAACCGACTCACAACTAGACATGTGAGCCTCTGACCCATCCAACCCAAGTGCTTAGAGAATACTTCTCAGCAGGTCTGAAGAGGGAGGAGGATAGTAGGGATCCATCCAGGCTGCTCAGTCCATCCCCCGAGCAAGATAACACATGAGGTGAACTAACTGCATGGTTTGCCCACTATAACGCACCCAGCTCAGACTAAGCAACCCTAGCCAGACCCCTCACTTACCTAGCCTCCCTAAGATCCGTCCCTGCCCCCTCTTGACCCCAGCCACCGTCTAAGAAGGATGCACCAGCCAGCTGACTCAAACAAGGAGTCAAGAGGATTGAAGACAAACCCTAGTTGGATCTTGTGTGCGCCAGCCACACCCAACCAGATCCGTGTCCACTCCAAAACTCAGTCCAAAAGAAACCCGATCACCCCTGATCAGACCTCACCAGAGCCCGCCAACGCTTTGGTCCCCCTGGCTGCCCACACCCAGCCCCATCTAGAGCATGCAATAAATGTGTGCTAGAAGGGATCCGGTTGGTGGTGCAACCGTTGCACTAGCAAGCTCTTGTTGTTGGCCGGCCCCTCCAGCCAACATCCACTCCCATAAAACTCGTCGTGGTATAGGAGCATACCTGATTCGCCATAAAAGGGTTTGAGCTTGCCGGAGATCAGCCACGAGATGCCTTCTAGCTGCACACAAGGATGCCCACAAGCTTGCTTCTACAAGATTCGCCAGAGAATAGCCAGCAGCTCGCCGGAGATGGAGGTGGTGAGGGTTTGAGGTGGTGGCATGGAGAGGTGAAGGGGAGGTAGGTCGGCTGGAGCTGGGGCTGGGTTTTGTATTTCGTTTCAAGGAAACCCATACAAAAGGAAATGAATTATTGGAATTGAAAGCCCACCAAAACCTTCCATAATGCACATAATTCAAAACTTTGCAAGATCACAAGAAGATCTCCCCTTGCTGACGTGGCAGCCACATCACACAAACCCACACCAAACCAAAACCAAAACCAAGCCAAACCACACAAAATTTGCAACCGATCGACCTGATTAAGTCAACCGATTGCAAAACCGCCCGACGGGTCGTACCCACCAACGAGTCGCTTTAACTCGCCGAAAAAGGAAACTTTTCCCCAAAGGGAAACTTTTCCGAAACCAAGCATAATAATCAAAAACACCCATAAACCAAGCACAAGACACATAAAAAGAGCATAAAGATGAATAAGACTGAATAAAGTGGCAGGAGGGCATGTCTTGCACTTAGACTTGTTTGGTCCTATAGTGTCGGCCCAGGCACAATCCGTTACCCAGGTCTGCCTAAACTAAAGGCTGTAAAATGGAGCTTACAACCGTCTGCCATCCAGTCTTACATCCAATATTCGATCCTTAATTGAGGTGTACGCCTTGTATGAAAGTTGAATGCAGGGCTGGCAAAACATTGGACCTAATTGAATCAAGAAACAACGTTAGGCCGAATCGTCTCATTCAAAAAGGTTCCAAAACCTGCCTTCCCGAGGCAACACACATACTAACTTCCAAAACATTAATTTTAACAACAAGGTTCATTGAATAGTAAATACCGAAATTAGTAAATAACATGACACATAATAATCCATAAGCTAAACATATTTTTGGTCACATTATAGATCTTAAAGTAGTAATGAAATCACAAAGCACACTCAACCTCCCTATCCTAAGAACTAGCGGAGTCATCTGAACATTAAAGATACCATGCCTCCGACAAGCTGCTAGAAGTGTTTGTATCCTTCGTACTCGTCATACGCATCAGACTCTCTAATGGTGAGTAGTTTCGTACTTGTCATACACATCAGACTCGTTACCATCACTCACAATGTCCATGGTGTCGCCGAAAAGTGCACTTTGATTGGAACTGAAACTCGATTGCAAAGCTCCAATTAATTTAACATACTCAATGCAAACTTAATTGACAACTACAGTAAAGAACCTCTGCAAGAATGTAAGATGCATAAATGTTGGAGCTAACATCAAAGAAACACACATGCACCAATATAAGTCAAGACAACATATCCAACATTCACTCGACGGTTACTACAAAGTTAGATATTTACATGATAACAACTGTTAAACGGAAACAACCCTGAGAGGTGGTAACATCTACCACTTCAACAAAAAGCCAAAACTCTAGCATACACCAACATCCCTATCTAATAACTAACCTAAAAAGTATGCTAAATAACAAAAACAAAGGGAATGCATTGGTTGACT
This sequence comes from Triglochin maritima, assembly GCA_963682175.1. Lineage (NCBI taxonomy): Eukaryota > Viridiplantae > Streptophyta > Magnoliopsida > Alismatales > Juncaginaceae > Triglochin > Triglochin maritima. Next base: position 10,661,373 of record OY821793.1, on the reverse strand, counting down.
ATCCTAAACTATAAACGGAGAAGATGGAGTCCATTAAAACCAAAACAACAATGGAAATTGTTTTCCATCCTTCATTGATTGGTTTCCATGTTGTGAAAGAGTGTGTGCATATCGAACAGATTGTCATTGATGCACTGTGGAGCCAGATTAGGGAAGGCAGTAGGGGTCTCTGTTATGGTCACCACTTGACTGTTAGGCTCTCTTGGTCTTGGAAGAAGGTGTTTGAATCTGTTGTTTTAGGACCTCCACCCTCTGCAGCTGGAGTAATAGTCCAAATTATATCAGTTAGAAACCAAGCTAAACCACATATGTTGATGAGCAACCAAGCTTACAATTGAACGTATTTAAGTTATAAGTTTTAGAGTGATAATTTTTACATATTATGAAGTTATAACTGACATAGTACATAGGATTTTAGTTATAACTTGGTAGATAATTAAAATGTTATGAGTATAATATACTGGAAATTAAAAGGTACACAACTTATGGAAAGTAGCTGAAGCCATGAACTTTAATATGAACTGCAAGATACCTCTAAAATGACATTCATATGAAATACAAAAAACATATACATTATTACGCAAACTCGATGCACAACAAGGACAGTTGAATCAAAACATCCTCCGAGCGTGGAACCTTACAACAAAAACTCACTTAACTTGGGAAAACACAAAACCATTACATGTTGTGTATTAGAAATCAAAAGGATGGGTAGTAGGACATGAAAGTGTAATAAATTGCTCTTGAATTGTGAAATAAGGTTAACATGGTAATATAAAAACTAAGACTTTTTTGCTACTATACACCTCCCGAGAGACATAATTGGCGAGATACACATGCTTTTATACTATTGTTTCAAATGCACCTGCGAGTCGATATTAATTGCACATATGCACCTCTACCGTTAGTGGGTCTCACTCCGTCATTTTCGTCCAACATCGTTAGACAATTTGCAAATTATACATCGTAAAATACAAATATCCTTAATATTAAAAATAAATAAATTAAAAACATAAAAAACCAAAAAAACACAAACCATCTCTTCTTCCACAAACTCTCACTCTCTCTTCCTCCAACACCACTTTCTCTCTCTACTCTCTCTCATCCGTCCCTTCCATGTCCTCCTTCCCAAACCAACCCTTCTCCCCGCCAAACCAAAATCCTCTCTCATCCCAACATGGCACTCTCAACTCTTAAGGTAACACACAATAACTCGTGTTTATACAATCTTGTATTTGAAGGATGATATTTCGATGGATGATATTTGAATTCTTGTCTTACTAGTTTAAGTTTGTAGTCCAAAACTTTTCTTTCTATCTATTAGCTTCCATTTTTGTTTTTGAATTGTTATCCTCAGAATACATATTTTAAAACCAAAACTCTATCAATATGATGACCGGTTCATGTTTGTTATATAGACTTTAAGGACGATGTTTTGATACATTTAAGTAGGCCGAAATTAAAAGACCCTAAACAAAACCACGACCCTCTACCTCATCTCTCCACCATCAGTCTCCTACATATTGGTTGAACAAAAATTGTAATATTATTTTAGCAATGTTAGTGAATCAAATAATATATAATCAAACATCGTTCATTCACAAAACAAATTCAATAACAAACAACATTCATAACAAATAAAAAAACAATTAACACCTTCAATAACAAAAGACAAAATAACATGACCATGAATGAACAATCAATAGTACCAACACCAGGAGAATAAATTGTCAAAGAAACAAAAATCAACAAAGGAATAGGACCACGAAGAACATCATCACCAGTTCACCACCAATTACAAAAATCATCACCTCCACAACACGTCAACACCATATTGCTTTTGAGCCGCCTTTAGTAGGTCGACCAACGACTCGGTTCTAATTTGAACTTCGCTACCCAACCACTCGGACAACCACCACAAAGCTTTGACGAAGGGCCTTCTTGCTGAATCAACGCCTCGATGGTGAGGTTTAGGAAAAGAAGCTTCTCTGTTGTTCACGACATCCTCTAGATCATCTCCTGGATTTACGTACTTGTCCTTCGGAGGTTGACACTCATGGAGATGCGGTCAGAGCTGACAGTGGGAGTGGAGGAGGCGAGGAAGGTGATGGACGCTTGGGGAGGGGGAGATCGGTCGCCTAGATTCTAAGAATGTTGGTTTTTTTGATGGAATTGAGTTGTAAGGTTAGTGATTTTAGGTTCGAAAGGTGAGCCATTTGATTAGGATTGGGGTTAAGATGTTATTTGGTTTTTTACGTTTCTATTTTTGTTTTTTTTGTTTTTAATATTAAAGATATTTGTAAAAATGAATTTGCAAATTTTCTAACGATGTAAGACTTTAATGGTAACGGAGTGGGACCCACTAACAGCAGTGGTGCATATGCGCAATTATTATTGACTCACATATGTAATTGATGCAATAGTAAAAAAGTGGGTGTATATCGTCCATTACGTCTCCTAGAAGGTGTACAATAGCAAAAAACCTTATAAAAAAATTGAAACTTGTAGCATAGAGTGAGTGTCTAAAACTAAGAAATCCTTGGGTTAAGCACATCCAAGAACAAAGGTAGACAAGTGCTTTAAGATACGAATCTAAACATCATGACAAAATCAAAGGGTATTTAGAAAGCTTATTCTCATAGACTCATCATTTTTTATCTATTTTTAACAAAAAAGACATTTTCAAACAAACATGATACTCACCCATATAGAAGGAATATAAATAAACACTGTTGGAAAAACACGCTACAACGTTGATACATCACATCGGGTATTTAGAAACCAATGTGAAACAAGTTTATCACGTTGGTTTTTCTTAAACCGATGTGACATATGCACGTATCACGTCGGTTTAACAAAAACCAATGTGAAATATGCATATTTCACGTTGGTTTTTGTTAAACCAACGTGTTTTGTAACATATGTCACGTCGGTTTAAGAAACACCAACGTGATATGTAGGTGACAAAATATTTTCAAGTCAATTTTAATATAACCGTGTTTTTTTGCAAAGAAAAAGGGATTAATAATTATTAATCTAATGAATGTTACATCCTACTCAAGGTAGGCACATTGTGGGATTCAGAGCTTGTCATGTAACAACTCGTATCACTCATATGGACATTACAATCCGCTCACTCACATACCATATATCTCACACATATAAATCACGACCATGTAACACTAAACGAAGTTGATGCTTCCATGTCGCCTAATGCTTCAATAGCCCCATGTGCCCTTGATGCACTCTACATCCTTTATTGCCTGAATGATCTCGTTGATTTGTTGTTCTTGCCCATCAAAGGTGTGCCTGTTTCTTTTCATCAAGCATTCGTATACTGTTGCTCCCAATGCGAGTTTATGGCCAAGGCTAGCATGCTTGTTGCTGGCTTGCCATTGTGCTATTCATTCAACCTCCTCTCCCAAGGTGTGGGTTATCTGCTCAGTGTCGCCCACCAACCTGCGAATGCCGTCCCATACACCTCTAACATACCCACTTTCCCAGAAGAGGTGTGCACTTGTCTCATATGCACCCATGCACAATGTACATTGCAATACAATACACAACTTCATCTTCCTTCGCCACATCATATCATGAGCATTCAACTTCCCTTGGACAACCCTCCAGAAAGTCAGATCATGCTTGGGAATTTTCCATTTATGCCACACTACCGAGGCCCAAGGAACCTTTCGCCTCTCGGTCTGCACCCAAGTCCATGCATCCTTCAAAGTAGGCTGATCACGTGTAACACCAACCCACGTCAGCCTATCCTTGCCCCACGGGAATAGATGGAAGCCGGGCCCAAAGTTGCATAATATCGTAAGACCATGAGCGGGGTGGCGGCAGCCTCCAAGTCCCCTCTTCTATAAAATAGGACACAAAGATATCCTGAGATACCCCTAGATCATACCGGTGATGGTCACCTGATAATAAAGACAACAAAGGTGTTCCACACCATGGATCTTCAAAGAACCGGATCCTATCGCCATTCCAATTCTGAAAAAATCTTCTCCCGTGCAATGTCTCGTACTCTCAAGATGGCTCTCCAAGCCCAAGAGGCTATAGAGGGGGACGAGCCATCCAAATAGTACGGTTGCATAAGTATTTGCTCTTAATGCATCATACCCAAACAGTGGTATCCTTGGAGGCTATGAACCAGAATAGGCAAAGTAGCCCCGCATTGTTCCAATCCACCAACAGTCGTAATCCTAATCCTCCTTCCACCTTTTGTGCGCATATATTGTGCCACGAGACAGCCACAACTTTCTTTGGTCCCCACACGAAGCGCATCATAATTTGTTCAACCTCTCGAAGCACATTCCGTGACACAAGGAAAGATGATGTCCAAAAAATGATGAACGTTATGATGACACTACGAACCAGCTCCACACGCCCCACCATCGACAAGAGTTTCCCTTTCCATGTGCTAAGCCGCCTTTTGATCTTCTCCAACAAGGATGTACAATGGACCTTGCTCAGCTGTGTAGAGAAAAAGGTTAGCCATGGTAAGTCACCGGCAAGTCGCTCCTGTCCATACCCATATGTCGACAAATCCAGTCACCATGTGTGGTATTACCGCCCATAAAGATCTGACTTTTGGTGTTGTTGAGGCGCAACCCTGAGTAGCTAGTGAAGGTTTGCAAAACACGCTTGATTGTGCGGGCGTCCTCCTTCGTAGCATTTGCGAACAACGTGACGTCATCCGCGAACATCAAATGTGATACCGAAATTGCACCACACATAAGCGAATGGAGATCTCCCAAGTGTTCCTCTCTCCGTATCATGGCACCTAAAAATTCCATACCCATCACGAATAAGTAGGGTGTGATGGGGTCACCTTGTCGAAGCCCATTTGTTGATGAAAATGGCGTAGAGTGGGCACCGTTAACCGTAACAACAAATGACGCCTTGACACATGCCACCATCAGCTTTCTCCACTTCTCATTAAACCCGAAGCGACCAAGTGCCTCATCCAAAAACTGCCATGAGATAGTGTCGTATGCTTTCCGCAAGTCGATTTTCAAACACATGCAACCCAATCCCTTCCACGAGTGAATATTGTGGCACAACTCATAAGCAAGCAGAATATTGTCGCAAATCCAACTCCCCCGAATAAACGCACTCTGGTGCTACCCTACCAGCTTGGGCAACACTTCCTTGAGACGATTTTCAAGGATCTTCGAGATGTAGAGATACACCATGTTGCATAATGAAATAGGCCTATAATCATCAATTGCAGCTGGAGTCTTCTTCTTTGGAATCAAAGTGATCGACGTGTAGTTGACCTGCTTGAACAATTTCCCACTATGGAAAAAGGAGTCCACCGCCTTGAGTAGGTCCAACTTCACCACGTCCCATGTTGCCTTATAGAATTGTGCATTAAATCCATCCAGTCCTGGGGCCTTATCATCATTTGAGTGCTTAACCACGAAAGCCAACTCCTCCATTTAACATGGCGCGTCATGCATTGAGCCTCGGAAGTATCTAGAGTAGTGAGCTCAAGATCATGAGGGATATGACATTCCTGCACACTACAGGTAAAAAGGTTAGAAAAATGACACCTAAACGCCTCTCAGATATGGTGTTCCTCCTCTATCTCCTCACCACTCTCAACTATCCTACGCACATTGTTGGTGGCTCTCCTCACTAGAAGGGTGGCATGATAGAACCAAGAGTTTGAGTTGCCTTCGCGTAGCCACCGTAACCTTGACTTTTGTCGTACAATAAACTCCCCAACCGCTAGAGCATAAGAATGATTATCAATGGCTACAACCTCTTGCTGTTGGAGGTCTGTGTTTCCTGGATCCAACTTGAGATTAACACACGTTTGGCAAAGCATGTTCCGTTCCTCGGTTATCTGGTTATCAATGTTGCCAAACGCTCCAAGTGACCATTGCTTCAATTCTCTTTTCATGGCATTCAACATGGCCATTACCCAGTACAAGGGAGTGCCATCAATGTAAGTGTTCCATGCTCTTCTCACCACCCCAAAAAATAGGTCATGCATTGTCCATGCATTGACAAACCTGAACATCTTCTATTTACATATGCCATGTGGGTCGAGATCAATTAAAAGTGGACGATGGTTACTAAGCTCATTTTCTCCGACAAGGCAAAGCACGTCCGGGAACCATTCTAGCCATAGATGAGAGCATAATGCACGGTCAATTCTAGTTTCAATTCAACCAGACCCTCGATACGAATTCGACCATGTGAACTCCTCGCCCATGGTTTGGGTCTCTAACATCCGGATATTATCTAGGCAAGCATTGAATTCAGTCATGGCCGCCATATTCACACCTCCTCTTTCCAACTTCTCCCCTTCGTGGCGACTACAATTAAAGTCTCCCATTATTAACCACGCTAGGCTCACATCTTTGTAAGTCCTCCCAAAGTGCTCATCGTGCAAGACAATTGTTATCGCCATAAACCATAGTAATCGCAAGAGGCTGCCCCGTAGCTTGAATGTGGCCTTCAAGGTGAATAAGTTGAGCCATTTCATGCAGCTTGCTCATGTCATACACTGATTTCTTCCACAAAACTAGGATTCGACCGGAGTTGACTACTTCACTATTCGACATCCAATCATCATGCCATTTTGAGCGCACAAACCGATCAATCCTATTCCGCTTAATTTTGTGCTCAAGTAAGCCTACGAAATCCACTCCCTCCCGGGTTAGTTTGTCCCGAATCATGTACGGGCGCCCATGGTTATTTACGCCACGCACATTCCAACTCAGAAGCGTCATTGGCTTTGTGAAGGGGAGCGAGACCCCTTCTTTCCATTCATTGTCCTTCTTTTCTTGGTGGCCTCTACCTTCCTCACATTCTGAAGAATTTGGCGGCAAGGATCCACCGAAGTAGGTGGTGAGTGTAATTCCTGGCTCTTCCCATCTCGTCCCCTTCCTTCGGCATCCTCTTCAGTCCACATCTTCCATGTCTCGTTCCTCGACTTCCTCCCAATTGAGAACATCGAATTTATTTGGTGACCCTTGACTCGAAGGCCTAAGTTGCCCGGGTATGGCTGATTGGGAACAACCCATATTTTCTCCCAAACGCGTGGTTGCATGAAAAGAGTTGATGTCCTTCACCTTCTTTTCACGAGATTTGTCATCTTGTAAATTGCCTCCATATTTTGCACTAGTGGATGAGCTAGACATGCACCCTTCCAAGCCCTCCATACGTGGTCTTGCCACATATAAGGGGCTCCCTTGATTGCCACTTGATGCACAAGTGTTGCCACCATTGTGTGTGCTTCCATGCTATTCCCTTCTTTAATTGTTTCTCCATGCAAATTTTGTCCTCCTTCCTTATGTTGTATTTCGTTTACCCCAAATGGGGATGCTTCCTTTGGGCAATGACCTCCACTAGATTCAGGCTTATTCTCCCCACTTAACTTTAATGTCATTGGAGGAGAAATTTCTTCTCCCACTAACTCGTGCATGCACCTATCCTTAGCATCCTCATGTGATGTATCCTCATGAAAGTATGTCCAATGGTTTTCACGTGACTCAAATCATTGACAAGTGTTGTGATGAGAATTAAATTTATACCGCAAGTGCACGACTTCAATGAAGACATGGCAAGTACGGGTCGAACACAAGGAGGGAGAGATTTGTTATTTGTGTGATTTTCGATTAAGGGGAAGAAGGAGAGAAGAAATAAATTTGGTTTTGAGATTTTTGATTTTTAATTATCTAAAACAAGAAACAAGAACAATTAAACCTAAAACAAGAACAAAGAAGTGAATTCCGTTGGGTGGAGGTTTAGATTTAAGGTTTAGATTAGAGAATTCAGAAACTTATAATAAATCATATTAGTTATAAAGCATTACATGATAAATGATTTAACATAAACTCAAGTAATCAAAATATACTAACACGAAATTAAAATAATAACATTCATTCTCTTCTCTTCACCCTAAATCCGTCACCTCCACCCTTTGGAAAGAGTTAGAAACTCATGGAGGGAGGAAGAAGGGGTCCTAGAGGCATTACAAAAAAAACTAAAAGTAAGAAATAAAAGACAGAATTTTATTAATGAAAAGAAGAATACAAAACTAAGATTAAGAATAAAAACTACAACCAAAGACTAAGGACCCTTCTAACATCGTTCTCGGGTCTATTTATAGTTGCTACAAGGGATCTAGGTATAATATTGGAAAGTACACGTGTCCAGACACGACTGGACGAAATTGGGAGACGCGGATCGACGCTTGGGCGGCAGAAACGCCGCACATTGTGTGTGTGGTGCGGCGGAAACGCCGCACAATCTGATCTGATTTTGTCTGGATTTTGGTTGAATGTTTATGGTATGATTTGATCCTTCTTTGCGCGTCTGGATTGATTCTTTCCATTCTTTTGAGCTCCGGATTAATTCCTTTATGTATTTGGAGATTTACATTGATTTTTCTTTAGGTTTTCTCCATAATAACTCGTGAATTGCAATTAGGTCCTTGACTTTTTGCAATTAGGACTTGAATGCTTTTATGCTTGGATACATTTCCATTCGTAACCCGATAATCTTGAGCTTGGTCTTTATGATAGAAATGAGTCTTTTGCACGTGTTTATGCTCGGGATGTGGGTAATTTGCATTCAGGTCCCTGTATTCTGTAAATAAGACTAAACACATACCTTAGTAGCATTTATTGATATAAAAGTGATCTAAATGAAAGACATATGATGCAATGTATGCAATGCATCAAATACCCCCACACCTAGATTTTGCTAGTCCCTAGCAAAACATAAAATACGAAAAATAAAAACAGAGAAATCCTAACTCACTTTCGTAGGAATCACGGTTGCAATTAGCATGTGCAACAAGCCGTTAAACCTCTTTGTTGCCAAGGAGGAGGAGTGTTGTCTCCTAAGGGTTTTCAGCGGATATACCCACAAAATCCTAAATCAACTTTTCATTAATAGTTCTCAATATCCCTACCTCAACCTTATGCATCTCACCGAGAATTCTTGCATGCTCATTATATAAATCTAAGTCATTTAAAAATATGACTTGGTCTTTGTTCCTCCAACATTCACACCATTAACCCTTCTACGCATGTTATTACTTAAATTATTTTGCACGCCTCCTCTGGTGGTGAAGTATCATTCGGATCAACCATGGCATGGATCATTCTTTTAGCTTTGGGCCTTGAGTATTTTTTTTATTTCTTTTCTTTCGTGATTCAACAGATTTGCTTTTTGACATTTTTACCCTTTTTGCATTCGTGTAGCGAGTTTGGTCGATAATCCCGAGCTGGTAGACTCAAGTTACCGGGTTTCAAGATACCCCTACGGACCAGTGACTCAAAGGCTTGGGCTTTTGTAATCATTTTGTAAAATGTGTTTTCTTCACTTTATTCCTTTATTTATATTTTTATTTTCCTCAAGGCTTAATTGCTATTAGAAGTCCACACTTCCCGGTATATTTTCCTCAACCTCTGCTTTTTATCAACCACTTCAAAGATTTGATTCATCCAATTTAAGTGCATACATGTCTTAAAGGGCAATGAGTTATTTCTTTGGAACTTAGATTTATGTCATAATTTCTACAAGCAGAACTATATAATAAGGAACAAAAACTCAATGCAATTTGTACACGGGTTTTGGCAGTTCAATCTTAAGCTATGTCATGAAACATTGAAATTTTTTTATTAAATTTTTTTTAGAAATAAAAGACAGATCTATAGATAAATATATACATAAACATCCCCCCACAGCTAAATCATGCATTGTCCTCAATGTATGCAAATATAAAGCAAATGCACTTATTACCTTGGTGAACTGCGGTGGAAGGATGGAATTTGCTCAAAGTCAACCATAGTCAGAACTGGATTGAATGACACCATATTGATGCATGTATCCAGTTGAATTGTTCCCCATGTTGCAATGAGAGTCCTGAGTCACAGATCACATAAATAGGTTCTCTTATTTGCTCGAGTGATGGTGGGTGTGTAGTTGAATTTCTCCCCTTTTTCTTACTTCCTTTTTGATTTTGTGATGATTCAGAAATCTTATAGATACGCGATTGCATCACAACATCACTCTGATTGCATATTATTTCTGGCTCACTATCTATATGAAAGATATTAAATTCAGCTTTTAAGTTCCCAAAAGATAATTGCATGAGCCCATTTCGACAGTTTATCAATGCTTCAGAAGTGGCTAAAAAGGGTCTGCCTAGAATTACAGGGATTTGTCGATTAGGATTTACAACAAGTGCGGTATCTAGTACGACAAAATCCACTGGGTAAATGAAGTCACCAACCTTGATCAAAACATCCTCTACTATACCACTTGGTTTCTTAATAGAGCAATCAGCAAATTGAAGGGTTGTCTTAGAGGGTTTTAGTGGACCAAGGTTCATTTGCTCATAGACAGAGTACGGGAGTAAGTTAACACTAGCACCAAGGTCTAGAAGGGCTTTGTTGATAAAAGTATCTCCTATTGCACATGAAATTGTGGGACATCCAGGATCCTTATATTTTATAGGAGATGTGTTGGACAATATAGAGCTTATGTTTGCAGTTAAGAATGCCTTCTTTGGTACGTTCGTTTTTCTCTTTTTAGTGCACAAATCTTTTAAGAATTTAGCATAAGCAGGTATTTGTTGAATCATATCTAAGAGTGGAATGTTCACCTTAACTTGCTTAAATACTTCCATGATTTTCTCTATTTGTGCACTTGAGTTCTTTTTGAGTCTATTGGGGAATGGGGCTTTAGGAACATAGACTCGCTCAGGTTCAGGTTGAGCTATGGGTTCAGGTTGAGTAGGTGGGTTGGGCGTTTCAGATTGGACGTCGGGTTCAATGGTTAGGTCATATGTGGTAGCTTGATGGCTCGATTGATTAGATGTTCTAGGATTTACCACATTATTATCAATCTGTCTTCCGTATCGTAATGACACTACTGCATTTATTTATTGGAACGGTCCTTCCTCATTAACCATTTGAACCGGTCTAGGGTTGTTATTTCCTGAAAGTGGTTGATAGGATTGATATGAATTATGGTTCACCTCAGGTTGACTTGGAAACCGACCCTTTTCTCTTTCACCTACTATTTGTGCTAGTTGGCTGACTTGTGTCTCTAGCCTTTGGAAGGTTTGGTTGGTTGTTTGTATAAAAGTTTTCATCAAATTTTCCAAGCTTGTCAACCTAACCTCATGATCGTTATTGTTACTAAACCCAGATGATGTATTATTTTGGTTATACGGGTTTGGTTGTTGTCTAGGAGGTTGACCCTGTTGGTTTGATGAGAAATTGGAATTATTACGCCAACCCGAGTTATAGGTTGATGCGTATGGGTCATTTCTAGCATGGTTATAAATGGCATTAACTTGGTCCCATTCCGCACAATCCTCCATTACATGACCAGTCTGACCACATGTAGAGCAAGGGATAGACGAGGCTTGATTCACTCGGTTTTGGGTTCGTAGGTCTAAACTTTCCATTCTGCGCATAAGGGTAGCTAGTTTTGCTTCAGCCGCTATGTTGGTATCTACAGCTAAGACACCTGGTTTGGGTTGGCTTTCTATTCTAGATCCAATACTTGGCGGTGTTCTAGCATTGTCCCATTGCATACTGTTTTCAGCTAATTCCTCAAGAAAAGTCCAGGCATCGTTTTCATTTTTCGACATAAAGTTCCCTTGGCTTACGGATTCTACCATAACCCTAGATGTGGGTGTCAATCCCTCATAAATAATTTGGCATAATTGCCATCTCGGAATTCCATGATGAGGGCATTGGATCAGAACACTTTTGAATCTTTCTAGGTAGGAATAGAACGGCTCGCTCTCAGACTGAACGAATGCAACAATTTCAATCCTAATCCTCATAGTCTTATGGTTGGTAAAATATTTTTTCAGGAATACTTGAACAAACTCAGCCCAACTCCTAATAGATCTTTCGGCTAGACTATATAGTCATTTCTTAGCGTCCTCCTTTAGTGCTAGAGGCATGAATTTCAGACGCACTGCCTCCTCAGGGATATGCTGGTATTGCATAAGAGAGCAGATTTCCTCAAATTCTCTAAGGAAGAGATATGGGTCTTCCCTAGAGGTGAACTTAGGCAACATACTCATGTATTGTGCCTTAAGTTCGAAGTCGCGACCCGGTATGGTGGGCATAACGATGCACGATGGCTGAGCAGCCATCGCTGGATAGCATCGATTCCTCAGAGTTATAGGTTGTGCAACAGGCGGGTCCACTACGTTCTCACCCATTGGATCCGGGTGAAGTGGTGCAACAGGTGGATTGGGGCTAAGTTCCAGACTGGAATCTAAATGAACTCGTGAGAGTCGATTACTCAAGTCCCAAATCCAAAACCGAGTGCACCGGGTTGAATCAATTTTTTAATTCAAATTCGAAATTTAAATTCCAAATTTAATTTCAAGAATTAATTGAAAATATACTTTTTTTCGTTTTTTTTATGTTTTTTTTCAAAAGGGAAACAACAAGAGCAGGTGGAAAGATGAGAAAGGAATCCTAATCTAGAGAATTTAGGTGAGAAGAGAAAGAAGACTCAGATGAGAAGGGAAACCTAACTCTAAAGATAGAAAGAGGGTTGGTCAGAAAATTCCTAAGAAAGCACGGTTCAAACAATCGTAGACCTAGTGTCGCTTAGATCTAGACGACTCCTAACTGGTTCAGTCGAATTGATTTGCTTGATTCACCTCCCTCACTAATCAAATCAACTTGGCCAGGCCGTGTAAAGCTAGTGGGGGCGCTTCCGACAGAGTCGGTGCAAATTAGACAACCACTTCGCTTGGAAGACTTACGTCAACACAAAAACACTTTCTAGACACCAAATTAAATTCAATCGACTTCAGGTCATAGCAAGTCAAACCAATTCTTCTCCTTAAATGAGTCCGAGTCCTTAGGGGCCAATGTCTAATTGATTTTAAGTTTAAGGCTTAGGTGACACTTTAGGATTGTGATTTGTGGGCCACGGAAGGGTGATGAAATCCCCACCGTATCTTTGCCTACGGAGTTGCCCTTAAGATAGTTTAACTTAGATCTAACAAAGATAGTCAAACAATGGTCTTTAAAGGGGGGCAATTGCAAGGTTATTTTCAACTAGATTATATGCTTAAATGCAATCGATGAAAACCACGATACGTACCTTGATTCCAGCACTCTTCAACAGAAATTGATTTGCAAGAATTTAGCAAGAATAATGCATACAAAACACTAGATGATGCATGCACTAAGTTCTTCTAGTTTTGCCAATTTTTAGGTCAGAGTTGAATTATTGCCAATTATGGAATTTAAGCTTAACACGTGCAGTTCTACGAAAGGTTTTTTTTTTGAAAATAGAAATTACGAGGAAAATAGGCAACAAAGGTTACCTAAGCAATGCTCAGTCGGGTTCACCGCCCGCTCTCGAAATTTCAGTAGCTTCACGCGTCCACCCAGAGATGAGTCGCATCCCAGAAAAATTTGAAGCCCAGATGCTTCAAATATGCGGCGATTCCGCCGCACGTTGTTCTTGGTATGCGGCGATTCCGCCGCTCGTTAAGCTCAGAATGTGCCCGGATTTCGCCGTGACTCTGTTGTCTCCTGAAACACAAATCCAAATATTTAGATCGCGCACAAGATAAACATGATAAAATCGAAATCAACAGAAAAAACAAAATCTGCGTCGCCTCCCTGGCAACGGCGCCAAAAACATGATGAGAATTAAATTTATACCGCAAGTGCACGGCGTCAATGAAGACGTGGCAAGTACGGGTCGAACACAAGGAGGGAGAGATTTGTTATTTGTGTGATTTTTGATTAAGGGGAACAAGGAGAGAAGAAATAAATTTGGTTTTGAGATTTTGATTTTCAATTATCTAAAGCAAGAAACAAGAACAATTAAAACTAAAACAAGAACAAAGAAGTGAATTCCGTTGGGTGGAGGTTTAGATTTAAGGTTTACATTAGAGAATTCAGAAACTTATAATAAATCATATTAGTTATAAAGCATTACATGATAAATGATTTAACATAAACTCAAGTAATCAAAATATACTAACACGAAATTAAAATAATAACATTCATTCTCTTCTCTTCACCCTAAATCCGTCACCTCCACCCTTTGGAAAGAGTTAGAAACTCATGGAGGGAGGAAGAAGGGGTCCTAGAGGCATTACAAAAGAAAACTAAAAGTAAGAAATAAAAGACAGAATTTTATTAATGAAAACAAGAATACAAAACTAAGATTAAGAATAAAAACTACAACCAAAGACTAAGGACCCTTCTAACATCGTTCTCGGGTCTATTTATAGTTGCTACAAGGGATCTAGGTATAATATTGGAAAGTACACGTGTCCAGACACGACTGGACGAAATTGGGAGACGCGGATCGACGCTTGGGTGGCGGAAACGCCGCACATTGTGTGTGTGGTGCGGCGGAAACGCCGCACAATCTGATCTGATTTTGTCTGGATTTTGGTTGAATGTTTATGGTATGATTTGATCCTTCTTTGCGCGTATGGATTGATTATTTCCATTCTTTTGAGCTCCGGATTAATTCCTTTATGTATTTGGAGATTTACATTGATTTTTCTATAGGTTTTCTCCATAATAACTCGTGAATTGCAATTAGGTCCTTGACTTTTTGCAATTAGGACTTGAATGCTTTTATGCTTGGATACATTTCCATTCGTAACCCGATAATCTTGAGCTTGGTCTTTATGATAGAAATGAGTCTTTTGCACGTGTTTATGCTCGGGATGTGGGTAATTTGCATTCAGGTCCCTGTATTCTGTAAATAAGACTAAACACATACCTTAGTAGCATTTATTGATATAAAAGTGATCTAAATGAAAGACATATGATGCAATGTATGCAATGCATCGTGTTGCACCCAAGATGTGTACCTTCAAATTTAATTTTCATTATGTGTTTGTGCCCCATGCAAGATGTATCCTTCTTGTGCATTGTTATCCTTTGGGTAGTGGCCTCCACTACCTTTAGCCTTGCTCTCCCCACTTAGCTTCAATGCTAATGGAGGAGAAGATTCCTTTCCCATTAAAGGATGCATACACCTTCCTTTTGTTTTACCTGCACTACAATATTTGGCTTTATCTCTTATGCTCCCCATGCTCCCACTAGAGCCAAACTATTCCATAGCACTTACCTTGGTTCCTATTGGTTGCACCTCTTCCCTTTGGCCTCCACAATTGGCTAGTTCCCCCCCAAACCGTTGCTTGTCCCCATTGCTTTGGTTATTTGACGAAAAGTGACCCTTCTTCTTTCCTTTGGTATCCTTGACCAACCAAACATCATCCTCCTTGCCCACTTCATCTAACAGAGTGTGACTTTGACCGTTATGTTGCCCTTGACCACTCACATTTCCATTCTCCTCTTCCATTACAAACATGACCTCCATTGCACCCTCATCATCTTCAACCTCATGTTCCATCATCCCCTACCCGGAGTCTAATGAACCATGCTCCTCATTGCCTCCATGAGCTACATCCATCATTGGTTTCTCGACCTCATGAAAATTGATGGTTGCATCCATCTTTGGCTTCTCGACCCAAAGTCGTTTGCTTGAATTTTGGGGCTCCACCAATGCCTTAGATGGTTGCCTTCGACATCGACCACCATGATGAACAAAAGTACTACATAGCACGCAATAAGTTGGCTTCCATTCATACTCCACTTTCACCACCTCTCTCTCATCCTTCTCAATCTTGACCAAAATGTGAGAACGATACTCAACTCGCCATCAATCTCAATACAAAGCCGAGCATATGCAAGTCTATGTCCTGTCGACGTATTTCGATCCATGCAAAGTGGTGTTCCCAACAGACTTGCTAGAGCACCAAGGATTTTTGGTGACCAAAAGTTTAGGTCTAGGTCGGGCAACCGAATCCAAATTGGCACCGTACGTACCTTGGCTTGAGTCTTATTTTCAGCCGTCCAAGGTTGAAGGATGAGAGGGTCGCCTCTCACAAACCATGCCCCCCTTTCCAAAGCAAGTGCACGGTCGAAGTTCAGAGTGAACCGGAAAATCATTATGTTGTTGCTCTGGCGAACGATTTCTAGGGCTCCCGATAAGCCTCATAACTTTGTAAGATGCTTTTCTAGTGTTGGGAGGTGGGGATTAAATCCGACAAAGTAACCCAACAAAACTTTCCTCTACGCAACGAGTTCACAAGCTCTCTCTTCACTAGTAATCTTTGCAACTTTAGTCTCTACATGTATGGCTGGTGCTACAAATTCCAACGCGGTGGATGGGTTTACTTGCCTCTCGAAAAGCTCCGACCACTTCTTGTGTGAAGGCGGTGTTGGTTTCTAATTCCCCACTTCGCCCTCCTTTGGCCTGATAACCTCCTCTTGTTGCGCAAAACCATGACCATTTGCAACTCCTTTGAGGTTTGGAAACTACTCCAAGTTGATGGGGGCTGCTCTACAATGCAAAAAATCCTCCATAGCAAGAGGAAACGAAGGATTTAGGTCGATTGAGATGGAAAAGCGCGTGTAACCGACCCTAGAACCCTAGGAACTCTCATGCTCCCCTCTATTCTCTCCTCCCGAGACAACTTCCTCATAACCGACGTGTTTTGTTGGACTTTTCACGTCGGCATTATGAAATCCGACATGTTATTTAGCGTTTGTCATGTCTTTAATAAAACTGACATGTTTTGTCAAATTTATATATAATATATTACTAGATCTCCCTCACTCACTCTCTCCCACAAACGTCTTCTTTTTTCCTCCACCCCACGCCGATTTGATCCCCAACTGCCTCTGTACCCCCATCGTGCGTGGGTAAATCTACTCTCCCCCGTCCTCACCATCCCAATGCCCTCCCTCCTCGTCGTCTCGACCCTCTCCCTCCTCCCATCCCGACCCCCTCCCTCCATCGGTAGGAAATACGGTAACGACTTTGACACTTGCTTTGATTTTTTGCCCTTTTGTCAGGCGTATGTTGTGGTTTATGTTGTTTATGTTTTACGTGTATGTTGTGTTGATTAGTGGTTTATGTTGTTTATGTTCTGATTTGACTACGCTCTTTGAATGTGGTTTATGTTGTATGTGTGAGTGTTAGAGTGAGTGTGTTTCGATTAAGCTTAAACCGCAAATGCACGACCACGATGAAGCGGTTCTTCAGAAATTAAGTGGCAAATAAGGGGATAAGAAGTTTGGTTACACTAAACTAGACTACACTAAACTAGAAATTGACAAATGAGAAAGATAACAACACATGATTTACAAAAGCTAAACTAGGCAACTAACAAAGGAAGATAAAATTTAGTAAGGAAAACCCCTGAGGGGTGGAGTGTGTGTACACATGTAATAAGGTGGTGAAGAATGCATTCGATAGGGCACAAGTATAGGTTGTGTTTTCATGCAGAGGAAGTGTCTAATTGTTGTGGCAAACCCTATCAATCCAATCACTAACCTAGTTGATTAGCCTGAACATAAATAAGTTGGTTATTAAGAACCTAAACAAGTATGTGAAGTGTTTAAAAGTTGTGGCAAAACCCATCAAGTTAAGTATTTTTATATAAACAAACAAGCACACAATCATATTCATCACATATTTCTGAAGAGAGCATTTATTCCCATTCTTCATACAGGTATAAACATCATCTCCACTCCCAAAGGGGGATGGAACTACTCACTACACAGTAATCTAACAATGTATATTAAGAATAGAAAACATTCTAACTAATTATACTACGATTAAGGAAACAAAACTAAGCTAAACATGCAAGTATTAAAAGACAACATGAAGCTCCAAAATTTATTTTATTGATGACTCACATTACTAATAGAATCTCTCCCCTTGAGTTTTGCTCCAAAGGCTTACTCTAAGTAGAGAGAATGACCACCAAGCAGAGGGTGCTTTTACATAGAAAGAAGAGGAGTTCTATTTATATACATGAAAAGGTAACTGGGATAATCGCCTGGTGTGGGACTACTGAGACTACTACAAATAGAAATAAACGATATAACAAACATCTGAGCCAAAGAAAGGTGTAAGTGGGCCATCGTGGACCGCCAAATAACGGTCTGCGGCTACGGATTAACGGTCATAAAGTGTCCAATCCGGCCCGTTTTCATTTGGTAACGTCGGGTGCACCTGGTTGGCTATGCAGATCTAGATGCGAGCCGAATTTCCATAATAATTCACATGATGTGGAGTTTCTCGGTTTGCTATTTTGTCCCTCTAGCTTACATCCGGGTCCTTCCCTCTTGCAGGTATGTCCATAAGTCTCACAGATCAATCCTTTTTCTTACGTCTTAGTCGTTTTTGTGTCTTCTTCTTCTTAAACATGTTTATTCCTGAAACTTAAACATAAACTCATTAGATAGCATTTCTTAGTCTCAAAATAGAGGATATATGACCTGGATATATGCATGATATCTCACTAATCAGAGTGACATCAAGAAGGGCTTCCGGAGAGCATTTTCCGCACCGTGGTCCGGGAAGCTCCGCTATCAGGTCCAGTTCTCTTTACGTTATATGTTTGGGTGTGACTGGGAAACATTAAGGATGCTAGGAATTGAACTTCTCAAATGGCTTAAACAATCCTGGAATTGGTATTGGAATCAGAAGTCAATGGAATCGGAATTTTAGATTTTTCTCCACTTTATGAGAACTACTTACACCTAAATCCAAATGTTGCAATTTGGTTTGTTTTTTTGATTATGCACACGTTTAATACGTTTGATTTAGAAATTGACACAAACTTAAATTGTAACAAAAAGATTTAATGGTTGTTTGGTCTTAGAGATGAAAATGTTGTGTTTTTTTTTTCTTTATTCCACAGTGAACTTTAGATTTTATTGTGTATTATAATGTATTAGAACAAGTTTGTTACTTGCTGAAATCAATCATGTAACTATTACTTCCCACTTCAATTTCCTTATTTAAGTGCATGGTTATGACCTATCCATCCATCCTTACCTACTTAACAAATGACTACTTAAGTGATCAATATATAGTTGTCTTAAAACAACTACTTAAGTGAATGGTTGTATTGAAGTTTTTGATATATATAGTTGTATATGTTTGTGTTTTTTTCACAGGAATTTTTTTATTACTATGAAATTTAAGGGGAGGTTCTGTCGAAATTTTGAGACATTCCTGTATATTAGGTTCATTTTTTATTATGATTGTTTGTGTTGTTTTGTAGATAACAATGGATCAAAATTGGATTTTTGAAAGTCGATTGAGTGATGAGTATGAGTAAGAAGTTGATAAATTTCTAGAGTTTGCTCAAAAGAATGCGCATATTAGAAACGAAGTAAAGCTCTTACGTCTATGTAGGAAGTCTCTTAACATGTTCTTAATAGATTTAAAATAGATCAAGGCTCATCTGTTTGAAAAATGTTTTGATGAAGGATACACATGTTGAATATGGCATGGTGAGAATCAAATACGTACGAAGAATGAAATAGTCCTTGAAATAAATTAGTAATGATGAAGAACGGTTAGGGGAAATGATTCGAGATGTTGTCGATAAGTTTGATGGTAAACCCCAAGTACTTAGCAGTCTGTGGTCTGACAATGAAAAACCTTTGTATTTCGGTTGTACCGATTTCAGTAGATTATCTACAGTATTACAGTTATATACCATGAAAGCCTTGAACGGTTGGAGTGATGTCAGTTTTATTGCCTTACTCAACTAAAAAGAAATTCTTCCACAGAAGAACGAACTTCCCAACCATACATATGAGGTCGAAAAAATATTGTGTCCGATGGGTATGCAGTATAGCAAAATACATGCATGCCCTAATGATTGCATATTAGATAGGGCTGAATATGAAAATTTGTATTCTTGTCCGGTTTGTAATGCAACACGGTACAAACATAAGAAAAATGTGAGTCTTGATATACCACTACAAAGGTCACCTGTGAAGGTGTTGTGGTATCTTCCAATCATTCCAAGGTTGAAACGTTTGTTTGCCTGCCCCATAAATTCAAAGAATCAAACATGGCTCGGAGAACGTGATAAAATGAATGGTTAAATGCTTCAACATCCTACATATTCTCCGCAATGGAAGAAGATCGATTCAAATTTTTCGTTGTTCGGTCAAAGAATCCAAAAATCTGAGACTTTGTTTGTGTATTGATGGAATGAATCCTTACGGGAGTTTGAGTGGCCTTCATAGTCCACGTCATGTTCTGCTGGTTATGTACAATCTACCTCGATGGTTAAGCATGAAACATAGATACATGATGTTGTTTTAATGATTGCTGGTCCAAAATAACCGGGCAATGACATAGATGTGTATTTGGCACCCTTGATTAATGACTTGAAGAAATTGTGGAATGATGGTGAGCAATGTGGGATGCCCACCGTCAACAGTCATTTATAATGCGTGAAATGGTATTTTGCACAATTAATGACTTCCGTGCTTATGGAAATTTTATTTGGCTATTCTATGAAAGGACACAAAGCATGTCCTACTTGTGAAGAAAACACGTGTTCTTTGCAGCTTGTGTCTGTCAGTAAGATAATATTTCTTGGTTATCGTAAATTTCTTCCTATGAGTCATCCGTACCGTAAAATGAAGAGGTTTTTAATGGAAAGCAGGAATTCGAAGAACCCCCTGCAGAAATCAGTGTAAGAGAAGTTCTTGAGTGGGTTGATTGACATCATTTCATGCTTATATTTGTATCTTATATCCATTATCTTTCACCTAAACAATGCTATGTTACGAGTTTTATGTTTACTTTTCAAGAATAAATAGGTTTGAAGAGATGAAGCATAAAAGGACCCAAAAGCTGGGAAAAAGGACTGAATTGTGAGATCTGGGACCAAGATGCAAGGGAGAAGGACCTGAATGTAAGACAGAAGGACCTAAGAGAAAAACAGAATACTCCACACCATCATGGGAAGTATTTTTAGCAATTTGATTTGGGTCGGAGCTCCACCAAACCAAGTAGATGCATCAAAGACCAAAAATACCATCCAGGAAAGCCTCCAAGCAAGCCCAGAGTAATCCGGATCCTGTAGACCGCCAATTGGCGGTCTGGGACCGCTAATTGGCAGTCCAGGTGGCTCCGAATCCACAGCTTTTTGTGGTTCATGTATTAGAGCGTGTTTATGCTATTTATGGTATTTGTTTAGTCCCACATCGGGGGATTGTCCCAGATTGCCTTTTTCTTTGGCTATAAATAGAACTCTTCACCTTCTATTGTAAGGACTCCATATTTTGAGTGGCTATTCTTCCTACTAGAAGTGAGGCCTTTAAGAACACACTAAAGTAGGAGGATGCTACTTGAAATGTGAGTCATTTGTTAATAAAAGCTTCTTTATTATGTTGTTTGTTTCATATTTCTTGCTTTACTTTCTTTAATTTCATTTCATTAGTTTTAGTAGCTTAGTTAATATGTTTTCTTTGCTTAGTTTAATAATTAGTGTAATGTGTAGTGAGTAGTTCCATCCCCTTTGGGGGTGGAGTAGATGTTCATACAAGCATTATAGAATGGAATGAATGCTTTATTTACAATATGTTGATAAAACATGAATGTATGCTTGCTTGTTTAGGATATAATTTATAACTTGATGAGTTTTGCCAAAATGATTAGACACCTCTCACGCTTGTTTAGGTTCTGAAATAAACAACTTGTATATGTAAATGTTAATCAACTGGGATGGTGAATGGATTGATAGGTTTTGCCATAACATTTAGACACTTCCTATGCATGATAACACCACCTCTATTTGTGCTTAAAGAATGTGTTCAACACCCACCTCTTTGCATGTGTGCACTCACTCCACCCCTTAGGGGTTTTCCACTTCTGTATTTCAGCACTCTTCTTTCATTCTTAGTTAAGTTTTAGTTAATCGTTTGTTGCTTTCTTTCACATTTCGTATTACGTAGTGTAGCGTACCGTAGAGTAGCATACTCAACTATCTTCTCCATTTTTCTCGCCACTTGATTTCGTGCAAACGAGAGGCTACTCACCTCCCTGAGGACGACCCGTATTTGCCACCGCTTCAACGCGGCCGTGCACTTGCGGTTTAATTAAAACGTTCAACAAGTTTTTGGCGCCGTTGCCGGGGAGGTGCCAGTCCAGACTCTTGTTTGGACGATTCGAGTGGATGTGTGTTGTAGTTTTTCTTTCTTTCAGGACACTTGGAGGAACACCTGGAGAAATTTTGGGGCAAGCTGGGCGCTGTAGACCGCCAATTGGCGGTCTGGTAACCTCTGTTTGCTCTCTCATTTCTTTGGTGTGTTTGCATAATTGATGTATTGATCTGGGACTTGATTTGGCATGTTTTGACTTATAGTTTGTTCCCAGATCAATAATCAAACCTCCTTTAAGCAAATTTGACCCTAAAACCCAAAGCAAAAGATTAGGCATTCTTTTTGTTTAGGTCATGCATCATGTATGTGACTTAGGCATATAGACTGTCTTTCATTTTAGCTTTAGTTTCAGTTGCTGAGTGCTGCCGTGAGGTACGCACCTTCTACTCTCATTCATGCATTTCGTATGAACATGCATTACTTAGGAGGAAGTGCATTGAAATAAGTGTGAGTTGAGCGTTTGTTTGGAGAGTTGATTGCTAGATTAGTACTCCAAAACGCTACTAAGGAGGGGTTGTCTCATAAAAGATAAGGTGGGGGATTTCATCACCCTTTCCTTCGCCCCCACAAACCACACTAATCAATAGCCTAATTTTTAAAATCAAGTAGACATTGGCCCTAAGGATTTCGAGCGCATTAGGAGAGTGATCCGGTCCCGACCGTCATGACCTGATCGGCGTTGCCCACTTTGTCGATAGTAGGAGAGACGAGATCTCCGGATCTTGGTTCACTTACTAGGCTTTGTGGTCCTCGTTGTAGGGAGGTGAAGCGTGTTGAGGCCCTGTGACCTCGCAGTTAGGCGTCGTCTAGCTGTAAAGACCTATAGCGACCTTAGGATTGCTTGAGCCTTGTTTGCTTGTGTGCTTCTACCTGTACCCATCCGCCGTAGCATAAGGACTTCTTCCCTTCTCTCCTGAGTCATTCTTTCTCTCCTGTGTTCCCCCATCTTCTCCTCTATGTACATTTTTTGTTAAAAAAAGTTTTGGTGTGTGTGCACCGTTGTGCATGCTTTCGTGGACACGAGACGAGAGTGGTCGTTTGACGAGGAGCGTTGTCAATCCGGCTTCGGTCATCGATTTCTCGATGCCTTCCTGATCTCGTGTCGCACACAGTCCGGGTTCAATGGCTGCTAATTTCCGTGAGGAGGAGCAGTTGCTGGACCCACCTGTTCGACCTGTGCTTCCAGTTGTCGCTCCCATACCTCTACGTGATCGATGTTACCCGAGCCGTACTGCTCTACCATCATGCATCGTACTGCCAGAGGCTAATGGGAACCATTTTGAGGTTAAGCCACAGTTTATCTCCATGCTCCTTCATTTCACTGGGAAAGGTGACCCCTATATCTTTCTCAGGGAATTTGAGGAGCTATGTGCTATGTTCAAGCTGCAACAACTTAGCACAGACTCCATCCATCTTAGGCTTGTTCCTTTTGCACTAAAGGATAACGCCAAGAAGTGGTTGTACAACAACCATGCGAATGCCTTTAGGACTTGGGATGAGTTTCAATCTGCATTCCTCAAGAAATACTTTCCAAATCATCAGACTCAAAAATTAAGGAACGAAATCAATTCATTCTATCAACTTGAGACCGAGACATTTCATGCATATCTAGAGAGATTCAAGGAGCTACTATCCTCATGCCCTCACCATGGCATTACGTTGTGGCATCTTTGTCAGATTGTTTACGAAGGTCTTCACATCCCGTCCTGAACGTTCCTTGAGTCCATGTGTCAAGGAGAGTTCTTGGGAAAGGATGAAAGGGCGGCATGGGCTTTCCTAGAAGACCTTGCTGAGAAAACATTGCAATGGGAGAGTGTAAGGGAACCACCTGCATCAACTTGTATAGGAGCAAGGATCGCAAATGCAAACTCGACTAGATCGGGTGCCGCATTTGCTATCGATACCACTACGGCCACCGAGGCATGCATGACGGCCTTAATGCGCTGTATGGATTCGATTGAGCTCCAAAACCAACAAAGTGCACCTCACATGTCCACATCTGGTCGAGTTCCCTGTCATTCATGTGGTAGGATAGGTCATGTAGAGAACGAGTGTGCGTCCATTCCTCCAGAGATGGAACATGTCAACGCCATCTATGACAGAGCTAGGAATGACCCATACTCATTATCTTATAATCCTGGATGGAGGAACCAAAATAATGCCCTGGGTGGTCCTTCAAACTCCTCTCGACCACCTAACTAATCATACCAACCGCCCATGCATGCACAATCTTATCAGCCACCCCAAGCTCCAACCACCAATCAATCGGGTTTCCCAAATTCCAATAATATGGAAACCCGATTCAATCGCTTGAGACCTTGACTCGTGGACTTGAAAACTCAATGAAATTTTTTATGTCAACCACAAGTCAAGTTCTCACTTCAAATCAGCAGATCATCAAATCTCTATAGCTTTAGATGGGCCAATTGGCTCAGTCTGTACATGAAAGAGAGAGAAGGTCTTTTCCTAGCCAGTCTGAGGCTAACCCCCGCATGTACCAGCAACAACACATGCAAAATGAGAATGTGGTACCTCGGGGGAGGCAAGTGAACCATGTGGAGGAACATGTTCACCATGTCAATTCCATTCTGACCTTAAGGAATGGAAAGCAGGTTGACAATCACATTTCCTTGCCACACCCACCACTATCTATGCAGCCCCTTAGTAGGAATGGTGGTGAAGAAGAGGATGAGGATGAGGGTAATACACCAAGGCTTCCTTCTCAGGCACTGGAAAAAACCTACCTGCCAAAAGCTCCTTATCCAAGTAGGTTAACCAAAAAGCAGAGTGACAACATGGACAAGATATTAGAGGTGTTTAAGCAAGTGAAGGTTAACATCCCTTTGTTGGTTGTCATCCAACAAATACCTCAATATGCCAAAGTGTTGAAGGATCTCTGCACAACCAAGAGGAAGACCAATGTTCCTAAGAGAGCATTCTTGGCTGCAAATGTAAGCTCACTTTTGTCCAATCCAGCCTACACAAAATACAGGGACATTGGGTGTCCTACTATTCAGTGCACGATAGGGGACACTAGCATGAGTAATGCTTTGCTTGATGTAGGAGCAGCGGTCAACCTCCTCCCATTTTCTGTCTATCAACAGTTAAATTTGGGAGAATTGAAACCAACTAAGATCAGCCTCCAATTGGCGGATAGATACATTCACATTCCAAAGGAGATTATCGAGGACGTGCTTATCAAAGTTGGAGATTTTATATTTCCAGTCGATTTTGTTGTCCACGATACCAATCCTGTTGCGAACACCCACTCTTAAATACCTTTGATTTTGGGTAGATCATTTCTGGCAACTTCCAATGCCTTAATTAATTGTAGAAATGGTCTCATGAAGCTCTCATTCGGTAACATGAGTGCCAAGTTTCATGTCTTCAACTCTGGTAGGCAACAGGAGCACATGGATCAACCTTTAAATCTAAATCTCATCCGCCAAATGGAGAAAGCACCACAAAATCAATAAACACCCCTAACACCAATGCAATCCATTGAGAATATTTGTGGGCCTAGCGAAAACTCATTGCCTGTCTTTGCAATGCAACAGAGTGAGCTGGCCTCAAACATGAATGTCCAAAATGAGTGTTCGTTGCAAGATTCAGTTGAGAGTACTAGTGAGAGTGAGACACCTCATCATATGCCTATACCAGAAGGTGTCTCTACCTCTTGTCCCATGGCCATTGAGCCATTTGAGCTTCATCTTGAATCCAACAAGGACCCACCTACGACCGAGCTTATGCTTGATGATCCAAATGATGGTGGGAGGTCGTTGTTGGATGACTTGGGGAGAAGCCCCATTCTTAGTGATGCAGGTCTGTTGCATCCATCGAATGAGCTTGAGGAACTCATTCCGATGCACCCACCTATTGGTAGGAGGGTTTTGTTCGATGAGCAACTAAACCCTAGTGAGGCAACACTTCACTCATTCATGTTGCCTACACCCAACCAATATCATGAGGGGTTCGAGCCTTTCAGTTTTGACCATTCACCCCTCATGACATCTCAGAGTACTGGTGAAGTTTGCCCATCTCGGCAAGTCTCTGGTCCTCATGACTTGATGTTCTCATTTGATGTTCCTTGACCAAATGATTATGAGAATATCGTTGTTGCTGTATATATCATGTAAAAAATTCGAAAAAAAAGAAAAAAAGAAAAAAAAAGTGTGTAATAAAAGACTCCATGAGTGAGCATTGATTGTTGTGGGCCCCAACCCTTGTGTACATGGGCCCCATTTCTTCACGCATTTGTCTCCCTTCTTCAGTATCTCACAGGTTTTGAGGGAATTCAGGTTTGTGTCCATCAACATAACCATGAATTTCCTGTTGCGCTTCACGTTGGTGAGATCTATTCTTTTTCATGCATAAATCCATGTAGTATCTTGTTCACATTCATTGAGGACAATGCATGAAGTAGGTGTTGGGGGGGTGCTTTACGTGTGTACATAGTCGAGTCGTTTTCCTTTGAGTTTGTTTTCTTTAGTTTGTACTGCTAGGGTCATGTTAGTGTGCTGCATTCAATATCGATATATCTGCTTGCCATGATCCTTGGGTGACTTGTCTTCTTTTGCTTGCCTAGTGCTTTAAAATTTTCATATTTCTTTCAAAATCTTCATGTGTTTGCGAAAGAAAATGTTTTTGTAGGTTTTGCGTGTGCTTAGCATGTGCAAAACCGTTGAGAGGCAAAGTAAAAAGAAAGCTCCCAAAATTTTCTTGAACTTTATGCATTAGGATATCTAGTTTACTGGCTTTAAGTCTTATCAAGTCGTTAGGATGCACCTCGGTTTTCCCTCGGGGGGCATGTAATCATAGTGTTTCAGTACTCTAACATTTAAAGAAGTCCACCCTGAACCTAGTGAGTCAATAATTTGTGTCTGTTAGTATAAGGAAGTTTGTCGTAGTCAAGGGCCCTTAATCTCTTTTTGTGAAACATAAGTGTAGGGGTTTTGGTTCCCATGTAGATAAATAAATAAGTGGTGTTCTCTCTTCTCGCACGACTCCTCTCACTCGAGAAAGTAGGTCTGAGGGGACTTTTTGCATGGTGCTTTCGAGTCATCTGACTTGGGATGCACCGACCAAACTTCCGTTACACGGGTGGTAGGGATCGCCCTATGTGGAGATTTGGGGGAAGGTGTAAGTGATAGTGTAAGTCCTCATAGGCAATGATGCACAAAACCTGACTCTGAGAGAATCAAACACCAACCAATAAACTGCTCCAAAGAAAAAGAGAAAAAGAAAAGAAAAAAAGAGTCAAATAAGAACCAAAATGGACTTTACACATTGTATCACATTGAGAAGTTAAGGTTGCCCATGTCTTTCACTTAAGTCCTTAACTAACTCTCACAAATAACTCACTAGGCTAGGTGTGTGGACTGATCACATATATAGAGTCGACCCGTAGTATTACCGCGTCCCATGATCGACAAAATAAGTCCAACGAGTCGTCTAGCCAGATTGATTAATGCATCTTGTTCGGATTTTGTGGGTCTATCCGCTGAAAACCCTCAGGAGACAACACTCATCCTCCTTGGCGACAAGGAGGTTTAACGGCTTGTTGCATGTGCTAAGTGCAATCGTGATTCCTACGAAAGTGAGTTAGGATTTCTTGTTTTTCTCGTATGCTTTTTCCTTTCTTTGTTTTGCTCAGGACTAGCTAAAGTTAGGTGTGGGGGTATTTTATTGACATCATTTCATGCTTAAATTTGTATCTTATATCCATTATCTTTCACCTAAACAATGCTATGTTACGAGGTTTATATTTAGTTTTCAGGAATAAATAAGTTTGAAGAGATGAAGCATAAAAGGACCCAAAAGCTGGGAAAAAGGACTGAATTGTGAGATCTGGGGACCAAGATGCAAGGGAGAAGGACCTGAATGTAAGACAGAATGACCTAAGAGCAAAACATAATACTCCACACCATCATGGGGAGTATTTTAGCAATTCGATTCGGGTCGGAGCTCCAACAAACCAAGTGAATGCATCCAAGACCAGCAAATATACCAAGATTATCAAAGACCAAAAATACCATCCAGGAAAGCCTCCAAGAAAGCCCAAAGTAATCTGGATCCTGTAGACCGCTAATTGGCGGTCCAGGTGGCTCCAAATCCGCTTAGCTTTTTGTGGCTTATGTATTAGAGCGTGTTTATGCTATTTATGGTATTTGTTTAGTCCCGCATCGGGGGATTGTCCCGGATTGCCTTTTTCTTTGGCTATAAATAGAACTCTTCACCTTCTATTGTAAGGACTCCATATTTTGAGGGGCTATTCTTCCTACTAGAAGTGAGGCCTTGAAGCACACACTAAAGTAGGAGGATGTTACTTGAATTGTGAGTCGTTTGTTAATAAAAGTTTCTTTATTATGTTGTTTGTTTCATATTTCTTGCTTTACTTTCTTTAATTTCATTTCATTAGTTTTAGTAGCCTAGTTAATATGCTTTCTTTTCTTAGTTTCATAATCAGTGTAATGTGTAGTGAGTAGTTCCGTCCCCTTTGGGGGGTGGAGTAGATGTTCATACTTGCATTAGAGAATGGAATGAATACTTTATTTACAATGTGTTGATAAAACATGAATGCATGCTTGCTTGTTTAGGATAGAATTTAGAACTTGATGAGTTTTGCCAAAATGATTAGACACCTCTCATGCTTGTTTAGGTTCTCAAATAAACAACTTGTATATGTAAATGTCAATCAACTAGGATGGTGAATGGATTGATAGGTTTTGCCATAACATTTAGACACTTCCTATACATGATAACACCACCTCTATTTGTGCTTAAAGAATGTGTTCAACACCCACCTCTTTGCATGTGTGCACTCACTCCACCCCTTAGGGGTTAGGGGTTTTCCACTTCTGTATTCCAGCACTCTTCTTTCATTCTTAGTTAAGTTTTAGTTAATCGTTTGTTGCTTTCTTTCATATTTCGTATTTCGTAGTGTAGCGTAACGTAGAGTAGCATACTCAACTATCTTCTCCATTTTTCTCGCCACTTGATTTCGTGCAAACGAGAGGCTACTCACCTCCCTGAGGACGACCCGTTTTTGCCACCGCTTCAACGCGGTCGTGCACTTGCGGTTTAATTTCTTCCTATGAGTCATCCGTACTGTTAAAGGAAGAGGTTTTTAACGGAAAGCAGGAATTCGAAGAACCCCCTGCAGAAATCAGTGTAAGACAAGTTCTTGAGTGGGTGAAGAACAACCAATGCAAATTCAGCAAGCCTTACAAACACAGAAGTGATACAAGTAATTGGAGAAAAATCCATTTTTTTAACCTTCCTTTTTGGGCGAGCTTAGAAGTCAGACATTGTATTGATGTGATGCATGTCGAAAAAAATGTTTGTGATAATTTTTTAAGAACTCTGCCGAACATACCGGGTAAGACTAAAGATGGATATAATGCCAGACTTGATGTACTTGAACATGGTATTCGAGCAAAACTAGCACCATAGAGTAATGGCACTCGTAAGTATTTACCACCAGCTTATTACACTTTGTCCAGAAAGGAGAAATTAGCTTTCATGGAACCATGTAGGTCAGTTGCGGCGAGTGGGGATGTAAATCCAAAAGACCACTTTGTGCCGAGCGGTGGGTCACTGACGGGTGACCCGCTTGTGGATTAGACTAGCACGGCTGGTGGTTTGATTCATATGTAAAGGGATCACCTCGGGGGGACACCCGATTGTGTCGACTATGAAGAGTCAGGTTCCTATGCAGAGGAATTAGTTCGGGTGGATCCCGAGCAACGCAACTATGTAGAGTTGTTGCCCGACACAGCTATGTAGAGTTGTTGCCCGATGCATCTATGTAGAGTTGTTGCCCGACGCAACTATGTAGAGTTGTTGCCTTCTTCTTTGCATGTGTGGTAGGTAGGTTCCATGCATAGCTTTGTAATCTATTTCTTTAACCATGGTAGAGTTTTCTTCATTGAAAACTCACGCATATTCATTATTTTTGCCTCAGGTACTTATGTTTCCTTCAGGGGTTAGACTGGCAAAGTTTTGGAGGATTTTGTACACGAGGAACACATAGACATGATTCTCCTAGTTGTTCTCTTTTGATTCAACATTATTATGATATATTTCCTTTTTGAACCTTGTTGTAAAGTGTGTTTTTCCTTGTTTCCCTATATGGATAAATCTTCTTACGGTTATTTCTTACGCTTAGTCTATCCTTGTATGTTTTATTCAGTACATCCAGTCTTGTATGTATCATTTTCTATTATAACTCCTTCGGTCGTCGCGGATGACTCTGATCGCGACAGTTCGCTTGCTTTCCCTAGCATGCGTACCCGCAAGATCGGGGGTGTTACAGCTTGGTATCAGAGCAGGTCGGTCCCAAAAGTGTATAGAATCTGAAGACTCTCCAGTGGGACTTCAGTTCCAAACCCTGTCGGTAAATTCCTTTTTGGTTGCATTTCTATTAGTTATAAGACATTCATTCATGTTTGCTTCTGGTCTTCTTGCGAAGACCTTTTCTGATTATGAGGTGACACATTCCTTCATTTCAGAGGGGTTCACGGCCGTAGTGGATAAGGAACCGGTCGATCCAACTTTCAGGTTGGAAGTCAGTACTCAAGTTGATGGTGTCCTTGCTGTGAGGCTTTCTGACCACAATGTGTGTGTTCTCTATCGGGAAAGGAGAGTTGTGATCTTCTGATCGAAGAGACCTCCGTTGGTGGTCAAGGGAGTCAGGGGCAGGGATGGTCGTTTGGTGGTCTCAGCCCTGAAGACTCGTTGGCTACTGGAGAATGGTTGTTACGCGTTCCTGGCAAGTGTGGTATTGACCGAGAGGGCTTCCAAGTCTCTGGGGGAGATTGAGATAATGTCTGCTATGTCAATTTTTGGCTGGCCAATCCTTGTATCTCAACCTAAATAAATTTCCAAGGCATACAAATATTTTAAAGTTCAAAGTAACACTTAATTTTAACTTGTAAAAAGTTAAAACATACCATTTTTGGATGATTTGTATAACACAACACCATCTTTTCAATTGTTGTGAGGGGTGTGTTGATTGGTTTTCATCCATCTAATTATTTAATAAAAATTAAACAATGAGAATTAATTAGGATGCAATAATAAAGATCGTAAAAAATCAATACTTGTCTAATTATGTATTACAAACAATAAATTAAAACAACTCAATAACATTAAAACTTACATGAAGTTTTGCCTTGTTTGCAAAGGTTTTTGATCGTATCTTGTGGTTCATCTTCTTGCGGTAACGATTGATATTGTTTGTTACGGAAATTTTCTACAATTAATGAAAATAGTTTAAGGTTAAGATGTTATATTAGAAGTACAAATTCAATTGTTTAAAACCAAAAATATTAATACCTTTGCATTTTCAGTGTTCCATTCATCACACTGAATGACGAATTGGTTGGGATGAACCCGTGGATCACCTTTCGAGGTCAAACATGCAAGATGCTCTTCGTTGGTCTCGAAAGGCGTGTAGTATTTCTTCTTTACCGTGTATTGGTAATCTCTCAAAAAACTGCTGATCTTTTTGAAGCAATAGTGCCAGTCATTAACACAATTCCCCAAATCAAAATGATCCTACATATAAGATATAAACATTTGTTAGTAAATCATATTTATATACATGTATTAAATCTAAAACAAATAAACGAAGACATACCACAAGAAGACCCCACGAATCTACAATTTTTGACGACTTCGATGTTGCATCAAAATATGTAGCAGTCACAACTCAGGCTACTTGGATAACAATGCCAATGCCGCATTCAGCTTCTCTCCGCACGGTCTCAGCGGGACAACGTCCTCATTCCACTGGACTTGAAATCGATGACCGACAGAATGAATAAGTTCGACCCCTCTAGTTGGCCCTCGACCTCTCTTTGTAGATGGCTCGACCTAACCTGTTTGTCCTACAAAACTAGAACATAATATTTATTAAATTTACATGAAATTCGATATTAATATCAAATTTAACACAATGTTACCTTCAACGTTGTAACAAGATGTGCTCTAGAGTGGCCACGAGGACCACTGTTGTCTCCTAGTCACTTATCCAGTTCATTTCGAACCTCTACTGGTAAACCATCTACTTCATGAGGGCTAGCCACCTCAATGATATCACAATGTGGATCGAATGCTTGCGGTTCATCTTCAACTTGATCTGCCGCCTGTTGGGTACGAACAATGCGCCTACGTGGAGGCATCCATGTATAACATATAAAATATTGCTAATAAACATAAGGACTTAATGAACATAATAGATAGTATAGAACATACACAAAAATTTCTAAGAAACATAAGGACTTAATGAACACAATTAATACATTACCTAATCACCAAAGTAAGCTCTAGGTTGATATTTCAATACAACGTGTCAATTAGGTTGAACTGGATCTTGAACATAGAAGCATTGTTTCGCATGACATGCTAAGATAAATGGATCTTTCTCGTGCTTCGTTTGGGACATGTTGACGGAAGTAAATCCATTTTTATTAACATGTATCCCATCTTTTCCTGATTGGTGAAACCATGTGCATTTAAACAACACTATCTTCAACCTAGGGTCATTGGATAACTCAATCACTTCATCCAAAGTACCATAATATGTAATGACATCAAATATGAAATTTTGATCCCTACTACTTGAATAACTAGATGTTTCGGGTCACATTATAATTCCACTATGTCATGTCCTTTGTGTACCCTCCAGACTTTTCGTATGAAACTTGTATCCATTCACATAATATCTATGATCATAAGATGTAACCTTCGTTATTAGACCTCTTGCTTGTTGGCTTTTAGGCCTTAATCCTTGTTTTGATGATTTAATCAACTTCATCTTCATAATAATCAATGTAGAGTATCCCACATATTTTATAACATACATATTACTTTGTGGTAACATCTACAGGTGATCAATACGCAAGGAAGAAAGAAATTCAAGTCAAGACATGTAATGAAGCTATTGAAGAGATGTAATTTATCTTACTTTTGAGTCTTAGGAATCTATGTAATCTTGATCATACAAGAGTTAAAATCCATTCACATACACACTAGGTTCCTTATAGAAGTCACATACAAAATCTCAGATCATTTGGACTTCAATAGATCACCCAAACGTACACCGGAATTCACTACACGAAACCTGAACTGCATGTGCCAATTCGGTCGACCGAACCACCTTCGTTCGACCGATTGATCTTTTAACCGATAGTAATTTTTACTTCTCGACCGGTCGACGGTGACCTTTTTCGGTCGACGGTGACCTTTTTCGGTCGACCGTTTACACGTGTCATTTGACCGTTAGACATATCGTATTATACCAACAGTCGTATTCACATTTTTATCCATACCCCAGAAATACCTTTGACCATCGGTCGACTGTGGACCTTGTTTTGGTCGACCAAACTTGTCCTGAAATGTGTGCTGCAGTTTTGTGTTTCTTACACAAACCATTACAAATTTTATCCCAATGGCTATAACCCCTTTGGAGCTTATAAATAGTTGTTACCAAGACACAATTACACAACTCTTACACTTCTTATTGTCATATACATCTAAGAGAAAGCTCTGATCCCCCCATTGCCTAAATCCTACTCTCCAAGCCAAACTTCAACACTTTAGTTTCAAATCCTATCATACTCTAAGTGTGCTCATGCTAGAGAGTGAGTGATACACTCAAACATTCTCTGTAAAGAAGCAAGGACTTCGGTGAAAGCCCGAAGTGTTCCCTCTTGGATTGTGAGAGGAAGAAATCAAGCTAGTGAGGTTGTTGGCGGAGCTTGTGGTGTAAAAGCCTTAATCGTTACCCGGAATGAGATTGATAGGGAAGACGTAGGCGGAGCTAGAGAGAGATTGAGCGAGCTTGCAAGAGAGGAAGTAGGCGGGAGGCCGAACCTCCATAAAATCTACCATGTCATTTTGTGGTTTGTGATATTTTCTTTACTTGCTTTTGTTTGATTATTCCGCTGCATCTTTGATTAAGCAAGTAGGAAATTAGTTTAAAAGTGATTAGATAATCCATCCCTACACGATCCTACATGTGGTATCAGAGCTTTGTGAGCTAAATTGCATACTTGCTCAATTTTTTAGCATGGCTAGCACATCTAATCATGTAGAAGGATTATGCACAACTAGGCCTCCTTTTCTTAATGGGTCAAACTATGACTATTGAGAATAGGATGAAAATATTCTTGATTTCTAATGACCTTAAGTATTGGATTTTCCTTCAAAAGCCCTACACATCCCCAAATCAAGAAAAATTAGACTTCTTGTCTAGGGCCAATATGAAAGAGATTGAGATGAATTCTTAAATTATGAACATCTTGTATTGTGGCCTTAATAAGAGTGAATATAATAGAATTAGAGGTTGTGAAACTGCATATGAAATATGGCATGATTGCAAATACAACATGAGGGTGATAATAAAACTAAGGAAACTCGCATTAGTCTCCTCATGCATAAATATGAAATGTTTTCCATGCAAATCGGTGAGAACATAAGCGATATGAACACTCGCTTCACCGATATCACTAATTCTCTTTTGGTTCTTGGAAGAAAAATTATTGAAAGAGAAATGACTAGGAAGTTCCTCTGGTCACTCAACAATGATTGGGAAGATAACGTGGTCGCAATTGAAGAAGCTCATGACCATTCCCAACTAAAGATGGAGGAGCCGATTAGAAATCTCATGGCATATGAACTTCAAATCAACCATCGAAAGGAGAAGGAAGCCTCCAAGAACAAATCCACCTTGGCATTACATGCAAACTTTTATGAGCCAAGAAGAGGAGTAGAGAATGAGGACATTTAAGTACTTGCCCAAGATTTCTTCAAATTCCTCAAAAGAAACAAGAGAAAGAAGAGGAGGAGAAGTGAGAAGAGAGAAAAAGAAAAGGAGAAGGAGGAGAGTGGAAATGAGAGAAGAGAAAGGGAGAAGAAGAAGGAAAGAAGGGAGAGGAAGGAAGAATCTCAAAAAGCTACTAAATGAGGTAGACAATATGAGATCATTTGTGAAAAGAACAAAAATGCTAGAAAGACCATAAATGATCTCCAAAGTGAAATTGAAATAATCATGCATGAAAAGAATGAGGTGTTTCCTAGACATGAAACTAATGCATTAAAACTTAGTAGTAAAAATGAAACACCTATTGATGTTGAACAATTAGATCTTCATGCTTGCAATGTGTAATTAAGAAAAGATCTAGAAATGTTCACAAATGGAACTAAGATGCTTAGCAAGCTTTTAGGTAGTCAAAGACAATCTTTGCAAAACTATGGTTTAGGATATAATGATTGGTATGTTAAAAACGATGTAGTTCATACTACCTTGAATGGAAAGCACAAACCATCATTTTTCAAGTGTGTGGGCTCCCAAAGCCAAGTTGGTTTGGGTTCTCAAAGCTAATGTTCAAGGAACCAAAGTTGTTTGGGTACCTAAATCTACACTTGTAGGTGCTTGAAGAGGGAGATCGGTGGTGACTGGGAAAGCTTAGAAAGTCAAATTCAAAGCTGCTTGCACTACCGAAAGAAGATTGGAACCAATTGAAGGATCAAGTTGGGTAAAAATTTTCTATCCTCTACATTCATATTAGATTGGTTCTAATCAAGGATGAATTGAATGCCTAATTGTCATATCTTTATCGCATTCTTTGATCATTTAGGATATACTTCGTGTACCTCTTTAAGGGGGAGAAAAATGGTTAATATGCGTAATTGATTGTATTCAATGCATATCTTGATCACATCCATTGCTAAAGTGTCAAATCTTTTAATGGATGCTAAAAAGGAGTAAAACTATTACTTGCTTAATTGTCATATTAGTTTGGACTTAAATAGGTCATCCAAACTAGGACCGGAAAACATTAAACCAAATCCCGAACTGCTAGGACCAAATCGGTCGACCAAACTCATTCTCAGTTCGATAGATTGGGTCAGCTTATTATGCTAGCCTAAGTGTTGTACTGGTCGACCGTTGCACCCTTTTGTTGGACTATGTACACGTGTCTTTTGACCGTTAGACTTGTCGTATTATACCAACGGTCGTATTCGTATAAACCAATCAAACCCCAAAATACTTTGTCCTTTGGTTGACTGTTACCTTGACCTCGGTCGACCGTTCCAAGATGTTTTCTTGAACCCCAGTTTTCATGTCTTTTCTCGGTCGACCGCCCAAATCCATTTGTTCGACCGAACATAAAACCCCAGATTCCCTACCAATTGTCGGTCGACCGTTCTCTCGTTCGATCGTTAACTTATGTGATTTTTAGATATAGCCCGATTCGGTCAACCGAACATGTCCTGAAATGTGTGTTGTAGTTTTGTGATTCTTACACAAACCACTTCTAATTTTATCTCAACGGCTATAACTCCATTGGAGCTTATAAATAGATGTTACCAAGACACAATTACACAACTCTTACACTTCCTATGGTCATATACATCCGAGATAAAGCTCCAAGCCTCCAATTCTCTAAATCCTACTCTCCAAGCCAAACTTCCACACTTTAGTTTCAAATCTTATCATACTCTAAGTGTGCTCAAGTTAGAGAGTGAGTGATCCACTCAAACATTGTCTATAAAGAAGCAAGCACTTCGGTGAGTGCCCGAAGTGTTCCCTCTCGGATTGTGAGAGGAAGAAATCAAGCTAGCGAAGATTGATAGTGAAGCTTGTTGTATAAAGGCTTAATCTCGGCCCGTAACAATATTGATAGTGAAGAAGTAGGTGGAGCTAGAGAGAGATCGAGCAGAGCTTGCAAGAGAGGAAGTAGGTGGGAGGCCGAACCTCTATAAAATCTACCGGGTCATTTTGTGGTTTGCGATATTTTCTTTACTTGCTTTTGTTTGATTATTTCCCTACATCTTTGGTTAAGCAAGTAGGAAATTAGTTTAAAAGTGATTAGATAATCCATCCACACACGATCCTACAAGTTCCTCAAGTGTGTGGGCTCCCAAAACCAAAATGGTTTGTGTTCCTAAAGCTAATGTTCAAGGACCCAATGTTGCTTGGGTACCTAGTGTTGGATTTCGTTCCCTATTATATATATATTTTTCGAAATTTTATAAACATATAGGATCGAAACATTCATATTTTCTTCGATTTTCATATAGGCATGCATTTGTTTGTCCGAATTATTTAACATGCATTAGAACAAACAAATAATTGCAAAGAGGATCATACCTAGAGGTTCTCTAAAACCTCTTGAAGATCCGGAGTCGCGTTATCGGTCGAATAGCCCGGTGGATTGCCTCTGAGTGTTCACCAAACTCTAAACAAGGTTGGAGAGAAAAGAGCTAGTCAATCAATCTCCAAACGGGTTTAGAATCTAGCTAATAACCCCCTTTTCTTTCCTGAGATTTTACTCTCCAAAAACTCAAATTAACTAAGTGATTTCGGATGGATTAATTGGGGTGGTTAGAGAGAGAGAGAATTTTTCATATATTTGTTTAGTGAAGCAAATTAGGCCTATTTATAGGCTCCTTTAATTTCCATATCATGGGCTATGCATTGACCCATTCTTCCATGTTTTTCTCTCTTAAGACCAATTCCCAATATTAAATTTATTAATCCACATCCAAATTTATTCATAATTGACCAAGTCAAAACCATGATCAATAATTCCTTAATTAATTTGCCTTTATCGAATTTTGGATTAATTCCCAACAAAATTCGTTTTTTTATTTTAGGAAATTTAATTAATTTGCCTTTATCGAATTTTGGTTTAATTCCCAACAAAATTCGTATTTGGGGTTTTAGAAAATTTAATTAATTAATTTGTCTTATCGAATTTTGGATTAATTCCCAACAAAATTCGATCTTTGGGGTTATAGCTAATTTATATATCCTATGCAATATATCATCATATGTAATATCAAACAATCACACCCCATGATATATTTACATCTCATATAAAGAAATTCATGATTCTAAATATGTCATTTTAATGACATAATGATTTTATCGATTCACCACATGTATACGAAACTCGATACATCATATGAACATAAAATCACCTTCTTGTTTCCCAGTTTTATGGTGTGACATATGGGAGGATCTAAGCTAAATTGGCAGTGATATTAATAGCTTAACATCACAAACTATAAGCGGTATCTAGCTACACATTATAGTTCCCAATTAGGTAGATGTCTTAATTCAGCTCGAACCAAAACCCGATCCAATTAGTGATGGAGTGCACCACTTGTGTCCGTCCCTTGCCTCATGATATTAAGAATACACACAAAGTAGTATTGTGTCATCTTTGTATTAGTATTCATTTCTTGATCTCTTTAAGCTAGTTATAAATATGTGACTTAACTCAAATCATATTGTGCACATTATAACTTTGCTTTATTAAGGGTCCCATTAATATCATTACTCAATTAAGAAGGGCAATGATAGTCTTTTGACTAGCTATCTTCTTCAACCAAAGTCATACTTAACCAACTAATGTCTTTGCACTACACTCATTGATAGCTTAAGACACTAGTCTAATTAAGCACTCCTTAAGTGATCGGATATAAGTCTCATATCAAAGGACCAAGGACACAGTAAAATATTAATGACACAGAAACACATTTCTATAATATTTTACTTATTAGGTCTATTCAGTATACAAAAGTAATATTTTCCTCTTTTGTGTACCCGTGTTGTCACTCACTTGTAGAGCTACAATGATCTATGACCAACACGACAATCTTAACTCGGTAATTAATGTCCCATGTTAATTACCATGATTGCGAATATCTTTTGTTTTATGTAAACCAATATCTTTTAGAGTTGTACGGTTAAGGACCAAGAGCCTCTTCCTTAAGACTTCTAAAAGACGAATAACATAAACAAGGAACAAAATGATTTCTCATTCAATTCATAATAATTGACATTTAAAAGTAAAACTTTTAGAACACATTCCCTTCAATCTCCCACTTGTTATCAAAGTTTTCTTTCACATAGATTCTCAATGCATAAAACACTAATAACTAGGGTAACCTTCCCAAATCACCTATCAAGCCAATCCACATGGATCCTCGGATCCATGGACTCGAAATATATTTCGTCTCTTAGCTTGGTATGAAGGTTTGTTGAAGGATCAGTTGTGTCAATGTTGTGTCCACCTATTTATTTATTTTATCTTTCGTTGGTGGTTGAGTTAGCTGCAGTGATATTACTCCTAACTACACTAGCTCATACCTCCACCTTCAATAATGATGACGCATCATCATTCCAACCTCCTTTTGTCAAGAATTCCTATGAGAATTGCATCAAAATATCCCTCGCTATTTTCTCCTTTGTCTTCCATAAACAGGAGCCTTATCTTCAGTCCGGTTAAGGTACTTCAGAATATTCTTGACCGCAATCCTACGATTAGGACTTGTGTTGGATTGGTGACCTCTTGTCCCGTTTAGAGCATACGAGATATTGAGTCTTGTGCAAGTCATCGTGTACATGGTCCTTCCTTTTGCCGAAGCATAAGGGATACCTTCATGTACTCCAAGTCTTTGCGTGATTGAGCACGTTGAGACTTCTTGAGTTGCACACCTATACTCATACTTATTGGCACATTGTCCATATCGCAATTGTTCACCCTGAACATTTCCAAGAACCTGTCAATGTATACACGTTGACTTAGGCCAATGAGTCTAGGGATGTATCTCAATGTATCTTGATTCTCAAGATGTGTTGAGCCTCATCCATTTTCTTTTCATTGAAAATACCGATTTCAATGAAATTTCTCGTTTGCTAATGCTAAGGTATATGATTGCTCAGGATCGATATGTCATCGACATATAAGATCAGAAGTACTACATGGTTCCCACTAATCTCCTTGTATCAACAAGTTTTTCCTTTACTTTGAATGAAGTGAATCTTCTTCACCTCTTCGTCAAAGCGTTTCTTCCAACTCCTCGATGTTTGCTTCAATCCATAAATGGATTCTCGAAACTTGCATTTCTTCTCCCTATTATTTGGATCATCAAAACCTTGAGGTTGTACCATGTACATATCCTCCTCCAAGTTCTCGTTTAAGGAACGTCATTTTGATCTCCATCTTCCATATCCCACAATTGTGAAAAGAGGTCAAAGTGAGCATAATCCGAATAGATTTTGACATGACATCCTCTAAAAAATCTCATCAAAGTCAATTTCTTGAATTTGAGTATAACTTTTGCTACAAGCCTTGCTTTGTAGGTTGTCAAGTTACTATCCATGTCTATCTTCCTCCTAAAAGCTCATTTATACCAAATGATATTTTCTCTTGAGGAAGGCAAATCAAGTTCCATACTTGATTATCATACATGGATTCTACTTCGGATTCCATGGCTTTTAACCATAGTTTGGAGTCTTTTCTTTCCATTGCTTCTTGAAAGGTCTAAGGATCTTTGGTATCTAGTACCATGATCTCTTGAAGTCCCACATACTTATTGGGTTTCTTCCTTTCCCTCATTGACCTTCTTAGTTCTTTTGGTTCTTCTCGTGTCTCTCGAACTTCTTCCACAATTTCTTGAGGAATAGGTTCATGTTCAACTCTCGAACGCATACTAGGTGGGGATGATTGAGATTCTCTCACAATTTATTGTAAGGATCTCTCGCTCATGCTCCCACTAACCAAAGGAATCTCGGCTGGGCCTTCATGATTTTGAATGCAACATTCACATCATGATCTTGTATAGTATCTTGAGTTTCCTCAAGCTTAACTCTACTCCCACTACTTTTCTCTCTTTTCCAGAAATTCCAGAAAATCATATCTCTCTCTACAATCCTTCGATTGGAGGTGATACACTAAAAGTAGTATCCTCTTGTCATACGAGGGCAACCTATAAGGAAGCACTTGTGCGCTTTTGGTTGAAGCTTGGTTGACATCAATTTCTTGATGTATACCTCACAACCCCAAATCTTGAGAAAGTCGAGCTTAGGTGTCTTTCAACTCCATAGCTCACAAGACATTTTCTCCACGGATTTGGATGGAACATTATTTAGTGAGTTTGTCATTATTTGTAGTACATAATTCCAAAAGTAAATAGGCAATTTACTTTGACTTATTATTGATCGAACCATGTCGAGCAATATCATGTTCCTACTTTAGGAATAAGTCAAATTAGGTATCCAAAACACTCACCCCTACGAACCTTTCCTAGAGACTCGATATTCTTGTTGAGTCGGTTCACCACTTCATCCTCGAATTCCTTGAACTTGTCAAAGAATTCACTTTTGTTTCCCATTAGACAAATATAGCATAATGACTATAGTTGTCCGTAAACAAAAAGAAGTACATTAAACTGTCTCTTGCACTTATACTCATTGGACCACATAAATTGGAATGCATCATATCCAATAAGGCACTCATTTTCGTTCCTTTCTTGTTGAAAGGTCTCTTGGTCATTTATTTGACCAATCCGATTGTGCTACAAGAATCAATCATTCACGTGAGTTATCCTAGTTTCCTTTTTGTTATTGTTTGTTTGAGTTTGTTTATTATTCATTTCAAGCAAATAGAAGTCATTCCATGTGATTGTATTTGCATAGAGAATTTCATTCTTCGATATAGACAAGCAAGAATTAAAATATTTATTAAAATTTATCCATATCTAAAACTTGATACAGAAATGTTCTTGCTAATCGAAGGCACATAACAAACATTCTTCAAAGCATAAATTTAAATCACTAGACTATTGAAGTTCCATAGAATTTTCTACAATCACAGCGATGCTTGTACTATTTCCAATCTTCAATATCATCTCGTTCTTCACGAGTTCCTTCCTATCCTTCAATAGCTGCACATCAAAATTATGTGAGCACAAGATCCGGTAACCTTTACCAAATCAAGGATAGAGGTGATTAAATTTATCTCAATAACAAACATACCTATGGCGTTTCTCGGGCGCCATACGTTCAATCATCCCATTTTCAAGGTCTTCCTTGTATTTGGGGCAATTAGGTCGGATGTGTCCCTTTTCACCACAGTGAAAGCACTCCGTGTTGGGAGTTGGAGATTTGAAAGATTTCCCTCTTGAGGTACTCTCATGAGCACCTCCTACTCGCTTGCTCTTGATTGACGTATCCTTGGTAAATTTGCCTTTACCTTTGTTGATCTTTTTGCTCCTCTCATGGACGGTTAGGACGTGATTGTCTCGACCCTTGCCCATGTCAACTACTGCTGTTTTGAGAGCGTTGTGAAGCTCCTCAAGACTCACCCTTTTTCACGCACATGACAGTGCATCACAAAGTCCTTAAAGGACGGGGCTAGAGAGCCAAGAATCAGATCTTCGGCAATGTCCTCGGGCATTGGAGAAGAGAGCTTCGACAATTTCTCAAGGTATCCTTGCATCGTGAGAAAATGCATGGATACCGATGTTCCCTCCGCCATGTGGCACCTTGTGAGTGCGATGGTGGTCTTATAGCGCTCCTTTCGGGCACTGTCCATGAACGTCTTTGTTAAAGCTTCCATGGTCTTCTTGGGTTTGGAATCCAAGTATTTCGCTTGAAGTGAGTCACCCATGGATGCCAACATTAGACCGTGAACTTGGTTCTCTTGGTCTTCCCACTTGGCTATCGCCTCTTTCTCATTACCGGTTGCCTTCTCATTCAATTTTGTGATTTCACC
Organism: Triglochin maritima; assembly: GCA_963682175.1. Taxonomy (NCBI): domain Eukaryota; kingdom Viridiplantae; phylum Streptophyta; class Magnoliopsida; order Alismatales; family Juncaginaceae; genus Triglochin; species Triglochin maritima. The sequence goes on along the minus strand of OY821793.1, from coordinate 10,618,760 downwards.
ATCCAAAATATGAGATAGTTTTTCAAACCTCAACACGATATTAAGATTGAGTTGCCATTTCATGAAGTTGGAGCCATCATTTTGCAAAGGGTTCTTTTCGATCAAAGATCGTACAATTGGTTGGATGTTAGACATTTCGACAAAATAAATTATACAGGATTTTAATGTCAATTTTATGTTTTAAAAATACATACATATATATCGAATATAAATGTAAATACTGCAAATAAAATTTTGCCCGTAGATGCAGTAATCCAAGATCCTATCAATTGCAATATAGACTAGCTAAGGGCTATCGAATATATCACAATATCAAGGTAAGAAAAACTCTTTTTAATCACAACCTTTTTGAATTTTAGCAATATTAGCATCTTCAAACTCTTATGATTCTTGTCGTTTTAATTATGAGGGAATATGACATATCCTCGTAAGAAAAACGTTTTCCCAAAACCGAGCGAGGGCTCTAGGTAATGTTAAGAAAACTTATTTTCATTTGATACGAGATACGTTTATCCATTGTATTCACAATCAAACATACTTGGGGTTCACTAGGGTGAAACGCACCTCATATATTTAATTGTGGCACAACAATAGACAACCATTATATCTCCCACTATTCCCAAAGATGGAGAGAGTTATCTCAAGCTAAGGGCCAGCAGAGTATCCCTCGATCAATGGCTGCTAGTGGATGAAATAAGAAGGAAATTACTCTTAATTTTTGGTTGGACAATTAAAACATTTATATGTGATTTTAGAATTTAGGTGATCATGCATATTTACCATCTAAACACAGCCTAACATTCATCCACACAATCACACATATATCAAGATTATTAAAACAGAAATTAAACCATTCACATCGTGTAAGTTTATATGTTCCTTTCGATCCTTGATCCTCGATCCCTGATCCTCGATCGATGCACTACAGCGGCGACTTCCTCTTGCACCAGAGAGCTAGATTTTACAGAAAATAAACATGCGCCTCACATTCGATAAAAACCGACTAGTGCAAGTCCTATGTAAAACCACTCAAATGCAATGCAATTATCTAAAGATAGAAAGAGAGAATTTGGCATTTACATACAAATAAGTCCCAATATAATATTAATTACATACATTCATAGTTGCTGATTTGGAACAGATAAACTCACAATTCCTGCAAGAACAACTCGAGCAAGGCATACACGCATGTCCAATCTAAACTATTTAATCTTGATTATCAAGCATCTAAAATCAAACAATTCTAGAAAAATCATGTGAAATCCATTAAAATGATTTTCATGCATCCATAGTTCAAAATTAATTATTTTGAATTGTTGTTCATCCAATTTCCAAAAGGAAAGATGAACATTAGTCCTTTTCAGGTTTTGTTGATTCCTTTATAAAATAATCATTTAAAATAAAACGAAAATTCTATAAATTAGACAAATGTCTAAATTTCAATTCTGACAATCATGTGTGATGTTTTAGAACATATAAAACCATCAAAACAAATTTATTAGAATTTTATAAACAAAACATCGAAAAACTCGAAAAAAACATAAAACCGAATTGTTTTGATACTAGATGGTAGCCTACATTGATTTTATAGTTTAAATAAAAGATAATATGAATCAAAAGCTCTGATACCACTGTTGGATTTCGTTCCCTATTATATATATACATATATATTTTTCGAAATTTTATAAACATATAGGATCGAAACATTCATATTTTCTTCGATTTTCATATAGACATGCATTTGTTTGTCCTAATTATTTAACATGCCTTAGAACAAACAAATAATTGCAAAGAGGATCATACCTAGAGGTTCTCTAAAACCTCTTGAAGATCCGGAGTCATGTTGCCGGTCGAATCGCCCGGTGGATTGCCTCCGAGTGTTCACCAAACTCTAAACAAGGTTGGAGAGAAAAAAGTTAGCTAATCAATCTCCAAACGGGTTTAGAATCTAGCTAATAACCCATTTTCTTTCCTGAGATTTTACTCTCCAAAACTCAAATTAACTAAGGGATTTCGGATGGATTAATTGGGGTGGTTAGAGAAAGAGAATTTTGCATATATTTTTTTAATGAAGGAAATTAGGCCTATTTATAAGCTCCTTTAATTTCCACATCATGGGCTATGCATTGACCCATTCTTCCATGTGTTTTCTCTCTTAAGACCAATTCCCAATATTAAATTTATTAATCCACATCCAAATTTAATCATAATTGACCAAGTAAAAACCATGATCAATAATTCCTTAATTAATTTACCTTTATCGAATTTTGGATTAATTCCCAACAAAATTCGTTTTTTTTGTTTTAGGAAATTTTAATTAATTTGCCTTTATCAAATTTTGGTTTAATTTCCAACAAAATTCGTATTTGGGGTTTTATCAAATTTTATTAATTAATTTGTCTTATCGAATTTTGGATTAATTCCCAACAAAATTCGATCTTTGGGGTTATAGCTAATTTATATATCCTATGCAATATATCATCATATCTAATATCAAACAATCACACCCCATGATATATTTACTTCTCATATATAAATTCATGATTCTAAATATGTCATTTTCATGACATAATGATTTTATCGATTCACCACATGTATACGAAACTCGATACATCATATGAACATAAAATCACCTTCTTGTTTCCAAGTTTTATGGTGTGACCTATGGGAGGATCTAAGCTAAATTGGCAGTGATATTAATAGCTTAACATCACAAACTATAAGCGGTATCTAGCTACACATTATAGTTCCCAATTAGGTAGATGTCTTAATTCAACTTGAACCAAAACCCGATCCAATTAGTGATGGAGTGCACCACTTGTGTCCGTCCCTTGCCTCATGATATTAAGAATACACACAAAGTAGTATTGTGTCATCTTTGTATTAGTATTCATTTCTTGATCTCTTTAAGCTAGTTATAAATATGTGACTTAACTCAAATCACATTGTGCACATTATAACTTTGCTTTATCAAGGGCCCATTAATATCATTACTCAATTAAGAAGTGCAATGATAATCTTTTGACTAGCTATCTTCTTCAAACAAAGTCATACTTAACCAACTAATGTCTTTGCACTACACTCATTGATAGCTTAAGACACTAGTCTAATTAAGCACTCCTTAAGTGATCGGATATAAGTCTCATATCAAAGGACCAAGGACACAGTAAAATATTAATGACACAGAAACACATTTCTATAATATTTAACTTATTAGGTCTATTCAGTATACAAAAGTAATATTTTCCTCTTTTGTGTGCCCGTGTTGTCACTCACTTGTAGAGCTACAATGATCTATGACCAACACGACAATCTTAACTCGGTAATTAATGTCCCATGTTAATTACCATGATTGCTAATATCTTTTGTTTTATGTAAACCAATACCTTTTAGAGCTCTACGGTTAAGGACCAAGAGCCTCTTCCTTAACACTTCTAAAATACGAATAACATAAAAAAGGAACAAAATGATTTCTCATTCAACCGTTCATGATTTTTAAATGAAATAAATGAACCAAGAATAACAACTTCGTGAACTTCTTACACTGCATTTAACAGTTCTTCAGCATCATTCACAAGTTCTCACAGATGATCCGGGTCAGCAACAACTTCAACTTTTTCCATTTCATATTCGTCGTCCACAACATCTTCGTATATCCTACCGTCATCTTCTGCATTAACTTCTTCGTCTCCAACATCGCCATAAATGTCTTGTAACATTCCTTGCATGTCGTCAACAACATTTGAAATTGAAGTGACAGATGACTGAAATTTCCTATTCCATCCACATAGTTTTTCGCCATGACGTACCCACGTAGAATAATCTGGCATAAAACCCATGAGGGTTCACAAATTTGGTGCCATTTAAGAAGTGTTTGATTTCTGCAATTCTTGCATGGGTAAGGAATAAAACCACCCAATTTTTCCAAATTTGTTCTTGCAAAATTCAAGAATTCATCCAACCCTTTTATGTATTCAAGTGTGAATATATCATCAATTTTTAACCAAGATTTGTCTGGTACAATTGACATCCTATAGAAGTCACATCAAAAACCAATTATATCTAAATATCAACATTTTAAACAATTAAATTTATTAAAAATTTAGGAAGAACCTCCCCTAGAAATGTAAATATGAAACCATTTTCAACCTGCATTTTGAACAAATATAACCAACTAAACTTCAGCCAAACAAATGAAGCAACTAAGTGAACAACTATAAGAAAACAATAATCAATAACATGCCATCTACGAATCAAAGTTCAAATTTAACCTTTTCTCCTCATGCTATCCAAACATTTATGAATCCATCACTTAACAATCGATCTTACTAATCCATCACTTAACAATATTATACTATCCAAACATGCTTCCAAATTTTAATATCTAAACAACCAAATATTTGCAAATTTTTAATTCCATTGTCGAATTCTAACAGGAATACCACTTTACTCAAATTTCATAAAGTCATCTCAAGTTGCATTTCAGAATCTAATAAAGATCAATTACAAAGGCTAACAACTTATCGTGGAAGGAATCAAACCGGGATCTCTTCTCCCATAGGGAGGTTCTAATACATCGGTTCTGGATACCCATTGGCACCCCTAATTACTATCTATGATCTAACTCCCATTAACTTGTCATCAACGTTGCAACACAACCTTGACTCTCTTACATAAAATCTAATTCAATGCAATCGGTAACATATGCATCCATGTTAGACCAAAGACATGTTAGATAATGAAAATCATTCTAGATATCTAAATTCTTAAACTCCAATATTGGAAGGAAAAAAACCATGGATCACACCAACCTATTTAATATGGATCTACACATGTATAACCAAATAAAAAACCATTAAACCACGCCCACTGGCCACTAGTTGCAAATTGCAGTATAAATTCCTTATCACCCAACATATTTCGTGAAGGCCCACCACAAACCATATTACAGTGGGGGATATAATGGGCACTATCTGAATGCCATCCCACTCCCACCTTAAAAATATCATTATCATTTTCTAAAGATAACATGCATCAACATGTATTCTTTTTTTCCACTAAATTACATTCCATGATTCCTTCCCATGTTTCTGGGTTATGCACAGACAATGAGAGAATGTTGCAAACATAACAGCCAACAATAGACACATATAAAAGTAAAACCATATCCATATGAAAGAATTGCAGTTGATAGATTCAAATGATTTCATTTCAGTAACACTTCAAGAAAATTATGATATGAATATGTTTAACTTTGCTTTCCTATTCACATGTATAATCATAGATAGAGTCAAAGCAAGCCTCTACTCAACCATGACACCGATTTAAACTCCAATCCACTCGCACATTATTCATATTTCATGCATATTAGATGGAATAAAAATCACATTGACTAGATGGAATAAAATAACTGAAAAATATATATACTTGGGCAGCCTGGACTTGGGACGACGGGGTGGGCAGCGAGGAGGTAGGTAGTGTGGAGGTTGCGGACATGTGGTAGGGGCAGCAAGGAGGTGGTTAGCGTCGATTTGGGACGACGAGGTGGGGCGGAGAGAGGGAGCGACAACACGTGAAGACGACGGCGGGGCGGAGTCAACGGTGAGGAGGGGAGATGTAACACCCCCGATCTCGCAAGTACGCACACTTGGGAAACCAAGCACACTGTCGCAATAAGAGTCATCCACGAAGACTGAAGGAGTTACAATAAGGACACTACTCAAGCTAGACAAACCGAATAAAACATACATGGATAGACTACAAACGAGACATAAGCTGAAAGGTGAAATTATCCATATATGGAAATGAAGTCAATACATCACATTGAGTTCACAAGGGAATACATTATAAATAATGCGGAAGCAAAAGACAACTGGAAGAATCTGGTCGACATGTCCCTCGTGTACGGAATCCACCAAAACTATGCCAGTCTAACCCATGACAAAACATCAATGAATATGCATGAGTTTTCAATAAAGAAAACCCCGTAAGCCCAAGGTCCAAGAACAAGATGAGAAGTTATCCATAAGGCCTATCTACCACACATGCAACAAGAGGGTAACAACTCTACATAGTTGCCCCGGGCGACAACTCTGCATAGTTGCGCCACTCGGGCCCCACCCAGAGTGATCCCTCTAAATAGGAATCGAACTGTAGCTAGAGACAACTCTACATAGCTGCGCCGCTTCGACTCCACCAGAAGTGATCCCTCTACATAGGACTCAAACCACCAGCCATGTTGGCCTAATCAACAAACGGGTAACTATACGGTGACCCATCGCTTGGCACAAAGCGGTCTTCCTCATTGACATCCCAACTCACGACAACTGACCTACATGGTTCCATCGCGACATTGGGAATGCCCGTCCTGTGTCAAATGACAGAGCGCCTGCCCAGGTCACAATCTTCACCTAGCCCCTCTACATAGAGGCATTTTCGAATAGGCCTCTCTACATAGATTTACTACCCGTGGCCTATCGGCCCCAAAACAATCGGGCCCATGATTCATTTTATTAATTAAATGCAAATGCAAGCTATCAATAAAACTATAGGTAATCTATAGCTAAATAGCCAAGCATGAGCCCAAAATAATGAGCATACAATTACACTCACTGCGACTCCAAACATATCTGAAGTAACACATCAAATTAGCAACTTGATAGCACAACCACAATCAATCAACCATAACGAAACCAACTTGAATAAGCACAACTAAGCAACCACGCCATCTACGGATCATGTGACTCAAGTTGTTACGTGTATGATTTATGACAATAATATCCCAAAAAGAAAGCAAATTAGAAATAATTGATCAACAAATCAGACCAATCATATGACGTGTGCATGCTGTCCCAACTACATAACATGAGCTACGGGTCATGAAGTGATGGTTATAAGTTCAAAGCTTAACACTACTATATGTTGGATCTCGAGGGTCTACAATACTAATCATTCTTACGTTACCTACTCGTTTAACAATCAAAGATATGTGCAGCAGAATTTAAACTAAACAAGTAAGTAGGGAAGGAATAAGCAAACCAAAATGGACACAGGGGTTTTACAGAGGTTCGGCCACCACCTATGTCCTCTCTTGCAAGCTCCGCTCACGTCTTCACTATCCACTCCCCGTTCCGGGCCGGGAGAGAATGCCTTTAGAAAACAAGCACTGTGAACACCCTCGCTTGCTTGACCTTCTTCCTCTCACAATCCGAGAGGGAACACTTCGCGCTTTCACCAAAATCCTTGCTCCTTGAACAACAAATGAGTGGGACATCACTCTCTAAATATTAAGTACATTTTGAGTATGATTTGACTATGATCAAAGGTGTGGAATTTAGGCTTAAAGTGTGGGATTGGGGAAATTTGAGCTTGGGAGTTTCTCTCTAATGTATTGGACAAATAGTAGTGGGAGAGTTGTGTTAAAATGTGTTTTACAACTCTTTATATAGGCATTAGAGAGAATATATCCGTTCGGGTTGATTAGGTGAGTGTTAGTGTAGGATACGCAAAACAGAAACTCCCAGGACCCAATTCTGAGTTCATTCGGTCGACCGGATCGGTCTGAACGGTTGACTGTTTCGCAGTTTTGAACTCAGTTCGGTCGACCGGTTAGTTAATGGTCGACCGCCCAATGCTAAGACTTAGGTACACTTAAGTGATCGGTCGAACTCCGAATAGGCTTCGGTCGACCGATTTCCACCAGGCACTTTGGGGTTGACAAACAATGTTCTATTCGGTCGACCGAACCAACATCTAACAGTCGACCGAATTCCAACAGGAGATTCGGGTTTGTCAAGAGACAATTATTTGGTCGACCGAACAAGGGCCTCGCTCGACCAATACATGAAATGTATTTCGGGTATTTTTTGTTTAATACGAATATGACCGTTGGGTATATACGACAAAACTAACGGTCGAAAAATACTTGGGACTCGATCGACCGAAAAGGTCAGAACGGTCGATCGAACTTAGGCAGTTAAACACTAACAGATTAATTGATCACTCGATCGACCAAACGGTCTGTTGCGGTCGACCGAATGTGGGCAGATTGTTTGGGTTCAGGTTTAATGTTTTCCAGTCTAAGTTTGGGTGATCTATTGATGTCCAAATAATGTGAAATTTTGTGTGTGACTTCTATAAGCAACGTAGTGTGTGTTTAAGTTGATTTTAGCTCAAATATGCTCAATTTACACAAGTTCCTAAGACTCAAAGAAATACCAAATTACATGTCTTCAAATGAGCTTGATTACATGTCTTGACTTGATTTCCTTTCTTCCTTGAGTCTTGTTCACCTGTAGAGGTTAGCACAAAGAAATATATATGCAATGCAACATGTGTGCAACTCTACATGATCATAATTAAGATTAGGTTGATTAAATAATCAAAACATAGATTAAGGCCAAAAAGCCAACACTATATACATGCACAACATCATGCTTTTACATAAACAATTAACATCAATATCATCAGATAAACTTCATGCAACATCAGTTTATCAACACTAGAAATCAGGCATGCAACAGGAACAATAGACTATGCATGAATCGATCGAAAGATGCATAACATGAGCTAGTAATTTGCAGGAATGAAGATTAATTGCATACAACAATGTATATTACTGATATGAATGTGTATACTTATCATTATATCTCTACAGACAAGGGATTAGAATAAAACCACACATTCACAAGCAACACATAATGCATACACGAATCAATACAACAAGAAAATCAAGGCATGCATACACCAAAGTGAGAAACATCAACATCGGAAAAACATGCATGCACCACCATTGATTCTTCTCCTGACTTCCAGACCTCTCCCTTTATGACATCTCGAGGCAAAGAAGACAAGGACACAGTGTGGTGAGTCGAGTAATCCAGCCCACATCGCTGGAGACACGCACATGAGACGCACCGAATCAACCTGTCAGCACCAACACTGTAAGACCCGCTCTCCTACTACATTAATAAAGTCATGTTTCATCTTCACGCTTGTTTATGTGTTATTTGATTGTATGTGTGATGTTTTGTTTGTTTATATTTTGTTTTGGGAAAGTTTCCTTTCAGGGAAAAGTGTCCTTTTTGCGTGAACAAACGCGACTCGTAGGAAGGTACAGCTAGTCAGGCGAGTGTGCAATTGTGTTTCTTAATCGAGCTGGTTGGGTGTGTGTGCATGAGAATTCGGCCTTTGCCTTGTGTGAGTGGTGTATGGGGCATAGTGGGCTGGGGAAGGATGACGTGGCATCCTAGTCAGTTTGGGAAGATCTAATTTTATTTGCAAACATTTGAATATTCATGATTTAGGCAAGTATTGATAGAGAATCAAGAGCATTGCACTAATTCCATACTTGTTGATTTCCTTGTGTGCATTGAAACAAAAGAGACCCTAACCTTAGCCATCCCACTCTCTCTCTCCCTCTTTTCCATGCCACCAACCAGACCACCCATCCTTCTCCTCTCCCCTCGGCGCCTTCGTGACCAGCATTTCCGATGAAGCAGTAGATCCGGTGAGGTTGCAGGAGGAGGCGCAACAAGCTTGTGCATGAAAGAGGCAGATTGAGGCTATTTTCCAGCAATCTCATGCCACCTTCTCCAGCAACCTCAGGTATGCCTTAGTCCCAGTAGACTAAAGGGTGGGGGTGTTGACTGGAGGGCCGGCCAACACCATTATGGTTGGTGGTGCAATCGGTTGCACCACCAAATCGTTTTCCTACCAAATGCGTGCATGGTTTGGTGCGTTTGGTGACTAGCGGTTGGTGCAGCCAGACACATCGGAGCTCTGGTGAGCTCCTGAGAGGTCCGACTTACTCTTGTCAGGCACCTCAGGGGGGGGGTGACCTTCGTTGGGGACTAGAGTGGTTGGAGCACTCGGTTTCTTCCTAAGGGGTTTCCTTGCGTACGTTGGAGCATTGCTCTTGGATAGCAGGCTGGTGTGGCTGGATTCCGGTTGTGTCTAGTCACATAACGTATGGATGGGAAGCCAGGGATGGAAGGGGTTTGCGTGGGGCTGTGTGTAACGTCCTCAAATACAGCGGAAAATTTCAAATTTAATCATACAATCAACGAGGACATTACGAAAAGAAATACACACATCGGTATACCAACATATAATATATCTATGTGACCGAGTTTACAAAAGAATGTGATTACATCAAAAGATCACATACATAAAATATACACAAGTAATCACAACCACCTCAAAGTATAGGGAAGCAGGATCAGGTCTCGAGCGCTCCCTCCGCCGTCACCACCCACCTAACGTCGCTCTCGGCCTGAAAGCAGACAATGAATGCCTGAGTTTCCAGGAGGAAATTCAGTATGCCAAACCCTAACACATATATGGACAATAATGAAAATGCGAGGAAAACAACTAAATATCACAACTGAAACACTCGCTAAGTTCCCGGGACCTCTCTCCCGGCCATAGCCAACAACACCCTGGGTCTCAAGGGTCCTCTCACCCCAACCCCTCAACACTCGTGCACACACGGCACCGCCGGTCCAAAACACGGCCAAACAACCCCCCCATTGCCTCAGTGTTACCGGAGCCACGATTTTGCATCAATTGCCGGAGCAACGACGACTAGTAAAACATGCCTCATTCGCCGGAGCCACGACTTTGGCTCAACTGCCGGAGCCACGGCGACAATTATCACAATCCCCTCCACGTGTCACTACTAATCGCTATAGGGCCGACATGTCCTCTGTCGCCCCAAAAGAGCCGGCAGACCCGTTGCCTTCTAGCCAATCAATAGCAACACACACAAAAACTGTGCAAAACGGTCGAACAAAACATGGCTTCCGGTCGACCGATCCTCACCCAGAGAACTGGCCCAACCGAAAAACCCGCCAAACGGTCGACCGACAAAGGGGTCCCGGTCGACCGAAAAGCACCAGTAGGAATCCATTTTCACAAACAACAGTAAAACGGTCGAACAACCGAACCCTATCGGTCGACCGAAAACAACCAGTAGAACTCACCCAGAGTCCAAACTTCACGGTCGACCGAAACAACACTTCCGGTCGACCGACCATTAAGTTAACTGAAACGTCGGTCTAACGAGTCAAACAGGCGGTCGACCGTTTAGATGGTCAACGCCCCAACCGACAATTAACAGTACTTTCGGTCGACCGGCAAAGGGATCCCGTTCGACCGAAAATACAAAGGACGTCTTTCTCTCGCTAAAATTGTACAACCGGTCGACCGCCCAAAGGGCATCGTTCGACCGGTGCGAGGGATTCGCCCAAAATACACTAGAACCGGTCGACCGATTTTAGTGCAGAACCGACTGTGCAGGTCCGACGAGCCCGAAACGGCCTACCGTCGACCGCTCCCACTCCCACACTAACAATAGGTGAGCTTGAAAGCAAGTTTGACATACCTTAAGGCTTGAAGAAGCCTTTGAAGAAACGACGACGAGCTTTCCACGCGAAAACACCTCGCAACCGGCGCTTCTCCGACGAACCTCCCACAATGACGATCCACGCACTTCTGGCGTCTCCCACAGCACCCTTGCCACCACAATGCCGACGAAGCTCTGATGGAGAGAGAGACCCATCTAGAGAGAGAGAGAGTGAGAGAGATATGATCGTGAGAGAGAGAGAGTTAAAAACCCAAACCTTTTATACTTTCTCCCACTCAATCTCAGCCGTCGATCTCGATCCACCAGTAATCCTCCCCTAAACAAAATTAGCACATAAACAAGGATTAGGATCTAACAATCCACCCTCCTTAAAAGAATTTCGCCCACGAAATAAAACCAGCGCTTACCAAACAGCTCCGGATACGACTTCCGAACTTCCTCTTCAACCTCCCAAGTAGCCTCTCTCTCAGAGTGATGCTGCCACCTGACCTTAACCATAGGAATCGTCCTCCTGAGCTGGTGCTCCATCCGATCCACAATCTCAACCGGTCTCTCCTCGAGAGACAAATCCTGCTGGATCTCTGGAACCTCAATATGAATCACATGAGAAGGATCTAACACGTATTTCCTCAGCATCGAAACGTGGAAGACGTTATGAAGACCAGAAAACTGTGGCGGCAACGCAATCCGGTAGGCGACCTCTCCAACTCGGTACAAAATCTCGAACGGCCCAATATACCTCGGATTGAGCTTCCCTTTCTTCCCGAATCTCATCCCCTCACGCGACGGTGAGATCTTCAGAAAGACATGATCGCCAACCTCAAAAATCAGCACACGCCTACGCCGATCCGCGTAGCTCTTTTGCCTGCTCTGAGCTGTCGCTAGTCACTGCCTGATCACATCAACCTTCTCAGCATACATCTGTATAATCTCTGGCCCGACTAACTGTCTCTCGCCTACCTCACTCCAGCACACCGGTGATCTGCAAGGCCTCCCGTACAAAGCCTCGTACGACGCCATCCCAATACTCGCATGGTAGCTGTTGTTGTAGGCGAACTCGATCAACGGCAAGTGCTCATCCCAGTGCCCTGCCCAATCCAGAGTGCACGCTCTCAGCATGTCCTCTAACGTCTAAATGGTCCTCTCAGACTGACCGTTTGTCTGCGGATGAAATGCTGTACTGAACTTCAGACGAGTACCCAGAGCCTGCTGCAAACTCCCCCAGAATCTGGAAGTGAACCTCCGATCTCGATCTGAAATGATACTCACTGGCACCCCATGCAGTCTGACGATCTCCTCAATATACAATCTCGCAAGACCCTCCAAAGGTAGAGTAGTCCGGATGGCCAGAAAATGTGCCGATTTGGTCAGTCGATCGACTATAACCCAAATCGCGTCATGAGAGCTCCTCGTCTTCGGCAACCCGGTGACGAAATCCATCGTCACGTGCCCCAACTTCCACTCAGGTAGCTCTATACTCTGCATCGGTCCCGCTGGTCTCTGGTGCTCGATCTTCACCTGCTGGCAAACCAAACACCTGGCCACAAAATCGGCCACATCACGCTTCATCCCTCGCCACCAGAAGTTCCGCTGTAGATCCTTATACATCTTCGTACTCCCCGGGTGAATGGAATATCTGGCTCGGTGTGCCTCCTCCATGATGTCATCTCTCAGCGCATCGACCATCGGCACCCAGATCCGACTCCTGAACCTCAGACCTCCATCCACTCCCACAGTGAAGTCCGACCCATCTTGTGCTGAGCCTGAACAACTCGACTGACGGTCTGCGGCTCCACTCGAAGACCCGCAATCACTGCTGATCTCTTAGAATTCCAAGTACAATCCTCAGATGCTCCCGGTGCTGATCCATATCTGGTGAATAGACTAAAATATCGTCCACGAAGACAATCACGAAACGGTCGAGATACTGACTGAAAGTCCTATTCATCAGATCCATAAAAGCTGCAGGCGCGTTCGTATACCCGAACGGCATCACCAGAAACTCAAAGTGCCCGTACCTCGTCCGAAAAGCTGTCTTCTGAACATCTGCCTCTCTGATCCTCAACTGATGGTACCCGGATGCATATCAATCTTAGAGAACACCTTCGCTGACTGCAACTGGTCAAATAGGTCCTCGATCCTGGACAAAGGATACTGATTCCTCACAGTAACCTTATTCAGCATCCGGTAATCTATACACATCCGCAACGAGCCGTCCTTCTTCTTTACAAATAAAATCGGCGCACCCCACGGTGAGACACTAGGTCGGATAAACCTAGTATCCATCAGATCCTACAACTGCTTCTTTAGCTCTGCCAACTCTGTAGGCGCCATCCTGTACGGAGCCTTCGACTGCGATGTAGTCCCACCTATCATATCAATGCCGAACTCAATCTCTCTGTGGGGTGGTAGACCGGAGACATCATCAGGAAACACCTCGCGAAAATCCTGAACAATCTCAATGTCCTCCAGCCTCCTCAACTCTGGGTCTGGAACTACTAAGGTGGCTACAAAAGCCTTGCAGCCCTGCTGAATCAACTTCCGAGCTCTAACTGAAGAAACGATCAATCGACTCCCGCGGTCCTTCAATCCTCTCATCAGAAGATCAGGCAAAACCTCGCCTCGGAATGAAAATCTTCTTAACACGGCACAAGACTCGGACGTCGTACTGGGACAACCAATCCATCCCGACTATAACATCGAAGTCCACCATCGGTTGCAAGACCACGTCAGCCGGAAATTCATTGTCTCCCGAAGCAATCGTGGCGTCAGGAAGAAATCTCCCCACAGTGCCCCCAAACCCTGGGGTGTGCTGACTTCCAAAGTGGCAGTCAACATCGTAGGGGTACGACCCAACACGCTCGCACACTGCTCAGAGATAAACGAGTGCGTGGCCCCAGAGTCGAACAACACCCTAGCTACCAAATCTGCAACAAGTAGCGTACCTTCCACCACCGTGCTGGCATCTCTAGCCTCCTCCGACTGGATACTGAACACTCGACCTGCTCTCTTCCCTTGCTGGGGTGGTGCTGCAGAATGACTCGGACCAGCTCCACCAGTTGTGGATGATCCCGGTCGAACAATAGCCCACCCGGCCTATTCGGGCAAGAACGAACAAAGTGACCCAGCTGGCCACAACCATGACATGCGCCAGAACGGGTCCCGCAACCGCGTCCCGGATGAACTCCACCACACTGCCTGAACTGCCCAGCCTGCGGTGGTCCACCTCTGTCAATCCGAGGCCTCTTGTCCGGATTCCCCTGTAACTGACCTCCTGGACGTCCTACAGGCTTCACGTGCAACCTCCTAGCATCCTCCAGGATCTCCTGACTATCCTGGTCAATGATGGTCGCAAACTTCACAGCATCTGCTAAAGTCTGCGGCATACTAGTGGTGACACGAACCCTGAACTGCGGCCTCAGACCGCGCACAAACTTCCGAGCCCTTTGCTCCTGAGTCACATAAATCTCCGGGCAGTATCGTTCCAAAGCATGGAACCTGCTGATGTAGGCAGCCAGAGTCATGTCCCTCTGCTCCAAAGCTAGGAACTCGTCTCTCTTGTTGTCCCGGGCATGCTGCGGAAAATACTGCTGGTTGAATTAAGCAAGGAAATCCTCCCAGCCCAACTCCTCACTGTCCTCGAAAACCACAGCAGAAGTGGACCTCCACCAGTTGGCTGCGCCGCCGTCCAACACGTAGGTGGCCAGATCCACCTTCCTCTCAGGAGGACACCCAATCGCCCGAAATATCTTCCGGATCTTAAAGACCCAGTCCTATGCTACCTCAGGGTCGCTGCTACCATCGAAGGATGGGGATGCTGACGCATAAACCGATCAAGCACTGCACCCGCTCCTCCCTTCTCAGCCTGGGCAGATTGGCGCTCGAGAATCTTGCCTAGTCTACCCAGCGTACCCTGGAGCGTCCTCAGCTCCTCACCTCTACTCCCTTCACCCACCTCATCACTGGTGCTACGGTCTCGGGGAGGAGGTCTCACACGCCTCGGAGCCATCTACACAGGAGACACAAAACATGAATGAGAACAATGCATGCATGATCGACACAACTCTAAGGGTGGTTCCATTGGACGAAGACACTGAAACTGACCGCTCTGATACCAAGTTGTAACGTCCTCAAACACAGCGGAAAATTTCAAATTTAATCATACAATCAACGAGGACATTACGAAAAGAAATACACACACCGGTGCACCAACATATAATATATATATGTGAACGAGTTTACAAAAGAATGTGATTACATCAAAAGATCATATACATAAAATATACACAAGTAATCACAACCACCTCAAAGTATAAGGAAGCAGGATCAGGTCTCGAGCGCTCCCTCCGCCGTCACCACCCACCTAACGTCGCTCTCGGCCTGAAAGCAGACAATGAATGCCTGAGTTTCAAGGAGGAAACCCAGTATGCCAAATCATAACACATATATGGACAGTAATGAAAATGCGAGGAAAACAACTAAATATCGCAACTGAAACACTCGTTAAGTTCCCGGGACCTCTCTCCCGGCCATAGCCAACAACACCCCGGGTCTCAAGAGTCCTCTCACCCCAACCCCTCAACACTCGTGCACACACGGCACCGCCGGTCCAAAACACGGCCAAACAACCCCCTCATTGCCTCAGTGTTACCGGAGCCACGGCTTTGCCTCAGTGTTACCGGAGCCACGGTTTTGCATCAATTGTCGGAGCCACGGCGAATAGTAAAACATGCCTCATTCGCCGGAGCCACGACTTTGCCTCAACTGCCGGAGCCACGGCGACAATTATCACAATCCCCTCCACGTGTCACTACTAATCGCTATAGGGCCGGCATGTCCTCCGTCGCCCCAAAAGAGTCGGCAGACCCGTTGCCTTCTAGCCAATCAATAGCAACACACACACAAAAACATTGCAAATCGGTCGAACAAAACATGGCTTCCGGTCGACCAATCCTCACCCAGAGAACTGGCCCAACCGAAAAACCCGCCAAACGGTCGACCGACAAAGGGGTCCCGGTCGACCAAAAAGCACCAGCAGGAATCCATTTTCGCAAACAACAGTAAAACGGTCGAACAACCGAACCCTATCGGTCGACCGAAAACAACCAGTAGAACTCACCCAGAGTCCGCACTTCACGGTCAACCGAAACCACACTTCCGGTCGACCGACCATTAAGTTAACTTAAACGTCGGTCTAACGAGTCAAACAGGTGGTCGACCGTTTAGATGGTCAACGCCCCAACCGACAAACAACAGTACTTTCGGTCGACTGGCAAAGGGATCCCGTTCGACCGAAAATACACAGGACGTCTTTCTCTCGCTAAAATTGTACAACCGGTCGACCACCCAAAGGGCATCGTTCGACCGGTGCGAGGGATTCGCCCAAAATACACTAGAACCGGTCGACCGAACCAAAACACCGGTCGACCGATTTTAGTGCAGAACCAACTGTGCTGGTCCGACTAGCCTGAAACAGCCTACCGTCGACCGCTCCCACTCCCACACTAACAATAGGTGAGCTTGAAAGCAAGTTTGACATACCTTAAGGCTTGAAGAAGCCTTTGAAGAAACAACGGCGAGCTTTGTACGCGAAAACACCTCGCAACCGACGCTTCTCCGACGAACCTCCCACAACGACGATCCTCGCACTTCCGGCGTCTCCCACAGCACCCTTGCCACCACAATGCCGACGAAGCTCTGATGGAGAGAGAGACGCGTCTAGAGAGAGAGAGAGAGAGTGAGAGATATACGATCGTTAGAGAGAGAGAGAGTTAAAAATCCAAACCTTTTATACTTTCTCCCACTTAATCTCAGCCGTCGATCTCGATCCACCACTAATCCTCCCTAAACAAAATTAGCACATAAACAAGGATTAGGATCTAACACTGTGGAAGGAGGTCGATGCTCAGTAGGCACTTGCATGCCTGGCCTAGTGTGGGTTGGTTGTGTGAGTGTCATGTTTGGAGGTGGGCTGGCCCGATCGATGTACGCCTCCATAGTCACACCCTACAGACTTTGAGATGTCGAGGAATGTTTGGAATGTCTGTGGGAGGACCTGGGGTCGGTGCATGGAGGTGTTGATTGATGTGGTTCTCTTGATTGGCCTTTTGGTGCACTTTTGGATAGATGTTGGTTATTAAGTTATACTCGTCTTTGTTATTGCTTATTTGTGCTTGAATGCCTATTAATGTATACTTTTGAGGGATTTATGTACCATTTTGATTCCTAATATTCAGATATATTTATGTTGCACGTGAATAAAATCAAATTATTGTGACCATGCTAATTGCTACATGTGTTGTATGTTGTTAGTGGGTTTATTCTCTCATGTAGGTATAGTAAGTACGTGGCTGTATTTGAATATATGAATTACATGTACATGGCCTGATTTAATGAGAAATTGATATATGCAAGCTTTCATATGCATCTGATATAGTGGAGTATGTTCAATTAAACGTGACTAGGCCCATCATCTAGACAATTATGCCATGTAACACTTGTAGCATCAGACGCTTGATATCCACCGATTGTTGTGCATGTTTTACCAATTTTACTATCATACTTGCTGCTGATTTGAGTGTGCTTGTTTGGATGTGTGTATGTGCCTTAGGAACTTGACCTCACAACTACTATTCGTGACCTGTAGTTAGCTGTAGCTATTGTGGTGGTCATGTGTGTTATTGTGGTTGTGGATGTGATGGTATTCTTGCTGCTGCATGACTGACTTGTGCATGTGATTGTTCGGATGAGTATGGAGTTGTGGTGGGTGTAGTTGCACACTCATCATTTTTGGGCTCGTGCTCCATGATTGATCATTTTATTTAAACGCAAGTGCACGACCGCGTTGAAGCGGTGGCAAATACGGGTCGTCCACTGGGAGGTGTGTCGACGTTTGGTTTGTGCGAAGGTGAGTGGTAAAGAAAGGAGAGAAAGGTTGGTTACACTAAACTACACGAAGGTGCAAGTGGAAATGGAAAAGTGGCAAGAAAACTAAACCCCAAAGGGGGTAGAGAAATAATGTGAACATAAAGAAGTATGTGTGTGTGTGTTCATTAAGCTCCTCACAATATGTAGTGCATGAAATCATAAAACTAAATCCAACTTTGCCTCCACATGAATTAAGATTAGATCACATCATTAAAACATACAAGAAAATAATTGGAATGAAGCTAAATGAACTCAAGTATAAAGACTAGACCCTACTATGCCTCCACATGAATTAAGATAAGACTATATCATTAAAACATACAAGACATTAACCAAGGTAAAGGCAACAAGAGTACATACACTACAACTTGTCTTTCCAATACTAATTCCATCCATATCCTAACCTTATCATTTCCCACAAAATAGGGCACTAATCAAACCATAGGCTAAGCTTCATTCAAGAGCATTAGCATATCAAAGATAACAGTGGAAACCCATTAGATGGTTATGCAAATCATATCAAGCTCAAGGGATTAAGATAACACACATTTAATACACTACATGATTATATCACATATTTCTCCACCCCCCAAATGGGGATGGATCTACTCACTACTCATTACACTAACTACATTAAGAAAATGAAACATAATACTGAAATGAAATTAATCTAAGCAAGCAAGAAACATTAAAGAGACTAAAAGAACATGAGACTAAAGAAACATGCAAGACATGTAAATTGAAATTAACAAAGCAATCTAAAAACTAAAGCAAACAACAATTAACTACAAAACTTCTATTATTACTCACTCCAAATTAGAAGCAGCCCTTCCTCCACCAGAGTTTTGCGTCAAGGTTTCACTCTTAGTAGGGAAGAAGGCCACCAAGAGAGAGATAGGTACAATGGAAGGTGAAGAGTTCTATTTATAAGCATGGAAAAAGCTAATCCGGGACAATCCCCCGATGTGGGACTAAACAAATACCAAAAATAGACTAAGAATACACTAATACACGTGCCCGCCAAAGAATAGCGGATCTGGAGCCAAACAGACCGCCAATTGGCGGTCTATTAGTTCTGGATCGGGCTCATTTTTGTTGTGGGCTTGTGTTGATGTATTAGTCGGTCTTGGATGCATCTACTTCGTTTATTGGAGCTCCGACCCGAATCGAATTGTCAAAATACTCCCCATGATGGTGTGGAGTTTCCTGTTTTGCTGTTAGGTCCTTTGGTCTTACGTTCAGGTCCTTCTCTCTTGCATCTCAGTCCCCAGGTCTCACAATTAAGTCATTTTTCCTGCCTTTGGGTCGTTTCATGGCTCTTCTCTTCAAATCTCTTTATTTCTGAAATTCAAACATAAAACTCGTCATGTAGCATTGCTTAGGTGTAAGATAATGGATATAAGATACAAATATAAGCATGAAATGATGTCAATCACTCGACTATTTAGTTATAGAGCTGTTATAGTTATAGATAGCTTGCATTTGCATTTAATTAATAAATGAACCTTGGGCACAATTTGTTTTTGGGCAGATGGGTCGTGGGTAGGACCTCTATGTAGATAGGCCTATTCACAAAGACCTCTATGTAGAGAGGTCAGCCGTATGATAAGACCTAGACACGCACACTGTCATTTTGTCTTAGGTTGGGTGTGCCCAATGTCGCGATGGAACCATTTAGGGTCATTTGCCGGGAATTGGGACGTCTATCTGGCGTACCACTTTGTGCCGAGCGGTGGGTCACTGTCGAGTTACCCGCTTGTAGATTAAACGATCAAGGTTGGTGGTTAGATTCCTTTGTAGAGGGATCACTTCAGGTGTAACCCGAGCGGTGTAGCGATGGAGAGTTATCACCTGGTGCAGTTTTGTAGAGTTGTCACTTGGCTCAACTATGTAGAGTTGTGGCCTTTTTGTTGCATGTGTGGTAGATAGGTTCCATGCATCACTCTATACTCTATTGCTGGACCAAGGGCAAACGGCATTTTCTTTATTGAAAACTCACGCATATTTGTTGATGTTATTACCTCGGGTACTTAGGTTTCTTTAAAGGATGGACTGGACGAGTTTCAGAGGATTCTGTATACGAGGGACACGCCGATGAGAGTCTTCTAGTTATCATTTTACTCTGCATTTTTTTGATGTATTTCCCTTTTCAAACATGATGTAATGTACTTGAGATATTTTCATATATGGATGATTTCACTTTTTAGTTATATCTTTTGTTTAGTCTATCCATGTATGTTTTTTTCTGTATTGTCGAGTTGTGTAGTCTTTTATTGTACTCCCTCGGTCGTCGCAGATGTCTCTGATCGCGACACTTCAATTGGATTCCCTAGTGTGCGTACCCGCGAGATCGAGGGGGGTTACAAACACGTTCCCCACGTACTGACCAGACCTTACTCCTCCCCAACCATGTCCAACCTCCTCCCCAATAGGCCCTACCTTACTCCTCTAGAGGTCAGCTATCACCAGAAATCGCCACACCAGCTGGCTGTCCAGGAGTTGCCCCAAGTGCGCGGTAGAGTGCCCTAGCAAACCATGCACGCGCCAGCTGTGCAAAGCCCCAAGTAGGAGTTGTCCGCCTCCTCCCTTTTTGGAGTATCATGACCAGAACCAGGTCAGACCTCACTGGAGCTAGCCGCAGATCCGGCGTTACCTGGCTACTCTCCAATAGCCAACCATAGCCACGTATGCAACCTTTGTGTGCCTATTTGCTTTGGACGTGATGGTGCAATCCTTGCACCACCAGACACTCTGGCGACGACCAGCCTACCAGCCATCACCCACCACCTCTCATCTTATCCTTGGTCCTGAAGCATACCTGAGAAGGAGAGTGGAGATGCCTGAAGGTTGCCTGAAACTTTGTTGCAGCCCGTTTCTCCTCCTTGTGCGCCTCTTGCTCACCGGAGATGCCTACCTCATCGGAGTCACCTTACTTTTGCAGGAAGGGAGGGGAATAATGGTTGGTGGAGTGTAAAAGAAGTGAGAAGGAAGGGAAGGATAGCTGAGACTTTTAGCTTGCAAAAGACTCCTCTACTTCCCCACTTGCATGTGCTCCCGTTGGCCAACAAAAAGCACCCAAGTCTTTTCTCACCCCTTGGACTTCCATGCCACATGGCATCTCCTCACTTAGCGAGATCACATGGCATCTCCACATGTGCAACACCTTTGGCACTTCACTTGTCCTTTGCTCAAACATTTATTGTCCTCGAGTCGCCGGTTGTCTCATTCCCCTGATCGCCTACGCCCACTCCAGGTCCAAACATGAAATTCTATCTAATCGGCATACATGGATAAAAGAAACGACCAACCAAAGTCAAAATATTAATAAGCATAAGGTTAAGGTCTTACAGGACACGCGAGCTGCTGACGACAGGTTGGATAGACGCGAGTGAGAAAACTGGAAGAGCGGCGACGGAATAGGGGAGAAGTTAGGATTTCATTAGATGTGTAGGGATAAGGGTTTTCCCCTAATTATCTAGCATACTGATGTGTTCAATTTAAATACAGCAAGTGCACGGCATCGGTGAAGACGTGGAAAATACAGGTCGATCCACAGGGCGGTGTGTCGACTCTGGTTCTTCCGAAGCCGAGTGGGAAAAGAGGAGAAGAAGTTGTTGATTATACTAACTACACTAAACTATGAATGAACTAACAAGTGGACTAAACCCCCATGGAGTGGAGGTGTGTAGGTATGTGTGTGTGAGTAGGTCTTCATTTCAATTAGGAACAAGTGTAGTTTGTGTGGCATACTAATTGACATCATATCATACATATATTTGTGCCTCATATCCTTTATTCTTAGCCTTAGCAATGCTACGTAATGAGTTTTATGTTTAAGTTTCAGTAATAAATAGGTTTGAGAAAAACAGACTATAAAAGGACTTAAAAGCATGAGAAATGACTGAATAGCAGGACTTATGGACTGAGATGCAAGAGAGAAGGACCCGGATGTAAACCAAAAGAATCAACGAGCAAATCAGGAAGCTCCACACCATCATGAGGAGTATTTTGGAAATTAGATCTGGTACCAAACATCCACAACCAAATCGGGTTCATAAAACATCAAGAAATCAAGCCAGAAACGAACCAGAAAATCCAGACTCAATCCAAGACATATGGACCGCTAATTGGCTGTCCCAAACCGCCAATTAGCATTCCAAATGTTCCTAAAGTGTTCACAGTTTAGTCAGGTCGTTGGTTATGTTGTTTTATGTCCATTTATATTATGCGTATAGTCCCATACCGGGGATTGTCCCTGATTACCTTTTTCTATGACTATAAATAGAACTCTTCCTTCTCCTTTGTATTTACACATTGCTTGGTGGCATTCTCTCTACTTAGAGTAAGCCTTGGAGCAAAAACTCAAGGTGGAGAAGAATGCTACTTGTAATATGAATCTTGTCAATAAAATAATTTTTCTTTTATTAGTTTAATATTGTCTATTTTTGCATGCTTAGTTTAATTTCGATTTATCTTTCTTTCTTAATGAGTAGTGAGTAGTTCCATCCCCATTTGGGGTGGAGGTAATGTAGAATATGTGATGTTTTTGGGTTCTTTTATTTGTGTCATTTCATATGCTTAAATTAGATATATACTTATAGCATGCTTAAACTTGTATTAGATGGGATAATTTCCACACTAGGTACTTATCTCATGCTAGCTTTATAGTTTATCTTGTTGCTTGTTATGATTTGATGAGAATGACTTGTTATGTATGGATACATGATTGGTGCACATTTACATAACTGATTTAGGTTGTATGTAGGATTGATTGATGTTTTAATGGTCACACTAGGTACTTATTGCATGCTTGATAATCTAAAATCAACCTCAACTTTATGTGAGATATGCATGTTCATGGTTTGCCATGTACTGTTCTGTATCCTACACTTAGATACTACACTAGCTTCTACTTGTATACCACACAAACTACACTTGTTTCTAATTGAAAGGAAGCACCACTCACACACACAAACATGTTGTTTGCTTGTTTATTTTAGTTGTCTCAGAGTTCAATTGTGCATGTTTTAACCTGCAGTTAGCTCCAAGATCAATCAATTCCCCTTTTAAGATAACTTGTACCATAAAACTCAAAGCAAAAGATTAGATTGATTGCCATCTAGGTCATGCATCATTTGTAGACCATGCACGCACTTTTCTTTCTTTTCTTTACATTCTTGTTGTTGATTGCTGGCGTGAGGTACGTGCACCCATTGTCTCATTCATGCATGGTTAATGCATGCATTAGTTAGTAAGGTGCATCACGACAAGAGTGAGGTGAGCGTTTGTTTGGAGAGGTTATTGCTAGATTAAGACTCAAAACGCTACTAAGGAGGGGCTGTCCCATACAAGATAAGGTGGGGATTTCATCACCCTTTCCTATGCCCCAAAAATCACTCTTAATAAAAGACTTAATTCTAAAAGCAAGTAGACATTGGCCCTCAGAATTTCAGACGCACTAGGAGAGTGATCTAGTTGAGACCGTCATGACCTTATCGGTGTCGCCTGCCTTGTCGATAGTTGGAGGTACTGGATCTCCAGATCTGGTATCAGTCAAGCAAGGTTGTAGTGAGTACCTAAGCCTGGTAGGGTACTTAGTGCATTTCAAGCCGCATCTACCTACTTTGGTCACGTATCTTAAGAAGATATTAAAGATTTGCGGCCACTTAGAAGCGTTCTGGCATAAGACTAATTTCATTATTTTTAGATTCACAATTGGGGAGGACAAGAAACATGCTTTAGAGGGTGGTCCATGGTTTGTTCATGGATCACCTTTGGCATTACAAGAATGGACATTCGGGTTTTGTTTTGCAAGGAAGAAGGTGGCGTCCATGCCCACTACATGGGTGTGATTTCTGGATCTTGATTTACGATTTTGGTTACCCACTATTTCGGAGGTTGCAGCAAGCGTCATCGGGACGATGCTATACATGGATGAGGATACTACTGCATGCTGGAAACTCACTTTTAATTGGGATTGCGTAGAAGTCATGGTGGGGTTCTCTTTTCCAAATGTGATTACTATTCATGATGAGGAGGATCAAAAGGACGAGTTTAGTGTTGAATACGAGTGGAAGCCACCATCTTGCACTACATGTGCTTCCTTTGTTCAACAGGAGTCGTCGTGCCAAGCTGCACAAAAGTGCAACCCGCAAGAAAAGGAAAATTCGCAAGAGTGGCGTGTAGTGCAGCTGAAACGCTAGAGTTCACGGGCTGGTGATGGTCATACCTCGCCGGAGATGTTCATTCAGGAAGGAGGAAAGGAAAGCGCCCATGGAAGCTGAGGTGCCGAATCAGGAAGGTCTGCAGGAAAAGGAAACTCAGAATTTGGAATGCACCAGCAAAGGCAACGCATCCCTGGAGGAAACCAGCATCAATCCACCCGTAAATCAATCCAAAACTAGACTGGATGCAAATTTCGTGGACCTTACTAGTGATGAAGGCAAATTTGGAGCCGAATCAGGAAGTATCTCAGGAGAACGTTGTAGCAAATCTGATTATTCTGCGTAATTACGTACTCACTAAGAAGGAAACTTCCCACGCACGTGAAATTGATTCAGCCGACCAGGGAAAGGAAACTTCCCATGCACGTGAAATTAATTCTACCGATCAGGGAAAGGAAGCTTCCCATGCACATTAAATTTATTCTACCAACCAGGGAAAGGAAACTTCCCATGTACGTGAGGATTTAAACTAGCAAAAGGAAACCCTTGCCGAAGTGCTGCACCCCCGTGGACAGCCAATCCAAAATCCCAACTCGGATTAGGTTGGTCGTGAGGTGCCACTCAAGGACCATGGTGGTACAAGTTTAAAATTGCCTCCGCCACCACGCTCCTCCTTGAGGTCACCAAAGCTTTGTCGCACTTGTCCTATTCGGATTGAGGTCAGAATTTGGGGTCGAAGGGACCTTCGCTTCGATCACCATCCCAATGAAGATTCTCTCATCGAACGTACGTGGCACAAATAAACCTTGACGCCCGTGTATGGTGATAGATAAAATTTCCAGGACATATGTGGCGATTGCGGGTATACTTGAGCATAAACTAAAGCCACAGAAAGTACCACCCTTTGTGAGTCAAGTAAGGCTGAAGGCGAGTTGGGTCTCTAATAGTTGTGTTTGCATTGGAGGTTCGATCATTGTTGTTTGGGTCGACAACCATGTTAAGCTCGATCCTATTATTACTACTCGGCAACACATCCACTTGTGTGGGGTATGGAAACATTCCCATGTTCCCTTCTTTATATCCTTTGTTTATGCTTCTAATGATTCTAGGGAGAGGTGCATGCTTTGGGAGGAGCTATGGCGCCTCACGTAGAATTTTGTGTCATGGCTCGTGGTGGGCGACTTCAATATCGTGCACCACCAACAGAGAAGGAAGGAGGCATTGGCATTCCGTTGTGGGTGGATAACGAGTTCAATGATTGTATTGACCAGACAATGCTCGTACTGCCAATCTCGGGTGGCCTCTTCACATGGACTAACTCCTCGTTGGCCAGAAGCCATGTAGCAATAAGAATCAATCGGGCACTTTCGGAATTCCTCGTACACGCTCGTGGAGCGTGATCTTAGTGACCACTGGGGCTTATGGTGCAGGTTGAGGCGGACTCGAGGACAAGGCGTGGCCTATTTCTGTTCATTAACGCTTGGTCAAAACATGACCAATATTTAGTCATAGGGGAAGACGTGATTGATTCGTTTTATATAAAACCGCAAGTGCACGACCACGTTGAAGCGGTGGCAAATATGGGTCGATCCACAGGGAGGTGTGTCGACTTTTTGTTTGTGCGAAGACGAGTGGTAAAGAAAGGAGAGAAAGGTTGGTTACACTAAACTACACTAAGATGCAAAAAGGAAATGGAAGGTAAGCAATAAAACTAAACCACATAGGGGGTAGAGAAATAATGTGAATATAAAGATGTGTGTGTGTTCAATTATGCTCCTCACAACATGTAGTGCATGATATCATAAAACTAAATCCAACTTTTCCTCCATATCAAATAAGATAAGACAACATCATTAAAACATACAAGACAATAATTGGAATGAAACTAAATGAACTCATGTATAAAGACTAGACCCTACTATGCCTCCACATGAATTAAGATAAGACTATATCATTAAAACATACAAGGCATTAACCATGGCCAAGGCAACAAAAGCACATACACTACAAGTCATGTTTCCTATATTAATTCCATCCATATCCTCACATTATCATTCCCCATAAAATAGGTCCACTAATCTATGCATAAGCTAAGCTTCATTCAAGAGCATTAGCATATCAAAGATAAGAGTGAAATCTCATTAGATGGTTATGGAAATCATATAAGGCTCAACGGATTAAGATAACACACCTAATACACTACATTATCATATCACATATTTCTCCACCCCCAAATGGGGATGGAACTACTCACTACTCATTACACTAACTACATTAACAAAATGAAACATATTACTGAAAAGAAATTCAACTAAGCAAGAAAGGAACATTAAAGAAGCTAATTGAAAGAAACATAAACTAAAGAAACATGCAAGAATTAAAAGACAAGATAAAAAAGAAACTAAAACAATTATTTTATTAACAATGACTCACATTGAAGGTAGCATTCTTCTCCACCTTGAGTTTTGCTTCAAGGCTTACTCTTTAGTACAGAGAATGCCACCAAGCAATGGGTGGTTTACAATAGAAGGCGAAGAGTTCTATTTATAGCCAAAGAAAAAGGCAATCCGGGACAATCCTCCGATGTGGGACTAAACAAATACCAGAAATGGACTAAATACACACTAATACGCGACCCACCAAAATCTTGGCGGATTTGCGCCAAAACAGACCACCAATTAACGGTCTATATGGTCCGGATCAAGCAGGATTTTATTCTGGGCTTTTCTGGATGTCGTTGTTGGTCTTTGATGCATCTACTTCACTTGTTGGAGATCCGACCCGAATAGAATTGCCAAAATACTCCCCATGATGATGTGGAGTTTTCTATTTTTGGAGTCAGGCTACATTTGGGACTATGGACTCACTTACTTCTCGTGTCGTGCTGAGTTGGAGTGCGCTCGTACATATGCGAACAACCACCCGATGGATGATGCACATAAGCAGGTTGTGGGCCAGCAACGACACAAGCTTGATGAGGCTCTTGTATTTGAAGAATCGCTTGTCCGGCAATGATTCCGTGTTCGATGGTTGAACAAAGGAGACTTCAATACTGGGTTCTTCCATGCCTCAGTTCAGGTGCGGCGTGCTGTGAACACGATCCACAGTGGAGGTGGAGGGCCCGCAACTCGAGGGGGATGCAGCTAAACACTATGGCTTTCAGCGATATTTTTGTAATCTTTTCTTGAACAATGTGCAGGTGTCGCCCCTCGATCCAGTGCTCAGCCTTCCCTCATTACTTAGGCTGAGTGCAACTCGTTGGATGACTTGGTCACAATGGAATAACTCGAGCATGTGATGTTTCATACAAACGTGGACAAACTACCGGGCCGAGATGGTTTCAATGCAATGTTCTTTTGTACCACATGGGGTATCATCTACAAGGATGTGTTTAATGTCGTTCATGCCTTCATGACCAGTAAGCATCTTCTGAAGAATTCAACAAACAAGCATCACACTTATATCGAAGAAGAAGCATCCTCAAATGCCAAGTGACTACCCATCAATCTCTTTGTACAACCTCATCTATCAGTTTATCACCAAGATCCTTGCGAACCATTTCAGGAAGGTTCTCAGGTGGCTCATAGGACCATCACAAAGTGCATTTGTACTAGGTCAATGCATCTCTGACAATATCCTTCTCGCTCATGAACCGTGCCACCGGATGCTTCTTGACCAGGGCGAAGACCACATGTGTGTGAAGCTCGACCTCTAGAAAGCTTATGATTCAATCTTGTGGGATTTTTCAGCGAAGATAATTCTGCAATTTGGGTTCTTGTCAAAGTGGTGTAGCGATCTGAACCGGCATTCAAGTTCCCTTTGTTGTCTCTGTCAATGGTTCTTTATCGGATCCCTTCTGGGCAGGCAACATTCTTTGGTAAAGAGACCCAATCACGCCTTATCTGTCCCATAATTCCCCTCTGGCTGCCTCACTTCGTATTACCTCTTGTCCATTCGTCTTTGCCCTATTCATGTACATCTTGAGTGCTACTTTCCGCAAGGTTGTCCACTCTGGTATGTTCGAGACTGTTGTTATGGGAGAGGTGGAAAGCTCGCATCTCCTCTTTGCTGATGATCTAATGATGT
The DNA here is from genome assembly GCA_963682175.1 of Triglochin maritima. Classification (NCBI taxonomy): domain Eukaryota; kingdom Viridiplantae; phylum Streptophyta; class Magnoliopsida; order Alismatales; family Juncaginaceae; genus Triglochin; species Triglochin maritima. The sequence goes on along the minus strand of OY821793.1, from coordinate 10,590,218 downwards.
TTGCCAAAGCCACTAGAATGCAACGGTTGAACGGAATATAATGGAGGCTTTTGGGAAACAATCAGGGCTTCCGTTAAATAATGAGAAAAGCCAGCTATTTTTCCGGCGCACGGTTCTTGCCTGAGCGTAGATGGCTAGGCATCTTTATATGCAACAAGCTTCGCTCCCGGTGACCTACTTAGGGTTTCCATTGTTGTCCACCCGCATCTCAAAGCAAGTATGTGCGTCGCTGATCGAGAAAGTTCGGGGGAGGTTGGGTACTTGGAAGAAGGTGTTGCTATCCATAGCAGGTAGGGTAGAACTCGTATGATCTGTTCTTGCTACCTTTAGCATCTATTGGAGTTCATCCTTCTCGCTCCTCAGGAAGGTGCTCCACGAAATTAAGGCTATCATGTGTCAATTTATTTGGGGACATGGAAAGTCGAAGCCGGTGGTGATGATCTAATGGCACGATTGCTGCCTACCGAAAGAAGCAGGAGGTCTAGGCATACGTAGCTTGATCAAGTGGAATGATGCGGGGATGCTCAGCCTTTTCTGGATCTTAGTGTCAGATGATGACTCTCTATAGGCAAGGTGGATGAGAGGCAAATACCTGTGTGGCAAGAGCATCTAGGTTGCAAGGGCACCTACGGTTTGCTCGTGGGCATGGTGGGGCATCCTACGAGTGTGTGAGATAGCCTGCACAAAATTCGAATATAAAATTGGGTGTGATGAGTCGGTACAGTTTTTTCAAGATCCTTTGCTTGGTATCCCCTCATATGTGAGGAGTTTGGTGACCACCTTCGCTATGATATGGGTGGTCTTCCCATTGACACACGTGTCTTTTCTTTTATTTGTGATGGGAGCTGGATCCTTCCGCTCCCCCTCTCCTGGCACTAATCGAGGCGATCAGACCTAGCTAGGCAGTAGACACTTTGTGCTGGGAGCGGACACTGCTGGGAAGAAGTTCTCTATGAAGCATGCATGGGCGTTTGCTTGGCTTGTTTAGTTTGGCACAAGAACCAAATTCAAAAGCACGCGATGACCATGTTGAGAGAATTCCATGGGCGACTTCTTACCCTTACCTAATGCGCAAGCATAATATGCATATTATGGGGACTCTGGTCTGTCCTCTTTGTTAACATGAAGACGAGTCAAATGCTCATGTCCTTCCGGGGGGCGAGTTTGTTAGGTGGGTATGGCACATTACCACTAATTGTACCCTTACAGATCTAGAGCAAATGTCACACATTTAAGAAGCTTTGGTTGCCCGAACGAAGATATCGAAGGTGATTGATCGTTTTATATTAACCGCAAGTGCACGGCCGCGTTGAAGCAGTGGCAAATACGGGTCGTCCACTGGGACGTGTGTCGACACTTGGTTTGTTCGAAGGCGAGAGGTAAAAGAAGGAGAGAAAGATGTCTTACACTAATCTAAACTACAAAACTGAAATGAAATGGAGAAGAAACGATAAAACTAAACCCCAAAGGGGGTAGAGAACTAATGTGAACATAAAAGAGTATGTGTGTGTGTGTTCATTAAGCTCCTCACAACATGTAGTGCATGAAATCATAAAACTACATCCAACTTTGCCTCCACATGAATTAAGATAAGACTACATCATTAAAACATACAAGACAATAATTGGAAAGAAGCTAAATCAACTCAAGTATAAAGACTACACCTTACTATGCCTCCACATAAATTAAGATAAGACTACATCATTGAAACATACAAGACATTAGCTAAGGTAAAGGCAACAAGAGCACATACACTACAAATTGTGTTTCCAATATTAATTCCTATCCATATCCTAACCTTATCATTCCCCATAAAATAGATCCACTAATTAAAGCATAGGCTAAGATTCATTCTAGAGCATTAGCATATCAAAGATAAGAGTGGAGACCCATTAGATGGTTATGGAAATCATTTAAAGCTCAAGGGATTAAGATAACACACACTTAATACACTACATGATTATATCACATATTTCTCCACCCCCAAATGGGGATGGAACTACTCACTACTCATTACACTAACTATATTAACAAAAGTAAGCATAATACTGAAATGAAACTATACTAATCAAGCAAGAAATATTAAAGAAGCATAAAACAAAACAAGCAACAAAGCAAACACATTGAAGAAAATTAACTAAGCAAGAATTAACAAGCTAATGAAAAACTTCTACTGTGAACTCACTCAGATTACAAGTAGCCCTTCCTCCACCAGAGTTTTGCTTCAAGGCTTCACTCTTAGTAGGGAAGATGCCACCAAAGAGAGAGATGGATACAATGGGAGGTGAAGAGTTCTATTTATAAGCATGGAAAAAGGTAATCCGGGACAATCACCCGATGTAGGACTAAACCAATACCAAAAATAGCCTAAACACATGATAATACAAGTCCAGGAGCGAGCTTAGCAGAGTTGGGTTCATATAGACCGCCAATTGGCGGTTCCAGACCGCCAATTGGCGGCCTATAAGGCCCAGATCTGTCTTGGTTTTGTGCTGGGCTTCTCTGGAAGCATTTCTTGGTCTTTGATGCATCATTTGGTTGGTTGGAGCTCCGACCCGAATCGAATTGCCAAAACACTCCCCATGATGGTGTGGAGTTTCCTATTTTGCTCTTAGGTCCTTCGGGCTTATGATCAGGTCCTTCTCCCTTGCATCTTAGTCCCCAGGTCTCACAATTAAGTCCTTTTTCCTGCTTTTGGGTCCTTTCATGGCTCTTCTCTTGAAACCTCTTTATTCCTGAAAACTAAACATAAAACTCGTTATGTAGCATTGCTTAGGTGTAAGATAATGGATATAAGATACAAATATAAACATGAAATGATGTCAATCAAATACCCCCACACCTAAGTTTTTGGTAGTCCCGAGCAAAACAAAGAAAGAGAAAAGCAAACGAGAAACACGAAATCCTAACTCACTTTCGTAGGAATCACGCTTGCACTTAGCACGTGCAACAAGCCGTTAAACCTCCTTGTTGTCAAGGAGGAGGAGTGTTGTCTCCTGAGGGTTTTCAGCGGATATACCCACAAAATCTGAACAAGATGCATTACTCAATCTAGACCTCGACTCGTTGGAAATATTTTGTCGATCAATGGACGCGGTAATCCTACGGGCCGACTCTATATAGGTAATCAGTCCACACCTAGCCTAATAAACCATTCGTGCAAGTTAAATAAGGAATTAAGTGAAAGACATGGACAACCTCAACATCCTCAAGTGCTACAAAGTGTAAGGTCCATTAAGGTTCTTATTTGCATTACCATTTTTTTCTTTTTTTTTCTTTTCTCATTTTTTTTCTTTTCCTATTTATTAGTTGGAGCTTCATTCTCCCAGGGTTAGGTTTCGTGCATCATTTCCCATGAGGACTTACGGTATCACGTACACCTTTCCCCAAATCTCCACATAGGGCAATCCCTACCACCCGTGTAACGGGAGTTCGATCGGCGCAAATGTTTGAGCACTGAAACCCTATGATTACTTACCCCCAAGGGAAAATTGGGGTGCATCCTAACGACTCGATAAATCCTAAAGTCACTGTACTAGATATCCTAATGCATCGAGTTCAAGACAATTTTGGGAGCTTTCTTTTTACTTTGCCTCTCAACGGTTTTGCACATGCTAAACACACGCAAAACCAACAAAACATTTTCTTTCGCAAACACATGAAGATTTTGAAAGAAATGTGGAAAGTTTAAAGCACTAGGCAAGCAAAAGAAGACAAGTCACCCAAGGATCATGGCAAGAAGATTTATCGATATTAAATGCAACACACTAACATGACCCTAAAAATGCAAACAAAAGAAAACAAAATCAAAAGAAAAGACTCGACTATGTACACACGTAAAACACCCCCCACACCTACTTCATGCATTGTCCTCAATGAATGTGAGCAAAATACTAACTGGATGTATGCATGAAACAAAATAGATCTCACCAACGTGAAGTACACAAGGAAGTTCATGGCTATGTTGATGGACACAACCCAACTTCCCTCAAAACCTGTGAGATGCTAAAAAAGGGATACAAATACATGAAAGAAATGGGGCCCAAATACTCAAGGGTTGGGGCCCACAACAATCGATGCTCACTGAAGGAGTCTTTTTTTTAAACATATATACACATGAACGCTCAACCACTCATGTAGGAGCATGAATGGTTGAGTGCGAGGGAGGTTCATGAAGGAACATGACCTCCTCGACTTCGGCTGGTGCCCCCTCCAAGTAGGGTTTGAGGCGTTGTCCATTAACTTTGAACACGTCCACATTCCCTGGGTTCAAGATCTCAACCGCTCCATGAGGATAAACGGTATGGACAATAAACGGGCCAGACCAGCGACTGCGGAGCTTACCCGCAAACAGATGCAGCCGGGAATTGTAGAGCAACACCTTCTGCCCAGCTGTAAACAACTTTCGCATAATCTTGCGATCATGAAACATCTTGGCTCGGGACTTATGAATTTTGGCATTCTCGTACACATCATTGCGTAGCTCTTCTAATTCCACAATGTTGAGCTTACGTTGTACTCCTGCTTGATCAAGATCCATATTCAGGTTCTTGATCGCCCAGAAAGCACGATGCTCAAGCTCGACGGGTAGGTGGCAAGCCTTGTCGTACACTATCCGATATGGGGACATACCCAAATTGGTCTTGTACGCGGTGCGGAAAGCCCACAATGCGTCATTCAACTTGGTAGACCAATCCTTCCTCGAGGAACTAACCGTCTTCTCAAGAATTTGCTTTAATTGACGGTTAGAGATTTCGACCTGCCCACTAGTTTGCGGATGGTATGGGGTCGCAAGCTTGTGGGTGATCGAATATTTCCTCATAAGCGCTTCAAAGGAGCGATTACAGAAGTGGGTACCCCTATCGCTGATTATGGTACGAGGAGTACCAAATCGCGCAAAAATGTCCATCAAGAATTTGGTGACCACCATGTTGTCATTGGTCTTTGTGGGTATAGCCTCAACCCACTTAGACACATAGTCAACGGCCACCAAAATGTAAACATTCCCGAACGAGTTTCGGAAGGGACCCATGAAATCGATGCCCCACACATCGAAGATGTCGACAACAAGGACATTTTGCAAAGGCATCATGTCACGTCGACCAATCCTGCCAAGGCGCTGACACCTATCACATTGCTTACAAAAGTCGTAAGCATCCTTGAAAGAGAGGGCCAGTAGAATCCATATTGGAGCACCTTGGCAGCAGTTTTCTTTGCTCCAAAGTGTCCTCCACATGCCTTGGAATGGTAGAAGTGGAGTACACTTTGGAACTTGGTATCTGGGACGCACCGCCTGAAAATTTGGTCAGAGCAGTATTTGAATAGGTAGGGGTCGTCCCAGTGGAAGAATCTGACATAAGATCTAAATTTCGATTGGTCAGATTTTGACCAACCCACAGGAAGTTGCTCGGTCATGAGATAGTTCACGATGTCGGCAAACCAAGGGTTATCTTCGATCGTGAACAACTGCTCGTCAGGAAATTTGTCATCAATGATTTGGTCCTGTGGGTTGGTCGTCTCTAGACGAGACAAGTGGTCATCTACAACATTTTCACACCATTTTTTGTATCGAATCTCGAGATCAAATTCTTGTAACAACAAGATCCATCTCAAGAGTTGGGATTTTGCATCTTTCTTCGCCATGACGTGCTTGATGGCAGTGTGATCAAAATAGATAATCACGTGGGAGCCAATCAAGTACGACCGTAATTTCTCCAAAGCAAATATGATTGCTAAGAATTCCTTCTCGGTCACAGTGTAGTTCAATTGGGCATCATTGAGTGTTCTACTGGCATAGTAGATCACATCAGGCAATTTGTCTAATCATTGCCCAAGCACTGCTCCCACAGCGAAGTCAGATGTATCACACATTAACTCAAAGGGTTCAGTCCACACCGGTGCCTTAATAATGGGAGTTGAAGTCAACTCTTTCTTCAAGGTCAAAAAGGCATGGTGGCAATCCGGTGTGAACTCAAAAATGACATCCTTAGCCAACAAGGCGGTAAGAGGTCGAGCAATTTTGCTAAAATCCCGAATGAACCGCCGATAGAATCCAGCATGCCCCAAAAAGGTGTGGATATCCTTCACATTACGTGGCGGTGGGAGATTAGCAATGATATCCACTTTGGCGGGATCGACCTCAATTCCCCTACTTGAGACCACATGTCCAAGTACAATCCCTCGCTTCACCATGAAGTGACATTTCTCCCAATTGAGAGCGAGGTTCTTCTCACGGCATCGCTTGAGGACAAGGCTCAAGTGATGAAGGCACTCATCAAAGGAAGCGGCAAATATGGAAAAGTCGTCCATGAAGATCTCAAGGAAACGCTCAACCATATCGGAGAAGATGTTGATCATACACCTTTGAAACGTTGCCGGCGCATTACATAACCCAAAGGGCATGCGACGGTAGGCAAACGTGCCAAAGGGACAAGTAAATGTGGTTTTCTCTTGATCCTCGTGGGCGATGGGAATTTGGTTGTAACCGGAGTATCCATCAAGAAAACAATAATACTCATGTCCGGCCAACCTTTCCAACATCTGATCAATGAATGGCAACGGGAAATGATCTTTCCGCGTTGCCGCATTGAGCTTGTGATAATCAACGCAAACTCGCCAGCCAGTTTGTAGGCGTGTCGGGATAAGCTCATTATGCTCATTCTCCACAACCGTCACGCCTGACTTCTTGGGAACCACAAGGACAGGACTCACCCACGAACTATCAGAGATAGGATAGATTATGCCATGATCCAAGCACTTAAGAACCTCCTTTCGGACGGCTTCTTTCAGTACAGGATTCAATCTTCGTTGTGGGTCCCTGCGGTGCCTAGAATCCTCTTCCATGTGGATCCGATGCTGAACAATACCAGGGCTAATTCCCTTGATATCCTTCAAGGACCACCCGATCGCCTCATTGTTTTCAAAGAGTACTCTTTTGAGGGCAACCTCTTGATCTTTTTCAAGATCAGAAGCACTAATGAGTGGCAAGGTCTCATTATCCCCTAAAAAGATGTACTTTAGGTTATCGGGGAGCGGTTTAAGCTCGACCAGAGGTGGGTTCTTGTCGGATTCAGAGTTACTTTCAAGTGGCTCAAGAGCCACGGGGTAAGAGGAGCAAGCACCCAGATGTGCCTCCTCGTCCAGAGATATGGTGGCGGATTCCTCAAGATCTTCTTCACTCGCAACCTGATCATTAGGCACCTCAATAATATGTCGATGTGAGTCGAACATGCCTAATGAATTAGGCTCATCCGTGTCCTGGATGAAATTGGCTCTGACAGTGTCGTCGAAGAGCCCAGGTTGCTTACCAAGAGTGAAGATGTTGAAATCCGCCGTGAGGTTTCCAAAAGACAACCTCATCAAGCCATTGCGACAATTGATCAAAGCATTAGATGTCGCAAGAAATGGCCTCCCAAGGATCACAGGAATCTGTCCTTGTGGGTTCGACACGGGTTCGGTATCCAAGATGATGAAATCAACTGGAAATACGAACTCACCCACTTTGATAAGGACATCCTCCACACTCCCTCGTGGAATTTTGACGGATCTATCAGCCAATTGGAGGGTTGTCCTCGTTGGTTAAAGATCTCCTACTCCAAGGTTGACATAGACTGAGTAAGGAAGGAGATTCACAGATGCCCCCAAATCCAATAAAGATTGAGAGATTGTCACATTCCCAATCATGCAAGAGACAGTTGGACAACCAGGGTCCTTGTACTTGACGTGCATGGGCTGTGTCAATATGGAGCTCACATTGGCGGCCAAAAAGGCCTTTTTGGGCACATTTGTTTTTCTCTTAGTGGTGGAAAGGTCCTTGAGGAACTTGGCATACGGTGGCATTTGTTGAACAACGTCCAACAACGGAATGTTCACCTTTACTTGCCTAAGTACCTCAACGATCTTATCCCAATGCTCATCACGCTTTTTAGTCAACCGATGAGCGAATGGTGCCTTGGGGACATAAGAATCAGGAGGAGGAGTCTCAGAATTAGGTTCCTTGACAGGCTCAAGACTCTCCTCGGAAGTCCCGCCAACAGGGTTGGCTTTCGGCATTTTCACATTGTTGTCAACGACCCTTCCCGATCTCAAGGTATGAACAACATTGGCATGTTGGGAAGGGTCACTTTCAACATTGTGTACATTTTGCCTGGTATGAGCAGGCTGACCCCTCGGATTAACCACAGGTTGACTCGGTAACTGACCCTTCTTACGTTCATGGAGCTCATGAGCCAACTTGCAAACTTGCATTTCCAATGCTTTGACCAAATTATTGCTGGCCGCAAACATGGATTGAGTGCTCTGCATGAACGTTTGAAGGGTTTGTTCAAGGGTAGAGTCCTTAGGGTCAACCCGCTGGGGTGGTGGAGTCTGGTTAGAATAACCCGACGAAGAGGCCTGACCAGGTTGGTAATTATGGTGTTGAGACCTTTGATGTGGGGGTTGGTAGGTCGCCGATGGGCGTGGAGGTTGATAAGGTGGAGGTGGAGGTTGAGCGTGCGAGCTCTGACCGTGGCCTCCACTAGACCCCCAAGAGAAGTTAGGATGGTTACGCCATCCCGGGTTGTAGGAATGACTGTACGGGTCGTTTCGGGGCCTTTGTTGATACATCGCATTTGCATGCTCAGTATCCTTTGGAGCGTAAGCGCACTCCAAGTTATCATGTCCCGACAGTCCACACCTACTACACCCGGGAGTAGCGACCTGAGCTACAGGAGCTCGGTCCATCTCCAATCTCTCTATCCTACGCATGAGAGCAACCATTTTCACCTCAAACGCGATAGTCGACTCAACATGATATGATCCAGCTCGACCAGAAGACCTGGCGACTGGTGGCTCTCTCATGGTGTCCCACTCGAAGGTACGCTCAGCCATGGACTCAAAAGTGTCCCATGCCTCCTCGATGGGTTTCATTTGGAAGTCACCCTGGCACATCGACTCCAACAATGTGGGGTGTTGTAGTTGATGCCCTCATAAACAATCTGGCACAGCTACCATAGCTCAAGTCCATGATGAGGGCATTGCTGGAGAAGGTCCTTGAACCTCTCAAAGAAACCATGAAAAGATTCGGTCTCGGTCTGATACATTTGATGTCTCTGGTGCCGTATATGTTGAGTTTTCCTTTGAGGGAAAAATCTCTTCAGAAAGACGGTCACAAAGCCATCCCAAGACCGAATCGAGCTCGCCGGGAGGCTATACATCCATTTCTTCGCATTATCCTTCAATGCAAAAGAAATCATCCTCAACCGGACTGAATCCTCGTAAAGCTGTTGAAGCTTGAACATGGAGCATACTTCCTCAAATTCGCGTATAAAAATATACGGATCCTCCTTATTGGCAGTAAAGGTTGGAAGCATGCTCACATATTGAAGTTTCAGCTCATAGTTGTTCCCGCAAGCATGGGGAACAACTATGCAAGAAGGTTGCGCGGCCCGAACAGGATGGGTCCGCTCCCACAAACTCATCGGTCTATCATGTCGAGCTAAAGGTGGTGGTGCACCAAGAACTAGATCTTGACCGAATCTCCCTTCCTCTCGAGACAGAGGAGGAGGAGAAGGAGGTCTACGTGGTGGTGGGAACGGACGGAGGTACTCCATGTATGGAACCCGATCTCCCTCACCACCACGAGACGACTCGGACTCTTGCTCCAAAGGAGTACGAGGTGGAGATGGTCGATCACCAAGACCGTCCATCTCAGAAGAATGCACTCTCTTGAGTCGAGCTCTCTCACCAGAACGAGTCCAACCTCGCATAAAATGCTCGACTCGACTCTAACAAACACTCAACAGAAGGTGTACTAGAGGAGGAGACTATACGTAGAGAATAGATGAGGAGAGGACTCAGGTGAGGAGGGCAGAATCCCTAGAGCTAGCGTGGGTAGAGGGATCAGGAAGAAGCCTAACTAGCAAGCACGACTCAAACAATGTAAGGCAATGGGTCCTTAGGCTAGACGACGCCTAACTTCGAGGTCACTAGCCTCGACACGCCTCACCTCCCTACAACGAGGACCACAATGCCCAGCTAGTGATACCAGATCCGGAGATCTAGTACCTCCTACCATCGACAAGGTAGGCAACGCCGATCAGGTCATGACGGTCTCAACTAGATTACTCTCCTAGTGCGCCCGCAATCCTTAGGGCCAATGTCTACTTGCTTTTAGTTAAGGCTTTATTAAGAGTGATTTTTGGGGCGAAGGAAAGGGTGATGAAATCCCCCACCTTATCTTTTATGGGACAACCCCTCCTTAGTAGCGATTTAATCCTAGATCTAGCAATCAATCGCTCCAATCAAACGCTCTCTCACTCTTGTCTCGATGCACCTTACTAACTAATGCATGATCGAAACATACATGAATGAGATATTTGGGTGCACGTACCTCACGTCAGCAATCAACAACAAAATGTAAAGAAAAGAAAAGATTAATGCATGCAAGGTCTACACATGATGCATGACCTAGATGGCAAGGAGTCTAATCTTTTGCTTTGAGTTTTATGGTCCAAGTTGATTAATATGGGAATGATTAATGATCTGGGAGCAAAAGAGAAGTCACAGCATGCAAAATAGGGCTCCCAGATAACACCAATTAAAGCACTAACTACCAGAACAAATTTTGAAGCAGGAAACCCTCACCAGGCTGCCAATTGGCGGTCTCCAACCGCTGATTGGCAGTCCTTTTTGAGCTTCTGGTCCTCAAACTTGTCCAGTAGCCTCCCCTTGCTCCGATGGTTCCCTGAAACTAAGAAAAACTGGAAACAAAAATCACAAACCCCTCGAATCCTCCAAACCAAGGTCTGGACAGAGCACCTCCCCGGCAACGGCGCCAAAAACTTGATTGATCGTTTTATATTAACCGCAAGTGCACGGCCGCGTTGAAGGGGTGGCAAATACGGGTCGTCCACTGGGAGGTGTGGCGACACTTGGTTTGTTCGAAGGCGAGAGGTAAAAGAAGGAGAGAAAGATGTCTTACACTAATCAAAACAACAAAGCTGAAATGAAATGGAGACAAAACAATAAAACTAAACCCCAAAGGGGGTAGATAAATAATGTGAACATAAAAGAGTGTGTGTGTGTGTGTGTCTGTTCATTAAGCTCCTCACAACATGTAGTGCATGAAATCATAAAACTACATACAACTTTGCCTCCACATGAATTAAGATAAGACTACATCATTAAAACATACAAGACAATAATTGGAAAGAAGCTAAATGAACTCAAGTATAAAGACTAGACCCTACTATGCCTCCACATGAATTAAGATAAGACTACATCATTAAAACATACAAGACATTAGCTAAGGTAAAGGCAACAAGAGCACATACACTACAAATTGTGTTTCCAATATTAATTCCTATCCATATCCTAACCTTATCATTCCCCATAAAATAGATCCACTAATCAAAGCATAGGCTAAGCTTCATTCAAGAGCATTAGCATATCAAAGATAAGAGTGGAGACCCATTAGATGGTTATGGAAATCATTTAAAGCTCAAGGGATTAAGATAACACACACTTAATACACTACATGATTATATCACATATTTCTCCACCCCCCCCAAATGGGGATGGAACTACTCACTACTCATTACACTAACTATATTAACAAAAGCAAGCATAATACTGAAATGAAACTATACTAATCAAGCAAGAAATATTAAAGAAGGATAAAACAAAACAAGCAACAAAGCAAACACATTGAAGAAAATTAACTAAGCAAGAATTAACAAGCTAATGAAAAACTTCTATTTTGAACTCACTCAGATTACAAGTAGTCATTCCTCCACCAGAGTTTTGCTTCAAGGCTTCACTCTTAGTAGGGAAGATGCCACCAAAGAGAGAGATGGATACAATGGGTGGTGAAGAGTTCTATTTATAAGCATGGAAAAAGCTAATCCGGGACAATCCCCCGATGTGGGACTAAACCAATACCAAAAATAGCCTAAACACATGATAATCCAAGTTCAGGAGCGAGCTTAGCAGAGTTGGGCTAATATAGACCGCCAATTGGCGGTTCCAGATCTGTCTTGGTTTTATGTTGGGCTTCTCTGGAAGCATTTCTTGGTCTTTGATGCATCTATTTGGTTTGTTGGAGCTCCAACCCGAATCGAATTGCCAAAACACTCCCCATGATGGTGTGGAGTTTCCTATTTTGCTCTTAGGTCCTTCGGTCTTACGATCAGGTCCTTCTCCCTTGCATCTTAGTCCCCAGGTCTCACAATTAAGTCCTTTTCCCTTCTTTTGGGTCCTTTCATGGCTCTTCTCTTGAAACCTCTTTATTCCTGAAAACTAAACATAAAACTCGTTACGTAACATCGCTTAGGTGTAAGATAATGGATATAAGATACAAATATAAGCATGAAATGATGTCAATCAGAAGGCGTGGGCAAAACTTGCGTTCGCTACCACCATTCATGAGCTTTGGGCTAAGCGCAACAAGAAGACCATTGGTGGTGATAAGAGGGGCTATCAGGAGGTTTTATGTGTCGTTGCGAATATTATGCGAATCCAGGGACCACGAGTGAGAAAGGCGCAATACTCACCATATTTCCTATCATTTGAATGAGTATCGCGGTAGATATGGATTGTGCCTTGTAAAGGCTTTCATGATACGATGTTGCTCGGTAAAAGCTCTATATAGGGTCGTAGATTGGCGACTGGCCAGTGTTCTAGGTGTTATTGTTCTATAGCCGGTGTTGGGTTGAACTAGCTTGGCATTTATGCGACTATGTATCTTTACTTGTTTTGATTTGTTTCTCCTTAGTTAGCTTGATTTCTGTTTTACTTGGCTATATGAATATATTACAACGTTTGCATTGCTCTTACAAAAATCAATAAAATTTGGAGGGAAACCTCCTTTTTTGTGCAAAACAAAAATTTCTGTCGGCATGTGTCTGTTGGTAAAGCCGATTTTTGTTGTAGTGCGGTGTGCTCCGAGAAGAAAAAGGAATAAACCCCTAGCTATGGAGGTTGTGGCCGCTAAGTCTCGAGTGGAGGCCAGGAAGCTAATAGAAAGAACCTTAATGCTCCAGCAGTGCCCGGGTTTAGTTTTGCTTTGGTGTCAAGCTCAAAACCATAATCAGCTTCCAGCTGCCCCCCCCCCCCCCCCCCCCCGGTTAGCTATTACCAAGACCCAATATTCGGCCCGGCATGACGTCCCAACCCCTATGTTAGTCCCAAACATACACAAGATGGAGAGCAACCCTAATTTTGTATTAACTACACAAGTATACAAAAAGTACAAGTACCAATCGTTGGTTGTGAGCCACACAACTTAACGTACGCTGGTACAATGCTCTCACTAGTTGGTTGCAAGTTGTTGGAGCCCCACAAGTCAACGACACTAGTGCAAACTCTCACTGGTTGGTTTTGACAATTGATTGAATATTTTTATATTAAACTGGAAGTGCACGACCGCAATGAAGCGATGGCAAATACGGATCGATCCACAGGGAGGTGTGTCGACGTTTGGTTTGTGCGAAGCCGAGTGGGAAAGAAAGGAGTGAAAGGTTGGTTACACTAAACTACACTACAATGCAAAAAGGAAATAGAAGATAAGTGATGCATTGCATACATTGCATCATATGTCTTTCATTTAGATTAATTTTATATCAATAAATGCTACTAAGGTATGTGTTTAGTCTGATTTACAGAATACAGGGGTCTGAATGCAAATTACCCATGTCCCGAGCATAAACGCGTGCAATAGACTCATTTCTACCAAGTTCAAGATTATCGGGATTCAAATGGAAGTCCATCCAAGCATAAAAGCATTCAAAGACCTAATTACAAAAAGGACAAGGACTTAAGCACAAAAGTATTAGGGACTTAATTGCAAAAAACCAAGGACCCGACTGCAAGGACCAAAATATTATTTTGGAGAAGTTCTAAAAAACCAATTTGGATCTCCAAATATACAAAGAATTAATTCGGAGCTCAAAAGAAATGAAAGAAATCATCTGGATGCGCAAAGGACATTTAAATCATACCATAAACACGCAGGAAAAATCCGGATCGAATCAGACACATTCTTGAGACGAATCTGCCGCACATCACATGTAATGTGCGGTGGAAACGCCACCGTCTTGTGGATCCGTGGCTTCGGATTTTTCCCAGTCGTGTCTCGCAACATGTACTTTCCTATTTTATACCTAGGTCCCTTGTATCGGCTATAAATAGCACTGAAACGATGTTGTAGAGGATGTTCTTATTTTTATTCCATAATTTAGTAGTAATTCTTTGTTGTTTTATCTTGTGTTTTTAATGTCTTTTGTAATTTCTCTAGGACCCCTTCTCCTTCCCTCCATCCATGAGTTGCTAACTCTCTCCAAAGGGTGGGGGTGACGGATTTAGGGTGATGAGAAGAAGAATGAGGTTATTATTCTAATTTCGTGCTAGGATATTTTGATTACTTGAGTTTGTGTTAAATCATTTATCATGTAATGCTTTATAACTAATAAGATTTATTATAAGTTTCTGATTTCTCTAAACAAAACCCGACATCTAAACCTCCACCCGCTGGACTCTCACCCTTCTTTGTTTTATTCCTAATTTGTTTTTGTTGTTCTTGCCTTAGAAATAAAAAAACCAAAAATGTCAAACCAAAATTATGTTTTCTCTCTATTTCTTCCCTTAACTCGAAAATCACACAAATAACAATATCTCTCCCTCCTTGTGTTCGACCCGTACTTGCCACGTCTTCATTGACGTCTTGCACTTGCGGTATAAATTAAATTCTCATCAAGTTTTTGGCCCGTTGCCGGGGAGGCGACACAGATTTTGTTTATTGTTGTGTTCTCGATTCTATTCTGTTTATCTTGTGCGCGATCTATGTATTTGGATTTGTGTTTCAGGAGACAACAGAGTGCGCGGTGAAATCTGAACGCAGCCGGAGCAAGCAGGGCGGCGAAATCGCCGCATATCAAGCAAAAGCTGCGGCGGATCCGCCGCACAACAGAGGCTTCTGGGCTTCAACTTTTTCTGGTGTTAGCACCCATCTCTGGGTGGACGCGTGGAGCTACTGAAATTTCGAGAGCGGGCGGTGAACCCGACTGAGCATTGCATAGGTAACCTTTGTTCCCTTTTTCCTCGTAATTTCTAGTTTCGGAAAATTTCCTTTTGTAGAACTGCACGTGTTAAGCTTAAATTCCATAATTGGCAATAATTCAACTCTGACCTAAAAAATGGCAAAACTAGAAGAACTTAGTGCACGTATCATATAATGTTTTGTTTGCATTATTCTTGCTAAATTCTTGCAAATTAATTCTTGTTGAAGAGTGCTGGAGGCAAGGTACGTATCGCTGTTTTTATCGATTGCATTTAAGCATATAATCTAATTTGCCTACAACCGTGCAATTGCCCCCCACTAAAGACCATTGTTTGACTATCTTTGCTAGATTTAAGTTAAACTATCTTAAGGGCAACTCCGTAGGAAAAGATACGGTGGGGATTTCATCACCTTTCCGTGGCCCACAAATCACAATCCTAAAGTGTCACCCAAGCTTCAAAATTAAAATCAATTAGACATTGGCCCCTAAGGACTCGGACTCAATTAAGGAGGAGATTGGTTTGACTTGCTATGACTTGAAGTTGATCGAATTTAATTTGATGTCTAGAAAGTGTTTTTGTGTTGACGTAAGTCTTCCAAGCGAAGTGGTTGTCTAATTGGCACTGACTCTGTCGGAATCACCCCCACTAGCTATACACTGCCTGGCCAAGTTGGTTTGATTAGTGATGGAGGTGAATCAAGCAAATCAATTCGACTCAACCAGTTAGGAGTCGTCTAGATTTAAGCGACACTAGGTCTGGGATTGTTTGAACCGTGCTTGTTCAGGAAACTTCTGACCAACCCTAGAACCTATCTTTTAGAGTTAAGTTTCCTTTCTCATCTTTCTTCTTTCTATTGATTGTTTCCCTTTTGAAAAAAAAATTAAAAAAAATAAACAAATAAAAAATTAATTCAAACTGGTGCACTCATATTTGGGTTCGGGACTTGAGCAATCGAATCTCACGAGTTCATCTAGATTCCAGTCTAGAGCTTAGCCCCAATCCATTTGCTGCACCACCTCACCCAGATCCAATGGGTGAGAATGTTGTGAACCCACCTGTAACGCCCCCGATCTCGCGGGTACGCACACTGGAAAAGGAGACTAGTGTCGCGATCAGAGACCTCCGCGACGACCGAAGGGTGTTACAAAAGACAGACCGAATCGACTCGACAAAGTGAAAGAGATCATACACAAATGGACGGACATAAAACATAATAGGAATAATAGAATAATCATAACAATAAGAGTCTTATTACAACACATCCAATATCAAAAAAGGAAATACATAGGGAAATATGCGGAAGCAAAGATAACTGGAACTCTGGTCGACGCGTCCCTCGTGTAGAGAATCCTCGGAACTCGTCCAGTCTGCCCTGTGGAACCTAGGTACCTGCAAGCACCGCATTTAACAATGCGTGAGTTTTCAATTAAGAAAACCCAGTATGCCCCCGCCTATGCAATAAATGAAAGGTAGCATGAAACTAAATAAGGCAGGCATCAGAAACAGAACAGATCAGAAAGCATCAAATGCAACAGAAGGCTACGACTACACAAGCCGTGCCGGTCGGGCAGACCCGAATCGTTCCTCCATAAGAACCAGAACACCAGCCTCGCTGGTCAGAGGCGGTCACTCGTCAGTGCCCACCGCTCGGCACAAAGCAGTGCGCCGGATAAGCGTCCCAATCCACGGAAATAAACCTACATGGTGTCATCGCGAACTTGGGAACACCTACCCTGAGACAGAATGGCAGCGCGCATGCCCAGGACTTATCTTAGGCCTGGCCCCCCATAGGGGTCTTAATCGAGTGGCCTATGAAGCTAGAGGACCCACCCGTGGCCCGTCGGCCTAGAAAACAGAACGTGCCGAGAATTACTTTGTTAAATTATATGCAATGCAAGCTACTTGGGGATCTATAAATCTAAAGTAGCTACAAGGTTCAGGACAAGCTTAAGGAAAGGTATCCGGATCGGAAAATCAACTCCACCACTAGTCAAGTCGTCTACGGATCATAAGAGTGTAAAGTCTGATTTCAGAATTGTCACGCATGACCACCACATAATACTTCATATCAGACATACATCAACATAAACAGAGCAACATAACATGCACCACAGCTGGAGACATCAAAATCTAATGTCACGATATGCACAATCAATTTCAGAACAAGAATGCTATGTAAACTGGAATTTCAGAACATGATCATAGCTTACGAGAACTGGAATTATGTCCATACTAGTACATACAAACATGATAATAAAATGAAGACTGCAGCAACCTACACTACCGTGAACCCCTAATAACCTTACGTAGCATAAACAACAATATTCCAGAATGTGCATGCATTCCTAATGTGGATACGGGCACTAAATTCAGAGGTTATGATGATATGATTCACAGTTAATTGTATGAGCACATGTCACGAAAACAGAAATTAGGTTAAGTCTCTATCCAGCACACTAACATGAACCGTGCAGGACGCATGTTTTATTTTTAGCAACTAACCATGGAGGGCTGCATGGCTGCAATGAATTGATGCATGATTTCAAGGTCTGTGATCATTAATATATAGTTGTATATGTTTATGGGCAGCGTTCCTCAGTATATTTACGAAAGAAATACACCACATACTATCAACAAAACAGTGACCAATCGTGAAGCCTACCTAGTTAAAATCCCTAAATGATTTCATGCACATAAGACCTATATTCGGTGAGTCCTCATGAGTGGTAGAAGAATTTAGTCGTTACATATCTTCTGATTGCATAAGACATAATCCATACACCACTTATAATTTTATATAGATAAATTCTGATTCCTTCTAAGAACATGAGACCTAGACCTTATGACAAATTCAAGATGACATGCTTTAATATAGCTACTGAATAGAACCTAACATGGCAGCCATGATTCACAACAATATGTTTGGGTCTCCTTTAAATGAGGACATGAAATCACTCAAGATTATGAAATCAGATTAGTAACACATCTAGGAAACACGTTAACAACATCAATAGATTACATGAAACACTAGATGGGTTAGATGGAAAATCACACAACTTTATTGCAGCAATCCTACATGACATGCTCCCTACGGCCCCTCCTCCTTCTTCCCTGATTGGTCCAGCAACCTCCCAAGGAGAAACGTGAGAATGGTGCCACCAGCCGGAAGAGTATCCCAGCCACCCGCTGGAATCTAGGGTTGCACCGCAACCTTCTATTCTTGCAAGGTTCAAAACGTGCCAACCCTAAACATCAAACCCGACCCAGCAGCCTCCCCAACCCACCATGTAACCTAATGACTACGGAGGGAGGCATACCTGAAGAGAGGAGAGGCTGAGCTAAACCGCAGACCGACAAGAACTTCTCCTCCTAGCCGCACGCAAAGAGCACCGCCAGTTTCCTCCTCCAAGCTGCCGGATCTCCAAGGGAAATTTCGGTGGTGATGGTGGAGAAAAAGTTCTAGGGGAGTCGGTTGGGGTGCAGTATAAATAAGGGTGCAAGTTGGAAAGGAGAAACAAGGAAAAAAGGCAAGAGATAATTGGGAGTTAATTGGCTTTGATGGCAAAATCAGCACTTTCCTTAATGCAATCAAGTCACATGCTAGCAAGATCTTCTCTCTTTAATTTCGGATTTGGTAAGCCAGCCCATCCTCCCATCCTAACCAACACGCCTCATCAAGCAAACAATTAAATCCGCACACCAGGTTTTAGGCACCCGATAAACCCGGTTAAGTCTAACGAATACAACCGCGCCCGACGGTTAAATTCGCCCAAAAAGGAAACTTTTACTAAAACAACATAACCTCAAAACAAAGACAATAAAACACATAAAGGATTAATAAAACCTAAAACAGAGTGGCAGGAGAGCGGGTCTTACAACCTACCCCCTTTAAAGAAATTTCGTCCTCGAAATTTGCCAGCCCTAACTCTCAGCGAAAGCTCCGGGTATAGACTCCTCACATCGTCCTCGCACTCCCAGGTGGCCTCCTCCACACTGTGGTGCTGCCAACGGACCTTAACCATCGGAATGGTTCGACGCCTCAGCTGTCGCTCTGCGTGCTTCAGAATCTCCACTGGTCGCTCCTCCAAGGTCATATCACTCTGGATCTCTGGTAGTTCGTGCGAAATCACGTGCGACGGGTCGCCAACATACCTCCTCAACATCGAGATATGGAACACATTGTGCAAGCTGGTGAATTGTTGTGGTAAGGCCACACGATACGCCACCGCACCAATGCGCTCCAGGATTTCGAACGGCCCCACATACCTTCGACTTAGCTTCCCCTTCTTCCCGAATCTCACGACGCCCTTCGCAGGAGAGACCTTTAGAAAGACGTGATCTCCAACCTCGAATTGTAGCTCCCGGCGCTTCTTATCCGCATAACTCTTCTACCGATCCTGGGCTGCAACTAATCTGCGCCGAATCAAGTCCACCCGGTCAAAATATAACTGCACTATCTCTGGTCCCAGCAGCTGTCTTTCTCCCACCTCGCTCCAACAAAGAGGTGAACGACAAGGTCGACCGTACAGAGCCTCGTACGGTGCCATGCCAATGCTTGCATGAAAACTGTTGTTGTAGGCGAATTCTACCAACGACAAATGATCGTCCCAACTCCCCGCGAGATCCAATGCACAAGACCTAAGCATGTCCTCTAGAGTCTGAATCGTCCGCTCTGACTGTCCATCGGTTTGAGGATGAAATGTTGTGCTAAACTTCAGCTTCGTTCCCAACGCCTTATGCAAGCTATCCCAGAATCTCGAAGTGAAACGAGGGTCCCGATCTGAGATGATGGACACCGGTACTCCATGCAGCCTAACTATCTCCGAGATGTAAAGTTTCGTCAGAGCCTCCAGGGACGCTGTCACCCGAGTCGCCAGGAAATGAGCAGTCTTCGTCAGACGGTCCACGATCACCGAAATAGCATCGTGCGAACGACTAGTCCTTGGTAACCCAGTGACGAAGTCCATAGTTACATGCTCCCACTTCCACTCCGGAAGCTCTATCCTCTGCATCACACCTGCTGGATGTTGGTGTTTGATCTTAACCTGCTGACAGACCAAGCACCTTGATACGAACTCAGCCACGTCTCGTTTCATTCCCTTCCACTAGAAATTCCTTTGCAGGTCCTTATACATCTTAGTACTACCCGGATGCACCGTGTACTTCGAGCCGTGAGCTTCATCCAAAATCTCTTGTCTCAAACCATCTACATTTGGAACCCCCAAACGATCCCGAAAACGTAGTCCCCCATCAGCTGCGACCCGAAGCTCAGCTCCCTCAACCTCAGCTGCCTGGAGTAGGGAATTCAACTCCGGATCTTCGCATTGCTTCTGCACTACTTTCTGGACGATAGACGGTTCAACGTGCAAACTCGCCAACCCCAACCGACCAGGCTTTCCCACGAACGGATGCCAATTAATCAGATCCTCCAAGAGCCTCCACTCTTGGACCCTCAAGTGAGCCACAGATCCTTCCCACTTCCGGCTCAGTGCGTCGGCAACGGAATTAGCCTTTCCCGGGTGATACGAGATCGAGAAATCATAGTCCTTGATGAACTCCAACCACCGACGCTGCCTCATATTCAGCTCCTTCTGCGAGAACAGGTATTTCAGACTCTGATGATCAGTGAATACCTCAGACTGTTCCCCGTACAGATAGTGCCTCCAGATCTTTAGAGCAAAAACCACGGCTGCAAGCTCCAAGTCATGCGTGGGATAATTTTTCTCATACACCTTAAGCTGTCTCGATGCATATGCTACAACCTTCTCATGCTGCATGAGTACACATCCCAAACCAGTCCCCGATGCATCGCTATAGATTACGAATCCGCCTGATCCATTCGGAAGCGTCAGCACCGGTGCTGAAGTCAACCTCCTCTTCAGCTCCTGGAATGCATGCTCGCACTTTTGAGACCAAACAAACTTCACTCCCTTCCGGGTCAAGGTCGTCAATGGTGCTGCAATTTTGGAGAAGTCCTGGATGAACCGCCGGTAATAACCTGCGAGCCCAACAAAACTTCGAATCTCCGACACATTGGTTGGTGCCTTCCAGTTCAGAACCACCTCAACTTTCCCCGGGTCCACCTTAATACCATCCTTCGACACCACGTGCCCAAGAAATGCTACCTGCTCCAACCAAAATTCGCATTTCGAGAACTTTGCAAATAACCGTTCCCTCCTCAAGATCTCCAGCACTGTCCTCAAAAGCTCCTCATGCTGCTTCACGTCTGGGGAGTAGATCAAAATGTCATCCACGAACACTATCACGAACTGATCTAGAAAAGGCTTGAATGCTCGGTTCATCAAATCCATAAAAGCCGCCGGCGCATTAGTCAGTCCAAATGGCATCACCAGAAACTCATAGTGGCCATAACGTGTCCTGAATGCAGTCTTTGATACATCTTCGCCCTTGATCCTCAGCTGATGATTTCCGGACCTCAGATCGATTTTTGAGAAAACACTAGCCGTTTGCAGCTGGTCGAACAAGTCATCAATCCTCGGTAGGGGATACCGATTCTTGATCGTCACCTTGTTCAGCATCCGATAGTCGATACACATTCGCATCGATCCGTACTTCTTCTTGACCAACAACACTGGAGCACCCCAAGGGGAAACACTCGGCCTAATGAAACCTTTATCCAGAAGCTCCTGCAGCTGATCCTTCAATTTCGCTAACTCCGCCGGAGCCATGCGGTACGGTGCCTTAGAGATGGGGGCTGTTCCTGGCAGCAGGTCGATGGAGAACTCAATCTCTCGAGGTGGGGGAAATCCTTGGATATCGTCTGGAAACACATCTGGAAACTCCCGGACCACAGCGATCTCCTCAAGAGGCTTGACCACCTCTTCTGCTGACGCCAAACTTGCCAGAAACGCGCAACACCCTTTCTCCAACAGTCGCCGCGCCTTCAGGGCAGAGATCACCACCCGTCCATCCTTGCCCTGAACGCCCTTGACCACCAGCGGGGGTCCCTCCGGTCTGGGAATCACAACTCTCCTTTCCTGGCCAAGAACGCACGCATCGTGGTCAGAAAACCAATCCATTCCGAGGATCACATCGAAATCAGACATTGGAAGAATGACTAGGTCAGCCGGAAGGTCCTGATCACCCAGTACCACCGACACCCTCGGGAGATATGTCCTTACCGCAAGGACATCGCCGACTGGGGTACTAATCTCCAGGCAGAAAGTTAGCTCCTCAGGCGTCCTATTCACTACGGCTGCGAACCCCTCCGAAATGAAGGAGTGCGTCGCCCCACAATCAAACAGTGTCTTCGCGACACAACCACAAATAACAATTTTACCTTCGATGATGTCAGTGAATTTCTCTGCATCTTCTGCACGGATGGCGAAGACACGCCCAGCTGGCCTGCCCTGGTCTGCGCTACGGCCCTGCCTACCAGAGGTCCTGTCCTGACTCGCACTGGCACCCGCTCTGCTAGTGCTCCCAACCTGACCTCCTGGAAGCTTCTGCGGACACTCCCGAACGAAATGCCCCATCTGGCCGCACCTCAGACATGCTCCAGACTTCCTAAAACAGTCTCTTGTGGCGTGAGCTCCACCACAGTGCTCGCATTTACCACCTCCAGCCTTCTGGCCCTTCTTCTCATCTCTGCGAGGCCGCTTCGACGAGCCACTGCCCTGCTTCCCTTTGTCATGACGACCACGAGAAGCCTCAAACGGTCGCTTTCCTTCCACCTGTGCCTCCCGATAATCATCCTCCAGCAAGGTGGCACACTTCACAGCCTCCTCCAGAGTCTGTGGCATCCTAATCAGCACCTTCGATCTCAGGGCACGTTGTAACCCGCGAACAAACTTCATGGCGCGCTGCTCCTCAGTGACATAAATTCCTCGGCTATACTTCTCCAGCGCGTGAATCTTGTTGATGTACGCCTCCAACCCTAGGTCGCGTTGCTCTAGCGCCAGGAATTCCTCGCGCTTCCGGTCCTGCACATGCTGGGGGAAGAACTTCCTATTGAACTCGACGAGAAATTCGTCCCCGCCAACATCGGTCCTGTCACGCAACACGACCCCAGCAGTTGCCCTCCACCATGTCAGTGCATGCTCCTGGAAGACATAAGTTGCCAGGTCCACCTTCCTCTCCGGTGGGCAGTAAATGACCCCAAAGATTCGCTGGATCTTGTAGATCCACTCCTCAGCAGCATCTGGGTTCACTCCACCCTTGAAGACTGGCGGATTCTGCCTCATGAACCGCTCATGCACTACCGCGCCTCCCGCAGCTCGGGGTCCTTGAGCCTGACCCTCCACCAGTGCACCCAAACGCCCGACCGCCTCAAACAGCAGGCGCCGATCTGCCTCCCAATCGTCGGTCGTCCCAGAGGACTCAGGTCTCCGCCTAGGTGCCATAATCTGCCCATGCCAATGCATTCTATTACTATCAAAAACAATTCAAAGAGGTAAGAAATTTACCGACAGGGTTTGGGCAAGATGCCCCACTGGAGAGTCTTTAGATTCTGTACACTTTAGAGACCGACCTGCTCTGATACCAAGCTGTAATGCCCCCGATCTCGCGGGTACGCACACTGGGAAAGGAGACTAGTGTCGCGATCAGAGACCTCCGCGACGACCGAAGGGTGTTACAAAAGACAGACCGAATCGACTCGACAAAGTGAAAGAGATCATACACAAATGGACGGACATAAAATATAATAGGAATAATAGAATAATCATAACAATAAGAGTCTTAATACAACACATCGAGTATCAAAAAAGGAAATACATAGGGAAATATGCGGAAGCAAAGATAACTGGAACTCTGGTCGACGCGTCCCTCGTGTACAGAATACACGGAACTCGTCCTGTCTGCCCTGTGGAACCTAGGTACCTGCAAGCACCGCATTTAATAATGCGTGAGTTTTCAATTAAGAAAACCCAGTATGCCCCCGCCTATGCAATAAATGAAAGGTAGCATGAAACTAAATAAGGCAGGAATCAGAAACAGAACAGATCAGAAAGCATCAAATGCAACAGAAGGCTACGACTACACAAGCCGTGCCGGTCGGGCACACCCGAATCGTTCCTCCATAGGAGCCAGAACACCAGCCTCGCTGGTCAGAGGCGGTCACTCGTCAGTGACCCACCGCTCGGCACAAAGCGGTGCGCCGGATAAGCGTCCCAATCCACGGAAATAAACCTACATGGTGTCATCGCGAACTTGGGAACACCTACCCTGAGACAGAATGGCAGCGTGCATGCCCAGGACTTATCTTAGGCCTGGCCCCCCATAGGGGTCTTAATCGAGTGGCCTCTGAAGCTAGAGGACCCACCCGTGGCCCGTCGGCCTAGAAAACAGAACGTGCCCAGAATTACTTTGTTAAATTATATGCAATGCAAGCTACTTGGGAATCTATAAATCTAAAGTAGCTACAAGGTTCAGGACAAGCTTAAGGAAAGGTATCCGGATCGGAAAATCAACTCCACCACTAGTCAAGTCGTCTACGGATCATGAGAGTGTAAAGTCTGATTTCAGAATTGTCACGCATGACCACCACATAATACTTCATATCAGACATACATCAACATAAACAGAGCAACATAACATGCACCACAGCTGGAGACATCAAAATCTAATGTCACGATATGCACAATCAATTTCAGAACAAGAATGCTATGTAAACTGGAATTTCAGAACATGATCATAGCTTACGAGAACTGGAATTATGTCAATACTAGTACATACAAACATGATAATAAAATGAAGACTGCAGCAACCTACACTACCGTGAACCCCTAATAACCTTACGTAGCATAAACAACAATATTCCAGAATGTGCATGCATTCCTAATGTGGATACGGGCACTAAATTCAGAGGTTATGATGATATGATTCACAGTTAATTGTATGAGCACATGTCACGAAAACAGAAATTAGGTTAAGTCTCTATCCAGCACACTAACATGAACCGTGCAGGACGCATGTTTTATTTTTAGCAACTAACCATGGAGGGCTGCATGGCTGCAATGAATTGATGCATGATTTCAAGGTCTGTGATCATTAATATATAGTTGTATATGTTTATGGGCAGTGTTCCTCAGTATATTTACGAAAGAAATACACCACATACTATCAACAAAACAGTGACCAATCGTGAAGCCTACCTAGTTAAAATCCCTAAATGATTTCATGCACATAAGACCTATATTCGGTGAGTCCTCATGAGTGGTAGAAGAATTTAGTCGTTACATATCTTCTGATTGCATAAGACATAATCCATACACCACTTATAATTTTATATAGATAAATTCCGATTCATTCTAAGAACATGAGACCTAGACCTTGTGACAAATTCAAGATGACATGCTTTAATATAGCTACTGAATAGAACCTAACATGGCAGCCATGATTCGCAACAATATGTTTGGGTCTCCTTTAAATGAGGACATGAAATCACTCAAGATTATGAAATCAGATTAGTAACACATCTAGGAAACACGTTAACAACATCAATAGATTACATGAAACACTAGATGGGTTAGGTTGGAAAATCACACAACTTTATTGCAGCAATCCTACATGACATGCTCCCTACGGCCCCTCCTCCTTCTTCCCTGATTGGTCCAGCAACCTCCCAAGGAGAAACGTGAGAATGGTGCCACCAGCCGGAAGAGTATCCCAGCCACCCGCTGGAATCTAGGGTTGCACCGCAACCTTCTATTCTTGCAAGGTTCAAAACGTGCCAACCCTAAACATCAAACCCGACCCAGCAGCCTCCCCGACCCACCATGCAACCTAATGACTACGGAGGGAGGCATACCTGAAGAGAGGAGAGGCTCAGCTAAACCGAAGACCGACAAGAACTTCTCCTCCTAGCCGCACGCAAAGAGCACCGCCGGTTTCCTCCTCCAAGCTGCCGGATCTCCAAGGGAAATTTCGGTGGTGATGGTGGAGAAAAAGTTCTAGGGGAGTCGGCTGGGGTGCAGTATAAATAAGGGTGCAAGTTGGAAAGGAGAAACAAGGAAAAAAGGCAAGAGATAATAGGGAGTTAATTGGCTTTGATGGCAAAATCAGCACTTTCCTTAATGCAATCAAGTCACATGCTAGGAAGATCTTCTCTCTTTAATTTCGGATTTGGTAAGCCAGCCCATCCTCCCATCCTAACCAACACGCCTCATCAAGCAAACAATTAAATCCGCACACCAGGTTTTAGGCACCTGATAAACCCGGTTAAGTCTAACGAATACAACCGCGCCCGACGGTTAAATTCGCCCAAAAAGGAAACTTTTACTAAAACAACATAACCTCAAAACAAAGACAATAAAACACAAAAAGGATTAATAAAACCTAAAACAGAGTGGCAGGAGAGCGGGTCTTACACCACCCATAACTCTGAGGGATCGATGCTACCCAGCGATGGCTGCTCAGCCATCGTGCATCGTTATGCCCACCATATAGGGTCGCGACTTCGAACTTAAGGCACAATACATGAGTATGTTGCCTGAGTTCACCTCTAGGGAAGACCCATATCTCTTCCTTAGAGAATTTGATGAAATCTGCTCTCTTATGCAATACCAGCATATCTCTAAGGAGGCAGTGCGTCTGAAATTCGTTCTTGTAGCACTGAAGGACGACGCTAAGAAATGGCTATATAGTCTAGCCGAAAAATCCATTAAAAGTTGGGCTGAGTTTGTTCAATTATTCCTAAAAAATATTTCCCCAACCATAAGACTATGAGGATAAAGAATGACATTCTTGCATTCGTTCAATCTGAGAGCGAGCCGTTCTATTCCTATCTAGAAAGATTTAAAAGTGTGTTGACCCAATGCCCTCATCACGTAATTCCAAGATGGCAACTGTGCCAAATTATTTATGAGGGATTGACAGCCACATCTAAGGTTATGGTAGAATCCGTAAGTCAAGGGAACTTCATGTCAAAAAATGAAAATGATGCCTGGACTTTTCTTGAGGATTTAGCTGAAAACTGTATGCAATGGGACAATGCTAGAGCACCGCTTAACCCGAGTATTGGATCTAGAATAGCAAGTCAACCCAAACCAGGTGTCTTAGCTGTAGATGCCAATGTAGCGGCTGAAGCAAAACTAGCTACCCTTATGCACAGAATGGAAAGTCTAGAGCTACAAACCCGACCCCGAGTGAATCAAGCCTCGTCTATCCCTTGCTCTAGATGTGGTCAGACTGGTGATTTAATGGAGGATTGTTCGGACTGGGAACAAGTTAATGCCACGTTTAACCATGCTAGAAATGACCCATACGCATCAACCTATAACTTGGGTCAGCGTAATAATTCCAATTTCTCATCAAGCCAACAAGGTCAACCTCCTAGACAACAACCAAACCCGTATAACCAAAATAATACATCATCTGGGTTTAGTAACAATGGAGATTATGATGTTAGGTTGACAGGCTTGGAAAATTTGATGAAGACTTTTATACAAACAACCAACCAGTCCTTCCAAAGGCTAGAGACACAAGTCAGCCAACTCGCACAAATTGTAGGTGCAAGAGAAAAGGGTCAGTTTCCAAGTCAACCTGAGGTGAATCCTAGATCTAATAATCAATATCAGCCCTATCAACCACCTCTAGGAAATAACAACTCGAGACCAGTTCAAATGGTTAATGAGGAAGGACTGTTCCAACAAATAAATGCAGTAGTATCATTACGGTCCGGAAGACATGTTGATAACAATGTGGTAAATCCTAGAACATCTAATCAATCTAGCCATCAAGAAACCACATATGACCTAACCATTGAACCTGACGTCCAATCTGAAACGCCCAACCCACCTACTCAACCTGAACCCATAGCTCAACCTGAGCGAGTCTATGTTCCTAAAGCTCCATTCCCTAATACACTTAAGAAGAACTCAAGTGCACAAATGGAGAAAATCCTGGAAGTATTTAAGCAAGTTAAGGTGAATATTCCACTCCTGGATATGATTCAACAAATACCTGCTTATGCTAAATTCTTAAAAGATCTGTGCACTAAAAAGAGAAAAACAAACGTACCAAAGAAGCCTTTCTTAACTGCAAACATAAGCTCTATTCTGTCCAACTCATCTCCTATAAAATATGAGGACCCTGGGTGTCCCACAATTTCATGTGCAAAGGAGATACTTTTATCAACAAAGCCCTTCTAGACCTTGGTGCTAGTGTTAACCTACTCCCGTTCTCTGTCTACGAGCAACTCAGCCTTGGTCCACTAAAACCCTCTAAGACAACTCTTCAATTTGCTGATTGCTCTATTAAGAAACCATGAGGTGTAGTTGAGGCCGTTTTGATCAAAGTGGGTGACTTCATTTACCTAGTGGATTTTGTCGTACTAGATACTGCACCTGTTGTAAATCCTAATAGACAAATCCCTGTAATACTAGACAGACCCTTTTTAGCCACTTCTGAAGCATTGATAAACTGTCAAAATGGGCTCATGCAATTATCTTTTGGAAACTTAAAAGCTGAATTTAATATCTTTCATGTTGACAGTGAGCCAGAAATAATATGCAATCAAAGTGATGTTGTGATGAGAGCACGTATCTATAAGATTTCTGAATCAAATAAATCATCAAAAAATAAAAAAGAAAGTGCGAAAAAGGGGAGTAAGTCATCTACCCAACCACCATCACTCAAACAAACAAGAGAATCAATACATGTGAGAGGTGTTGAACCTTTACCTCAGGACAACAATTCAACTGGATACATGCACCAACATGGTGTCATTCAATCCAGTTCTTACTATGGTTGACTCTGAGCAAATTCAATCCCTCCACCACAGTTGATGCAGGTAATAAGTGCATTTGCTTTATCTTTGCATACATTGAGGACAATGCATGATTTAGGTGTGGGGGGATGTTTATGTATCTATCTATCTCTATATATATATTCTTAGAAAAAAAATTCAATGTTCCATGACATAGCTTAAGATTGAACTGCCAAACCCCGTGTACAAAATGCATTGAGTTTTTGTTCCTTATTATATAATTCTGCTTGTAGAAATTATGACATAAATCTAAGTTCCAAAGAAATAACCCATTTCCCTTTAAGACATGTATGCACTTAAATTGGATGAATCAAATCTTTGAAGTGGTTGATAAAAAGCAGAGGTTGAGGAAAATATACCGGGAAGTGTGAACTTCTAATAGCAATTAAGCCTTGAGGAAAATAAAAGTAAAAAAATAATAAAGGAATCAAGTGAGGAAAGCACATTTTGCAAAATGATTACAAAAGCCCAAGCCTTTGAGTCCCTGGTCCGTAGGGGTATCTTGAAACCCGGTAACTTGAGTCTGCCAGCTCGGGATTATCGACCAAACTAGTTACACGAATGCAAAAAGGGTAAAAGTGTCAAAACAAGCAAATGTGTTGAATCACGGGAAAAAATATATACTTTAAGATACTCAAGGCCCAAAGTTAAAAGAATGATCCATGCCATGGTTGATCCGAATGATACTTCACCACCAGAGGTGGCGTGCAAAATAATTTAAGTGATAACATGTGTAGAAGGGTTAGTGGTGTGAATGTTGGAGGAACAAATACCAAGTCAGACATTTTATAAGTTAGATTTGTATAATGAGCATGCAAGAATTCTAAGTGAGATGTATAAGGTTGAGGTGGAGATATTTAGAGCTATCAATGAAATGTTGAATTAAGACTTTGTGGGTGTGTCAACTGAAAACCCTCACGAGACAAAACTCGTCCTCTAAGGAAACTTGGAGGTTTAATGGCTTGTTGCACATGCTAAGTGCAACCGTGATTCTTACGAAAGTTAGTTAGGATTTCCCTGTTTTCATTTTTCTTATTTTTGCTACGGACTAGCAAAATATAGGTGTGGGGGTATTTGATGCATTGCATACATTGCATCATATGTCTTTTATTTAGATTAATTTTTTATCAATAAATGCTACTAAGGTGTTTGTTTAGTCTGATTTACAGAATACTGGGGTCTGAATGCAAATTACCCATGTCCGGAGCATAAACGTGTGCAAGAGACTAATTTCTACAAAGTTCAAGATTATCGGGATTCAAATGGAAGTCCATCCAAGCATAAAAGCATTCAAAGACCTAATTACAAAAAGACCAGGGACTTAATTACAAAAAGCCAAGCACCCGACTGCAAGGACCAAAATATTATTTTGGAGAAGTTCTAAAAAATCAAATTGGATCTCCAAATATACAGAGAATTAATTCGGAGCTCAAAAGAAAGGAAAGAAATCATCTGGATGCACGAAGGACATTTAAATCATACCATAAACACGCAGGAAAAATCCGGATCGAATCAGACACATTCTTGAGGCGAATCCGCCGCACATCACATGTAATGTGCGGCAGAAACGCCGCCCTCTTGTGGATCCGTGGCTTCGGATTTTTCCCAGTCGTGTCTCGCCACATGTACTTTCCTATTTTATACCTAGGTCCCTTGTATCGGCTATAAATAGCCCCGAAACGATGTTGTAG
Organism: Triglochin maritima; assembly: GCA_963682175.1. NCBI lineage: Eukaryota > Viridiplantae > Streptophyta > Magnoliopsida > Alismatales > Juncaginaceae > Triglochin > Triglochin maritima. The sequence goes on along the minus strand of OY821793.1, from coordinate 10,559,759 downwards.
AGGATGTTCTTATTTTTATTCCATAATTTAGTAGTAATTTTTTGTTGTTTTATCTTGTGTTTTTAGTTTCTTTTGTAATTTCTCTAGGACCCCTTCTCCTTCCCTCCATCCATGAGTTGCTAACTCTCTCCAAAGGGTGGGGGTGACGGATTTAGGGTGATGAGAAGAAGAATGAGGTTATTATTCTAATTTCGTGCTAGGATATTTTGATTACTTGAGTTTGTGTTAAATCATTTATCATGTAATGCTTTATAACTAATAAGATTTATTATAAGTTTCTGATTTCTCTAAACAAAACCCGACATCTAAACCTCCACCCGCTGGACTCTCACCCTTCTTTGTTTTATTCTTAATTTGTTTTTGTTGTTCTTGCCTTAGAAATCAAAAAACCAAAAATCTCAAACCAAAATTATGTTTTCTCTCTATTTCTTCCCTTAACTCGAAAATCACACAAATAACAATATTTCTCCCTCCTTGTGTTCGACCCGTACTTGCCACGTCTTCATTGACACCGTGCACTTACGGTATAAATTAAATTCTCATCAATAAGCAATAAAACTAAACCCCATAGGGGGTAGAGAAATAATGTGAATATAAATATGTGTGTGTGTTCAATTATGCTCCTCACAACATGTAGTGAATGAAATCATAAAACTAAATCCAACTTTGCCTCCACATGAAATAAGATAAGACTATATCATTAAAACATACAAGACAATAGTTGGAATGAAGCTAAATGAACTCATGTATAAAGACTAGACCCTACTATGCCTCCACATGAATTAAGAAAAAACTATATCATTAAAACATACAAGACATTAACCAAGGTAAAGGCAACAAGAGTACATACACTACAAATTGTGTTTCCAATATTAATTCCATCCATATCCTCACCTTATCATTCCCCATAAAATAGGTCCCCTAATCTAAGCATAAGCTAAGCTTCATTCAAGAGCATTAGCATATCAAAGATAAGAGTGAAATCACATTAGATGGTTATGGAAATCATATAAGGCTCAAGGGATTAAGATAACACACACTTAATATACTACATGATCATATCACATATTTCTCCACCCCCAAATGGGGATGGAACTACTGACTGCTCATTACATTAACTACATTAAAATGAAACATTCTACTGAAATGAAATTAGACAAAGCAAGAAAGGAATATTAAAGAAGCTAATTGAAAGAAACATAAACTAAAGAAACATGCAAGAATTAAAAGACAAGATTAAAAGAAACTAAGAACAATTATTTTATTAACCTTGAGTTTTGCTTCAAGGCTTACTCCTTAGTAGAGAGAATGCCACCAAGCAATAGGTAGTTTACAATAGAAGGTGAAGAGTTATATTTATAGCCATAGAAAAAGGTAATCCGGGACAATCCCCCGATATGGGACTAAACAAATACCAAAAATAGCTTAAACATCCTCTAATACACGCGCTCCAGAAGTTTCATTGGATCCGGGAAGATCCGGACCGCCAATTGGCGGTCTACAGGATCCAGATTGAGTTGAAATTTGTTTTGGGCTTGTCTTGATATATTTGTTGGTCTTGGATACATCTACTTCGCTTGTTTGAGCTCCGACCCAAATCGAATTGCCAAAATACTCCCCATGATGGTTTGGAGTTTCTTGTTTTGCTCTTAGGTCCTTTGGTCTTACGTTCAGGTCCTTCTCCCTTGCATCTTAGTCCCCAGGTCTCACAATTAAGTCTTTTTTCCCGCTTCTGAGTCCTTTCATGGCTCTTCACTTCAAACCTCTTTATTTCTGAAATTCAAACATAAAACTCGTCACGTAGGATTGCTTAGGTGTAAGATAATGGATATAGGATACAAATATGAGCATGAAATGATGTCAATCAACAATCCCACAACTCAACATGTCTTTATATAGGCCTCAGCCAATAGTTGTTTCTCCAAGAGGCATTCAAGTGCCCACTTAATGCCCCTACAAACTCTTATCTTGTCCCTCCTAAAGACGCATGAGGAGACACAAAAGTTTCCTTGTGTTGCACACATGAACCAACAAACTTTCCTAATGTGCTCCAACAAGATATTCTACTTCAAGTGCTTGTCTTATTTGCTCTGCTTGATGGCTACGTTTCAAGTAACGCCTCCAATCATTGCAAGTATGCTCAACTTTAAACTTGGTTCCTTGGCTGGCACAACGAATCTCTGACTTGCAAGAGGATCGGCCCGAATCCTAGCAAGTTGTCCGAATTTGCTTGCCCCATTTGCAACCAAAAGCCTCCTGCCTTTGCACTTACGAGCCCCTGTCACCCAATGCGTTCCCTTGCACCCATCCTATGGCTCAATGCAAGGGAACCATGGGCGTCACCAGGCCATGGTGGGCTTAACTGTGTAACACCAGTCGTTTCTCTATTTATAGAGAGGAGCTAGGGTTTCTATTATACATGAACTAACTTGGTTGTGCCATGTGCATGTCCTATTGGGAATAAACAAATATAGTCCAATATCCAATATATTAAATTTCAGTTTATATTGATCGAATAAACTTTACCGAACTTAACCCTCGAGTTAATTGAAAGAATCTGAGTTTGTTCTTGAAGTTCGATAGCTTGTAAACATTCTAAACCTTATCATTAAGTCTTTAAAGTATCCTTAATAAAGTGGACGTAAAGTGTGTCCAATGTTGAAGCTTTTATGGAGTACACTCAACTCTAGTGACGTCATAAGATTGCTAAAATTGTTGTTGTAGTTTAATTTAATAAAGTACCATAGCTCAAGTTCTTTTCATCTCCCGTGGTTCGTGTTTGTTTGGGAACCATGCACAGCGCATTGACTCTTAAAGAAGTTGATTTAATTAGAAACAATAGATATATCACTTAATAAGAAAGAATAATGAAATTAACAGTTCAAGTAAAAACCTGTAATATGACACACAATCATGTAAAATTAGCAAACATGTAGTTCGAAGGGATCATAAATTCTAACCGCTTTGTAGCTGATGTGGTTTAAACGAGCAAGCATTTGTAAGGGAAACTCAAGATTACTGGTTGAGTTGTCATAACTTGTCAACTGCATTTGGAAAGTAAATGTAACGCCCCGAGCCCGGACAACTCCTCACCTGCCCGAACCCGGTGCGTTAAGATACGATCCACGATCCTGACTGCTGCGCACTCTGATATTTAAATCCATCTGATATGCTCATAATTAATCTGAAAAATATAATCAACAATTTGTGAGCTCGACAGCCCGCAAGTACCAACCATCAATCAATCAGAATCATAATCATGTGAAAATAATACAGAATATGACATTCAGTCAATAAGCACAATCAAGAGACATGCATCACAAATAAAATGCATGCATATCAATTTGAAACCGCCATTCAGATTCGACCACATCCTGTGCTTCTGAAATCTATCAATCTGTCAGACGCACACCTGGTAGCTCCACACTAACGACAGGCAGCCCTTTCCTCTCTCGGGTGGCTCCACGCTGTCCGCTAGGCAGCTCTTTCCTAAGTGGCTCAGCCAGAAACATACACACAGCTACAGGACATGTCAACCGAAACACCACCATGCAATAATATGCATATCAATGAAATCAACATCGATACTCAGCATGCATGCAACTACGAATATCAAGAGAGACAGACATGATATGAAACTGAAGAATAACGAATCAGTACTTGCCTCAAAATCTCCATCTTTTTCTTCTCAATATTCTTCTCAAAATTCCATCTTCTCCTAAAACCACACAATCATCCAACAATCTTAATTAGTCCATTAAGATATTTGATTATTACCTCAACTAAAAAATTCAGGATATTACAGTAAATGCGCGTGAAAGTGAAACTATTGGTTTAGTGACAGGAGTTTACTAACATCTGATAACTTGACGAAGAGGGTCTTGGACTGAAACATTGTGCCTTTTACAAAACTAAGGCAGTAGTTACACAGTGATTCTACACCTCGATTTTCCAAAAAATTGTTGTCCATATGCTATCTAGAATTTGGTCGGACAAAATATCATTACCAATATGTTAACTAGAATTGATTCCAAGCACATAATCAAATTCTTGACCAAAAATGCCGGTCTCATATCTCTTTTTCTTCAATGAATCAGAAGATTTAATGATTCTAGAACTATTCATGATTTTTGTTTCAAAATTTCTTGATTGACCTGGCTACGTTTTAATTTCTACACCATCAACCATTCAATGTATCTACAGAACTGCCACTCTTGTAATCACAAACATATATCTCTAATAATGATCAACATTGATTGGGTTGCGGTTCATGTACGTTGGGCAAGCATATTATTTTGGAACTTTAGGTGAATATTTATTGTTTATTGTGGAAGTTCTCGTTGTTCCCTTCAGTGCATTTAGCGTACAATATTATTTCTTGTTGATTTTTATTTTTTATTTTTGAGGGGAAGGTGTTAAGTCCTAATTCTACATTAGGTGGCTAAGCTTGCTTAAGGGTAGGATTAATTTTAAAGTTTGGTTTGACTTTGGGAGGGGGTAGGAATGTGTTGGGGTATGGTAGGTGTGGTTGAAGCATGTTTGACCAAGCTTGGTTGATGGTTGTGTGGTTTATGTTGGAGAAAACGCACACCTCTCTCTCTCACTCCCTCAACTCCAACTTTCTCTCCTCCCACCACAACTCCTTTTGTTCCCCTATTCTCTACGGATTGGAGAGGCTACCGGAGTACTGCACTCATACGTAAGGAAGTGATGCAAGGCGGAGCGTGGCTAAGGCGTGGCCAGGGTGGACGTGCGACTTGAAGGTGTGACCGACATGGAGCTCGGTGCAAGGAGGCGATCGACGACCGGCGACTTGGGGGTTGCCGACGACGATCGAAGCTCCGACGAACTACGGTGAATTCGAAAAAGGTATGTCAAGTTTACATTTTAACTCACACAAGGTGTAAGAGGGACTCGCCGGCCGGAGCAGTTTGTCCCTGCCGTAGGTCGGGCTAGCCGGTTGTCCCTGCAAGGGTGGCCGGGTGGCGGCATGGGCGGCCACCCTGTGTTGCCAGGTTTTGCCTCGACAATGCTGATAGACTGTGGGACTGGACTGCTGGATGGCTGGACTGCGGCACCACTGGCGTGAGAGCCCTGTGTCGAATTGTTTCCTCAGAAACTCGTGTCCCCGCTTCGTGATTGAGTAATGAGTTGACGGTAGGTGCGATTACTGTACATGCCCAGGGATCGCCGAGCGAAAGAGTGTGAATTCTTCGCACACGTTCCTTCTTGTGTTGTTAAGTTTTTACTATGACATATTGCATTTCATTGAGTCACCTTATGTGGTAGACTTGAGGGGTCACTAATCCCATTGCATTGATGATAGTTACGCAGCTCCACAGAGCTAGATGGCCGTCTGGGCTGTGAAACGGCTCGACGGATATGACCGACCAGAGTGATGGCTCTGGCAGATGTTGTGGCATGAGGACCACGAGATCAAATGGGTATCTATGACTGGGAAGTGTGTGTGACCCTCACTGAAGCCTCATGATAGTTGCAAGTGGGGGTGTGTCGCTCTCTCTGTAAGACCGCATGTGCCTGCGGTGGGTGCCCACTGGTAACCTAATGTTGTTTGAGAGACTATTGTGTCCATTATACCCCGGATCGGGGAATGTCTTCCATGTTTTTACAATTGCATGTGATACTATTATGATCGGAGCATTGCACTGTATATATATATATATATATATGGACTTTGTAGACAGAGTTTTCGTTATGAAAACTCAGGCATTTTATCATGTTGCATTTCAGGGCATCGATATGTGATTAGTGGGTGGCGATAGATGACGAGTATACACGTGGACCAGATCCTCGAGTCTTATATTTCGGTTTTTGCCTTTACCTGTACTATGTCCTTTCCTCGTCCTTGATGTAATCAAGCTTTGAATGATATGTTTAGTATTTATGAGTAATTTTTCCGTTCCTTCTAGTCTTATTCCTTACAAATTTCGTTTTAAAATTTCCGGTGTTTTGGGGACGTTACATAAGGATTATAACTCGAAGGTTTTTCATTGCAGAAAGCTAATTTTTTTGTTCCAACTTAACGATTCCAGTGGAAATGATTGATCGGCTGATAGGTTTAGGAGAGAGGTGGGTAAGGCAGATGAGGGTACTTTAGTAAAATTAGCAAATGGAAAATCCATGTGCGTCCAAGGCTCCAAGCCCAACCTTTTGTCATCATTTACTCTAGTCAAAAATCAATTTGTCATATTTCAAGGAAAATCAATTATATCAATCCAGAGAATCGTAAACAAACGCACCCTAAATGCATAACTGTAAACTACTTGTTTACTAGTTTTGATTTTACTAAACTCATTCTCCTATGTGTTCTTAACTTGCCCAACACCCATTTCAGATGATTTATATATATTTTTGAGTTTGTTGATTTCTGGAGGGCAGGCCTCGTCAATTTATACACTCATATATGGCTCGCCATTTTGTTCTCGTAGTTGTGGAATATAAATTTAACTCGTAATAACTGTATCTTTCAAGCTTTGAAACCATTTAGAAAGTCAATCGTAAAAGACATCACAACAGTGACCTTTACGTAGACCTCTAGTTCCAAGCCGACAAACTTCCGCGACCTAGCTACTTACGTAGATAATTCTTGTGGTGTTGTGGTATCTTGTTTAGTCATTCGGTAATTGTACTGTTCCAAGGTTTTCTACCCCATCTGTATTTTGTGGGGCTCACATGACTTCTAACTAATAAAATCAATTAGAAAATGATAGATGGCCGCTCTTTAGGACGCTCCTTCAGTGACGCGGCTTAGTTGGCACTCTCCATATCAGCACAGAAAAAAGTTTCTTTTTTTATTTTATTCCTCAATTCTTTGGTTATACGTACAAATGTCTACATCTCTCCATCCCTCATTAATGCGTCTCAAATCACTCCCTTCCTTCATCATTTTGGCGCTCCTACATAGCCGAAAACTTGTTATTCATCTCAAGATGCGTCTTCTTTTTTCTTCCGTTCTTTTCTATGATCCTTCCTCTGTACTCTAATGGAAATCATTCATGTGCCCCCAAGTGGAGATGTTTTTTCCTTCTTTCGAAGAAGCCAAAACATTTGACGTGGCTTATGTCGATTCTTGTGGTTTTGGTGTTAAGACAAGGCAATCTCATTACGATCGTGGTGTTGTTATACGGGCTACGCTGACTTGCACCAACAAACCAAGGGCAAGGAAAATTGAAGCCTAGGTTATCCAGTAGAGTCCAATGCACTGCTCGGATAACGGTCTCCGCAAACCCAGCAAGGGGTTACCACATTAACTTTGTGGATCTTAAACATAACCACGCCATGCTTGAACAGGACCAAATGCATTTTCTCAGACAAAAACGAACCGTCCCTGAGGCCGCCAAAGCACGCATATCGTGCAATGATACTGCTGGGATATCAGCTGCTAAGACCATGCAATCTTTTGTGGTCGAGGCTGGAGGTCATGACAAATTAACTTTCAACGAAAGGGATTTAAGGTTTGTGTTCTTTCTGCCTAACATAATTGAAGTTGAACATTTCGTGCCTGGTCTTAGTGGTTCCTGTGTGCAGGATTGTTGTAAACGAAGTCAGAAATTGAAAGACGGGACCTGGTGATGCACAAGCTCTTCAGAACTATTTCATTAGGATGCAAAAGATTGATTCCATGTTTTTTATGTAATGGATATGGATGACGAAGGAAGACTACGAAACATGTTTTGGGTTGACTGTCATTCTAGAGCCGCATATTCATACTTGCTCATTCATACATTAGTAGATCCCTCCAGTATTCAGCCACATCCGCTGCTGCGCATTCATGTACGCCTATGGTCTGCTCTGGATCTTCACCTTGCTCTAGCTCCCTAGAGATACTGTTGAACGCCAAAATCTCGTTCGACGGGCCGTGGACAACCACCAGAGTCTAATGACCTGCAGACCAGCTTGGTTGTGCGATTACGGACTCTGTTGGATACGCACCTTCTATTTTAGGGAGGATAAAATCATCAATTGCTCTGCCTTGGCCACCCAAAATTCGCCCTGACTCGAATGTTGATATGCATATAACTTTTTGTGTTGGGCGTCTTTCTTCGAGAATCGAAAGCATAGCGTCGATAGTTTGGTCTGTAATATCCATCCCAAGCGTTATAAGTTCCTTCAGGTCGGTGTGTGTTAAACTGCACATATCACCTCTCCAGAAGACCTCTCTATTGTCCTTGTTGGCTGCGGTCAACTTCAATATCATGTTGACCTCATCAGCTGACAGCGTTCCCATTGCAGCCATGTCAACATCAGGCATGTTCCCTCCCAAGTGGACAGCCAACCTATAATTCTCCTTTTTCCCTTTTTTTTCTTTAGGCTCCTTTGAGCCGCTCTCTCTTTTCTCTTTTGTTCTTCTTCCACCTTCTTCTTCTTGCCCCACTGTTCATCTTCCTTCCTCTGCTGCTCCACGATGGCCGTCGAGCGTTGTCTTTTCACGCCCTAGTTTGGATTCTGGGGCTTGCTCTCTTGTTCCTTTTCCTCTTCTTTATTCTTCACTTCCTTCTTCCTCACCTCCTCCCTCTTCTTCTCTTCCTCCTTCTCCACTCTCTTCCTCTCTTCTTCCTTCTTCCTCTCTTCTTCCCTCTTCTCCTCCTCCTCCCTCTTCTTCTCTTCATCCTTATCCAATCTCTTTCTCTCTTCTTCCTTCTTCCTCTCCTCCTCCCTCTTCTTCTCTTCCTCCTTCTCCGCTCTCTTTCTCTCTTCTTCCTTCTTCCTCTCCTCCTCCCTCTTTCTATCTTCCTCCTTCTCCTCCTCCCTCTTCCTCTCTTCTTCCTCCTCCTCCCTCTTCCTCTCTTCTTCTTCCTCATCCTCCTCTTTATTTAGATCTTCGTCTTTCTCCCCACCAGTATTTTCACATGTCCCTGTCCCTCGAAGATATATAATTTCTTCCCTCAGCCTCCCACACTCTTCCTGGGTCATCCTCAGTTCTTCCTTCAGGTCGTTAACCTCTTCTGTCGCCTTCTTAAGGGCAGCTTCGGCCCTCAGCCATTTCGTCTTCACCTCACTCAGCTCCATCTCTTGGAGCAGCGGGTCACATGGAATGTTGCAGTCTGTCAGTTGGAGCATTGGCAAACTGCTTGTTGAAGCTGAGCCCTTTCGAACAGGAGTTCGAACAGGAGTTCGAACAGAACTAATAAGTTCCAGCTCCCTTTCACTCATTGATGGAGCCCCCATCAGGTCGAACTTGCCGTTGTAAATCTGAGGTAAGGTAATTCCACGTTCCTCCCATTTCCTCAGGGTTAATCGTTTCCCAAACATTTCCGTCCGACTTCTCATTCGTGGAAAAACTCCAGTTCTGGGCTCCCCCAATTTGAACGACTCAATAGACATACGTTCATATTCTAAATAGACACAACTTAATCCAAACAGACAGACAACGTAATCCGAACAGACACACAACTTAATTCGAACAGACAGATACTTATTCCGAACAGACACACAACATATTCCGAACAGACACTCAACATATTCCGAACAGAGAGACAGCTTATTCCGAAAAGGCAGACAACTTAATCCGAACAGACAGACAACTTATTCCGAACAGACCCACAACATATTACGAACAGAAACACAACTTAATCCGAACAGACGCACAACTTATTCCGAACAGACCCACAACAAATTCCGAACAGACACACAACATATTCCGAACAGACACACAACATATTCCGAACAGACACACAACATATTCTGAACAAAACACGCAACTTAAACCGAACAGACACACAACTTAATCGAACATACACACAACCTATTTCGAACAGACACAACTTAATCCGAACAGACACATAACTTATTTCGAACAGACCCACAACATATTCCGAACAGACCCACAACATAATCCGAACAGACACAGAACTTATTCCGAACAGACACACAACATAAACCAAATGACACACAACTTAAACCGAACAGACACACAACATATTCCAAACAGACAGAAAACTTAATCAGAACAGACACACCACTTAATCCGAACAAACAAAAAAAACCAAAAAACACTTACTTGTAGTATTGCCACACAACCGTCGACGTTCCCCTGCCTCATAATGAGGTTCCCTGCCTTTCTTCTCTCCTACAGTTCTAAGCTGGCTTTCTCCAGGCCCCCAACCAGGGCTTCGTGAACTGCACTTGCCCATGCGTATCTGTTTATGCGTTTGATGTTCCTCAAATGGTGCATGAACCATTGCTTCGGTCGAAGTGTTCCATCATAGAACAAAAAATGGTTGAAGATCAAAGAAATCAGGAGACGAACGTACTCCTCCGTGTCGCCCATGGCACTGCTTCCCAGCACATGACCTAAAAGTGTTGTGTTGTCAAGGTTCACCCCTTCTCGCCCCTGTACACCCAATGGTTCCATCACTATGGTCTTCCCATGCATACGTAACCCCAAAATTAGAGCAACGTCTTCCGGTGTAAGGGGAACTACCGCTGATCCTATTCTCAGCCCCACCTCCTCCGCATCGTAGTGTTCGACGAACCAACCGACGAACCATCCTTGTCTGTAGTAATGTTAGGAAGGTCTACGAAGTGACCGAAAGGGGTGCTCCGGAAAACTACCTTCTCAACATCCTTCATCCTGTCAAACTGCTTTCGGATGTCCGTCCAGGAGCACCAGGATTCCCGGAAGTAGTACGTGGTTCCCTTAAACAAAACATTGAAGAAACGAAAGTTCATTAAAAAAAATAACGACCCATGGGAAAAAAATTAGAGACCCACCGGTTCTGGGACAGGTTCGCTATCGACGGCAGGGGTCGAAGAATACATTATCGTTTAATCGGGAAGAAAGAAAGTCGCAAAAGGTTCACAGGTACGCTTCCTCCGTTCACAGGTAATACAACGAGAAAGAAGGGTAAGCGAGACTCTCCCTTTCGGTCTGGATATTTTTTATCTTCCTCGGTATCCAAACCGTCCTTCGTAGGGTGTCTACCGCTGTCTTATCTGGAAAGCAACCGTCGTACACCAAACTTTTGCTAGTCCCGAGCAAAACAAAGAAAGAGAAAAGCATACGAAAAACAAGAAATCCTAACTCACTTTCGTAGTAATCACGGTTGCACTTAGCACGTGCAAGAAGCCGTTAAACCTCCTTGTCGCCAAGGAGGAGGAGTGTTGTCTCCTGAGGGTTTTCAGCGGATACACCCACAAAATCCGAACAAGGTGCATTAATCAATCTAGCTACACGACTCGTTGGACTCATTTTGTCGATCATGGGACACGGTAACACTACGGGTCGACTCTCTATATGTAATCGGTCCACACACCTAGCCTAATGAGTTATTCGTGAAAGTTAGTTAAGGACTGAAGTGAAGACATGGGCAACCTTAACTTCTGAATGTAATACAATGTGTAAAGTCCATTTTGGTTCTTATTTGACTCTTTTTTTTTTTTCTTTTTTTTTCTTTAGAGCATTTTATTGGTTGGTGTTTAATTCTCCCAGGGTCAGGTTCCGTGCATCATTGCCTATGAGGACTTACACTATCACGAACACCTTCCCCCAAATCTCCACATAGGGCGATCCCTACCACCCGTGTAACGGGAGTTCGGTCGGTGCATCCCAAGTCAGATGACTCGAAAGCACCAGGCACAAAGGCCCCTCAGACCTACTTTCCCGAGTCATAGGAGCCATGCGAGAAGAGAGAACACCACTTATTTATTTATCTACATGGGAACCAAAACCCCTACACTTAAGTTTCACAAAAAGAGATTAAGGGCCCTTGACCACGACAAACTTCCTTATACTAAAAGACATGAATTATTTGACTCACTAGGTTCAGGGTGGACTTCTTTAAATGTTTGAGTGCTGAAACCCTATGATTACACGCCTCCCGAGGGAAAACTGGGGTGCATCCTAACGACTCGATAAGACCTAAAGCCAGTAAACTAGATATCATAATGCATCAAGTTCAAGACAATTTTGGGAGCTTTTCTTTTACTTTGCCTCTCAACGGTTTTGCAGATGCTAAACACACGCAAAACCCACAAAAACATTTTCTTTCACAAACACATGAAGATTTTGAAAGAAATGTGAAAATTGTAAAGCACTAGGCAAGCAAAAGAAGATGAGTCACCCAAGGATCATGGCAAGCAAATATATCAATGTTAAATGCGGCACACTAACATGACCCTAACATACACACAAAAAGAAAACAAAATCAAAATAAAAAGACTCGACTATGTACACACATAAAACACCCCCCACACCTACTTCATGCATTGTCCTCAATGAATGTGAACAAGATACTACATGGATACATGCATGAAAAAGGAAAGATCTCACCAACATGAAGTACAAAAGGACGTTCAGGGTCATGTTGATGGACACAAACCCAAATTCCCTCAAAACCTGTGAGAAGCTGAAGAAGGGAGATAAATACGTGAAATGATTGCGCCCAAGTACACAAGGGTTGGGGCCCACAACAATCGATGCTCACTGAAGGAGTCTTTTATTACACTTTTTTCTTTTCTTTTCTTTTCTTTTATGTTTTTTGTTTTTTGTTTTTACAAGATATATACATCAACCAAGATATTCTAATAATCATTTGGTCAAGGAACATCAAATAAGAATATCAAGTCATGAGGACCAGAGACTTGCCGAGATGGGCAAACTCCACTGGTACTCTGAGGTGTCATGAGGGGTGAAAGGTCAAAGTTGAAAGGCTCGAACCCTTCATGATATTGGTTGGGTGTGGGCAACAAAGAATGAAGTTGTGTTGCCTCACTAGGGTTTATGTAAGACCCGCTCTCCGGTACCTTAGTAAGTCTTATCCATCCTTACGCCCGAGTTTGTGTTTTCTTGATGAATGATGTTAGTTGTGTGATTTTATGCTTTGTTTTGGAAAAGCTTCCTTTCGGGGAAAAGTTTCCTTTTTGGGCGAGTCAATGCGACTCATGGACGGGTTCGACCGTCAGGCAGTTTTCCAATCGATTGACTTAACCGGGTCGATCGAGTGGAATTCATGTGTGTGGTTTGGCTTGTGCTTTGAGTAGGCATTTAGGGCTGAGGTGTGAAGGCTGGGTGACGTGGATGCCACATCAGCAAGAGCAAATCTCTTGAGATTTGCAAAATATTTGAATTGGTTGCCTAAAGGAAAGTGCTGATTGGCCATCTAAGCCAATTATCTCTTGCCTTATTGTTAATTGCTCCTTCCAAACTTGCACCTATTTAAGCCCACATCCAGCCGACCCTACCTCCCTCTCCTCTCCACACCACCACCGAAAATCTCCCCAGCAATTCCAGCAACTTGGAAGAAGAATTCGGAAGAGCTCCTTGCGTGCGGCTAGGGGAAATCTTGGTGCATCCGGTTTAGCTCAACATCTTCTATCCTTCAGGTATGTCTCTAGCCATTAGTGTAGCATAAGGCTTGGGGGCTGGATTGGAGGCTGTCCAGCATCAGCAACCTTCGGGTTTGATTGAACAATCCATGCGGGTAGTAAGTGGTAACTCAAACAATGAGGCGGTTGGGGGTTGTTGCCTTATTAACTTGATTAAGTTGTGGTTTATGTGTGCTGCTGGACGGGTATTAACTTATGTTGCACCTCTTGTATGCTTCTGGTCCAAATGTAGGATAATAGGTGGGGGTGTCGGATGGAGCTTCATCCAGCACCAAGGGGGATGTCTGGTCAGGTTTCTGGGGCACACATGCGAGATGAAATCTCAGCCTGGTTGGGTTGTGTGTTTTACCTTAGATTCTAATGGATTTCTGGCTGCTTGCTAGTTGTAGATGTGATTATATTGATGGATTTCATGATCATTCTCTGGTTTACCTTGCTGTTAAGATACCCTATGTTTGTGTATGATTTAGATAGTTAATTTCGTGCATTAATTCCCATGTTTTGTTATTACCGTGATGCTACATATGCATGCCTATTTAGCAGCGGGATTTGCATGATTCTTCATCTTTAGTTGCTGTTATGTTGTATATCTAAACATCTTTAGTTCTGGACACAAGGTTTATTTCCTGATTTTTCTTGTTGATTACAAGCCGCATATTTCATGCATCAATAGGTTGCTGGAAATAGGAATATTGCATGGCTGCATTATTACCAAAAACATTGCATATTCAGTCAACCGGATTGTTGTTGGATTTCATCCAGTGCTTACTGATTTGCTTGCTGGTAGATGTTGCATATTTCATTCCTCTTTAGTTGCTGAATGTAGGGTTTAAGTCCTATTTAATTTTATGTTAAGGTGACGCATGTTCATGCATCATTAGGTTGCTGGAAATAGGAAAGTTCATGACTCGGTTTGCTGCTAAGACTTTGCATATTTGTACATCATTTAGTTGCTGGATTATTCCCCAAGTTGTTACTGATTTCAGACCATATATTCTTGCATGATCATCCATAATTTGTTACTGATTTCAGACCATATATTCATGCATGATCATCGACGATTTGTTACTGATTTCAGACCATATATTCATGCATAATCATACATCATTTAGTTGCTGGATGGTTCCCCATTTGTTACTGATTTCAGACTATATATTCTTGCATGATAATCCATGATGCTAATTGTTTAAAATTCGTGTGGTGTGGATGAATTTAAATTCTGTTTTGGCTTAGAGTTTGAGGGAGATATTGCATACCCTCCTTGCATTGGGGTTAGTGGTGTTCGTTGATTTTGTCGTGCTTTCTCCAATTGGCGGATGAGATTTAGATTTAAAGGTTCATCCATGGGTTCATGTTGCTTACCAGAGTTGAACACATGAAACTCGGCACTCATGTTAACGAATGAGAGCTTCATGAGACAATTTCTACAATTAGTCAAGGCATTGGAGGTTGCCAGAAATGGTATACCCAAAATCAAAGGTATTTGAGAGTGGGTGTTCGCAACAGGATTGGTATCGAGGACAACAAAATCGACTGGAAATATAAAATCTCCAACTTTGATAAGCACATCCTCGATAATCCCCATGGGAATACGAATGGATCTATCCGCCAATTGGAGGGTGATCTTCGTTGGTTTCAATTCTCTCAAGTTCAACTGTTTATAAACAGAGAATGGGAGGAGGTTGACCGCTGATCCTAAATCAAGCAAAACATTGCTCATTCTAGTGTCCCCTATCGTACACTGAATAGTAGGACACCCAGGGTCCTTGTATTTTGTGTAGGTAGGATTGGACAAAAGCGAGCTGATATTTGCAGCCAAGAATGCTTTCTTAGGAACATTGGTCTTCCTCTTGGTTGTGCAGAGATCCTTCAACACTTTGGCATATTGAGGTATTTGTTGGATGACATCCAACAAGGGGATGTTAACCTTTACTTGCTTAAACACCTCTAATATCTTGTCCATGTTGTCACTCTGCTTTTTGGTTAACCTACTTGGATAGGGAGCTTTTGGCAGGTAGGTTTTCTGCGGTGCCTGAGAAGAATGAAGCATTTGTGTATTACCCTCAGCCTCAGCCTCTTCTTCACCACCATTCCCACTGAGGGGCTGCATAGATGGTGGTTGTTGTGGCAAGGAAATGTGATTGTCAACCTGTTTTCCATTCCTTAAGGTCACAATGGAATTGACATGGTGAACAGGTTCCTCCACATGGTTCACTTGCCTCCCCCGAGGTACCACATTCTCATTTTGCATGTATTGTTGCTGGTACACACAGGAGTTAGCCTCAGGCTGGCTAGTAAAAGACCCTCTCTCTCTTTCATGTACAGACTGAGCCAATTGGCCCATCTGAAGCTCTAGAGATTTGATGGTCTACTGATTTGAAGTGAGAACTTGACTTGTGGATGACATAAAAAATTTCATTGAGTTTTCAAGTCCACGAGTCAAGGTCTCAAGCGAATTGAATCGGGTTTCCATATTGTTGGAATTTGGGAAACCCGATTGATTGGTGGTTTGCGCTTGGGGTGGCTGAGGGGATTGTGCATGCATGGGAGGTTGGTATGATTGGTTAGGTGGTCTAGAGGAGTTTGAAGGACCACCCTGGGCATTAGTTTGGTTCCATGAAAAATTGGGGTGGTTCCTCCATCCAGGATTATAAGATGATGAGTATGGGTCATTCCTGGCTCTATCATAGATGGCGTTGACACACTCCATCTCAGGAGGAATGGACTCACACTCGCTTTCTACATGACCTATCCTACCACATGAATGACAAGGAACTGGACTAGATATGGACATGTGAGGTGCACCTTGTTGGTTTTGGAGCTCAATCGAATCCATACGGCGCATTAAGGCCGCCATGCGCGCCTCGGTGGCCGTAATGGTATCGACAACAAATGCGGCACCCGATCTAGTCGAGTTTTCATTCGCGATCCTTGCTCCTATACTAGATGATGCAGGTGGCTCCCTCACACTCTCCCATTGCATGGTTTTCTCAGCGAGGTCTTCTAGGAAGCCCATGCCTCCCTTTCATCCTTTCCCAAGAACTCTCCTTGACACATGGACTCAAGGAGCGTTCGGGACGGGATGTGAAGACCTTCGTAAACAATCTGACAAAGATGCCACAACTCAATGCCATGGTGAGGGAACGAGGATAGTAGCTCTTTGAACCTCTCTAGATATGCATGAAATGGTTCGGTCTCATGTTGATAGAATGAATTGATTTCGTTCCTCAATTTTTGAGTCCGATGATTTGGAAAGTACTTCTTGAGGAATGCAGATTGAAACTCATCCCAAGTCTGAAAGGAATTCGCCTGGTTGCTGTACAACCACTTCTTGGCATCATCCTTTAATGTGAAAGGAACGAGCCTGAGATGGATGGAGTCTGTGCTAAGTTGTTGCAGCTTGAACATAGCACAGACCTCCTCAAATTCCCTGAGAAAGATATAGGGGTCACCTTTCCCAGTAAAGCGAGGGAGCATGGAAATGAATTGAGGCTTAACCTCAAAATGGTTCCCATTAGCCTCTGGTAATACGATGCACGAGGGTAGAGCGGTACGGCTCGGGTAGCATCGATCACGAAGAGGTATGGGAACGACAACCGGAAGAACAGGTCGAGCAGGCGGGTCCAATAACTGCTCCTCCTCACGGAAATTAGCAGCCATTGGACCCGAACTACGTGCGACACGAGAGGAGGAAGGTGTCGAGAAATCGATGACCGAAGCCGGATTGACAACGCTCCTCGTCAAATGACCACTCTCGTCTCGTGTCCACGAAAGCATGCACAAAGGTGCACACACACCAAAACTTTTTTTTTTCAAACAAAGAATGTACGTAGAAGAGAAGACTGGGTAACACAGGAGAGAAAGAATGACTCAGGAGAGAAGGGAAGAAGTCCTTATGCTAGGGCGGATGGGTACAGGTCGAAGCACACAAGCAAACAAGGCTCAAGCAATCCTAAGGTCGCTATAGGTCCTTACAGCTAGACGACGCCTAACTGCGAGGTCACGGGCCTCAACACGCCTCACCTCCCTACGACGAGGACCACAAAGCCCAGCAAGTGAGTCAAGATCCGGGGATCTCGTCTCTCCTACTATCGACAAAGTGGGCAACGCCGATCAGGTTATGACGGTCGGGACCGGATCACTCTCCTAATGCGTCCGAATTCCTTAAGGCCAATGTCTACTTGATTTTAGAAATTAAGCTCTTGATTAGTGTGGTTTTTGGGGCGAAGGAAAGGGTGACGAAATCCCCCACCTTATCTTTTACGGGACAACCCCTCCTTAGTAGCATTTTGGAGTCCTAAATATAACAATCAACTCTCCAAACAACGCTCAACTCACACTTGTTGCAATGCACTTCCTGCTAACTAATGCATGTCATACGAAATGCATGAATGAGAGTAGAAGAGCGTACCTCACGCCAGCACTCAGCAACTGAAAATAAAGCTAAAATAAAAGATAATCTAAATGCTTAAGTCACATACATGGTGCATGACCTAAACAAGAAAGAATGCCTAGTCTTTTGCTTTGAGTTTTAGGGTCCAAGTTGCTTAAAGGAGGTTTGATTATTGATCTGGGAATGAACTATAAGTCAAAACATGCCAAATTGAGTCCCAGATAACTAGATAATTTAGAGCAACAACAGAAAGAAATTACAAGATGAACAGATCTCACCAGATCGCTGATTGGCGGTCTCAGACCGCGGATTGGCGGTCTGAAGTGCTCAGGTCGTCTGGAAATTTCCCCAGTAGCCTCCACTTGCTATTCCTAGTCTCCTGAAACAAAGAAAAACTACAAAACACAAATTAAATCCACTCGAATCGTCCAAACAAGAGTCTGGACTGGCACCTCCCCGGCAACGGTGCAAAAAACTTGTTGAACGTTTTAAATTAAACCGCAAGTGCACGGCCGCGATGAAGCGGGGGCAAGTACGGGTCGTCATTAAGGAGGTGAGCAGCCTCTTGTTTATCAGAAATCAAGTGGCAAAAATTGGGGGAGAAAGATTGATTATGCTACTCTACACTAAACTACTCTAAGAAGTATGAAATGTGAACGAAAGAAACAAACAATGAAATGACAACTAAGCTAAGAACAAAAGAAGAATGCTGGAATACAGAAATGGGAAAACCCCTAAGGGGTGGAGTGAGTGCACACATGCAAAGAGGTGGGTGTAGAATACATTCTTTAAGCACATGAAGGTGGTGTTTATCAAGCATAGTAAGTGTCTAAATGTTATGGCAAAACCTATCAATCTATTCACCAACTCAGTTGATTAACATTTACATATGCAAGTTGTTTATTTCAGAACCTAAACAAGCATGAGAGGTGTCTAATCATTTTGGCAAAACTCATCAAGTTATAAATTCTATCCTAAACAAGCAAGCATACATTCATGTTTTATCAACACATCAAAAATAAAGCATTCATCCCATTCTCTAATGCATGTATATACATCTACTCCACCCCCCAAAGGGGATGGAACTACTCACTAAACATTACACTAATTATTAAACTAAGCAAAGAAAGCATATTAAAACTAAGCTAGAAATAAAAGACGATTAAACTAAAACATGCACAAACAATAAAAGAAACATAAACAAACAATGCAAGAAACACAAAACTTTATTGATAAAATGACTCACATTTCAAGTAGCATCCTCCTACTTTAGTGTGTGCTTCAAGGCCTCACTTCTAGTAGGAAGAATAGCCACTTAAAATATGGAGTGATTACAATGGAAGGTGAAGAGTTCCATTTATAGCCATGGAAAAAGGCAAACCGGGACAATCCCCCGATGTGGGACTAAACAGATACCAAAAATAGCCTACACAAACATTAATACACGTCCAGGAGAAAACTTGGCGGATTTGGGCCAAAACAGACCGCCAATTAACGGTCTTGGACCGCCAATTGGCGGTCAAAAGAGTCCGAATCCAGTTGAATCTTGTTCTGGGCTTTTCTCTGTGTATTTGGTGGTCTTGGATGCATCTACTTTGTTTATTAGAGGTCCGACCCGAATCCAATTGCTAAAATACTCCCCATGATGGTGTGGAGTATTCTGTTTTGCTCTTAGGTCCTTCTGTCTTGCGTTCAGGTCTTTCTCCCTTGCATCTTGGTCCCCAGATCTCACAGTTCAGTCCTTTTTCCCAGCTTTTGAGTCCTTTTATGTTACATCTCTTCAAACCTATTTATTCCTGAAAACAAAACATAAAACTCGTAACATAGCATTGTTTAGGTGAAAGATAATGGATATAAGATACAAATATAAGCATGAAATGATGTCAATCACTCGGTATCCGAACCGTCCTTCGTAGGGTGTCTGCCGCTGTATTATCTGGAAAGCAACCGTCGTTCTTCGAAAACCGTCAAAAAAAAATTTAAAAACAATTTAAGGCGCGCTTGGAAAGGGTGACATGGCAATCCCAGTAGACGCTGACTCGCCAACTTTTGGCTGCCACGTAGGGCGCGTCACAGACGCCCGCGTCTGTGTATAACAACCAAAATCAATTCAAGCTTTTACAAGAAAATGCTTTAATGTGATACGATGTGAACTTGCGTGAACCAAATAAGACTTTGCCCTTTCCTGGATTTGCGTGAAATACATCAATGACGAAATTATAATTATTTTAAAACTCAAATAAAATCTTTTTTAAAAGTATTTTCCATACTAGACCCGTTGTCGGGTCTATTTTAGTGTATACAGGGACGGCGAGTTCTGAGGAATATTTTTTTGATAACAGAGTGTTACGGACGTTCAGTTCTTTACAAACAAACTCGACGTTAAAGACGCTGATATCTCTATAAACCAAGTCGACGTTGAATACTTAGAAAATTCTGTACACTCAGTAAGATGGAACAACATATTGGAAACCCAAATAACATGTGTACCGAACTCGGCTCCCAAGTTACCAAGTTCATTTTTATTGAACTAGGCACCTAGGTTGTTAAGTTTTATATAAATTAACTCCGCAACCATGATGATGAGTTTATGTGTACAGAACTCGACATTGAAACTGTCGAGTTCTATTTAGAAAATTTTGGAACTCGATCATTCATTCAAAAATAAGTCATTTCCTGTTAAAAATTATTTCAAAGACATACACCAAATGAAAATCACAGCAGTACCACCAAAATTGCATAAACACAAGAAACATGTGAAACAATTCGAAATCACACAAGAAACTATCAATAAAAGAGTATATCGTTCAATATTCTAGCGACCAATAAAAAGTGACATTTCAACCAATTGGTTCACTCAAAAATGGCCATAAAAAATCAAATCCAGAATCGAGTTTGCTCCTCAACGAGTTTCTAAACCAACAAAAAACATTCTAATCATACCTAAAACAACAACTAAAAATATATTAAAAGACCATTGACCGAGGGTCTATTTATTTGATGGTCATTGACTTTTTCTAACCATAAAAATAATACCAAATGTCACTAAACGAGTTGGGTCGTTCCCCCCCCCCCCCCCCCAAACGAGCTGAGACATTGCAATGTCGCGCGGGATGCACCAACGAGATGAGTTGTTTTCACCTAACAAGCTGGGTCATTTTTACCAAACGAGCTGGGTCGTTCTAGCAAATGAGCTGGTTTTTTCCACCAAACGAGCTGGGTCGATTTTTCCACTAAACAAAGCGGGGACACACCAATCACGTGCAGGACGCATCACTTATTTTACTCATAACATCCACATCCAAATATAGAATCTAATGATTCTAGATCCGTTGGAAAGATAATTGAAAGGATCACATATTAGTTTCCTACATCTTGCCAAACTTCAATGATACGAGGGTGAAAAACGTGTGTTAAGACAGACCATATTTGGAAACTCGACAATCAATAAATCATCAATAATTGGTACATAACTCTCTCCTCCGATATCCAAATGAAGTGATTCAAGACTCGTTAGAAAGAAGATTTTGAGACGCAAAAGCTTTATATTTAATATATTTCAAAATTTGTAACCTAACCGGTTGGTCGTGAAGTAATAGGATCCGGCCACTTTGCGAAGCAACTTTGCATGTGCCAACTCCAAGAACTTCAATGCTAGTGTTGTTTGCCATGTTTATTCGCCTCCCACTTGGAACACAGCGATATTCCACGAAGGCAGAACGATCCTTTGTTACGTGGTCCGTGGCACCTGAATCCACAATCCACACAGGAGAATGATCAGTGAGCATCACAGAACTAGTCACGTTACAATTCGAGGGATTACACACAGTAATTACCTTTTGCTCAGTGCACTCACGAGCAAAATGTCCAGTCTTTCGGCAGTTAAAACCAATCACATTAGAGTTATCTTTCCCACCTCCGGATCCTCGAGGTCATTTCTTTCCTGCTTTGTTTTCTGTTTTGTTTGCATTTGCACCCTTCTTGCCTTTAAAACCTGAGCTCTATCTCTTTTGCGCTTAAAACCTGCACTCCTCCGAGGAGCGCCAGCCTCAGCAGCAAATACTTCAGTTAGAGGGGCTTCTGCAAGCATGCGGTCCTCCTCCAGCTCTAGGTGTTTTGCGGCCTGGTCAAATGTCCTGATGTCATCAACATGAGTCAGATGGACCTTCATATACTCCCAATTCTTTGAAGGCAACGATCTGATGAGAGCAGACACTTGCTCCTCATCGGTCTTAGCATGACCGGCAGCGCTCAGCTCGCTTATCATGTTTGACATTGCGGTAATATGCTGCCTCATCGTGTGACCTTGGCGCATTTTATACCATCAAACATGAGCCCAAGCTTGCGGGCCCTTGTGACGGAGGTCACTCCGTACTGAAACTTCACAACTTCCCACAAGGCCTTTGCAGTTCGAAACTTTTCGAACCGCAGTAACAGATCGTCCCTCATTGAACTTAGAATTGTGATTCGAGCAATTCGGTCTTTCTTTTTCCATGCATTATAAACATCCAAGTTTCTGCGATGTTGCGCAGTATTCCCCTCCTCGGGGGGAGACATAGATTGGTTTATGTTTTCTAACATGTCCTGATCCTCTAAGAGATACTCAATTTTACGATGCCACAGATCGTAATTTCTTTCATTGACTTTATCTCCTCGAGTCAGATCAGCGACAATGCTTTTGGAAGCAGCCATAAAGAATCTAGGACAATCAAAAGACATAGCGATACATGAGTTCTAGCATAAAATATAACGAGCTACAATAATCATAAAGAATAAACTGACTTAATAGCTATAGCATTCAGACCAAAAGAAAACATAAAACATTCGATCAAATCCTCATGCAATAGTTAATAAAGCCACTTTACTAATCTAGATATTGAGCTCCATCATGATTTAATGACCCAAAAAAAACGTTTTAAATCATGGTAAATCAGCAAATAAAAAAATTATTTGCCGTCGGTTGCAAGGTGGTTTACACAAAACACTTCAACCTTGCAACTCCCACTAGGCATGCGAGTTCCCAAAAACGGTTTTCAAAAATAAATCCAATCAACGTCACATAGATATGATTACTACATTACTTCCATATCGAGCTAATGATCCCCATTAGGGATTTAGCCTCGTCGACGGGAACCTGCATGAGTCTTATAGCAATAATATTGCAATAATAAAAATAAAGGAGCCCCTCGTCTCCTTAGGGCAATAAACAGTCCACAGTCTATAATTATTACAGTCCATAATTATTACAGTCCATAAATATTACAGCCCATTGCGATAACTAGTGCAAATGGAAATAAATGAATGAAATTACGCTGATCTCTCAATAAGGCAGTAAATAAAATCAGCAATCATTCATTACGTATAGCCACAATCTTTCCATACGTTAGCACAATCCAACGTATGAAAAAAAATACCATAAAGTGTGCACCTCATTCAAACAATAAGGAAGTAATGCATAAGGAAACAATGCATGAATGGGGCACGAAAATAGGCAAAAAAAACGTGTTAGGTAATGACAACCAATCTCCACAATAATCATTCTCAAAACAAATTTTTTTTCTTTCCCTAATCAATATAATCACGATAGAACAAAAATTATCCTACTTTGATTAGGAAAGAAAAAATCCGAAATTATATGGTGGAGAGCAACACATATTTTTTGCATCAAAGGAAAGCATCCAAACATATTTTTAAGGCAATAAAATTCCAGCCCATAATATCTTCCAAAAATTTCAGAATTAGCCAATCTTTCCATAATCAATATAAGCATGCAATCAACAATAATTATGCTACTTGTAATGGAAAGAAAAATTCGAAATTCTTTGGTGGATGGCATCACATATATGCACATTTGATGAAAAGGAAATATTTCAAATGAAATGCATGCAATCATTCCAAAAGAAATTCGAAAATCCTTAATGAGATTAACATATATGTGCATTCAATCATAAAGGAAATATTTCAAATGAAATGAATGCTCTCATTCCAAAAATCCGAAATATACAATATGGTAACTCAATATTCATGTATGTGCATGATTTTGCAATCAACATCTAATCCTAGATGCACGCACATGAGATTAAAAAATTACATATACAAGAATAAGGCAACAAGCATCTAACCTTAAATGTATGTACAAGAGTTTTAAAAAAATGCACAATCAAATCATACTATCCGAAATATATGATACATGCAATAATTAACTCTTGTAAAATTATCATCATATTTCAAACAACATATATGCGCAAATAATAAAGAATAAACCAACTCTAGCCGCAAGCTTTGGTTGAAAGAAATATGCGCAACAAACATAGATTAACATGTAACCCTAGGTACATGCATAAAGTGAAATCTAAGCTATGCTCAAGAATGAAATAATGATGAAACTTGTAATACAATTCGCATGTAATGAAATGAATTAAGAAAAAACATGCGCAAGGGTGAGAAAAATGCCATCAAACCCTAGGCGCATAATGAAGAGAAAAAAAACTACACATGTATGCGATTTCTCTCAACAACTACCGAAATTATTTCAACATATATGAAATAAGAAAGTGCTCAAAAAAATTCGGAGGTGACCAAGATGGCTCTGGTACCTATGTTAGCAATCTACGATTGAATCTACAGGTTCAGAATTACCTTTGGTGGAGAGAACCTGTGGCAGCGGAATGGATCGACGATCACCTCACGGAATCCTCTGGAGCACCGGTCGGTCTTCTACTCTCTTGGAGAAGAAGCACGAGTCCACAACCCAAGAGTCTACGGATTGGCTTGGTGGATGTGGAGGGACGAATGGGAGACAGAGGGAGAGGGCGGCTAGGGTTAGGGTGGAGGCTAGGGTTTGCACACAAGAATTAGTCCATCCAATGGGAGGTTCCCCTCCTTATATAGATGGACCCACCCTAAACCCTAACGCGCAGCCAATGAGAGTGCGCCACGTGTCAGTGCTTTGGGCAAACATCATCTTAATCCTTAGATTAATCCAATACTTTGCACTTACGAGCCCTTGTCACCCAATGCGTTCCCTTGCACCCATCCTATGGCTCAATGCAAGGGAACCATGGGCGTCACCAGGCGATGGTGGGCTTAACTGTGTAACACCAGTCGTTTCTCTATTTATAGAGAGGAGCTAGGGTTTCTATTATACACGAACTAACTGGGTTGTTCCATGTGCATGTCCTATTGGGAATAAACAAATATAGTCCAATATCCAATATATTAAATTTCAGTTTATATTGATCGATTAAACTTTACCGAACTTAACCCTCGAGATAATTGAAAGAATCTGAGTTTGTTCTTGAAGTTCGATAGCTTGTAAACTTTCTAAACCTTATCATTAAGTCTTTAAAGTATCCTAAATAAATTGGACGTAAAGTGTGTCCAATGTTGAAGCTTTTATGGAGTATACTCAACTCTAGTGACGTCATAAGATTGCTAAAATTGTTGTTGTAGTTTAATTTAATAAAGTACTATAGCTCAAGTTCTTTTCTTCCCCTGTGGATCGTGTTTGTTTGGGAACCATGCACAGCGCATTGACTCTTAAAGAAGTTGATTTAATTAGAAACAATAGATATATCACTTAATATGAAAGAATAATGAAATTAACAGTTCATGCAAAAACCTGTAATATGACACACAATCATGTAAAATTAGCAAACATGTAGTTCGAAGGGATCATAAATTCTAACCGCTTTGTAGCTGATGTGGTTTAAACGAGCAACCATTTGTAAGGGAAACTCAAGATTACTGGTTGAGTTGTCACAACTTGTCAAGTGGATTTGGAAAGTAAATGCCCGTGAAAGTGAAAATATTGGTTTAGTGACAGGAGTTTACTAACATCTGATAACTTGACGAAGAGGGTCTTGGACTGAAACATTGTGCCTTTTACAAAACTAAGGCAGTAGTTGCACAGTGATTCTACACCTAGTTTTTCCAAAAATTGTTGTCCATATGCTATCTAGAATTTGGTCAGACAAAATATCATTACCAATATGCTAACTAGAATCGATTCCAAGCACATAATCAAATTCTTGTCCAAAAATGACGGTCTCATATCTCTTTTTCTTCAATGAATCAGAAGATTTAATGATTCCTAGAACTATTCATGATTTTTGTTTCAAAATTTCTTGATTGACCTGGCTACGTTTGAATTTCTACACCATCAACCATCAATGTATCTTGTAATCGCAAACATATATCTCTAATAATGATCAACATTGATTGGGTTACGGTTCATGTACGTTGGGCAAGCATATTATTTTGGAACTTTAGGTGAATATTTATTGTTTATTGTGGAACTTCTCGTTGTTCCCTTCAGTGCATTTAGCGTACAATATTATTTCTTGTTGATTTTTATTTTTTATTTTTGAGGGGAAGGTGTTAAGTCCTAATTCTACATTAGGTGGCTAAGCTTGCTTAAGGGTAGGATTAATTTTAAAGTTTGGTTTGACTTTGGGAGGGGGTAGGAATGTGTTGGGGTATGGTAGGTGTGGTTGAAGCATGTTTGACCAAGCTTGGTTGATGGTTGTGTGGTTTATGTTGGAGAAAACGCACACCTCTCTCTCTCACTCCCTCAACTCCAACTTTCTTTCCTCCCACCACAACTCCTTTTGTTCCCCTATTCTCTACGGATTGGAGAGGCTACCGGAGTACTGCACACAGACGTAAGGAAGTGATGCAAGGAGGAGCGTGGCTAAGGCGTGGCCAGGGTGGACGTGCGACTTGAAGGTGTGACCGACATGGAGCTCGGTGCAAGGAGGCGACCAACGACCGGCGACTTGGGGATTACCGACGACGATCGAAGCTCCGACGAACTACGGTGAATTCGAAAAAGGTATGTCAAGTTTACATTTTAACTCACACAAGGTGTAAGAGGGACTCGCCGGCCGGAGCGGTTTGTCCCTGCCGTAGGTCGGGCTAGCCGGTTGTCCCTGCAAGGGTGGCCGGGTGGCGGCATGGGCGGACACCCTGTGTTGCCAGGTTTTGTCTGGACAATGCTGATAGACTGTGGGACAGGACTACAAGACTGCGAGACTGGACTGCCGGACTATGGGACTGGACTACTGGATGGCTGGACTGCTGGACTGCGGCACCGCTGGCGTGAGAGCCCTGTGTCGAATTGTTTCCTCAGAAACTCGTGTCCTCGCTTCGTGCTTGAGTAATGAGTTGACGGTAGGTGCGATTACTGCACATGCCCAGAGACCGCCGAGCGAAAGAGTGTGAATTCTTCGCACACGTTTCTTCTTGTGTTGTTAAGTTTTTACTATGACATATTGCATTTCATTGAGTCACCTTATGTGGTAGACCTGAGGGGTCACTAATCCCATTGCATTGATGATAGTTACGCAGCTCCACAGAGCTAGATGGCCGTCTGGGCTGTGGAACGGCTCAACGGATATGACCGACCAGAGTGATGGCTCTGGCGGATGTTGTGGCCTGAGGACCACGAGATCAAATGGGTATCTATGACTAGGAAGTGCGTGTGATCCTCACCGAAGCCTCATGATAGTTGCGAGTGGGGGTGTGTCGCTCTCTCTGTAAGACCGCATGTGCCTGCGGTGGGTGCCCTCTGGTAACCTAATGTTGTTTGAGGGACTATTGTGTCCATTGTGCCCCGGATCGGGGAATGTCTTTCATGTTTTTACAATTGCATGTGATACTATTATGATTGGAGCATTGCACTGTATATATATATATATCTGTGTGTGTGTGTGGACTTTGTAGACAGAGTTTTCGTTATGAAAACTCAGGCATTTTATCATGTTGCATTTTAGGACATCGATATGTGATTAGTGGGTGGCGATAGATGACGAGTATACACGTGGACCGGATCCTCCAGTCTTATATTTCGGTTTTTGCCTTTACCTGTACTATGTCCTTTCCTCGTCCTTGATGTAATCAAACTTTGAATCCTTATTGTAATGATGCATCATATGTTAAGTATTTATGAGTAATTTTTCGGTTCCTTCTAGTCTTATTCCTTACAAATTTGGTTTTAAATTTTCGGGTGTTTCATGGCAGAAAGCTAAATTTTTTGTTCCAACTAAAAGATTCCAGTGGAAATGATTGATCGGCTGATAGGTTTAGGAGAGAGGTGGGTAAGGAGGATGAGGGTACTTTAGTAAAATTAGCAAATGGAAAATCCATGTGCGTCCAAGGCTCCAAGCCCAACCTTTTGTCATCATTCACCCTAGTCAAAAATCAATTTCTCGTATTTCAAGGAAAATCAATTATATCAATCCAGAGAATCGTAAACAAACGCACCCTAAATGCGTAACTGTAAACTACTTGTTTACTGGTTTTGATTTTACTAAACTCATTCTCCTATGTGTTCTTAACTTGCCCAACACCCATTTCAGATGATTTATATATATTTTTGAGTTTGTTGATTTCTGGAGTGCAGGCCTCGTCAATTTATACACTCATATATGGCTCGCCATTTTGTTCTCGTAGCTGTGGAATATAAATTTAACTCGTAATAACTGTATCTTTCAAGCTTTGAAACCATTCAGAAAGTCAATCGTAAAAGACATCACAACAGTGACCTTTATATAGACCTCTAGTTCCAAGCCGACAAACTTCCGCGACCTAGCTACTTAGGCAGATAATTCTTGTGGTGTTGTGGTATCTTGTTTAGTCATTCGGTAATTGTACTGTTCCAAGGTTTTCTACCCCATCTGTATTTTGTGGGGCTCACGTGACTTCTAACTAATAAAATCAATTCAAGCTTTTACAAGAAAATGCTTTAATGTGATACGATGCGAACTTGCGTGAACCAAATAAGACTTTGCCCTTTCCTGGATTTGCGTGAAATACATCAATGACGAAATTATAATTATTTTAAAACTCAAATAAAATCTTTTTAGAAAGTATTTTCCATACTAGACCTGTTGTCAGGTCTTATTTTTTTGGTGTATACAGAGACGGCGAGTTCTGCAGAATATTTTTTTGATAACACAGTGTTACGGACGTTGAGTTCTTTACAAACAAACTCGACGTTAAAGACGTTGATATCTCTATAAACCAAGTCGGCGTTGAATACTTAGAAAATTCTGCACACTCAGTAAGATGGAACAACATATTTGAAACCCAAATAACATGTGTATCGAACTCGGCTCCCAGGTTACCAAGTTCATTTTTATTGAACTAGGCACCTAGGTTCTCAAGTTTTATATAAATGAACTCCGCAACCACGATGATGAGTTTATGTGTACAGAACTCAGCATTGAAACTGTCGAGTTCTATTTAGAAAATTTTGGAACTCGATCATTCATTAAAAATAAGTCATTTCCTGTTAAAAATTATTTCAAAGACATACACCAAATGAAAATCACAGCAGTACAACCAAAATTGCATAAACACAAGAAACATGCGAAACAATTCGAAATCACACAAGAAACTATCATTAAAAGAATATATCGTTCAATATTCTAGCGACCAATAAAAAAGTGACATTTCAACCAATTGGTTCACTCAAAAATGGCCATAAAAACTCAAATCCAGAATCGAGTTTGCTTCTAAACGAGTTTCTAAACCAACAAAAAACATTCTAATCATACCTAAAACAACAACTAAAAATATATTAAAACACCATTGACCGAGGGTCTATTTATTTGACGGTCATTGACTTTTTCTAACCATCAAAATAATACCAAATGTCACTAAACGAGTTGGGTCGTTCCCCCCCCCCCCCCCCCCCCCCCCCCCCCCCCCCCCCCAACGAGCTGAGACATTGCAATGTCGCGCGGGACGCACCAACGAGATGAGTTGTTTTCACCTAACAAGCTGGGTCATTTTCACCAAACAAGCCGGGTCGTTCTAGCAAACGAGCTGGTTTTTTCCACCAAACGAGCTGTGTCGATTTTTTCACTAAACAAAGCTGGGACACACCAATCCCGTGCAGGACGCATCACTTATTTACTCATAACATCCTCATCCAAATATAGAATCTAATGATTCTAGATACATTGGAAAGATAATTGAAAGGAGCACATATTAGTTTCTCCTACAGCTTACCAAATTTCAATGTTACGAGCGTGCAAAACGTGTGTTAAGACAGACCATATTTGGAAACTCGACAATCAACAAATCATCAATAATTGGTACATAACTCTCTCCTCTGATATCCAAATGAAGTGATTCAAGACTCGTTAGAAAGAAGATTTTGAGACGCAAAACCTTTATATTTAATATATTTCAAAATTTGTAATCTAATGGGCTCATAAATGGTGTCGAAAAAAATGCACCTATCCCGTGGGACGCATCACGTGTTTTACTCTTAACATCCACATCCAAATATAGAATTTCATGATTCTAGATCCATCAGAAAGATAATTTAAAGGAGAACATACTAGTTTATAACGACATGCAAAATTCTGAGGATACCAGGATGAAAAACGTGTATCAAGACAAATCGTATTTGGAAACTCGACAATCGACACATCATCAATAATTTGTTCATAACTCTCTTCTCCAATATCCAAATAAGACGATTCAAGACTCGTTACAAAGACGAATTTGAGACGCAAAACTTTTGTACTTAACATATTTACAAATTCGGAACCTATTGGGCTCACAAATAGCGTGGCAGATGCACCAGTCCCACTTGGGACGCACTCGTCTCGCGCGGGACGCACCAGTCCTGCTCACGACGCACGAATCCCACGCATGACGCAACACAGGACTCATAGCATCCACATACAAATATAGAATTTGATGATTTTAGATCCGTTGGAAAGATAATTGAAAGGAGCACATATTAGTTTCTCTTACTCCAGGGCAGGGCCATGTCCAAGCTAATATAGGCGTCCCCTTGAAGACGAAAAACTCGGGAGGGTGTCTTGTCGTAGTTGTTGTAGACGGTGATGGATATGGGTGGAAAGGGAGGATGAGAGCGGGCGGTGGCGAGCTCGTAGATGTTGAGGGGGTCGAGGTTGTTTTGGGAGGGGTGTGGTGTGGGAGGTTTGGGGTTGTGGCTGTATAAACGGACTCAAGTTTTAAAATAACAGACTTGTGCTCCTCAATTAGGTGGAGAAATCGGATGCTCAATAATTCTGAGTCATTAACTCTCAAATTCCAATTTAGAATCCCCCCTTAATGGAGGTCAAGTACTTGGTTTACATAAACTCTCAAATTTCAATTTAGAAGCCCCCAACGACATAACTAATGGTTAGAAAGAGAAGACAAATAATACGAATCGAAGAGTATCGACTATTCTTCGGCCTAAAGATCTAGACTATTGTGATTTGGATTTGAGAGTCTAAAAAAATTTAGAAGCTATAAATTGTAATTTTGTTTGTCTCTTCATTTTTGTAATTATTATTTTGAAGAGTTAGGAATGATATGTGTTTATTTCAACTGAAAATTTAATTCGTATGTGTGTCGAGTGAGAGTTATGAATGATATGTGTTTATGTGTCAAGTGTATTCTGTCTGCAATTTTTGTGTTAACGAGTTATGAATGATTTCTCTCTTTTATTAAGGACTCACGCTCTGGACTGGCTACTAGACACACTCAGGACACACACTGGACACAATGTGGACCCATTTTGGACAAACTCTAAACTGGCTCGTGTCCAGGATTGGATTGGCTGCTGGACACATTTTGGACACAAATGGACATAATCTGGACACGAATCTGGATAAACTCTCGACACGAATTTGTACGCAACCTCGACACAAATGGACACAATCTGGAAAAAAATGTCGAGATCGTGTCCTGATTGTGTACAGAGTTTTTCCAGATTGTGTCCAAATTTTTGTCCAGATGATGTCCAGAGTTTGTCGAGATTGTGTCCAAAGTTTGTCCACATTGTGTCCAGAGTTTGTCCACATTGTGTCCAGCTTGTCTCCAGAGTTTGTCCAGATTGTATCCATTCGTGTCGAGCTCGTTACAAAAATTTTTTTGAGACGCAAAACTTTTGTATTTAACATATTTCCAAATTAGAAACCTAATGGACTCATAAAGGGTGTGGAAGACGCACTAGTCCCACTCAGGACACACTTGTCCCGCGCGGGATACATCACTTGTTTTCCTCATAACATCCAAATCCAAATAGAATTTGATGATTGAAGATCCGTTGGAAAGATAATTGGAAGGAGCACATATTGGTCTTTCTTACGACTTGCCAAATTCCGATGATACGAGGGTGAGAGATGTGTGTCAAGACAGATTGTATTTATAAAATGGAAAATCAACAGATCGTCAATAAATTGTACATCATTGTGTCCTCCGATATCTAAATAGGGTATTCAAGATTTGTAACAAAGAAGATTGCGATAGGCAAAACATTTGTATTTAACAATTTTCCAAATTATGAACCTAATGGGCTCAAAAAGGATGTGTAAGATTGCTGATTGGAGAGAACAGAAAACGAGTTGCGTCATTTTTCCACCAAACGAGCTAGGTCGTTTCGACCCTAAACAAGCTGGGACGTAGTAGTCCTGCACAGGATGCATTAGTCCCGTGCAGGACGCACCAACGAGCGGAGTCGTTTTCACCAAACGAGTTTGGTCATTTTCAGAAAACGAGTTGCCTTGTTTTCACAAAATGAGCTCCCTTGTTTTAACCAAACGAGTTGCCTCATTTTCACCAAACGAGGTCCTTTTCACAAAACAAGCTACGTATTTTCCCCAAATGAGGTGGGTCATTTTTACCATCAAACAAAGGTGGGAAGCAGCAGTCCCATGCGGGGCGCATCACTTGTTTTTTACTCATAACATCCACATCGAGATATATAAGTTGATGATTCCAGATCAGTTGGAAAGATAATTGAAAGAAACACATATTATTTTCTCTTAAGACTTAACGAATTCGATGATAAGAGACTGAAAAATGTGTGTCAAGAGATATCGTGTTTGGAAACTAGACAATCGACACATCACCAATAATTTGTGCATAACTCTCTCCTCCAATATCCAAATAAAGGGATTCAAGACTTGTTACCAATAAGATTTTGAGAAGCAAAACATTGATATTTTATATATTTCCAAATTTGGAACCTATTGTGCTCATAAAGGGCGTGGAAGACTGCTAATTTGAGAGAATAGAAAACGAGCTGTGTCATTTTTTCCACCAAACAAGCTTGGTCGGTTGTCCATGACAAATAAGCTAGGAGGTACCAGTCCCCCACAGGACTCACCAACGAGCTGGGTCATTTTTGCACCAAACGAGCGGGGTCGTTTGTGCGCCAAACGAGCCAGGTCATTTTTTCCACCAAACGAGCTGGGTCGTTTGCCCCCCCCCCCTAAACGAGCAGGGACGCAACAATTATGCGCAGGACTCATCAATCCTTCCAGGGACAGACCGACGAGTTGTGTCGTTTTCACCAAGTGACCTGGGTCGTTTTCACCAAATGAGCTGGATCCTTTTCACCAAGCGAGCTTCCTTGTTTTCACAAAATGAGCTACCTTGTTTTCACCAAACAGCCTTGGTCATTTTCACCAAACAACATTGGTCATTTTCACCAAACGAGCTGCCTTGTTTTCACAAAATGAGCGTAGTCATTTTTCCATCAAACGAGCTGGGTCGTTTGTTCAACCATATAAGTGAAATGAATGTTTTCTAAAAGTTTTACTTTTATATGTAAATTATTATGAATTGGATGTGCAAACATTTTGTTCTTTGAATAATGTATTCGTCTTTTAGATGTGTTAAGGATGTGTTAAGGAAGATGCTCTTGGTCCTTAACTGTAGAGCTCTAAAAGATAATGATTTACATAAATCAAAAGTAATTCAAAATCGTGGTAATTAACATGGAACATTAACTACCGAGATAAGATTGTCGTGTTGGTCATCAATTATTGTGGCTCTACAGATATTAGACGACACGAGTATATAAAAGAGGAAAATGGTTACTTTTGTATATTAAATAGACCTAGCAAGTGAAACATTATAGATTTGTGTTATGTGTCATTAATGTTTTCACTGTGTCTTGAATCCTAAGATATGAGACTTATGCCTTTTCACATAAGAAGTATACAATTTGATTATTGTCAAAAGCACTCAATGAGGCGATAGTTGGTTGAGCTCAACTTGTGTTGCAAAAGATACCTAGTCAAAATATTATCATTGTTCCTCTTTATTTGAGTGATGATATTAGTGGCCCATTGATAAAGTAAAATTATAATGTGCACAATGTGACTTGAGTTTAGTTACATATTTATAATTAGCTTAAGAGATCAAGAAATGAATATATAAAACAAAGGTGACACATTTCTAATTTGTATAATATTCTTAATGTCATGAGGCAAGGGATAGACACAAGTGCTATTTTACATATCACTAAGTGGATCGTGTTTAGTTCGAGTGAGCAAAACATCTTTGTTATTTGGGTAACTAAAATGTGTAGCTAGATACGGCTTATAGTTTATGATATAAAATGTTTTATATCGTTGCCAACATAACTTAGATCCTGCTATAGGTCACAACAAAAAACTGGGAAACAAGAAATATGATTTTATAATTTATATAATGTATTACGTTTCATGTGTTATCAAATAATATACATGTCGTAAAAAAGATAGTTAGAATACTAAATAAATTAGTATGAGATGTATATATATTATGGGGTATAATGTTTTGATATTATATATGATAATATATTACATGATATAATGTGATCTACAATATTATAACATATGAATTTGCTAAAACCCCAAGGTCCAAATTTTGTTGGATATTAATCCAAAATTTGGTAGAGTCAAAAAAGTGAAAAATTGCCCAAGATCACCTTTTTGCATATATTAATAAGATTTTTTTACTAATTAATGGCTAGATTTAATCCACCTTGGTGAAAGGTAGTTATGGAATGATGATGTGGCAAAATAAACAAGAGATCATGTGCAAAGTGGTTTGCACATGATGTGGTTTAGTGAAGAGATTAATAAGGGATGATGTGTAAGTAGTTTGCATATGATGTGAGTTAGAGGAAATCCTATAAATAAGCCCCTTCTCTATTCCTTGTTAATACTAATGGAAAATTCTTCTCTTTCAAATTTTTCCAACATTCCATCCAAAATTCTCTTAGTTTTAATTGTGTGCTAGAGATTAATTTCTTTTGAGCATAAGAGGTGGTATTAGCTAGATTCTAACCTTGATTTAGAGATTGATTGACTAGCTTCTTTCTCTCTAATATTGTTTAGAGTTTGGTGAACACTTGGAGGCGAATCGGCAGACGATTCAACGAGCAACGTAACTCCAGACTTCATGAAGGTTTTAGAGAACATTTGGGTATGACCATCTTCTATTATTTTTAATATATGTAGATTACATTGTATTAAAATAAAATATATGATAATGTTCATGAAATCATCGAAAATATGGAAATTAATCTTGTATGCATGTATAAACATTTTAAAATATACACATACATAAGGGGAAGAAATCTTACAATAAGTTGGGTCGTTTTCCACCAAAAGAAGCTGGAACACACCAATCCTGCACAGGACTAGTTGGGTCATTTTCACCAAGCGAGTTGCATGTTTTCACTAAACAAGCGGTCATTCGGTCGAAACGAGTTGGGTCGTTGCAACTTAATTAATAACCTGAGTCATTTTAACCAAAAAAATAGTTCTCTATTAGACGTGAAACAATTTGTTCTACAATCGAAAACTTAAGTAACAACATATACAATTACAGATTGTTATTTTTGAGTGTTATAACATCAATATGTGTACAATTTAATTTCTTAAGTGAACTTCT
Source organism: Triglochin maritima (assembly GCA_963682175.1). NCBI lineage: Eukaryota > Viridiplantae > Streptophyta > Magnoliopsida > Alismatales > Juncaginaceae > Triglochin > Triglochin maritima. Next base: position 10,524,319 of record OY821793.1, on the reverse strand, counting down.
TATGTTCTATTTATGAATTATTAGTGTTGTTATGAAAAATCATATATTTTTAAACAACTTTATGGCACCGTTCTTAGATTAAAATTCAATCAAGACAGACAAGTTGAAAATATCACAAACCAACTTATTACAAGTTAACTTGTACGCATACGAATATTGAGACAAGGCAAACCAACTTGTTACATGGACAAATTGAATCAAGATAAACGACTTGTAAAAATAACCAAACAAGTTGGGTCGTTCTACCAAACGAGTTTTCTTGCTTTCAACAAATGAGCTGAACGACCTGGGTTGTTTTCATCAAACAAGTTGGGTTGTTCTAGCAAACAAGCAGGTTTTTCACACCAAACGAGCTGGTCGGGTTGTTTTTTTCCACAAAAAAACTTGGGAGCACTATTCCCACGCTGGGGTGCAACAACCCTGTGCACGACGTACCACTTCTTTTATTCATAACATCCACATCCAAATACGAAATTTCATGATTTTAGATCTGTGAGAAAGACAATTGAAACGAACACATATTTGTTTCTCTTAGGACTTGTTTGCTACGACAAGTTGGGTTGTTTCTCTTAGGACTTGTTTCTCTTAGGACATATTTGTTTCTCCTGATACATCACATAATTACATCACATTATTCTCTACCCCCAAAAGTGGATGGAACTACACACTAATCATTATACTACAACCTACATTAACAAAATGAAACATTCTACTGAAAGAAAATTAAAGTAAGCAAGCAAGAAATATAAAAGAAGCTAATTCAAAGGAAGTTAAACTAAAGAAGCTTGCAAGAATTAAAAGACAAGACAATATTAAAACAAACTAAGAAAAATTATTTAATTTACATGACTCACATTACAAGTGATATTCTTCTCCAGCTTGAGTTTTTGCTGCAAGTCTTTTACTCCAAGTAGAGAGAATGCCACCAAGCAATGTGCGAATACAAAAGGAGGAGGAGTTCTATATATAGGCATGGAAAAAGGGAATCTGGGACAATCCCTCTGTATGGGACTAAAACGCATACCATAAATGGACTAAATACAACCTAATTCAACATATTACCAAATTACGTGTAATTTGGGACAAAATGGATAGCCAATTGGTGGTCTGAATGGGCTGGATCGGGTCAAGTTTCGTGTGGCTTGATGTTGGCTTGATTTCTTGGTGTTTGATGAACCCGATTTGGTTGTTGATGGTTGGGTCTGGATTTAATTGCCAAAATACTCCTCATTAAGGTGCGGAGCTTCCTTATTTGCTCATTGATCCTTTTTGTTTTACATCAGGGTCCTTCTCTCTTCATCTCAGTCCATAAGTCTTACAAGTTAGTCATTTTCCTTGCTTTTGAGTCCTTTTATGCATCTTCTCCTCAACCCTATTTATTCCTGAAACTCAAACAAAAAACTCGTTACGTAGTATTGTTTAGGCTAAGAATAATGGATATAAGACACAATATATGCATGATATGATGTCAATCAATTACCAATAATGTGTGCATAACTCTCTCCTCCGATATCCAAATAAGGTGATTCAAGACTCATTACAAAGAACATTTCAAAAGCCAAACTTTCCTATTTTACATATTTCCCAATTAGGAATCTAATGGGCTAAAATTTGTCCCGAACTTTTTCGAGGAGTCTAGAGTAGCCCTGAGCTATCCCTAGCCAGTCCCGAGCCGAGTCCCGAGTAAGTCCCGAGCCCAATCCTGACCAGCCACCAGCCAATCTCGAGCCGAGTCCCGAGCAGTCCCACGCTAATCCTGAGTTAGTTCCACTCTAATCCCGAGCAGTCACACGTTGATCTTGAGTTATTTCCATGATAATGCTGAGCAGTTCCGAGCACTCCCAAACCAGCCCCGATCAATCCCGACCAGTCCCAAACCAGTACCGAACGAGCTAGGTCATTTTCACGAAATGAGTTGGGTCGTTTAACCAAACAAGTTGGGTCATTTTATTCACATCATCAACATAATACGGAATTTGATTATTCGAGATCCGTTGGAAAGATAATTGAAAGAAGCACATATTCGTTTCTCTTACGACTTGCCAAATTATGATAATATGAGGATGAAAAATGTGTCTCAAGACAGATCGTATTTTGAAACTGGACAATCGACACATATTCAACAATTTGTGCATAACTCTCTCCTCTGATATCCAAATAAGGCGATTCAAGACTCGTTTCAAATAAGATTTTGAGACGCAAAGCTATCATATTTGACATATTACTAAATTAAGAATGTATTGGGTTCATAAAGGGTGTAGAAGACTGCTAATTTGATAGAACAAAAAACAAGTTATGTTGTTTTTTCCACCAAACGAGTTGGGTCATTTTTTCCACCTTAAACAAGATGGGACAAACCAATCCTGCGGGGAACCCATGAGTCCCGTGCGGGACACACCAACGAGCTGGGTCGTTTTCACCAAACGATCTACCTTTTTTTCACCAAATGAGCTACCTTGTTTCACCAAACGAATTGAGTCGTTCAGTCGAAACGAGCAGAAACGGTGGTCCGAGGGTAGGGTCGGGGTCATCGGTGGTTTGGAATGTTTGGGATTTTGTGTGCGAATGAGGAATATTTGGTGGTTTTATTTGGGATGTGAGAATGTGGTGATAGGGGTATTTTAGGAATAAAATTGGAAATATATTAAAATATTTAAAAAAAATTGCCTTCAAAATAACGTGTACAATGATTGGCATTATGTAACATTTGGCTTCCCTACCTTGGCCCTTTAATATATTATCTCAAACAACAATGTACATCATCGTAATACATAAAATGGAAGAAAAATGGTGAAAAAGGAAAAAATGAAACCCGAACCTTTGAAATTGCAAGAGTCGAGTGGGGGAGGGTGGGGGTGTCGGCTGGCATTATAGCCCGATGGAACTCGGCTCCTCTAACACCAAGATCATTTTTTTAAAATGAACTCTGCGTTCATTAAGACTGAAGAACTCAGTGTCTCAGGCGTCGAGTTTATTACAAATTCCCGGACTAGAAACTACTCACCTACGTTCTAATATGTTGTTAAAATTTCCAAATAGAACTCGGTATTTGACTTGCCAAGTTTAATTTAATATAACTTCGCAATGTGAGTGCCGCGTTCAAATTTATAGAACTCGGTAACTCCAACACCAACTTCTGTTTAATTGAACTCGGCAAGCACATTGTCGAGTTCTATTAAGACTCCGAACTAACTTTGCACCCTACTAGGTCTACGCAAAATTTTCGTAGTGTTAGAACTCGGCAACGGAGATGTCAAGTTTATTTATATAGAACTCGACGTCCTCAATGTCGAGTTCTCCAAGAAGTTTTTTTCTACGAAACTCCCCAACCGAGACGCCGAGTTCTGTATGTAACGGGTCTTGTATGGAACATACCTTCCAAACATGTATAATTTGAAGGAAAAATTTTGATTTTTTTCCTTAAAATAAATCTTTAATAACACAATCAGTGGTCATAAGCAAATAAAAAGACTAATATTTCTTAATTTTAAAGTTCACCGACAATACGTCCCATGTTAGGTTAGAATCCATCTCATCGGATTTGGTAAGAACTGGCACTGTATATTGTCGTTGCCTAAATTTTACTTATTCAAAACTTTTTCTACGATTGTTCAAGTCAAAGGTGAGTTTGGATGCACAAAAACTAACTTAGTCTATCCAGTTTAAGACGTTGATGTGATTTGTTTGGAAAAAGTTCTTTTGTTGTCCATAGAGAGGAGAAGAAAGGGCTAAAAAATTGTCTCTCTACCTTCTTTTTTAACTTTTCGGGAGATTTTTTTTCTTTTCCCAAATTAAAGAAATGTTATGAATAATAGCAATTACGGGAACAAAATTTATGTTTCAGAATAAACAAAAAAGCTCCTGATTGATTCTTTTCTTCTCCATACATGAATTGCTTAAGAAATAAAAGAATATGATTTCTGTTATGAAATGAAAGGATAAGACATGAAGATTGTGAAAGAATGGAGGACTTGTAATTCATCTTATTGTTGTTCCCTTCGACATTACAATGACCTTTATTTATGGAAGCTACTATTCGTTGCCGGAAAACTACTTAAATCGCCCCAACAATTACCTTTTTGCCCTTAACAAATCACTTAATACCCATTTCGTCCCTGTCTTAAAACAAGGTTTTTGACTCAGTTTTACTCACATTCCCAGTACCAACACCATGAAAATATCTGGCAAAGGGCCTGGATCCGGTGACGTAACGGAGACAATTTTTTTTCCCGACTCGGGCGTTTGGCTAAGACGCCGCAGCCATAGTGGGGGTGTATGGCTAAGACGCCTCGCCCATGCCTGAGGCGTCTTAACAAGACGCCTCGACTATGGGGAACGCGTCTTATACAGACGCCTCCCCATGGTGGGGCGTCTTAGCAAGCCGCCCCATTTTTTTGATTTTTTATTTATTTTGTGTTAAATTAAATTTTTTCAGATTCGGTTGCAAGATTTCGGTGGTGGTGGAGTAGATTACAATGAGTTTTTTTATAGTAAAAAAATATTTACAACAACCGACGCGGGGGGGGGGGGGGGGGGGCGTCTCGCTAAGACACCAGTCAAAAAACAATAAAAAAATATTCTTAAAATTATACGATGTATTATCTCAAATTATTTGAGGTTCCGTTGCAAGTTTTCGGTGGAAACGGGTCGTTCGGGGTTCTCGCTTAATTAACTCGTATAATTAACAACAGGCGTAGGATCTGGTGAGGTGGTGAGGTGGTGTGGTGTCGGACGGTCGACTGTTTGCTTCTCGGTCTACTGAACATGTTCCATGCGGATGACCGAAATATTCGGTCATCCGAATATTTATCCTCTGTAGCTTCGACATTTCTCTAGAAATCTCTATTCGGTGTACCGAAGGGATATCAGTCATCCGAATATAGTAATTATTAACTTAATAATTAATTTATTTAGCAATTATCTAAATTTATAATAAATTATCTTTGTTTTAATAAAAAATAAAGAATAAAAAAATTAGTGGGCGTCCGTTGGAGCTGCCTCTCCCATGGGGGAGGCGTCTAGTCCAGACGCCTCCTCCCCCATGGGGGGGCTCCGGCAGACGCCCGTTAATTTTTGTTTTATTATTATTAAAAAGAAGGATATTTTACCAGATTCGAGTACACTGAGGCGTCCGTTGGCTCATTTCTGACCTCCAAAACATTATTTTTTATGATTATGAGAGGAAGATGAAGAGAGATGGTTGATAAGAGGGTGAAATGTCGCGATATATGAGTAGGAATGAGAGAAGGGAAAACTGGTAATTTGTTGGGGCGATTTAAGTAGTTTTCTGACGATGAATAACAGTTCAGTTATTTATAGGCTTAGAAAGATATGGAAGTTACAAAGAGGTAAATGAGGAATTTGTACAAATCAATACAATTTAATACATGTTATAAAATGAAAAGACATGGAGATTTGATGGGAGAATGATGAAGACTTTTCATTGCTCTCTCATAAACGATACAATGAGTCTCTCTATATATAGACAAGAGACGTAGATGTTATAATACAATAACAAGCTAATGAATAAGACAAATAATATACATCAATGGGAGAATTACATTGCATTTAAATGTGGATGTTACGAGAAGTTGTAACACCAAGAGATAAGGTGACTCATCCATATAATATATTTGTTATTTCATAACACTCCCCTTGTATGATCACCGTTTGTTATATGTTTGTCAGTTTGCCTCGTTAAAAACAATGCAAAGTAAAACCTTGTGAGACAAAAACTTGGTGATTGAAAAAAGAGTGCAAAACATATAATTTTGCCCTCAGTTTAATATACATTTAAAAACTCTTAAATAATATGGTGTTACGTTCATGTCTCGTCAAAAACCTTGAAATTTCAACAACATTTGTCATCATATCTAATCATCATTGACCCAATTGGTCATACCATATGTTATTAGAATCAATATTGATTTGATTCACCAGTGCAAGTCTTTTGACGAAGCCACTATGTGTGAACGACACATCGTTCAAAAGTCAGGTAATTTTCTCAATAGCATTTTTCCTGCCTGACATGATTGTTGTAATATAAAAATATTCCTTTTTACTTCAACTATAGTCTCAAAACAAGTTATTGTAGCAATTTGAAACTCAAAAAGTTTCTTGAGACATTATATTTAAAATGTATCATTGAAAGCCAAGATAATTCCACATGTAAAAGTAGATATCACTCTTCTGGAGCTTTCCACTAAATTCGTACGACCATATACAATAGTGGTTTTAACTTTTCTCATTATCAAATTCGAGAAATACTTATATCTTAATATAGTGCGCATGACAACACTATACATGATGCATAAATCATCTTTCCTTATCTTAAGTCAAATATGAGACCGGAGAATATCCATACTCTTCATTTCAAGCCAAATAAAATATTTATTGCAAATAAATTATTTAGGCAACTATTACAAAATAAATGATAATGTCTTCCAATAACAAAATATAATCAAAACAAGAACCATGAATTAAATCATATCAAGGTCAATTTATTTCGACATAACTTGGTATACGTCTTTTAGATAGAATTTATGCATATAAACATATTACCATATGCATGTATATTTTGTCATTTTAAGACGATAAATGCAAATACTATCTTTGCTATTAAAGATTAAAAGACATATTATAATGGTATGCATAAATAGTCGTGACAAACATAGAAATGTTGAATATCGATATGCTAGCAACATATGCATGTGTATTATTAATATCTAGAAGAATCTCATCGTGAGTGAATAAAAATCACTACCATGGAAATTTGAATAATGAGAGCATGAACCAATATAAAATATATAGTTTCAATACAAATAACAACTAAATCAAAAGCTTAAAGATAATAATTATGAAAATATGATTATCGAATGAACCTCAAGAATTCTTACAAAATATTTGTATCATGGTATATAATGCCGATTTGTCACATTGATATTCCAACATATGGTCATGTATATCTACTAAATAGAGTGTATATTACTTATATAAAATAATAGAGTGTATATTACTTATATAAAATATCAAATAAAACACACATAAGTAGAATATATTAGTTTCATGGAGAATTACTTTGACAACCCATTTTGATTGTCACATTTATATATCATAAGGACATCAATTACTTTGTCGTTTATCTCATCCACATTCATATCCACAATCATTTCCACAAAATGATTATACTAGACTTTTCACGCTCTCATACATTCACTTCAGGGAATGGAGCAAATCGATTGGATGCATTCTGTGATTTTTCATCAATAACTCGATATTCAACTCAGCCACACTCAGGGACGAGACTAGATCATGATATTTTCGAAATCATTTTTTGAAAATGATTGTGAAGGAAAAGCACAACTTTCTTCTTATCTTGATTTGATGCTTTTTTTCTCATTTGTATTTCCAATAGCATCAAGTTGGATTTCAGTATCCAAAACATGACAAGTAAAATTCTTGTCTATTTTATCGAAAGTCATATATTTAACTTTCGTCAACAATCAAGATGATCAATATCATATAGAAAATTACACCACATAAACAGATAAAAGAAACACTTATAGTTTCTAACAATACAACATGCATTAGATATGACATATGCACAAATAAATTATGTCATTATCATTAGAATGTCAAGTGGTCTAGTGATCTTCCAAATACATGATCAGCTTTTGCAAAACATAAATACTTATAAATGTATTAATGCATATTTATTAAATAGCATACTCATATGCATCTATAAATATCACGTGCATGATTTAAATTTTACTCTCATGCTAAAATAAAAGTTAATAGTCCATCATCTAAGAATATATATAAATATGTAGAACATCATATTTCAAACCAAGATTTTGCAACAATAATTTTTAGGCATATATCATCACATTTCAGAATATAGTATGAATATAGTCAAGAATTAAATAGATTAATGATATTATAAATTGTAAAAGACTACCTCAAGATGAATACAACCTTATGGACTACCTTAATCAAATAAGGAGAAACACGTGTTTATCAAGATGAATATTCGTAATACTTGCAGATGTAATAGATCAGAATATCAAAGAAATTTTTATTTTTGTGGTTATCAAATATGGTATAATATTCTTAACCATCAAATGCAATTTTGTTTCTTCTCTTAACCATAAACTTACAAGTAATAATAACATGTATGTACCAAACTACAAATGCACTTTATTTAACATGGATGTATTACAATTTGTATAAAGGTACTAAGCAAGTAAATCTTAACTACAATCGCACGAGATATAAAACAGCCCTTGTTTTGCATTCAATTTCCTACAAACGTGAATATCTCAAATCCGTTCAAAATATTTTCTATAATATGGTACATGATGCTAACTCCCTAACAATAAATATATGTATACATTTGAAGATGTACTTATGTTTTCCTTTATTCTCAAGGCAAGAAGAATACGAAGAAAGAGCTTTATAACTTGCTTTCGTACTAGAAACCAACCTCACACTGAAATACTTCATACATCGAGGCATCCATCAAGATCGATGCTTTGTTTCTTTTAGACATGTTAAAGACTAATCGTGTTGATAACGTGTTATAAAATGAAAAGACATGGAGATTTGGTGGGAGAAGGATGAAGACTTTTTATTGCTCTCTCATAAACAATACAATAAGTCTCTATATATAGACAAGAGACATAGATGTTACAATGTAATAACAAGCTAATGAATAACACATTTAATATACATCAATGAGAGAATTACATTGCATTTGAATGTAGATGTTACATGAAGTTGTAACACCAAGAGATAAGGTGACTCATCCATATAATATATTTATTATTTCATAACAATACAAATAAATATACTCGAATGAGAAATAGATTACAACATAGGAATTGAATGTAACCACTCTGTATTCTTGTTGGCTAACAATTTCCTTTTTTAGCTTCATTTGTTTTATCCCAGTAGTGGTATTTTTCGTGGGAAAGCTCCACAATTTGATGAGACAGAAATATTTGATTACTCAGGTAATTGTTATTCTGCGGTTTGTATTAGTGACAAGATACGAAAAGAATCCTACGCTGAAAGTGGCACTTAGGCATGTCAGCATTTTTCATTTGCAATCCTACGTACGTGCAGCGCTCCTCCCAGATTCTACAGACCAGTTAAATTGCCCCACACAACCACAAGTGGTAGTGGAACCACGATCCATTAGTGACAGAGGACAACATTAAAAACCCGACTCAAACAATTAATTAGATATTTGACAAAGGTCTTATCGTCTTGATTTCACCACCCACAGATTAATTTCCATCTCCATCACAACACGTGCTGATTGGAGAATGGAGAACATGTTCTCCTTCCTTCAAAGCGAAATATACAGGTCAGTGCGGTGGTAGGTGGAGAATAAATATGTAAATATTTTTTAAAGAGGTATTAAAGCATCGAAGAGTAAGGCTGGCTGAGGCTTGGTAAGTGTTTTCCCACTTCCCATACTTGATACTTCCGAACTTTATGTTATATCACCGCACATCCCTGCCGAGTGTAATCTTTAAATTCTCTGCAAAGTAATTACACTTGCGTAGTCGAACTTAGACAGTTATTGTTAGCTTATAACGATCTGCAGGTTCAGGAGTACCTTCTTGGAGAGGACCTGTGGCAGCGGAATGGATCGACGATCTCCTCACGGAATCCTCTGCAGCACTAGTCGGTCTTCTACTCTCTTGGAGAAGAAGCACGAGTCCACAACCCAAGAGTCCACGGATTGACTTCGTGGAGGTGGAGGGACGAATGGGAGAGAGAGGGAGAGGTGGCGGCTAGAGTTTGCACACATGAACATCCATCCAATGGGAGACTCCCCTCCTTATATAGATGGCCCCACCCTAAAACCTAAATGTGTAGTCCAATGGGGACACGCCATGTGTCAGTGTTTTAGGCAAATATCTTATTAATCCTAGATTAATCCAATATCTCCCACTTGCACAATAGCACGATAACAACATGTCATGTGCTTTTGTGTCCCTGACACATATGCATATATCCCTGATACATACGATCACACAATGGCAATATATCACCTCTCTATGTGTCCCCGACACACATGTATACATCCCTGATATATACAACCATTCCTCTCTCCAAAAACGCATCCACAACACGCAAGTCTCTGATCATGTATCCCCGATACAAGATCATCTGTGTCCCCGACACATGCACTCTTCCGATCATACGGACAAATGGGTCGTGCGACCGGTGATGCACCTGCAATTAGTAGTCTAAAACTAGAAACCTTACTAGAAGGCCAGAATGACAACATCCTCACAAAAATAATAATTAAGCAATCAAATGCACATCACTGTTCCCCAGGTTCACTCAGAAACTCACTTGACTGAACGGTATCTCGATCCCTCGAAGAGAATACCTTCTTGTCCTCAAGGTACTTGCTACTATATCCAATACAGTTGGGCCCAGCAAATACTTTTTAGTGCAGTCGAGTCAAACCTTTCCCTTCGCCCCAGACCACAATTACACTCAGAGTTGACTCCTTTCCCAAAGATGCCTCTTTAGACCGAATCTCTCATGGTCATAGATAACATCCCAAAGTAGCCACATCAACTCTTTGCTTCATGGTGTCGTCGAAGGTCACTGAGGGTAACTAATGACAATCAAGTCTTGGACTCACACAGTGAAGGAGCAGGGATCCATCCTTTCACTTCCCAATGGTCGCTCAGCACATGTTGTATGATAAACATGTTATGGTGGATCATACTGCACACAACAGTATGTCTGTCTCAACACCATACAAGTCTTAGTCCAGTCGCACCCCCTCTGCGCCTGACCCGATCTTCATCATTGTCGCCTTAACACCATACAGGTGCCACTTGGCGCCACATGTGATGCTCGCACTTGGCTTCTATAGGTCACATTAATCGTGGGAACATTCATGTCAATCCTCACCAACATAGAGGATCTCATCTTGATTCCTAATCAAGGCGACTGTCCTATCATGAACTGCTCTGGATCCATCATACAAGATCTCTTCATGATCAGTCTCATCTCTGCTCGCTATCAAAAGTGCCAGAGGCGAATTCTCGTGTGAGTGAGCATTCTACAACCTATTGACAGAATAATATTTTATGCCAGAACAACTACATCAACCAAACAGATATAGTCGAAAGGAAAAACACAATCACTCATAAAAGGAAGTCAGACATGTCAATACATCAAAGTCTGCGTAAGCCTAAGGACTTCACATGAGACACAAACGAGTCCTTAGCTATGGCTTTGGTAAGAGGGTCAGCTACCATAAGACTAGTAGATACATGTCTTAACACAACTTCCTTTCTCGTTATGATGTCCTTCATAAAATGATACCTAACCTGTATATGTTTAATCTTTCCAGGATATTTGGGGTCTTTCACATAACAATGGGCAACCATGTTGTCACAATAGACAACAACATGCTCATCAGATGTCTCTACAATCCCAGTATGTTGTAAGAACCTCCTCAACCAAACTACCTCCTGGACTGCTGCAGAGCATGCAACATACTCTGCTTCCATAGTCGACAGGGCTATACAGGTTTGCTTCTTGCTGGACTATGAGATGGCCCCATTAGCCAGCAAGAAAGCATAACCAGAGGTAGACTTCCCTTCATCAATGTCTCCAGCCCAATCGACATCACTATAGCCAATCAGGCGGAGATCTGATGCTTGGTAACACAGCATGTAGTTACTCGTTCCTCTGAGGTATCTCATGATTCTCTTGACTGCCTTCTCGTTCTCCATGCTTGGGTTGGACTAGTATCGACTCACCATGCCCACAACATAACAAATGTCTGGCCTAGTACACAACATAGCGTACATAAGACTTCCCACAGCATTGGAGTATGGAACCTTGCTCATTTTGGCCTTCTCTTCAGGAGTCTCAGGATGCGTATCAAGGCTCAAGTGCAAACCCTTCTCAACAGGAGTGTCGATTGGTTTGCATTTGTCCATATGGTATTTCTTCAAGATGTTGTTAATATGTCTCTTGAGACAATCCCAGAAGTCTCTTGGACCTATTTCTAACTATCTTGTCACCAAGGACGTAGCTAGCTCCACCCATGTCCTTCATATCAAACGTGGAGGACAACCACTCTTTAGTGGATTTCAGCAACTCTTTGCTATTGCCAGCCACGAGTATGTCATCAACATACAAGGTCAGAATGACAAATTTACCATTGGATCTCTTAACGTACATACAGTGATCTTCCTCAAGCATAGAGAACACATTCTCTGATATAGCTTGATGGAAGCGAATGTTCCACTGTCTAGACGCTTGTTTTAAGCCATATAAGGACTTATTGAGCTTGCACACTTTGCGCTATTGTCCTTTGACTTCAAAACCTTGAGCTTGATCCATATAGATCTCCTCCTCAAGTTCTCCATTGAGAAAAGCAGTTTTACATCAATTTGGTAAAGCTCTAAATCCATCTGAGCTACAATAGCTAGTAGAAGGCGGATGGAGGCAAACCTAACCACGGGTGAAAAGGTTTCCTCAAAATCAACGCCATCTCTTTGGGTGTAGCCTTTAGCTACCAGTCTAGCCTTGAATCTATCAATAGATCCATCTGCCTTCCTCTTAATCTTGAGGATCCACTTGGCCCCAATGGCCTTTCGGTTCGGCGGTAAGTCGACCAAGTCCCAAACTCGATTAACTTTCATCGACTCCAACTCTTCCTTTATAGCTTCTAACCACTCTTTAGCATTTGGACCTTCCAAAGCCTCTTTCAAGGTCTCCGGTTCTTGCTCATCGATTACTGTCATCCCGGATGATTCAAAATCAATTTCTTCTTGAGCTATCATGAGGGCCTCTTCCTCTAAGCGAAATCGCCTACAAGGAATGAGCTTGTGTTTACTTCTACGCAGATGGGTATCTGATGGCTCATCCTTCGTGAGAGCTATCGGATCCTCAGCATTGCTTCTCCCACTAGGATTGACTGGTGGAACCTCATGTTCAACTTCCAGATCTTGATCCCGTGGAGTGGCAATGTCCTCATCTTGTTGTTCAAAGAAGTCCACTAACTCTTTGGTAGCTCAAGCAAGAGTTGGAAAATCATTTTCCAAGAATGTGGCATCCCTAGACTCCAGTTCCGTCCTTCTTTCATTCTTGTCTAACCCGATAAAAACATAACCTTTGGAGAGATCACTGTATTTTACAAAGATACACTTTTTCCCTCTAGGCCCTAGTTTTCAATATCGGTGACTAGTAGAATGAATGTATGGCATGCATCCCCAAGGACGCAGCAGACTAAAATCAGGCTTTCGTCCTGTCCATAACTCATATGGAGTTGAGGGAACTGATTCTGTTGGAACTCTATTGAGGATATAGGTAGCTGTCATTAGAGCATCTCCCCAAAACGAAATTGGCAAGCTCGCATGCGCCATCATGGATCTAACCATGTCTAGCAACGTTCTATTCCTTCTAGGGTGGGTGTTTTTTTGAATACCCTACCATGTCGGATAAATTATGCACCGACGTGGAAGACCCCCCTACAATGTCGGATAAATTTAACACTGATGTGGGAGACCCCTAAAACGTCGGATAAATTGAATACAGACGTGGAAGACATATACCAAAAACACGAAACCCGTAATGCATTTCCATATGTATGTTTATATCGAAATAACTTGACATGAAAGAAGTTTTTGAGCAAACAAACATTTTCCAACCAACCCACAAAAGAAATATTACCAAAAGACCGTACCAAAGAAAAGCAATAAACAAAAAAATGTTGTTGTCTAAGACATACACTTCGGCGTTGGTAGAGGGAGAGGTCGCTCGAGGGAAGTAAGGGAAGAGGAATGCTCGGGTCAAGGAGACGAAGGGTTTTGTGTTTCTGGAAGCCTGGGTTTGAGAATATGAAACCCCTACGACGTCAGATTAGTTATTCACCGACGTGATAGGGCTACACTACCACGTTGGATTAGTTATTTGTCGACGTGACAGGGTTCCCTACCACGTCGGTCTATAGGGCCGACGTGGTAGGGTATGAATTATTAAAAAAAATCATAAATGAATGCTTCCACGTCGGTCAGTGTAAACGCCGACGTGGAAGACGCCCTAACACGTCGGATTACAAGACCGACGTGGTAGGATGTTGGAAAATGGATCATTCCACGTCAGTGTATTTATAGCTGACGTGGTAACTCTCTGCCACATCAGTTTAGTAATTGTTGGCTTTTTGGCCTTAATCCTTGTTTTGATGATTTAATCAACCTAATCTTAATGATAAGTAATGTAGAGTAGCACTCATATTGCATTGCATATATATTGCATGTGCTAACCTCTACAGGTGATCAAGACTCATGAAAGGAAGGAAATCAAGTCAAGATTTGTAATAAAGCTATATGAAGACTTGTAATCTTGATTTTATTTTGAGTCTTAGGAACATGTGTAAATTGAGCATACAAGAGCTAAAAACTTATCACATACACACTAGGTTCCTTAGAGAAGTGACACACAAAATTTCACCTAATTTGGACTTCATTAGATCACCCAAACCTTAGTCGGAAATCACTTAAAACCTAAACCCAGATTTCCTGTGTGCACCGGTCGACCGAACCAGTTCTCAGTTCGACCGGTTTATAACACTCTCCACAGTGATTTTACCGAACTCTACCGGTCGACCGGTTCTAACTTTTCGGTCGACCGATCTCGGATTTTAATATGGCCGTTTTTCTTGTCGTATTCCTATAACGGTCGTATTCGTATAAAACAAACTTTACCCCAAAATACATTCGGTAACCGGTCGAACGACGACCTTGATTCGGTCGACCGGTTGAACAGAAACAAAATTCCCTGCTATCGGTCGACACATCTTCGTTCGACCGTTTCACCTTTGTCTCAACTGAATCCCCTAAACGGTCGACCGCCCCATACGTTGGTTCGACCGTTTAACTTAAGTAGAGTTAAGTTCTAGCGTATTTGTCCGACCGAGTATTCTTTTGTTCGACCGTTCTCCTTGAAATCAAGTGAACGGTCGACCAGTTTAGTAGTTTCGGTCGACCGGTTCTGGACAGATTTGCAGCCCGATTTTCTGCCTTGTGTATCTTGCACAAAACCCAATCAAATCTTGTCCAAATGGCTACAAATCTTTAGGAGCTTATAAATAGAGGATCAAGACATGTTGTTAACACAACTCTCCAACTCCAATTGTCCCAACTCATTAGAGAGAAACCTCAATCCTCAAAGCTCCCAATTCTACACTCTATAAGCCTAAACTTCACACACTTGATCAATTACTCATCCTACTCAAAGTGTGCTCAATTAGAGAGTGAATCCCACTCAAGTTACATTTGTTGTAAAGAGAGCAAGGGTCTTGGTGAAAGCCCAAGACAAAGAAGCAAGGACTTCGGTGAAAGCCCGAAGTGATTCTCTCGGTTTGTGAGAGGTGGTGCCAAGCTCGGCGAGGGTTGTTCGCGAGCTTGAAGACTTGTAAAAGGCGTTGCTCCCGGCCCGGAACGGGGAGGCATAATGAAGACGCAAGAGGGGCTCGAACGGAGATTCGAGAGGGGCTTGCAAGAGAGGATGTAGGCGCGGCCGAACCTCTATAAAACTGACGCGTCTTTGTGGTTTGCATTACTTTCTACTTGTGTTTGATTTAGTTTAATTTCCGCTGCAATTCTTTGATCGATCAACCAAGTAGTTAATTAGGGATTAGCGTAATAGTGATTAGTGGACCCATAACCCACACGATCCCACAGTAATGTCCGACGTGCTAGGGTCGACGTGTCCAACTTTCCAGTAGTGATAGTCGAGTCTTTCTTCTTTTGTTTTGTTTTCTTTTGTTTGTATTGTTCGGGTCATGTTAGTGTGCGGCATTTAATATTGTTTGTGTTGTTAGTGATCTGCTTGTCATGATCCTTGGGTGACTTGTCTTCTTTTGCTTGCCTAGTGCTTTAAATTTTCACATGTCTTTCAAAAACTTCAAGTGTTTGCGAAAGAAAATGTTTTGTGGTTTTTCCGTGTGTTTAGCATGTGCAAAACCGTTGAGAGGCAAAGTAAAAAGGAAACTCCCAAATTAACTCGAGCTTCATGCATTAGGATATTTAGTACACCAGGTTTAGGTCTTATCTAGTCGTAAGGATGCACCCCTGTTTTCCCTCGGGGGATAGTATTCATAGGGTTTTAGTACTCAAATTAACAAATAAGTCTACCCTGAACGTAGTGAGTCAAATAATTTTTTTCTGTTTGTATAAGAAGGTTTGTCGTAGTCAAAGACCATTAAACTCCTTTTATGAAACCATAAATGTAGGGGTTTTGGTTCATGTGTAGATAATAAATAAGTGGGTAGGGTGTTCTCTCTTCTTGCACGGCTCCTACCACTCAGGAAATTAGGTCCAAAGGGACTTAGTGTATGGTGCTTTCGATTCATCTCACTTGGGATGCACCGATCGAACTCCCGCTACACGGGTGGTAGGGATCGCCCTATGTGGAGATTTGGAGGAAGGTGTATGTGATAGTGTAAGTAGACAATGATGCACGAAACCTGACCCTAAGAGAATTAAACATCAACTAGTAAAAAAAAGAAAAAAAGAGAGAGATGGTAATGCAAATAAGAATCTTAATGGACTTTAAACTTTGTATCAGTTTAGGATGTTAAGGTTGCCCATGTCTTTCACTTATGTCCCTAATTAACTTGCACGAATGGTTCATTAGGCTAGGAGTGTGGACTAAATACCTATATAGAGTTGGCCCGTAGTATTACTGTATCCAATGATCGATAAAAATGAGTCCACCGAGTCATGTTGCTAGGTTGAATAATGCATCTATGTTCGGATTTTGTGGGTATATCGGCTGAAAACCCTCAGGAGACACAACTCCTCCTCCTTGGCGACAAGGAGGTTAACGACTTGTTGAACATGCTAAGTGCAACAGTTATTTCTACGAAAGTTAGTTAAGATTTCCCTATTTTTCATTTGTTTTTCCTTTCTTTCATTTTTGTCTTTCTTTGTTTTGCTCGGGACTAGCAAATGGTAGGTGTGGGGGAATTTGATTGACATCATAACATGCATATATTTGTGTCTTACATCCTTTATGTTTAGCCTAAGCAATGCTATGTAACAAGTTTTTATTTAAGTTTAAAGAATACACATGTTTGAGAAGAAGAGACACAAAAAGAACTTGAATGAAAGAAACAGGACTGAATTGTGAGACTTATCGACTGATATGCAAGAGGAAAGGACCCGAATGTAAACCAAAATGACCAATAAGGAAATCGAGAAACTTGACACCAGCATGAGGAGTATTTTGGCAATTAGATCCGAGCCTAAACTCCGACAACCAATTCGGGTGCACTACACATCAAGAAATTTATCCAGCAAAGTTTCATCCAAACCAGGGCTGGATCCAAGCAATCCAGACAGCCAATTGGCAGTTCCAGACCGCTGATTGGTGGTTGGATTTGCTCCAGATCCGATAAGGTTTATCCGGGTGTTGTATTAGTGTGTTTTATGTCCATTTATAGTATGTCATTAGTCCCACATTGGAGGATTGTTCGTGGTTACCTTTTTTCATTCCTATAATTTGAACTCACCTTCCTCCTTTGTATTTACCCCATTGCTTGGTGGTCATTCTCTCTACTTAGAGTAAGCCTTGGAGCAAAACTCAAGTGGAGAAGAATGCTACTTGTAATGTGAGTCATGTAAATAAAATATTCTTCATAATTTGTTTTAATGTTGTCTTCGTTTTAATGCTTGCATGTTTAGCTTGTTTGTTTTCTTTATCTTAGTATAATTAGTAGAATGTCCATTTTTCCCTTAATACAATTGTTAGTTGTACAAGTAGTGAGTAGTTGGACCACCCTTTGGGGGTGGAGTTGATGTACATTTATGTTTTGACGTTTGGACGTTTGACTAATTTTGATTGTGTAGATGATTGTCATCATTTCATGCTTATATTTGTATCTTATATCCATTATCTTACACCTAAGAAATGCTACGTGATGAGTTTTACATTTGAATTTCAGAAATAAAGAGGTTTGAAGAGAAGAGGGGGTATTTTACCCAGACTCTAGATTTAGGGATTCTTCCGTTCTCCTCTGAGTCATCATCTTCTCACCTACTTCTACGTTCTAATCTCCTCCCCTTTACACTCTCTGTTAGCGTTTTAGGGTCGAGTCGAGCACTTTTTTGCGAGCTTAGCCTCGTGGTGGTGAGAGTGGTCGACTCGAGAGTTTTTTGTTGAGATTGATGGTTACATGGGCGACCATCCAGATCATTGTTGGGTCCAGGACAATTCATCCAGATAACGAAAGGGCTCCCAGATAGGTCTCCCACGAATGGGGGAGTGATTAATGATCTGGGAGCAAACTAGAAGTCACAGCATGCACAGTAGGGCTCCCAGATAACGAAAATGAAGAACACAACTACCAAAAGAAATATGGAAGCAAGAAGACCTCACCAGGCTGCCAATTGGCGGTCTAAGACCGCTGATTAGCGGTCCCTTTTGATGTTTAGCTGCTCCAACTTCTCCAGTAGCCGTCCCGTGAACTCTAGGATCCCTGAAACTAAGAAAAAATGGAAACAAAAAATTAAAAACCACTCGAATCGTCCAAACCAAGGTTTGGTCAGAGTACCTTCCCCGCAACAGCGCCATAAACTTTATTGATCGTTTTATATTAACCGCAAGTGCACTGGGTTGTCCACTGGGAGGTGTGTCGACGCTTGGTTTGTGCGAAGGCGAGTGGAAAGAAAGGGAAGAAAGATGTATTACACTACACTACAGTAATCTAAACTAGTAAACAAGCAAGCTGAAATGAAATCACTAAACAACTAAGCTAAAGAACTAATGAACAAGATAAAAACACAGGAATGAAAACCCCTAAGGGCTGGAGTGTGTGCGTGCACATGAAATAAATGTGGTGTTGAATGCATACAATAAGCTCAAGTTAGTTAGTGTTTGTTCCTGCATAAGAGGTACCTAATG
Source organism: Triglochin maritima (assembly GCA_963682175.1). Taxonomy (NCBI): domain Eukaryota; kingdom Viridiplantae; phylum Streptophyta; class Magnoliopsida; order Alismatales; family Juncaginaceae; genus Triglochin; species Triglochin maritima. The sequence goes on along the minus strand of OY821793.1, from coordinate 10,505,365 downwards.
GCAAAAACCTATCATTTACAACACTAAAACTAATGTGATTAATATGAGCAATGCAAGGTTGTTATTAAGAACATAACAAGCATGGAGTGTACCTAACTATGGCAGAAACCATCAAGTAAAGTCCTTATTAATTCAAGCAAGCATACTAATATTTCTCACAAACATTTATATCAAGCATTCATACCATCTACATAACATGTACACACATCTACTCCACCCCCAAAGGGGATGGAACTACTCACACATATTTAAACTAACTACTCTAACAAAATGAAGCATTATACTGAAATAAAACTACACTAATCAAGCAAGAAATATTAAAGAAGCATAAAACAAAACAAGTCTGAAGTGCTCCTCCTGGCGACTCCAAGTCTCCTGAAACAAAGAAAAACTACAAAACAAAAAATTAAATCCACTCGAATCGTCCAAACAAGAGTCTGGACTGACACCTCCCCGGCAACGACGCCAAAAACTTGTTGAACGTTTTCTTTAAACCGCAAATGCACCGCTGCGATGAAGCGGTGGCAAGTACGGGTTGTCCTCAGGGAGGTGAGCAGCCTCTTGTTTATCAGAAATCAAGTGGCAAAAATTGAGGGAGAAAGATTAATTATAATACTGTACGCTACACTACACTACGAAATACGAAATGCGAACGAAAGAAACAAACAATGAAATGACAACTAAGCAAAGAACAAAAGAAGAATGCTGGAATACATATATGGGAAAACCCCTAAGGGGTGGAGTGAGTGCACACAAGCAAAGAGGTGAGCGTTGAACACATTCTTTAAACACAAATAAAGGTGGTGTTATCATGCATAGGAAGTGTCTAAATGTTGTGGCAAAACCTATCAATCTATTCACCAACTTAGTTGATTAACATTTACATACGCAAGATGTTTATTTCAGAACCTAAACAAGCATGAGAGGTGTCTAATCATTTAGGCAAAACTCATCAAGTTATAAATTCTATCCTAAACAAGCAAGCATACATTCATGTGGTATCAACAAATTGGAAATAAAACATTCAATCCATTCTCATTTGCATGTATGTACATCTACTCCACCTCCGAAAGAGGATGGAACTACTCACTAAACATTACACTAATGATTAAACTAAACAAAGAAAGCATATTAACTAAGCTAATAAAATTAATGAAATGAGATTAAGCAAAGCAAAACAAAAAACATAAAACAAACAACATAATAAAGAAAACTTGTATTAAAATGACTCACATTAAAAGTAGCATCCTCCTACTTTAGTGTGTGCTTCAAGGCCTCACTTCTAGTAGGAAGAATAGCCACTTAAAATATGGAGTGATTACAATGGAAGGTGAAGAGTTCTATTTATAGCCATGGAAAAAGGCAAACCGGGACAATCCCCCGATTTGGGACTAAACAGATACCAAAAATAGCCTAAACATCCTCTAATACATGTGCTGGAGAAATTTTAGCGGATTTGGGCCAAAATGGACTGCCAATTGGCGGTCTATATGGTTCAGATCCTGCTCATTTTTGTTGTGGGCTTTTCTTGGTATATTTGCTGGTCTTGGATGCATTCACTTGGTTTGTTGGAGCTCCGACCCGAATCGAATTGCTAAAATACTCCCCATGATGGTGTGGAGTATTCTATTTTGCTCTTAGGTCCTTCTGTCTTACATTCAGGTACTTCTCCCTTGCATCTCAGTCCCCAGATCACACAATTCAGTCCTTTTTCCCAGCTTTTGGGTTCTTTTATGCTTCATCTCTTCAAACCTATTGATTCCTGAAAACTAAACATAAAACTCGTTACATAGTATTGTTTAGGTGAAAGATAATGGATATAAGATACAAATATGGATATAAGCATGAAATGATATCAATCAGGAAGCGCCAAATATGGAAAAGTCGTCCATGAAGATCTCAAGGAAACGCTCAACCATATCGGAGAACATGTTGATCATACACATTTGAAACGTTGTCGGCGCATTAGATAACCCAAAGGGCATGCGAAATGTGGTTTTCTCTTGATCCTCAGGGGCAATGGGAATTTGGTTGTAACCGGAGTATCCATCAAGAAAACAATAATACTCATGTCCGGCCAACCTTTCCAACATCTGATCAATGAATGGCAACGGGAAATGATCTTTCCGCGTTGCCGCATTGAGCTTGCGATAATCAACGCAAACTCGCCAGCCAGTTTACAGGCGTGTCAGGATAAGTTCATTATGCTCATTCTCCACAACCGTCATGCCTGACTTCTTGGGAACCACATGGACATGACTCACCCACGAACTATCAGAGATCGGATAGATTATGCCATGATCCAAGCACTTAAGAACCTCCTTTGGGACGACTTCTTTCAGTACAGGATTCAATCTCCGTTGTGGGTCCCTACGGGGCCTAGAATCCTCTTCCATGTGGATCCGATGTGAACAATACCAGGGCTAATTCCCTTGATATCCTTCAAGGACCACCCGATTGCCTCTTTGTTTTCAAAGAGTACTCTTTTGAGGGCAACCTCTTGATCTTGTGCAAGATCAGAAGCAATAATGAGTGGTAAGGTCTCATTATCCCCTAAAAAGATGTACTTTAGGTTATCAGGGAGCGGTTTAAGCTCGACCAGAGGTGGGTCCTTGTCGGATTCAGAGTTACTTTCAAGTGGCTCACGGGCCACGGGGTAAGAGGAGCAAGCACCCAAATGTGCCTCCTCGTCCCGAGAAATGCTGGCGGATTCCTCAAGATCCTCTTCACTCGCAACCTGGTCATTAGGCACCTCAATAATATGTCGATGTGAGTCGAACATGCCTAATAACTCGGGCTCATCAGTGTCCTGGATGAAATTGGCTCCGACAGTGTCGTCGAAGAGCCCGGGTTGCTTACCAAGAGTGAAGATGTTGAAATCCACCGTGAGGTTTCCAAAAGACAACCTCATCAAGCCATTGCGACAATTGATCAAAGCATTAGACGTCGCAAGAAATGGCCTCCCAAGGATCACAGGAATTTGTCCTCGTGGGTTGGACACGGGTTCAGTATCCAAGATGATGAAATCAACTGGAAATACGAAGTCACCCACTTTGATAAGGACATCCTCCACACTCCCTCGTGGAATCTTGACGGATCTGTCAGCCAACTGGAGGGTTGTCCTCGTTGGTTTAAGATCGCCTATTCCAAGGTTGACATAGACACAGTAAGGCAGGAGACTCAGAGATGCCTCCAAATCCAATAGAGCTTGAGAGATTGTCACATTCCCAATCATGCAAGAGATAGTTGGACAACCTGGGTCATTGTACTCGACAGTCATGGGTTGTGTCAATATTGAGCTCACATTGGCGGCCAAAAAGGACTTTTTGGGCACATTTGTTTTTCTCTTGGTGGTGCAAAGGTCCTTGAGGAACTTGACATACGGTGGCATTTGTCGAACAACGTCCAACAACGGGATGTTCACCTTTACTTGCCTAAGTACCTCAACGATCTTGTCCCAATGCTCATCACGTTTTTTCGTTAACCGATGAGGGAATGATGCCTTGGGGACATAAGTATCACGAGGAGGAGTCTCAGAATTAGGTTCCTTAACCGGCTCAATACTCTCCTCGGAAGTCTCGCCAACAGGATTGGCTTCAGGCATTTCAACATTGTTGTCAACGACCCTTCCCGATCTCATGGTATGGACAACATTTGCATGTTGGGAAGGGTCACTTTCAACACTGTGTACATTCTGCCTAGCATGGGCAGCCTGACCCCTGGGATTTACCACAGGTTGACTCGGGAACTAACCCTTCTCACGTTCATGGAGCTGATGAGCCAACTGGCTAACTTGCATTTCCATTGCTTTGACCGAATTATTGCTGGCCGCAAACAAGGATTGAGTGCTTTGCATGAACGGTTGAAGGGTTTGTTCAAGAGTGGAGTCCTTAGGGTCAACTCGCTGGGGTGGTGGAGTCTGGTTGTAATAACCCGATGATGAGGCATGAGCTGGTTGGTAATTCTGGTGATGAGACCTTTGATGCGGGGGTTGGTAGGTCCCTATGGGCGTGGAGGTTGATAAGGTGGAGGTTGAGTGTGCGAGCTCTGACCGTTACCCCCACTAGGCCCCCAAGAGAAGTTAGGATGGTTACACCATCCCGGGTTGTAGGAGTGACTGTACGGGTCGTTACGGGGCCTCTGTTGATACATCGCATTTGCATGCTCAGTATCCCTTGGAGCGTAAGCACATTCCAAGTCATCATGGCCCGTAAGTCCACACATACCACAACCGGGAGTAGCGACCTAAGCTACAGGAGCTCGGTCCAACTCCAAATCTCAATCCTACGCATGAGAGCAGCCATTTTCACCTCAGACGCGATAGTTGACTCAACATGATATGATCCAGCTCGACCAGAAGACCTGGCGGCTGGTGGTCTCTCATGGTGTCCCACTCGAAGGTACGTTCAGCCATAGCCTCAAAAGTGTCCCATGCCTCCTCGATGGGTTTCATTTGGAAGTCACCCTGACACATCGACTCCAACAATGTGCGGGTGTTGAAGTTGATGCCCTCATAAACAATTTGGCACAGCTGCCATAACTCAAATCCATGATGATGGCACTGATGGAGAAGGTCCTTGAACCTCTCAACGAAACCATGAAACGATTAGGTCTCGGTCTGATACATTTGATGTATCTGGTGCCGTATCTGTTGAGTTTTCCTTTGAGGGAAAAATCTCTTCACAAAGACGGTTACAAAGTCATCCCATGACCGAATCGAGCTTGCTGGGAGGCTATACATCCATTTCTTCGCATTATCCTTCAATGCGAAAGAAATCATCCTCAACCGGACTAAATCCACGTCAAGCAGTTGAAGCTTGAACATGGAGCATACTTCCTTGAATTCGCGTATAAAGATATACGGATCCTCCTTATTGGCAGCAAAGGTTGGAAGCATGCTCACATATTGAGGTTTCAGCTCATAGTTGTTCCCGCGAGCAGGGGGAACAACTATGCAAGAAGGCTGCGCGGCCCGAACAGGATGGGTCCGCTCCTACAAAGTCATCGGTCTATCCTGTCGAGCTAAAGGTGGTGGTGCACCAAGAACTCGATCCTGACCGAAGCTCCCTTCCTCTCGAGTCAGAGGAGTAGGAGAAGGAGGTCTACGTAGTGGTGGAAGAGGACCGAAGTATTCCATGTATGGAACCCGGTCTCCCCCGTCACCACGAGTCGACTCGACTTCCTGCACCAAAGGAGCACGAGGTGGAGATGGTCGATCACCAAGACCGTCCATCTCAGAAGAAAGCACTCTCTATAGTCGAGCGCTCTCACCAGAACGAGCCCAACCTCGCATAAAAATGCTCGACTCGACTCTAAAATAACACACAACAGAAGGTGTACTAGAGGAGGAGACTATACGTAGAGAATAGATGAGGAGAAGACTCAGGTGAGGAGGGAAGAATCCCTAGAGCTAGCGTGGGTAGTGGAATCAGCTAGAAGCCTAACTAGAAAGCACATCTCAAACAATGTAAGGCAATGGGTCCTTAGGCTAGACGACGCCTAACTTCGAGGTCACTAGCCTCGACACGCGTCACCTCCCTACAACGAGGACCACAATGCCCAGCATGTGATACCAGATCCGGAGATCTAGTACCTCCAACTATCGACAAGGTAGGCAACGCCGATCAGGCCATGGCGGTCTCAACTAGATTACTCTCCTAGTGCGTCCGAAATCCTAGGGCCAATGTCTACTTGCTTTTAGTTAATGCTTGATTAAGAGTGATTTTTGGGGCCAAGGAAAGGGTGATGAAATCCCCACCTTATCTTTTATGGGACAACCCCTCCTTAGTAGTGTTTTGATCCTAGATCTAGCAATCAATCGCTCCAATCAAAACTCTCAACTCACTCTTGGCCTGATGCAATTCCTACTAACTAATGCATGGGCATACAAGATGCATGAATGAGTGTAGGAAATGCGTACCTCACGCCAGCGCTCAACAACCGAAGTTAAAGCTAAAAGAAAAGACGACTATATGCCTAAGTCAAGTTCATGATGCGTGACCTAAACAAATAAGAATGTCTAATCTTTTGCTTTGGATTTTAAGGCCAAGTTGATTAATGGGGGAGTGATTAATGATCTGGGAGCAAACTAGAAGTCACAGCATGCACTATAGGGCTCCCAGATAACGAAAATGAAGAACACAACTACCAGAAGAAATATGGAAGCAAGAAGACCTCACCAGGCCGCCAATTTTGATGTTTAGCTGCTCCAACTCCTCCAGTAGCCACCCCGTGAACTCTAGGATACCTGAAACTAAGAAAAAATGGAAACAAAAAATTAATAACCACTCGAATCGTCCAAACCAAGGTTTGGACAGAACACCTAACCGGCAACGGCGCCAAAAACTTGATTGATCGTTTTATATTAACCGCAAGTGCACTGCCGCGTTGAAGCGGTGGCAAATACGGGTCGTCCACTGGGAGGTTTGTCGACGGTTGGTTTGTGCGAAGGCGAGTGGAAAGAAAGGGAAGAAAGATGTATTACACTACACTAATCTAAACTAGTAAACAAGCAAACTGAAATGAAATCACTAAACAACTAAGCTAAACAACTAATGAAGAAGATAAAAACATAGGAATGAAAACCCCTAAGGGGTGGAGTGTGTGTGTGCACATTAAATAAGTGTGGTGTTGAATGCATACAATAAGCTCAAGTTAGTTAGTGTTTGTTCATGCATAAGAGGTACCTAATGGCAAAAATCTATCATTTACAACACTAAAACTAATGTGATTAATATGAGCTATGCAAGGTTGTTATTAAGAACATAACAAGCATGGAGTGTACCTAACTATGGCAGAAACCATCAAGTAAAGTCCTTATTAATTCAAGCAAGCATACTAATATTTCTCACAAACATTTATATCAAGCATTCATACCATCTACATAACATGTACACACATCTACTCCACCCCCAAAGGGGATGGAACTACTCACACATATTTAAACTAACTACTCTAACAAATTGAAGCATTATACTGAAATAAAACTACACTAATCAAGCATGAAATATTAAAGAAGCATAAAACAAAACAAGCACCAAAGCAAACACAATAAAGGAAATTAACTAAGCAAGAATTAACAAGCTAATGAAAACATCTATTATTAACTCACTCAAATTACAAGCAGGCCTTCCTCCACCAGAGTTTTGCTTCAAGGCTTCACTCTTAGTAGGGAAGATATCCACCAAAGAGAGAGATGGATACAATGGAAGGTGAAGAGTTCTATTTATAAGCATGGAAAAAGCTAATCCGGGACAATCCCCCAATGTGGGACTAAACCAATACCAAAAATAGCCTAAACAAACATTAATACAAGTCCAGGAGAAATCTTAGCGGATCTGGGATGATCCAGACCGCCAATTGGCGGTCTATAAGGCCCAGATCTGTCTGCTTTTTGTACTGGGCTTTGCTTGAAGTATTTCTTGGTCTTGGATGCATATACTTGGTTTGTTGGAGCTCCGACCCAAATCGAATTGCCAAAATACTCCTCATGATGGTGTGGAGTTTCCTGTTTTGCTGTTAGGTCCTTCGGTCTTACGATCAGGTCCTTCTCCCTTGCATCTTAGTCCCTAGGTCTCACAATTAAGTCATTTTTCCTGCTTTTGGATCCTTTCATGGCTTTTCTGTTCAAACCTCTTTATTCCTGAAAAATAAACATAAAACTCGTCACGTAGCATTGCTTAGGTGTAAGATAATGGATATAAGATACAAATATAAGCATGAAATGATGTCAATCAACCACAATCTAGTTATGTCGGATCATATGCTGGTCAACAAACTGAGACATTACAACAAACTTTGGCCTCTTTCATGCATACGGTAGATGACATGAGTGCACCGGTGGGTCCAGTAGCCGTGTCGTGCGGCTTTTGTGGGTTGAGTGGTCATGTTATCGGGGAATGTCCTTATGTTCCCTCAGAGCCAGAGTATGAGCATACATTTTCCCAAAATGCTCAATATGACCATTACGCATCCGCGTACAACCCGAGAGGGATGGATTCATGGGGAGACAATTCATATCCAAATTCTTATACTTCATTTTCACCGCAGTATCCTCCTCTCGAATACCGAGAATTCTACCAACACCGCACTTCAAATCATTGGACTCATTCTCAGCCCATCAACACCGTACCCCAAAATTTCCCAAGCTCTGACTTGGACCTCATAGTTGACCGCATACCTGATTCCTTGAAACAAACTTTCCTTACGTTCATGGAAACCACTCAACAGTCCATACAAAATATGGCACTGCAAGTGAGTCAAATGGCGCAGCAATTACGTGAACGTGAGGAGAGTAACTTTTCTTGTCAACATGACGATTCATCTTTAGATATCGAACCACCACCACATCTACAAATACAAAGCACAATCTTTCAAAGTCAAACTCCTAGTCAGTCTGAGGGACTTGGGGTTTCAATTCACGATCACTTAGTGGAGGATTCGATTCAAATTGAGAAAACCAAGGACCAAATTCATTATGAGTCGGCACAGGATTGTGCCTTATCTTTTTGTCTTGTGGCCGTTGAGCCACATGATCTTCATGTTGTGCCCCTTAAGGACTCACCTCTGGTGGAGGAAGAGCTCCCTAGTACCCTCAATTTCAAACAACCTATGGCAGAAACCATCAAGTAAAGTCCTTATTAATTCAAGCAAGCATACTGATATTTCTCAGAAACATTTATATCAAGCATTCATACCATTTACATAACATGTACACACATCTACTCCACCCCCCAAAGGGGATGGAACTACTCACACATATTTAAACTAACTACTCTAACAAAATGAAGCATTATACAGAAATAAAACTACACTAATCAAGCAAGAAATATTAAAGAAGCATAAAACAAAAAAAGCACCAAAGCAAACACATTAAAGGAAATTAACTAAGCAAGAAATAACAAGCTAATGAAAACATCTATTATTAACTCACTCAAATTACAAGCAGCCCTTCCTCCACCAGAGTTTTGCTTCAAGGCTTCACTCTTAGTAGCGAAGATGGCCACCAAAGAGAGAGATGGATACAATGGAAGGTGAGGAGTTCTATTTATAAGCATGGAAAAAGCTAATCCAGGACAATCCCCCGATGTGGGACTAAACCAATACCAAAAATAGCCTAAACAAACATTAATAGAAGTCCAGGAGAAATCTTAGCGGATCTGGGATGATCCAGACCGCCAAGCGGTTCCAGACCGCCTAATGGCGGTCTATAAGACCCAGATCCGTCTGCTTTTTGTACTGGGCTTTGCTTGAAGTATTTCTTGGTCTTGGATGCATATACTAGGTTTGTTGGAGCTCCGACCCAAATCGAATTGCCAAAATATTCCTCATGATGGTGTGGAGTTTCCTGTTTTGCTGTTAGGTCCTTCGGTCGTACGATCAGGTCCTTCTCCCTTGCATCTTAGTCCCTAGGTCTCACAATTAAGTCATTTTTCCTGCTTTTGGATCCTTTCATGGCTTTTCTGTTCAAACCTCTTTATTCCTGAAAAATAAACATAAAACTCGTCACGTAGCATTGCTTAGGTGTAAGATAATGGATATAAGATACAAATATAAGCATGAAATGATGTCAATCAACCACAATCTAGTTATGTCGGATCATATGCTGGTCAACAAACTGAGACATTACAACAAACTTTGGCCTTTTTCATGCATACGGTAGATGACATGAGTGCACCGGTGGGTCCAGTAGCCGTGTCGTGCGACTCTTGTGGGTTGAGTGGTCATGTTATCGGGGAATGTCCTTATGTTCCCTCAGAGCATACATTTTCCCAAAATGCTCAATATGACCATTACGCATCCGCGTACAACCCGAGAGGGATGGATTCATGGGGAGACAATTCATATCCAAATTCTTATACTTCATTTTCACCGCAGTATCCTCCTCCCGAATACCGAGAATTCTACCAACACCGCACTTCAAATCATTGGACTCATTCTCAGCCCATCAACACCGAACCCCAAAATTTCCCAAGCTCTGACTTGGACCTCATAGTTGACCGCATACCTGATTCCTTGATACAAACTTTCCTTACGTTCATGGAAACCACTCAACAGTCCATACAAAATATGGCACTACAAGTGAGTCAAATGGCGCAACAATTACGTGAACGTGAGGAGAGTAACTTTTCTTGTCAACATGACGATTCATCTTTAGATATCGAACCACCACCACATCCACAAATTCAAAGCACAATCTTTCAAAGTCAAACTCCTAGTCAGTCTGAGGGACTTGGGGTTTCAATTCACGATCACTTAGTGGAGGATTCGATTCAAATTGAGAAAACCAAGGACCAAATTCATTATGAGTCGGCACAGGATTGTGCCTTATCTTTTTGTCTTGTGGCCGTTGAGCCACATGATCTTCATGTTGTGCCCCTTAAGGACTCACCTCTGGTGGAGGAAGAGCTCCCTAGTACCCTCAATTTCAAACAACCTATGGCAAAAACCATCAAGTAAAGTCCTTATTAATTCAAGCAAGCATACTGATATTTCTCAGAAACATTTATATCAAGCATTCATACCATTTACATAACATGTACACACATCTACTCCACCCCCCAAAGGGGATGGAACTACTCACACATATTTAAACTAACTACTCTAACAAAATGAAGCATTATACAGAAATAAAACTACACTGATCAAGCAAGAAATATTAAAGAAGCATAAAACAAAAAAAAGCACCAAAGCAAACACATTAAAGGAAATTAACTAAGCAAGAAATAACAAGCTAATGAAAACATCTATTATTAACTCACTCAAATTACAAGCAGCCCTTCCTCCACCAGAGTTTTGCTTCAAGGCTTCACTCTTAGTAGCGAAGATGGCCACCAAAGAGAGAGATGGATACAATGGAAGGTGAGGAGTTCTATTTATAAGCACGGAAAAAGCTAATCCAGGACAATCCCCCGATATGGGACTAAACCAATACCAAAAATAGCCTAAACAAACATTAATAGAAGTCCAGGAGAAATCTTAGCGGATCTGGGATGATCCAGACCGCCAAGCGGTTCCAGACCGCCTAATGGCGGTCTATAAGACCCAGATCCGTCTGCTTTTTGTACTGGGCTTTGCTTGAAGTATTTCTTGGTCTTGGATGCATATACTAGGTTTGTTGGAGCTCCGACCCAAATCGAATTGCCAAAATACTCCTCATGATGGTGTGGAGTTTCCTGTTTTGCTGTTAGGTCCTTCGGTCGTACGATCAGGTCCTTCTCCCTTGCATCTTAGTCCCTAGGTCTCACAATTAAGTCATTTTTCCTGCTTTTGGATCCTTTCATGGCTTTTCTGTTCAAACCTCTTTATTCCTGAAAAATAAACATAAAACTCGTCACGTAGCATTGCTTAGGTGTAAGATAATGGATATAAGATACAAATATAAGCATGAAATGATGTCAATCAACCACAATCTAGTTATGTCGAATCATATGCTGGTCAACAAACTAAGACATTACAACAAACTTTGGCCTCTTTCATGTATACGGTAGATGACATGAGTGCACCGGTGGGTCCAGTAGCCGTGTCGTGCGACTCTTGTGGGTTGAGTGGTCATGTTATCGGGGAATGTCCTTATGTTCCCTCAGAGCCAGAGGATTCATGGGGAGACAATTCATATCCAAATTCTTATACTTCATTTTCACCGCAGTATCCTCCTCCCGAATACAGAGAATTCTACCAACACCGCACTTCAAATCATTGGACTCATTCTCAGCCCATCAACACCGAACCCCAAAATTTCCCAAGCTCTGACTTGGACCTCATAGTTGACCGCATACCTGATTCCTTGAAACAAACTTTCCTTACGTTCATGGAAACCACTCAACAGTCCATACAAAATATGGCACTGCAAGTGAGTCAAATGGCGCAGCAATTACGTCAACGTGAGGAGAGTAACTTTTCTTGTCAACATGACGATTCATCTTTAGATATCGAACCACCACCACATCCACAAATTCAAAGCACAATCTTTCAAAGTCAAACTCCTAGTCAGTCTGAGGGACTTGGGGTTTCAATTCACGATCACTTAGTGGAGGATTCGATTCAAATTGAGAAAACCAAGGACCAAATTCATTATGAGTCGGCACATGATTGTGCCTTATCTTTTTGTCTTGTGGCCTTTGAGCCACGTGATCTTCATGTTGTGCCCCTTAAGACTCACCTCTGGTGGAGGAAGAGCACCCTAGTACCCTCAATTTCAAACAACCTATGGCAGAAACCATCAAGTAAAGTCCTTATTAATTCAAGCAAGCATACTGATATTTCTCAGAAACATTTATATCAAGCATTCATACCATTTACATAACATGTACACACATCTACTCCACCCCCCAAAGGGGATGGAACTACTCACACATATTTAAACTAACTACTCTAACAAAATGAAGCATTATACAGAAATAAAACTACACTAATCAAGCATGAAATATTAAAGAAGCATAAAACAAAAAAAGCACCAAAGCAAACACATTAAAGGAAATTAACTAAGCAAGAAATAACAAGCTAATGAAAACATCTATTATTAACTCACTCAAATTACAAGCAGCCCTTCCTCCACCAGAGTTTTGCTTCAAGGCTTCACTCTTAGTAGCGAAGATGGCCACCAAAGAGAGAGATGGATACAATGGAAGGTGAGGAGTTCTATTTATAAGCACGGAAAAAGCTAATCCAGGACAATCCCCCGATGTGGGACTAAACCAATACCAAAAATAGCCTAAACAAACATTAATAGAAGTCCAGGAGAAATCTTAGCGGATCTGGGATGATCCAGACCGCCTATTAGCGGTTCCAGACCACCAATTGGCGGTCTATAAGACCCAGATCCGTCTGCTTTTTGTACTGGGCTTGCTTGAAGTATTTCTTGGTCTTGAATGCATCTACTTGATTTGTTGGAGCTCCGACCCGAATCGAATTGCCAAAATACTCCCCATGATGGTGTGGAGTTTCCTGTTTTGCTCTTAGGTACTTCGGTCGTACGATCAGGTCCTTCTCCCTTGCATCTTAGTCCCCAGGTCTCACAATTAAGTCATTTTTCCTGCTTTTGGGTCCTTTCATGGCTCTTCTCTTCAAACCTCTTTATTCCTGAAAAATAAACATAAAACTCGTCATGTAGCATTGCTTAGGTATATGATAATGGATATAAGATACAAATATAAGCATGAAATGATGTCAATCAACCACAATCTAGTTATGTCGGATCATATGCTGGTCAACAAACTGAGACATTACAACAAACTTTGGCCTCTTCATGCATGCGGTAGATGACATGAGTGCACCGGTGGGTCCAGTAGCCGTGTCGTGTAACTCTTGTGGGTTGAGTGGTCATGTTATCGAGGAATGTCCTTATGTTCCCCCAGAGCCAGAGTATGAGCATACATTTTCCCAAAATGCTCAATATGACCATTACGCATCCACGTACAACCCGAGAGGGATGGATTCATGGGGAGACAATTCATATCCAAATTCTTATACTTCATTTTCACCGCAGTATCCTCCTCCCGAATACCGAGAATTCTACCAACACCCCACTTCAAATCATTGGACTCCTTCTCAGCCCATCAACACCGAACCCCAAAATTTCCCAAGCTCTGACTTGGACCTCATAGTTGACCGCATACCTGATTCCTTGAAACAAACTTTCCTTACGTTCATGGAAACCACTCAACAGTCCATACAAAATATGGCACTGCAAGTGAGTCAAATGTCGTAGCAATTACGTGAACGTGAGGAGAGTAACTTTTCTTGTCAACATGAGGATTCATCTTTCGATATCGAACCACCACCACATCCACAAATTCAAAGCACAATCTTTCAAAGTCAAACTCCTAGTCAGTCTGAGGGACTTGGGGTTTCAATTCATGATCACTTAGTGGAGGATTTGATTCAAATTGAGAAAAACAAGGACCAGATTCATTATGAGTCGGCACAGGATTGTGCCTTATCTTTTTGTCCTGTGGCCCTTGAGCCACATGATCTTCATGTTGTGCCTCTTATGAACTCACCTATGGTGGAGTAAGAGCTCCCTACTACCCTCAATTTCAAACAACCTGATGAGAGTTTGCCTCTCACTATTGTTCCTGATGATCTTGTAAATGATGGAACATCAAACAACTACATTGCTAATGAGGGTATTAGGAGTTCCTTGGAGGATACCTTGGGTATGAGACCCACATTCTGTTCGCCTGGTGAGTCGGACATGCCTAACGAGGTTCTTGACCTCGTTCCGATCCACCATCCTGTTGGTTGGAGAGTTTGGATTGACGATAATAACTTCAGCACCGCAACGGGAGAAACTCTTCTTCCGTTGCCCCTTATTTCCCAAACTCTTAAGAGGTTCAAGCTCTTTCAGTTTGATCCTTTGAATGAGACGCCTTTGCGTCTAATTCATGAACCTCTCTTTTCATCTTGTGCTCTTTGTGAGCGGGGCCCAAACATGAGTATTCTGGCCCCGCGTGGTGTCATGTCCCATTTCCAAATGCATTGACCCACTTTTGAGGTTCCCATTTGATGTATTTTGACAAATGAAGATGAGAACTTATGTTTGTACATAATCTCCTAACGACTCGATAAATCCTAAAGCCACTGTACTAGATATCCTAATGCATCAAGTTCAAGATAATTTTGGGAGCTTTCTTTTTACTTTGCCTCTCAACGGTTTTGCACGTGCTAAACACATGCAAAACCCACAAAACATTTTCTTTCGCAAACACATGAAGATTTTGAAAGAAATGTGAAAATTTTAAAGCACTAGACAGGAAAAAGAAGACAAGTCACCCAAGGATCATGGCAAGCAGATATATCGATATTAAATGTAACACACTAACATGACCCTATCAATACACACAAAAGAAAACAAAAATCAAAGGAAAAGACTCGACTATATAAACACGTAAAAACACCCCCACACCTACTTCATGCATTGTCCTCAATGAATGCGAGCAAGATACTACATGGAGTTATGCATGAAAAGAATAGATCTCACCAACGTGAAGTACACAGGGAAGTTTCTGGCTATGTTGGTTGGAGAGTTTGGATTGACGATCATAACTTCAGCACCGCAACGGGAGAAACTCTTCTTCTGTTGCCCCTTATTTCCCAAACTCTTGAGAGGTTCAAGCTCTTTCAGTTTGATCCTTTGAATGAGACGCCTTTGCGTCTAATTCATGAACCTCTCTTTTCATCTTGTGCTCTTTGTGAGCGGGGCCCAAACATGAGTATTCTGGCCCCGTGTGGTGTCATGTTCCATTTCCAAATGTATTGACCCACTTTTGAGGTTCCCATTTGATGTCTTTTGACAAATGAAGATGGGAACTTATGTTTGTACATAGTTTCTTTCAAAAAAAAGAAAAAAAAAGTAAAATAAAAGACTCTTTCAATGAGCATCGATTGTTGTGGGCTCCAACCATTGAGTATTTGGGCCCCATTTCTTTCACGTATTTGTATCCCTACTTTAGCATCTCACAGGTTTTGAGGGAATTCAGGTTTTTGTCCATCAACATAACCATGAACTTCCCTTTGTGCTTCATATTGGTGAGATCTTCCTTTTTCATGCGTAAATCCATGTAGTATCTTGCTCGCATTCATTGAGGACAATGCATGAAGTAGGTGTGGGGGGGGGGGGTGTTTACGTGTGTACATAGTCGAGTCTTTTCCTTTGATTATTGTTGTATTTTGTGTGCATTATTAGGATCATGTTAGTGTGTTGCATTGAATATCAAGATATCTGCTTGCCATGATCCTTGGGTGACTTGTCTTATTTTGCTTGCCTAGTGCTTTAAAAAAATCACATTTCTTTCAAAATCTTCATGTGTTTGCGAAAGAAAATGTTTTGTGGGTTTTGCATGTGTTTAGCCTGTGCAAAACCGTTGAGAGACAAAGTAAAAAGAAAGATCCCAAAATTGTCTTGAACTTGATGCATTAGGATATCTAGTACAGTGGCTTTAGGATTTATCGAGTCGTTAGGACGCACCCCAGTTTTCCCTGGGGGATGAGTAATCGTAGGGTTTCAGTACTCAAACATTTAAAGAAGTCTACCCTGAACCTAGTGAGTCAATAATTTGTGTCTGTTAATTTAAGGGAGTTTGTTGTAGTCAAGGACCCTTTAAATCTTGTTGTGAGACATTAAGTGTAGGGGTTTTGGTTCATGTGTAGATAAGAAACAAGTGAGTAGGTGTTCTCTCTTGTCGCACGGCTCCTATCACTCGTGAAAGTAGGTCTCAGGGGACTTTGTGCCTGGTGCTTTCGAGTCATCTGACTTGGGATGCGCCGATCGAACTCCCGTTACACGGGTGGTAGGGATTGCCCTATGTGGAGATTTGGGGAAAAGTGTACGTGATAGTGTAAGTCCTCATGGGCAATGATGCACGAAACCTGACCCTGGGAGAATGAAGCTCCAACTAATAAAAAGAAAAGAAGAAAAACAAAAAAAGAGAAATGAAACAAAAAGAAAAAAATGGTAATGCAAATAAGAACCTTAATGGACTTTACACTTTGTATCACTTGAGGATGTTGAGGTTGTCCATGTCTTTCACTTAATCCCTTAATTAAACTTTCATGCTTATAATTGTATCCTATATCCATTATGTTACACCTAAGCAATGCTACGTGACGAGTTTTATGTTTGAATTTCAGAAATAAAGAGGTTTGAAGAGAAGAGGCATGAAAGGACCCAAAAGTAGGGAAAAGGACTTAATTGTGAGACCTGGGGACTAAGATGCATGGGAGAAGGACCTGAACGTAAGACAAAAAAACCTAAGAGCAAAACAGAAAAAACTCCACACCATCATGAGGAGTATTTTGGCAATTCGATTCGGGTTGGAGCTCCAACAAGCGAAGTAGATGCATCCAAGACCAACAAATATATCAAGGAAAGCCCAAAACAAAATTTAGGCAGATCCGGATCATGTAGACCGCCAATTGGCGGTCTGGATCTTCCCGGATCCGTTAATATTTCTGGAGCGTATGTATTAGTGTTTGTTTAGGCTATTTTTGGTATTTGTTTAGTCCCATACCGGGGGATTGTCCTGGATTACCTTTTTCTATGGCTATAAATAGAACTCCTCCTCCTCCATTGTAAACTACCCATTGCTTGGTGGCATTCTCTCTACTAAGGAGTAAGCCTTGAAGCAAAACTCAAGGTAGAGAAGAATGCTACCTTCAATGTGAGTCATTGTTAATAAAATAATTGTTCTTAGTTTCTTTTAATCTTGTCTTTTAATTTTTGCATGTTTCCCAAGTTTATGTTTCTTTCAATTAGCTTCTTTAATGTTCCTTTCTTGCTTAGTTGAATTTCCTTTCAGTATAATGTTTCATTTTGTTAATATAGGTAGTGTAATGATTAGTGACTAGTTGCATCCCATTTGGGGGTGGAGTAGATGTATGAACATGTTATGTAGGTGGTATGAATGCTAGATATTATTGTTTGTGAAAGATATTAGTATGCTTGCTTGAATTAATAAGAACTTTACTTGATGGTTTCTGCCATAGTTAGGTACACTCCATGCTCGTTATGTTCTTAATAACAACCTTGCATTGCTCATATTAATCACCTAGGTTAGTGTTGTAAATGATAGGTCTTGCCATTAGGTACTTCTTATGCATTAACAAACACTAACTAAACTTGAGCATCTTGTATGCATTCACCACCACATTTATTTCATGTGTGCACACACACTCCACCCCTTAGGGGTTTTAGATTCCTAATTTCCAGCTTCTCTTTCTAGTTTATCTTTCTTCTTAAGAGTTGCTCCGCTTAGCTTAGTTTAGTTAATTTCATGTTTTCAATTCCATGCTTCTAGTTCATTAGTTTAGTGTAATCAATCTCTTCTTATCTCTCTTTCCCACTCGCCTTCGCACAAACCAAGAGTCGACACACCTCGCTGTGGATCGACCCGTATTTGCCACCGCTTCAACGCGGCCGTGCACTTGCGGTTAATATAAAACGAATCAATCAATAGACTGGAATGTTTGTATGTTCATCGGGTTTGTTTCAATCATCTACATGTTAGTGAATTTTTGATGGATTTTTCCATAACATTTAGACACTTCCCATGCTTGGTTTCCTCATGTTTATTGGCTGAAATTTCCTGTTGGATATGCTACATTTTAGTCGTGTGTTTATATTAGTGTGTGCTCGCTTGATTGATTGAAGAAACTTTGTTTTCATGGGATTTGCCATAACATTTAGACACTTCCCATGCTTCGCTTTGTTCTTCACATGAGTTCCTAGTTTTTGATGAGTCTTGCCATATCTTTAGACACTTTTCATGATGAGCCTCGTCTTATGATAATCAAGTAGTATTTGCTGATACGTTGTGTGAATGGATTGATATGTTTTGCCAAATTTTAGACACTTCCGATGCATGAAGACACACACACATGCTTACATGCGTCATTCATCACTTCTCTCACCTTATATGTGCACACACTCCACTCCTTGGGGGTTTTCCTTACTGAATTTAACCTCATTTTTTCTAGTTGCTTAATTTTTCCTTCTCATGCTTTCAGCTTTTTTGTTTGTTGCTTGCTTGTTTAGTGTAGCTTAGTTTAGTTTAATGAACTTCTTGTCCCCCTTATTTTCCACTTGATTTCTGAAGTACTAGAGTCAACCAACCTCTGTGTGGATCGACGCGTACTTGCCCTGTCATCACCGATCGTTCGACTTTTCAGATTCAAAGTTCGTCTTGAGGGCAATAGCATTTTCTTTATTTTTTGATCTCTCCTTGTCTTTTCTGTCATTCATTTGAATCTCATAATCCATAAGGCTTCTAATGAGGTTTGCCATTGACAAAGTGTTGAGGTCTTGAGCCTCCTCAATGGCGGTTGCCTTTTTGTCCCTATCGCTTGAGAGAGATCGAAGAATCTTCCACACCTTGTCACCTTCCTTTACTTTCTTTCCATGATTTTTCAAATTGTTAGTAATCTCTGTGAAGCGAGTGTTCATCTCGCTTATACTTTCACAGGGTTGCGTAGATAATAATTCATATTTTTGCACAAATATATCAACCCTAGTTTCTTTCATTCTAGATGATCCTTCATGATGAGATTCAAGTAATTTTAATATTTCATAAGCGGTATCACATCCACTAATCCTACCATATTCTTGAGTGTTCACTCCACAAGCAAATATGTTCATGAGTTTACCATTAATCTCGGCATTAGCAATTAGTTCATCGGTCAAAGTTGCTCATTGTGAACGAGTGGGTAAAACATATTTCTTACTAAGAAAGATCCACATTTTTAAAGAAATTTATTGGATGTAAATCCTTATTCTATTTTCCAATGTGCATAATTATTCCTGGTAACCAAAGGGGGTCTAGTAGTAGATAATCCTTCTCTAAGTTGATTAGTGTTACTCTCCATGGCTAAATAGATTAGATGAGTAAACCTATGGTCTGATACCAAATGTATGTAGATCGATCACTAATGTAGTGGGGGTCAATAGATTATATCGCAATTTAGCTAAATAATGCACAATTAAAATAGTGAAGAAAAGATTGCAAACAAAAAGACGACTTCGGAGATTTATAGAGGTTCGATCACACCACTCCTCAAGTTCTGATCGCTCCTCCGATCCCTACTTGAGAATTCACTATTATCTTCATTTTAGGTCAAAGATAAACCCTATTACAATTAGAGCCTTGAGAACACCCTCGCCTTGATCGGGTCTCCTCTCACAACCAAAGAGGGTGCTTCCTCGAAGCTTAACAACACAATGGAAGATGAGTGAAGTTATCGAACTCTATCTTGAATGCACTTAAGGATTGAAATTGAGCTTGGAGTGAGTTTGATTGAAGTTTGAGAGTTCGTGGAGCTTTGAAGACTTGGAGTTTGAGAGCACAAGAGTATGAAAGATTTTGGGCAAGTAAAGTGTAGATTGTGTCTCTTAAATGAAGCTTTTATAGCCTTCAAAACAAATAGAGCCGTTATGGTGAGTTGGTGAAGTTTGGACGAATAAGAAACAAGTAATGACTTAAGCTTGAGTAAAATTCAGAGCGTACTCAGTCGACCAGTAAATAAATGGTCATCCGATAGGATGTTGGTGTATTGGTCAAAATGCAAAACGCGGTTGACCGACTAGTGTTTGGATAACCGTTCACCAACATCCAGTACCTTTTTCCTAATTTCGACCAATTTACTTCGGTTCACCATTAAGAGATGGACAATAAAGAGTGGTCGGCTTTGGTGATCGAGTTCGGTCAACCATCGGGTGTTCAGTAGACCGACGTAAGCGCGGGTTTTCCACTGACACTGTGTCTCAAAAGTTGGTTAAAAAAACGGTCAAAAATTTACCGGGAAAAGAGTCGTTACGCTCTGATTATCAACAAGGATTCAGTGGACCGAAGAAGTCTCGGTAGACCATTTATGGACATTTCAAAGGTTGTTGCTAAACGACAAATGATAAGTCCGTTGAACAACTTTTTTCCACGTGGGCAAATCGGATCGGGTCGTTAGAATAATAAACATAGGTCAAGTTTGGATGACCGATATCTATTCAATAGACCGAATGAAGATATCCAGAGATGGTCTGAATGCTACTGAAAGGAATGGAACAATTGACCGGTATGCCTTTGGTAGCCTGAACCATGGATTCAAGGAAAGATCATGTAGCTACTGATTCTAAGGAAACGGTGCACCGAGGGAGACTCGGTCATCATTTGGGGACAAGTTTGGTAGACCGAAAATGACACAATCGACCGACAGAGACATGTTTTATCATTTTGTGCATCAAGTGTACAATTGATCATATGACTCAAATAAATAGAAAATTTCATGTAAAGTCCTTGAGCTTTGATTACGAGTCTTGAGTCTTGAGTCTTAATGTTGAAGTTGATTAGTCATTTGGTTTGAGCACCTACAATGTGAAGAATATACACTATATATACAATTTGACAATATGATGTGCGTGATGTGTTAATTGGTGTTGTGGATAATATTAGTTTTTTAGTCATCAAATTAAGAGTAATGAGGCCAAAAAGCCAACAATACATACTCCTGTATTTTATATACTTGTACGATTGAATGAAATGTTTCCCATCTGCGATTTCTTTTACATAATTTCTATTTTGGTTACCACCTCCACAATGTAATGGCTTCAAATTAAATTGGACATTTCAGCACGATTCATATTCCTGATAATATCGAAATATTTTAAGCCCCCGAAGGGAGGTGCATTGGTCCAACAATTATATACAATTATATAAATGGAGGCACATTTTTTGGCAATAGGGGGAGAAAACCAGAACCTTAAAGAATACCAAGAAAATGTAGTATGTTGAACCTGAAGTTTATAAAAGATTATACGTACAAACATGGATGAACGTAAAGTTCATAAAATCATTCACTTGCAATATTTAGCAAGTAATTGTCATACATGTTTATTTATCACAATGGAGTGGCTAAGTCTTGTATTACTTGACATAATACATGTACATAACATAAAGTGGAGATCTCCACAGGATAAAATATATTTGAGCTCAACCAATGCCAGAAGCGTGGACTAGAACATATATTATTTATGGAAATAAAAGTTAGTCACTCATTACACCTACTGAAGAGGTTGTTCCTGAAGATTATAAACACGGTAAAATTAAACCTGCTCGCAAATGTAACAATTTTCGTAATACATAATGGTCAAATCCTAGTGTTTTGGGAAACAACGAGGATTTGATAAGTTGCAATCAACTATGTTGATATGAGAGAGAAACATAAAATAATTGGAATTATCGTCGATGAGTAATTCACCTTCTTAATAGCATGCTAATTCAAGTGAAAATCTTGATCCAGAACCTATCATATTATAAAGAATGCAAGAAGTATTCGTATTTGAAATGAATAAACGAAGGTGAACAATGTAGAACTAGACTCACTTAATAAACATATTATTTGGACATGTAGTCCTGATTCCTGAAGAATATGAATAGAAATCACAATACAATAAATGATGGTACATTAAAAAGTGAGTACTGACACAAGTTTTTTTTGCAAGACCCAACATACATTATGACGTTACTCATTCTCTCAAAATGTATAATATTACGTTATGTTACTTGATTAGTATGACATAAATATAGATAGACATATGAGATATGTTGTGACTATAAATTTCCATAAGTAACTTGATATTGATATTTATATGAGAGTCCTTGAAGGACTAAATTGTCGAAGGAAAATTATAAAGAAGATACGCAGTATATGAAAAGATCACCATATGAACAAACAAAGAGAATATGCATATCATGTCGGAGAATGATATGAAAGGAAGTCCTGAAGAGATTAAACACATACCCATGAAATATTTGAATGATAAATTTTGAAATAAATGACTAGAGAGAAGTCAGTTATTTTTCGCCCTGCAGTTTGAACATTCTCCAGAAGAGAATTGTTACAATGATTCAAATATATAAGGAAATATTATACAAGGAAAGTTTACTTGGAAATTACATCAATGATAGATTGTATGGACTGTGTAAACAAAAATACAGTTATATATATAACTAAAGAGGTTGGACAATGACCTAAAGTCCATCTCCTAAAACGTTATAAAATATAATGCATATAGAAATAGTCCTAGTACATTCACAATGATTATTTATGTAGGTATAATGTTTCTTAGAGAACATTCAAATGACGTTCTACATAATTTTCGTTACCTCTTTACCGATCTATCAAATTTTCTTACTATATTCATGAGCTAAAGATTTACTTCAATGATGCCTCAAATATGTCTGATCCACAATAACCACAAAATTTGTGTTATTGTGGATACGTTGCAATGTTTATGCCTGTTGGTGAACTATCAATTACAGGAGAGGATTTCTAGTTATCATCCATGAAGTACGGTTATCCCTTATGGATAAAGTCAAGAAGGCCTATAGTTGTACTCTTATTCCCTTTATCAATTTTTGTCCTACAAGGTTTTTATCAGTTCAAGGTTTTTAAAGAGGTAGCTTGTCTATCTGTGTTAGCGTATGTCATGCACTCTTTTTTCCCTGGCTATTTTCCCACTCGGTTTGGTAGCAACGTTTTTAACAAGACATGAACATAACACTATATTATTTAAGAGAGTTTGTAAATGTATATTAAACTGAGGGACAGAATTATATGTTCTGCACTTTTTTTCCTTCACCAAGTTTTTGTCCCATAGGGTTTTACTTCGCAAGGTTTTTAACGAGGGAGTCCGAAAACCGTATAACAAAAGGTGATCATCCAAGGGGGAGTGTTATGAAATTACAAAAAATTGATGAGTCACCTTGTTATTTTATTAGACATTCATATTGTAACCTCCACAATTATGTATGGTATAATATCTCTATTGAAGTGCATTGATCTTATATTTACTTTCTTCTAAATGTTGTAACTCTCTTGCCTCAATTAGTCTATAAATAAGAGGGCAATGTAATATGTTGGATGATGAAAACAAACATATCTCTCTCATTCTCCCCATCTCCTCCATCTTTTCATTTTGCAATGATTTATTTCACAACAAAATTCTATTATACTGTGGTTGATTTGTTTGTTGGAAAGTTCAGATTAGACTCCATCCTATTTCAACAAGTAAAGGAAATGGGTTGGGGAGTTAAAAATATGACTCTAACCCGAATTTGGTTTGGGTCGACCTATTCCAACCAGTTAAGAAAGTGGATTGGGAGCTTCATACCAATTTTAGGAAACCAAACTACACCAGACGGTACAACCGCCTGGACCATGAATCAGTGGTAAAAATGGTTTAACCTTCTAAAAACCAACTAACCTATTAAACCACTAAAAATGGATCAAACTGGTAAAAGACCAATTTAATCGATGAAACCAGTGCGAACCAGTGAACCGAACTGATAGGTTTATTGAATTTTATATTTTCAAAAAAAATGCCATTAAAATTGGAATAAAGTTTCGATCAATGAAGACGTAAGAGACGACTTGATAACTATTATGCCACTAGATATTTGTTTGTTGTTGCAATAAAAATTATAATTATTAAATAAGTTTTAATTGAAACTTAAACAATCTTATGAATTTGTTACAAATTGGGATATTAGTGGAAAATGTAAATCCTTAGAATTTTTTTGCTAGCATAGAAAAATTATATTTTCATTTTTATTTGTACATCGAGAGAGTATCAATATAACAAGTGAAAATCTAATTCAACCCGGTTTTAACTGGTTAATCCAAGATTCAACCGCATTTTGAAAGTTTTTGGGTCGATCAAATCGTCGATATCCTATTTGATGATGCCATGCTGACGTTATCCCGGGTTAGACCAGATTGAACTCGTGGTTCGACCATGAAAAACGAACACTGAAGCCAATCAAGTTGAATTTCCTAAACATTGGTTCAAACACAAGATCCTAAATAACTCAAAGCCACAGGACCAGATTAGGAGGGTTAATGAGGTTTGACAAGGGTTAATGAGGTTCAACGTGCTGTCTTGAAAACCCTATTTAACATTTTCATATATAGCTTCATGGTAATTATTCTTTGTTATTATAGTCACCTAGTGTTCATTTTAATGTTTGAACCAAGTGCGGAAAGGGTCATGTTTAATCCAAAAGCTAGCCGACTAAAACAATACCAACTCGGTCGGGTTGGGGTGGAATTTTTGGAACTCGAGTTGGGTTTGGTTCTGAAAAATCCAGAACCAACAAACTTGTGCAAGTTTTCGTTTCAGGGAATGGGTGGAATCCTACCAACCCAAGAACCGATAATATATACAATAGTTATTTTAATTATTATACATTTATAAATTGATGTATTATTATATATTTGTATTTTCCTATTAGTGATTTACTCTCTTTCGCTCTCCCTGAACAACAAAGTTTCTGACCCTCACCCTACCTAACACTAACACAATCACAAGATATCAACCCCCAACCGTCACATTGCCCGACTACACTTCCATCACCACTGGGTCACACCCCCACATCACCATGCCTCAGAGTCTCTTCCTCCTTGAGGCCAAGCCCCCAGTCCACGATGTGACCACACCCCAATCTTCCATGGGATCAGACCACACCTCCATTGTAAGACCCGCTCTCCTGTTATATTAATAAAGTCCATTCTCATCCTTCTTATTTGTGTGTTGATTGTTGATGTCTGCTTATATTTCGTTTAGGGAAAATTTCCATTTTCAGGGAAAGTTTCCTTTTCGGTAATAACTTCTGTCGGGGACAATCCACCTTCTGGGATTTTTTCCTTTTTGGGAAAAGTTTCCTTCCAGAGAAAAGTTTCCTTTTTGGTCGGGCATGAGTGACTCGCCGGGCTGGTGCACAACTCGACTCGATCGATTTGGTTGGGATTTCTTATATCATTAGATTTAATTTTTCTTGGCCACTTGGGCTTGTGCGTGGGAGATCTTGTGGGACCAGCAAGGGTGATGTGGCATGTGAGTCAGCATGCGCAATTCAAATCAACATGGTTTCGGAAGGTAATCAAGAGAGAATATTGTGCTTTCATTGGGTCCATATTTGGATGTTGTATGAATCGAAAGGCTAGAACCGTAGTTGTTACACCCCTCTCCTTCCCTCTCCCTCCCCCACATGAAAATCTGAGTTCTCCCCTCCTCTCCAACATCTGGTGGCTGGGAACTCCAGCAAGTCAAGCGAGCAAAGAAGGTGCAATTGCAAGAGGCGTCCAGCTTGCTAGCAAGGAGGCAAGAACAACTGATTTCACGCAATCTCTGGGCTTGTTCTTCTACAATTCAGGTATGCTTCTGGTCCAAAAGGATGGTAACAAGTGAGGGTGTTTGATGGAGGTTCATCCAACACCAAAGGAGTAGTCCAGTCATGCATCTACGGCATACACGCAGGTTGCAAACTCAGCCTAGTCGGGTTGGTGTTTCGTGTGCCCTGGATTGTTGTGGCTGGTTGGGATGTCCTCCCCTTCAACACGACTTCAAGCACACGATTTCCAGGTGGTTTGAGAAGAAAAACCAGGGAGGTTGTGGCTGGGTCGTGGGGGAGCACGTCGGGTGCATATGCATGATTTTCTTGGTGTTGTGTGTTGCACCTTGGTTGTTGCTAGATGCATGGCTGCTTGTATGTTTTGGACATGATTTTCCTTCTGGATTTCGTGATTAAATTGATGTAGATGTGCATAATTTAGTTGCTGGATTTTGTGATTATTTCATGAGTTAGTTGTTGTTAATATGCCGCAGGATTATGTGTTGTTTAGTTGCTAGATCTAGGCGTTTATTTCATGAATTAGTTACCATTACTATGCTGCATGATTATGTATTGTTTTGTTGCTATATCTATGTGATTATTGCATGATTTAGTGGATGTTATGATGCTACACATCTACACATTTATTATTTTGTGAGTTATTGCTGTCTAGATACATCACGTGCATGTATATGTAGCTACTGGGGTCATATTAGTATTTCGTGGATTATTGTTGTTAAGATATCCCACGTCCATGTAATTTATTTACTGAAATTATATGATTACTTCATGATTAGTTGTTGTCAATATATTATATGTTCATGTAAATTTAGTGGTTGGATTTTACATGATCTTCGTAAATAGTTTGGTGCCAATATATCTTATGATCATGTATTATTAGTGGCTGGATTTTACGTAATCTTCATGATTAGTTGTTGTCGATATATCATGTGATCATGTATTACTATTTGTTGGATTGTACGTAATTGATTGAATCAGTTATAATAACCGCAAGTGCAGGACCGCATTGAAGTGATGACAAATACGTGTCGATCCACAGGGAGGTGTGTCGACTTTGGTTAGTTCGAAGGTGAGTGGGAAAAAGGTGGAGAAAATGTGATTACACTACACTAAACTAAGAATGAGAAACAATAAGACGAAACCCCATGGAGTGGAGGTGTGTAGGTA
The DNA here is from genome assembly GCA_963682175.1 of Triglochin maritima. Classification (NCBI taxonomy): domain Eukaryota; kingdom Viridiplantae; phylum Streptophyta; class Magnoliopsida; order Alismatales; family Juncaginaceae; genus Triglochin; species Triglochin maritima. The sequence goes on along the minus strand of OY821793.1, from coordinate 10,478,522 downwards.
TGTGTGTGTGTAAGTGAGTCTTCTTTTCAATTAGAAACAAGTGTAGTTTGTGTGGCATAAAAGTAGAAGCTAGTGTAGAATCTAAGTGTAGGATACAAAACACTACATGGCAAACCATGAACATGCATATCTCACATAATGTTGATGTTGATTTCAGATTCTCAAGCATGCAATAAGAACCTAGTGTGGCCATTAAAGCATCAATCAATCCTACATACAACCTCAATCATTCATGTGCATGTGCACAAAACATGGATCCATACATAACAAGTCATTCCCATCAAAACATAAAAAAACAATAAGATAAACTCTAAAGATAGCATGAGATAAGTACCTAGTGTGGACATTATCCCATCTAATACAAGTTTAAGCATGCTACAAGTATAGCTCTATATTAAGCATATGAAATGACACAAATAAAAGAACCCAAAAACATCACATATTCTACATTACCTCCACTCCAAATAGGGATGAAACTACTCACTACTCATTAACAGAGAAAGAAAAAATAAAATTTAACTAAGCATGAAAAAAGAGACAATATAAAATCCACTAAGAAAAATTATTTTATTGACAAAACTTACATTACAAGTGAGATTCTTCTCCACCTTGAGTTTTTGCTCCATGGATTATTCTAAGTAGAGAGAATGCCACCAAGAAATGGGTGAATACAAAAGGAGAGGAAGAGTTCTATTTATAGTCATAGAAAAAGACAATCTAGGACAATGCCCTGATATGGGACTAAAATGCATACCACAAACGGACATAAGACAATATAACAAACACCCACGCCAAAGGAGGTTGTCATTCGGCCATATTGGACCATTAATTGGCGGTCTATGGATGTTGATTGGCGGTCCATCTTTGTATGATTGGCCCCAATTTTGGACAGCTTGTTTAAGACTTGATTTCTTTATGTTTGGTGAACCCGATTTTGTTGTTGATGTTTGCGCCCGGATCTAATTAACAAAATACTCTTCATGATGGTGTGGAGCTTCTTGATTTTCTCATCAGTCATTTTGGTTTTACATCCAGGACTCTTAGTCATTTTCCTTGCTTTTAAGTACTTTTTGAGTTTCATCTTCTCAAACCTAATTATTCCTGAAATATAAACATAAAACTCGTTACAAAGCATTGCTTAGGCTAAAAATAAAGGATATAAGACACAAATATATGCATGACATGATGTCAATCAAATACCCCCACACCGAACTTTTGCTAGTCCCGAGCAAATCAAAGAAAGAGAAAAATGAATGAAAGGAAAAAGCATACGAAAAAAACAAAAATCCTAACTCACTTTCGTAGGAATCACGGCTGCACTTAGCACGTGCAACAAGCCGTTAAACCTCCTTGTTGCCATGGAGGAGGAGTGTTGTCTCCTGAGGGTTTTCAGCAGATATACCCACAAAATCCGAACATTGATGCATTAATCAACCTAGAAACTCGACTCAATGGACTCATTTTTGTCGATCATTGGACACGGTAATCCTACGGGCCGACTCTATATATGTAATCAGTCCACACACCTTGCCTAATGAACCATTTGTGCAAGTTAAGTAAGGACTTAAGTGAAAACATGGACAACCTTAACCTCCTCAAGTGATACAAAATGTAAAGTCCATTAAGGTTCTTATTTGCATTACCATTTTTTTTCTTTTTTTACTAGTTGGTGTGTAATTCTCCAGGGCCAGGGTTGTGCATCATTGCCTATGTGGACTTAGAGTATCACGTACATCTTTCCCCACATCTCCACATAGAGCAATCCCGACCACCCGTGTAACGTGAGTTCGGTCGGTGCATCCCAAGTCAGACGATTCGAGTGAAAGGAGCTGTGCGAGAAAAGAGAACACCTACTCACTTATTTCTTATCAACACTTGAACCAAAACCCCTACACTTAATGTCTCACAACAAGATTTAAAGAGTCCTTAACTACAACAAACTTCCTTATATTAACAGACACAAAATATTGACTCAATAGGTTCAGGGTAGACTTCTTTAATTGTTTGAGTACTGAAAGTCTATGACTACTCCCCCCGTGGGAAAACCAGGGTGCATCCTTACAACACGATAAGTCGTAATGTCGGTATACCAGATATCGTAATGCATCATGTTCAAGACAATTTTGGGGGATTTGTTTTTACTTTGCCTCTCAATGGTTTTGCACATGTCAAACACACGCAAAACCCACAAAACATTTTCTTTCGCAAACACATGAAGATTTTGATAGAAATGTGAAAATTGAAAGCACAAGGCAAGCAAGAGAAGACAAGTCACCCAAGGATCATGGCAAGCAGATATATCGATATTAGATGCCGCACACTAACATGATCCTAACAATGCACACAAAAATAATGAAAGAACGCAAAAGAAAATGAGAAAGACTTGACTAGGTACACACGTAACCCCCCCCCCCCCCCCACACCTACTTCATGCATTGTCCTCAATGAATGTGAGCATGATACTACATGGATTTATGCATGAAAAAGGAAAGATCTGACCAACATGAAGCGCAAAGGGAAGTTCATGGTTATCTTGATGGATACAAACCTGAATTCCCTCAAAACCTGTGAAATACTAATGAAGGGATACAAATACGTGAATGAATGGGGCTCAAATATACAAGGGTTGGGGCCCACAACAATCAATGCTCACTCATGAAGTCTTTTTTTTTGGAATATAATTATGTACAAAAATGGTCTCCCATTTTAATTTGTCAATGGACATCATATGGGAACTTGCCATCTCTCGAGCAAGAAATCCAACAACATGGGCTCGTAACATAGGAAATATGAGGATTGTTAAGTGGTTTATGAACCAAGGATGGTGGTTCATGCATTTCCAAATTCGGGTCGGTGAAAGGAAATGGAAACAAAGATGTTTTCACTCCCCAACAGAGTTGAGGGTCATCAATGTATACCATCCAACCGATATTTGGGTGCACCTGGATTGATTGAATCAATTATAATAACAACAAGTGCATGACCGCGTTGATGCGGTGACAAATATGGGTCGATCCACAGGGAGGTGTGTCGACTAGGGTTAGTTCAAAGATGAGTGGGAAAGAAAGGAGAGAAAGGAGTTACGATCGAAACTACACTAGAATGCGAAAGGAATTGAAAAATCAACAATTAAACTTAACCCCATAGGGGGTGGACAAAGAATATGAATACAAAAATATGTGTATATGTGTGTTCAATTGTGCTCCTCACAACTTGTAGTACATGAAAATCATAAAACTAAATCCAACTTTGTCTCCACATGAAATAAGATAACACATTATCATTAAAACATACAAGACAATAATTGGAATGAAGCTAAATGAACTTATGTATAAAAACCAAACCCCACTATGCCTCCACATGAAATAAGATTTACACAATCATTAAAACATACAAGACATTAACCAAGGTAAAGGAAACAAGAGTACATGCAACTACAAGTCATGTTTCCTTTATCAATTCCATCCATATCCTCACCTCATCATTCCCTATAAAATAGGTCCACTAATCTAAGCATATGCTAAGTTTCATTCAAAAGCATTAGCATATCAAAGACAAAAGTGAAATCCAATTAGATGGTTATGGAAATCATATAAGGCTCAAAGGATTAAGATAACACACACCGAATACATCACCTAATCACATCACGTATTTCTCCCCCCCCCCATATGGGGATGGAACTACTCACTAATCATTACACTACAAACTACATTAACAAAATGAAACATTCTGATGAAAGATAATTAAACTAAGCAAACAAGAAATATTAAAGTAGCTAAATGAAAGAAAATTAAACTAAAGAAGCATGCAAGAATTAAAACATAAGACAATATTAAAAGAAACTAAGAAAATTTATTTTGTTAACATGACTCACATTGCAAGTGACATTCTTCTCCACCTTGAGTTTTTGCTTCAAGGCTTTTACTCCAAGTAGAGAGAATGCCACCAAACAATGGGTGAATACAAAGGATAAGGAAGAGCTCTATTTATAGTGCTAAAAAGGTAATCGGGGACAATCCCTGATATGAGACTAAACGCATACAATAAATGGACATAAAACAACATAATACACGACCGACTAAACCATGAAACATTTGGACTAATTTGGACAGCCAATTGGCGGTCCAGATTGCTTGCATTGAGCCTGGATTTTGGTGGTTCGTTCTGGCTTGATTTCTTGATGTGTGATGAACCCGATTTGGTTGTTGATGTTTGGGACCGAATCTATTTTCCAAAATACTACTCATAATTGTGTGGAGCTTCTTGATTTCCTCATTAGTCCTTTTGGCTTTACATATGGGTCATTCTCTCTTGCACCTCAGTCTATAAGTCTTGCAACTTAGTCTTTTTTCTTGCTTTTATGTCCTTTTTTAGTCTCTTCTCCTTAAACCTGTTATTCCTGAAACTTAAACATAAAACTCGTTACGTAGCATTGTTTAGGTTTAAGACAGTGGATATAAGACACCAATGAATGCATGAAATGATATCAATCAAATACCCCAACACCTAACTTTTGCTGGTCCCGAGCAAAACAAAGAAAGGGAAACATGAATGAAAGGAAAAAGCATACGAAAAACAAAAAAGTGAGGAATCACGGTTGCACTTAGCACGTGCAACATGCCGTTAAACCTCCCTGTCGCCAATGAGGAGGAGTGTTGTCTCCTTAGGGTTTTCAACGGATATACCCACAAAATCCGAACATTGATGCATTAATCAACCTAGAAACTTGACTCAATGGACTCATTTTTGTAGATCATTGGACACAGTAATCCTACGGGCTGTCTCTATATATGTAATCATTCCACACACCTAGCCTAATAAACCATTCGTGCCAGTTAAGTAAGGACTTAAGTGAAAACGTGGACAACCTTAACCTCCTCAGTGATACAAAATGTAAAGTCCATTAAGGTTCTCATTTGCATTACCATTTTTTTCTTTTTGTTTCTTTTTCTTCTTTTTTTTACTAGTTGGTGTGTAATTCTCCCAGGGCCAGGTTTCGTGCATCATTGCCTATGGGGGGGGACTTAGACTATCACGTACACCTTTCGACAAATCTTCACATAGGGCAATCCCTACCACCCGTGTAACGGGAGTTCGGTCGGTGCATCCCATGTCAGATGACTCGAAATCAGCATGCACAAAGTTCCCTCGGACCTAATTTCCCTAGTGAAAGGAGCTTTGCGAGAAAAGAGAACACCTACTCATTTATTTCTTATCAACACATGAACCAAAACCCCTACACTTAATGTCTCACAACAAGATTTAAAGAGTCCATAACTACAACAAACTTCTTTATATTGACAGACACAAAATATTGACTCAATAGGTTCAAGGAGGATTTCTTTAATTGTTTGAGAACTGAAAGCCCATGATTACTCGCCTCCCCCCCCCCCCCCCCCCCGAGGGAAAACTGGGCTGCATCCTTATGACTCGATAAGACCTACACTCGGTATACTACATATCGTAATGCATCATGTTCAAGAAAATTTTGGGAGCTTTCTTTTTACTTTGCCTATCAATGCTTTTGCACATGCCAAACACACGCAAACACACACAAAACATTTCTTTCGCAAACACATGAAGATTTTGAAAGAAATGTGAAAATTGAAAGCACAAGGCAGGCAAAAGAAGACAAGTCACCCAAGGATCATGGCAAGCAGATATATCGATATTAGGTGCAGCACACTAACATGTTCCTAACAAGGCACACAAAAATAACGAAAGAACGCAAAAGAAAATGTGAAAGAGTCAACTATTTACACACGTAAAACACCCCCCCAACACCTACTTCATGCATTGTCCTCAACGAATGTGAGCATGATACTACATGGATTTATGCATGAAAAAAAAGTTCTCACCAACATGAAGCACAAAGGAAAGTTCATGGTTATCTTGATGGATACAATCCTGAATTCCCTCAAAACCTTTGAAATACTAAAGAAGGGATACAAATACGTGTAAGAATGAGGCTTAAATATACAAGGGTTGGGTCCCACAACAATCAATGCTCACTCATGGAGTCTTTCTCTCTTTTTTCTTTTTTTTGGAATTTAATTATGTACAAAAAAGTTCTCCCATTTTCATGTGTCAATGGACATCAAATGGGAACCTGCCTTCTCTAGAGAAAGAAATCCAACTACATGGGCTCGCAACATAGGAAATGTGAGGATTGTTAAGTGGTTTATGAACCAAGCATGGTGGTTCATCCCTCTCAAAATTGGGGTCGGTGAAAGGAAATGGAAGCAAAGATGTTTTCACTCCACAACAGAGTTGAAGGTCGTCAATGTATACCTCCAACCGATATTTGGGAGTCAGGATTGATTGAATCAGTTATAATAACTGCAAGTGCACGACCGCGTTGAAGCGGTGGCAAATACGGATCAATCCACAGGGAGGTGTGTCAATTATTGTTAGTTTGAAGGCGAGTGGGAAAGAAAGTAGAAAAATGAGTTATGATCCAAACTACACTAGAATGTGAAAGGAATTGAAAAATGAACAATAAAACTAAACCCCATAGGGGGTAGTGAAAGAATATGAATACAAAAATATGTGTATGTGTATGTGTTCAATTGTGCTCATCACTACTTGTAGTGCATGAAAATCATAAAACTAAATCCAACTTTGCCTCCACATGAAATAAGCTAACACATTATCATTAAAACATACAAGACAATAATTGGAATGAAGCTAAATGAACTCATGTATAAAAACCAAACCTAACTATGCCTCCACATGAAATAAGATTTACACAATCATTAAAACATACAAGACATTAACCAAGGTAAAGGCAACAAGAGCACATGCAACTACAAGTCATGTTTCCTTTATCCATTCCATCCATATCCACACCTCATCATTCCCCATAAAATAGGTCCACTAATCTAAGCATATGCTAAGTTTCATTCAAAAGCATTAGTATATCAAAGACAAGAGTGAAATTCCATTAGATGGTTATGGAAATCATGTAAGGTTCAAAGGATTACGATAACACATACTTAATACATCACCTAATCACCTCACATATTTCTCCACCCCCCAATGGGGATGGAACTACTCAGTAATCATTACACTACAAACTATATTAACAAAATGAAACATTCTAATGAAAGGCAATTAAACTAAGCAAAAACGAAATATTAAAGAAGCTAATTGAAAGGAAATTAAACTAAAGCAGCATGCAAGAATTAAAAGATAAGACAATATTAAAAAAAACTAAGAACAATTATTTTCTTAACATTACTGACATTGCAAGTGGCATTCTTCTCCACCTTGAGTTTTTTCTTCAAGGTTTTTACTCCAAGTAGAGAGAATGCCACCAACCAATGGGTGAATACAAAGGAGAATGAAGAGTTCTATTTATAGTGCTAGAAAAAGGTAATCGGGGACAATCCCCTGATATGGGACTAAACGCATACAATAAATGGGCATAAAAAACATAATACATGACCGACTCAACCATGGATCATTTGGACTAATTTGAACAGCCAATTGATGCTCCAGATTGCTTGGATTTAGCCTGGGTTTCGGTGGTTCGTTTCTGGATTGATTTCCGGATGTGCGATGAACCCGATTTGGTTGATGATGTTTGTGACAAAATCTAATTGCCAAAATACTCCTCATAATGGTGTGGAGCTTCTTGATTTCCTCATTAGTCCTTTTGGCTTTACATCTGGGTCCTTCTCTTGAACCTCATTCCATAAGTCTTGCAACTTAGTCTTTTTTCTTGCTTTTATGTCCTTTTTAGTCTCTTCTTCTTAAACCTGTTATTCCTGAAACTTAAACATAAAACTCGTTTCGTAGCATTGTTTAGGTTTAAGATAATGGATATAAGACACCAATGAATGCTTTAAATGATGTCAATCAAATACCCTCACACCTAACTTTTGCTAGTCCCGAGCAAAACAAAGAAAGGGAAAAATGAAAGAAAGGAAATAGCATACGAAAAACAGGAAAATCCTAACTCACTTTCGTAGGAATCACGGTTGCACATAGCACGTGCAACAAGCCGTTAAATCTCCTTGTCGCCAAGGAGGAGGAGTGTTGTCTCCTGAGGGTTTTCAACGGATATACCCACAAAATCCGAACATTGATGCATTAATCAACGTAGAAACTCGACTCAATGGACTCATTTTTGTCGATCATTGGACACGGTAATCTTACAGGCCGTCTCTATATATGTAATCAGTCCACACACCTAGCCTAATGAACCATTCCTGCAAGTTAAGGACTTAAGTGAAAACATGGACAACCTTAACCTCCTCAAGTGATACAAAATGTAAAATCCGTTAATGTTCTTATTTGCATTACCATTTTTTTCTTTTTCTTTTTGTTTATTTTTCTTCTTCTTTTTTTTCCTAGTTGGTGTGTAATTCTCCCAGGGTAAGGTTTCGTGCATCATTGCCTATGAGGACTTAAACTATCACATACACCTTTCCGCACATCTCCACATAGGGCAATCCCTACCACCCGTGTAACGGGAGTTCGGCCGGTGCATCCCAAGTCAGATGACTCGAAAGCACCTGGCACAAAGTCCACTCATACCTAATTTCCCGAGTGATAGGAGCCGTGAGAGAAGAAAGAACACCTACTCACTTATTTCTTATCTACACATGAACCAAAACCCCTACACTTAATGTCTCACAACAAGATTTAAAGGGTCATTGACTACCACAAAACTTCCATAAATAAACAGACATGAATTATTGACACACTTGGCTCGGGGTGGACTTCTTTAATTGTTTGAGTGCTGAAACGTTATGTTTACTCGCCTCCCGAGGGAAAACCAATGTGCATCCTAACGACTACGTAAGTTCTAAAGCCACTGTACTAGATATCCTAATGCATCAAGTTCAAGACAATTTTGGGAGGTTTCTTTTTACTTTGCCTCTCAACGGTTTTGCACATGCTAAACACACGCAAAACACACAAAACATTTTCTTTTGCAAACACATGAAGATTTTGAAAGAAATGTGAAAATTTTAAAGCACTAGGCAAGCAAAAGAAGACAAGTCACCCAAGGATCATGGCAAGCAGATATATCGATATTAAATGCATCACACTAACATGACCCTAACAATGCACACAAAAGAAAACAAAATCAAAGAAAAAGACTCGATTATATACACACGTAAAACACCCCCCCACCTACTTCATGTATTGTCCTCAATGAATTTGAGCATGATACTCCATGGATTTATCCATGAAAAAGGGAAGATCTCACCAACATGAAGTGGAAAAGTAAGTTCATGGTTATGTTGATGGACACAAACCCAAATTCCCTCAAAAACCTATCAGATGCCACTGAATGGATACAAATACGTGAAAGAAATAGGACCCAAATAAACAAGGGTTGGGGCCCATGACAATCAATGCTCGCTCATGGAGTCTTTTATTGTACTTTTTTTTTTCTTCTTCTTCTTCTTCTCTTTTTTCTTCTTTTGAATATAACTATGAACAAAAATAAGTTCTCATCTTCATTTGTCAAAAGACATCAACTCAGAACCTCAAAAGTTGGTCAATGCACTTCGAAAGGGAACATGACACCACGCAGGGCCAGAATACTCATGTTTGGGACCCCTCACAAAGAGCAGAAGATGAAAGGAGAGGTTCACGAATTAGACGCAAAGGCGTCTCTTTCAAAGGATCAAACTGAAAGAGCTTGAACCTCTCTAGTTATTGGGAAATAAGGGGCAATGCAAGAAGAGTTTCTCCTGTTGCGGTACTGAAGTTATGATCGTCAATCCAAACTCTCCAACCAACAGGCTGGTGGTTCGGAACGAGGTCAAGAACCTCGTTAGGTATGTCCGACTCACCAGGCGAGCAGAAAGTAGGTCTCTTACCCAAGGTATCCTCCAAGGAACTCCTAATACCCTCATTATCGATGTAGTTGTTTGATGTTCCATCATTTTCAAGATGATGAGGAACAATAGTGAGAGGCAAACTCTCATCAGGTCGTTTGAAATTAAGGGTACTATGAAGCTCTTACTCCACTAGGGGTGAGTCCTTAAGAGGCACAACATGAAGATCATGTGGCTCAAGGGCCACAGGACAAAAAGATAAGGCACAATCCTGTGTCGACTCATAATGAAGTCGGTCTATGTTATTCTCAATTTGGATCGAACCCTCCACCATGTGATCGTGAATTGAAACGCCAAGTCCCTCAGACTGACTAGAAGTTTGACTTTGAAAAATTGTGCTTTGAATTTGTGGACGTGGTGGTGGTTCGATATCAGAAGACAAATCCTCATGTTGACAAGAAAAGTTACCCTCCTCACATTCACGTAATTGCTGCATCATTTGACTCACTTGCAGTGCCATATTTTGTATGGACTATTGAATGGTTTCCATGAACGTAAGGAATGTTTGTTTGAAGGAATCAAGTATGCGATCAACTATGAGGTCCATGTCAGAATTTGAGAAATTTTGGGGTTGAGTGTTGATGGGCTGAGGATGAGTCAAATGATTCGGAGTGGGGTGTTGGTAGAATTCTGGGTATTCGAGAGGAGGATACTGGGTTAAAATGATGTATAAGAATTTGAATAAAAGTTGTCTCCCCACGAATCTATCACTCTCGGGTTGTACGCGGATGCGTAATGATCATATTGAGCATTTTGGGAAAAGGTATGCTCATACTCAAGCTCTAGGGGAACATAAGGACATTCCCTGATAACATGACCACTCAACCCACAACAGTCACACGGTACGGCTACTGGAGCCACCGGTGCACTCATGTCGTATACTGCACGCATGAAAGAGGCCAAAGTTTGTTGTAATGTTTCAGTTTGTTGACCAACATATGATCTGACATAACTAGATGGTGGTCGAGCAGTCAGTGCCTCTCTCATATTATCCCAATCTGAAGATTGCTCAACCACACAATTAAGATTGTCTCAACCATACGGGGTGTTAGTCTGAGCCACCCCAGGTTGCATGGGTCTGGAATGGCAGGGAGAATTGGCCGGGTCCCAACAATGATATGGATGGTCGCCCATGTAACCATCCATCTCAACAAAAAACTCTCGAGTCGACCACTCTCACCACCACGAGGCCAAGCTCGCAAAAAGTGCTCGACTCGATCCTAAAATGCTAACAGAGAGTGTAAAGGGGAGGAGACTAGAACGTAGAAGTAGGTGAGAAGAAGATGACATAGTGGAGAAGGGGAAATCCCTAAAGCTAGCGTGGGTAGTGGGACAAGGTGGAAGCCCAATCTAGCAAGCACGACTCAAACAATTATGGTTATGAGTCCTTAGGCTAGACGACACCTAACTTCGAGATCCCTAGTCTCGACATGCCTCACATCCCTACAAGGAAGACCACAATGCCCAGCAAGTAATACCACATCCGAAGATCCAGTACCTCTTACTATCGACAAGGTAGGCAACGCCGATCAGGCCATGACGGTCTCAACTAGATCACTCTCCTAATTCGTCTGAAATCCTTAAGGCCAATGTCTACTTGCTTTTAGATTAAGGCTTTTATTAAGAGTGATTTATGGGGCAAAGGAAAGGGTGATGAAATCCCCCACCTTATCTTGTGTGGGACAACTCCTCCTTAGTAGCGTTTTGATCCTTAATCTAGCAATCAACTCTCTAATCAAACGCTCAACTCACTCTTGTCCTGATGCACTTTACTAACTAATAAATGATCTAAACATGCATGAATGAGGGAATTGGGTGCACGTACCTCACGCCAGCAATCAACAACAAAAATGTAAAACAAAGAAAAGACAAATGCGTGCAAGGTCTACAAATGATGCATGACCTAGATGACAATCGATCTACTCTTTTTCTTTGAGTTTTAAGGTCCAAGTTGATTAAAGGGGATTGATTTTTAATCTAGGAGCAAATTAAAAGTCACAACAGGGAAAATTGCGCTCCCAGACAGCTACACTGAAACACATAACAACCAGAACAAAAATGGGAGGAAATGAAGCTCACCAGGCCACCAATTGGCGGTCCCAAACTGTTGATGGGCGGTCACTCTTGTGTTCGTCGTTCTCCAATTCCTCTGGTTGCTTCCCCTTGACCCTGAGGATCCCTAAAACAAACCAAAACTAAAAAAATGAATTAAAACCACTCGAATCGTCCAAACCAAAGTCTGGACACAACACCTCCCTGGCAACGGCGCCAAAAACATGATTGAATCAATTATAATAACCGCAAGTGTACAAGCACGTTAAAGCAGTGGCAAATATAGGTCGATCCAAAGGGAGGTGTGTCGACTATGGTTAGTCCGAAGGCGAGTGGGAAAGAAAGGAGAGAAAGGAATTATGATCGAAACTACACTAGAATGCGAAAGGAATTGAAAAATCAACAATAAAACTAAATCCCCTAGGGGGTAGAGAAAGAATATGAATACCAAAATATGTTTACGTGTGTGTGTTCAATTGTGCTCAACACAACTTGTAGTGCATGAAAATCATAAAAGTAAATCCAACTTTGCCTCCACATGAAATAAGATAACACATTATCACTAAAACAGACAAGATAATAATTGGAATGAAGCTAAATGAAGTCATGTATAAATACCAAACCCCACTACGCCTCCACATGAAATAAGATTACACAATCATTAAAACATACAAGACATTAACCAAGGTAAAGGCAACAAGAGTACATGCAACTACAAGTCATGTTTCCTTTATCAATTCCATCCATATCCTCACCTCATCATTCCCCATAAAATAGGTCCAGTAATGTAAGCATATGCTAAGCTTCATTCAAAAGCATTAGCATATCAAAGACAAGCGTGAAATCCCATTAGGTGGTTATGGAAATCATGTAAGGTTCAAAGGATTAAGATGACACACACCTAATACATCACCTAATCACATCACATATTTCTCCACCCTCCAAATGGGGATGGAACTACTCACTAATCATTACACTACAAACTACATTAACAAAATGAAACTTTCTAATGAAAGATAATTAAACTAAGCAAACAAGAAATATTAAAGTAGCTAAATGAAAGGAAATTAAACTAAAGAAGCATGCAAGAATTAAAAGATAAGACAATATTAAAAGAAATAAGAAAAAAATATTTTATTAACATGACTCACATTGCAAGTGACATACTTCTCCACCTTGAGTTTTTGCTTCAAGGCTTTTACTCGAAGTAGAGAGAATGCCACCAAACAATGGGTGATACAAAGGAGAATGAAGAGTTCTATTTATAGTGCTAGAAAAATGTAAGCGGGGACAATCCCCCGATATGGGACTAAACACATACTATAAATGGACATAAAACAACATAATACACGAACCGACTCAACCATGGAACATTTTGGACCAATTTGGACCGCCAATTGGCGGTCTTGGACAGCCAATTGGTGGTCCATATTGCTTGGATTGAGCCTGGATTTCGGTGGTTCGTTTCTGGCTTGATTTTTTGATGTTTGATGAACCCGATTTTGTTGATGATGTTTGGGCCCGAATGTAATTGCCAAAATACTCCTCATAATGGTGTGGAGCTTCTTTATTTCCCCACTAGTCCTTTTGGCTTTACATCCGGGTCCTTCTCTCTTGCACCTCAATCCATAAGTCTTGCAACTTAGTCTTTTTTCTTTCTTTTATGTTCTTTTTTAGTCTCTTCATCTTAAACCTGTTATTCCTGAAACTTAAACATAAAACTCGTTACGTAGTATTGTTTATGTTTAAGATAATGGATATAAGACACCGATGAATGCATGAAATGAGGTGAATCAGGGATCATTTCATCCACACAAGGGGACATCGTGGACTTATTACCCAGATTGTGACGTCCAGAAACAGAATTGCTTGACCACTTGACACCCTTATAAGCATTGTGGTCGTTTGATGCCTATTATGAACGAGAACTAAAGGAGGCATGAATGAGAGGTAAATCTCTGTCAGGTTGTTTCAAATAAAGGGTATCAGGTAGTTGATTTTTAACCCACATGGGGTCCTCAACAGATATAGAGTGAACAACAGGTGGTCCAGAGGCCACAAAAAGGGTATCTTGTGGCTCAAGAGCCACATGATCACAAGATAAGGCACCTTCCTCTGCCAGCCCAGGAGAAACATATTCACCACCATCAAGATCTCCATGGAACAATTCTCTGAAGTACTTGAAGGTGCCTTCGACTTCAATCTCATCCGTGCCTTGGATAAGGTTGACCCTAACAGGGTCATTGAAGGTACGTAGCTTCTTGCCGATGGTGAAGATGTTGAAATCAGTGCATTGACTACCATAAGTCAAGCACATCAGACCATTGTGACAATTGATGAAGGCATTGGAAGTCTCTAGAAATGGTCACCCCAAAATAACAGGAATTTGTCCAAGTGGGTTTTTTATCAGCACATCTTCCAAAACAAAGAAATCGATTGGATAAATGAAGTCTCCAACTTTGATCAGCACATCTTCCACCACACCCCTCGGTTTCTTCATACACCTATCAGCCAATTGAAAAGTGGTTTTTGTTGCTTTGAGGTCTCCAAGACCGACGTGGGCGTAGACCGAATACGGCTGAAGATTAATAGATGCACCAAGGTCCAATAAAGCTCGATGTATGGACACATCACCAATCACAGAAGAAATAGTAGGGCAACCAACGTCCTTTTATTTGACTTATGTGGGTTATGCCAACAATGAATTCACATTAGAAGCAAGGAAAGCTTTCTTGGGAACATTGGTTTTCCTCTTCTTGGTGCATAAATCCTTGAGAACCTTGGCATAACGTGGCATTTGCTGAATCACCTCCAATAGTGGAATGTTCACCTTAACTTGCCGAAAGATCTCAAGCATTTTGTCATGCTGATCAGGAGTTTTCTTCTTAAGGCACTTAGGGAATGGTGCCTTAGGGGCATAAAGGTCTTTCGAAGGGACCTCAGAATTTTGGTCCATAGAAACATGAGTGGGGACCTCAGAATCTGATTCCTTCGACACAAGATGAGGCAAGGGGACCTTAGAGTTCGGCCTCCTCGTAGATGTAGGTAGCACCGTAGGTTTGGTGACACCGACAGATGGTGATTGCAAGGAAGGCAACCCAATTTGGTTGCCCACCTCCTTACCGGACCTCAAAGTATGAATCACATTAAGACAATGGATCAGCTCAGAGGTAGCATGAGGTACTAGTGACCTTCCTTGAGAATGGGTACCCTGGGGATTCACCTCGGGTTGACTTGGGAATTTATCCTTCTCACGTTCATGGAGCTGATGAGCCAACTAGCTAACTTGCGCTTCCAATGCTTTGATCGTTGAGTTATTGGCCGCAAGCATGGTTTACGTGCTCTGCATGAGCACGTGAAGGATTTGTTCAAGAGTTGAGTCCCTAGGGTCAACCGGCTGAGGTAGAGGCTGACTAGAATAACCCCCTAGTGAAGCTTGAGTAGGTTCGTGAGTATGTGGTTGAGACTTTTGATGTGGGGGTTGGTAGGTCGCCGATCAGCGAGGAGGGTGATGAGGTGTACGTTCAGGTTGAGCGTGCGAGTTCTGATCGTTGTCCCCACAAGCCCCCAAGAGAAGTTAGGGTGGTTTCACCATCCCAGGTTGTAGAAGTGAATGTACGGGTCATGACAGGGCCTTTGTTGATACATCACATTTGCATGCTCAGTGTCACTTGGAGCGTAAGCACATTCCAAGTGATTATGTCCCGTAAGTCCACACCTACTACACGTGGGAGTAGCGACCTGAGCTACCTGAGCTCGGTCCAACTCTAAACTCTCAATCCTTCGCATGAGAGCACCCATTTCTCCTCAGACTTGATATGATCCAGCTCGAGCAGAAGACCTGGCGGCTAGTGGCTCTCTCATGGTGTCTCACTCAAAGCTACGTTCAGGCATTACTTCAAAGGTGTCCCATGCCTCATCGATGAGTTTCATTTGGAAATTACCCTGACACATTGACGCCAACAATGTGCAGGTGTTGTAGTTGAGGCCCACATAAACAATTTGGCACAGCTGCCATAGCTCAATTCCATGATGAGGGCATTGTTGGAGAATGTCCTTGAACCTCTCAAAGAAAGCATGAAAATATTCGGTCTCAGTCTGATACAATTGATGTATCTGGTGCCATATCTGTTGAGTTTTCCTTTGAGGGAAGAATCTCTTCAGAACAATTGTCATGAAGTCATCCCAGGACCGAATAGAGCTCGTCGGGAGGCGGAACATCCATTTCTTGGCGTTATCGTTAAATGAGAAAGAAATCATCCTCAACCGAACTGAATCCTCGTCAAGCTGTTGAAGTTGAACATGAAGCATACCTCCTCGAAATCACGTATAAAATATACAGATCCTCCTTATTAGCAGTGAAGGTAGGAAGCATGCTCACATATTGTGGTTTCAGCATACAAAAAGGTTGCGCTGCCTGAACAGGATGGGTCCGCTCCCACAACGTAATCGATCTATCCCGTCGAGATAAAGGTGGTGGTGCACCAAGAAATCGATCCTGACCGAATTCCTCTTCCTCCCGAGTCGGAGGAGGATGACAAGGAGGTCTACGTGGTGGGAGTGGACCGAGGTAATACATATATGGACCCCGGTCTCCCCCATCTCCACGAGACAACTCAGGTCACTCTCCAAAGGAGCTCGAGGTGGAGATGGTTGATCACCTAGACCATCCATCTCAGAAAAATGCACTCTCTCAAGTCGGGCTATCTCACCAGAACGAGTCCAACCTCGCATAAAACGCTGTACTCGACTCTAAAACAGCACACAACAGAAGGTGTAATCAGAGGAGGAGACTATAACTAACAATATGTAGGTGGAGAAGACTCAGAGGAGAAGGGAAGAATCCCTAAATCTAGCGTGGGTAATTGGATCAGGTAGAAGCCTATCTAGCAAGCACGGCTCATACAACTTAAGTCTATGGGTCCTTAGGCTAGACGACGCCTAACTTCAAGATCCCTAGTCTCGACACGCCTCACCTCCCTACAATGATGACCACAATGCCCAGAAAGTGATACCATATTCGGAGATCTAGTACCTCCTACTACCGACAAGGAAGACGACGCCGATCAGGTCATGACGGTCTCAACTGAATCACTCTCCTAATGCGTCCGAGTCCTATTGGCCAATGTCTACTTGATTTTAGATTAAGGCTTTACTTGAGTGTGTTTTTTGGGGCTAAGGGAGGGGTGATGAAATCCCCCCCCCCCCCCTTATCTTTGAAGACTATAGGTGATGCCCCTTAAAGATGTTTTGAAATCTTAGACTAGAAAGCAACTCACCAAACAAGCACTCACCTCACTCTAGTTACAATGAACCTTACTAACTAATGCATGATCTAAACATGCATTAATGAGAGAATGGGTGCACATACCTCACGCCAGTAATCGACAACAGGAATTTAGAGCAATTAAAAGACAATGTGCATGCGAGGTCTAGAAGTGATGCATGACCTAGATGGCAATTAGTCTAAGCTTTTGCTTTGAGTTTTATGGTCCAAGTTGTTTTAAAAAGAGGAATTCATTGATCTGGGAGCAAACTACAGGTCACAACATGCACAATTGTGCTCCCAGACCACTATAATGAACAAACAAACAACCAACCAGAACAAATATTAGAGCAAACGAGCCTCACCAGGCTGCTAATTGGTGGTCCCAGACCGCTGAGTGGTGGTAACTTTGGTGTCCTTCCTCCTCCAATTTCTCCAGTTGCCTCCCCAGGATGCTTGGATATCCCTGAAACAAAGAAAAACTTAAAACAAAAAAAAATAAACCCACTCACATCGTCCAAACCAAAGTATGGACAAAGCACCTCGTCGGCAACGGTGCCAAAAACTTGATTGAATAAGTTATAATAACCGCAAGTGCACGACCGCGTTGAAGCTGTGGCAAATACAGGTCGATCCACAGGGAGGTGTGTCAACTTTGGTTAGTTCGAAGGTGAGTGGGAAACAAGGTGAAGAAAATGTGATTACGCTACACTAAACTAAGAATGACAAACAACAAAACTAAATCCATGGACTGGAGGTGTGTAGGTATGTGTGTGTGAGTGAGTCTTCTTTTAAACTAGAAACAAGTGTAGTTTGTGTGGCATACAAGTAGAAGCTAGGGTAGAATCTAAGTGTCGGATACACAACACTACATGGCAAACCATGAACATGTATATCTCACATAAATTTGATGTTGATTTTAGATTCTCAAGCATGCAATAAGTACCTAGTGTGGCCATTAAAGCATCAATCAATCCTACATACAACCTAAATCATTCATGTGAATGTGCACAAAACATGGATCCATACATAACAAGCCATTCCCATCAAATAATAACAAGCAACAAGATAAACTCTAAAGCTAGCATGAGATAAGTACCTAGTGTGGACATTATCCCATCTAATACAAGTTTAAACATGCTACAAGTATAGATCTATATTAAGCATATGAAATGACACAAATAAAAGAACCCAAAAACATCACATATTCTACATTACCTCCACCCCAAATGGGGATGGAACTACCCACTACTCATTAAGAAAGAAAGACAAAATGAAATTAAACTAAGCATGCAAAAAGAGACAATATAAAACAAACTAAGAAAAATTATTTTATTGACAAGACTCACATTACAAGTAGCATTCTTCTCCACCTTGCGTTTTTGCTCCATGGATTATTCTAAGTAGAGAGAATGCCACCAAGAAATGGGTGAATACAAAAGGAGAGGAAGAGTTCTATTTATAGTCATAGAAAAAGACAATCTAGGACAATCCCCTGATATGGGACTAAAATGCATACCACAAACAGACATAAGACAATATAACAAACACCCACGCCAAAGGAGGTTGTCATTCGGCCATATTGGACCATTAATTGGCGGTCTATGGATGTTGATTGGCGGTCCATCTTGGTCTGATTGGCCCCAATTTTGGACAGCTTGTTTAAGACTTGATTTCTTGATGTTTGGTGAACCCGATTTGGTTGTTGATGTTTGCACCCGAATCTAATTAAGAAAATACTCTTCATGATGGTGTGGAGCTTCTTGATTTTCTCATCGGTCATTTTGGTTTTACATGCAGGTCTCTTAGTCCTTTTCCTTGCTTTTAAGTACTTTTTGAGTTTCTTCTTCTCAAACCTATTTATTCCGTAAATATAAACATAAAACTCATTACGTCGCATTGCTTAGGCTAAAGATAAAGGATATAAGAAACAAATATATGCATGATATGATGTGAATCAGTAATCTTCATGATTTGTTGCTGTCAATATATCATGGAGTATGTATTATTAGTTGCTGGACTGTACGTAATCTTCATGATTAAATTGCTGTCGATATGTCTTATATATTCATGTATTGTTGCTGAATTTATGTGATCTTGGTGATTAAATTGTTGTTGATATGTCATATATATTCTTGTATTATGAGTTGTATAATTTATGTAATCTTCGTGATTAAATTGCTGTCGATATGTGATATATATTCTTGTATGATTAGCTGCTGAATCTATGTTACCTTCATGATTAAATTGTTGTCGACATGTCATATATTCATGTAATATTAGTTGCTGAAATTATGTGATCATGATTAAATTGTTGTCGATATGTCATATACATTGATGTATTATTAGTTGCTGAATTTATGTGATATTCATGATTAATTTGCTATCAATACGTCATAGATTCATGAATTATAAGTTGCTGAATTTATGTGATCTTTATGATTAATTTGTTGTTAATATATCATATATTCATGTATTATTAGTTTCTCGATTTATGTGACCTTCATTATTGATTTGCTGTCAATATGTCACATATTCACGTATTATTAGCTGTTGAATTCATGTGAATAATTCATGCTTAGTTCTCTGATTCTATGGCTGCTATGACATTTATATTTCATACTCACATAGCTATTGTTGTTGTTGTTGATTAACATCATTTCATGCATATCTTTATGTCTTGTATCCATTATCTTTCACCCAAACAATGCTATGTAAAGAGTTGAATGTTTAGTTTTCAGGAATAAGTAGGTTTGAGAAGGATAGACTCTAAAAGGACCTAAAAGAAGGAAAAAATATTGAGTTGAGACACTCGAGGACTAAGATGCAAGATCGAAGGACCTGAATGTAAGATCGAAGGACCAATGAGCAAAGAAGAATACTCCACACCATCATTGTGAGTATTTTGGCAATTCTATTTGGGTCGGAGCTCCAGCAAGCGAAGTAGATGCATCAAAGACCAACAAAGACATCCAGAAAAGCCGACACGAAACAATGGCCGGATCCAACAATATAGACTACCAATTGGCGGTCCAAGACCGCTGATTGGAGGTTTGTTTTGATCTGAATCCGCTAAGATTTCGTATTAGTGTGTATTTAGTATATTTCTGATATTTGTTTAGTCCCATACCGGGGGATTGTCCAGGATTACTTTTTTCTATGGCTATAAATAAAACTCTCCCTCGTCTCTTGTATCGCATCCCTCTCTTGGTGGACATCCTCTCTACTAGGAGTTAAAGCCTTGTAGCAAAAACCCTGGTGGAGAGAGGCTACTTGTAATTGAGTGAGTAATAATAGATGTTTTCCTTTGGTTATGTTGTTTCTTTCTTAGTTTAATTTCCTTTCTTATGTCTTACATGCTTCTTTAGTTTTATGTTCTTTTAGTTAAACTTGTTGTTTTAGTCTTCTTATAATTAGTTTAAGCATATTTTCTTTCCTTAGTATAAATGTTAGTTTAAATATGTGTGAGTAGTTCCATCCCCTTTGGTGGTGGAGTAGATGTGTATACATGTTATGTAGATGGTATGAATGCTACACATTGTTGTTTTTGAGAGATGTTAGTATGTTTGTTTGAATTAATAAGAAATTTTACTTGATGGTTTCTGCCATAATGTTTAGGTACATTCCATGCTTGTTTATGTTTTTAATAACAAACTTGTCATGCTCATATTAATCACCTAGGTTAGTGCTTGAAATGATAGGTCTTGCCATTATGTACTTATTATGCATTAACAAACACTAACTACACTTCAGCTTATTGTATGCATTCACCACACTTATTTCATGTGCACACACACACTCCACCCCTTAGGGGTTTTCCATTCCTGATTTCTATCTTCTGTTATTAGATACTTAGTTCAGTTCATTTCGTGCTTTCATTTCCTCCTTTCTAGTTTACTAGTTTAGTATAGTTTAGTTTAATCAATCCTTTCTCTCCTTTCTTTCCCACTCGATTTCGAACAAACCAGAGTTGACACACCTCGCTGTGGATAGATCCGTATTTTCCACTGCATCAATGCGGTCGTGCACTTGCGGTTATAATTAAAACGTTCAATCAAGTTTTTGGCGCCCTTGCCGGGGAGGTGTTCTGTCCTGACATTAGTTTGGACGATTCGAGTGGTTTTAATTTTTTGTTTTTCGTTTTGTTTGTTTCAGGAGGCTTCAAGGATCAAGAGACGTCTCCAAGAGAAGACGGGAGAAAATCAGAAGCAAAGAGACCGCTAATTGGCGGCCTGTTGAGCTTCAATTTATCTCGCATTTTTTCTGGTCATTTCTACTTTACTAGGTTGTCTGGGAGTTTAATTTTTCATGTTTTGATTTATAGTTTTCTCCCATATTAACAATCAAGTCCCTTTAATCAACTTGGACCTTAAAACTCAAAGCAAAAGAATAGATTGATTGCCATCTAGGTCATGCATCATTTGTAGACCTTGCACACATTTGTCATTTCTTTGCTTTAAATTTTTGTTGTTGATTGCTGGCGTGAGGTACGTGCACCCAATTCTCTCATTCATGCATGTTTTCGATCATGCATTAGTTAGTAAGGTGCATCGGGACAAGAGTGAGTTGAGCGTTTGATTGAAGTGTTGATTGCTAGCATTAAGATTAAAACGCTACTACGGAGGGGTTGTCCCATAAAAGATAAGGTGGGGGATTTCATCACCCTTTCCTTGGCCCCAAAAATTACTCTTAATAAAAGCCTTAATTCTAAAAGCAAGTAGACATTGGCCCTAAGGATTTTGGACGCACTTGGAGAGTAATCTAGTTGAGACTGTCATGGCCTCTTCGACATTGCCTACCTTGTCGATAGTAGGAGGTACTGGATCTCTAGATCTGGTATCAGTTTCTGGGCATTCTGGTCTTCGCTGTAGGGAGGTGAGGCGTGTCGAGGCTACTACTTCGAAGTTAGGCGTCGTCTAGCCTAAGGACCCATTGCCTTACATTGTTTGAGCCGTGCTTGCTAGATTAGTCTTATACCTTCACCCACTACACACACTAGCTCTAAGTATTCTTCCCTCCTCATCTGAGTCCTCTCCTCATCTATTTTCTACGAGTAGTCTCCTCCTCTTAATACACCTTCTGTTGTGTGTTATTTTAGAGTCGAGTCGAGCATTTTATGCGAGGTTGGGCTCGTTCTGGTGAGAGCGCTCGACGTGAGAGACTGCATTTTTCTAACATGGACGGTCTTGGTGATCCGCCATCTCCGCCTCGTGCTCCTTTGGAGCGTGAGGCCGAGTCTTCTCATGCTGACGAGGGAGACCGGGTTCCCATGGATTACCTCGGTCCGCTCCCACTACCACGTAGACCTCCTTCTCTGACTCGAGAGGAAGAGGGATTCGGTCAGGATCGAGTTCTTGGTGCACCATCACCTTTAGCTCGACATGATAGACCAATGACTTTGTGGGAGCGGACCCATCTTGTTCGGGTCGTGCAGTCTTCTTGCATAGTTCTTCTTCCCCCAGCTCGCGGGAACAACTATGAGCTGAAACCTCAGTATGTGAGCATGCTTCCTACCATCACTACTGATTGTATGTTTTAATTAACCGCAAGTGCACAACCGTGTTGAAACGGTGGCAAATACGGGTCAATCCACAGGGAGGTGTGTCGATTCTGGTTTGTTCGAAGGCGAGTGGGAAAGAAAGGGGAAATGATTGATTAAACTACACTAAACTAAACTAGTAAACAACAAAGAAGGAAACGGAAGTATAAACGAACTTAAACTAAGCTAAGCAACTAATAACAGAAGATAGAACTCAGGAATGGAAAACCCCTAAGGGTGGAGTGTGTGTGTACACATGAAATAAGTGTTGTGAATGCATACAATAAGCTCAAGTACAGCTAGTGTTTGTTAATGCATAAGAAGTACCTCATGGCAAAACCTATCAATTAAAACACAAACCTAGGTGATTAATATGAGCATGACAAGTTTGTTATTAAGAACATAAACAAGCATGGAATGTACCTAACATTATGGCAGAAACCATCAAGTAAATGTTCTTATTAATTCAAGCAAGCATACTAACAATTTTCACAAACAACATTGTCTAGAATTCATACCATTACTTAACATGTATACACATCTACTCCAGCCCAAAGGGGATGGAACTACTCACGCATATTCAAACTAACATTTACACAAAGGAAACAAAACATGCTTAAACTAATTATAAGAAGACTAAAACAACAAGTTTAACTAAAACAACATAAAACTAAAGAGGCATGCAAGACATAAGAAATGTAATTAAACTAAGAAATAAAGAACATAACCAAAGGAAAGCATCTATTATTACTCACTCAATTACAAGTAGCCTCTCTCCACCATGTTTTTTGCTTCAAGGCTTGAACTCCTAGTAGAGAGGATGGTCACCAAGAGAGAGATTGGGTACAAGAGAAGAGGGAGAGTTCTATTTATTGCCATAGAAAAAGGTAATCCGGGACAATCCCCCGGTATGGGACTAAACAAATACCACCAATAGACTAAACACACTCTAATGCATGCCCCACATAAATCTTAGCGGATCCGGACCAAAAGAGACCGCCAATTAGCGGTCTACAGTGTTCGGATTGCTCTCGATTTTCGTCTGGGATTTTCTGGATGTATTTGTTGGTCTTTGATGTATCTACTTCGCTTGTTGGAGCTCCGACCTGAATAGAATTGCCAAAATACTCCCCATGATGGTGTGGAGTATTCTTGTTTGGGCATTGGTCCTTCTCTCTTGCGTTCGGGTGCTTCAATCTTGCACCTTAGTCCTCGAGTCTCTCAACTCAGTCCTTTTTCCTGCTTTTAGGTTCTTTCATGCCTCTTCTCTTCAAACCTATTTATTTCTGAAATTCAAACATAAAGCTCGTTACGTAGCATTGTTTAGGTGAAAGATAATGGATATAAGATACAAATGTAAGCATGAAATGATGTCAATCACCGGCCAATAAGGAGGATCTGTATATTTTTATACGTTAATTCGAGGAAGTATGCTCCATGTTCAAGCTTCAACAACTTGATGAGGATTCAGTACGGTTGAGGATGATTTCTTTCGCGCTGAAGGATAACAAGAAGAAATGGATGTACAGCCTCCCGACGAGCTCTATTCGGTCTTGGGATGACTTTGTGACCGTATTTCTGAAGCGATTTTTCCCTCAAAGGAAAACTTAACAGATACGGCACCAGATACATCAATTGTATCAGACTGAGACCGAATCTTTTCATGCTTTCTTTGAGAGGTTCAAGGACCTTCTCCAGCAGTGCCCTCATCATGGACTTGAGCTATGGCAGCTGTGCCAGATTGTTTATGTGGGCCTTAACTACAACACCTGCACATTGTTGGAGTCAATGTGTCAGGGTGATTTCCAAATGAAACCGAACAATGATGCATAGGATACTTTTGAGTTATTGGTTGAACGGACCTTTGAGTAGGACACTATGAGAGAGCCACCAACCACCAGGTCTTCTGGTCGGGCTGGATCATATTAAGTTGAGTCAACTATCGCGTCTGAGGAAAAATTGGCTGCTCTCATGCGTAGGATTGATGTTGGACCGAGCTCCTGTAGCTCAGGTCGCTACTCCTAGGTGTAGTAGGTGTGGACTTATGGGACATGATGACTTGGAATGCACTTACGCTCCAAGGGATACTGAGTATCCAAATACGATGGATCAAAAGAGGCCCCGTAACCACCCGTACAGTCACTCCTACAACCCGGGATGACGTAACCATCCTAACTTCTCTTGGGGGCCTAGTGGGGTTCACAGTCAGAGATCGCACGCTCAACCTCAACCTACACCTTATCAACCTCCACGTCCATCGGCGACCTACCAACCCCCACATCAAATGTCTCAACACCATAATTACCAACCTGCTCAGGCCTCATCGTCGGGTTATTCCAACCAAACTCCACTACCCTAGTGGGATGACCCCAAGGACCCTTCTAGTGATTCGACCCTTCAAGCGTTCATGTTGAGCATGCAAAGTACAGTCAAATCTTTGGAAATGCAAGTTAGCCAGTTGGCTCACCAGTTCCATGAACGTGAGAAGGGTCAGTTACCAAGTCAACCTGTGGTAAATCCCAGGGGTCAACCTGCTCATGCTAGGCAGAATGTACACAATGTTGAAGTGACCCTTCCCAACATGACAATGTTGTCCATACCTAGAGATCGGGAAGGGTTGTTGACAACAATGTGGAAATTCCTGAAGCCAACCCTGTTGGTGACTCTTCCGAGGAGGGTCGTGAGTCTTTCAAGGAACCTAATTCTGAAAGTCCTCCCCGTGATTGTTATGTCCCCAAGCCACCATTCCCTCATAGGTTGACTAAAAAACGTGATGAGCATTGAGACAAAATCGTTGAGGTACTTAGGCAAGTAAAGGTGAACATATTATTGTTGGACGTTGTTCAATAAATGCCACCATATGCCAAGTTCCTTAAGGACCTTTGTACCATTAAGAGAAGAACAAATGTTCCCAAAAAGACATTTTTGGCCGCCAATGTGAGGTCGATATTGACACAACCCATGCAAGTCAAATACAAGGACCCAGGTTGTCTAGCATGATCGGTATTGTGAAAATCCCTCAAGCTTTATTGGATTTGGGAGCATCTGTGAACCTCCTGCCCTACTCTGTCTATGTGAACCTTGGAATAGGCGATCTTAAACCAACGAGGACAACCCTCCAGTTGGCTGACAGATCCGTGAAGATTCCACGAAGGAGTGTGGAGGATGTCCTTATTAAAGTTGGTGACTTCGTATTTCCAGTTGATTTCATCATCTTGGATAGTGAACCTGTGTCCAACCCACAAGGACAAATTCCAGTGATCCTTGGGAGGCCTTTTCTTGCGACATCTAATGCTTTGATCAATTGTCGCAATGGCTTGATGAGGTTGTCTTTTGGAAACCTCACGGCGGATTTCAATATCTTTACTCTTGGTAAGCAACCCGGCCTCTTCGACGATGGTGTCAGAGTAAATTTCATTCAGGCCAAGGATGAGCCCGAGTCATTAGGCATGTTCGACTCACATCAACATATTATTGAGGTGCCTAATGACCAGGTTGCGAGTAAAGATGATCTTGAGGAATCCGCGTGTGAACCTTTGGATGAGGACGCCAATCTGGGTGCTTTCTTCTCTTACCCTGTTGCCCTTGAGCCACATGAAATTAACTCTGAATCCAACAAGGACCCACCTCTGGTAGAGCTCAAACCGCTCCCCGAAATACATCTCTTTAGAGGATAATGAGACATTGCCACTCATTATTGCTTCTGATATTGAAAAAGATCAAGAGGTTGCCCTCAAAAAAGGGCTCGCTGAAAACAAAGAGGTTATCGGGTGGTCCTTGAAGGACATCAAGGGAATCAGCCCTGGTATTGTCCAGTATTGGATTCACATGGAAGAGAATTGTAGGCCCCACCGAGACCCACAACGAAGATTGAATCCTGTACTGAAATAAGTCGTCCGAAAGGAGGTTCTTAAGTGCTTGTATCATGGTATAATCTATCCTATCTCTGATAGTTCATGGGTGAGTCCTGTCCATATGGTTCCCCAGAAGTCAGTTGTGATGGTTGTTGAGAATGATCTTATCCCGACACGCATGCAAACTGGCTGGCGAGATTGCGTTGATTATCGCAAGCTCTAAGAGGCAAAGCGGAAAGATCATTTCCAATTGCCATTCATTGATCAGATGTTGGAAAGGTTGGCCGGACATGAGTATTA
The DNA here is from genome assembly GCA_963682175.1 of Triglochin maritima. NCBI lineage: Eukaryota > Viridiplantae > Streptophyta > Magnoliopsida > Alismatales > Juncaginaceae > Triglochin > Triglochin maritima. The sequence goes on along the minus strand of OY821793.1, from coordinate 10,451,654 downwards.
TTGTTTTCTTTATGGATACTCCGGTTACAACCAAATTCCCATTGCCCCCGAGGATCAAGAGAAAACGACCTTTACTTGTGCCTTTGGCATGTTTGCCTACCGCCTACCGTTGCATGCCCTTAAGGTTATGTAATGCACCGACAACGTTTCAAAGGTGTATGATCAGCAACTTCTCTGATATGGTAGAGCGTTTCCTTGAGATTTTCATCGACGACTTTTCCATATTTGGAGCTTCCTTTGATGAGTGCCTTCGTCACTTGAGCCTTGTCCTCAAGCGATGCCGTGAGAAGAATCTCACTCTAAATTGGGAGAAATGTCACTTCATGGTGAAGCGAGGGATTGTACTTGGACATGTGGTCTCAAGTTGGGAAATTTAGGTCGATCCTGCCAAAGGGGGTCCTATTGCTATTCTCCCACCGCCACGTAATGTGAAGGATATCCGCGCCTTTTTGGGGCATGCTGGGTCCTATCGGCGGTTCATTCGGGATTTTAGCAAAATTGCTCGACCTCTCACCGCCTTGTTGGCTAAGGATGCCATTTTTGAGTTCACACCGGATTGCCACCATGCCTTTTTGACCTTGAGGAAAGAATTGACTTCAGCTCCCATAATTAAGGCACTGGTGTGGACTGAACCATTCGACTTAATGTGTAATGCATCTGACTTCGCTGTAGGAGCAGTGCTTGCACAACGATTAGACAAATTGCCTCATGTGATATACTATGTCAGTAGAACACTCAATGATGCCCAATTCCACTACATATGACCGAGAAGGAATTCTTAGCGATCATATTGGCTTTGGAGAAATTCTGGTCGTACTTGAATGGCTCCCACGTGATTATCTATTTGGATCACACAACCATCAAGCACCTCATGGCAAAGAAAGATGCAAAATCCCGACTCTTGAGATGGTCTTGTTGTTACAAGAATTTGATCTCGAGATTCGGGACAAAAAAGGGTGTCAAAATGTTGTAGCAGACCACCTGTCTCATCTAGAGACGACCAATCCACAGGTCCAAATTATTAATGACAAATTTCCTGACAAGCAGTTGTTCACGATCGAAGATAACCCTTGGTTTTCTGACATCATCAACTACCTCGTGACCGAGCAACTTCGTGTGGGTTGGTCAAAATCTGTCCTAACCAAATTTAGATCTTATATCAGATTCTTTCGCTGGGACGACCCCTACCTATTCAAATATTGCTCTCACCAAATTTTCAGACGGTGCATCCCAGATAAGGAGTTCCAAAGTGTGCTCCATTTTTGCCACTCTAAAGCATGTGGAGGACACTTTGGAGCAAAGGAAATTGCCGCCAAGGTGCTCAAATCTGCATTCTACTGGCCTTCTCTTTTCAAAGATGCTTATGACTTTTGTAAGCAATGTGATAGGTGCCAGTGCATTGCAGCATTAGTTGACGTGATATGATGCCTTTGCAAAATATCCAAGTCGTCGACATCTTCGATATGTGGGGTATCGACTTTATAGGTCCTTTCCCAAATTCGTTCGGGATTGTTTAAATTCCGGTGGCCGTTGACTATGTGTCTAAGTGGGTTGAGGCTATCCCCACAAAGACCAATGACAACAAGGTGGCCACCAAATTCTTAAAGGGAATTTTTACGTGATTTGGTACTCCTCGACCATAATCAACGAAAGGGGTACCCATTTCTGCAATCTCTCGTTTGAAGTGCTTATGAGGAAATATTCGATCACCCACAAGCTTGCGACCCCATATCATCCGCAAAATAGTAGGCAGGTCTAAGTCTCTAATCGTCAATTAAAGCAAATCCTTGAGAAGACGGTTAATTCCTCGAGGAAGGATTAGTCAACTAAGTTGAATGATGTGTTGTGGGCCTTCCGCACCACGTATACGACCAATTTGGGTGTGTCCCGATATCGGGTAGTGTACGGTAAGGCTCGACACCTACCCGTCGAGCTTAAGCATCGTGCTTTCAGGGCGATCAAGAACCTGAATATGGATCTTGATCAAGAAGGGGTGCAGCGTAAACTCGACATTGTGGAGTTGGAAGAGCTACGCAATGATGCGTATGAAAATGCCAAAATTCATTAGTCCCGAACCAAGTTGTTTCACAATCGCATGATTAGGGGAAAGGTGTTTACGACCGGACCGAAGGTGTTACTCTACAATTCCCAGCTTCATCTGTTTGTGGGAAAGCTCTGCAGTCGCTGGTTAGACCCTTTTATTGTCCAACTCGTATTTTCTCATTGAGCGGTTGACATCCTGAACCCAGGGAATGGGGACGTGTTCAAAGTTAATGGACAACGCCTTAAACCTTACTTGGACGGGGCATCACCTGAAGTCGTGGAGGTCATGTCCCTTAATGAACCTCTCTCGCACTCAACCATTCATGACCTATATGGATGTTTGAGATTTCAGGTTCGTATATATTGCTCTTTAGTTTCAAAAAAAACAAAAAAACAAAATACTCATTCAGTGAGCATTGATTGTTCTGGGCTCCAACCCTTGAGTATTTGGGCCCCATTTCTTTCACGTATTTATATCCCTTCTTTAGCATCTCACGGGTCTTGAGGAAATTCGGGTTTGTGTCCATCAACATAACCATGAACTTCATTTTGCGCCTCATGTTGGTGAGATCTTCCCTTTTCATGCGTAAATCCATGTAGTATCATGCTCACATTTGTTGAGAACATTGCATGAAGTTGGTTTGGGGGGTGTTTTACATGTGTACATAGTGAAGTAATTTCCTTTGATTTTGTTTTCTTTTGTGTGCATTGTTAGGGTCATGTTAGTGTGCTACATTTAATATCGATATATATGCTTGTCATGATCCTTGGGTGACTTGTCTTCTTTTGCTTGCCTAGTGCTTTAAAATTTTCACATTTCTTTCAAAATCTTCATGTTTTTGCCAAAGAAAATGTTTTGTGGGTTTTGCGTGTCTTTAGCATGTGCAAAACCGTTGAGAGGCAAAGTAAAAGGAAGCGCCTAAAATTGTCTTGAACTTGATGCATTAGGATATCTAGTACAGTGGCTTTAGAACTTATCTAGTTGTTTGGATGCACCCCCGTCTTCCCTCGGGGGGTGAGTAATCATAGGGTTTCAGTACTCTAACAATTAAAGAAGTCCACCCTGGACCTAGTGAGTCAATAATTCGTGTCTGTTAATATAAGGAAGTTTGTTATAGTCAAGGACCTCTTAACTCCTGTTGTGAGACATTAAGTGTAGGGATTTTGGTTCATGTGTAGATAAGAAATAAGTGAGTATGTGTTCTCTCTTCTCGCGTGGCTCCTATCACTCGGCAAATTAGGTCCGAGGGGATTTTGTGTATGGTGCTTTCGAGTCATCTGACTTGGGATGCACCGACCGAACTCCCGTTACACGGGTGGTAGGGATTACCCTATGTGGAGATGTGCGGAAAAGTGTACGTGATAGTGTAAGTCCTCATAGGCAATGATGCACGAAACCTAACCGTGGGAGAATCAAACACCAACTAGAAAAAAAAAATTAAACAAAAATGGTAATGCAAATAAGAACCTAATGGACTTTACACTTTGTATCACTTGAGCAGGTTAAGGTTGTCCATGTCTTTCACTTAAGTCCTTAATTAACTTGCACAAATGATTCATTAGGCTAGGTGTGTGGACTGGATACACATATAGAGTCAGCCCATAGCATTACCGCATCCTGTGATCGATAAAATGAGTCCATCGAGTCGAGTTTCTAGATTGAATAATGCATCATGTTCGGATTTTGTGGGTATATCCACTGAAAACCCTCAGGAGACAACACTCCTCCTCCTTGTCAATAACGAGGTTTAATGGCTTGTTCCACGTGCTAAGTGCAACCATGATTCCTACGAAAGTGAGTTAGGATTTCCCTATTTTTCCTATGCTTTTTCCTTTCTTTCATTTTCTCTTTCTTTGTTTTGCTCGGGATTAGCAAATGTTAGGTGTGAGGGTATTTGATTGACATCATATCATGCATGTAATTGTGTCTTATATGCATTATCTTTCACCTAAACAATGCTACGTAACGAGTTTAATGTCTAAGTTTCAGGAATAAGCGGGATTGAGGAGAAGAGGCAAAAAAGGACTCAAAAGCAAGGAAAAGGTCTGAGTTGCAAGTGTTGGGGACTGAGATGCAAGAGGGAAGGACCCGGATGTAAGCCCAAAGGACCAATGAGAAAATCAAGAAACTCCACACCTTCATGGGGAGTATCTTGGCAATTCGATTCGAGTCGGAGCTCCAGCAATCGATTTGGATACATCATACATGAAGAAAGCCATCCACGAAAGCCCACACAAAATCCAAACCGGATCCAAACCCAGTGGACCGCTGATTGGCGGTCTGGGTTGCTCTGGATCCGATGCGGTTTGGTCGGGTCATGTATTGTTGTGTGTTAGGTCTATTTTTGGTATTTTATTTGTCCCACACCGGGAAATTGTCCCGGATTACCTTTTTCTATGGCAATAAATAGAACTCTTCCTCCTCCTTTGTATCCCATCTCTCTATTGGTGGCCTTCCTCTCTACTGGGAGTAAAAGCCTTGGGGCAAAAACTCTGCTGGAGATGGGCTACTTGTAATTGAGTGAGTATTAATAGATGTTTTGTTAAGTTTTCTTCATATTGCCTATTTTCAATTCTTGCATACTTAGTTAACTTTTTTGTTTTAGTCTTCTTAGAATTAGTTTAAGCATGTTTTCTTTCCTTAGCATGAATGTTAGTTTAAATATTTGTGAGTAGTTCCATCCCCTTTGGGGGTGGAGTAGATGTCTATACATGTTATGTAGATGGAATGCTAAACATTGTTGTATATGATAAATGTTAGTATGCTTGTTTGAATTAATAAGAACTCTTACTTGATGGTTTATGCCATAATGTTTAGGTACATTCCATGCTTGTTTATGTTCTTAATAACAAACTAGCCATGCTCATATTAATCACCTAGGTTAGTGCTTTAAATGATGGGTCTTGCCATTAGGTACTTCTTATGCATTAACAAAACCTAACTACACTTGAGCTTATTGTATGCATTCACCACACTTATTTCATGTGTACACACACTCCACCCCTTAGGGGTGTTTCCGATTCCTTAATTTCATCATTCCTATTAGTAGTTGCTTAGCTTAGTTTAGTTCATTTTGTGCTTTTATTTCCTTCTTCGTTGCTTACTCATTTAGTGTAGTTTAATTTAATCAATCTCTTCTCTCCATTGTTTCCCACTCGCCTTCGAACTAACCAAAGTCGACACACCTCCTTGTGGATCGACCCTTATTTGACACCGCTTCAACGTGGTCGTGCACTTGCGGTTTTTTATAACTGAATCAATCATCCACTGATCTTCCCTTGTGGCCTCCTGGACTCCGCATAGATCTCCTGATAGTCCTGGTCTATGAGAGTCGCAAACTTCATAACATCCGCTAGAGTGTGAGGCATACTGTAGGTCACTGATTGACATCATTTCATGATTATATTTGTATCTTATATCCATTATCTTTCTCCTAAATAATGCTATGTAACGAGTTTTATGTTTAGTTTTCAGGAATAAATAGGTTTGATGAGATGAAGCATAAAAGGACCCAAAAGCTGGCAAAAAGGACTGAATTGTGAGATCTTGGGACTGAGATGCAAGGGAGAAGGACCTGAATGTAAGACCGAAGGACCTAAGAGCAAAACAGAATACTCCACACCATCATGGGGAGTATTTTAGCTATTCAATTCGGGTCGGAGCCCCAACAAGTCAAGTAACCGCATCAAAGACAAACAATACCAGCAAGAAAAGCCCACAACAAATTCCAACCCGATCCAAAGTTTATGAACCGCTAATTCGCAGTCCAGATCACTCTGGATCCACCCAAATTTCTCCAGCACATGTATTAGAGGATGTTTAGGCTATTTTTGGTATATGTTTAGTCCCACATGGGGGATTGTCCCCGAGTGCCTTTTTCTATGGCTATAAATAGAACTCTTCACCTTCTTATGTAATCACTCCATATTTTGAGTGGCTATTGTTCCTACTAGAAGTGAGGCCTTGAAGCACACACTAAAGTAGGAGGATGCTACTTGAAATGTGAGTCATTTGTTAATAATTTTTTTATGTTATTAGTTTCATTTTGCTTGTTTTACATTGTTTAACTTTATTTCATTAGTTTTAGTAGCTTAGTTAATATGCTTTCCTTGCTTAGTTTAATAATTAGTATAATGTGTAGTGAGTAGTTCCATCCCCTTTGGGGGGTGGAGTAGATGTTCATACATGCATTAGAGAATGGAATGAATGCTTTATTTACAACGTATTGATAAAACATGAATGTATGATTGCTTGTTGATTGGCGGTCCATCTTTGTATGATTGGCCCCAATTTTGGACAGCTTGTTTAAGACTTGATTTCTTGATGTTTGGTGAACCCGATTTTGTTGTTGATGTTTGCGCCCGGATCTAATTAACAAAATACTCTTCATGATGGTGTGGAGCTTCTTGATTTTCTCAACGGTCATTTTGGTTTTACATCCAAGACTCTTAGTCATTTTCCTTGCTTTTAAGTACTTTTTGAGTTTCATCTTCTCAAACCTAATTATTCCTGGAATATAAACATAAAACTCGTTACAAAGCATTGCTTAGGCTAAAAATAAAGGATATAAGACACAAATATATGCATGACATGATGTCAATCAAATACCCCCACACCTAACTTTTGCTAGTCCCGAGCAAATCAAAGAAAGAGAAAAATGAATGAAAGGAAAAAGCATACGAAAAAAACAAAAATCCTAACTCACTTTCGTAGGAATCACGGTTGCACTTAGCACGTGCAACAAGCCGTTAAACCTCCTTGTCGCCAAGGATGAGGAGTGTTGTCTCCTGAGGGTTTTCAGCAGATATACCCACAAAATCCGAACATTGATGCATTAATCAACCTAGAAACTCGACTCAATGGACTCATTTTTGTCGATCATTGGACACGGTAATCCTACGGGCCGACTCTATATATGTAATCAGTCCACACACCTAGCCTAATGAACCATTTGTGCAAGTTAAGTAAGGACTTAAGTGAAAACATGGACAACCTTAACCTCCTCAAGTGATACAAAATGTAAATTCGATTAAGGTTCTTATTTGCATTACCAATTTTTTTCTTTTTTTTTCTTTTTTTACTTGTTGGTGTGTAATTCTCCAGGGCCAGGTTTGTGCATCATTGCCTATGTGGACTTAGACTATCACGTACATCTTTCCACACATCTCCACATAGAGCAATCCCGACCACCCGTGTAACGTGAGTTCGGTCGGTGCATCCCAAGTCAGACGATTCGAGTGAAAGGAGCTGTGCGAGAAAAGAGAACACCTACTCACTTATTTCTTATCAACACTTGAACCAAAACCCCTACACATAATGTCTCACAACAAGATTTAAAGATTCCTTGACTACAACGAACTTCCTTATATTACCAGACACAAAATATTGACTCAATAGGTTCAGGGTAGACTTCTTTAATTGTTTGAGTACTGAAAGTCTATGACTACTCCCCCCGTGGGAAAACCAGGGTGCATCCTTACAACTCGATAAGACCTAATGTCGGTATACCAGATATCGTAATGCATCATGTTCAAGACAATTTTGGGGGATTTGTTTTTACTTTGCCTCTCAATGGTTTTGCACATGCCAAACACACGCAAAACCCACAAAACATTTTCTTTCGCAAACACATGAAGATTTTGAAAGAAATGTGAAAATTGAAAGCACAAGGCAAGCAAGAGAAGACAAGTCACCCAAGGATCATGGCAAACAGATATATCGATATTAGATGCCGCACACTAACATGATCCTAATATGCACACAAAAATAATGAAAGAACGCAAAAGAAAATGAGAAAGACTTGACTATGTACACACGTAACCCCCCCCCCCCCCCCACACCTACTTCATGCATTGTCCTCAATGAATGTGAGCATGATACTACATGGATTTATGCATGAAAAAGGAAAGATCTGACCAACATGAAGCGCAAAGGGAAGTTCATGGTTATCTTGATGGATACAAACCTGAATTCCCTCAAAACCTGTGAAATACTAATGAAGGGATACAAATACGTGAATGAATGGGGCTCAAATATACAAGGGTTGGGGCCCACAACAATCAATGCTCACTCATGAAGTCTTTTTTTTGGAATATAATTATGTACAAAAATGGTCTCCCATTTTAATTTGTCAATGGACATCATATGGGAACTTGCCATCTCTCGAGCAAGAAATCCAACAACATGGGCTCGTAACATAGGAAATATGAGGATTGTTAAGTGGTTTATGAACCAAGGATGGTGGTTCATGCATTTCCAAATTCGGGTCGGTGAAAGGAAATGGAAACAAAGATGTTTTCACTCCACAACAGTGTTGAGGGTCATCAATGTATACCCTCCAACCGATATTTGGGTGCACCTGGATTGATTGAATCAGTTATAATAACAGCAAGTGCATGACCGCGTTGATGCGGTGACAAATATGGGTCGATCCACAGGGAGGTGTGTCGACCAGGGTTAGTTCAAAGGCGAGTGGGAAAGAAAGGAGAGAAAGGAGTTATGATCGAAACTACACTAGAATGCGAAAGGAATTGAAAAATCAACAATTAAACATAACCCCATAGGGGGTGGACAAAGAATATGAATACAAAAATATGTGTATATGTGTGTTCAATTGTGCTCCTCACAACTTGTAGTACATGAAAATCATAAAACTAAATCCAACTTTGTCTCCACATGAAATAAGATAACACATTATCATTAAAACATACAAGACAATAATTGGAATGAAGCTAAATGAACTCATGTATAAAAACCAAACCCCACTATGCCTCCACATGAAATAAGATTTACACAATCATTAAAACATACAAGATATTAACCAAGGGAAAGGAAACAAGAGTACATGCAACTACAAGTCATGTTTCCTTTATCAATTCCATCCATATCCTCACCTCATCATTCCCTATAAAATAGGTCCACTAATCTACGCATATGCTAAGTTTCATTCAAAAGCATTAGCATTTCAAAGACAAAACTGAAATCCAATTAGATGGTTATGGAAATCATGTAAGGCTCAAAGGATTAAGATAACACACACCGAATACATCACCTAATCACATCACGTATTTCTCCCCCCCCCCCACAAATGGGGATGGAACTACTCACTAATCATTACACTACAAACTACATTAACAAAATGAAACATTCTAATGAAAGATAATTAAACTAAGCAAACAAGAAATATTAAAGTAGCTAAATGAAAGGAAATTAAACTAAAGAAGCATGCAAGAATTAAAACATAAGACAATATTAAAAGAAACTAAGAAAATTTATTTTGTTAACGTGACTCACATTGCAAGTGACATTCTTCTCCACCTTGAGTTTTTGCTTCAAGGCTTTTACTCCAAGTAGAGAGAATGCCACCAAACAATGGGTGAATACAAAGGATAAGGAAGAGCTCTATTTATAGTGCTAAAAAGGTAATCGGGGACAATCCCTGATATGAGACTAAACGCATACAATAAATGGACATAAAACAACATAATACACGACCGACTCAACCATGAAACGTTTGGACTAATTTGGACAGCCAATTGGCGGTCCAGATTGCTTGCATTGAGCCTGGATTTCGGTGGTTCGTTCTGGCTTGATTTCTTGATGTGTGATGAACCCGATTTGGTTGTTGATGTTTGGGACCGAATATAATTTCCAAAATACTACTCATAATTGTGTGGAGCTTCTTGATTTCCTCATTAGTCCTTTTGGCTTTACATATGGGTCCTTCTCTCTTGCACCTCAGTCTATAAGTCTTGCAACTTAGTCCTTTTTCTTGCTTTTATGTCCTTTTTTAGTCTCTTCTCCTTAAACCTGTTATTCCTGAAACTTAAACATAAAACTCGTTACGTAGCATTGTTTAGATTTAAGACAGTGGATATAAGACACCAATGAATGCATGAAATGATATCAATCAAATACCCCCACACCTAACTTTTGCTAGTCCCGAGCAAAACAAAGAAAGGGAAACATGAATGAAAGGAAAAAGCATACGAAAAACAGAAAAAGTGAGGAATCACGGTTGCACTTAGCACGTGCAACAAGCCGTTAAACCTCCATGTCGCCAATGAGGAGGAGTGTTGTCTCCTGAGGGTTTTCAACGGATATACCCACAAAATCCGAACATTGATGAATTAATCAACCTAGAAACTCGACTCAATGGACTCATTTTTGTAGATCATTGGACACAGTAATCCTACGGGCTGTCTCTATATATGTAATCATTCCACACACCTAGCCTAATAAACCATTCGGGCCAGTTAAGTAAGGACTTAAGTGAAAACATGGACAACCTTAACCTCCTCAGTGATACAAAATGTAAAGTCCATTAAGGTTCTCATTTGCATTACCATTTTTTTCTTTTTGTTTCTTTTTCTTCTTTTTTTTACTAGTTGGTGTGTAATTCTCCCAGGGCCAGGTTTCGTGCATCATTGCCTATGAGGACTTAGACTATCACGTACACCTTTCGACAAATCTTCACATAGGGCAATCCCTACCACCCGTGTAACGGGAGTTCGGTCGGTGCATCCCATGTCAGATGACTCGAAATCACCATGCACAAAATTCCCTCGGACCTAATTTCCCGAGTGAAAGGACCTTTGCGAGAAAAGAGAACACCTACTCACTTATTTCTTATCAACACGTGAACCAAAACCCCTACACTTAGTGTCTCACAACAAGATTTAAAGAGTCCTTAACTACAACAAACTTCTTTATATTGACAGACACAAAATATTGACTCAATAGGTTCAAGGTGGATTTCTTTAATTGTTTGAGAACTGAAAGCCCATGATTACTCGCCTCCCCCCCCTCGAGGGAAAACTGGGGTGCATCCTTACGACTCGATTAGACCTAAACTCGGTATACTACATATCGTAATGCATCATGTTCAAGAAAATTTTGGGAGCTTTCTTTTTACTTTGCCTATCAATGCTTTTGCACATGCCAAACACACGCAAACACACACAAAACATTTCTTTCGCAAACACATGAAGATTTTGAAAGAAATGTGAAAATTGAAAGCACAAGGCAGGCAAAAGAAGACAAGTCACCCAAGGATCATGGCAAGCAGATATATCGATATTTTATGCAGCACACTAACATGTTCCTAACAAGGCACACAAAAGTAACGAAAGAACGCAAAAGAAAATGTGAAAGAGTCAACTATTTACACACGTAAAACACCCCCCAACACCTACTTCATGCATTGTCCTCAACGAATGTGAGCATGATACTACATGGATTTATGCATGAAAAAGAAAAGTTCTCACCAACATGAAGCACAAAGGAAAGTTCATGGTTATCTTGATGGATACAATCCTGAATTCCCTTAAAACCTTTGAAATACTAAAGAAGGGATACAAATACGTGTAAGAATGAGGCTTAAATATACAAGGGTTGGGGCTCACAACAATCAATGCTCACTCATGGAGTCTTTCTCTTTTTTTTCTTTTTTTTTGGAATTTAATTATGTACAAAAAAGTTCTCCCATTTTCATTTGTCAATGGACATCAAATGGGAACCTGCCTTCTGTAGAGAAAGAAATCCAACTACATGGGCTCGCAACATAGGAAATGTGAGGATTGTTAAGTGGTTTATGAACCAAGCATGGTGGTTCATCCCTCTCAAAATTGGGGTCGGTGAAAGGAAATGGAAGCAAAGATGTTTTCACTCAACAAAGTTGAAGGTCGTCAATGTATACCTCCAACCGATATTTGGGTGTCGGGATTGATTGAATCAGTTATAATAACTGCAAGTGCACGACCGCGTTGAAGCGGTGGCAAATACGGGTCAATCCACAGGGATGTGTGTCAATTATTGTTAGTTTGAAGGCGAGTGGGAAAGAAAGTAGAAAAATGAGTTATGATCCAAACTACACTAGAATGTGAAAGGAATTGAAAAATCAACAATAAAACTAAACCCCATAGGGGGTAGTGAAAGAATATGAATACAAAAATATGTGTATGTGTTCAATTGTGCTCATCACTACTTGTAGTGCATGAAAATCATAAAACTAAATCCAACTTTGCCTCAACATGAAATAAGATAACACATTATCATTAAAACATACAAGACAATAATTGGAATGAAGCTAAATGAACTCATGTATAAAAACCAAACCTAACTATGCTCCACATGAAATAAGATTTACACAATCATTAAAACATACAAGACATTAACCAAGGTAAAGGCAATAAGAGCACATGCAACTACAAGTCATGTTTCCTTTATCCATTCCATCCATATCCACACCTCATCATTCCCCATAAAATAGGTCCACTAATCTAAGCATATGCTAAGTTTCATTCAAAAGCATTAGTATATCAAAGACAAGAGTGAAATTCCATTAGATGGTTATGGAAATCATGTAAGGTTCAAAGGATTACGATAACACATACTTAATACATCACCTAATCACCTCACATATTTCTCCACCCCCCAATGGGGATGGAACTACTCACTAATCATTACACTACAAACTACATTAACAAAATGAAACATTCTAATGAAAGGCAATTAAACTAAGCAAAAACGAAATATTAAAGAAGCTAATTGAAAGGAAATTAAACTAAAGCAGCATGCAAGAATTAAAAGATAAGACAATATTAAAAAAAACTAAGAACAATTATTTTCTTAACATTACTGACATTGCAAGTGGCATTCTTCTCCACCTTGAGTTTTTGCTTCAAGGCTTTTACTCCAAGTAGACAGAATGCCACCAACCAATGGGTGAATACAAAGGAGAATGAAGAGTTCTATTTATAGTGCTAGAAAAAGGTAATCGGGGACAATCCCCTGATATGGAACTAAACGCATACAATAAATGGGCATAAAACAACATAATACATGACCGACTCAACTATGGACATTTGGACTAATTTGAACAGCCAATTGATGCTCCAGATTGCTTGGATTTAGCCTGGTTTTCGGTGGTTCGTTTCTGGATTGATTTCCGGATGTGTGATGAACCCGATTTGGTTGATGATGTTTGTGACAAAATCTAATTGCCAAAATACTCCTCATAATGGTGTGGAGCTTCTTGATTTCCTCATTAGTCCTTTTGGCTTTACATCTGGGTCCTTTTCTTGAACCTCAGTCCATAAGTCTTGCAACTTAGTCTTTTTCTTGCTTTTATGTCCTTTTTAGTCTCTTCTTCTTAAACCTGTTATTCCTGAAACTTAAACATAAAACTCGTTTCGTAGCATTGTTTAGGTTTATGATAATGGATATAAGACACCAATGAATGCATTAAATGATGTCAATCAAATACCATCACACCTAACTTTTCCTAGTCCCGAGCAAAACAAAGAAAGGGAAAAATGAAAGAAAGGAAAAAGCATACGAAAAACAGGAAAATCCTAACTCACTTTCGTAGGAATCACGGTTGCACATAGCACGTGCAACAAGCAAATCTCCTTGTTGCCAAGGAGGAGGAGTGTTGTCTCCTGAGGGTTTTCAACGGATATACCCACAAAATCCGAACATTGATGCATTAATCAACGTAGAAACTCGACTCAATGGACTCATTTTTGTCGATCATTGGACACGGTAATCTTACAGGCCGTCTCTATATATGTAATCAGTCCACACACCTAGCCTGATGAACCATTCCTGCAATTTAAGGACTTAAGTGAAAACATGGACAACCTTAACCTCCTCAAGTGATAGAAAATGTAAAATCCATTAATGTTCTTATTTGCATTACAATTTTTTTCTTTTTCTTTTTGTTTATTTTTCTTCTTCTTTTTTTTACTAGTTGGTGTGTAATTCTCCCAGGGTCAGGTTTCGTGCATCATTGCGTATGAGGACTTAAACTATCACATACACCTTTCCGCACATCTCCACATAGGGCAATCCCTACCACCCGTGTAACGGGAGTTCAGTCGGTGCATCCCAAGTCAGATGACTCGAAAGCACCTGGCACAAAGTCCACTCATACCTAATTTCCCGAGTGATAGGAGCCGTGAGAGAAGAAAGAACACCTACTCACTTATTTCTTATCTACACATGAACCAAAACCCCTACACTTAATGTCTCACAACAAGATTTAAAGGGTCATTGACTATCACAAACTTCCATAAATAAACAGACATGAATTATTGACACACTTGGTTCGGGGTGGACTTCTTTAATTGTTTGAGTGCTGAAACCTTATGTTTACTCGCCTCCCGAGGGAAAACCAAGGTGCATCCTAACGACTACGTAAGTTCCAAAGCCACTGTACTAGATATCCTAATGCATCAAGTTCAAGACAATTTTGGGAGGTTTCTTTTTACTTTGCCTCTCAATGGTTTTGCACATGCTAAACACCCGCAAAATGCACAAAACATTTTCTTTTGCAAACACATGAAGATTTTGAAAGAAATGTGAAAATTTTAAAGCACTAGGCAAGCAAAAGAAGACAAGTCACCCAAGGATCATGGCAAGCAGATATATCGATATTAAATGCATCACACTAACATGACCCTAACAATGCACACAAAAGAAAACCAAATCAAAGGAAAAGACTCGATTATATACACACGTAAAACACCCCCCACCTACTTCATGTATTGTCCTCAATGAATGTGAGCATGATACTCCATGGATTTATCCATGAAAAAGGGAAGATCTCACCAACATGAAGTGGAAAAGTAAGTTCATGGTTATGTTGATGGACACAAACCCAAATTCCCTCAAAAACCTATCAGATGCCACTGAATGGATACAAATACGTGAAAGAAATAGGACCCAAATAAACAAGGGTTGGGGCCCACGACAATCAATGCTCGCTCATGGAGTCTTTTATTGTACTTTTTTTTTTCTTCTTCTTCTTCTCTTTTTTTCTTTTTTTGAATATAACTATGAACAAAAATAAGTTCTCATCTTCATTTGTCAAAAGACATCAAATCAGAACCTCAACAGTTGGTCAATGCACTTCGAAAGGGAACATGACACCACGCAGGGCCAGAATACTCATGTTTGGGCCCCCTCACAAAGAGCAGAAGATGAAAGGAGAGGTTCACGAATTAGACGCAAAGGCGTCTCTTTCAAAGGATCAAACTGAAAGAGCTTGAACCTCTCTAGTGTTTGGGAAATAAGGGGCAATGCAAGAAGAGTTTCTCCTGTTGCGGTACTGAAGTTATGATCGTCAATCCAAACTCTCCAACCAACAGGCTGGTGGTTCGGAACGAGGTCAAAAACCTCGTTAGGTATGTCCGACTCACCAGGCGAGCAGAAAGTGGGTCTCTTACCCAAGGTATCCTCCAAGGAACTCGTAATACCCTCATTATCAATGTAGTTGTTTGATGTTCCATCATTTTCAAGATGATGAGGAACAATAGTGAGAGGCAAACTCTCATCAGGTCGTTTGAAATTAAGGGTACTATGAAGCTCTTACTCCAGTAGGGGTGAGTCCTTAAGAGGCACAACATGAAGATCATGTGGCTCAAGGGCCACAGGACAAAAAGATAAGGCACAATCCTGTGTCGACTCGTAATGAATCCGGTCTATGTTATTCTCAATTTGGATCGAACCCCCCACCATGTGATCGTGAATTGAAACCCCAAGTCCCTCAGACTGACTAGAAGTTTGACTTTGAAAAATTGTGCTTTGAATTTGTGGACGTGGTGGTGGTTCGATATCAGAAGACAAATCCTCATGTTGACAAGAAAAGTTACCCTCCTCACATTCACGTAATTGCTGCATCATTTGACTCACTTGCAGTGCCATATTTTGTATGGACTATTGAATGGTTTCCATGAACGTAAGGAAAGTTTGTTTGAAGGAATCAAGTATGCAATCAACTATGAGGTCCATGTCAGATTTTGAGAACTTTTGGGGTTGAGTGTCGATGGGCTGAGGATGAGTCAAATGATTCGTAGTGGGGTGTTGGTAGAATTCTGGGTATTCGAGAGGAGGATACTGGGTTAAAATGATGTATAAGAATTTGAATAAGAGTTGTCTCCCCACGAATCTATCACTCTCGGGTTGTACGCGGATGCGTAATCATCATATTGAGCATTTTGGGAAAAGGTATGCTCATACTCAAGCTCTAGGGGAACATAAGGACATTCCCTGATAACATGACCACTCAACCCACAACAGTCACACGGTACGGCTACTGGAGCCACCGGTGCACTCATGTCGTATACTGCACGCATGAAAGAGGCCAAAGTTTGTTGTAATGTCTCAGTTTGTTGACCAGCATATGATCTGACATAACTAGATGGTGGTCCAGCAGTCGGTGTCTCTCTCATATTATACCAATCTGAAGATTGCTCAACCACACAATAAAGATTGTCTCAACCATACGGGGTGTTAGTCTGAGCCACCCCAGGTTGCATGGGTCTGGAATGCCAGGGAGAATTGTCTGGTTCCCAACAATGGTATGGATGGTCGCCCATGTAACCATCCATCTCAACAAAAAACTCTCGAGTCGACCACTCTCACCACCACGAGGCCAAGCTCGCAAAAAGTGCTCGACTCGATCCTAAAATGCTAACAGAGAGTGTAAAGGGGAGGAGACTAGAACGCAGAAGTAGGTGAGAAGAAGATGACATAGTGGAGAAGGGGAAATCCCTAAAGCTAGCGTGGGTAGTGGGACAAGGTGGAAGCCCAATCTAGCAAGCACGACTCAAACAATTATGGTTATGAGTCCTTAGGCTAGACGACACCTAACTTCGAGATCCCTAGTCTCGACATGCCTCACATCCCTACAAGGAAGACCACAATGCCCATCACGTAATACCAGATCCGAAGATCCAGTACCTCTTACTATCGACAAGGTAGGCAACGCCGATCAGGCCATGACGGTCTCAACTAGATCACTCTCCTAATTCGTCTGAAATCCTTAGGGCCAATGTCTACTTGCTTTTAGATTAAGGCTTTTATTAAGAGTGATTTATGGGGCAAAGGAAAGGGTGATGAAATCCCCCACCTTATCTTGTGTGGGACAACTCCTCCTTAGTAGCGTTTTGATCCTTAATCTAGCAATCAACTCTCTAATCAAACGCTCAACTCACTCTTGTCCTGATGCACTTTACTAACTAATAAATGATCTAAACATGCATGAATGAGGGAATTGGGTGCACGTACCTCACGCCAGCAATCAACAACAAAAATGTAAAACAAAGAAAAGACAAATGCGTGCAACGTCTACAAATGATGCATGACCTAGATGACAATCGATCTACTCTTTTTCTTTGAGTTTTAAGGTCCAAGTTGATTAAAGGGGATTGATTTTTAATCTAGGAGCAAATTAAAAGTCACAACAGGGAAGATTGCGCTCCCAGACAGCTACACTGAAACACATAACAACCAGAACAAAAATGGGAGGAAATGAAGCTCACCAGGCCGCCAATTGACAGTCCCAAACTGTTGATGGGCGGTCACTGTTGTGTTCGTCGTTCTCCAATTCCTCTGGTTGCCTCCCCTTGACCCTGAGGATCCCTAAAACAAACCAAAACTAAAAAAATGAATTAAAACCACTCGAATCGTCCAAACCAAAGTCTGGACACAACACCTCCCTGGCAACGGCGCCAAAAACATGATTGAATCAATTATAATAACCGCAAGTGCACAGGCACGTTAAAGTAGTGGCAAATATAGGTCGATCCAAAGGGAGGTGTGTCGACTATGGTTAGTCCGAAGGCGAGTGGGAAAGAAAGGAGAGAAAGGAATTATGATCGAAACTACACTAGAATGCGAAAGGAATTTAAAATTCAACAATAAAACTAAACCCCATAGGGGGTATAGAAAGAATATGAATACCAAAATATGTTTACGTGTGTGTGTTCAATTGTGCTCAACACAACTTGTAGTGCATGAAAATCATAAAAGTAAATCCAACTTTGCCTCCACATGAAATAAGATAACACATTATCACTAAAACAGACAAGATAATAATTGGAATGAAGCTAAATGAAGTCATGTATAAATACCAAACCCCACTACGCCTCCACATGAAATAAGCTTACACAATAATTGAAACATACAAGACATTAACCAAGGTAAACGCAACAAGAGTACATGCAACTACAAGTCATGTTTCCTTTATCAATTCCATCCATATCCTCACCTCATCATTCCCCATAAAATAGGTCCACTAATGTAAGCATATGCTAAGCTTCATTCAAAAGCATTAGCATATCAAAGACAAGCATGAAATCCCATTAGGTGGTTATGGAAATCATGTAAGGTTCAAAGGATTAAGATGACACACACCTAATACATCACCTAATCACATCACATATTTCTCCACCCTCCAAATGGGGATGGAACTACTCACTAATCATTACACTACAAACTACATTAACAAAATGAAACATTCTAATGAAAGATAATTAAACTAAGCAAACAAGAAATATTAAAGTAGCTAAATGAAAGGAAATTAAACTAAAGAAGCATGCAAGAATTAAAAGATAAGACAATATTAAAAGAAATAAGAAAAAAAATATTTTATTAACATGACTCACATTGCAAGTGACTTACTTCTCCACCTTGAGTTTTTGCTTCAAGGCTTTTACTCCAAGTAGAGAGAATGCCACCAAACAATGGGTGAATACAAAGGAGAAGGAAGAGTTCTATTTATAGTGCTAGAAAAATGTAAGCGGGGACAATCCCCCGATATGGGACTAAACACATACTATAAATGGACATAAAACAACATAATACACGAACCGACTGAACCATGGAACATTTGGACCAATTTGGACCATCAATTGGTGGTCTTGGACAGCCAATTGGTGGTCCATATTTCTTGGATTGAGCCTGGATTTTGGTGGTTCGTTTCTGGCTTGATTTCTTGATGTTTGATGAACCCGATTTTGTTGATGATGTTTGGGCCCGAATGTAATTGCCAAAATACTCCTCATAATGGTGTGGAGCTTCTTTATTTCCCCACTTGTCCTTTTCGCTTTACATCCGGGTCCTTCTCTCTTGCACCTCAATCCATAAGTCTTGCAACTTAGTCTTTTTTCTTTCTTTTATGTTCTTTTTTAGTCTCTTCATCTTAAACCTGTTATTCCTGAAACTTAAACATAAAACTCGTTACGTAGTATTGTTTATGTTTAAGATAATGGATATAAGATACCGATGAATCCATGAAATGAGGTGAATCAGGGATCATTTCATCCACACAAGGGGACATCGTGGACTTATTACCCAGATTGTGACGTCCAGAAACAGAATTGCTTGACCACTTGACACCCTTATAAGCATTGTGGTCGTTTGATGCCTATTATGAACGAGAACTAAAGGAGGCATGAATGAGAGGTAAATCTCTGTCAGGTTGTTTCAAATGAAGGGTATCAGGTAGTTGATTTTTAACCCACATAGGGTCCTCAACAGATATAGAGTGAACAACAGGTGGTCCAGAGGCCACAAAAAGGGTATCTTGTGGCTCAAGAGCCACATGATCACAAGATAAGGCACCTTCCTCTGCCAGCCCAGGAGAAACATATTCACCACCATCAAGATCTCCATGGAACAATTCTCTGAAGTACTTGAAGGTGCCTTTGACTTCAATCTCATCCGTGCCTTGGATAAGGTTGACCCTAACAGGGTCATTGAAGGTACGTAGCTTCTTGCCGATGGTGAAGATGTTGAAATCAGTGCATTGACTACCATAAGTCAAGCACATCAGACCATTGTGACAATTGATGAAGGCATTGGAAGTCTCTAGAAATGGTCACCCCAAAATAACAGGAATTTGTGCAAGTGGGTTTTTGATCAGCACATCTTCCAAAACAAAGAAATCGATTGGATAAATGAAGTCTCCAACTTTGATCAGCACATCTTCCACCACACCCCTCGGTTTCTTCATACACCTATCAGCCAATTGAAAAGTGGTTTTTGTTGCTTTGAGGTCTCCAAGACCGACGCGGGCGTAGACCGAATACGGCTGAAGATTAATAGATGCACCAAGGTCCAATAAAGCTCGATGTATGGACACATCACCAATCACAGAAGAAATATTAGGGCAACCAGCGTCCTTTTATTTGACTTATGTGGGTTATGCCAACAATGAATTCACATTAGCAGCAAGGAAAGCTTTCTTGGGAACATTGGTTTTCCTCTTCTTGGTGCATAAATCCTTGAGAACCTTGGCATAACGTGTCATTTGCTGAATCACCTCCAATAGAGGAATGTTCACCTTAACTTGCCGAAAGATCTCAAGCATTTTGTCATGCTGATCAGGAGTTTTCTTCTTAAGGCGCTTAGGGAATGGTGCCTTAGGGGCATAAGGGTCTTTCGAAGGGACCTCAGAATTTTGGTCCATAGAAACATGAGTGGGGACCTCAGAATCTGATTCCTTCGACACAAGATGAGGCAAGGGGACCTTAGAGTTCGGCCTCCTCGTAGATGTAGGTATCACCGTAGGTTTGGTGACACCGAGAGATGGTGATTGCAAGGAAGGCAACCCAATTTGGTTGCCCACCTCCTTACCGGACCTCAAAGTATGAATCACATTAAGACAAAGGATCAGTTCAGAGGTAGCATGAGGTACTAGTGACCTTCCTTGAGAATGGGTACCCTGGGGATTCACCTCGGGTTGACTTGGGAATTGATCATTCTCACGTTCATGGAGCTGATGAGCCAACTGGCTAACTTGCGCTTCCAATGCTTTGATCGTTGAGTTATTGGCCGTAGACATGGTTTACGTGCTCTGCATGAGCACGTGAAGGATTTGTTCAAGAGTTGAGTCCCTAGGGTCAACCTGCTGAGGTAGAGGCTGACTAGAATAACCCCCTAGTGAAGCTTGAGTAGGTTCGTGAGTATGGGGCTGAGACTTTTGATGTGGGGGTTGGTAGGTCGCCGATCAGCGAGGAGGGTGATGAGGTGTACATTCAGGTTGAGCGTGCGAGTTCTGATCGTTGTCCCCACTAGCCCCCAAGAGAAGTTAGGGTGGTTTCACCATCCCAGGTTGTAGAAGTGAATGTACGGGTCATGACAGGGCCTTTGTTGATACATCACATTTGCATGCTCAGTGTCACTTGGAGCGTAAGCACATTCCAAGTGATTATGTCCCGTAAGTCCACACCTACTACACGTGGGAGTAGCGACCTGAGCTACCTGAGCTCGGTCCAACTCTAAACTCTCAATCCTTCGCATGAGAGCACCCATTTCTCCTCAGACTTGATATGATCCAGCTCGAGCAGAAGACCTGGCGGCTAGTGGCTCTCTAATGGTGTCTCACTCAAAGCTACGTTCAGGCATTACTTCAAAGGTGTCCCATGCCTCATCGATGAGTTTCATTTGGAAATTACCCTGACACATTGACGCCAACAATGTGCAGGTGTTGTAGTTGAGGCCCACATAAACAATTTGGCACAGCTGCCATAGCTCAATTCCATGATGAGGGCACTGTTGGAGAATGTCCTTGAACCTCTCAAAGAAAGCATGAAAATATTCGGTCTCAGTCTGATACAATTGATGTATCTGGTGCCGTATCTGTTGAGTTTTCCTTTGAGGGAATAATCTCTTCAGAACAATAGTCATGAAGTCATCCCAGGACCGAATAGAGCTCGTCGGGAGGTGGAACATCCATTTCTTGGCGTTATCGTTAAATTAGAAAGAAATCATCCTCAACCGAACTGAATCCTCGTCAAGCTGTTGAAGTTGAACATGAAGCATACCTCCTCGAAATCACGTATAAAATATACAGATCCTCCTTATTAGCAGTGAAGGTAGGAAGCATGCTCACATATTGTGGTTTCAGCATACAAAAAGGTTGCGCTGCCTGAACAGGATGGGTCCGCTCCCACAACGTAATCGATCTATCCCGTCGAGATAAAGGTGGTGGTGCACCAAGAAATCGATCCTGACCGAATTCCTCTTCCTCCCGAGTCGGAGGAGGACGACAAGGAGGTCTACGTGGTGGGAGTGGACCGAGGTAATACATGTATGGACCCCGGTCTCCCCCATCTCCACGAGACAACTCGGGTCACTCTCCAAAGGAGCTCGAGGTGGAGATGGGTGATCACCTAGACCATCCATCTCAGAAAAATGCACTCTCTCAAGTCGGGCTATCTCACCAGAACGAGTCCAACCTCGCATAAAACGTTGTACTCGACTCTAAAACAACACACAACAGAAGGTGTAATCAGAGGAGGAGACTATAACTAAGAATATGTAGGTGGAGAAGACTCAGAGGAGAAGGGAAGAATCCCTAAATCTAGCGTGGGTAATTGGATCAGGTAGAAGCCTATCTAGCAAGCACGGCTCATACAACTTAAGTCTATAGGTCCTTAGGCTAGACGACGCCTAACTTCAAGATCCCTAGTCTCGACACGCCTCACCTCCTACAATGAAGACCACAATGCCCAGAACGTGATACCATATTCGGAGATCTAGTACCTCCTACTACCGACAAGGAAGGCGACGCCGATCAGGTCATGACGCTCTCAACTGAATCACTCTCCTAATGCGTCCGAGTCCTATTGGCCAATGTCTACTTGATTTAAGATTAAGGCTTTACTTGAGTGTGTTTTTTAGGGCTAAGGTAGGGGTGATGAAATCCCCCACCTTATCTTTGAAGACTATAGGTGATGCCCCTTAAAGATGTTTTGAAATCTTAGACTAGAAAGCAACTCACCAAACAAGCACTCACCTCACTCTTGTTACAATGAACCTTACTAACTAATGCATGATCTAAACATGCATTAATGAGAGAATGGGTGCACATACCTCACGCCAGTAATCGACAACAGGAATTTAGAGCAATTAAAAGACAATGTGCATGCGAGGTCTAGAAGTGATGCATGACCTAGATGGCAATTAGTCTAAGCTTTTGCTTTGAGTTTTATGATCCAAGTTGTTATAAAAAGAGGAATTCATTGATCTGGGAGCAAACTACAGGTCACAACATGAACAATTGTGCTCCCATACCACTATAATGAACAAACAAACAACCAACCAGAACAAATATTACAGCTACGAGCCTCACCAGGCTGCTAGTTGGTGGTCCCAGACCGCTGAGTGGCGGTCACTTTGGTGTCCTTCCTCCTCCAATTTCTCCAGTTGCCTCCCCTGGATGCTTGGATATCCCTGAAACAAAGAAAAACTTAAAACCAAAAAAATAAACCCACTCAAATCGTCCAAAACAAAGTATGGACAAAGCTCCTCGTCGACAACGGTGCCAAAAACTTGATTGAATAAGTTATAATAACCGCAAGTGCACGACCGCGTTGAAGCTGTGGCAAATATAGGTCGATCCACAGGAAGGTGTGTCAACTTTGGTTAGTTCGAAGGTGAGTGGGAAACAAGGTGGAGAAAATGTGATTACACTACACTAAACTAAGAATGACAAACAACAAAACTAAATCCATGGACTGGAGGTGTGTAGGTATGTGTGTGTGTGAGTGAGTCTTCTTTTAAACTAGAAACAAGTGTAGTTTGTGTGGCATACAAGTAGAAGCTAGGGTAGAATCTAAGTGTAGGATACACAACACTACATGGCAAACCATGAACATGTTTATCTCACATAAATTTGATGCTGATTTTAGATTCTCAAGCATGAAATAAGTACCTAGTGTGCCATTAAAGCATCAATCAATCCTACATACAACCTAAATCATTCATGTGAATGTGCACAAAACATGGATCCATACATAACAAGCCATTCCCATCAAATAATAACAAGCAACAAGATAAACTCTAAAGCTAGCATGAGATAAGTACCTAGTGTGGACATTATCCCATCTAATACAAGTTTAAACATGCTACAAGTATAGATCTATATTAAACATATGAAATGACACAAATAAAAGAACCCAAAAACATCACATATTCTACATTACCTCCACCCCAAATGGGGATGGAACTACCCACTACTCATTAAGAAAGAAAGACAAAATGAAATTAAACTAAGCATGCAAAAAGAGACAATATAAAACAAACTAAGAAAAAATATTTTATTGACAAGACTCACATTACAAGTACCATTCTTCTCCACCTTGCGTTTTTCCTCCATGGATTATTCTAAGTAGAGAGAATGCCACCAAGAAATGGGTGAATACAAAAGGAGAGAAAGAGTTCTATTTATAGTCATAGAAAAAGACAATCTAGGACAATCCCCTGATATGGGACTAAAATGCATACCACAAACAGACATAAGACAATATAACAAACACCCACGCCAAAGGAGGTTGTCATTCGTCCATATTGGACCATTAATTGGCGGTCTATGGATGTTGATTGGCGGTCCATCTTGGTCTGATTGGCCCCAATTTTGGACAGCTTCTTTAAGACTTGATTTCTTGATGTTTGGTGAACCCGATTTGGTTGTTGATTTTTGCGCCCGGATCTAATTAAGAAAATACTCTTCATGATGGTGTGGAGCTTCTTGATTTTCTCATCGGTCATTTTGGTTTTACATCCAGGTCTCTTAGTCCTTTTCCTTGCTTTTAAGTACTTTTTGAGTTTCTTCTTCTCAAACCTATTTATTCCGTAAATATAAACATAAAACTCATTACGTCGCATTGCTTAGGCTAAAGATAAATGATATAAGACACAAATATATGCATGATATGATGTGAATCAGTAATCTTCATGATTTGTTGTTGTCAATATATCATAGGAGTATGTATTATTAGTTGTTGGACTGTACGTAATCTTCATGATTAAATTGCTGTCGATATGTCTTATATATTCATGTATTGTTGCTGAATTTATGTGATCTTGGTGATTAAATTGTTGTTGATATGTCATATATATTCTTGTATTATGAGTTGTATAATTTATGTAATCTTCGTGATTAAATTGCTGTCGATATGTGATATATATTCTTGTATGATTAGCTGCTGAATCTATGTTACCTTCATGATTAAATTGTTGTCGACATGTCATATATTCATGTAATATTAGTTGCTAAAATTATGTGATCATCATTAAATTGTTGTCGATATGTCATATACATTGATGTATTATTAGTTGCTGAATTTATGTGATATTCATGATTAATTTGCTATCAATACGTCATAGATTCATGTATTATAAGTTGCTGAATTTATGTGATCTTTATGATTAATTTGTTGTTAATATATCATATATTCATGTATTATTAGTTTCTCGATTTATGTGACCTTCATTATTGATTTGCTGTCAATATGTCACATATTCACGTATTATTAGCTGTTGAATTCATGTGAATAATTCATGCTTAGTTCTCTGATTCTATGGCTGCTATGACATTTATATTTCATACTCACATAACTATTGTTGTTGTTGTCTTGTATCCATTATCTTTCACCCAAACAATGCTATGTAAAGAGTTGAATGTTTAGTTTTCAGGAATAAGTAGGTTTGAGACGGGTAGACTCTAAAAGGACCTAAAAGAAGGAAAAAATATTGAGTTGAGAGACTCGAGGACTAAGATGCAAGATCGAAGGACCTGAATGTAAGATCGAAGGACCAATGAGCAAACAGGAATACTCCACACCATCATTGTGAGTATTTTGGCAATTCTATTTGGGTCGGAGCTCCAACAAGCAAAGTAGATGCATCAAAGACCAACAAAAACATCCAGAAAGGCCGACACGAAACAATGGCCGGATCCAAACCATATAGACTACCAATTGGCGGTCCAAGACCGCTAATTGGAGGTTTGTTTTGATCTGAATCCGCTAAGATTTCGTATTAGTGTGTATTTAGTATATTTCTGATATTTGTTTAGTCCCATACCGGGGGATTGTCCAGGATTACTTTTTTCTATGGTTATAAATAAAACTCTCCCTCGTCTCTTGTATCTCATCCCTCTCTTGGTGGACATCCTCTCTACTAGGAGTTAAAGCCTTGTAGCAAAAACCCTGGTGGAGAGAGGCTACTTGTAATTGAGTGAGTAATAATAGATGTTTTCCTTTGGTTATGTTGTTTCTTTCTTAGTTTAATTTCCTTTCTTATGTCTTGCATGCTTCTTTAGTTTTATGTTCTTTTAGTTAAACTTGTTGTTGTAGTCTTCTTATAATTAGTTTAAGCATGTTTTCTTTCCTTAGTATAAATGTTAGTTTAAATATGTGTGAGTAGTTCCATCCCCTTTGGTGGTGGAGTAGATGTGTATACATGTTATGTAGATGGTATGAATGCTACACATTGTTGTTTTTGAGAGATGTTAGTATGTTTGTTTGAATTAATAAGAACTTTTACTTGATGGTTTCTGCCATAATGTTTAGGTACATTCCATGCTTGTTTATGTTTTAATAACAAACTTGTCATGCTCATATTAATCACCTAGGTTAGTGCTTGAAATGATAGGTCTTGTCATTATGTACTTATTATGCATTAACAAACACTAACTACACTTGAGCTTATTGTATGCATTCACCACACTTATTTCATGTGCACACACACACTCCACCCCTTAGGGGTTTTCCATTACTGATTTCTATCTTCTGTTATTAGATACTTAGTTCAGTTCATTTCGTGCTTTCATTTCCTCCTTTCTAGTTTACTAGTTTAGTATAGTTTAGTTTAATCAATCCTTTCTCTCCTTTCTTTCCCACTCGCTTTCGAACAAACCAGAGTTGACACACCTCGCTGTGGATAGATCCGTATTTTCCACAACATCAATGCGGTCGTGCACTTGCGGTTATAATTAAAACGTTCAATCACGTTTTTGGCGCCCTTGCCGGGGAGGTGTTCTGTCTTGACATTAGTTTGGACGATTCGAGTGGTTTTAATTTTTTGTTTTTTGTTTTGTTTATTTCAGGAGGCTTCAAGGATCAAGAGACGTCTCCAAGAGAAGACGGGAGAAAATCAGAAGCAAAGAGACCGCTAATTGGCGGCCTGTTGAGCTCCAATTTATCTCGCATTTTTTCTGGTCATTTCTACTTTACTAGGTTGTCTGGGAGTTTAATTTTTCATGTTTTGATTTATAGTTTTCTCCACAGATTAACAATCAAGTCCCTTTAATCAACTTGGACCTTAAAACTCAAAGCAAAAGAATAGATTGATTGCCGTCTAGGTCAGGCATCATTTGTAGACCTTGCACACATTTGTCAGTTCTTTGCTTTAAATTTTTGTTGTTGATTACTGGCGTGAGGTACGTGCACCCAATTCTCTCATTCATGCATGTTTTCGATCATGCATTAGTTAGTAAGGTGCATCGGGACAAGAGTGAGTTGAGCGTTTGATTGGAGTGTTGATTTCTAGACTTAAGATTAAAACGCTACTACGGAGGGGTTGTCCCATAAAAGATAAGGTGGGGGATTTCATCACCCTTTCCTTGGCCCCAAAAATTACTCTTAATAAAAGCCTTAATTCTAAAAGCAAGTAGAGATTGGCCTTAAGGATTTTGGACGCACTTGGAGAGTAATCTAGTTGAGACCGTCATGGCCTCATCGGCATTGCCTACCTTGTCGATAGTAGGAGGTACTGGATCTCCATATCTGGTATCACTTGATGGGCATTGTGGTCTTTGTTGTAGGGAGGTGAGGCGTGTCGAGGCTACTACTTCGAAGTTAGGCATCGTCTAGCCTAAGGACCCATTGCCTTACATTGTTTGAGGAGTGCTTGCTAGATTAGGCTTATACCTTCACCCACTACCCACGCTAGCTCTAAGTATTCTTCCCTCCTCATCTGAGTCCTCTCCTCATCTATTTTCTACGACTAGTCTCCTCCTCTTAATACACCTTCTGTTGTGTGTTATTTTAGAGTCGAGTCGAGCATTTTATGCGAGGTTGGGCTCGTTCTGGTGAGAGCGCTCGACGTGAAAGACTGCATTTTTCTAACATGGACGGTCTTGGTGATCCGCCATCTCCGCCTCGTGCTCCTTTGGAGTGGGAGGCCGAGTCTTCTCATGGTGACGAGGGAGACCGGGTTCCCATGGATTACCTCGGTCCGCTCCCACTACCACGTAGACCTCCTTCTCTGACTCGAGAGGAAGAGGGATTCGGTCAGGATCGAGTTCTTGGTGCACCATCACCTTTAGCTCGACATGATAGACCAATGACTTTGTGGGAGCGGACCCATCTTGTTCGGGCCGTGCAGTCTTCTTGCATAGTTCTTCTTCCCCCAGCTCGCGGGAACAACTATGAGCTGAAACCTCAGTATGTGAGCATGCTTCCTACCATCACTACTGATTGTATGTTTTAATTAACCGCAAGTGCACAACCGCGTTGAAACGGTGGCAAATACGGGTCAATCCACAGGGAGGTGTGTCGATTCTGGTTTGTTCGAAGGCGAGTGGGAAAGAAAGGGGAAATGATTGATTAAACTACACTAAACTAAACTAGTAAACAACAAAGAAGGAAACGGAAGTATAAACGAACTTAAACTAAGCTAAGCAACTAATAACAGAAGATAGAACTCAGGAATGGAAAACCCCTAAGGGTGGAGTGTGTGTGTACACATGAAATAAGTGTTGTGAATGCATACAATAAGCTCAAGTACAGCTAGTGTTTGTTAATGCATAAGAAGTACCTCATGGCAAAACCTATCAATTAAAACACAAACCTAGGTGATTAATATGAGCATGACAAGTTTGTTATTAAGAACATAAACAAGCATGGAATGTACCTAACATTATGGCAGAAACCATCAAGTAAATGTTCTTATTAATTCAAGCAAGCATACTAACATTTCTCACAAACAACATTGTCTAGAATTCATACCATTACTTAACATGTATACACATCTACTCCAGCCCAAAGGGGATGGAACTACTCACACATATTCAAACTAACATTTATACTAAGGAAACAAAACATGCTTAAACTAATTATAAGAAGACTAAAACAACAAGTTTAACTAAAACAACATAAAACTAAAGAGGCATGCAAGACATAAGAAATGTAATTAAACTAAGAAAGAAAGAACATAACCAAAGGAAAACATCTATTATTACTCACTCAATTACAAGTAGCCTCTCTCCACCATGTTTTTTGCTTCAAGGCTTGAACTCCTAGTAGAGAGGATGGCCACCAAGAGAGAGATTGGGTACAAGAGAGGAGGGAGAGTTCTATTTATTGCCATAGAAAAAGGTAATCCGGGACAATCCCCCGGTATGGGACTAAACAAATACCACCAATAGACTAAACACACTCTAATGCATGCCCCACATAAATCTTAGCGGATCTGGACCAAAAGAGACCACCAATTAGCGGTCTACAGTGTTCGGATTGCTCTCGATTTTCGTCTGGGATTTTCTGGATGTATTTGTTGGTCTTTGATGTATCTACTTTGCTTGTTGGAGCTCCGACCTGAATAGAATTGCCAAAATACTCCCCATGATGGTGTGGAGTATTCTTGTTTGGGCATTGGTCCTTCTATCTTGCGTTCGGGTCCTTCAATCTTGCATCTTAGTCCTCGAGTCTCTCAACTCAGTCCTTTTTCCTGCTTTTAGGTTCTTTCATGCCTCTTCTCTTCAAACCTATTTATTTCTGAAATTCAAACATAAAGCTCGTTACGTAGCATTGTTTAGGTGAAAGATAATGGATATAAGATACAAATGTAAGCATGAAATGATGTCAATCACCGGCCAATAAGGAGGATCTGTATATTTTTATACGTTAATTCGAGGAAGTATGCTTCAACAACTTGATGAGGATTCAGTCCGGTTGAGGATGATTTCTTTCGCGCTGAAGGATAACATGAAGAAATGGATGTACAGCCTCCCGACGAGCTCTATTCGGTCTTGGGATGACTTTGTGACCGTATTTCTGAAGCGATTTTTCCCTCAAAGGAAAACTCAACAGATACGGCACCAGATACATCAATTGTATCAGACTGAGACCGAATCTTTTCATGCTTTCTTTGAGAGGTTCAAGGACCTTCTCCAGCAGTGCCCTCATCATGGACTTGAGCTATGGCAGCTGTGCCAGATTGTTTATGTGGGCCTTAACTACAACACCTGCACATTGTTGGAGTCAATGTGTCAGGGTGATTTCCAAATGAAACCGATCAATGAGGCATAGGACACTTTTGAGTTATTGGTTGAACGGACCTTTGAGTAGGACACCATGAGAGAGCCACCAGCCACCAGGTCTTCTGGTCGGGCTGGATCATATTAAGTTGAGTCAACTATCGCGTCTGAGGCAAAATTGGCTGCTCTCATGCGTAGGATTGAGAGTTTAGAGTTGGACCGAGCTCCTGTAGCTCAGGTCGCTACTCCTAGGTGTAGTAGGTGTGGACTTATGGGACATGATGACTTGGAATGCACTTAAACTCCAAGCGATACTGAGTATCCAAATACGATGGATCAAAAGAGGCCCCGTAACCACCCGTACAATCACTCCTACAACCCGAGATGGCGTAACCATCCTAACTTCTCTTGGGGGCCTAGTGGGGTTCACAGTCAGAGATCGCACGCTCAACCTCAACCTACACCTTATCAACCTCCACGTCCATCGGCGACCTACCAACCCCCACATCAAATGTCTCAACACCATAATTACCAACCTGCTCAGGCCTCATCGTCGGGTTATTCCAACCAAACTCCACTACCCTAGTGGGATGACCCCAAGGACCCTTCTAGTGATTCGACCGTTCAAGCGTTAATGTAGAGCATGCAAAGTACAGTCAAATCTTTGGAAATGCAAGTTAGCCAGTTGGCTCACCAGTTCCATGAACGTGAGAAGGGTCAGTTACCAAGTCAACCTGTATAAATCCCAGGGGTCAACCTGCTCATGCTAGGCAGAATGTACACAATGTTGAAGTGACCCTTCCCAACATGACAATGTTGTCCATACCTAGAGATCGGGAAGGGTTGTTGACAACAATGTGGAAATTCTTGAAGCCAACCCTGTTGGTGACTCTTCTGAGGAGGGTCGTGAGTCTGTCAAGGAACCTAATTCTGAAAGTCCTCCTCGTGATTGTTATGTCCCCAAGCCACCATTCCCTCATAGGTTGACTAAAAAACGTGATGAGCATTGAGACAAAATTGTTGAGGTACTTAGGCAAGTAAAGGTGAACATATTGTTGTTGGACGTTGTTCAATAAATGCCACCATATGCCAAGTTCCTTAAGGACCTTTGTACCATTAAGAGAAGAACAAATGTTCCCAAAAAGACATTTTTGGCCGCCAATGTGAGGTCGATATTGACACAACCCATGCAAGTCAAATACAAGGACCCAGGTTGTCCAACTGTCTCTTGCATGATCGGTATTGTGAAAATCCCTCAAGCTTTATTGGATTTGGGAGCATCTGTGAACCTCCTGCCCTACTCTGTCTATGTGAACCTTGGAATAGGCGATCTTAAACCAACAAGGACAACCCTCCAGTTGGCTGACAGATCCGTGAAGATTCCACGAAGGAGTGTGGAGGATGTCCTTATTAAAGTTGGTGACTTCGTATTTCCAGTTGATTTCATCATCTTGGATAGTGAACCTGTGTCCAACCCACAAGGACAAATTCCAGTGATCCTTGGGAGGCCTTTTCTTGCGACATCTAATGCTTTGATCAATTGTCGCAATGGCTTGATGAGGTTGTCTTTTGGAAACCTCACGGCGGATTTCAACATCTTTACTCTTGGTAAGCAACCCGGCCTCTTCGACGATGGTGTCAGAGTAAATTTCATTCAGGCCAAGGATGAGCCCGAGTCATTAGGCATGTTCGACTCACATCAACATATTATTGAGGTGCCTAATGACCAGGTTGCGAGTAAAGATGATCTTGAGGAATCCGCGTGTGAACCTTTGGATGAGGACGCCAATCTGGGTGCTTTCTTCTCTTACCCTGTTGCCCTTGAGCCACATGAAATTAACTCTGAATCCAACAAGGACCCACCTCCGGTAGAGCTCAAACCGCTCCCCGAAATACATCTCTTTAGGGGATAATGAGACATTGCCACTCATTATTGCTTCTGATATTGCAAAAGATCAAGATGTTGCCCTCAAAAAAGGGCTCGCTGAAAACAAAGAGGCTATCGGGTGGTCCTTGAAGGACATCAAGGGAATCAGCCCTGGTATTGTCCAGCATTGGATTCACATGGAAGAGAATTCTAGGCCCCACCGAGACCCATAACGAAGATTGAATCCTATACTGAAATAAGTCGTCCGAAAGGAGGTTCTTAAGTGCTTGTATCATGGTATAATCTTTCCTATCTCTGATAGTTCATGGGTGAGTCCTGTCCATATGGTTCCCCAGAAGTCAGTTGTGATGGTTGTTGAGAATGATCTTATCCCGACACGCATGCAAACTGGCTGGCGAGATTGCGTTGATTATCGCAAGCTCAAAGCGGCAAAGCGGAAAGATCATTTCCAATTGCCATTCATTGATCAGATGTTGGAAAGGTTGGCCGGACATGAGTATTATTGTTTTCTTTATGGATACTCCGGTTACAACCAAATTCCCATTGCCCCCGAGGATCAAGAGAAAACGACCTTTACTTGTGCCTTTGGCATGTTTGCCTACCGCCTACCGTCACATGCCCTTAAGGTTATGTAATGCACCGACAACGTTTCAAAGGTGTATGATCAGCAACTTCTCTGATATGGTAGAGCGTTTCCTTGAGATTTTCATCGACGACTTTTCCATATTTGGAGCTTCCTTTGATGAGTGCCTTCGTCACTTGAGCCTTGTCCTCAAGCGATGCCGTGAGAAGAATCTCACTCTAAATTGGGAGAAATGTCACTTCATGGTGAAGCGAGGGATTGTACTTGGACATGTGGTCTCAAGTTGGGAAATTGAGGTCGATCCTGCCAAAGGGGGTCCTATTGCTATTCTCCCACCGCCACGTAATGTGAAGGATATCCGCGTCTTTTTGGGGCATGCTGGGTCCTATCGGCGGTTCATTCGGGATTTTGCAAAATTGCTCGACCTCTCACCGCCTTGTTGGCTAAGGATGCCATTTTTGAGTTCACACCGGATTGCCACCATGCCTTTTTGACCTTGAGGAAAGAGTTGACTTCAGCTCCCATAATTAAGGCACTGGTGTGGACTGAACCATTCGACTTAATGTGTAATGCATCTGACTTCGCCGTAGGAGCAGTGCTTGCACAACGATTAGACAAATTGCCTCATGTGATCTACTATGTCAGTAGAACACTCAATGATGCCCAATTGAAGTACATATGACCGAGAAGGAATTCTTAGCGATCATATTGGCTTTGGAGAAATTCTGGTCGTACTTGAATGGCTCCCACGTGATTATCTATTCTGATCACACAACCATCAAGCACCTCATGGCAAAGAAAGATGCAAAATCCCGACTCTTGAGATGGATCTTGTTGTTACAAGAACTCGATCTCGAGATTCGGGACAAAAAAAGGGTGTCAAAATGTTGTAGCAGACCACCTGTCTCATCTAGAGACGACCAACCCACAGGTCCAAATTATTAATGACAAATTTCCTGACAAGAAGTTGTTCATGATCGAAGATAACCCTTGGTTTTCTGACATCATGAACTACCTCATGACGGAGCAACTTCTTGTGGGTTGGTCAAAATCTGTCCTAACCAAATTTAGATCTTATATCAGATTCTTTCGCTGGGACGACCCCTACCTATTCAAATATTGCTCTCACCAAATTTTCAGACGGTGCGTCCCAGATAAGGAGTTCCAAAGTGTGCTCCATTTTTGCCACTCTAAAGCATGTGGAGGACACTTTGGAGCAAAGGAAATTGCTGCCAAGGTGCTCAAATCTGCATTCTACTGGCCTTCTCTTTTCAAAGATGCTTACGACTTTTGTAAGCAATGTGATAGGTGCCAGTGCATGGCAGCATTAGTTGACGTGATATGATGCCTTTGCAAAATATCCAAGTCGTCGACATCTTCGATATGTGGGGTATCGACTTTATGGGTCCTTTCCCAAATTCGTTTGGGATTGTTTAAATTCCGGTGGCCGTTGACTATGTGTCTAAGTGGGTTGAGGCTATCCCCACAAAGACCAATGACAACAAGGTGGCCACCAAATTCTTAAAGGGAATTTTTACGTGATTTGGTACTCCTCGTACCATAATCAACGATAGGGGTATCCATTTCTGCAATCGCTCGTTTGAAGTGCTTATGAAGAAATATTCGATCACCCACAAGCTTGCGACCCCATATCATCCGCAAACTAGTAGGCAGGTCTAAGTCTCTAATCGTCAATTAAAGCAAATCCTTGAGAAGACGGTTAATTCCTCGAGGAAGGATTAGTCAACTAAGTTGAATGATGTGTTGTGGGCCTTCCGCACCACGTATACGGCCAATTTGGGTATGTCCCGATATCGGGTAGTGTACGGTAAGGCTCGACACCTACCCGTCGAGCTTAAGCATCGTGCTTTCACGGCGATCAAGAACCTGAATATGGATCTTGATCAAGAAGGGGTGCAGCGTAAACTCGACATTGTGGAGTTGGAAGAGCTACACAATGATGCGTACGAAAATGCCAAAATTCATTAGTCCCGAACCAAGTTGTTTCACAATCGCATGATTAGGGTAAAGGTGTTTACGACCGGACCGAAGGTGTTACTCTACAATTCCCAGCTTCATCTGCTTGCGGGAAAGCTCTGCAGTCGCTGGTTAGACCCTTTTATTGTCCAACTCGTATTTTCTCATTGAGCGGTTGACATCCTGAACCCAGGGAATGGGGACGTGTTCAAAGTTAATGGACAACGCCTTAAACCTTACTTGGACGGGGCATCACCTGAAGTCGAGGAGGTCATGTCCCTTCATGAACCTCTCTCGCACTCAACCATTCATGACCTATATGGATGTTTGAGATTTCAGGTTCGTATATATTGCTCTTTAGTTTCAAAAAAAACAAAAAAAAACAAAATACTCATTCAGTGAGCATTGATTGTTCTGGGCTCCAACCCTTGAGTATTTGGGCCCCATTTATTTCACGTATTTATATCCCTTCTTTAGCATCTCACAGGTCTTGAGGAAATTCGGGTTTGTGTCCATCAACATAACCATGAACTTCATTTTGCGCCTCATGTTGGTGAGATCTTCCCTTTTCATGCATAAATCCATGTAGTATCATGCACACATTTGTTGAGGACATTGCATGAAGTAGGTTTGGGGGGTGTTTTACATGTGTACATAGTCGAGTAATTTCATTTGACTTTGTTTTCTTTTGTGTGCATTGTTAGGGTCATGTTAGTGTGCTACATTTAATATCGATATATATGCTTGTCATGATCCTTGGGTGACTTGTCTTCTTTTGCTTGCCTAGTGCTTTAAAATTTTCACATTTCTTTCAAAATCTTCATGTTTTTGCCAAAGAAAATGTTTTGTGGATTTTGCGTGTGTTTAGCATGTGCAAAACCGTTGAGAGGCAAAGTAAAAGGAAGCGCCTAAAATTGTCTTGAACTTGATGCATTAGGATATCTAGTACAGTGGCTTTAGAACTTATCTAGTTGTTTGGATGCACCCCCGTCTTCCCTCGGGGGTGAGTAATCATAGGGTTTCAGTACTCTAACAATTAAAGAAGTCCACCCTGGACCTAGTGAGTCAATAATTCATGTATGTTAATATAAGGAAGTTTGTTATAGTCAAGGACCTCTTAACTCCTGTTGTGAGACATTAAGTGTAGGGGTTTTGGTTCATGTGTAGATAAGAAATAAGTGAGTATGTGTTCTCTCTTCTCGCGTGGCTCCTATCACTCGGCAAATTAGGTCCGAGGGGATTTTGTGTATGGTGCTTTCGAGTCATCTGACTTGGGATGCACCGACCGAACTCCCGTTACACGGGTGGTAGGGATTACCCTATGTGGAGATGTGGGGAAAAGTGTACGTGATAGTGTAAGTCCTCATAGGCAATGATGCACGAAACCTAACCCTGGGAGAATCAAACACCAACTAGAAAAAAAAATTAAACAAAAATGGTAATGCAAATAAGAACCTTAATGGACTTTACACTTTGTATCACTTGAGCAGGTTAAGGTGGTCCATGTCTTTCACTTAAGTCCTTAATTAACTTGCACAAATGATTCATTAGGCTAGGTGTGTGGACTGGATACACATATAGAGTCAGCCCATAGCATTACCGCATCCTGTGATCGATAAAATGAGTCTATCGAGTCGAGTTTCTAGATTGAATAATGCATCATGTTCGGATTTTGTAGGTATATCCACTGAAAACCCTCAGGAGACAACACTCCTCCTCCTTGTCAACAATGAGGTTTAATGGCTTGTTCCACGTGCTAAGTGCAACCATGATTCCTACGAAAGTGAGTTAGGATTTCCCTATTTTTCGTATGATTTTTCCTTTCTTTCATTTTCTCTTTCTTTGTTTTGCTCGGGACTAGCAAACGTTAGGTGTGACGGTATTTGATTGACATCATATCATGCATGTAATTGTGTCTTATATGCATTATCTTTCACCTAAACAATGCTACGTAACGAGTTTAATGTCTAAGTTTCAGGAATAAGCGGGATTGAGGAGAAGAGGCAAAAAAGGACTCAAAAGCAAGGAAAAGGTCTGAGTTGCAAGTGTTGGGGACTGAGATGCAAGAGGAAGGACCCGGATGTAGGCCCAAAGGACCAATGAGAAAATCAAGAAACTCCACACCTTCATGGGGAGTATCTTGGCAATTCGATTCGAGTCGGAGCTCCAGCAATCGATTTGGATACATCATACATGAAGAAAGCCATCCACGAAAGCCCACACAAAATACAGACCGGATCCAAACCCAGTGGACCGCTGATTGGCGGTCTGGGTTGCTCTGGATCCGATGCGGTTTGGTCGGGTCATGTATAGTTGTGTGTTAGGTCTATTTTTCGTATTGTATTTGTCCCACACCGGGAAATTGTCCCGGATTACCGTTTTCTATGGCTATAAATAGAACTCTTCCTCCTCCTTTGTATCCCATCTCTCTATTGGTGGCCTTCCTCTCTACTAGGAGTAAAAGCCTTGGGGCAAAAACTCTGCTGGAGAGGGGCTACTTGTAATTGAGTGAGTATTAATAGATGTTTTGTTAAGTTTTCTTCATATTGCCTATTTTCAATTCTTGCATACTTAGTTAACTTTTTTGTTTTAGTCTTCTTAGAATTAGTTTAAGCATGTTTTCTTTCCTTAGCATGAATGTTAGTTTAAATATTTGTGAGTAGTTTCATCCCCTTTGGGGGTGGAGTAGATGTCTATACATGTTATGTAGATGGAATGCTAAACATTGTTGTATATGATAAATGCTAGTATGC
The DNA here is from genome assembly GCA_963682175.1 of Triglochin maritima. Lineage (NCBI taxonomy): Eukaryota > Viridiplantae > Streptophyta > Magnoliopsida > Alismatales > Juncaginaceae > Triglochin > Triglochin maritima. Next base: position 10,414,574 of record OY821793.1, on the reverse strand, counting down.
TTGTTTGAATTAATAAGAACTCTTACTTGATGGTTTATGCCATAATGTTTAGGTACATTCAATGCTTGTTTATGTTCTTAATAACAAACTAGCCATGCTCATATTAATCACCTAGGTTAGTGCTTTAAATGATAGGTCTTGCCATTAGGTACTTCTTATGCATTAACAACACCTAACTACGCTTGAGCTTATTGTATGCATTCACCACACTTATTTCACGTGTACACACACTCCACCCCTTAGGGGTGTTTCCGATTCCTTAATTTCATCATTCCTATTAGTAGTTGCTTAGCTTAGTTTAGTTCATTTTGTGCTTTTATTTCCTTCTTTGTTGCTTACTCATTTAGTGTAGTTTAATTTAATCAATCTCTTCTCTCCATTGTTTCCCACTCGCCTTCGAACTAACCAAAGTCGACACACCTCCTTGTGGATCGACCCGTATTTGACACCGCTTCAACGTGGTCGTGCACTTGCGGTTTTTTATAACTGAATCAATCATCCACTGATCTTCCCTTGTGGCCTCCTGGACTCCGCATAGATCTCCTGATAGTCCTGGTCTATGAGAGTCGCAAACTTCATAACATCCGCTAGAGTGTGAGGCATACTGTAGGTCACTGATTGACATCATTTCATGATTATATTTGTATCTTATATCCATTATCTTTCTCCTAAATAATGCTATGTAACGAGTTTTATGTTTAGTTTTCAGGAATAAATAGGTTTGATGAGATGAAGCATAAAAGGACCCAAAAGCTGGGAAAAAGGACTGAATTGTGAGATATTGGGACTGAGATGCAAGGGAGAAGGACCTGAATGTAAGACCGAAGGACCTAAGAGCAAAATATAATACTCCACACCATCATGGGGAGTATTTTAGCTATTCAATTCGGGTCGGAGCTCCAACAAGTCATGTAACCGCATCAAAGACAAACAATACCAGCAAGAAAAGCCCACAACAAATTCCAACCCGATCCAATGTTTATGAACCGCTAATTGGCAGTCCAGATCACTCTGGATCCGCCCAAATTTCTCCAGCACATGTATTAGATGATGTTTAGGCTATTTTTGGTATATGTTTAGTCCCACAGGGGGGATTGTCCCCGAGTGCCTTTTTCTATGGCTATAAATAGAACTCTTCACCTTCTTATGTAATCACTCCATATTTTGAGTGGCTATTGTTCCTACTAGAAGTGAGGCCTTGAAGCACACACTAAAGTAGGAGGATGCTACTTGAAATGTGAGTCATTTGTTATTAATTTTTTTTATGTTATTAGTTTCATTTTGCTTGTTTTACATTGTTTAACTTTATTTCATTAGTTTTAGTAGCTTAGTTAATATGCTTTCCTTGCTTAGTTTAATAATTAGTATAATGTGTAGTGAGTAGTTCCATCCCCTTTGGGGGGTGGAGTAGATGTTCATACATGCATTAGAGAATGGAATGAATGCTTTATTTACAACGTATTGATAAAACATGAATGTATGATTGTTTGTTGATGAGAATTTTATTTATACCGCAACGTATTGATATAACAATTTTATTTATACCGCAAGAACACAAGGAGGGAGAGATATTGTTATTTTTGTGATTTTCGATTAAGGAAAGAAAGAGAGAGAAATAAGTTTGGTTTGAGATTTTTGGTTTTTAATTATCTAAAGCAAGAACAACAAAAACTGAAAAGAAAATAAAGCAAATATGGATGAGAGTCCAGCGGGTGGAGGTTTAGATGTCGGGTTTGGTTTAGAGAAATCTGAAACTTATAATAAATCACATTAGTTATAAAGCATTACATGATAAATGATTCAACATAAACTCAAGTAATCAAAATATATTAACACGAAATTAAAATAATAACATCATTCTTCTTCTCATCACCCTAAATCCATCACCCCCACCCTTTGGAGAGAGTTAGAAACTCATGGATGGAGGGAAGGAGAAGGGGTCCTAGAGAAACTACAAAAGAAAACTCAAAACAAGAAATAAAACAACAGAATTTTATTACTAAAGTATGGAATAAAAACTAAGACTCGTTTGAATACCTGATTCAGCCTTATTTATAGCCTCAACCGGAGATCCCAATACATAAAAGAAAAGTACACGCGTCAATACAACATTGGTAAAAATTTGAGCGCACAGATCGACTTTTGTGCGGTTAATCCGCCGTATTTTGTACATGGGGTGCGGCGGAATCGCCACCTTTTTGGCTCAGATTCGATCCGGATTTTTCTGTGTGTTTATGGTATGATTTAAATGCCCTTTGCGCGTCTGGATTGATTTCTTTCCTTTCTTTTAAGCTCCAAATTTATTTCTTCATATATTTGGAGATCCAAATTGATTTTTCTTTAGAACTTCTCCAAAATAATATTTTGGTACTTTAATTTGCAGTCGGGTCCTTGGCTTTTGCAATTAGGTCCTGACTACTTTTGTGCTTAAGTCCTTGGCCTTTTTGTAATTAGGTCTTTGAATGCTTTTATGCTTGGATGGACTTCCATTTGAATCCCTATAATCTTGACTTGGTCTTTATGATAAAAATGAGTCTCTTGCACGCGTTTATGCTCGGGATATGGGTAATTTGCATTCAGGTCCCTGTATTCTGTAAATAAGACGAAACACATACCTTCGTAGCATTTATTGATATAAAGTTAATCTAAATGAACGACATATGATGCAATGTATGCAATGCATCAAATACCCCCACACCTAGATTTTGCTAGTCCCTAGCAAAACAAAACATAAAAAATGAAAACAGGGAAATCCTAACTCACCTTCGTAGGAATCACGGTTGCACTTAGCATGTGCAACAAGCCTTTCAACCCCTAAGTTTCCTTAGAGGATGAGTTTTGTCTCGTGAGAGTTTTCAGTTGACACACCCACAAAGTCTTAATTCAATATTTCATTAATAACTCTCAATATCTTCACCTCAACCTTATACATCTCACTTAGAATTCTTGCATGCTCATTATATAAATCTGGCTTATAAACAATCTGACTTGGTCTTCATTCCTCCAATATTCACACCACTAACCCTTCTACACATGTTATCACTTAAATTATTTTGCACGCCTCCTCTGGTGGTGAAGTATCATTCGGATCAACCATGGGATGGATCATTCTTCTAACTTTGGGCCTTGAGTATATTTTTTCTGTGATTCAACACATTTGGTTTTTCTGACACTTTTACCCTTTTTTGCATTCGTGTAGCGAGTTTGGTCGATAATCCCGAGCTGAAAGACTCATGTTACCGGGTTTTAAAATACCCCTACGGACCAGTGACTCGAAGGCTTGGGTTTTTGTAATCATTTTGCAAGACGTGCTTTCCTCACTTTTATTCCGTTATTATTTTTCTCAAGCCTTAATTGCCATTAGAAGTCCACACTTCCCGGTATATATTTTAACCACTTCAAAGATTTGATTCATCCAATTTAAGTGCATACATGTCTTAAAGGGTAATGGGTTATTTCTTTGGCACTTAGATTTATGTCATCATTTCTACAAGCAGAACTATATAATAAAGAACAAAAAACTCAGTGCAATTTGTACACGGGTTTTGGCAGTTCAATCTTAAGCTATGTCATGGAGCATTGAATTTTTTTTTTCAACAGAATATATATATATATATATAGATAGATAGATAGCTAAAACACCCCCCCCCACACCTAAATCATGCATTGTCCTCAATGTATGCAAAGATAAAGCAAATGCACTTATTACCTGAGTCAACTTGCGGTAGAGGTATTTGAATTTGCTCAAAGTCAACGATAGTCATAACTGGATTGAATGTCACCATGTTGGTGCATGTATCCAGTTGATTTGTTCCCCATGTTGCCCTGAGGTAAAGATTCCACACCCCTCATATGTGTTGGTTCTCTTATTTGCTCGAGTGATTGTGGTTGGGTAGATGAATTTCTCCCCCTTTTCTCACTTTTTTTTGATTTTGTGATGAGTTATTTGATTCAGAAATCTTATAGATACGCGATCTCATCACAACATCACTTTGATGGCGTACTATTTCTGGTTCATTATCAACATGAAAGATATTAAATTCAGCCTTTATGTTTCCAAAAGATAGTTGCATGAGCCCATTTCGACAATTTATCAAAGCTTCAGAAGTGGCTAAAAAGGGTCTGCCTAGTATTACAGGGATTTGTCTCTTAGGATCGACAACAGGTTCAATGTCTAGAACTACAAAATCCACTGGGTAAATGAAGTCACCAACCTTAATCAAAACATCCTCTACAATACCTCTTCGTTTCTTAACAGAGCAATCAGCAAATTGAAGGGTTGTCTTAGAGGGTTTTAGTGGACCAAGGTTTAGTTGCTCATAGACAGCGTACGGGAGTAAGTTAACACTACCACCAAGGTCTAGAAGGGCTTTCTTGATAAAAGTATCTCCTATTGCACATGAAATTTGTGGGACACCCAGGGTCCTTATACTTTATAGGAGATGAGTTGGATAGAATAGAGCTTATGTTGGCAGTTAAGAATGCCCTCTTTGGTATGTTCGTTTTTCTCTTTTTAGTGCACATATCTTTTAAGAATTTAGCATAAGCAGGTATTTGTTGAATCATATCTTGGAGTGGAATATTCACCTTAACATGCTTAAATACTTCAAAGATTTTCTCCATTTGTACACTTCAGTTCTTCTTGAGTCTATTGGGGAATGGGGCTTTAGGAACATAGACTCGCTCACGTTGAGCTATAGGTTCAATTTGAGTAGGTGGGTTGGGCTTTTCAAATTGGACTTCAGGTTCAATGGTCAGGTCACATGTGGGTGCTTGATGGCTAGATTGATTAGGAGCTCTAGGATTGACAACATTGTTATCAACTTGTTTCCCGGACCGTAATGATACTACTGCATTTATATGTTGGAACAGTCCCTCCTCATGAACCATTTGAACCAGTCTAGGGTTGTTACTTCCTGGAGGTGGTTGATAGGGCTGATATTAATTGTTACATCTTGGATTCACCTCAGGTTGACTTGGAAACTGACCCTTTTCTCTTTCACCTACTATTTGCGCTAGTTGGCTGACTTGTGTTTCTAGCGTTTGGAAGGATTGGGTGGTTGTTTGCATAAAAGTCTTAACCAAATTTCCCAAGCTTGTCAATCTAACATCATAATCTCCATTGTTACTAAACCCAGATGATGTATTACTTTGGTTATACGAGTTTGGTTGTTGTCTAGGAGGTTGACCTTGTTGGTTCCATGACAAATTGGTATGATTACGCCAACCCGAGTTATAGGTTGATGCGTATGGGTCATTTCTAGAATGGTTAAACGTGACATTAACTTGTTCCAAGTCCGCATAATCCTCCATTATATGACCAGTTTGACCACATCTAGAGCAAGGGACAGAATATGCTTGATTCACTAGGGATCGGGTTTTTAGCTCTAGGCTTTCCATTCTACGCATATGGGTAGCTAGTTTTGCTTCAGCATCTACAGTGGCATCTACAGCTAAGACACCTGGTTTGGGTTGACTTGCTATTCTAGATCCAATACTCGGGTTATTCAGTGCTCTAGCATTGTCCCATTGCATACTATTTTCGGCTAAATCCTCAAGAAAAGTCCAAGCATCATTCTCATTTTTGGACATGAAGTTTCCTTGGCTTACAGATTCTACCATAACCCTAGATGTAGGTGTCAATCCCTCATAAATAATTTGGCACAATTGCCATCTTGGAATTCCATGATGAGGGCATTGGGTCAACAGACTTTTAAATCTTTCTAAATAGGAATAGAACGGCTCGCTCTCAGATTGAACGAATGCAACAATTTCAGTCCTAATCCTAATAGTCTTATGATTGGGGAAATATTTCTTTAAGAACGCTTGAACAAACTCGGCCCAACTCCTAATAGATCTTTCAGCTAGACTATATAGTCATTTCTTAGCGTCGTCCTTCAGTGCTAGATGCACGAATTTAAGACGCACTGTCTCCTCAAAGATATGATGAAATTGCATAAGGGAGCAGATTTCCTCAAATTCTCTAAGGAAGAGATATGAGTCTTCCCTAGAGGTGAACTTGGGCAACATACTCATGTATTGTGCCTTCAGTTCGAAGTGGCGATCCGGTATGGTGGGCATAACGATGCACGATGGCTAAGCAGCCATCGTTGGGTAGCACCGATTGCTCAGACTCATAGGTGGTGCAACAGGTGGGTCCACTACATTCTCACCCAATGAATCCGGGTGAGGTGGTGCAACAGGTGGATTGGGGCTAAGCTCCAGACTGGAATCAGGATGAACTCGTGAGAGACGATTGCTCAAGTCCCGAATCCAAATATGAGTGCACCGGTTTGAATCAATTTTTGAATTCAAATTCCAAATTTAAATTCCAAATTCAAATTCAAGAATCGATAGATTTTTTTATTATTTTTTTTATAATTGTTTTTTCAAAAATAGAAACAAACAATAGAAGGGGGAAAGATGAGAAAGGAATCCTAATCTAGAGAATTGAGATGAGAAGGGAAACTTAACTCTAAAAGATAGATAAGAGGGTTGGTCAGAAGTTTCCTAAACAAGCACGGTTCAAACAATCCTAGACCTAATGTCGCTTAAATGTAGACGATTCCTAACTGGTTGAGTCGAATTGGTTCGCTTGATTCACCTCCCTCACTAATCAAACCAAATTGGCCAGGCAGTGTATAGCTAGTAGGGGCGCTTCCGACAGAGTCAGTGCCAATTAGACAACCACTTCGCTTAGAAGACTTACGTCAACACAAAAATACTTTCTAGACACCAAATTAAATTCGATCAGCTTCAAGTCATAGCAAGTCAAACCAATCTTCTCCTTAATTGAGTCCGAGTCCTTAGGGGCCAATGTCTAATTGATTTTAATTTTAAGGCTTGGGTGACACTTTAGGATTGTGATTTGTGGGCCACGGAAGGGTGATGAAATCCCCACCGCATCCTTTCCTACGGAGTTGCCCTTAAGATAGTTTAACTTAAATCTAGCAAAGATAGTCAAACATTGGTCTTTAATTGGGGACAATTGCAAGGTTGTATGCAAACTAAATTATATGCTTAAATGCAATCAATAGAAACCGCGCACGTACCTTGCCTCCAGCACTCTTCAACAAAAAATAATTTGCAAGAATTTAGCAAGAATAATGCAAACCAAACACTATATGATGCATGCACTAAGTCCTTCTAATTTTGCCAATTTTTAGGTCAGAGTTGAATTATTGCCAATTATGGAATTTGACCCTAACACGTGTAGTTCTACAAAAAGGAAATTTTCCGAAAATAGAAATTACAAGGAAAAAAGCAACAAAGGTTACCTACGCACGCTCAGTCGGGTTCACCGCCCGCTCTCGAAAATTTCCAGTCGCTCTACGCGTCGACCCAGAGATGGAGACAACCCCAGAAAAATTTGAAGCCCAGATGCTTCAGACATGCGGCAGATACGCCGCAGATTGCTCTTTGGGTGCGGCGATTTCGCCGCTCTTCTTGCTCCGAATGTGCCCGGATTTCGCCGCGCACTCTGTTTTCTCCTGAAACGCAAACCCAAATAGTTAGATCGCGCACAAGATAAACAGAATAGAATCGAAATCACGAAAAAAATAAACAAAATCTTCGTCGCCTCCCCGGCAACGGCGCCAAAAACTTGATGATAATTTTATTCATACCGCAAGTGCACGACGTCAATGAAGACATGGCAAGTACGGGTCGAACACAAGGAGGGAGAGATATTGTTATTTTTGTAATTTTAGATTAAGGAAAGAAAGAGAGAGAAATAAGTTTGGTTTGAGATTTTTGGTTTTTAATTATCTAAAGTAAGAACAACAAAAACAGAAAAGAAAATAAAGCAAATATGGATGAGAGTCCAGCGGGTGGAGGTTTAGATGTCGGGTTTTGTTTAGAGAAATCTGAAACTTATAATAAATCACATTAGTTATAAAGCATTACATGATAAATTATTCAACATAAACTCAAGTAATCAAAATATACTAACACGAAGTTAAAATAACAACATCATTCTTCTTCTCATCACCCTAAATCCATCACCCGCACCCTTTGGAGAGAGTTAGAAACTCATGGATGGAGGGAAGGAGAAGAGGTCCTAGAGAAACTACAAAAGAAAACTCAAAACAAGAAATAAAACAACAGAATTTTATTACTAAAGTATTGAATAAAAACTAAGACTCGTTTCAATACACGATTCAGCCTTATTTATAGCCTCAACCGGAGATCCCAGTACATAAAAGAAAAGTACACACGTCAATACAGCATTGGTAAAAATTTGAGCGCACCGATCGATTTTGTGCGGCTAATCCGCCGCATTTTGTACATGGGGTGCGGCGGAATCGCCACCTTTTTGGCTCAGATTCGATCCGGATTTTTCTTCTGTGTTTATGGTATGATTTAAATGTCCTTTGCGCGTCTCGATTGATTTCTTTTCCTTTCTTTTGAGCTCCTAATTTATTTCTTCATATATTTGGAGATCCAAATTGATTTTTATTTAGAACTTCTCAAAAATAATATTTTGGTACTTTAATTTGCAATCGGGTCCTTGGCTTTTGCAATTAGGTCCTCGCTACTTTTGTGCTTAAGTCATTGGCCTTTTTGTAATTAGGTGTTTGAATGCTTTTATGCTTGGAATGACTTCCATTTGAATCCCGATAATCTTGACTTGGTCTTTATGATAGAAATGAGTCTCTTGCACGCGTTTATGCTCGGGATATGGGTAATTTGCATTCAGGTCCCTGTATTCTGTAAATAAGACTAAACACATACCTTCGTAGCATTTATTGATATAAAGTTAATCTAAATGAACGACATATGATGCAATGTATGTAATGCATCAAATACCCCCACACCTAGATTTTGCTAGTCCCTAGCAAAACAAAACATAAAAAATGAAAACAGGGAAATCCTAACTCACTTTCGTAAGAATCACGGTTTGCACTTAGCATGTGCAACAAGCCTTTCAACCCCTAAGTTTCCTTAAAGGATGAGTTTTGTCTCGTGAGGGTTTTCAGTTGACACACCCAGAAAGTAATAATTCAATATTTCATTAATAACTCTCAATATCTCCACCTCAACCTTATACATCTCACTTAGAATTCTTGCAAGGCAGAAGGACCTGAACGTAAGACCGAAGGACCTAAGAGCAAAACAGAATACTCCACACCGTCATGGGGAGTATTTTAGCTATTCATTTCGGGTCGGAGCTCCAACAAGTCAAGTAACCGCATCAAAGACAAACAATACCAGAAAGAAAAGCCCACAACAAATTCCAACCCGATCCAAAGTTTATGAACCGCTATTTGGCGGTCCAGATCACTCTGGATCCGCCCAAATTTCTCCAGCACATGTATTAGAGGATGTTTAGGCTATTTTTGGTATATGTTTAGTCCCACATGGGGGATTGTCCCCGAGTGCCTTTATCTATGGATATAAATATAACTCTTCACCTTCTAATGTAATCACTCCATATTTTGAGTGGCTATTCTTCCTACTAGAAGTGAGGCCTTGAAGCACACATTAAAGTAGGAGGATGCTACTTGAAATGTGAGTCATTTGTTAATAAAAGTTTCTTTGTTATGTTATTAGTTTCATTTTGCTTGTTTTACTTTGTTTAACTTTATTGCATTAGTTTTAGTAGCTTAGTTAATATGCTTTCCTTGCTTAGTTTAATAATTAGTATAATGTGTAGTGAGTAGTTCCATCCCCTTTGGGGGGTGGAGTAGATCTTCATACATGAATTAGAGAATGGAATGAATGCTTTATTGACGATGTGTTGATAAAACATGAATGTATGCTTGCTTGTTTAGGATAGAATTTCTAACTTGATGAGTTTTGCAAAAATGATTAGACACCTCTCATGCTTGTTTAGGTTCTCAAATAAACAACTTACATATGGAAATGTTAATCAACTAGGTTGGTGAATGGATTGATAGGTTTTGTCATAACATTTAGACACTTCCTATGCATGATAACACCTCCTTCATTTGTGCTTAAAGAATGTGTTCAACACCCACCTCTTTGCATGTGTGCACTCACTCCACCCATTAGGGGTTTTCCATTTCTGAATTCCAGCACTCGTCTTTCGTTCTTAGTTTAGTTTAAGTTAATCGTTTGTTGCTTTCTTTCGCATTTCATACTTCATACTTTGTTGTGTAGCGTAGCGTAGCATAATCAACTCTCTTCCCTATTTTGCCACTTGATTTCGTGCAAACGAGAGGCTGCTCACCTCCCTGAGGAAAACCCGTATTTTCCACCGCTTCAACGCGGCTGTGCACTTGCGGTTTAAATTAAAACGTTCAACAAGTTTTTTGCGTCGTTGCCGGGGAGATGCCAGTCCATACTCTTGTTTGGACGATTCGAGTTGATTTGATTTTTTGTTTTAGTTTTGTTGTTGTTTAGGGACGTTTGAGATTCAAAGGGAAAGAAGTAGGAAAAACTTGGGAGCACTTCAAGCCTTCAAGACCGCCAAATAGTGGTCCGAGACCGCTGTTTGGCGGCCTGGTGAGATATTTTCACCCCGAATTTTCTTCTGTTTGTTTCTATTTACATCTTAGTTATCTGGGAGCCCAATTTGGCATGTGTGAACCTATAGTTTGCTCCCAAATCAATAAATAACCAATCAACCCTTCTTTAATCAACTTGGACACTAAAACCCAAAGCAAAAGATTAGACATTTGCTATGTTTAGGTCATGCATCATCTAGTAATGACTTGAGCATGTTAATTGTCTTCTCTTAGTTTTAATTTTTGTCGTTGATTGCTGGAGCGAGGTACGCATTCCTTTACACTCATTCAAGCATTAGGACATTCATTAGTGAGTAAGGTTTGCATCGAAACAAGAGTGAGGTGAGTGTTTTTTGGTGAGTTGCTTGCTAGCTTAAGGATCAAAACATCTTAAGGGGCACCACCTATAGTCCTCAAAGATAAGGTGGGGGATTTCATCACCCCTCCCTTAGCCCCAAAAAGCACACTCAAGTAAAGCCTTAATCTAAAAGCAAGTAGACATTGGCCATTAGGACTTGGGCGCATTAGGAGAGTGAGCCGGTCACGACCGTCATAGCCTGATTGGCGTCACCCACTTTGTCAATAGTAGGAGAGACGAGATCTCTGGATCTTGGCTCACTTGCTGGGCATTGTGGTCTTCGTCGTAGAGAGGTGAGGCGTGTTGACGCCATGTGACCTTGCAGTTAGGCGTCGTCTAGCTGTAAGGACCCATAGCCAGCCTAAGCTTGTTTGAGCCATGTTTGCTAGACTAGGCTTCTACCCTCACCCTTTACCCACGCTAGTTTTTAGGGATTCGTCCCTTCTCCTCTGAGTCATCTTCTTCTCACCTACTTCTACATTTTAGTCTCCTCCGCTTTACACTCTCTGTTAGTGTTTTAGGGTCGAGTCGAGCACTTTTTGCGAGCTTGGCCTCGTGGTGGTGCGAGTGATCGACTCGAGAGTTCTTTGTCGAGATGGATGGTTAGATGGGCGATCATCCATATCATTGTTGGGACCAGGACAATTCTCCCTGGTACTCCGGACCCATGCAACCTGGGGTGGCTCAGACGAACACCCTGTATGGTTGGGATAATCATCATTGTGTGACTGAGCATTCTTCATATAGGGGTGATATGAGAGAGACACCGACTGCTAGATCTCCATCTAGTTACGTCGGATCATATGTTGGTCATCAAACTGAGACATTGCAAGAACCTTTGGCCTCTTTCATGCATGTGGTAGAAGACATGAGTGCACCGGTGGCTGCAGTAGCCGTACCATGTCACTGTTGTGGGTTGAGTGGTCATGTTTGCGGGGAATGTCCTTATGTTCCCTCAGAGCCTGAGAGCATACCTTTTCCCAAAATGCTCAATATGACCATTAGGCATCCGCGTACAACCCGAGAAGGATGGATTCGTGGGGAGACAATTCTTATTCAAATTCTTATACATCACTCCCACCCTAGTACCCTCCTTCTGAATATCCTGAATTCTACCAACACCCCACGACCAATCATTGGACTCATTCTCAACCCATCACCACCCAACCCATCCATTTCCCAAATTCCGACATGAACCTCACATATGACCCAAAATTTGATTCTTTGGAACAAGCCCTCCAAACGATCATGGAAACCACTCCAAATGTGTTGAAGTCCAATCACGATTCCCTGCAAACTATGGAAATGTATGTGAGTGAAATTACACAACAATTAAGTAAACGTGAGGAGGGTGACATTTCTTGTCAACATGTGGATTCATCTTTTGATATCGAACCACCACCACATTCACAAATTCAAAGCACAATCTTTCAGAGTCAAACTCCTAGTCAGTCTGAGGGACTTGGGCTTTCATTTCACGATCACATTGTGGGGGATTCGATCCAAATTGAGAATAACATGGACCAATTTCATTATGCGTCGACACAGGATTGTGCCTTATCTTTTTGTCCCATGGCCCTTGAGCCACATGATCTACATGTTGTGCCTCTTATGGACTCACTTCTGGTGGAGCAAGAGCTCCCTAGTACCCTCAATTTGAAACAACTTGATGAGAGTTTGCCTCTCACTATTGTTCCTGATCATCATGGAAATGATGGAACATCAAACAACTACATTGCTAATGAGGGTATTACGAGTTCCTTAGAGGATACCTTTGGTATGAGACCCACTTTTTGTGTTGCCTGGTGAGTGGAACATGCCTAACGAGGTTCTTGACCTCGTTCCGACTCACCAGCCAGTTGGTTGCAGAGTTTGGATTGACAATCACAACTTCAACAGCGCAACATGAGAAACTCTTCTTCCGTTGCCCCTTATTTCCTAAACTCTCGAGAGGTTCAAGCTCTTTCAGTTTGATCCTTTGATTGAGACGCCTTTGCGTCCAATTAATGAACCTCTCATTTCATCTTGTGCTCTTTGTGAAGGGGGCCCACACATGAGTATTCTGGCCCCGCGTGGTGTCATGTTCACTTTCCGAGTACATTGACCCACTTTTGAGATTACCATTTGATGTCTTTTGACAAATGAAGATGGGAACTTATGTTTGTACAAAGTTATATTCAAAAAAATGTGTGTAATAAAAGACTCCATGAGCAAGCATTGATTGTTGTGGCCCCAACCCTTGTGTACTTGGGCCCCATTTCTTCACGTATGTGTCTCCCTTCTTCAATATCTCACAGGTTTTGAGGGAATTCGGGTTTGTATCCGTAAACATAACCACAAACTTCCTTTTACGCTTCATGTTGGTGAGATCTTCCATTTTTCATGCATAAATCCATGTGGTATCATGCTCACATTCATTGAGGACAATGCATGAAGTAGGTGTGGGGGGTGCTTTACGTGTGTACATAGTCGAGTCGTTTCCTTTGTGTTTGTTTTCTTTTGTTTGTACTGCTAGGGTCATGTTAGTGTGCTGCATTTAATATCGATATATCTGCTTACCATGATCCTTGGGTGACTTGTCTTCTTTTGCTTGCCTAGTGCTTTAAAATTTTCACATTTCTTTCAAAATCTTCATGTGTTTGTGAAAGAAAATGTTTTTTGTCGGTTTTGCGTGTGTTTAGCATGTGTAAAAAACCGTTGAGAGGCAAAGTAAAAAGAAAGCTCCCAAAATTGTCTTGAACTTGATGCATTGGGATATCTAGTTTACTGACATTAGGTCTTATCGAGTCGTTAGGATGCACCCCGATCTTCCCTCGGGGGGCGTGTAATCATAGGCTTTCAGTACTCAAACATTTAAAGAAGTCCACCCTGAACCTAGTGAGTCAATAATTCGTGTCTGTTAGTATAATGAAGTTTGTCGTAGTCAAGGGCCCTTAATTTCTTTTTGTGAAACTTAAGTGTAGCGGTTTTGGTTCCCATGTAGATAAATAAATAAGTGGTGTTCTCTCTTCTCGCACGGCTCATATCACTCGGGAAAGTAGGTCTGAGGGGACTTTGTGCGTGGTGCTTTCGAGTCATCTGACTTAGGATGCACCGACCGAACTCCCGTTACACGGGTGGTAGGGATCGCCTTATGTGGAGATTTGGGGGAAGGTGTACGTGATAGTGTAAGCCCTCATAGGCAATGATGCACGAAACCTGACCCTAGGAGAATCAAACACCAACCAATAAACTGCTCCAAAGAAAAAGAAAAAAAAGAAGAAAAAGAAAAAGAAAAAAAAGTGTCAAATAAGAACCAAAATGGACTTTACACATTGTATCACATTCAGAAGTTAAGGTTGCCCATGTCTTTCACTTAAGTCCTTAACTAACTTTCACGAATGGTTCATTAGTCTAGGTGTGTGGACTGATTGCCCATATAGAGTTGACCCGTAGTATTATCGCGTCCCATGATCGACAAAATAAGTCCAACGAGTCGTGTAGCTAGATTGATTAATGCATCTTGTTCGGATTTTGTGGGTATATCCGCAAAAAATCCTCAGGAGACAACACTCCTCCTCCTTGGCGACAAGGAGGTTTAACGACTTATTGCGCGTCCTAAGTGCAACCGTGATTCCTACGAAAGTGAGTTAGGATTTCTTGTTTTTTTCGTATGCTTTTTCCTTTTATTTGTTTTGCTCGGGACTTGCAAAAGTTAGGTGTGGGGGTTTTTGATTGACATCATTTCATGCTTATATTTGTATCTTATATCCATTATCTTTCACCTAAATAATGGTATGTAACGAGTTTTATGTTTAGTTTTCAGGAATAAATCGGTTTGAAGAGATGAAGCATAAAAGGGACCCAAAAGCTGGGAAAAAGGACTGAATTGTGAGATCTGGGGACTGAGATGCAAGGGAGAAGGACCTGAACGTAAGACCGAAGGACCTAAGAGAAAAACAGTATACTCCACCCCATCATGGGGAGTATTTTAGCTATTCGATTCGGGTCGAAGGTCAACAAGTCAAGTAACCACATCAAAGACAAACAAGACCAACAAGAAAATCTCACAACAAATTCCAACCCGATCCAATTGGCAGTCCAGATCACTCTGGATCCGCCGAAATTTCTCCAGCACATGTATTAGAGGATGTTTAGGCAATTTTAGGTATCTGTTTAGTCCCACATCGGGGGATCGTCCCGGAGTGCCTTTTACTATTGCTATAAATAGAACTCTTCACCTTCTAATGTAATCACTCCATATTTTGAGTGGCTATTCTTCCTACTAGAAGTGAGGCCTTGAAGCACACACTAAAGTAGGAGGATGCTACTTTAAATGTGAGTCATTTTGTAAATAAAAGTTTCTTTGTTTTGTTATTAGTTTCTTTTTGCTTGTTTTACTTTGTCAAATTAATTTCATTAGTTTTAGTAGCTTAGTTAATATGCTTTCCTTGCTTAGTTTAATAATTAATATAATGTGTACTGAGTAGTTCCATCCCCTTTGGGGGTGGAGTAGATGTTCATACATGCATTAGAGAATGGAATGAATGCTTTATTTACAATGTGTTGATAAAACATGAATGTATGCTTGCTTGTTTAGGATAGAATTTATAACATGATGAGTTTTACCAAAATGATTAGACACCTCTCATGCTTGTTTAGGTTCTGAAATAAACAACTTGCTTATGTAAATGTTAATCAACTAGGTTGGTGAATGGATTGATAGGTTTTGCCGCAAAATTTAGAGACTTCCTATGCATGATAACACCACCTTCATTTGTGCTCAAAGAATGTGTTCAACACCCACCTCTTTGCATGTGTGCACTCACTCCACCCCTTAGGGGTTTTCCATTTCTGAATTCCAGCACTCGTCTTTCGTTCTTAGTTTAGTTTTAGTTAATCGTTTGTTGCTTTCTTTCGCATTTCATACTTTGTAGTGTAGCATAGCGTAGCATAATCAACTCTCTTCCCTATTTTGCCACTTGATTTCGTGCAAACGAGAGGCTGCTCACCTCCCTGTGGATGACCCGTATTTGCCACTGCTTCAACGCAGCCGTGCACTTGCGGTTTAAATTAAAATGTTCAACAGTCACGCGAGTACGGAGTTGCTTCCGAAGCCCCTGAATAAACTTTCTCGCTCTTTGAACCGGTGTCAGACAGATCTCCGGAGAATAACGCTCCAAGGCATTGAACTTCCGGACTTAGGCCGCCAATGACATCTCCCCCTGCTAAGGCCCATGAATTCCTCTCTCTTCCCGTCCTTGACATGCTCTGGAAGTACTCCTCATTGAATTCCCCGAGGAACTCATCCTAGCTAACATCATTCCGGCCCAAAAACACCACTATAGTCCTTGTCCTCCACCAGTTGGAGGCCTCGCCGCCCAACACATGCATGGCAAAACCCAGCATCCTCTATGGCGAGCTCCCAATCGCCTAGAAGATCTCCTGGATCTTAAAGACCCAGTCCTCGGCAGCCTCCGAATCTCCTCTGCCATAAATTCGGGTGGGTGTTGGCACATAAAACGGTTGTGCACATCTCCGACCATTGTTGTCTCCTCTCTGCCAGACTGGCGCTCTAAAAGAATGCTCAACCTCTGCACGGTGTCGTAGAGCATCCGTCGCTCCTCCGCCCAATCCGTGGCTCCAGTCTCCTCACTCGTATTGTGGCCACGTAGGAGAGGTCTTACGTGTCTCGGAGGCATCAACACACGAGACATCAATACAAAAATCAGATGATTATGCATGCATGCTCTACATTGCAAACTATCTAAATGACATCAAAGGTGGCTTCTTTAGACAAGTGCGTCGGAACCGACCGCTCTGATACCAATTTGTAACATCCTCAACAGCGGAAGAAATTTAAAATTTTAACATAAATACAAACATGAGGATATTACGGAAGAAACAGCCAACAAGTGCACCAACATATATACAATATATATCTAAGAGTTCAAGAGTGTGATTACAACAAAATATAAAGGGAAATGTACAAGTAATCACTAAGACCTCAAAAAAAGGAAAAACAGGATCTAACTTCGAGCACACTCCTCCTCGGTCACCACCTCCTAGTGCCGCTCACGGCCTGAAAGAAAACATGAGTATGCCTGAGTTTCCTATAAGGAGACCCCGTATGCCAACCTCCTATCACAATAAATGAACTAGACATCTATAAGCATGTATGATATGGAATGCAGTAAACAAACATCAATATCTCACTGCCACAGTAGACACAAAACAAGAAAGGGTCTCGTGGGTCCTCTAGCTCAACCCTCTCACGTGCCACAGGCACCACATCCGGAAACATCCTCGGCTACAACACAACTGTGTCTCACTATCAGGCCGGCAATGTTCGTACGGTTGCCCTTCAAGGCTGGGGACCCGTTGCCCTCAAAGCTGATCCGACGAACCGCTCTCAGGCCGACAATGTCTGTACCATTGCCCTCCAAGGCCAGGGACCTGTTGCCTTCAAGCTGGTCCTACCACACCACAACACCAACGAACCACTCTCAGGCCGGAAATGTCTGTATTGTTGCCCCATAAAGGTCGGGAACCCGTTGCCTTCAAGTTGGTTCCACAACACCAAAACAACACCAAACTGTCCCAAAATGGTTGAACAAAAACACAATACTGGTCGATCGATACCAACCATCCAGAGGACTGGCCCAACCGAAAAACCTGCCAGCCTGTCGAATGGTTCAACCGAAAACAACCAGTAAAATACACCTCACGCACCAAAACACAATCGGTCGAACAAAACATAACTAACGGTCGACTGTAAAAGGCAGTAAATTCATATTCTGAACCAAATCATAGCGGTCGACCAAATAACGAATAGGTCTAACCAACTTTAAGTTATTTTAAGTCATCGGTCGAACGAGGTCTTAGGGCGGTCGACCGTTTTGTGGTCTACACCCCCAACCGAGTTAAAACAGTGTTTCGGTTGAACGACAAAGGGGACTCGGTCGATCGAAAACACCCAGAGCTTGCCTAACATACTTGACCAGTCGATCGCAAGAATCATCGTTCGACTGGTACAAGGCAGACTCCATAAAATCACAGCAACAACGGTCGACCGAGCACAATAGAAAACTGCTGAACTGAGGTTCAACGAGCCATCCGGCCTACCGTCGACCACTCCAACACTCATGAAAGCATAAGTGAGTATCAAAGTAAAGCTTGACATACCATGAAGGCTTGAAGAATCCTTTAAAGATCCAGTGGCAAGCTTTTCCCTCATGCACCTATACTCCAGCAAAATCCAACCGAGCAACGATCGGCTCCCGTCCGGCGAACGCCTAAGCTTCACCGATTCGACCCCCCTCCGGAGCTTCCGATTTTGCTGTGGATTAGAGTAGAGAGAGAATTGAGCGGGAGAGAGAGAGACGAGAGTGAGAGAGAAAACCCAACAAATATATACACTTCTCTTCTCCATCTCCACCATCCACCTCATGTCCACAAACACATCCTAACCATCCAATCCAAAACCTCCAATTAGTCACCTAAAAACCAAATAACCCTATTAATAAGGGTTTAGGATATTACATAGGCAACCTCTCCAACTTGGTCTAGTATCTCGAACAACCCGATATACCCTTGACTGAGCTTCCCCTTATTCCCAAACCTCATCACTCCCCGAGCTGGGGAGATATTTAGAAACACGTGATCGCCAACCTCAAAGCTCAACACCCGTTTGCCTCTATCAACATAACTCTTCTGTTTGCTCTGTGTTGTGGCTAGTCTCCTCCTGATCATGTCGACCTTCTCTTCATATATCTACACGAGCTCTGGCCCCACTAAGTGCCTCTTGCCTACATTACTCCAACATACAGGTGATATGCAAGGTCGCTCGTACAACACCTTGTATGGTGCCATCCCAATACTAGAGTGGTAGTTTTTGTTGTAGGTGAACTCTATCAACGGCAAGTGATCATCCCAGTATCTTGCCAATCTAGTGTTCATGCCCTCAACATATCCTCCAAGTTCTGGATCGTCCTCTCAGACTGACGATCGGTCTATGGGTGAAACGTTCTACTGAACCTCAGTCGTGTCCCCAAAGCCTGCTGCAGACTCCCCCAAAATTTGGATGTGAACCTCGAATCTCAATCAGAGATGATACTCACTGGTACTCCGTGCAGTCTAAGTATCTCCTCCACATACTACTTAGCTAGACCCTCCAGAGGTAACGTAGTCTTGATAGCTAGGAAGTGCGCCGACTTGGTCAGTCGATCGACTATCACCCAAGTCGCGTCATGGAATTTCCTCGTCTTTGGCAAACCTGTGACGAAATCCATCCTCACGTGCTCCCACTTCCACTCTGTTAGCTCAATACTCTGCATCGGTCCTGCTGGTTGCTAATGCTCAATCTTCACCCGCTGACAGACTAAGCACCTGGTCACAAACTCTGCTATGTCTCGCTTCATGCCCTTCAACCAGAAGTTCTGCTGCAGGTCCTTATATATCTTCGTGCTCCTAGGGTGAATGGAATATCTCGCTCTGTCTGCCTCCTCCATGATGTCATCTCTCAACTCATCCACCTTCGGCACCCAAGTACGACTCCTAAACCTCAGACCCCTATCAACTCCCACACTGAAGTCTAATCTATCCTTAGCAGCTAACTGTAATAGACTGGCTAACTCGTAATCTGTACTCTAATCCTGCACAACCCTTGAGACCTTCTATGGCTCTACTCTCAGCCAGGAAATAACTACACCCTCTGAATCGTCGGTGAAAGACTTCCACTAAGACAAAGACTCAAGTAGCCTCCACTCCTGAATCCATAAGCCAGCCACTGACACCTCCACATTTTTGCTCAGGGCATGTGCAACTGAATTCGCCTTCCCCGGATGATAGGAGATGGTGAAGTCGTAGTCCTCGATGAACTCAAGCCATCTGTGCTGCCTCATATTTATCTCCTTCTGCAAAAACAAATACTTCAGGCTTTGATTATCTGTGAAGACCTCAAACTGCTCACCGTATAGATAGTGCCTCCAGGTCTTCAATAAGTGCACCACCGCTGCTAAGTCCAGTCATGAGTGGGGTAGTTCTTCTCGTGCACCTTCAGCTGCCTCGAAGCATACGCCACCAACTTCCCGTACTGCATCAGTACACAACCCAAACCAATCCTGGATGCTTCGCTGCAAATCACATAACCTCCGCTGCCACTCGGAAGCGTCAGAATGGGTGTGGTCGTCAATCGCCTCTTCAGCTCCTGAAAACCGTCCTTGCACTTCTAAGACCAAACAAATTTGTTGCCCTTCTAAGTTAGCACCGTCAGTGGTGAAGCAAGTCTGGAGAAATCCTCAATGAAACGACGATAGTAGTCGTCAGGCTCACAAAAATCCTGATCTCCATCACCCTAGTCGGAGCTCTCCACTGTGTCACAACGTCAACCTTCACCAGATCCACTAATATCCCGTCCACAGACACAATGTGCCCCAGAAACGCCACTCGATCCAACTAAAACACACACTTTGTGTACTTAGCATAGAGTTGTTGGTCCCTCAAGATGCCAAGCACAATCCTCATGTGCTCCCGATGCTGCTCTATGTCTGGCGAGTACCAAAATGTCATCCACGAAGACAATGACGAATCTCTCGAGGTACGGATGAAAGGTCGTATTCATCAAGTCCATGAATGTTGCAGGTGCGTTCGTTAGTCCAAATGACCTCACCAAAAACTCGTAATGCATGTACCACGTCCTGAATGTTGTCTTCTAGATGTCTACATCCCTGATCGTCAACTGGTGATAACCTGAGCACAAATCGATCTTCGAAAACACCCTCGCTGTCTGCAACTGATCAAAGAGGTCCTCAATCCTGATTAGATAAATGACCCTCATTTCTGACGGTTACTTAGTTCAACATCCTATAGTCAATGCACATCCGTAACGACCCATCCTTCTTCTCCACGAACAACACTAACGCTCCCTAAGGTGACACACTCGATAGGATGAACCCAGAATACATCAACTGCTGCAACTACTTCTTCAGCTATGTCGACTCTGCAGGTGCCATACGATACAGAGCCTTCGACTACGGTGTCGTGCCCGCCACCAACTCGATACCGAACTCGATTTCTCAGTGCGGCGGTAAACCAAGGATATCTGCTGGAAACACCTCTGGGAACTCCTGTACCACCTCTATGTCCTCCTGCCTCCTCACCTCATTCTATGGAACTATGAGTGTAGGCACAAATGCTTTGCACCCTGATGTATCGGCTTCTGTACCTTCACTACTGACACGATGAGAAGATCCCTCTACTCCTCGTCCCTCTGATAAACACATCAGGCATGTCTATCCTTGGAATCAGGATCTTCTTCTCACGGAAAAAGACTCATACGTTGTATTATGACAACCATTTCATCCCCAGTATGACGTCCAAATCCTCCATCGGTAATAAGACCAGATTTGCTAGAAAATCATGGTCTCTCAAAACAACTGTGGTGCCGAGGAGAAGGCTCCCCATAGTGCCCACCTCACCCAACGGCGTGCTGACTTCCATACAAACAGTTAGCAGGTCAGGGGTCCAATGGAGTGTGTGGTACCACAATCAAACATAACTCTAACGACTAAACCAGAAACAAGAAGAGTACATTCCACTACTATGTTGGAGTCTCTCGCCTCCTCAGCCTAGTTGGTGAAGACCCGTGCAACTCTCTTGCTCTGGCCTGGTGATCAAACGAATCGGCTGCCTCCGCTCCTCCCTACTGCTGGTGGCGCTGGCCTCTTGCTAGGGTTGCCCTACCAATTCAGGCACTCCCGAACATAATGACCCAGCTGACCACATTCCAAACATGCGCCTGTATGTCAGAAGCACTCCTGACTTGGGTGGGATCTGCCGCAAAACCTGTACGCATCCTGCTAACGTGCACCTCGATTAAATCAGTTATAATACAGCAAGTGCACGACCGTGTTGAACCGGTGACAAACACGGGTCGGTCCACAGGTAGTGAGTGTGAGTCGGGTTCGTGATACTCGAGTGGGGGAAAAGAAGAGAGAGATGTGATCAGAGTCAAACTACAAAACATAGGAAAACAGAAAACAAATAATAAAACTAAACCCCTCGAGGGGTAGAGAAAGAACATGGAAATTAAAATGTGTGGTGTAGTGTGTTCAAATGTGCTCATCCAAACATGTCATACATGAAATCCATAAAACTCAACTCCAACTTTGCCTCCACATGAAATAAAATAAACGCTTATCATTAAAACATAAAATACAATAATTGAAATGAAGCTAATATATTCTCATGCATCAGGACTCAAATCCAATTGTCTCTACATGAAATAAGATTTAGCACAATCATTAAAGCATACAAGATATTAATTAAGATAAAGCGAACATGAGCACATGCATGCACATGTCTTGTTCTCTTCTTCAACTCCATCCTTATCCTCACCTCCTCATTCCCGATAAAATTGGCTCACTAATCTAAGCATGTGCTAAGCTTCACTTAAGAGCATTAGCACATCAAAGATAAGAGTGAAATCTCATTAGATGGTTATGGAAATCATGTACGACTTAAAGGATTAAGATTAACACACACTAATCCATCACATGATCAATTCACCTTCTTCTCCACCCGCCAATGGGGATGGACTACTCTCTACTCATCTCTACACTAAAGAAAACATAAAAATAACATGAGCCCATAATGAAAATGACTAAAAATAAGATTAAACAAACAACATCATCAAAGAAATTGCATCAAAGGAAATACATCTATTGAAAGAACAAAATTCACACTTCATTGAAATGAAAGGATTACAAAGTATGCTTCTTCTCCTCCAATTACACTAATCAGCAGCAAAACAAAACCTAAAACTAATGGAGAAGCAAGAAGAAGTGGAGAGAAGGGATTACAATGGTATATATAGACTAATACCTGGTTAGGTTAATATGGGAATAATCAGATGGCTCTAAATCATTTCTGATAGTCCAGGAATGCTCTGACCCAACAACCCGAACGACAACCAAAATTTGAGACCCTTTGGACCATTTTGATCTGTCAGTGGCAGATCAAATGGATCCGATCTGGTTGAAATTTTGTGTGTTTTTCTATTTCTTCATTTGGCACGTGGGGTGAAGTCCTGGTCTGTTGGCTTGAATCACTCTGAGTTTAATTGGCGAAATACTGATCTGATTCAAGTCATTTGTCACCATATTTTGCACTTCACAATCAGGTCCCTCCGGGATTGCACTTGGATCCTTCCTGATTTGCGATCCAGTCGTTGTGCATTACAAACAGGTCCAGAACCTTCCAAATCAATCCATACTTGTTACATTTAGGTCCTTTTTGCTCTCTTCCTCTTCTTTATTACCTAACTACTGAAATACTACAAACAACAACTCGGGTAGTACAATATTGGGATATATATGTTAGATGCGAGAGAAAGATGGGGAGCACCAGACCAAGCCACCCCAGAGAGCCTCCCTCCACCAGACGAGCATGGGCCGCCAAGGTCCCAACCCACCAATTGGCGGTTTAGACATCGCGCCTGCTGGGCTGCTTTGGCTCGCCTTGTTCTCCATGCTGAGGGCCTCCTATTGTCATCACTAGATCTATACTTTGATCTACTCAATTGGTGGACACGAATGAAAGAAGAAAACTCACTACTTAACACTCATAAGCAAAAACGAGATTTGCACCAAAAAACTCATATTTTCTTTCTTCTTTCTCACTTACATTCTCCTTTCTTCTTTTCACTCATTCTATGACTTCACTTGACTTCTTTTACAAATGGAGAACTCGTGTGCTTATATAGGCACTTACAAAGACTCTTCAACTTAACCTAAAACATAAACATAACATAAACTACATAAAGATGATCATTCAAGATCATTACAACCTCTACTTAAATTGCATCACAAAATAGGACGAAAATCATAGAGAAATGAAGAGACTCTTTGTCTCTTCCTTTCCTTCATCCTTTTGTCTTCCAACTTGTTGAGTCATCAACTCCTTGATGACTCACCCTCCATAGGTGATGTGGCTAGTGACTAGGATGCCACCTAGGATTAAGTTCAATTCTCAATACGCCTCCTTGAACATAATCCTCTTCCATCCACCATCCCAAGTAGGTTGCACATACTTTCATGCAACCTTATTGGCAATGCTTTTGCTTGAGCTAAAAGACACACCATGTGAACCTCACTTCTTCATAAGCTACACAAAAAGGGATACCAGCCCTTTGCTTGTATCCCTTTGCTCTCACGCGTGCCATGCACCGCTCGACCTCTCCTTGTGGTGTTGTATTCTTCTCATACACCCACTTGACACCAATTCCTTTGTGACGTTTTGGAAGTGACGCTAGCTCCCAAGTCCCATTATTTTCTATCGACTCAATCTCCTCACTCATCGTGGCTCGCCTTCTTGCTTTTCCCACCACTGCTTCTTCGAACGGGATGCTCTCACCTTGAACGGAGAGGCAAACCAAGTGTAGATCACTTGTTCCCTCGTATAGATCATGAAGACTCCTTTCCTTCCTCGGTCTCGTCTCTTCATCATCGGATGATACAACTTCGTGCTCGGTGGAATCTGCCACCTCCACCTCTTGCTCCTCATTTTCATTGTTTTCTTTATATTCCTCCTTATTCTCATCATCAAATTGAGCATGCATGGCATGATTTTTCACCTCCTCATTGTTAACAAACAAAGCCATTCCATCACCGCGGGCATCTTCCTCCTTGGCAATAAGGTTGGAACTCTCTTCCACCTTCTTCTTCGACCAACACTCACTAGCATTGTGTCCATGCTTCCCACAATTGAAGCACTCAATCTCCTTCTTTGATCCACGATCACCACGGCCACGGCTGGAGCTCTCCTCCACCTTCTCTTGCGACCAACACTCTTTTGCAAAATGGCCACTCTTCCCACACTTGAAGCACTCGACCTCCTTCTCTTTTGGACGGCCTCCATAGTCACGACCGCTTCCACAATCTACTTTGCGAGGTTTCTCCTCCATAAGCGACATCTTCGCTTGCAACGCCTCCTCCAAGACATCTTGCATTTTCTTCTTCTTTCTTTACTCGTGTGCGTCCAACAAGTTTGCTAGGTCGTCGATGGTCATCTTCTCGAGGTCCTTTGATTCCTAGATAGCACACACAACATTTTCAAAGTCTTCGGTGAGTGAACACAACACCTTCTCCACCACTCTTCCTTCAGTCAGCGCCTCCCCATTTCTCTTCAATTTGTTTGCCACCATGCGAACCCTCGTTACGAAATCGGCAACACCTTCCGATTCCTTCAAGTTCAACGCCTGGAAGTCACCTCGAAGCATTTGGAGGCGCACTTGACCCACTCCATCAACACCCTTGTAGATCTTCTCAAGGGTGTCCCACGCCTCCTTCGACGTCTTCGCTTCATCGATCTTCTCAAAGCCACTCTCATCCACCGCTTGGAAGAGAATGAAGAGAGCACTCTTGTCTTTGGCTCTTCTCTCCTTTTGTGCTTTGATTTGTGCGATAGTTCCTACCCTCGTCATGGCCTCCTCCTCGAAGCCACTCTCCACAAGATCCCAAGCATCATGCGCACCGAGCAAGGCACGCATTTAGATACTCCAATTGTCGTAGTTCCCCTTCGAAAGGCGAGGCAACGATACATGACCAAACGCCACCATTCCTGAGCTCCCCATTAGACGAGGCTCTAATACCAGATGTTAGATGTGGGAGACAGGCGGGGAGCACCAGACCAAGCCACCCCAGAAAGCCTCCCTCCACCAGACGCACGTGGACCGCCAACCAGCGGTCTCAAACCGCCAATTGGTGGTTAAGACGTCGTGCCTGGTGGGCTGCTTTGGCTCGCCTTGTTCTCCATGCTGAAGGCCTTCTATTGCCATCACTAGATCCATACTTTGATCTACTCAATTGGTGAACACGAATGAAAGAAGAAAACTCACTACTTAACACTCATAAGCAAAAATGAGATTTGCACCAAAAAACTCATCTTTTCTTTCTTCTTTCTCACTTACATTCTCCTTTCTTCTTTTCACTCATTCTATGACTTTACTTGACTTCACTTGACTTGTTTTATAAATGGAGAACTCTTGTGCTTATATAGGCACTTAGAAGGACTCTTCCACTTAACCTAAAACATAAACATAACATAAACTACATAAAGATGATCATTCAAGATCATTACAACCTCTACTTAAATTGCATCATAAAATAGGACGAAAATGATAGAGAAATGAAGAGAGTCTTTGTCTCTTCCTTTCCTTCAACCTTTTGTTTTCCAACTTGTTGAGTCATCAACTCCTAGATGACTCACCCTCCATAGGTGATGTGGCTAGTGACTAGGATGCCACCTAGGATTAAGTTCAATTCTCAATAATATAGCATAAATAAGATGCATGATATGCTAATAATCAAATACCCACACACTTACCTTTTGCTAGTCCCGAGCAAAACAAAGAATGAGAAAAATGGAGGAAAGGAAAACATACGAAAAACTGGGAAATCCTAACTCACTTTCGTAGGAATCACGGTTGCACTTAGCACGTGCCACAATCCGTTAAACTTCCTTGTGGCCAAGGAGGAGGGGTGTTGTGTCCTGAGGGTTTTCAGCCGATATACCCACAAAATCCGAACATTGATGCATTTTTCGACTAGCAAAATGACTCGTTGGACTTATTTTTGTCGATCATTGGAAATAGTAATCCTACAGGCTGAATCTATATATGTATCCAGTCCACACACCTAGCCTAATGAATCATTTGTGCAAGTTAATTAAGGACTTCAGTGAAAGACATCGGCAACCATAACATCGTCAACTAATACAAAATGTAAAGTCCATTAAGGTTCTTATTGGCATTACTTTTTTTCCTTTGTTTTTTGTTTTTCTTCTTTTTTCTTCATTTTATTTTTTTCTAGTTGGTGTTTGATTCTCCCAAGGTCAAGTTCGTGCATCATTGCCTATGAGGACTTACATTGTCATGTACACCTTTCCCCACATCTCCACATAGGGCGATCCCTACCACTCGTGTATCAAGAGTTGAGTCGGTGCATCCCAAGTCAGATGACTCGAAAGCACCAGGCACAAAGTCCCCTCAGACCTACTTTCCCGAGTGATAGGATTCATGCAAGAAGAGAGAACATATACTCACTTATTGCTTATCTACACATGAACCAAAACCACTACACTTAAAGTTTCACAACAAGATTTTAAGGGTCCCTCACTACGACAAACTTCCGTATACTAACAGACACGAAATACTCAACTCACTAGGTTCAGGGTGGACTTTTTTGTTTATTTGAGTACTGAAACCCTATGATTACTCTCCCCCCGTGGGAAAGTTGCGGTACATCCTTACGACTTGATAAGACCTAAAGCCGATGTACAAAATATCCTAATACATCAAGTTCAAGACAATTTTTGGAGCCTTCTTTTTACTGTCTCTCAACGGTTTTGCAAATGCTAAACACACGCAAAACCCACAAAACATTTTCTTTCGCAAACACATGAAGATTTTGAAAGCAATGTGAAAATTTAAAGTACTAGGCAAGCAAAAGAAGACAGGTCACCCAAGGATCTCAACAACCGGATATATCCATATTAAATGTAGCACACTAACATGACCCTACCAATACAAACAAAAGAAAACAAAACAAAAGGAGAAAGACTCGACTATGTACACACGTAAAATACCCGCCCCACACTTACTTCATGCATTGTCCTCAATGAATGTGAGCATGATACCACATGGATTTATACGTGAAAGAGAAAAGATCTCACCAACGTGAAGCACAAAGGGAAGTTCATGGTTATGTTGATGGACACAAACCCGAATTCCCCTCAAAGCCCGTGAAATACTAAAGAAATGGATACAAATACGTGAAAGGAATAGGGCCCAAATACACAAGGGTTGGGGCCCACAACAATCGTTGCTCACTGCTGTAGTCTTTTTTCTTTTCTCTATTTTTTTCTTTTTCTTCAAATATAACTATGTACAACAATGAACTCCCATTTTCATTTGTCAAGGGACATCAAATGGGAACTCACCATCTCTCGAGCCAGAAAAGCAAGTACACGGGCTCGCAACATAAGAAAAAGTAGGATTGTTAAGAGGTTTATGAACCAAGGATGACGGTTCACGCCTCTCAAAAACCAGGGTCATTGAAAGGAAATGGAAACAAAGATGTTTCCACTCCACAACAGAGTTGAGGGTCATCAATGTATACCCTCCAACAGATATTTGGGCGCACCAGGATCATTTCATCCATACAAGGTGACACCCTGGACTTATTACCATGATGGCGAAGTCCAGAAACAGAATTTCTTGACCACCTGACACCCTTATAAGCATTGTGGTCGTTTCATGCCTCTTGAAAATGAGAACGATAGGAGACATGAATGGGAGGTGAACTTTTGTCTGGTTGTTCAAAATGTAGGGTATCTGGTGGTTAATTCTTAAACCCATATGGGGTCCTCAAGAAATACAGAGTGAAGAGCAGGTGGCCCAGAGGCCACAAAAACGGTATCTTGTGGCTCGAGAGACACATGATCGAAAGGATGTGGCTCATAGGCCACATGATCACAAGATAAGGCACCTTCTTGTGCCAGCCCAAGTGAAACATCTTCACCACCATCAGGATCTCCATCGAACAAATCTCCGAAATACCTGAAGGTGCCTTCAGCTTCGTTCTCATCCATGTCCTGGATAATATTTACCTCAAAAGGGTCATCAAAGGTACTAGGCATCTTCCCGATGGTGAAGATGAGGAAATCATCTCATTGACTACCATATGTCAAGCGCATCATACAACTGCGATAATTGATCAAGGCATTGGAAGTCGTTAGAAATGGTCGCCCCAAAATAACAGGAATTTGTCCAAGAGGGTTTGGCACAGGTGCAGTATCCAAAACAAAGAAACCGATTGGATAAATGAACTCTCCCACTTTGATAAGAACATCTTCCACCACACCCCTCAGTTTTTCCATAGACCTATCAGCCAATTGAAGAGTGGATTTTGTTTGTTTGAGGTCTCCATGACCGAGGTGGACGTAGACTGAATACGGCAGAAGATTGACAGATGCACGAAGGTCAAACAAAGCTCGATGTACTGACACATCACCAACCATACAAGAAATCGTAGGACAATCAGGGTTCTTGTATTTGACTTGTGTGGGTTGTGCCAACAATGAACTCACGTTTGCCACAAGAAAAGCTTTCTTGGGAACATGAGTCCTTGAGAACCTTGTCATAAGGTGACATTTGCTGAATCACCTCCAATAGAGGGATTTTCACCTTGACTTGCCGAAAGATCTCAAACATCTTGTCATGCTCATCCGAAGTTTTCTTTTTAAGCTGCTCAGGAAATGGCGCCTTTGGGGCATAAGGGCCATTCGAAGGAACCTGAAAATTCTGGTCCATAGAAACATGAGTGGGATCTCAGAATCTGATTCCTTCGACATAAGATGAGACAAGAAACCCCAGGGTTGGACCCCATTGTCAAAATAAATATAGAAGGTTACTCATGATCAAGCTCCTTCCTGGAAGTATTTGTTCAGGGAACATCAGGATCTTGCTCCCTCATAGATCCAGGTAACACCAAAGGTCTGGTGAGACCAAGAGTGGGTGATTGCAAGTAAGGCAACCTAATTTGGTCATCCACCTCCTTACCAGACACCAAAGTATGAATCACATTAACATGATGGGTCAGTTTAGAGGTAGCATGAGGCACTAGTGACCTTCCTTGAGAATGGGAACCCCGGGGATTCACCTCGGGTTGACTTGGAAATTGTCCTTTCTCACGTTCATTGAGCTAATGAGTTGACTGATTGACTTGCATTTCAAAAGTTTTAAATGAACTTTGCATGGTCTGCGTGAACGCTTGAAGGGATTGGTCAGGAGAGGGATCCATAGGGTCAACCTGCTGGGGTAGTAGAGTCTGACTAGAATAACCTGAAGGGGAATCCTGAGTAGGTTGGTGAGTATGAGGCTGAGACCTTTGATGTGGGGGTTGGTAGGTCTCTGATGGACGTGGAGGGTGATAAGGTGGAGGTTGAGGTTGAGCGTGCGTGCTCTGACCGTGGCCCCAACTAGGCCCCCAAGAGAAGTTTGGGTGGTTTCGCCATCCTGGGTTGTAGGAGTGACTGTACGGGTCGTTACGGAGCCTCTGTTGATACATCGCATTTGCATGCTTAATATCCCTTCGAGCGTAAGCACATTCCAAGTCATTATGTCCCTTAAGTCACACCTACTATACGCGGGAGTAGTGACCGTACCAACAAGAGCTCGCTCCAACTCCAAACTCTCAATCCTACGCTGAGAGCAACCATTTTTGCCTCAGCCGCGATAGTAGACTCAAGTTGATGTGATCCAGCTCGATCGGAAGACCTGGCGGCTGGTGGATCTCTCATGGTGTCCCACTCAAAGGTACGTTCAACGATTATTTCAAAAGTGTCCCACGCCTCATCGATGAGTTTCATTTCGAAATCACCTTGACACATTGAGTCCAACAACGTGCGAGTGTTGTAGTTGAGGCCCTCATAAACAATCTGGCACAACTGCCATAGCTCAAGTCCACAATGAGGGCACTACTGGAGAAGGACTTTGAACCTCTCAAAGAAAGCATGAAAAGATTCGGTCTGAGTCTGATACACTTGATATATCTGGTGCCGTATCTATTGAGTTTCCCTTTGAGGGAAAAATCTCTTCCGAAAGATGGTCACAAAGTCATCCCAAGACCGAATAGAGCTCGCCGGGTGGTGGTACATCTATTTCTTCGCATTATCCTTCAATGCGAAAGAAATCATCCTCAACAAAACTGAATCCTCGTCAAGTTGTTGAAGCTTGAACATGGAGCATACCTCCTCGAATTCACGTATAAAAATATAGGAATCCTCCTTATTAGAAGTGAAGGTAGGAAGCATGCTCACATATTGAGGTTTCAGTTCATAGTTGTTCCCACGAGCTGGTGGAAGAACTATGCCATAAGGTTGCGCGGCCCGAATAGGTTGGGTCCGCTCCCCCAATGCCATCAGTTTATCCCGTCGAGCTAAAGGTGGTGGTGCACCAAGAATTCTATCCTGACCAAATTCCTCTTCCACCTGAGTCGGTGGAGGAGGAGAAGGTGGTCTACATG
Organism: Triglochin maritima; assembly: GCA_963682175.1. Classification (NCBI taxonomy): domain Eukaryota; kingdom Viridiplantae; phylum Streptophyta; class Magnoliopsida; order Alismatales; family Juncaginaceae; genus Triglochin; species Triglochin maritima. The sequence goes on along the minus strand of OY821793.1, from coordinate 10,383,684 downwards.
GTGGTGGGAGTGGACCGAGGTAATCCATGTATAGACCACGATCTCCCCCATCTCAACGAGACGACTCAGCCTGACGCCCCAAAGTAGCTCAAGGCGGAGATTGGCGATCACCTAGATCATCTCATAAAAATGCACTCTCTCAAGTCGAGCGCTCTCACCAGAACAAGCCCAACCTAGCGTAAAACGCTCAACTTGATTCTAATACAACAGAAACCAGAAGGTGTAATCAGAGGAGGAGACTATAACGAAGAATATAGAGGAGGAGAAGACTTAGGTGCGAAAGGAATAATCCATAGATCTAGCATGGGTAATGGGAGAAGGTAGAAGCACATAAATCAACAAGGCTCAAACAACTTATGACTATAGGTCCTTAGGCTAGACGACGCCTAACTTCGTGATCACTAGTCTCGACACGCCTCACCTCCCTACAACGAAGACCACAAGGCCTCGTATGTGGTACCAGACCTGGAGATCCAGTACCTCCTACTATCGACAAGGCAGGCGACGCCGGTCAGGTCATGACGTTCTTAGCTCGATCACCCTCTTAGTGCGTCCAAATCCATAAGTCCAATGTCTACTTCCTTTTAGAAATTAGGCTTTGATTAGTGTGATTGTTGGGGCTAAGGAAAGGGTAATGAAATCCCCTACCTTATCTTGTATGGGACAACCCTTCTTTAGTAGCTTTTGGAGTCTTAATCTAGAAATCAACTCTCCAAACAAATGCTCAACACACACTTCATGCAATGCAATTCCTACTAACTAATGCATGGTCATACAAAATGCTTGAATGAGAGTAGGAAATGCGTACCTCACACCAATGCACAACAACTGAAGGTAAAGCTAAAATAAAAGACAAACTATGTGCCTAAGTCTAGTATATGATGCATGACTTAAACAAGCAAGAATGCCTAGTCGTTTGCTTTGGATTTTAGTGGCCAAGTTGATTAAAGGGGATTGATTATTGATTTGTGGGCAAACTACAAGTCAAAACATGCCAAATTGAGTCGTAGAACACGCTAGCGAATGTAGAAACAACCTGCAAAAAGTAGAGGGAAACATGAGCTCACCAGGCCGCCAGTTGGTGGTCCAATACCACTGATTGGCTGTTTGTTCACACTTTAATCCCTCCAAATTTCTCCAGATCACATCTATTGATGTTTAAAGCCTCCTAAAACAAAGAAAATAATAGAGAAGTATTGGTGGTTTTTTCACATTTTGGTCATCCACCTCCTTACCAGACACCAAAGTATGAATCACATTAACATGATGGGTCAGTTTAGAGGTAGCATGAGGCATTGGTGACCTTCCCGGAGAATGGGTACCCCCGCGATTCACCTCGGGTTGACTTGGAAATTTTCCTTTCTCATGTTCATTGAGCTAATGAGTTGACTGATTGACTTGCATTTCAAAAGTTTTAAATGAACTCTGCATGGTCTGCATGAACGCTTGAAGGGATTGCTCAGGAGAGGGGTCCTTATGGTCAACCCACTGGGGTAGTGGAGTCTGACTAGAATAACCCGAAGGGATGTCCTGAGTAGGTTGGTGAGTATGAGGCTGAGACCTTTGATGTGGGGGTTGGTAGGTCTCCGATGGACGTGGAGGTTGATAAGGTGGAGGTTGAGGTTGAGCGTGCGAGCTCTGACCGTGGCCCCCACTAGGCCCCCAAGAGAAGTTAGGGTGGTTTCGCCATCCTGGGTTGTAGGAGTGACTGTACGGGTCGTTACGGGGCCTCTGTTGATACATCGCATTTGCATGCTCCGTATCCCTTGGATCGTAAGCACATTCCAAGTCATTATGTCCCTTAAGTCCACACCTACTATACGTGGTAGTAGTGACCGTAGCTACAAGAGCTCGGTCCAACTCTAAACTCTCAATCCTACGCTGAGAGCAACCATTTTTGCCTCAGACGCGATAGTAGACTCAAGTTGATGTGATCCAGCTCGATCGGAAGACTTGGCGGCTGGTGGATCTCTCATGGTGTCCCACTCAAAGGTACGTTCAGCGATTATTTCAAAAGTATCCCACGCCTCATCGATGAGTTTCATTTCGAAATAACCTTGACACATTGAGTCCAACAACATGCGAGTGTTGTAGTTGAGGCCCTCATAAACAATCTGGCACAACTGCCATAGCTCAAGTCCACAATGAGGGCACTACTGGAGAAGGACTTTGAACCTCTCAAAGAAAGCATGAAAAGATTCGATCTGAGTCTGATACACTTGATGTATCTGGTGCCGTATCTATTGAGTTTCCCTTTGAGGGAAAAATCTCTTCCGAAAGATGGTCACAAAGTCATCCCAAGACCGAATAGAGCTCGCCGGGTGGTGGTACATCTATTTCTTCGCATTATCCTTCAATGCGAAAGAAATCATCCTCAACCAAACTGAATCCTCGTCAAGTTGTTGAAGCTTGAACATGGAGCATACCTCCTCGAATTCACGTATAAAAATATAGGAATCCTCCTTATTAGAAGGGAAGGTAGGAAGCATGCTCACATATTGAGGTTTTTGTTCATAGTTGTTCGCACGAGCTGGTGGAAGAATTATGCAAGAAGGTTGCGCGGCCCGAATAGGTTGGGTCCGCTCCCCCAATGTCATCGGTTTATCTCGTCGAGCTAAAGGTGGTGGTGCACCAAGAATTCTATCCTGACCAAATTCCTCTTCCACCCGAGTCGGTGGAGGAGGAGAAGGTGGTCTACATGGTGGTGGGAGTGGACCGAGGTAATCCATGTATAGACCATGATCTCCCCCATCTCAACGAGACGACTCAGCCTGACACCCCAAAGTAGCTCAAGGCGGAGATTGGCGATCACCTAGATCATCTCATAAAAATGCACTCTCTCAAGTCGAACGCTCTCAGCAGAACAAGCCCAACCTCGCGTAAAACGCTCAACTTGACTCTAATACAACCGAAACCAGAAGGTGTAATCAGAGGAGGAGACTATAACGAAGAATATAGAGGAGGAGAAGACTTAGGTGCGAAAGGAATAATCCCTAGATCTAGCATGGGTAATGGGAGAAGGTAGAAGCACATAAATAAACAAGGCTCAAACAACTTATGACTATAGGTCCTTAGGCTAGACGACGCCTAACTTCGTGATCACTAGTCTCGACACGCCTCACCTCCCTACAACGAAGACCACAAGGCCTAGTTAGTGGTACCAGACCCGGAGATCCAGTACTTCCTACTTTCGAGAAGGCAGGTGACGCCGGTCAGGTCATGACGTTCTTAGCTCGATCACTCTTTTAGTGCGTCCAAAATCCTTAAGTCCAATGTCTACTTCCTTTTAGAAATTAGGCTTTGATTAGTGTGATTGTTGGGGCTAAGGAAAGGGTAATGAAATCCCCTACATTATCTTGTATGGGACAACCCTTCCTTAGTAGCTTTTGGAGTCTTAATCTAGAAATCAACTCTCCAAACAAATGCTCAACACACACTTCATGCAATACAATTCCTACTAACTAATGAATCGTCATACAAAATGCTTGAATGAGAGTAGGAAATGCGTACCTCACGCCAATGGTCAACAACTGAAGGTGAAGCTAAAATAAAAGACAAACTATGTGCCTAAGTCTAGTATATGATGCATGACTTAAACAAGCAAGAATGCCTAGTCGTTTGCTTTGGATTTTAGTGGCCAAGTTGATTATAGGGATTGATTATTGATTTGTGGGCAAACTATAAGTCAAAACATGCCAAATTGAGCCGTAGAACACGCTAGCGAATGTAGAAACAACCTGCAAAAAGTAGAGGGAAACATGAGCTCACCAGGCCGCCAGTTGGTGGTCCAATACCACTGATTGGCTGTTTGTTCACACTTTAATCCCTCCAAAATTCTCCAGATCACATCTATTGATGTTTAAAGCCTCCTAAAACAAAGAAAATAATAGAGAAGTATTAGCGGTTTGTTCACATTTTGGTCATCCACCTCCTTACCAGACACCAAAGTATGAATCACATTAACATGATGGGTCAGTTTAGAGGTAGCATGAGGCATTGGTGACCTTCCCGGAGAATGGGTACCCCCGCGATTCACCTCGGGTTGACTTGGAAATTTTCCTTTCTCACGTTCATTGAGCTAATGAGTTGACTAATTGACTTGCATTTCAAAACTTTTAAATGAACTTTGCATGGTCTGCATGAACGCTTGAAGGGATTGGTCAGGAGAGGGGTCCTTATGGTCAACCCACTGGGGTAGTGGAGTCTGACTAGAATAACCCGAAGGGATGTCCTGAGTAGGTTGGTGAGTATGAGGCTGAGACCTTTGATGTGGGGGTTGGTAGGTCTCCGATGGACGTGGAGGTTGATAAGGTTGAGGTTGAGGTTGAGCGTGCGAGCTCTGGCCGTGGCCCCCACTAGGCCCCCAAGAGAAGTTATGGTGGTTTCGCCATCCTGGGTTGTAGGAGTGACTGTACGGGTCGTTACGGGGCCTCTGTTGATACATCGCATTTGCATGCTCAGTATCCCTTGGATCGTAAGCACATTCCAAGTCATTATGTCCCTTAAGTCCACACCTACTATACGCGGGAGTAGTGACCGTAGCTACAAGAGCTCGGTCCAACTCTAAACTCTCAATCCTACGCTGAGAGCAACCATTTTTGCCTCAGACGCGATAGTAGACTCAAGTTGATGTGATCCAGCTCGATCGGAAGACTTGGCGGCTGGTGGATCTCTCATGGTGTCCCACTCAAAGGTACGTTCAGCGATTATTTCAAAAGTGTCCCACGCCTCATCGATGAGTTTCATTTCGAAATAACCTTGACACATTGACTCCAACAACGTGCGAGTGTTGTAGTTGAGGCCCTCATAAACAATCTGGCACAACTGCCATAGCTCAAGTCCACAATGAGGGCACTACTGGAGAAGGACTTTGAACCACTCAAAGAAAGCATGAAAAGATTCGGTCTGAGTCTGATACACTTGATGTATCTGGTGCCGTATCTATTGAGTTTTCCTTTGAGGAAAAAATCTATTCCGAAAGATGGTCACAAAGTCATCCCAAGACCGAATAGAGCTCGCTGGGTGGTGGTACATCTATTTCTTTGCATTATCCTTCATTGCGAAAGAAATCATCCTCAACCAAACTGAATCCTCGTCAAGTTGTTGAAGCTTGAACATGGAGCATACCTCCTCGAATTCACGTATAAAAATATAGGAATCATCCTTATTAGAAGGGAAGGTAGGAAGCATGCTCACATATTGAGGTTTCAGTTCATAGTTGTTCCCACAAGCTGGTTGAAGAACTATGCAAGAAGGTTGCGCGGCCCGAATAGGTTGGGTTCGCTCCCCCAATGTCATCGGTTTATCCCGTCGAGATAAAGGTGGTGGTGCACGAAGAATTCTATCCTGACCAAATTCCTCTTCCACCCGAGTCGGTGGAGGAGGAGAAGGTGGTCTACATGGTGGTGGGAGTGGACCGAGGTAATCCATGTATAGACCATGATCTCCCCCATCTCAACGAGACGACTCAGCCTGACGCCCCAAAGTAGCTCAAGGCGGAGATTGGCGATCACCTAGATCATCTCATAAAAATGCACTCTCTCAAGTCGAGCGCTCTCACCAGAACAAGCCCAACCTCGCGTAAAATGCTCAACTTGACTCTAATACAACAGAAACCAGAAGGTGTAATCAGAGGAGGAGACTATAACGAAGAATATAGAGGAGGAGAAGACTTAGGTGCGAAAGGAATAATCCCTAGATCTAGCATGGGTAATGGGAGAAGTTAGAAGCACACTAGCAAACAAGGCTCAAACAACTTATGACTATAGGTCCTTAGGCTAGACGACACCTAACTTCGTGAAGTCTCGACACGCCTCACCTCCCTACAACGAAGACCACAAGGCCTAGTAAGTGGTACCAGACCTGGAGATCCAATACCTCCTACTATCGACAAGGCAGGCGACGCCGGTCAGGTCATGATGTTCTTAGCTCGATCACCCTCTTAGTGCGTCCAAAATCCTTAAGTCCAATGTCTACTTCCTTTTAGAAATTAGGCTTTGATTAGTGTGATTGTTGGGGCTAAGGAAAGGGTAATGAAATCCCCTACCTTATCTTGTATGGGACAACCCTTCCTTAGTAGCTTTTGGAGTCTTAATCTAGAAATCAACTCTCCAAACAAATGCTCAACACACACTTCATGCAATGCAATTCCTACTAACTAATGCATGGTCATAAAAAATGCTTGAATGAGAGTAGGAAATGCGTACCTCACGCCAATGCTCAACAACTGAAGGTAAAGGTAAAAAAAAAGACAAACTATGTGCCTAAGTCTAGTATATGATGCATGACTTAAACAAGCAAGAATGCCTAGTCGTTTGCTTTGGATTTTAGTGGCCAAGTTGATTAAAGGGGATTGATTATTGATTTGTGGGCAAACTACAAGTCAAAACATGCCAAATTGAGCCGTAGAACACGCTAGCGAATGTAGAAACAACCTGCAAAAAATAGAGGGAAACATGAGCTCACCAGGCCGTTTGTTGGTGGTCCAATACCACTGATTGGCTGTTTGTTCACACTTTAATCCCTCCAAATTTCTCCAGATCACATCTATTGATGTTTAAAGCCTCCTAAAACAAAGAAAATAATAGAGAAGTATTGGCGGTTTGTTCACATTTTGGTCATCCACCTCCTTACCAGACACCAAAGTATGAATCACATTTTAGAGGTAGCATGAGGCATTGGTGACCTTCCCGGAGAATGGGTACCCCTGCGATTCACCTCGGGTTGACTTGGAAATTTTCCTTTCTCACGTTCATTGAGCTAATGAGTTCACTGATTGACTTGCATTTCAAAACTTTTAAATGAACTTTGCATGGTCTGCATGAACGCTTGAAGGGATTGGTCAGGAGAGGGGTCCTTATGGTCAACCCACTGGGGTAGTGGAGTCTGACTAGAATAACCCGAAGGGATGTCCTGAGTAGGTTGGTGAGTATGAGGCTGAGACCTTTGATGTGGGGGTTGGTAGGTCTCCGATGGACGTGGAGGTTGATAAGGTGGAGGTTGAGGTTGAGCGTGCGAGCTCTGGCCGTGGCCCCCACTAGGCCCCCAAGAGAAGTTAGGGTGGTTTCGCCATCCTGGGTTGTAGGAGTGACTGTACGGGTCGTTACGGGGCCTCTGTTGATACATCGCATTTGCATGCTCAGTATCCCTTGGATCGTAAGCACATTCCAAGTCATTATGTCCCTTAAGTCCACACCTACTATACGCGGGAGTAGTGACCGTAGCTACAAGAGCTCGGTCCAACTCTAAACTCTCAATCCTACGCTGAGAGCAACCATTTTTGCCTCAGACGCGATAGTAGACTCAAGTTGATGTGATCCAGCTCGATCGGAAGACGTGGCGGCTGGTGGATCTCTCATGGTGTCCCACTCAAAGGTACGTTCAGCGATTAATTCAAAAGTGTCCCACGCCTCATCGATGAGTTTCATTTCGAAATAACCTTGACACATTGAGTCCAACAACGTGCGAGTGTTGTAGTTGAGGCCCTCATAAACAATCTGGCACAACGGCCATAGCTCAAGTCCACAATGAGGGCACTACTGGAGAAGGACTTTGAACCTCTCAAAGAAAGCATGAAAAGATTCGGTCTGAGTCTGATACACTTGATGTATCTGGTGCCGTATCTATTGAGTTTTCCTTTGAGGGAAAAATCTCTTCCGAAAGATGGTCACAAAGTCATCCCAAGACTGAATAGAGATGTTGGGTGGTGGTACATCTATTTCTTCGCATTATCCTTCAATGCAAAAGAAATCATCCTCAACCAAACTGAATCTTCGTCAAGTTGTTGAAGCTTGAACATGGAGCATACCTCCTCGAATTCACGTATAAAAATATAGGAATCCTCTTTATTAGAAGGGAAGGTAGGAAGCATGCTCACATATTGAGGTTTCAGTTCATAGTTGTTCCCACGAGCTCGTGGAAGAACTATGCAAGAAGGTTGCACCGCCCGAATAGGTTGGGTCCGCTCCCCCAATGTCATCGGTTTATCCCGTCGAGCTAAAGGTGGTGGTGCACCATGAATTCTATCCTGACCAAATTCCTCTTCCACCCGAGTCGGTGGAGGAGGAGAAGGTGGTCTACATGGTGGTGGGAGTGGACCGAGGTAATCCATGTATAGACCATGATCTCCCCCATCTCAACGAGACGACTCAGCCTGACGCTCCAAAGTAGCTCAAGGCGGAGATTGGCGATCACCTAGATCATCTCATAAAAATGCACTCTCTCAAGTCGAGCGCTCTCACCAGAACAAGCCCAACCTCACGTAAAACGCTCAACTTGACTCTAATACAACAGAAACCAAAAGGTCTAATAGGAGGAGGAGACTATAACGAAGAATATAGAGGAGGAGAAGACTTAGGTGCGAAAGGAATAATCCCTAGATCTATCATGGGTAATGGGAGAAGTTAGAAGCACACTAGCAAACAAGGCTCAAACAACTTATGACTATAGGTCCTTAGGCTAGACGACGCCTAAGTTCGTGATCACTAGTCTCGACACGCCTCACCTCCCTACAACGAAGACCACAAGGCCTAGTAAGTGGTACCAGACCTGGAGATCAAGTACCTCCTACTATCGACAAGGCAGGCGACGCCGGTCAGGTCATGACGTTCTTAGCTCGATCACCCTCTTAGTGCGTCCAAAATCCATAAGTCCAATGTCTACTTCCTTTTAGAAATTAGGCTTTGATTAGTGTGACTGTTGGGGCTAAGGAAAGGGTAATGAAATCCCCCACCTTATCTTGTATGGGACAACCCCTCCTTAGTAGCTTTTGGAGTCTTAATCTACAAATCAACTCTCCAAACAAATATTCAACTCACACTTGTTGCAATGCAATTCCGACTAAGTAATGCATGATCATACAAAATGCATGAATGAGAGTAGAAAATGCGTACCTCACGCCAGTGCTCAACAACTGAAGGTAAAGCTAAAATAAAAGACAAACTACGTGCCTAAGTCCCCATGCATGACCTAAACAAGCAAGAATGCCTAGTCTTTTGCTTTAGATTTTAGTGGCCAAGTTGATTAAAGGGGATTGATTATTGATTTGTGCGCAAATTACAAGTAAAAACATGCCAAATTGAGCCGTAGAACACGCTAGTGAATGTAGAAACAACCTGGAAAAAGTAGAGGGAAACATGAGCTCACCAGGCTGCCAGTTGGTGGTCCAATACCGCTGATTGGCTGTTTGTTCACAGTTTAATCCCTCCAAATTTCTCCAGATCACGTCTATTGATGTTTAAAGCCTCCTAAAACAAATTAAATAATAGAGAAGTATTGGCGGTTTTTTCGCATTTTGGTCATCCATCTCCTTACCAGACACACAAGTATGAATCACATTAACATGATGGGTCAGTTTAGAGGTAGCATGAGGCACTGGTGACCTTCCAACTCCAAACTCTCAATCCTACGCTGAGAGCAACCATTTTTTCCTCAGACGCGATAGTAGACTCAAGTTGATGTGATCCAGCTCGATCGGAAGACCTGGCGGATGGTGGATCTCTCATGGTGTCCCACTCAAAGGTACGTTCAGCGATTATTTCAAAAGTGTCCCACGCCTCATCGATGAGTTTCATTTCGAAATCACCTTGGCACATTGAGTCCAACAACGTGCGAGTGTTGTAGTTGAGGCCCTCATAAACAATCTGGCACAACTGCCATAGCTCAAGTCCACAATGAGGGCACTACTGTAGAAGGACTTTGAACCTCTCAAAGAAAGCATGAAAAGATTCGGTCTGAGTCTGATACACTAGATGTATCTGGTGTCGTATCTATTGAGTTTTCCTTTGAGGGAAAAATCTCTTCCGAAAGACGGTCACAAAGTCATCCCAAGACCAAATAGAGCTCGCCGGGAGGTGGTACATCTATTTCTTCGCATTATCCTTCAATGCGAAAGAAATCATCCTCAACCAAACTGAATCCTCGTCAAGGGGGAGAAGGTGGTCTACCTGGTGGTGGGAGTGGACCGAGGTAATCCATGTATAGACCCCGATCTCCCCCATCTCAATGAGACGAGTCAGCCTTACGCTCCAAAGTTGCTCGAGGCGGAGATTGGCGATCACCTAGATCATCCATCTCAGAAAAATGCACTCTCTCAAGTCGAGCGCTCTCACCAGAATGAGCCCAACCTCGCGTAAAACGCTCAAATCGACTCTAATACAACAGAAACCAGGAGGTGTAATCAGAGGAGGAGAAGACTTAGATGAGAAAGGAAGAATCCCTAGATCTAGCGTGGGTAGTGGGAGAAGGTAGAAGCACACCAGTAAACAAGGCTCAAACAACTTATGACTATAGGTCCTTAGGCTAGACGACGCCTAACTTCGTGATCACTAGTCTCGACACGCCTCACCTCCCTACAAAGAAGACCACAATGCCTAGTAAGTGATACCAGATCTGGAGATCCAGTACCACCTACTATCGACAAGGCAGGTGACACCGGTCAGGTCATGACGGTCTCAGCTCGATCACTCTCTTAGTACGTCCAAAATCCTTAAGTCGAATGTCTACATGCTTTTAGAAATTAGGCTTTGATAGTGTGATTGTTGGGGCTAAGGAAACGCGGATGAAATCCCCCACCTTATCTTGTATGGGACAACCCCTCCTTAGTAGCTTTTGGAGTCTTAATCTACAAATCAACTCTCCAAACAAATGTTCAACTCACACTTGTTGCAATGCAATTCCGACTAAGTAATGCATGATCATACAAAATGCATGAATGAGAGTAGAAAATGCGTACCTCACGCCACTGCTCAACAACTGAAGGTAAAGCTAAAATAAAAGACAAACTACGTGCCTAAGTCCACATGCATGACCTAAACAAGCAAGAATGCCTAGTCTTTTGCTTTGGATTTTAGTGGTCAAGTTGATTAAAGGGGATTGATTATTGATTTGTGGGCAAACTACAAGTCAAAACATGCCAAATTGAGGCCTAGAACACGCTAGTGAATGTAGAAATAACCTGGAAAAAGTAGAGGGAAACATGAGCTCACAACGCCGCCAGTTGGCGGTCCAATACCGCTGATTGGCGGTTTGTTCACATTTTAATCCCTCCTAACTTCTCCAGATCACGTCTATTGATCTTTAAAGCCTCCTAAAACAAAGCAAAACTACAAACAAAAAATTAAAACCACTCGAATCGTCCAAACCAAAGCCTGGACAAAGCACCTCCCCGGCAACGGTGCCAAAAACTTGATTGTGTTCTTTATAAATACCGCAAGTGCACGGCGTCGGTGAAGACCTGGCAAATATGGGTCGTGTATGGGTCGTGTCCACGAGGAGGTGTGTCAACTTTGGTTCCTCAGAAATCGAGTGGGAAAAGAGGGGAGAAGGAATTGATAACACTAAACTAGACTACGCTAAATTAGCACTAAACAAACAACGAAGATGAAAGCACGAGACAAAATAAAACTAAACTAAGTGACTAATAGAAGTAAGCTTGAAATCAGGAATGGAAAACACTTAAGGGGTGGAGTGTGTGCACATATGAAATGAAATAAGCGTTGAATGACACATGTAAGCATGTATGTGTGTGTGTCATGTGTGTGTCTTCATGCATAAGAAGTGTCTAAAGATTTTGCAAAACCTATCAATCCATTCACACAACGTATCCGCAAATACTACTTGATTAGCATAAGACTAGGCTCAGTATGAGAGGTGTCTAAATGTTATGGCTAGACTCATCAAAACCAGGAATTTATGTGAAGAACAAAGTTAAGCGTGGGAAATGTCTAAATGTTATGGCAAAACCCATCAAAACAAAGTTCTTCAATCAATCAAGCAAGCAAACACAAATACAAACACATAACTATCGTGTACTATATTCAATAGAAAATTTCAGTCAATAAACATGAGGAAAGTAAGCCTAAGAAGTTTCTAAATCCTATGGCAGAAACCATAAAAATCCCCCAACAAGTAAGTCTATACAATCAAAAAGTTCATCAAACATCCAAACTTCACAACATACATGAACATCATCTCCACCCCTAAAGGGGAATGGAACTACTCAAACATTACTAAGCTAACATTCATATTACAGAAAGAAAACATGCTAATTAATTCTACGAAGATTAAAATAATGAAATTAACTAAGCATGCAAGAACTAAAAGAAACAACAATTAACTAACAAAACATATTTTATTGCTCACTCACATTACAAGTAGCCTCTCCACCAGAGTTTTGGTCCAAGGCTTTACTCCTAGTAGAGAGGATGGCCACCAAGAGAGGAGATGTCTTATAAAGGAGGAGGAAGAGTTCTATTTATAGCCATGAAAAAAGCCATACCGGGACAATCTCCCGGTATGGGACTAAACACATACCATAAATGAACTAAATAAATACTAATACAACACCCGACTAAGTCTTATCGGGTTTGGATCCAGATGAACCGCCAATTGGCGGTCTGGGTTGGGTTGATCAGGACCAGTTTTTGGTGGCTTGATTTCTTGATGTTTGATGAACCCGATTTGGTTGTTGATTGTTAGGCTCATATCTAATTGCCAAAATATTCCTCATGATGGTGTGGAGCATCTTGATTTGCTCATTGGTCCTTTTTGTTTTAAATCTGGGTCCTTCTCTCTGGCATGTCAGTCCATAAGTCTTGCATCTTAGTACTTTTCCTTGCTTTTAAGTCCTTCTTGAGTCTCTTCTTCTCAAGCCTGTTTATTCCTGAAACTTAAACATAAAACTCATTTTGTAGCATTGCTTAGGCTAAAAATAAAGGATATAAGACACAAATATATGCATGATATGATGTCAATCAGATACTCTGGTTACAACTAAATTCCCATCGCCCCCGAGAATCAAAAGAAAACCACATTTACTTGTCCCTTTGACATGTTTGCCTACCGTCGCATGCCCTTTGGGTTATGTAATGCACCGACAACATTTCAAAGGTGTATGGTCAACATCTTCTCCGATATGGTAGAGTGTTTCCTTGAGATTTTCATGGATGATTTTTCCATATTTGGCGCTTCCTTCGATGAGTGTCTTCATCACTTGAGCCTTGTCCTCTAGCGATGCCGTGAGAAGAACCTCGCTTTTAATTGGGAGAAATATGTTCTGTAAGAAATTTGATCAAAACCATGTGATCGTTAGTACGAGTAGGGATTGCTTCAACCCACTTCGACACATAATGAACTGCCGCCATAATGTAGGTGTGACCATGGGACACGGGGAAAGGGCCACTAGGATAGGATTGAGTGACATAATATCACACCTTCCAATACGGCCCACACGTTGACACCTATCGCATGCTTTGCAAAATGCAAAAGCAGCTTGGAACAACGTGGGCCAGTAAAAACCTCATTGGAGCACTTTGGCAGCGGTTTTCTTGGCACCGGAGTGCTCACCACATGCCTCCTTATGGCAAAAAGACAAGACACTCTAAATCTCTTCGTTAGGAATGCACCTTCTTATGATGTGATCGGCATAACACTTAAACAAGTAGGGATCATCCCAATAGAAGTGCTTGACTAACGACTTGAATTTGGCTTTCTCATTTTTTTTCCAATGAGTCGGTACCTCCCCGGTTGCTAAATAGTTCACAATGTCAGCGAACCAGGGAGTGAGGCTATTACCATAAGGTTCTCGTCAGGAAAGAACTCGTTCACCTGTGATTCGATGAAATCTCAACTGGAATGAGAGAAAGGTGATCTGCCACGACGTTCTCGCATCCCTTCTTATCGCGTATCTCAAGGTTGAATTCTTGCAACAAAGAGATCCAACGAAGGAGACGGGGTTTCACATCCTTTTTGGACAAAAGATAGCAAAGAGCTTAGTGATCAGTGTAGATGATGATGTACGACCCAATGAGGTACTGCCGAAATTTTTCCAACGCAAATATGATCGCGCGGAGCTCCTTCTCAGTAACGGAGTTATTAAGTTGGACATCGTTGAGAGTACGACTTGCATAATAAATCACATGAGGCAATTTGTCGACTTTCTGACCCAACACTGCTCCTATCACATAACCTGATGCATCACACATCAGCTCGAAAGGTAGAGTCCACACTGTTGCCTTAATAATAGGAGTGGAGGTCAACTCACGTTTCAAAAACTCGAAAGTAGTCATGCACTCGGGTGTGAACTCAAAAGATGTGCCTTCAGCAAGCTCGTCAAGGGATGAGCAATCTTACTGAAATCTTTAATAAAACGTCGGTAAAAACTAGCATGTCCAAGGAATGACCAGATTTCTATTACCGAAAGTGGATGGCGGAAGCTTAGAAATAAGCTCAATCTTTGCCCTATCCACCTCAATACCTTTACGAGATACCACGTGACCCAATACGATGCCTTTTGTAACCATGAAATGATATTTTTCCCAATTAAGGGGTAAGTTCGTTTCCAAACACCTCTTCAGAACGAGGCTAAGATGGTGCAAGCACTCATCAAACGAGGTGTCGTGAACCGAGAAATCATCCATGAAAATCTCAAGGAAGTTTTTGACCATGTCGGAAAAGATACTTAACATGCAATGTTGGAATCTTGCTGGTGCATTGCATAATCCGAAAGGCATACGTCTATAAGCAAACGTCCCAAAAGGACAGGTGAACGTGGTTTCATCTTGGTCTTTAGGGGCAACTGGGATTTGATTGTACCCCGAATAACCATCGAGGAAACAGTAATAGGCGTGCCCGACAAGTCTCTCCAACATCTGGTTGATGAAAGGTAGACGGAAGTGGTCCTTACGCTGGACCGTGTTCAACTTTCTATAGTCAATTCGGACTTGCCACCCAGTTTGAAGTCGTGTGGGTACAAGCTCATTGCTGTCATTCTGGACAACAGTGATACCTGACTTCTTGGGCACAACCTGGATAGGACTTACCCAAACACTGTCCAAAATGGGAAAAATGATGTGATGATCTAAACACTTTATGATCTCTTTCTTAACTACTTCTGTCATGGTTGGATTTAGATGCCTTTGGGGATCAAGACGTGGTCGTGCCTCATCCTCTATAAAGATGTGTACTGCACGACGTCAGGACTTATCCCTTTAATATCCTTCAAGGACCACCCAATGACTGATTTGTGCTCTTTTAGGACTTGAATCAGACGTTCTTCCTGATCCTCAGTCAACGTCGATGAAATAATGACCGGAAATAACCTATTGGGTCAAAGAAGATCGTGTTTCAGATCCTTAGGGAGTTCTTTAAGGTCAATTGTGGGTGGCTCCTCGAGGCAAGGCGTGATATCTAGCTCAAGATGTAAGATAGGAGGAGCTCGCATGTACTGAAGAACATGCACATCATCGCTCAACTCGCCCCCATCCTCTTCATTGTCGGAGTCATCCATGATGTAAGCATTTAAGTTCTTATGAATCAGGGGGTACTCTTCTATTTCTTCTTCAATGTCCCTGATAAGATTGATTTCCATGGGATACTCGAATGATGCCAGTTGCCTAGACATATTGAACACATGGAATGTCACCGTCAAGTTTCCGAACGACAATTTCATGAGTCCAGTTCGACAATTGATTAAGGCATTTGACGTCGCAAGATATGGTCTACCAAAAATCAATGGAATCTGAGAGTGGGTAGACCTTACTGGTTTAGTTTCAAGGACGACGAAGTCAACACGAAATATGAAATCGCCAAACTTGATTAGGACATGTTCGATGACCCCCATCGGGACTTTGATCGAACAATCAGCCAACTGTAAAGTTGTTTTCGTAGGCTTGAGCTCGCCTAGGCTTAATCGTTGATACACAGAAGCTGGTAAGAGGTTAACTGCCAACCCTAGATCTAGCAAGACATTATTAATGCAGGAGTCCCCAATGACACATGAAATTGGTTGACTACCTGGGTCCTTCAATTTTACGTACGTTGGGTGCGAAATGATCGAGCTCACATTAGCTGCCAAGAAGGCTTTGCTAGGAACGTTCGTTTTCCTCTTATTTGTACATAGATCCTTCAGTAATTTTGCATAGAGAGGTATTTTTGGAATCATGTCTAATAAGGGAATGTTGACATTAACATTCTTGAATAGCTCCAGCATTTTGTCAACACTGTCACTTTGTTTCTTAGTTAACCTACTAGGATTTGTAGCTTTTGGTAGGTAGGTTTTCTGTGGTGCCTGAGAAAGAGGTTTTGGTGTATTAGCCCCACCCTCGGCCTCTGTCTCACCATCATTCCCAACGAGGGGCTGCACAGATATATTTAGTTGCAAGGAAACGTTGTTCTTGACATGATTCCCATTTCTCAGGGTTACAATAGCATTGACATGGTCAAAGGTTCTTCCACACAGTTCACTTGTCCCCTGCGGTCTTGAACTTGCATTTTGCATGTTCGAGTGATGTTGAGCACGGGGCTTAGCCATAGGTTGGCGCGGCAGACTCCCTCTCTCTCTCATGCACAGGCTGAGCGAGTTAGCCCATCTGAAGCTTGAGAGATTTGATGGTCTGCTGATTTGAAGTGAGGACTTGACTTGTGGATGACATTAAGTTTTTTACGGAGCTCTCAAGTCCACCGGTCAAGTTCTCAAGCGAATTAAAATGGGTTTCCATGTTGTTAGAATTTAGGAAACCCGGTGGGTTTGTGATTTGAACATGGGGTGGCTGATATGACTGTGAATGTCTGGGAGGTTGGTGTGGTCAGTTAGGTGGCCGAGAGAAGTTTGAAGGACCACCCGGGGCATTGTTTTGGTTCCATGAAAAGTTAGGGTGGTTCCTCCATCCAGAGTTATATGATGATGAGTCTGGGCCATTCCTGGGTCTGTCATAGATGGCATTGACATGTTCCATCTTAGGAGGAATGGATGCACACTCGCTTCTCACATGACCTATCCTACCACATAAATAACAAGGGACTGGACCAGATGCAGACACATGCGACACACCATGCTGGTTTTGTAGCTCAATCGAATCCATACGGCGCATTAAGGTCACCATGAGTGCGTCAGTGGCCCTAGTGGTATCAACAGCAAATCCTGCACCCAATCTAGTCGAGTTTGCATTTGCGATCCTCACTCCTATGCTAGATGATTGATTCAATTATAAAAAACCACAAGTGCACGACCATGTTGAAGTGGTGGCAAATACGGGTCGATACACAGGGAGGTGTGTCGAAGGCGAGTGGGAAACAAAGGGGAGAAGAGAATGATTAAATTAAACTATACTAAACTAGTAGCAATAAGGAAGGAAATGAAGGCACAAAACGAACTAAAACTAAGCGACTAATAAAAGAAGACAGAAATCAGGAATGGAAAACTCCTAAGGGGTGGAGTGTGTGTACACATGAAATAAGTGTCGTGAATGCATACAATAAGCTCAAGTGTAGTTAGTGTTTGTTATGCATAAGAAGTACCTAATGGCAAGACCTATCATTCAAAGCATTGACCTAGGTGATCAATATGAGCATGGCAAGTTTGTTATGAAGAACATAAACAAGCATGGAATGTACTTAAAAATTATGGCAGAAACCATCCAGTTAAGAGTTCTTATTAATTCAAACAAGAATACTAACATTTCTCACATACAACAATGTTTATCATTCATTCCATCTACATAACATGTATAGACAACTCCACCCCCAAAGGGGGATAAAACTACTCACACATATTTAGACTAACATTCATACTAAGGAAAGAAAACATGCTTAAACTAATCTAAGAAGACTAAAACAAACAAGTTAACTAAGTATGAAAGAATTAAAAGAGGCAATATGAAGAAAACTTAACAAAACATGTATTATTACTCACTTAACACACAATTATATATGACCCGACTAAACCGCATCGGATCTGGAGCAACCCAGACCGCCAATCTGCGGTCAACAGGGTTTGGATCCGGTCTGGATTTTGTGTGGGCTTTCCTGGATGGCTTTCTTCATGTGTGATGTATCCAAGTTAGTTATTGGAGCTCCGGCCCGAATCGAAATTCCAAAATACTCCCCATGATGGTGTGAATTTTCTTGATTTCCTCATTGGTCCTTTGGGCTTACATCTGGGTCCTTCCCTCCTGCATCTCAGTCCCCAAGTCTTGCAACTCAATCCTTTCCCTTGCTTTTGAGTCCTTTTTTGCCTCTTCTCCTCAATCTTGCTTATTCCGGAAATTTAAACATTAAACTCATTACGTAGTATGGTTTAGGTTTAATTATAATGGATATAAGACACAAATACATGCATGATATGATGTCAATCAAATACCTCCCACACCTAGCTTTTGTTAGTCCCAAGCAAAACAAACAAAGAGAAAAATGAAAGAAAGGAAAAAGCATACAAAAAATAGGGAAATCCTAACTCACTTTTGTAGGAATAACGGTTCCACTTAGGATGTGCAACAAGCCGTTAAACCACCTTGTCGCCAAGGACGAGTATTGTCTCTTGAGGGTTTTCAGCGGTTATACCCACAAAATCTGAACATAGATGCATTATTCAATCTAGAAACTCGACTCGATGGACTCATTTCTATCGATCACAAGATGCAGTAATTCTACATGCCAACTCTATATATGTATCCAGTCCACACACCAACCCTAATGAATAATTCGTGCAAGTTAATTAAGGACTTAAGTGAAAGACATGGACAACCTTAACCTCCTCAAGTGATACAAAGTGTAAAATCCATACTTCCTCAAGTGATACAATTGTACAAAGTGTAAAGTCCATTAAGGTTCTTATTTGCATAACCATTTTTATTTTATTTTCCTTTTTCTTTTCATTTTTTATTT
Source organism: Triglochin maritima (assembly GCA_963682175.1). Classification (NCBI taxonomy): domain Eukaryota; kingdom Viridiplantae; phylum Streptophyta; class Magnoliopsida; order Alismatales; family Juncaginaceae; genus Triglochin; species Triglochin maritima. The sequence goes on along the minus strand of OY821793.1, from coordinate 10,365,024 downwards.
CTGTGTAGTTGGTGTTTGATTCTCCCAGGGTTAGGTTTCGTGCATCATTTCCTATGAGGACTTACACTATCACGTACACCTTTCCCCACATCTCCACATAGGGCAATCCCTACCACCCGTGTAACGGGAGTTCGGTCGGTGCATCCACAGGCAGATGACTCGAAAGCACCAGGCACAAAGTCCCCTCGGACCTAAATTTCCGAGTAAAGGAGCCGTGCGAGGAGAGAGAACACCTACTCACATATTTCTTATCTACACATGAACCAAAACCCCTACACTTAATGTCTCACAACAGGAGTTAAAGGGTGCTTGACTACAACAAACTTCCTTATATTAACAGACACAAATTATTGACTCACTAGGTTCAGGGTGGACTTCTTTAATTGTTTGAGTTCTGAAACCCTATGATTACTCGCCCCCGGAGGAAAGACCAGGGTGCATCCTAACAACTAGATAAGTCCTAAAGCCACTGTACTAGATATCCAAATGCCTACAGTTCAAGACAATTTTGGGAGTTTTCTTTTGAACTTTGCCTCACAACGATTTTTCACATGTTAATCACGCGCAAAATCCACAAAACATTTTATTTCGCAATCACATGAAGATTTTGAAAGAAATTTGAAAATTGTAAAGCACTAGGCAAGCAAAAGAAGACAAGTCACCTAAGGATCATGGCAAGCAGATATATCGATATTAAATGCAGTACACTAACATGACCCTAACAATGCACACAAAAGAAAACAAAATCAAAGGAAAAGACTCGACTATGTACACACGTAAAACACCCCCCACACCTACTTCATGCATTGTCCCCAATGAATATGACCATGATACTACAACGATTTATGCATGAAAAATGGAAGATTTCAGCAACATGAAGTGTAAAAGGAAGTTCATGGTTATGTGTTGATGGACACAACCTGAATTCCCCAAAACATGTGAGATGCTAAAGAATGGATACAAATACGTGAAAGAAATGGGGCCCAAATACTCAAGGGTTGGAGCCCAAAACAATTAATGCTCACTGAAGGAGTCTTTTGTCTTGTTTTTTATTTTTCCTTTTTAAAAAAAACTAAAGAACACTATATACAAACCTGAAATCTTCAGTCATCCATGTAGGTCATGAATGGTTGAGTGCGAGAGAGGTTCATGAAGGGACATGACCTCCTCGACTTCAGATGGTGCTCCCTTTAGTAAGTTTGAGGCATTGTCCATTACCTTTGAACAAGTCCCCATGCCGAGCCATACCAAGAAATCAAGCCAGAATCGAGCCACCAAAATGTAGACTCAATCCGACACATATAAACCGCTAATTGGTGGCCCAAGACCACTAATCAGCGGTCCAAATGTGTCCAAATGCGACATGGTTGAGCCGGGTCATGTACTATGTTGTTTTATGTCTATTTATAGTATGCGTTTAGTCCCATACCGAGGAATTGTCCCAGGTTACTTTTTTTTCATGCCTATAAATAGAACTCTTCCTCTCCTTTTGTATTCACCCATTGCTTGGTGGCATTCTCTCTACTTGGAGTAAGCCTTGGAGCAAAACCTCAAGGTGGAGAAGAGTGTCACTTGTAATGCGAGTCATGTAAATAAAATAATTCCTCATAGTTTGTTTTAATGTTGTCTTTGTTTTAATGCTTGCTTGTTTAGATTATTTTATTTGTCTTAATCTTAGTAGAAGTAATTAGCATGTCTCCCTTTCCTATCTTAATTTCGTTTTGTCTTCTTTAATGAGTAGTGAGTAGTTCCATCCCTCTTTGGGGGTGGAGTTGATGTTTATACATGTTATGTAGACGGAATGAATGCTAAATATTGTTGTATGTGAGAAATGTTTGTATGCTTGTTTGAATTAGAGAGAATACTTTACTTGATGGTTTCTGCCATAATATTTAGGTACATTCCATGCTTGTTTAGGTTCTTAATAATGAACTCGTCATGCTCATATTAATCACCTAGGTTAGTGATTTGGATGATAGGTTTTGCCATGAGGTACTTCTTATGCATAGCAAGCACTACCTACACCTGTGCTTAATCAATGCATTCATCACCACTTATTTCATGTGTACACACACTCCACCCCTTAGGGGTTTTCCATTTCTAATTTCTAGCTTCTTCTATTAGTCACTTAGTTTCATTTCTTTTCGCACTTTCATCTTGGTTATTGCTTACTCGTCTAGCGTAGTTAGTATAGTTAGTTTAATCAATCTTTTCTCCACCTTGTTTCCCACTCGCCTTCGAACTAACCAAAGTCAACACACCTCCCTAATGATCGACCCGTACTTGCCACCACTTCATCGCGGTCCTGCACTCGCTTATGAGCCACATTTGCTCGCCCAAAAAGGAAACTATTCGTCGAAAGGAAACTTCTCCCACAAAGGAAACTTTCCCTTGAAGGGGAAACTTTCCCGGAAGATGGGTTTTTCCTCGAGAGAAACCGTTCCCGAAAAGGAAACTTTCCCGAAATGAAAAATAAGAACACAAGCAAGCAAACATAAGGACCAAAACAAGTATAAGAGATGTCATGGGACATATTATAATGTCAAGAGAGTGGGTCTTACACACACAGATCCCAATACTCTATCCACCCAGGGAGCACGAAGATGTTCAAAGACCTACAGTGGAATTTCTAGTGGAAGAGTATAAAGGGAGACATAGCAGAGTTTGTATCCAGATGCTTGGTCTGTTAGCAGGTGAAGATTGAGCATCAGAGACCAGCAGGGCCGATGCAGAGGATCGAACTACCAGAGTTGAAGTGGGAGCACGTGACGATGGACTTTGTCACCGGGCTACCTAAGTCGAGGAGATTCCATGTCACGATTTGCCTCATCATCAATCGATAGACCAAGTCGACACACTTCTTAACGATGAGGACATCATTGCCTCTAGAGGGTCTAGCTAAGTTGTACATCGAAAAGATAGTCAGACTACACAAAGTACCAGTGAGCATCATCTCTGATAGAGATCTCAGGTCACATCCAGATTTTGGGGGAGTTTATAGGAGGCCTTGGGGAAACGGTTGAAGTTCAGTACAACCTTTCATCCGCAGACAGACAGGCAGTCAGAGAGGACCATCCAGACATTGGAGTATATGCGGAGAGCTTGCACACTGGATTGGGTAGGACACTGGGATGATCATTTGTCACTGATAGAGTTTGCCTACAACAACCGCTTGCACACAAGTATTGTGTTGACACCATATGAGGCATTGTATGGGAGGCCATGCATATCACCAGTGTGCTGCAGTGATGTGGGCAAGAGGCAGTTGTTTGGACCTGAGTTTGTGCAGATGTGTGCTGAGACGGTAGATGTGATCAAGAAGGGATGGCATACTCACACAGTTGGCAGAAGAGCCACGCAGATAAGCACATACAAGAGTTGAGCTTCAAGGTTGGAGACCATGTGTTTCTGAAGCTCTCCCTATCCTGGGGAGTGATGAAGTTCAGGAAGAAGGGGAAGCTCAATCTGAGATATGTCAGACCGTACGAGATCCTGGACCGTATTAGAGAGGTTGCCTACCGGATTGCATTGCCACCGTAGTTTTTGGGTCTCCACAACATCTTCCATGTATCGATACTAAGGAAGTACATGGTGGATCAATCCTACGTCATCAAGATCGAGGTTCCAGAGATCCAACATGATCTATCGCTAGAAAAGAGTCCCGTGGAGATCGTGGATCGCATGGAGCATCAACTCCGGAGGAGGACCATTCCGATGGTGAAGGAGCATTGGCAGCATCACAGTATTCACGAGGCAAGCTGGGAGATTGAGGAGGAAGTTTGGAAGCAGTATCGGGAGCTTTTCGGTGAGTGCTTGTTTTAAATTTCGAGGACAAAATTTCTTTAAGGATCGTGGGTTGTTATGTCCTTGATTGACATCATTTCATGCTTATATTTGCATCTTATATTCATTATCTTTCACCTAAACAATGCTACGTGACGAGTTTTATGTTTGAATTTCAGAAATAAATAGGTTGTAAGAGAAGAGCCATAAAAGGACCTAAAAGAATGAAAAAGGACTGAGTTGAGACACTCAAGGACTAAGATGCAAGATCGAAGGACCTAAATGTAAGATCAAAGAACCAATGAGAAAACAAGAATACTTCACATCATCATGGGGAGTATTTTTGCAATTCTATTCGGGTCGGAGCTCCAGCAAGCGAAGTAGATGCATCAAAGACAAACAAAGCCCTCCAAAAAAGCCCACAAGAGAATCCAGAGCAATTCGAACACTGTAGACCGCTAATTGGTGGTCACTTTTGGTCCGGATCCACTAAGATTTATGTGGAGCGTGTATTAATGTATATTTAGTCTATTTCTGGTATTTTTTTTCCCATACCGGGGGATTGTCCCGGATTACCTTTTTCTATGGCTATAAATAGAACTCTTCACCTTATATTGTATTCACCGATTGCTTTATGGCATTCTCTCTACTTGGAGTAAGCCTTGGAGCAAAATCTCAAGGTGGAGAAGAATGCTACCTTCAATGTGAGTCATCTAATAAAATAACTTTTCCATTGTTTTGTTGTTATGTTGTTTCTCTTTTGGCATGCTTAGCTTATTTTTATTTTTTTTGTAGGCTAAAGTAGTTAGTATGTTTCCTTTCTTCTTTAGTTTAATTGTTAGAATAATGTGTAGTGAGTAGTTCCATCCACCTTTGGGGGTGGAGATGATGTATATATATGTTGTGATGTTGGGATGTTTGATAATTTTTGTATTGTGTAAACATGCATGTTTGTATGTTCATTGGGGGTATTTTAATCATCTACATGTTGGGGATTTTTATGGGTTTTGACATAAGATTTAGACACTTCCCATGCTTAGGTTCTTCATGATTATTGACTGAAATTTCCTGTTGAATATGCTACATGTTAGTTAAGTGTTTGTATTTGTGGTTGCTTGGTTGATTGATTGAAGAAACTTTGTTTTGATGGGTTTTTCCATAAGATTTAGACACCTCTCATGCTTAGCTTTGTTCTTCACATGAGTTTATGGTTTTGATGAGTCTTTCCATATCTTTAGACACTTCTCATGCTGAGCCTAATCTTATGATAATCAAGTAGTAATTGCTGATACGTTGTGTGTATGGATTGATAGGTTTTCCACATCTTTAGACACTTCCTATGCATGAACACACACACATGACACACACACATACATGCTTACATGTGTCATTCATCACTTATTTCACCTCATATGTGCACACACTCCACCCCTTAGGGGATTATCTTCCTGATTTCTTATCTTTAGTTACTTTCTTTCACATTTCTTACTTACTAGTTTAGTCTAGCTTAGGTTAGCACAATAACATCTCTTCTCCCATTTCCACCACTTGATTTCTGACAAACAAGAGGCTGCTCACCTCCCTGTGGATGACCCGTATTTGCCACGTCTTCACCGACGCCGTGCACTTGCGGTTATAATATAAAACGTTCAATCGTCCTTAACCTTAGTTGGGGGTTAATCATGCTTTGGGGTGTTTGGCTTAGGTTAAGTGGGGTTTTGAGTTGGGAAGATGTGGAGGTATGGTGTGTGTGTGTGTGGAGGTATGGGTTGAGTGAGGGAGGTATAAGTTCGGTGTGGTTGGAGTGTTTTATAAGAGAAAACACACCCCAACCTTCTTCTTCACACCAACTTCACCACCCCCCCTTCCATACACCACTTTCCCTTCCCCCTTTTTCCGGCGACAAGAGAAGCAGTTAGAGGTATTGTAGGTGGAATTGCTTCAACGACACGATATGCAGGGTGGTGTACGGGGAACGTGATCGATGAGGAGGCGATTGAAGATCCGGTGATGTCCGGAGATCGAAAGAAATTTATACCAAGTTCATTTAGTTTGCTCACACGAGATGTGTGAGGGTTTTGGCTCGTTGTCGGAGGCCAGAAGACTCGCTGGCGACAAGAGGCATCGAAGTATCGCCTAGGCATTCCCTGGCATAGCCAGGCAACTGCCAAGGAACGGTCGACTGAAGCCTATCTGCGGTCGACCAGTCATAGTGTAATTCTTCGACCTCGCCCAGCACCGATCGAAGGATAGCTATCGACAGTCGATCGGTTGTGAATAATTGTTGGGCGGGAGAAGACTCTAGTAGTTTCAGTCGGCTGCCTAAGACTCGTGTTCAATCGATTTCTTCAATCGATCATGTTTAGTGTTCGATTGGCTGGGTCTGAGTTCGACCGATTCTGAAATGTTGTTGGACGTGGGGAGCCCTGATATTTTCGAATCGATGGTACCCCTTTGCCGTTCGATTGTTACATTGTTGTTTAGTTAGGTCGGGCCTAGACCATCTAAACAGTCGATCACCCATAGATCCTTGTTCGACCGGTAGTAGGGGATTCCGAACTGGTGAACTTCCAGTTATTTTCGGCCCGATAGTTTTCTTGTTACATTCGACCGATTACCTAATAGTTGTGTTTTGACTCTACCCTAGACTTTCTAAACGGTCAACCGCCTTTGACCATAGGTCCGACTGGTAACTTAAGTTTAGGCCCAAACATGCGACCAAAGTGTGTTGTTGTTCGAACATTTCACTATTCATTACGTAACAGTCGAATAATGTGCCACTTCCAGTTGACTGTTTGTGCCAGGTTATGTATTCTTACATTGTGTCTTGTGTCATTCTCATTTCCTCAGAAACCCATGTCCTCGCCTAGTGCGTAAGCGGGAGGTGACGGTGCGTACGGTGAGCACCTGACCAGGGACCACCAGGCAAAGGAGTTTAGATACTTGATACATGTGTCGTGTTTTGTTTAGGTCTTGTATGATGACTTGATGAGTCCTGTATGACATGTGCATTCGTGAAGTCATGCTAGGTAGAAGACCTAAGGGATCATGGATCCCATTGCATTGCGTTGTTACGCAGTTCCGTTTGGTGACATCATTGCCGGTCTTGATGGCGACGAAGGTAACTACCCAACCTTGATGGAAGCGGAGATGACTGGCCGGTGATTTAGTCAAGTGGGTAACATGGCTGTGGGACAACAAGGTGAGTTGACCGATCGGCCTGTGTGGCGGCGGAGATTATCGTGCAACCTTGACGGCGACAGGGATGACTAACCGATGATGTTTTTTTACGACAGATAGCTTGGCCGTGGCACAACCTTGTGAATTGACCGTCTAGTGAGAGTCGGCTCCGACGGGTGTGCATTGGCGAAAAGATCATATCTGTATCTATGACGCGGAAGTATGTGCGACCCTTACCGAACCCTCATGATGAGTATAGTCGCGTGTGGGGTGCGTGACTACTCTCCATAAGGCAGCATGTGATTGCGGTCGGTCCCATGTGGGACCCAATGTTGTTGATGGGACGGTTTTCCTTTATTTTCCTAGATAGGAATGTCACATTTCTTTGGTGTCATGTGTTACTAGTATGATAGGGCATAAGTTGTATATTCATGTATATATAGCGGTGTTTGGCATACGTGGTTTTTGTTATGGAAACTCAGGCACTGTATCATGTTTGCATTTCAGACCGTGAGCAATACTTTGTGGGTGGCGACGGAGGACTAGCACACTAGGACTGGATCCTCTAGTATTTTCGTAGGTTGTAATCTTTATCAGCATTTTGTACTCTCAGTAGTAGATGTAATCTCATTTCGAAATTCATGTGTACTGTTGCACCTTTTGGATTTTATATGAGTAATGTCCTTGTGATTTTTTGGGTTTTAATTTTTTTAATATCGTTTAAATGTTCCGTTGTTTTCAGGAACGTTACAAAATCTATGAATGAGGGTGGGATACTAGAGAATATAACCTTTGCTTCCACTTTACGAGCTTCAATATTAGCAGAACGCAGTCTACTTATTTGATGATATCATTTTGCAGCTCTAATATAATCACCAAGCTCAATATGGAGTAAAGCACAATCAAACTGAAGCCTGATGTTCGGGGGATCAACAGTTATTGCCTTTGAAAGATGATATTTAGCCTAACCAGTGTTTCCTAGTTATTTGCATCGAAAGGAGAAAAAAACAATTCAAAACATGGTCCACACTTACAGTCTGAATTTCATTAAGTGCAGAATTGGAAGACAAATTGCTGGTTGTACTTGGAATGGGGCATAAAGCTAGGGGAAATTGCATGCTGAGATTAATTATCATACTAACAAACATAATGCTCGGAAATGGAAAAAAGAGAAAAGTGCTGAAATAAATATAACTGAATCAAACGAAATTGATAAAGTGAAAACATGGCAGAGGTCTTCAGTATTCAAGACGAATTGATTGGTATGAACACTTGGTAATTGTTGGGTACGTTGGAAATGATAACTAATTAAATTTATTCAAGAGCATATCCAGAGAGTGAATTGTCACTTAGGTTCCTTCAAGTTCAAATCAAAGAATTAATTAGATTCCTAAAGACCAACTCAAACAAGCTGAAACCAAATCAGATATTATTATGCGAGAACAAAACTCATAAATTACCAAGAAATTTAAAAGTTGGAAGAGAGAATGGTAGATTTATCACTAGTCAGAAACCAGAAGTGCTTTGTTCGTTGTGGCAGTGCCTACAGAAATAATGCAGTAAAAGTTACTTATCAACAAGAAAGTCCATCACAAAGGATGATACATCTAACAAACTTCCATCTTTTTGGTGAACAGGCGCACTCAAATTTCACAAGTACGTAATTGCACTTGAAACATATCAGAACCACCAAATAAAAATTGCTACTCATTTCCAGATTTTTGCAAAAATTAGTAAGTAATGCTTAAATTGTTTACAACTGCAATGACCCTAATGCTGCCGAATCTACTCATTTCCAAGGCCCAAAACAATCATCCAAAGATACATTCTTTCACTCATTTGATAATTCATAGCATGACAAAATTGGTCAAGTATAATGCAGCATTATTACCTTCCAAAGTACTTATGTGACAAATGGCATAAATGGATGAACCAATTTTAGGATGTTCTTAACCACATACAACAGAACACCTTGTCCAACAATAGCGGCATAAGGGTTTCCGGAATGGTAAAGGCGAGCTTTACCAGCTTCAATAGACCTAAAAAGAAATAAACAAGATGATTTTAGAACTAAAGGATAAAAAATAATGCACTTCCAAATGACAAGCAAAATACTCAATGTCACATCCCCGAACAGCGGAAAATTTAAACTTTTAAAATCAAAGGAACCACAAGGAAAAAGACCATCAAGAGTGGGGGCATTACTCAAAGAAATACCCAAATATATCTGGTGCACCATATTACATAAGAGTTTGCCAAAAGAATGATTACATCGGAATACGAAATACATAAAACATGTAATCACAACAACCTAAAATAGGCAGACAACAAGATCCAGTCCAAAAGTGCAATCTCCCTCAGTTCCCCACCCGCTAGAGCCCACCGCGGTCCTGAAAATAAACATAACAACAATGCCTGAGTTTCCATAAGGAAACCCCGTATAACAAGCTCACGTGTATGCCATATCGTACTAGTATAGCATGACACGATACAAAGCCATAAAACAACATTCACACCAAGGGTCAAACCGGACATTCGTCCTGCAATCGTTCCCGCTGCCACACAGGCTGCTCGGTTTATAATCGCCACCGCTGCCGTATAGGCCACACGGTCCACAACATCACCGTCGTTGCCATAAAGGCAACACGGTCCACAAACCCAGACACCACACAGGCCACATAGTCCACAAACATTGGGTCTCCATGGAGACCTACCGTAGGCACATACGGTCTAGCGGATAGTACGCAACACATCCCCACATGTGGCTACACAAGGCAAAAAGATTTGTGAGGAGGCATTCACACTTCCGTGCAGGTAAAATCATATCCGAAAACATCGTGGTCCACCACCACACCGACGGAGCCGTCGCTGAGGTCGGTCCATCACCTCTGCCATACAGACCTCATGGTATCTCACGCGATATGTTCCCAATCAAGCTACCTATCGAAAAACACATGGGCAGAGGAGACCGTCACCTCCCGGCAAACGTTTTATGCGAGGACATGAGTTTTCGTGGACAGAGTTGACACTCCACTAGGACCAAGATTCAGTTCGGGGCCCAAACGGTCAACCATAAAAGGTGTATTGGTCGAGCTTCCCCATGGGAATCGGTCGACCAAACGCCTACAACGGTCGAACTCTGTGCTCAAAACGTGATTCCCAACGGTCGAACGAAGGTCTAAAACTGGTCGACCGAACGTGGTCAAAATCTAGAGTCTGGTCAAAATCATAAAAGTCCAATATGTCGACCGACTCAGGGGTCCTAGTCAACCGGAAACTACCAGGGTCATCCTAGCAGTCTAGGTCATCTATCGATCCAACAAAATATAACATCCATCGAACAAATTACAATACAATTAAGTTCACTTAAGTTCCGGTCGGACCAAAGTTCAGGAACGGTCGACCGTTTGGATGGTCAACATCCGGTCCAAGCGAAACACGAAGCAACGGTCCTCCGACCCACCAATGCAAGCACAACCGGTCGACTGCCTCAAGGCGTCGTTTGACCGGTGTTGGATAAAGTTGGGCAAAACACTTAACTGGTTGACCGCCTGAAGGCACCGGTCGACCTTTGGTCGACAACAACCTTGCGCAAGCTAAGGATTTTACGTTGTTTCTCTCCCCCGGTGAGGTCTCCGTCCTCCCGCGACCGACCACCACTCCTCCCCAACATTAGTGGACCAAAACAACTAATCAAGAACTTGGCATACCTCCTTTCCGATCAACCCACGTTCCCCGGAGGACCGCCACAAACTCAGATCCGCACAGCTTGCACCTCCTCTTCGCACCTTCTTCCCGCCACGTCCTTGCCTCACGCATGCCTTCCCCACCGGAGCTCGAGCATCAGATGGAGAGGAAGAGATGGATAGAGAGGAGAAGGGTTTGAAGAAGAAGAAGAAGAAAGGAAAGAAAGGAAGGAAACGTTGGTTTCCTTTTAAGACCAACCCATCCCTCACCCATCCAATCAACAGTACTCCATACCATCACCCTACACCACCACCACCATGCACTTGCACCACTAGTCCATCCCTCTTCACGTCACCACCCATACCTCCAGTATTCTTACCCCAATTCCCATGCAAACCACTCCATTATCCCCATTTAATAACCATTCGTCCGTAAGCAAGGTTAGGATCTTTACAATCCAACCTCCTTAAAAGGATTTCATCCTCGAAATCGCGACAAGCCGCTCATCGAAGCTTTGAGTCGTCCTTCCAAACTTGCTTCGAGAAGATGGAAAACACTGCATATAAACAACCCACATTATCAACAAGGCCAAAAATAGACAATGTAACTCCCGTTTCGGTGTTGGCGCCACTAGCCTCCTTAGCCTGGATGGTGAAGACCCATCCAGCTCTAAGGTCCAGCTCTGGTCGTGCAACAAATCTGTCGACTCCGCCTCTCCCTGAATCTTGGGGTCCGGATCTCCTGCTGGGTCATCCTTGCCTGTGAGGGCACTCTCGGATAAAGTGTCCCTGCTGACCCCATCCTCGACAAACTCCCGCACGGAAGAAGCATTGTTGCCTGGGGTGGATTCTGCCACAAACTCTGCATGCCACTGGTCGGCTAGTACTACCCTCATCAGTGCAGGGCCTCTTGCCCGCACTCCCTCCGGAACGATCCTCTGCGCGACCCTAAAGATCCTTTTGCTGCCTCCGAGGTTCCTGATAGTTCTCTTGGAGGTCTCGGTCTATGATGGTTGCAAACTTCACTGCATCCGCCAAGGTCTGCAGCATACTGGCGATCACATGTTACCATTGTTGCTTCCTCAATCCCATAATGAACTTCCTCACTCGCTGCTCAGGTGTCACATTATTCTAAGAATAGTAACGATCAAAAGCATTGAACTTGCTGATGTAGCCGACCAAGGTCATCTCCTTCTGCTCAAGGGCAAGGAACACCTCCTTGTTCCTATCTCTGACATGCTGAGGGAAATACTGTTAATTGAAATCCTCCAGAATCTCCTCCCAACTGACGTCCACTATGTCGACAAACATCACCATGGATGTGGACCTCCACCAATTGGCCGCCTCACTGTCCAGAACGTAAATGGCCAGATCCACCTTCCTCTCTGGCACACATCCGATACCCGAAAAATCTTCTGCATCCTGAAGATCCAATCCTCTGCCGCCTCAGGGTCACTTCTGCAATATAAACTAGGCGGATGCTGGCGCATGAAACGATCGTGCCCCACGCCCACCCCGAACCGCTCAGTCTGAACTGCGTGGCCCTCTAGGAACTCGCCCAACCTCTTCCACGTAGCACCCTCAGTGGCGTCACTGGCACCGCGCTCACGCGGAGTGCTCCTCGCGCGTCTAGGAGGCATCTGCAATGTTTAAATATTTTAATACCACAAGTGCATGACGTCGGTGAAGACGCGGCAAGTACGAGTCGAATCCACAATGAGGTGTGTGGACTTTGGTTTCTAAGAAATCAAGTGGCAAACAAAAGGGAAGAACATATATGATTATGCTAAGCTACACTACGCTAGACTCGTATGTAACACATGTAAAAGAAAACAACAAACGATGGACTAAAACTAAACTCAAAAACGTGATAAGGAAGCTGGGAATCAGAGATGGAAAACCCCTAAGGGGTGGAGTGAGTGCACACAGGTAATAAGATGGTGAAGATGGCATTCAATAGGCACAAATGTAGGTAGTGTTTTCATGTATAGGAAGTGGCTAAAGGTTATGGCAAAACCTATCAATCCAATCACTAACCTATTTGTTTAACATTCACATACACAAGTTGGTTATTTCAGAACCTAAACAAGCATGAGAGGTGTCTAATAGTTGTGGCAAAACCCATCAAGTGAAGTGTTCTAGTCTAATCAAGCAAGTATACTTCATATTAATCAACACATTTCAAAATCAAGCATTCATTTCCATTCTTTAATTCATGTAAGAACATCATCTCCACTCTCAAAGGGGGATGTAACTACTCACTAATCCTTAATCTAACAAGCATATAAAGAAAGGAAGACATTCTAATTATACTATGATAAAGAAAACAAACAAACTAAACATGCAAGCATCAAAATAAAGACAATATAAACTAACAAAACTATGAAGAATTATTTTATTTACATGACTCACATTACAAGTGGCATTCTTCTCCACCTTGAGTTTTTGCTCCAAGGCTTTAATCCAAGTAGAGAGAATGCCACCAAGCAATGGGTGAATACAAATGAGGAGGAAGAGTTCTATTTATAGGCATGAAAAAAGGTAACCCGGGACAATCCCCTGGTATGGGACTAATGACACCTTCCCCAAATACACATAAACACAAAACCCATGTCCTGGAGAAAGTGGGTCGGATTGTGGGACAAACGGACCGCTAATTGGCGGTTTTGGACCGCCAATTGGTTGTCACTTTTTCCCAGGTCCGACCCATTTTCGGATATGTTCTTTAGTTCTTCAATTCTTCACATGGGGTGCAGTTGGTTTGGTTATTGGAGTGCCGGACTGAATCTAATTGCCAAAATACTCCTCATGATGGTGTGGAGTTTCTTGATTTTCACATTAGCCCTACGGTTTTACATTCGGGTCCCTCTCTTGTGCATCTTAGTCCATAAGTCTTGCAACTTAGTCCTTTTTTTGGCTTTTACTTCCTTTTATGCACTTCTCCTCAATCCGGTTTATTTCCTGAAACTCAAACATAAAACTCATTACATAGCATTGTTTAGGTTCAAGATAATGGATAGAAGACATGAAATGATGTCAATCTTGGAACACCAATCAAAACTAATCAGCAATGCATGCACGATCAATGAATTGCCAAAATCGAGCTACACTACTCGCAAAGGTGGTTTCTTTGGAACAATGCACAAGAACCGACAACTCTAATACCAATTCCAACATCCCCGAACAGTGGAAAATTTAAACATTTAAAATTAATGGAACCACAAGGAAAAAGACCATCAAGAGTGGGGACATTACTCAAAGAAATACCCCTATATCTGTTGCGCCATATTACATAAGAGTTTGCCAAAAGAGTGATTACATCAGAATACGAAATACATAAAACATGTAATCACAACAACCTAAAATAGGCAGAAAACAGGATCCGGTCCCAAAGTGCAATCTGCCTCGGCTCCCCACCCGCTAGAGGCTACCGCAGTCCTTAAAATAAACAAAATAACAATGCCTGAGTTTCCATAAGGAAACCCCGTTTGACAAGCTCACCTATATGCCCTATCATACTAGTCTAGCATGACATGATACAAAGCAATAAAACAACATTCCCACCAAGTGCAAAACCGAACATTCGTCCCGCAATCGTTCCCGTTGCCACACATATTGCGCAGTGTATAATCGCCACCGCTGCCATACAAGCCACACAGTCCAAAGCATCGCCGTCGGTGCCATACAGGCCACACGGTACACAAACACCGGCACCACACAGGCCACACGGTCCACAAACAGCAGGTCTCCGTGGAGACCTACCGTAGTCACATACGGTCTAGTGGACAGTACGCAACAATCCCCACACGCAGCTACACAAGCCAAAGGGATCGGTGAGGAGGCGTTCGAACTTCCGTGCAGGTAGAATCAGATCTGAAAACATCATGGTCCACCACCACACCGACGGAGTTGTCGCTCAGGTCGGTCCATCACCGCCGCTACACAGTATATCACTCGATAAGTGCCCAATCGAGCTACCTGACAGAAAACGTCATCGATAGTCCATCGCTGCTACCACACAAGCCACGCGCGATCCTCCCTGCCGCCACACGGGATGCACAGGGGCCCTCCCGCCGCCACACAGGCCGCACGGTTTCGTGCAATACCTGCCTAACAAGGTTAGTCAAACCTATCCACCACATAGAGGTCTAGAAAATCGACAGATTCTAACCAAACTCCGCGAGGTGATCGAGCTCCACGTGCAGACACCAACCCCGACACTATAAAAGCAGGGCAGCGGCCTCCGTAGCGATCCAGATAGGTAGTCACTTCACCCAACGACAATTGTGTGCCTGCTGAAAGCAATGGGATCCACGATCCCTTAGGCTACTACTCTAATGAGAGTTAAAGCATAAACTACAACACCCTCTATAACCAGAGGTGGCATGTCCCAAGTATCCACACTCTTGCACATGGCCGTCCTTGGGCAGGCACGAGCAATGTACCCACTCTCACCTCCCGACTCACGTTCTATGCGAGGACACGAGTTTCCGTGGACAGAGTTGACACTCCACTAGGACCAGGATTCAGTTCTTGGCCTAAACGATCGACCGTAAAAGGTATACCGGTCAACCGCTTCCCCAAGGGAATCAGTCGACCGAACGCCTACAACACTCAAACTCTGTGGTCAAAACATGATTCCCAACGGTCGAACGAAAGTTTAAAACTGGTTGACGGAATGTAGCCAAAATCTGGAGTCTGGTGAAATTCATAAAAGTCTAATCGGTCGACCGACTGAGGGATCATGGTCGACCGGAAACTACTAGGGGTATCCTAGCAGTGTAGGTCATCTATAGGTCCAAGGAGATATAACGTCACCCGAACAACCTACAATACAATTAAGTTCACTTAAGTTCCGGTCGGACCAAACGTCAGGAACGGTGGACCGTTTGTATGGTCAACGTCCGGTCCGAGCGAAACACGAAGCAATGGTCGAATGACTCAGGGGTCTCGTCCGACCGAAAACTTCCAAATAGTCCTCCGACCCACCAGCGCAAGCACAGCTGGTCGACCGCCACAAGGCATCGTTCGACCGATGTTTGTTAAAGTCGAGCAAAACACTAAACCGGTCGACCTTTGGTCAACAACAACCTTACGCTAACCAAGGATTGTACCCTGTTTCTCTCCGTCGGTGAGGTCTCCGTCCTCCCGCGACTGACCACCACTCCACCCCAACATGAGTGGACAAAAACAACTAATCCAAGAACTTGGCATACCTCTTTTGCGATCAACCCACGTTCCCCGGAGCACCGCCACCAACTCCGATCTGCATAGCTCGCACGTCCTCTTCGCACCTTCTTCCTGCCACGTTCTTGCCTCACGCGTGCCTTCCCCACTGGAGCTCGAGCATCAGAGGGAGATGAAGATATGGATAGAGAGGAGAAGGGTTTGAAGAAGAAGAAGAAGGGAAAGAGTGGAAGGAAACATTGGTTTCCTTTTAAAACCAACCCATCCCTCACCCATCCAATCAACAACACTCCATACCATCACCCTACACCACCACTACCATGCACCTATACAACTAGGCCATCCCTCTTCACGTCACCACCCATACCTCCACTATTCTTCCCCCAATTACCATGCAACCCTCTCCATTAACACCACCTAATCACCATTACTCCGTAAGCTAGGTTAGGGTCTTTACACTCAATCTCACATATCTTAAAAGACACAACAGGCATGTCGAAAGGGATTTTAGCATCACAAATTGCACAAACATAAAAAACTACAACAAAGTAAAATCGAACAATAAAACTACATGTCACATACCAATATGCAAAATCATTCCAGAAGAAATCATAAATATCTCTACCAGCGTCGCCAAAGAAAAACTTGTCATAGTTGGAGGTAACAACATCAATGAGCTCATGAAGTTCTGAGATCTGCATTAGATTACAAAGATATTGTTTAGTTCAAGAAACTACGATCATCACGATCCTGATAAACATATTGAATCTCACTGACATGATGGACCTTACGAAGGACTTCCCATTGCCATCCGCGTAGACGACGAACCTCATCCCTTGACCGGACCACTCGAGATAATCCGCTCTCCCAGTCAACACCCGAAACTCGATTTTCAACACCTGATCCCCTCTCCTTCCCTAGATATGGACGGTCCCAGATACTTTGATGGACGCGACCTACTTGTCGTTGGGGGAGAACTTGGTGGACATGGCACGGGGAGAATAGGTGGTGACGTGGGTGGGGGGCTAGCTGTGTGGTGGGCTAGGTTGGCGGTGCACGGTGGTCAGAGGAGAGGTTCTGGCATGGGGATTTGGGGTTCGGAGGCGGAGGGGAGCTGATGGGTAAGTGAGATACCACGTCGGTTTCTAGGGCATAGTTTGGGTGCAACTACGAAATGTTAGCTTCTGATGGGAAGCCAGCTTCCGGGAATGTGGATATAGGAGCAGCTTTTTCTTGAAGGTTGAGAGTTGTTTGGATAGGCAGAAGCCAGAAGGTTTCTCGTAGTGGGTGATGTCTTGTCAAAGAAAATTCCTAATTTGCCTTTAGACTTTCAGTAAATAAAAATTAATGACAAATTCGTTTTAATGTTTTTTCAAAAAATACTGAAAATTTATTTTTTATTTGTTTATATTATTTTTTTAAAATTAATTAATTTTTACCCTGCGATTGATCTCCAAATAATCTGGGGGTAAATTAGTCCAAATAAAATAAAAATCACTAAGAGGCTAAAAAGCTCATCCACCGAGCTTCTCTAAGGCAAGTAAATGCTGCCTTGTTTTGCACGCAGGAAACTAAAATTCTCAAATCCTTGATGCCCACATCAACTTCTGTTACAGTGGAAAGGTGGAGGAACGAGATTTGGTGTCATCCAGACACCCCTAGGAAACCAAAACGAGAGGCCCTTGCCACATCAATTTTATAAAGCAGACTTCATAAGTGGGATGTAATAGGTAAATTTTCTAGCAATGTCATATTTGAATTTGTTTTATTTTAGCAACGTCAAAAAGGGTCACTACTACCGAATAATGTTATTACATTGGGTTTTTGAGTTATAACATCAGGTTAACAACCTCTGGTGACCGTTGTTTTACGAATGGGGGTGACATGGTAAGGTAGGATATTTGGCCAAAGGTTCGACGTAGTATGTCTGTATACCATATTGGATTTCAACAATGAAATTGGCGTAGTATATAGAACATACTACATGGGATGTTCTTTTATTAAAAATAGAATTTCGAAACAAATAAAATAAAATGGCATACCATGTCGGTTTTTAGGCAATCTACCGACGTGATGACGTATACATACCACGTTTGTTTAACCATAAAATCTGACGTGGTATGTCCTTTTATTAAACAAATAGAATTTCGACAAAAACCAACAAAAATGCACTAGTGCAGAAAAAGTAATATACGTCGGATATTGGGGGTACATATGTCGGCTAAACGACTCCTCTGACCCGACGTCTATATTTGTGTCGTATATACCTAGACATCGGTCACTTAAAACTCGATGTCTATACCTAGAGAATAGACGTCGGCTGTACCTAACAGCTGACGTCTATTTCCTTTTTGAGGGGATACAAGTTGGCTACTAGTTACAACTGACGTCTATACCTTTACCAGATTAAAATAAATAAATAAAAAACAATCTAGATTCCTGCAAAACAAAAATATTCAACCTGCACAAGAAATTTATCCACAAACACAAATACATACACACATCCATCCACAAATACAAATACATACGAGAAAACATACACAAACACAATCATTCAAACACAAACACTTACCACTGTAAGGCTGTTCAGTGCAGGTAGTGTTGTAAACTATATTTGTGTTATAAAATATGTTTGTACAATCAACTCAGATGCCCAAAAAGTTGTACCATCGTACCAGAATTCTCAGTTAGTTGGATGAATGACTGCAATAATATCATATATATTCATTTATCATATTAAAATCATAAGGACGGCAACAACACCTGATAAACTTATACATTTATCAATTAACTTGTTAGCAACATACGACTGATGGAAAAAGGAGATCACTTCTCTCACATATTGTCTATCTCTTCCTGCGAAAAATGCTTGAAAGGTGTCTTCGAAAATCTACATAGTAAACAAACTTATATATCAACATATGAATTATGCCACCAAACATGTATAACGTAACATAAAATATATATCAAATTATTTAATGTTCTAAAATTTCCCGATCCACTTCCAAGTCAACAATTTCTTCCATATTCTACATTATTTAGTTGATCCTTCATCTCCAAATTAACTAATTCAAAATCATTTGAAATCTTTTAAAATGATTCAAGTATCCATAGTTCAAGATATTAAAATATTTGAACCGAAGTTTATCTAAATTCCAATGATCACTTCAAGGAAAAATAAACTTATTTGCTCATTTTTGTTTCTTTGATTCCAAGTAAAATAATCATTTAAAATAAATGAAAATTTTACAAAATTTAGACATAAGTCTAAAACATGACTTTAACAATCATTTGACATGTTTTAAAACATTTAAAACTCTCAAAAGAAAAATTAAAATAAAAATCGACAAAACAATCCTACTTTCCCAATTTTCTTTGTTTCACCTTACAGATTAGAATTAATCCATTGATCTTAATGGTTAAAATATTTTGTAACATTTAAAACAAATGTATTAAAATAAGAAACACAAAAATCCATGATTACAATTTTATGCAAGAAGATACACAAAAAAGACCTGAAAGCACGAAAATTGACTGAATTGTGAGACTTATGGACTGATATGCAAGAGGGAAGGACAGGGATTTAAACCAAAAGGACCAATAAGCAAATCAAGAAACTCCACATTATCATGAGGAGTATTTTGGTAATTATATCCGGGCATAAACTCCAATAACCGATCCGAGTGCACCCCATCTGAAGAATTGAAGACCTAAAGAATATATCTGAAAATGGGTCGGATATGGGAAAAAGTGACCGCCAATTGCCGGTACGTTTTTCTCAGAATCTGACCTGGTTTTGCCCAGATATGGGTTATGTGGTTATGTCTATTCAGGAATGTTTCAATAGTCCCACATCGGGGGATTTTCCTCAGTTTTCTTTTTTCATGCCTATAAATAGAACTCTTCCGCCTCCTTTATAATCTACTACATGCTTAGTGGCCAATCCCTCTACTTAGAGTCAGGCCTTGAAGCAAAAACTCAAGTAGGGAGATGCTGCTTGGAATGTGAATTAGTTAATAAAAGAATTTTTTTAGTTTAATGTTGTCTCTTTTATCTTCTTGCATGCTTAGCTTAATTTCATTTCATTAATCTTAGTAGACTTAGTTAATATGTTTTCCTCTCTTAACATAATAGTTAGGTTAATGATCAGTGAGTAGTTCCATCCTCCTTTCGGTGGTGGAGATGATGTACAAATATGTTGTGATGTTTGGATGTTTGATGAATTTTGGATTGTGTAAACTTGCACGTTTGTATGTTCGTTGGGGGTACTTTAACATCCACATGGGGATTTTGATGGGTTTTTCCAAAAGATTTAGACACTTCCCCAAAAAGGAAACTTTTACTAAAACAACATAACCTCAAAACAAAGACAATAAAACACATAAAGGATTAATAAAACCTAAAACAGAGTGGCAGGAGAGCGGGTCTTACAGGTCGGGGGAGTCTTTCCTCGGATTTCTCTTACTAGCAAGCTCGGTGGCCGTCTCCTTCCCATTTTCCTGCACCATACTTTCCAAAGCCTTCAATTTTCCTTCATTAGTCCATGCTACCTTGCGCACTGCCTCCTTTTCCTTTCTCTCGCGCCTAGGTGATTCCCACGACCCGTCTTCTCTTATCAACGAAATTAGTCCTCGTAGGCTCCCATGATCTTCATTTTCGTGCATGGGGGGTAACTTGCAGTCCATATTCTCTTCATGCATGTATCTTACATGTGTTTGCCTCCCTTTCTTTTCCTTGTTTCAAGTTTCCTCCACTAGTGCACCTTGCTCATGTGCTTCACACATGATCGCCTTATTTGCACCCTGCTTTTCAAGTGGATCTAGAAAGTCCTTTTGGTCCCCCTTGTTTTCACTCCCTCCATCACGTAATGCTTCCTTATTGGCCCATTTGAATCTAGAGCACTCATCCCTCTCCTCATTGGTTCTTCCAAGAGCAAAACACCCACTCACGTTTTGTGTGTCCTTTCTTTTGTCTTTGTTTCCTTGTCCACATGGCATGCTCGTATTTGCCTCTCCTCCCATGACCGTTACTCCTTGGTCTCCAATCCGTTCCTCCCTCTGTCCACGTGGCACTTCCTCATTTGCGTCCTCAAGAGAAACACAAGATGTTTCCCTCTCCCTCATGTTTCCCTCCAACATTTCCTTCCTACTCCCACTTCCATGTGTCATTTCTCCCTTTTCCCTTGCATCCACATCAGCCTCTCCCCCCTCCACGTCACCCTCTCCCTCCTCCACGTCGCCCTCTTCCCCCTCCACGTCATCATCTCTCCCGACCCCTCTCCTCTCTACGTTCCCACCTAGGTCACTCTCCGGCCATCCTCCAAGTCCATCCCGAGGGCACCCACCACTTCCTCTTCTACATCTCCTTCTTCCCCATGGACGGGACCCTTGCCTCCACTAGATTTCCCACCCTTGCGCTTAACTTCTACCCATTGTTCCACCGGTTTGAGTTGGGATGCAACCATCTCGAGCCTAGCAAGCACCTTCTTTCTTGGACACTTCTCCTCCTCATGCCCAAACTCCATGCAATTGTGACAATACCCGGGTCTCCATTCATATTCAACATAAACTCATTGTGCCTCTCCTTCCTCTACTTGAACTTCGACCCAAGTAGGATAGAGGAAATCATGAGTTACCTCAATACAAACTCTAGCAAATGCCAACCTTCGGCCGGAAGCGGTTTGTTCGTCCATGTACAATGGCCTCCCAAGCACACTTGCAATACTGATCAACGAATTTGGTGGCCAAAACTTGAGATCGAGCTCTGACAATCGAACCCATATTGGGACCGTAGTGATGTTGGCACGTTTCAAGACTACATCCGATGCCCAAGCTTGGACCACTAACGGGGAACCCTTGACAAACCACGGCCCTCCCTCTAGCACCCTCTTTCTATCTTCCGCAAGTGTGAAACGGAATAACAAGAATCCTTGGCTTCTTTTGATCACCTCCATGCCACCAACTAGGCTCCATGTCTTGTGTAAGTACTTCTCCAATATCGGCAAGTAGGGCTTGAAGGCAATGAAATAACCTTCTAAAACCTTGTCCCACCTCTTTAAGGATTCGACAACTTCAGCTTTGGAACAAAAGGCCACCTTCTCCCCTCGTTTGATGGTCGGTGGGATGAACTCTTGGGACTTAGAAGGCCTATTACTTGCATGAAAAAGGTCGGACCACTTCCTTGGGGGAGACTTTACACTCCCTAGAGGTGATTCGTGACCTTCATCCTCCACTCCCGATGCCACAATCTCCATCTTGTTGTTGTTGCAATCGTGTAGAGTAAGTCGTAGGAGCCATTTTGGTGTAAAAATAGCGAGTTTTGGGGGAGAAATGAGGGTGGAGAGCATAGGAAACCCTAGGTTCCCCATGCGCATACCCAAGAGCTTCTCTCTCCTCTCATGACTCTCCTTTTCCCTCTTATCTCTTCTCTCCTATGTGATTCTCTCTTCGCTCCCCTTCTTCTCAACTTATCCTTCACTGTTCTTCTTCTCTCTCCCCCTTTTATCCTTCTCTATCCTCCTCTTTCCCTTCTCATTCTCTCGCTCGCTCCTCCTCTCTCTCCTTCTCTCCCACTCCTTCTTCACACCCTCTCTCTTCTCCCTCGCTCTTCTTCTCCCTTCTCCCTCTCCCCTCTACTTCTTTGTCCTCCTCTCTCCCTCTTCTCTCCTCCTTCCCTCTCCCCTTGCTTCTCTACATCTCTCGTTATCCTCTTCTCTACCTCCTTCCTCCTTCCTCCTTCTCTCGCTCTCTCTCCCTTCTTCTCTCTCCTCCCTCTCCCTTTATCACTCTTTCCCTTCTCTATCCTCTCTCCCTCACTCCTCTTCTCTACTCCCGTTCACTCTCCTTCTTGCTTCCCCTCTCTCTGCTCTTCTTGTCCTCTTTTCTCCACCCAACTCTCTCTCCCTTCTCTATCTCTCGCTCTCGTTCTCTGTCTCTCTTCTCTCTTCTCTCTCCCTTTCCCTCACTCTTCTCTTCTCTCTCTTCCCACTTCTCCTCTTCTCTACCACTCTCCTCCTCCTCCTCCTCCTCCCTCTTCTCCTTCCCCTCCTCTCCATGTTATCCCCTCACCTTCTTTCTGTCCTTGCCCTCTTATCTCTCACTCTCCTCTTCTCACATTCTCTCGCTTCTCCATTTTTCATTCTCCCTCTTATCCTGTTTCTTTTCTCCTTCCTTATCGTACCCTCTCTCTGTATCCTTTCTCCTTATCTCTCTTTGCTTCTCTCTCTCCCTCTCTCCTCTTCTCTCTCCTTCTCCTCCACTCTCCCTTCTCTCTCTACTCTGCCTTCTCCATCTCCCCTCTCCTTCTCCTTATCTCTTCTTCTCTCTCTTCTTCTCTCTTCCCCTTTTTCCCCTCTCTCTTCTTCCCTATTCTCGTTCTCTATCTCCCACTTACCCTCTCCTTCTCTCCTTATAAGGTAAGGAGAGAAGGAAGGGAGGAGCGAGAGGGCGAGAAGGAGAAGAAGAGAGAGGATAAAAAGAAGGGAAGGAGAGGAGGAGAGGGAAGATGAGAAGGAGGGGGGACTCCTTCTCCTCATTCCTTTCTTCGCTCCTATTCTCGTTCTCTCTCTCCCTTTTCCTCTTCTTCCTTCTCCCTATCCTCTCTCTCCTTCTCCCTCCGATCCTCTTCTCTTCCCTCTACTCTCCTTTCCCTCTCTCCCTCTTCTTATCTCTCTCCTCTCCTCTTTCCTCTCCTCTTTCTCCTTCTCTATCTCCCACTTATCCGTCTCCCTCTCTATCTCCCTCTTATCCCTCTGCTCCACTCCGTCCTTCTCCTCCTTCTCTCGCACTCAGTCCCTCCCGTCTCATCTCTTCTCTCCCTTCTCTCTCCTATTTTCTATTCTCCTACTCTCTTCTCTCCTTATCCTTATCCCTATTCTCTGCCTCTAACCTTCTCTCTCGCTCCCTTCTCTCTTCTACTATGTTGTCTACCTCTCCCCCTCTTCTTCTTCTCTCTCTTCCCATCTTCCCTCTTCCCTGCCCTCTCATTCGCCTCATCCTTCTCCTCCTCTCTCCCTTCTCATTTCTCTCACCTTCTATCTCTTTCTCCCTCTTCCTTCTCTCCCTCTCTCCTTGTCCCTCTTCTCCTTGTCCCTCTTCTCCTTATCCCACTCTATATATCTCTCTCTTCTCTCTCCTATTCTCTCCGTTCTCTCGTTTCTCCTTTTCCCCCACTCCTTCTCTCTCTACTCGTCCCATTCTCTCCCCCCTCTCTGTCGTTCTACCCCTCTCTCTTCTCTCCTTCTCTACCAGTCTCCTTCTCTCTCACTCTTCCCTCTTCTCTTTGTGTCATCTCCGTCGCCTCATCTTTATCTCCCCCTTATCCCGCTCCTTTTCTTTTCTCCTTATCATTCTCTCTTCTTCTTCTCACTCCCCTTTTATCCTTCTCTATCCTCCTCTTTCCTGTCTCTCTCTCGCTCACACTTCCTCTCTCTCCTTCTCTCCCACTCCTTCTTCACCTTCTCTCTTCTCCCTCGCTCTTCTTCTCCCTCTTCCCTCTACTTCCTTGTCCTCCTCTCCCCCTCTTCTTTCCTCCTTCCCTCTCTTCTCTACCTCTCTCATTCCCACTCCCCCTTCTTCTCTCCCTCCCCTCTTCCCTCTTCTCCTTCATTTTCTATCTTCCTCTTGTCCTCTTCTCCCCTGCTTCCTCCTTCTCTCACTCTCTCTCCCTCCATCTCTCTTCTCCCTCTTCTCTCATTCTCTCGCTTCTCCTTTTCTCATTATCCATGTTATCCTGTTTCTCTCCTCCTTCTCTATCGTTCCCACTCTCCTTATCCTTTCTCCTTTTCTCTCTTCCCTTCTCTCTCTCCCTCTCTCCTCTTCTCTCTCCCTCTCCTCCACTCTCGCTTCTGTCTCTACTCTCTCTATCTCTTTCTTACCCGCTCCTTATCTCCTCATAAGGTAAGGAGAGAAGGAAGGGACGAGCTAGAGAGAGAGTAGGAGAACAAGAGAGAGGATAAAGAGAAGGGAAGGAGTGGACAAGAGGGAAGATGAGAAGGAGGGGGACTCCTTCTCCTTCTATCTCCTCTTTCCCTTCTTCGCTCCTCTTCTCTCTCTCTCCCTTCTCCTCTCCCTATTATCCTCTTCTGCTCCCTCAACTCTCCTTTCTCTCTCTCCCACTCTCCCTTCTCTCTCTTCTCTCCTACTCTCCCCTTCTCTTTCTCCTTATCCCTCTCCTCCTCTCTCGTTTCCTCTCTCCTCCTCTATCTCTCCTTCTCTCTCTCCTTCTTTATCTCTACTCTCCCCTCTCTATCTCGTTCCCTTCCCCTTCCCTCCTTTCCTTCTCTATCCTCCTCTCATTCTCTTACTCCCTCTCACCTCCTCTCTTTTCCCCCTCTCTCCTTCTTCCTTATCTCTTCTTCTCCCTCTTCCCTCTTTTCCCCTCTCTCTTCTTCCCTCTTCTCGTTCTCTATCTCCCTCTTACCCTCTCCTTCTTTCCTTATAAGGTAAGGAGAGAAGGAAGGGAGGAGCGAGAGGGAGAGAAGGAGAAGAAGAGAGATGATAATGAGAAGGGAAGGAGAGGAGAGGGAAGATGAGAACGAGTGGGGACTCGTTCTCCCTCTATCTCCTCGTTCCCTTCTTCGCTCCTCTTCTCGTTCTCTCTCCATTCTCCTCTCCCCTTCTCCCTCTTCTTCCCTCTCCTTACCCTCTCTCTCCTTCTCCCTCCTATCCTCTTCTCTTCCCTGTACTCTCCTTTCTCTCTCTCCATTCTCTCTCTTCTCTCCTCCTCTCCCCTTTTCTTTCTCCTTATCCCACTCCTCCACTCTCGTTTACTCTCTCCTCCTCTATCTCTCCTTCTCTATCTCTACTCTCCCTTCTCTTTCTCGTTCCCTTCCCCTTCCCTCTTCTCCTCCTTTCCTTCTCTATCCTTCTCTCATTCTCTTGTTCCCTCTCACCTACTCTCTTGTTCCCTTTCTCTCCTTCTTCTTCTCTCTCTCCCCTCTTCTCCCTCTCTCTCTTCCCCTCTCGTCCTCTCCTTCTCCCTCGTTCCCGCTCTCTCTCCTTCTTCCTCATTCTCCGCTCTCTCCTCTTATCCCTCTTTCTTCTCTCGTTCCATCCCTCTCCTCCTCTATCTCTCCTTCTCTATCTCTACTCTCTATTTTCTCTCTCATTCCCTTCCCCTTACCTCTTCCCTCGTTCCCTTCCCCTTACCTCTTCTCTCCTCCTCTCCTATCCTCTTCCCTTCTCTTTCTCCTTATCCCTCTCCTCCTCTCTCGATTACTCTCTCCTCCTCTCTCGATTACTCTCTCCTCCTCGCTCTCCTTCTCTATCTCTACTCTCCCTTCTCTCCTTCTACCTCCTACCCTCTTCTCGTCCTTCCACTCCCCTTTCTCTCTCTCCCTTCTGTCTCTTCTCTCCTCCTCTCTCTTTCTCTTTCTCCTTATCCCTCTCCTCCTCTCTCATTTCCTTTCTCCTCCTCTATCGTTACTTCTCTCTCTCCTTCTCTACCTCTACTCTCCCTTCTCTATCTCGTTACCCTCCCCTTCCCTCTTCTCCTCCTTTCCTTCTCTATCCTCCTCTCATTCTCTTGTTCCTCTCACCTAATCTCTTATTCCCCCTCTCTCTCCCCTCTTCTCCATCTCTCTCCTCCCCTCTCGTTCTCTCCTTCTCCCTCCCTCCCGCTCTCTAACCCCTTCTTCCTCCTTCTCCGCTCTCTCCTCTTATCCCTCTATCTTGTCTCGTTTCATCTCTCTTCTCCTTCTGTCTTCCCTCCCCTCTCTTCCTCTCCTTCTCCCTCCTATTCTCTCTCCCCTCTTATCCTTTCATCTCCTATCGTTCCCCCTCTTTTCTCCTTATCTCCCTCTCTTCTTCTTCTCTCTGTTCCCATCTTCCCTCTTCTCTGCCCACCCATTCTCCTCTTCTTGTTCTCTCTCTTCCCATCTTCCCTCTTCTCTGCCCTCTCATTCTCCTCATACTTCTCCTCCTCTCTCCCTTCTAATTTCTCTAACCTTCTCTGTCTCTTTCTCTCTTCCTTCTCTCCCTCTCTCCTTGTCCCTCTTCGCCTGGAGAGAGGGAGTGGAGGAGAATGAGAGTGGCTTTGAGAAGATCGCTGAAGCGAAGACGTCGAACAAGGCGTGGGACACCCTTGAGCTCTCCTCCACCTTCTTTTGCGACCAACACTCTTTCACAAAATGGCCACGTTTGCCACACATGAAGCACTCGACCTCCTTTTTTAGACGGTCTCCATAGTCACGACCGCTTCCACGATATACGTTGCGAGGTTTCTCCTCCTTAAGCGACATCTTCGCTTGCAACGCTTCCTCCAAGACATCTTGCCTCTTCTTCTTTATTTGCTCGTGTGCCTCCAACGAGCTTGCTAGGACATCGACGGTCATCTTCTCGAGGTCCTTTGATTCCTCGATAGCACACACAACATTTTCAAAGTCTTCGTTGAGAGAACGCAACAACTTCTCCACCACTCTTCCTTCAGTCAACGTCTCCTCATTTCTCTTCAATTTGTTATCCACCATGCGAACCATCGTCACGAAATCAGCAACACCTTCCGATTCCTTCTTCTCAAAGCCACTCTCATTCTCCTTCCTCTCCTCTCGTTCTCCCTCCTCTTCTCTCTCCCCTCTTATCCCTTCATCTCCTCTCGTTCCCCCTCTCTTCCCCTTATCTCCCTCTCCTTTTTTTCTCACCTTCCCTTCTCTATCTCCTCCTCTCCCTCCCATCTTCACCATTTCGTTATCTTTCCTCTCTCTTTCTCCCTCTTCCTATCTCTCTCTCTCTCTCTTTCTCTCTCCTCTCCTCTTTCCTCTCCTCTTTCTCCTTCTCTATCTCCCTCTTATCCGTCTACTTTTCGCTCTCCCTCTTATCCCTCTCCTCCACTCCCTCCTTCTCCCCATTCTCTCGCTCTCTCTCCCTCATGTCTCTTCTCTTCTCTCCCTCTCTCTCTCTCCTCTTTTCTATTCTCCTTCTCTCTTCTCTCTTGTCTCCTTATCATTATCCCTATTCTCTCTTCTCTGCCTCTATCCTTCTCTCTCTCGCTCCCTTCTCTCTTCTCTTCTGTTGTCTACCTCTCTCTCTTCTCCTTCTCTCTCATTCTCTCCCCGTCTTCTTCTTCTCTCTTCCCATCTTCTCTCTTCTCAGCCTTGTCATGCTCCTCATCCTTCTCCCCCTCTCTCCCTTCTCATTTCTCTCACCTTCTCTAGCTCATTCTCTCTCTTCCTTTTCTCCCTCTCTCCTTATCCTACAGTCTTCCCCTCTCTTCTCCTTATCTCCATCTCCTTTTCTCTCTCACCTTCCCTTCTCCATCTCCTCTTCTCTATTACCTACTCTCACCTTCTCCCTCTTCTTATCTTTCTTTCTCTCTCCTCTCTTCTTTCCTTTCCTCTTTCTCCATCTCTACCTTCCTCTCCTTCTCACTCTCCCTCTTATCCCTCTCCTCCACTCCATCCTTCTCCTCTTTCTCTCGCTCTCTCTCCCTCATGTCTCTTCTCCTCTCTCCATTATCTTTCTCTCCTCTTTTCTATTCTCCTCTCTCTTCTCTCTTTATCCTTATCGATATTCTCTCTTCTCTGTCTCTATCCTTCTCTCTCTCGCTCCCTTCTCTGTTCTCCTATGTTGTCTACCTCTCCCCCCACTTCTACTTCTCTCTCTTCCCATCTTCCCTCTTCTCTGCCCTCTCATTCTCCTAATCTTTCCCCTCCTCTCTCCCTTCTCATTTCTCCCACCTTTTCTATCTCTTTCTCTCTCTTCCTTCTCTCCCTCTCTCCTTGTCCCTCTTCTCTCCCACTCTCTTTATCTCTCTCCTTTTCCCTCTTCTTCTCTCCATTTTCTTGTTTCTCCTTTCCTCCCACTCCTTCTCTCTCCTCATCCCATTTTATCAATTCTCTTACTCGTTCTACCCCTCTCTCTTCTCTACGACTCTCCTTCTCTCTCACTCTTCCCTCTTCACTTTCTCTCATCTCCCTTGCCTCATCTCTATCTCCCTCTTATCCTGCTCACCCTCTTCTCTTCTTATCCTTCTCTCTTCTTCTTCTCTCTCCCCCTTTTATCCTTCTCTATCCTCCTCTTTCCCTTCTCCTTCTCTCGCTCTCTCTCCCACCCTCTCCTTCTCTCCCACTCCTTCACACTCTCTCTCTTCTCCCTCTCACACTCTCTCTCCTTCTTCCTCCTTCTCGGCTCTCTCCTATTATCCCTCCGTGTCCTCTCGTTCCATCTCTCTTCTCCTTCTCTCTCCCCTCCCCTCTCTTCCTCTCCTCTCATTCTCCCTCCTATTCTCTCTCCCCTCTTATCCCTTTATCTCCTCTCATTCCACCTGTCTTCTCCTTATCTCCATCTCATTTTTTCTCTCACCTTCCCTTCTCCCTCTCCTCCACTCCTTCTCCTCTCCTCCATTTCATTCTCTCTCCTTCTCCTTCTTCTTATCGCCCTTTCTCGCTTCTCTCCTCTTTCCTCTCCTCTCCTCTTTCTCCTCTCCTCTACTTCGTCCTTCTCCTCCTTCTCTCGGTCTCTATCCCACCAGTCTCTTCCCCTCTCTCCCTTTTTTTCTATTCTCATTCTATCATCCTTATCCCTATTCTCTCTTCTCTGCCTCTATCCTTCTCTCTCTCTCGCTCCCTTCTCTTCGCTCCTATGTTGTCTACCTCTCCCCCTCTTCTTCTTCTCTCTCTTCCCATCTTCCTTCTTCTCTTCCCTCTCATTCTCCTCTTCCTTCTCCTCCTCTGTCCCTACTCATTTCTCTCACCTTCTCTATCTCTTTCTCTCTCTTCCTTCTCTCCCTCTCTCCTTGTCCCTTTTCTCCTTATCCCACTCTTTTTATCTCTCTCTCCTCTCTCTTTCTCCCTCTTCTTCTCTCCCTTCTCTCGTTTATCCTTTTCTCCCACTCTTTCACTCTCCTTGTCCCATTCTTTCCCTTCTCTCTCTCGTTCTACCCCTCTCTCTTCACTCCTTTTCTACCACTCTCCTTCTCTCTCACTTTTCCCTCTTCTCTTTCTCTCATCTCCCTCGCCTCATCTCTATCTCGTTTTATCCCGCTCCCCTTCTTCTCTCCTTATCCTTCTCTCTTCTTCTTCTCTCTCCCGTTTTATCCTTCTTTAGCCACCTCTTTCCCTTCTCCTTCTCTCCCACTCCTTCTTCACTCCCTCTCTCTTCTCCCTCGCTCTTCTTCTCCCTTCTCCCTCTCCCCTCTACTTCCAGTCCTCCTCTCTCCCTCTTCTCTCCTCCTTCCCTCTCTCCTTCCCTCTCTTCTCAACCTCTCTCGTTCCCTCTCCCCCTATTTCTCTCCCTCCCCTCTTCCCTCTTCTCCTTCATTTTCTATCTTCCTCTTCTCCACTCCTTCCTCCTTCTCTCGCTCTCTCCCCCTTCTTCTCTCTCCTCCCTCTCCTTTTTCTCTCTTTCCATTCTCTATCCTCTCTCCCTCACTCCTCTTCTCTACTCTCGTTCCCTCTCCCACTTCCTTTTCCTCTCTCTGCTATTCTTGTCCTCTTTTCTCCACCCTCTTTCTCTCTCCCTTCTCTATCTCTCGCTCTCGTTCTCATTCTCCATATCTATTCTCTCTCTTTTCATCTCTCTCTTCCCACTTCTCCTCTTCTCTACCACTCTCCTCCTCCTCCTCCCTCTTCTCCTTCTCTTCCTCGCTTTGTTCTCCGCCTCACCTTATTTCTGCCTTCGCCCTCTTATCCCTCCCTCTCTCTCTACTCCGCCTTCTATATCTCCTCTCTCCTTCTTCCTTATCTCTTCTTCTCTCTCTTCCTTTTTTTCCCTCTCTTCTTCCCTCTTCTCATTCTCTATCTCCCTCTTACCGTCTCCTTCTCTCCTTATAAGGTAAGGAGAGAAAGAAGGGAGGAGGGAGAGGGAGAGGGAGAGAAGGAGAAGAAGAGAGAGGATAAAGAGAAGGGAAGGAGAGGGGGAGAGGGAAGATGAGATGGAGGGGGCACTCCGTCTCTCTCTATCTCCTCTTTCCCTTCTTCGCTCCTCTTCTCGTTCTCTCTCTTTCCCATCTCCCTTTTCTTCCCCCTCCCTACCCTCTCTCTCCTTCTCCCTCCTATCGTCTTCTCTTCCCTCTACTCTCCTTTCTCTCTCTTCTCTCCTCCTCTCCCCTTCTCTTTCTCATTATCCCTCTCCTCCTTTCGTGTTTATTCTCTCCTCCTCTATCTCTCCTTCTCTATCTCTACTCTCTGTTCTCTATCTCATTCCCTTCCCCTTACCTCTTCCCTCGTTCCCTTCCCCTTACCTCTTCTCTCCTCCTCTCCTCTTCCCTTCTCTTTCTCCTTATCCCTCTCCTCCTCTCTCGTTTACTCTCTCCTCCTCTCTCTCCTTCTCTATCTCTACTCTCCCTTCTCTCCTTCTCCCTCCTACCCGCTTCTCGTCCCTCTACTCTCCTTTCTCTCTCTCCCTTCTCTCTCTTCTCTCCTCCTCTCCCATTCTCTTTCTCCTTATCCCTCTCCTCCTCTCTCGTTTCCTCTCTCCTCCTCTATCTTTACTTCTCTCTCTCCTTCTCTATCTCTACTCTCCCTTCTCTATCTCGTTCCCCTCCCCTTCCCTCTTCTCCTCCTTTCCTTCTCTATCCTCCTCTCATTCTCTTGTTCCTCTCACCTCCTCTCTTATTCCCCCTCTCTCCCCTCCCCTCTCGTCCTCTCCTTCTCCCTCCCTCCCGCTCTCTCACCCCTTCTTCCTCCTTCTCCACTCTATCCTCTTATCCCTATGTCTTCTCTCGTTCCATCTCTCTTCTCCTTCTGTCTCCCCTCCCCTCTCTTCCTCTCCTTCTCCCTCCTATTCTCTCTACCCTCTTATCCTTTCATCTCCTCTCGTTCCCCCTCTTTTCGCTTTATCTCCCTCTCCTTCTTTCTCTCACCCTCCCTTCTCCCTCTCCCCCTCTCCCTCTCCTCTTCTCCATTCCCTTCTCTCTCGTTCTCCCTCTTCTTATCTCTCTTTCTCTCTCCTCTCCTCTTTCCTCTCCTCTCCTCCTTCCTGTCCTCTCCTCTTTCTCTATCTCTATCTCCCTCCTATCCCTCTCCTTTTCTCTCTCCCTCCTCCACTCCGTCCTTCTCCTCCTTCTCTCTCTCTCTCTCCCTCCTGTCTCTTCTCCACTATCCCTTTTCTCTCTCTCCCTCCTGTCTCTTCTCCTCTCTCCCTTCTCTCCCTCTCCTCTTTTCTATTCTCCTATTCTCTCTTCTCTCCTCATCCGTATCCGTATTCTCTCTTCTCTGCCTCTATCCTTCTCTCTCTCTCTCGCTCCCTTCTCTCTTCTCCTTTGTTGTCTACCTCTCCCCCTGTTCTTCTTTTCTCTCTTCCCATCTTCCCTCTTCTCTGTCGTCTCATTCTTTTTTTTTGCAAAGCAAAAGGGAGGCTTGGCCTCTAAATTTATTAAATGAAAGAAACAAGGTTAGAAAATTTGAGACCGCGGGCATGCCAACATGCATAACCAACCACACACACTACAAGTATTGCACCACTCAAGCTATGTACTTAAAAATCATTTCTGAGTAGCCCCGAAACTAGCACCACGTGATCTGAAAATTCTGCTCCTCCCACTCTTTATCCGCAAGCTTCTTGATTTTATCACAAAGATACCCAACCATGTCCTTGATAACAACCACAATATCTCTTGGCTCCTTCTCTCCCTCAAAAATCGACCGGTTTCGTTCCAGCCATCACTCATGAATCATGGCACTAAGAGCCCACCTTCGCACCACCTTGGCAATCCGGCTTCCTCTCGCGTGTGAGAGGCGTGTGGCTTCACCTTCGAGGGATCTTGCAATCCGAGTTCTCAGCTTCATGAGGAGGAGTAGTGCTATCCACACCCCTCTAATGTACGAGCACCTCCAGAAGAGATGGTCCATGTCCTCTTCCTCCCTCTCACAAAGGCTACACACCGGATCATGCTTTGTTCCTCGTAAATTCATAAGCTTCTTTGGTAGGAGGCGCCCCCTCATTGCACGCCAAGCTGTGATAGCATGTTTGGGAATGGCATGTTTGTGCCGAACCACATCCGCCCAAGTGACCTTCCTCCCCAGTTTCAGCACTCATTTCCACACTTCCTTTATTCCTAATGTAGTCCCCTTCCGTTCTA
This sequence comes from Triglochin maritima, assembly GCA_963682175.1. NCBI lineage: Eukaryota > Viridiplantae > Streptophyta > Magnoliopsida > Alismatales > Juncaginaceae > Triglochin > Triglochin maritima. The sequence goes on along the minus strand of OY821793.1, from coordinate 10,332,172 downwards.
TGCTCATAGGCTGGTCCACACCTCCATGAATGCGTGTATTATTGATTTTCAAGTGGACTTCCTCCGTTATCGTTGATCTTGGGGGGGGGGGGAGAGGTTCCATTTCCCCTCTCTTATGAAGTAGGACACTTTGGTATCCCAAGGCACTCCCAATTCATGATGAAGGCGAGCCCCCCAACTCTCGCATTGAAATGGTTCTCCACACCACGGATATTGGAATAAACGTAACTCTTGCCCACTTCCCACGACATATTGGATGTGCCGTTGGGCAATGTCACAAACTCGGGTAATCCCTCGCCATACCCATGATGATGATGATGGTGGCCTCGCTAGCCAAATAGACCGGTTTTTAAGGTATTTTCTTCTGACACACTTTACCCAAAGAGAGCTTCGTTCCGCCACAACCAGCCACAATAATCGAAGGAGGCCCACATCATTCTAGCTCGTTAGCCTTTTCAGACCAAGTCCTCCTTCATCCTTTGGTGTACACACATCCTTCCACGCCACAGCAATCCACTTCTTTGGCCCTCCCCAAATGAAATGAGCCATGTGGCTCTCAATCTATTTCAGCACCTTCCAAGGAATAAGGAAAGCGGAGGTCCAATAGATACTAAGTGAGACAGGCACGCTTCTCACAAGCTCTACCTGGCCGGCAATGGATAAGAAATTCTGCTTCCAAGTGCTAAGTCTTTGCTTGACCTTGTTTACAAGTGACATACAATGAGTTCTCCCCATCCTCCCGGAGAATAATGGCAGCCCGAGGTAAATCACCGGAAATTCCTTTCGTTCCATACCAAGGTGGGCTGCGATCCAAGCTCCATGTGGCACGTTCCTCCCATGAATACTTGGCATTTTGCCGTGCTAAATCTCAGCCCCGAACATGTCGTGAACTCCTCTAGGACAGCCATTATGGCCCAAACATTAGCCTTTGTTGCACTAGCAAAGACTAGGACGTCATCGACGAAGAGTAAGTGCGAAACGGGCACCTCCCCACAAGATAATGGCTCAATCCTTCCATCCCTCACCGCTTTTTTATCATCTCACTAAGGACATCCATACACATAACAAACAAGTACGGTGCCAATGGATCACCTTGTCTCAATCCATTTCTCGCAGCAGAATCGGTGGAGTTAGCTCCATTTACCGTCACTATAAAAGATGCTTTCACACAACTCATAATCAGCCTTCTCCACTTCAGAGGGAAACCAAAGCGAGTCATTACCTCATAAAGGAAGGACCATGACATGGAGTCATACGCTTTCCGAATATCAAGCTTTAGGCACATGCGTCCCCTCCCTTTGTCTAAATGTAAATTGTGACATAGTTCATGTGCGAGGAGAATATTATCACCAATTCGCCTTCCTTTCACAAAAGCACTTTGGTTCTCCCCAATAAGCCTTGGTAGCATCCCCTTGAGACGGTTTGCAAGCACTTTTGAGGTGAACCTATAGGTCATGTTGCATAGAGCGATAGGACAATAATCCTCTACCAAATTCGGTGTCTTCTTCTTCGGGATGATGGTAATTGAGGTAGAGTTCCATTGGGTTAGCACTCTTCCGCTGTCCAAATAGGCGTTCATGGCGTGAAATACGTCTCCTATGCTTGTGTCCCACGTGGTCTTGAAGAATTTTGCAATGAAGCCATCGGGGCCCGGTGCCTTGTACACATTTGCATGTAACACCACCTCTTCAATCTTTTTTAATTCCAGCTTTTGAGTGAGGTTTCTCCCTTCCAGGGAGAATGAGAGAAGGATCAATGGGTTGTACCTGAAAATCATTAGCAAATAGGTTAGCATAAAAACGCCGAAAGGCGTCTCGAATTTCACATTCCTCCTCCACGATATGCGCTCCCTCACATACTCTCCTCACTTGATTGGTGGCTCTCCTCACACGGAGTTGCGCATTGAAAAACCTAGTGCTTCGATCCCCCTCTTTCAACCACTTCACCCCTGATTTTTGCTGGATAAGGGATTCCTCCCGAGCAAGGGCACGCTCAAGATTTCCCTTTACTGTCCCTTCAACAGCGGCTAGCTCTTTGTCATGTGGTAGGTTTTGCCTTTCCTTTCTCACCTCCTCGAGGGCAATCCAGGCCTCACCCACCTTGTTTATAATATTCCCAAAGGTTTTTCCACTCCAAACTATAAGTGCCTTCTTTACTTCTTTCAGCTTTTCAGCAACACGAAACATAGGCGTGCCACGATCACAAAAGTAGACCAAGATTGATCCACTACGGCTTTGAACTCCACATGCTCCGTCCAATGGTTTTCAAAACGAAACATTTTCTTTTTCCTTCTTTCAATTCCCTCCGTCCTCATCACTAGCATGGCATGGTCACTAAGATCTTTATCGCCAACGATGTAGTAGGATTTCGGAAACATCTCGAGCCACGTAGTGATCATAAGTATACGGTCAATCCTTGTCTCAATGCATGCACTTCCTTCGGAGGTATTTGACCACGTGAAATCCCCTCCCGTAGAGGGCACCTCAAGCAGCTGAAGTGCATCAATATAGTCATTAAAATCCTTCATCGCTATCTCATTTCCAGTAGCACCACCCCGCTTCTCACTAGCATATCAAATACAATTAAAGTCACCTCCTACGATCCATGGCCTCGAAACCTCCGGAGCCACAAGATGAAGATCGCTCCACAAAGCTCTCCTATCCACATGACCATTTTCACCATACACCGCCGTGATATCAAATGTTGTCCCATCCATCTTCTTGCAGCCCTTGAAGTGGAGTAGTTGTGGTGTTTCGAAAGTCACTTGAAGATCAATAACATTGTCATTCCACAACACCAACAACTGTCCCGAGTCCACGATCAAACTATTTGCAGCCCATGCATGCGGCCAAATCGCTCGTTTGAACCTTTCCATCTTCTTGTGTTTTACCTTATGTTCCATAAGACATACGACATTCGGATTTGTCTCCTTTATTCGACCCCTAATCATGACTGTACGGCCAGGTCCATTTGCTCCGTGCACATTCCACATCAGTACATTCATGGGTTTATGGTGCGGGGTGACCCCCATGACCTCCAATCGAGAGCTTGTTGTTTATCTTCCTTCCGGATCACCTAAGCGTGGGTGGTGGCGAGACCGCTTTCTTTAAGCCCGGTTTTACAAGTTCCACTTCCTCTTTCTCTCCTTCCCCCTCCTCCACAAGATCCTTGTTTCCGAGAATGTCGTACCTTCCTCCACTCGTGTGTGACATGAGGCTCGTGAAAGCTTTACTCTTTGCTACTCGTGTTGGTGAATTCCACCCCATCTCCTCATTTACCAAAGAAGCTAGCCCCCCCACATGAGATTCCCCTTGTGGGGAGGTCTTCTTGCTTTCTAGCTTGCCTGAATTTTCGTGACCCCCATTGCCATGGACAGTTGTGCGTTCATTTGCCTTCTCCTTCTCTTGAGTAGCATGTTTAGGCCACATTGTGCTCCTAGTATTGTCTTCTAAAGTGGCCTCTCCCAAAGAGAGAAACTCTTCTTCACCCATAATTCGTGGCGACCTCCCTTTCAAAGTGCCATCTTGTTCTTCCCTCCTCTTCTTGCTTTCTGAAATTGGTTTCCCAAGAGAAGGATAGGTGTCAATCTCCCTCTCAATTCGTGGGGGGCTTGCTAGCAAAATGTCCTCTTGCTCCTCCCTCCTCTTCTTTCCTTTAAGTGAGGTGCAATCTGATAATTTTCCCCCAAGAGGAGTCAAGTGGTCCAGCTCCCTCTCTTTTGCAACCAAAATAGGAGCCTCCTCATTTGCCCATTCAAACCTAGAGCACTCAACTCTCCCCACATTGGCCCTTCCCGAAATAGAAAACACACTTTCCACTCCCACTTCCCCTTGCTGTTTTTGTCCACCACTAGGCTCACCCTCTTGTGCACCCAAAGAGGAATCTGTTTGCATGTCATCCAACATGTCTCCCAACTTAACTCCAAGCAAAGCTGGTCCCCCCACATGCTACTTGCATCAAGTTGCTCCCTTTCTCAAGAGAGAGACACGCACCTTTCAAGTTGTTGCTTTCTCCCTCTACTTGTGCACCCTCAACTATCACTCCACATGGCACTTCAACACTTGCTCCCACTTCCACATCCTCACTCCTTCCTTCCACGTCATCATCACCTCCAGCCTTCCCTTTCTCCTCGTGACCTCGACTTGCATACTCCACAAAAGAAATCTTAGTGCCAGTCTAGACACCTCTGAATTTCCTTCCTTTCCATTGCTCTTTCCAGCCTTCTTCCTATCAACCACGACCCACCTCTCCTCCTTTCCTTGTCTAGCCTCACTAACCTTGTTTATGGCCCCTCTTATCAGCTTGCATCTCTCCAAGTCATGACCATACTCCGCTTTTACTCTATGTGTGCCGACCTCTTCTATTTGCACCTCCACCCAACTTGGGTAATTGAAATCAGAAGCAACTTCCACACACACCCTAGCATAGGCAAGTCTCCTCCCTGATGCGGTTTGCTCATTCATGTATAATGGCCTCCCAAGAATACTCACATTGTTGCTCAACGTTTTTTGAGATCAAAATCGAAGGTCTAGCTCCGGGAGACGAATCCAAATGGGAAACGTGGTGATCTTTGCCCTTTGCAAAGCCACTTCCGGAGCCCATTCAAGTACCACAAGGGGGCAGCCACGAATGAAGCAAGGACCTCCTTCAAGCACACGTTTTCTATCTTCAGCAAGAGAGAACCGAAAAAGAAGAAAACCTTGACTCCTCTTAATGACCTCAGAAGCTCCAGCCAAACCCCACACCTTGTGGAGGTGTTTTTCAAGTGTAGGCAAATGTGGTCCAAAAGCAATGAAATAACCAACAAGAACTTTATCCCATCTCTTCAACGACTCCACTACCTCTTGCTTGGAACAAAATGCCAACTTCTCTCCTCCCTTCTCAGCCGGAGGTACATACTCTAGGGTTGTGGACACCCTATTTCCAGCCTTGAATAATTCGTCCACTTCCTTGGGGGAGCAAGAACACTCCCTAGAGGTGGTGCGGCACCATCCTCTCCTCCATCTCCAAGAGATGAGGATGAGACTTGCAATGGTGGTGGATGGAGACCCATAAACGTGCCACAAACTCCATCTTCTATGCGCAAATGAGTAGAACTAGGCTTGGGATCCATTTTGGTGCAAAAAAACAAGAGATTTGGTGGGGAAAAAATCATCGGAAACCCAAGAAACCCTTAGGTTTTCCATGTTCTCTGCCCTCTCATTCTCCTCATCCTTCTCCTCCTTTCTCCCTTCTCATTTCACTCACCTTCTCTATCTCTTTCTCTCTCTTCCTTCTCTCCCTCTCTCCTTGTCCCTCTTCTCCTTATCCCACTCTCTTTATCTCTCTCTCCTCTCTCCTTCTTCCTCTTCTTCTCTCCCTTCTCTCGTTTCTCCTTTTCCCCACTCCTTCTCTCTCCTCGTCCCATTCTCTCCCTTCTCTCTCTCGATCTACCCCTCTCTCTACTCTCCTTCTCTACCAATCTCCTTCTCTCTCCCCCTTTTATCCTCCACTATCCTCCTCTTTCACTTCTCCTTCTCTCGCTCGCTCTCCCTCTCTCTCCTTCTCTCCCACTCCTTCTTCACCCCCTCTCTCTACTCCCTCGCTCTTCTCCCTTCTCCCTCTACTTCCCTGTCCTCCTCTCTACCTCTTCTCTCCTCCTTCCCTCTATTCCCTACCACTCTTTTTCCCTCTCCCCCTTCTTCTCTCCCTCCCATCTTCCCTCTTCTCCTTCATTTTCTACCTTCCTCTTCTCCACTCTTTCCTCCTTCTCTTTCTCTCTCTCCCTTCTTCTCTCTCGTCCCTCTCCTTTTCTCTCTCTTTCCCTTCTCTATCCTCTCCCTCACTCCTCTTCTCTACTCTTGTTCACTCTCCCTCTTCCTTCCCCTCTCTCTGCTCTTCTTGTCCTCTTTTCTCCACCCTCCTTCTCTCTCCCTTCTCTATATCTCTCTCTCATTCTCCGTGTCTATTCTCTCTCCCTTTCCCTCTATCTTTTCTTCTCTCTCTTCCCACTTCTCCTCTTCTCTACCACTCTCCTCCTCCTCCTCCCTCTTCTCCTTCTCTTCCTCTCCTTGTTCTCCCCCACACCTTATTTTTGTCGTCACCCTTTTATCCCTCTCTCTCCTCTCCTCACATTCTCTCGCTTCTCCTTTTCTCATTCTCCCTATTATCCTGTTTCTCTTCTCCTTCTCTGTCGTTCCCTCTCTCCTTATCCTTTCTCCTTATCTCTCTTTCCTTCTCTCTCTCCCTCTCTCCTCATCTCTCCCCCTCTCCTCCACTCTCCCTCGTCTCTCTACTCTGCCTTCTATATCTCCTTCTTCATTATCTCTTCTTCTCTCACTTCCCTCTTTTCCCCTCCTCTTCTTCCCTCTTCTTGTTCTCTATCTCCCTCTTACCCTCTCCTTCACTACTTATAAGGTAAGGAGAGAAGGAATGGAGGAACGAGACGGACATAAGGAGAACAAGAGAGACTATCAAGAGAAGAGAAGGAGAGGAGGAGAGGGAAGATAATAAGTAGGGGGGACTCCTTCTCCCTCTATGTCCTCTTTCCCTTCTTTGCACCTTTTCTCATTCTCTCTCTCTCCCTTCTCCCTCTTCTTCCCCCTCCTTACCCTCTGTTGAACGTTTTATATTTCTACCGCAAGTGCACGGCCGCGATGAAGCGGTGGCAAGTACGGGTCGTCCTCAGGGAGGTGAGCTTGCTCTTGCTTATCAGAAATCAAGTGGCAAAGAAAGATGGAAGAAAGTTGTTTATGCTAACCTAAACTATGCTAACACGAAGAAGCAAATGCGAAGGAAACAAAACAAACGAATACTTCAACTAAGCTAGAGAAACTTGACACTATGGAGAAATCAGTAGGAGAGAGAGACCCCTTAGGGGGTGGAGTGACTACACATACACAATAAGGAGGCAAAAATATCTTCCTATAGGCACAAGTGTAGGTAGTGTTTGCATGTATGGGAGGTGTCTACTTATAATGGCAAAACCCATCAATTAAATCACTAACCTATTTTGATTAACATTCATAAACACAAGCTGGTTATTTAAGAAACTAAACAAGTATGGGAGGTGTCTACTTATCATGGCAAAACCCATCTAGTGAAGTGTTCTATTTTAACAAGCAAGTATGCATTCATATTAATCAACACATTTCAAAATAAACATCCTTCCTTCCTTAATTGCATATATGATAATCATCTCCACCCCCCAATAGGGGATGAAACTACTAACTACACATTACACTAACTATTACACTAAAATAAGAAGGCATATTAACTAAGCTAGATTTAATAAAAGACAATTAAACTAAAGCATGCACCAACAATAAAAGAAGCACAAAACAAAGAAAATTTTATTAATTGAAGACTCACAAGACCAGTAGCATCTCCCTATTGAGTTTCTTGCTTCAAGGCTTCCACTTCAATTAGGGAGAATGGCCACAAGCATGGAGTGATTACAATGGAAGCTGAAGAGTTCTATTTATAGCCATGGAAAAAGCTAATCCGGGACAATCCCCCGATGTGGGACTAAACAAATACCATAAATAGAATAAGAACGCTCTAATACACACACCAGAAAAAGCTAAATGGATTCGGATCCACCTGGACTGCCAATTAGCGGTTCCAGACCGCCAATTGGCGCTCTACAGGGTCCGGATTCGTCTGGACTTTCTTGGAGGCTTTCCTGGATGGTATTCTTGGTCTTTGATGCGGTTACTTGACTTGTTGGAGCTCCGACCCGAATCGAATTGGTAAAATACTCCCCATGATGGTGTGGAGTATTCTGTTTTGCTCTTAGGTCCTTCTGTCTTGCAATCAGGTCCTTCTTCCTTGCATCTTGGTCCCCAGATCTCACAATTCAGTCCTTTTTCACAGCTTTTGGATCCTTTTATGCTTCATCTCTTCAAACCTATTTATTCCTGAAAACTAAACATAAAACTCGTGACATGGCATTATTTTGGTGAAAGATAATGGATATAAGATACCAATATAAGCATGAAATGATGTCAATCAAATACCCCCACACCTAACTTTTGCTAGTTCCGAGCAAAACAAAGAAAGAGAAAAGCATATGAAAAACAAGAAATCCTAACTCACTTTCGTAGGAATCACGGTTGCACTTAGCACGTGCAACAAGCCGTTAAACCTCCTTGTCGCCAAGGAGGAGGAGTGTTGTCTCCTGAGGGTTTTCAGCGGATATACCCACAAAATCCGAACAAGATGCATTAATCAATCTAGCTACACGACTCGTTGGACTTATTTTTGTCGATCATGGGATGTGGTAATACTACGGGTCGACTCTATATATGTAATCGGTCCACACACCTAGACTAATGAGTTATTCGTAAGAGTTAGTTAAGGACTTAAGTTAAAGACATGGGCAACCTTAACTTCTGAAAGTGATACAATGTGTAAAGTCCATTTTGGTTCTTATTGACTCTCTTTTTTTCCTTTTTTTTCTTTTTTTTCTTCTTTTAGAGCATTTTATTGGTTGGTGTTTGATTCTCCCAGGGTCAGGTTTCGTGCATCATTGCCTATGAGGACTTACACTATCACGTACACCTTCCCCCAAATCTCCACATAGGGCGATCCCTACCACCCGTGTAACGGGAGTTCGGTCGGTGCATCCCAAGTCAGATGACTCGAAAGCACCTGGCACAAAGTCCCCTCAGACCTACTTTCCCGAGTGATATGAGCCATGCGAGAAGAGAGAACACCACTTATTTATTTATCTACATGGGAACCAAAACCCCTACACTTAAGTTTCACAAAAAGAAATTAAGGGCCCACGACTACGACAAACTTCCTTATACTCACAAACACGAATTATTTGACTCACTAGGTTCAGGGTGGACTTCTTTAAATGTTTGAGTACTGAAACCCTATGATTACACGCCCCCTGAGGGAAAACAAGGGTGCATCCAAACGACTCGACAAGACCTAAAGCCATTAAACTAGAAATCCTAATGCATCAAGTTCAAGACAATTTTGGGAGCTTTCTTTTTACTTTGCCTCACAACGGTTTTGCACATGCTAAACACACGCAAAACCCACAAAAACATTTTTTTCGCAAACACATGAAGATTTTGAAAGAAATGTGAAAATTTTAAAGCACTCGGCAAGCAGAAGAAGACAAGTCACCCAAGGATCATGGCAAGCAGGTATATCAATGTTAAATGCGGCACACTAACATGATCCTAGCAGTACAACCAAAAGAAAATAAAACCAAAGGAAAAATACTCGACTATGTACACACGTAAAACACCCCCCACACCTACTTCATGCATTGTCCTCAATGAATGTGAACAAGATACTACATGGATACATGCATGAAAAAGGAACGATCTCACCAACATGAAGTACAAAGGGACGTTCGGGGTCATGTTGATGGACACAGACCCAAATTCCCTCAAAACCTGTGAGAAGCTGAAGAAGGGAGATAAATATGTGAAGAAATTGGGGCCCAAGTACACAAGGGTTGGGGCCCACAACAATCGATGCTCACTGAAGGAGTCTTTTATTACACACTTTTTTTTTTTTACAAGATATATACATCAACCAAGATATTCTCATAATCATTTGGTCAAGGAACATCAAATGAGAACATCAAGTCATAAGGACCAGAGACTTGGCGAGATGGGCAAACTCCACTGGTACTCTGAGGTGTCATGAGGGGTGAAAGGTCAAAGCTGAAAGGCTCGAACCCCTCATGATATTGGTTGGGTGTGGGCAACAAAGAATGAAGTTGTGTTGCCTCGCTAGGGTTTAATTGCTCATCGAAGAAAACCCTCCAACCAATAGGCGGGTGCATCGGAATGAGTTCCTCAGGCTCATTCGATGGATGCAGCAGACATGCATCACTAAGAATGGGGCTTCTCCCCAAGTCATACAACAAGGACCTCCCACCATCACTTAGATCATCAAGCATAAGCTCGGTCATAGGTGAGTCCTTGTTGGAGTCAATATGAAGCTCAAATGGCTCAATGGCCATGGGACATGAGGTAGAGACACCTTCTGGTATAGGCATATGGTGAGGTGTCTCACTCTCACTAGTACTCTCAACTGAATCATGCAACGAACGCTCCCTTTGGACATTCATGTTCGAGGCCAGCTCACTCAATTGCATTGCAAAGGCAGGCAGTGAGTCTTCGCTGGATCCACGAACATTCTCAATGGGTTGCATTGGGGTTAGGGGTGTTCGTTGATTTTGTGGTGCTTTCTCCAATTGGCGGATGAGATTTAGATTTAAAGGTTCATCCATGGGTTCCTGTTGCCTACCAGAATTGAACACATGAAACTCGGCACTCATGTTACCTAATGAGAGCTTCATGAGACCATTTCTACAATTAATCAAGGCATTGGAGGTTGCCAGAAATGGTCTACCCAAAATCAAAGGTATTTGAGAGTGGGTGTTCGCAACAGGATTGGTATCGAGGACAACAAAATCGACTGGAAATATAAAATCTCCAACTTTGATAAGCACGTCCTCGATAATCCCCATGGGAATACGAATGGATCTATCCGCTAATTGGAGGGTGATCTTAGTTGGTTTCAATTCTCCCAAGTTCAACTGTTGATAAACAGAGAATGGGAGGAGGTTGACCGCTGATCCCAAATCAAGCAAAACATTGCTCAATCTAGTGTCCCCTATCGTACATTGAATAGTAGGACACCAAGGGTCCTTGTATTTTGTGTAGGTAGGTTTTGGCAAAAGTGAGCTGATATTTGCAGCCAAGAATGCTTTCTTAGGAACATTGGTCTTCCTCTTGGTTGTGCAGAGATCCTTCAACACTTTGGCATATTGAGGTATTTGTTGGATGACATCCAATAAGGGGATGTTAACCTTTACTTGCTTAAACACCTCTACTATCTTGTCCATGTTGTCACTCTGCTTTTTGTTTAACCTACTTGGATAGGGAGCTTTTGGTGGGTAGGTTTTCTGCTGTGCCTGAGACGAAAGCTTTGGTGTATTACCCTCACCCTCAGCTTCTTCTTCACCACCATTCCCACTGGGGGCTGCATAGATGGTGGTGGGTGTGGCAAGGAAATGTGATTGTCAACCTGTTTTCCATTTCTTAAGGTCACAATGGAATTGACATGGTGAACAGGTTCCTCCACATGGTTCACTTGCCTCCCCCGAGGTACCACATTCTCATTTTGCATTTGTTGTTGTTGGTACATGCGGGGGTTAGCCTCAGGCTGGCTAGGAAAAGACCCTCTCTCTCTTTCATGTACAGACTGAGCCCATTGGCCCATCTGAAGCTCTAGAGATTTGATGGTCTGCTGATTTGAAGTGAGAACTTGACTCGTCGTTGACATAAAAATTTTCATTGAGTTTTCAAGTCCACGAGTCAAGGTCTCAAGCGAATTGAATCGGGTTTCCATATTATTGGAATTTGGGAAACCCGATTGATTGGTGGTTTGCGCTTGGGGTGGCTGATAGGAATGCGCATGAATGGGAGGTTGGTGTGATTGGTAAGGTGGTCTCGAGGAGTTTGGAGGACCACCCGGGGCATTAGTTTGGTTCCATGAAAAATTGGGGTGGTTCCTCCATCCAGGATTATAAGATGATGAGTATGGGTCATTCCTGGATCTATCATAGATGGCATTTACATGTTCCATCTCAGGAGGAATGGATGCACACTCACCCCCTATATGACCTATCCTACCACATAAATGACATAGAACTGAACCAGATGCAGACACATGAGATACATCGTGCTGGTTTTGGAGCTCAATCGAATCCATACGGCGCATTAAGGCCGCCATGCGCGCCTCGGTGGCCGTAGTGGAATCGACAGCAAATGCGGAACCCGATCTAGTCGAGTTTGCATTCGCGATCCTTGCTCCTATACTAGATGATGCAGGTGGTTCCCTCACACTCTCCCATTGCATTGTTTTCTCGGTGAGGTCTTCTAGGAAAGCCCATGCCTCCCTTTCATCCTTTCCCAAGAACTCTCCTTGACACATGGACCCAAGGAGCATTCTAGATGGAATGTGAAGACCCTCGTAGATAATCTGACACAGGCGCCACAACTCAAGGCCATGGTGAGGGCATGAGGATAGTAGCTCCTTGAACCTCTCTAAGTACGCATGAAATGATTCGGTCTCATGTTGATAGAACGAATTGATTTCGTTCCTCAATTTTTGAGTCCGATGATTTGGAAAATACTTTTTGAGGAATGCAGACTGAAACTCATCCCAAGTCCTGAAGGCATTCGCCTAGTTGCTGTACAACCACTTCTTGGCGTCATCCTTAAGCGCAAAGGGGACAAGCCTAAGATGAATGGAGTCTGTGCTAAGTTGTTGCAATTTGAACATAGCACAGACCTCCTCAAATTCCCTGAGAAAGATATAGGGGTCACCTTTCCCAGTGAAATGAGGGAGCATGGAAATAAACTGAGGCTTGACCTCAAAATGGTTCCCATTTGCCTCTGGCAATACGATGCATGAGGGCAGAGCTGTACGGCTCGGGTAGCATCGATCACGAAGAGGTATGGGAACGACAACTGGAAGCACAGGTGGAACAGGTGGGTCCAGCAACTGCTCCTCCTCACGGAAATTAGCAGCCATTGGACCCGAACTACGTGCGACACGAGAGGAAGAAGGTGTCGAGAAATCGATGACCGAAGCCGGATTGACAACGCTCCTCGTCAAACGACCACTCTCGTCTCGTGTCCACGAAAGCATGCACAAAGTGCACACACAAACCACAACTCTTTTTTTTTTCAAATGAAGAATGTACGTAGAAGAGAAGACGAGGGAACACAGGAGAGAAAGAATGACTCAGGAGAGAAGGGAAGAAGTCCTTAAGCTACGGCGGATGGGTACAGGTAGAAGCACAAGCAAACAAGGCTCAAACAATCCTAAGGTCGCTATAGGTCCTTACAGCTAGACGACGACTAACTGCGAGGTCACACGGCCTCAACACGCCTCACCTCCCTACGACGAGGACCACAAAGCCCAGCAAGTGAGCCAAGATCCAGGGATCTCGTCTCTCCTACTATCGACAAAGTGGGCAACGCCGATCAGGTCATGATGGTCGGGACTGGATCACTCTCCTAATGCGTCCAAGATCCTTAGGGCCAATGTCTACTTGCTTTTAAAATTAGGCTCTGGATTAGTGTGCTTTTTGGGGTGAAGGAAAGGGTGATGAAATCCCCCACCTTATCTTTTACGGGACAGCCCCTCCTTAGTAGCGTTTTGGAGTCGTAAATCTAGCAATCAACACTCCAAACAACGCTCAACTCACACTTGTTGCAATGCACTTCCTACTAACTAATGCATGTTCATACGAAATGCATGAATGAGAGTAGAAGGTGCGTACCTCACGCCAGCTGTCAGCAACAGAAAATAAAGCTAAGATAAAAGACAATCTAAGTGCCTAAGTCACATACATGATGCATGGCCTAAACAAAAAGAATGCCTAATCTTTTGCTTTGAGTTTTAGAGTCCAAGTTGCTTAAGGGAAGTTGATTATTAATCTGGGAGCAATCTAAGAGTCAGAACATGCACTAATGGAGTCCCAGATTACTATATCAATTAGGCGAACAACAAAAAAAAACTAGAAGGTGAACTGAGCTCACCCAACCGCTGATTAGCGGTCTCAGACCGCTGATTGGCGGTCGGAAGTGCCCAGGTAGCCTTGAAATTTTTCCAGAAGCCTTCCCTTGCTATTCCCAGTCTCCTGAAACAAAGAACAACTACCAAACACAAATTAAATCCACTCGAATCGTCCAAACAAGAGTCTGGACTGGCACCTCCCCGGCAACGGCGCCAAAAACTTGTTGAACGTTTTATATTTCTACCGCAAGTGCACGACCGCGATGAAGCGGTGGCAAGTACGGGTCGTCCTCAGGGAGGTGAGCTTGCTCTTGCTTATCAGAAATCAAGTGGCAAAGAAAGATGGAAGAAAGTTGTTTATGCTAACCTAAACTATGCTAACACGAAGAAGCAAATGCGAAGGAAACAAAACAAACGAATACTTCAACTAAGCTAGAGAAACTTGACACTATGGAGAAATCAGTAGGAGAGAGAGACCCCTTAGGGGGTGGAGTGACTACACATACACAATAAGGAGGCAAAAATATCTTCCTATAGGCACAAGTGTAGGTAGTGTTTGCATGTATGGGAGGTGTCTACTTATCATGGCAAAACCCATCAATTAAATCACTAACCTATTTTGATTAACATTCATAAACACAAGCTGGTTATTTAAGAAACTAAACAAGTATGGGAGGTGTCTACTTATCATGGCAAAACCCATCTAGTGAAGTGTTCTATTCTAACAAGCAAGTATGCATTCATATTAATCAACACATTTCAAAATAAACATCCTTCCTTCCTTAATTGCCTATATGATAATCATCTCCACCCCCCAAAAGGGGATGAAACTACTCACTACACATTACACTAACTATTACACTAAAATAAGAAGGCATATTAACTAAGCTAGATTTAATAAAAGACAATTAAACTAAAGCATGCACCAACAATAAAAGAAGCACAAAACAAAGAAAATTTTATTAATTGAAGACTCACAAGACCAGTAGCATCTCCCTATTGAGTTTCTTGCTTCAAGGCTTCCACTTCAATTAGGGAGAATGGCCACAAGCATGGAGTGATTACAATGGAAGGTGAAGAGTTCTATTTATAGCCATGGAAAAAGCTAAACCGGGACAATCCCCCGATGTGGGACTAAACAAATACCATAAATAGAATAAGAACGCTCTAATACACACACCAGAAAAAGCTAAACGGATTCGGATCCACCTGGACCGCCAATTAGCGGTTCCAGACCGGCAATTGGCGCTCTACAGGGTCCGGATTCGTCTGGACTTTCTTGGAGGCTTTCCTGGATGGTATTCTTGGTCTTTGATGCGGTTACTTGACTTGTTGGAGCTCCGACCCGAATCGAATTGGTAAAATACTCCCCATGATGGTGTGGAGTATTCTGTTTTGCTCTTAGGTCCTTCTGTCTTGCAATCAGGTCCTTCTTGCTTGCATCTTGGTCCCCAGATCTCACAATTCAGTCCTTTTTCACAGTTTTTGGGTCCTTTTATGCTTCATCTCTTGAAACCTATTTATTCCTGAAAACTAAACATAAAACTCGTGACATAGCATTGTTTTGGTGAAAGATAATGGATATAAGATACAAATATAAGCATGAAATGATGTCAATCACCCTCTCTCACCTTCTCCATTCTGTCCTATCTCCCTCTACTCTCCTTTCTCTCTCTCCCTTCTCTCTCTTCTCTCTTTCTCTCCCTTTCTCTTTCTCTTTCTCCTTATCCCTCTGCTCCTCTCTCGTTTCCTCTCTCCTCCTCTATCTCTCCTTCTCTCTCTCCTTATCTATCTCTACTCTCCCTTCTCTATCTCGTTCCCTTCCCCTTCCCTCTTCTCCTCCTTTCCTTTTCTGTCCCATTCTCATTCTCTTGTTCCCTCTCACAACCTCTCTTGTTCCCCCTCTCTCCTTCTTCTTCGCTCTCTCCCCTCTTCTCCCTCTCTCTCCTCCCCTCTTGTCCTCTCCTTCTCCCTCCCTCCCGCTCTCTCACTCCTTCTTCCTCCTTCTCCGCTCTCTCCTTTTATCCCTCCCTCTCCTCTCGTTCCCTCTCTCTTCTCCTTCTCTCTTCCTCTCCTCTCCTTCTCCCTCCTATTCTCTCTCCCCTCTCATCCCTTCATCTCCTCTCGTTCCCCCTCTTTTCTCCTTATCTCCCTCTTCTTTCTCTCACCCTCCCTTCTCCCTCTCCTCCTCTCCCACTCCTCTTCTCCCTTCTCTTCTCTCTCCTTCTCCCTCTTCTTATCTCTCTAACTCTCTCCTCTCCACTTTCCTCTCCTCTCCTCTCCTATTTCTCCGTCTCTATCTCCCTCTTGTCCTTCTCCTTTTCTCTCTCCCTCTTATCCCTCTCCTCCACTCCGTCCTTCTCCTCCTTCTCTCGCTCTCTCTCCCTCCTGTCCCTCTCCCTTCTGTCTCTTCTCCTCTCTCCCTTCTCGCTCTCTCCTCTTTTCTATTCTCCTTCTCTCTTCTCCCTTTATCTGTATCCTTATTCTCTCTTCTCTGCCTGTATGCTTATTTCTCTCGCTCCCTTCTCTCTTCTCCAATGTTGTCTACCTCTCCCCCTCTTCTTCTTATCTCTTCCCATCTTCCCTCTTCTCTGCCCTCTCATTCTCCTCATCCTCCTCCTCTCTCCCTTCTCATTTCTCTCACCTTCTCTATCTCTTTCTCTCTCTTCGTTCTCTCCCTCTCTCCTTGTCCCTCTTCTCCTTATCCCACTCCCTTTATCTCTCTCTCCTCTCTCCTTCTCCCTCTTCTTCTCTCCCTTCTCTCATTGCTCCTTTTCTCCCACTCCTTTTCTCTCCTCGTCCCATTCTCTCCCTTCTCTTACAAGTTATGCCCCTCTCTCTTCTCTACCACTCTCCTTCTCTCTCACTCTTCCCTCTTCTCTTTCTCACCTTCCTCGCCTCATCTTTATCTCCCTCTCATCCCACACCACTTCTTCTCTCTCCCCCTTTTATCCTTGTCTCTCCTCCTCTTTCCCATCTCCTTCTCCCGCTCGATCTCCTTCTCTCTCCCTCTCTCCCACTCCTTCTTCACCCCCTCTCTCATCTCCCTCGCTCTTCTTCTCCCTTCTCCATCTCCCCTCTACTTCCCTGTCCTCCACTCTCCCTCTTCTCTCCAACTTCCCTCTCTTCTCTACCTCTCTCGTTCCCTCTCCCCCTTCTTTTCTCCCTCCACTCTTCCCTCTTCTCCTTCATTTTCTATCTTCCTTTTCTCCACTGTTTCCTCCTCTTGCTCTCTCTCCCTTCTTCTCTCTCCTCCCTCTCCTTTTCTCGCTCTTTCCCTTCTCTATCCTCTCTCCCTCACTCCTCTTCTCTACTCTAGTTCACTCTCCCTCTTCCCTAGACTCTCTCTGCGCTTCTTGTCCTTTTTTCTCCACCCTCCTTCTCTCTCCCTTCTCTATATCTCTCTCTCGTTCTCCATCTCTATTCTCTCTCCCTTTCCCTCTCTCTTTTCTTCTCTCTTCACACTTCTCCTCTTCTCTACCACTCTCCTCCTCCTCCCTCTTCTTCTCGTTCTCCCTCTCACCTTCTTTTTGTCCTCACCCTTTTATCCCTCTCTCTCCTCTTCTCACATTCTCTCGCTTCTCCTTTTCTCATTCTCCCACTTATCCTGTTTGTCTTCTCCTTCTCTGTCGTTCCCTCTCTCCTTATCCTTTCTCCTTATCACTCTTTCCTTCTCTCTCTCCTCTTCTCTCCCCCTCTCCTCCACTCTCCCTTCTTTCTCTACTCTACCTTCTCTATCTCCTCTCTTCTTCTTCCTTATCTTTTCTTCTATCTCTTCCCTATTTTCCCCTCTCTCTTCTTCCCTCTTCTCGTTCTCTTTCTCCATTCTGTCCTATCTCCCTCTACTCTCCTTTCTCTCTCTCCCTTCTCTCTCTTCTCTCTTTCTCTCCATTTCTCTTTCTCTTTCTCCTTATCCCTCTCCTCCTCTCTCGTTTCCTCTCTCCTCCTCTATCTCTCCTTCTCTCTCTCCTTCTCTATCTCTACTCTCCCTTCTCTATCTTGTTCCCTTCCCCTTCCCTCTTCTCCTCCTTTCCTTTTCTATCCCATTCTCATTCTCTTGTTCCCTCTCACAACCTCTCTTGTTCCCCCTCTCTCCTTCTTCTTCGCTCTCTCCCCTCTTCTCCCTCTCTCTCCTCCCCTCTTGTCCTCTCCTTCTCCCTCCCTCCCGCTCTCTCACTCCTTTTTCCTCCTTCTCCGCTCTCTCCTTTTATCCCTCCGTCTCCTCTCGTTCCCTCTCTCTTCTCCTTCTCTCTTCCTTTCCTCTCCTTCTCCCTCCTATTCTCTCTCCCCTCTCATCCCTTCATCTCTCTCGTTCCCCCTCTTTTCTCCTTATCTCCCTCTTCTTTCTCTCACCCTCCCTTCTCCCTCTCCTCCTCTCCCACTCCTCTTCTCCATTCTCTTCTCTCTCCTTCTCCCTCTTCTTATCTCTCTAACTCTCTCCTCTCCACTTTCCTCTCCTCTCCTCTCCTCTCCTATTTCTCCGTCTCTATCTCCCTCTTGTCCTTCTCCTTTTCTCTCTCCCTCTTATCCCTCTCCTCCACTCCGTCCTTCTCCTCCTTCTCTCGCTCTCTCTCCCTCCTGTCCCTCTCCCTCCTGTCTCTTCTCCTCTCTCCCTTCTCGCTCTCTCCTCTTTTCTATTCTCCTTCTCTCTTCTCCCTTTATCTGTATCCTTATTCTCTCTTCTCTGCCTGTATGCTTATTTCTCTCGCTCCCTTCTCTCTTCTCCTATGTTGTCTACCTCTCCCCCTCTTCTTCTTATCTCTTCCCATCTTCCCTCTTCTCTGCCCTCTCATTCTCCTCATCCTCCTCCTCTCTCCCTTCTCATTTCTCTCACCTTCTCTATCTCTTTCTCTCTCTTCGTTCAATCCCTCTCTCCTTGTCCCTCTTCTCCTTATCCCACTCCCTTTATCTCTCTCTCCTCTCTCCTTCTCCCTCTTCTTCTCTCCCTTCTCTCGTTGCTCCTTTTCTCCCACTCCTTTTCTCTCCTCGTCCCATTCTCTCCCTTCTCTTACTCGTTATGCCCCTCTCTCTTCTCTACCACTCTCCTTCTCTCTCACTCTTCCCTCTTCTCTTTCTCACCTTCCTCGCCTCATCTTTATCTCCCTCTCATCCCGCACCACTTCTTCTCTCTCCCCCTTTTATCCTTCTCTCTCCTCCTCTTTCCCATCTCCTTCTCCCGCTCGATCTCCTTCTCTCTCCCTCTCTCCCACTCCTTCTTCACCCCCTCTCTCATCTCCCTCGCTCTTCTTCTCCCTTCTCCATCTCCCCTCTACTTCCCTGTCCTCCACTCTCCCTCTTCTCTCCAACTTCCCTCTCTTCTCTACCTCTCTCGTTCCCTCTCCCCCTTCTTTTCTCCCTCCCCTCTTCCCTCTTCTCCTTCATTTTCTATCTTCATTTTCTCCACTGTTTCCTCCTATTGCTCTCTCTCCCTTCTTCTCTCTCCTCCCTATCCTTTTCTCGCTCTTTCCCTTCTCTATCCTCTCTCCCTCACTCCTCTTCTCTACTCTCGTTCACTCTCCCTCTTCCCTAGACTCTCTCTGCGCTTCTTGTCCTGTTTTCTCCACCCTCCTTCTCTCTCCCTTCTCTATATCTCTCTCTCGTTCTCCATCTCTATTCTCTCTCCCTTTCCCTCTCTCTTTTCTTCTCTCTTCACACTTCTCCTCTTCTCTACCACTCTCCTCCTCCTCCCTCTTCTTCTTGTTCTCCCTCTCACCTTCTTTGTGTCCTCACCCTTTTATCCCTCTCTCTCCTCTTCTCACATTCTCTCGCTTCTCCTTTTCTCATTCTCCCACTTATCCTGTTTGTCTTCTCCTTCTCTGTCATTCCCTCTCTCCTTATCCTTTCTCCTTATCACTCTTTCCTTCTCTCTCTCCTCTTCTCTCCCCCTCTCCTCCACTCTCCCCTCTTTCTCTACTCTACCTTCTCTATCTCCTCTCTTCTTCTTCCTTATCTTTTCTTCTCTTTCTTCCCTATTTTCCCCTCTCTCTTCTTCCCTCTTCTCGTTCTCTTTCTCCATTTTACCCTCTCCTTCTCTCCTTATAAGGAAAGGAGAGAAGGAAGGGAGGAGCGAGGGCGAGAAAAGGAGAAGAAGAGAGAGGATAAAGAGAAGGGAAGGAGAGGAGGAGAGGGAAGATGGGAAAGCGGGGGGACTCGTCCCTCTATGTCCCCTTTCCATTGCTTGGTCCTCTTCTCGTTCTCTCTCTCTCTCCCTTCTCCTTTTCCCTTCTCCCTATTCTTCCCTCTCCTCACCCTCTCTCACGTTCTCCCTCCTATCCTATCCTCATCTCTTTCCTCTACTCTCCTTTCTCTCTCTGCCTTCTCTCCTCCTCTCCCCTTCTCTTTCTTCTTATCCCTCTCATCCTCTCTCGTTTCCTCTCTCCTCCTCTATCTCCCCTTCTCTATCTCTAGTCTTCCTTCTCAATCTCGTTCCCTTCCCCTTCCCCTTCCCTCTTCTCCTCCTTTCCTTCTCTATCCTCCTCTCTTTCTCTTGTTCCCTCTCATCTCCTCTCTTGTACCCCCTCTCTCCTTCTTCTTCTCTCTCTCCCCTCTTCTCCCTCTCTCTCCTTTCCTCTCGTCCTCTCCTTCTCCCTCCCTCCCGCTCTCTCTCTCCTTCCTCCTCCTTCTCCGCTCTCTCCTCTTAACCCTCCGTCTCCTCTCGATCTCTCTCTTCTCCTTCTCTCTCCCCTCACCTCTCTTCCTCTCCTCTCCTTCTCCCTCCCATTCGCACTCCCCGCTTATCCCTTAAGCTCCTCTCGTTCCCCCTCTCTTGTCCTTATCTCCCTCTCTTTTTTTCTCACCGTCCCTTCTCCCTCTCCTCTTCTCCATTTCCTTCTCCCTCTTCTTATCTCTCTTTCTCTCTCCTCTCCTCTCCTCTTTCTCCGTCTCTATCTCCCTCTTATCCGTCTCCTTTTCTCTCTCCCTCTTATCCTTGTCCTCCACTCCGTCCTTCTCCTTCTTCTCTCGCTCGCTCTCTCGCCCTCTTGTCTCTTCTCCTCTCTCCCTTCTCTCTCTCTCTACTCTTTTCTATTCTCCTTCTCTCTTCTCTTCTCTCCTTATCCTTATCCCTATTCTCTCTTCTCTGCCTCTATCGTTCTCTCTCTCGCTCCCTTCTCCTATGTAGTCTACCTCTCCCCCTCTTCTTCTTCTCTCTCTCCCCATCTTCCCTCTTCTCTACCTTCTCATTCTCCTAATCCTTCTCCTCCTCTCTCCCTTGTCACTTTTCTCTCCTTCTCTATCTCTTTCTCTCTCCCCCTTCTCTATCTCTCACTCTCATTCTCCATCTCTCTTCTCTCTCCCTTTCCATCTCTCTTTTCTTCTCTCTCTCTTCCCACTTCTCCACTTCTCTATCACTCTCCTCCTCCTCCCTCTTCTCCTTCTCTTCCTCTCCTTGTTCTCCCCCTCACATTCTTTCTGTCCTCATCCTCTTATCCCTCTCTCCCCTCTTCACACATTCTCTCGCTTCTCCTTTTCTCATTCTCCTACTAATCCTGTTTCTCTTCTCCTTCTCTGTCGTTCCCTCTCTCCTTATCTCTATTTCCTTCTCTCTCTCCGTCTGTCCTCTTCTCTCTCCCTCTCCTCCACACTCCCTTCTCTGTCTACTCTACATTCTCCTTCTCCTCTCTCCTTCTTCCTTATCCCTTCTTCTCTCGCTTCCCTCTTTTCCCATCTCTCTTCTTCCCTCTTCTCGTTCTCTATCTCCCTCTTACCCTCTCCTTCTCTCCTTATAATGTAAGAAGAGAAGGAAGGAGGGGCGAGAGGGAGATGAGGATAAGAAGAGAGAGGATAAAGAGAAGGGAAGGAGAGGAGGACAGGGAAGATGAGAAGGAGGGGGACTCCTTCTCCCTCTATCTCCTCTTTCCCTTCTTCGCTCCTCTTCTCGTTCTCTCTCTCTCCCTTCTCCTCTCCCCTTCTCCCTCATCTTCCCTCTCCTTACCCTCTCTCTCCTTCTCCCTCATATCCTCTTCTTTTCCCTATACTCCCCTTTCTCTCTCTTCTCTCCTCCTCTCCCCTTCTCTTTCTCCTTATCCCTCTCCTCCTCTCTCGTTTCCTCTCTCCTCCTCTATTTCTGCTTCTCACTCTCCTTCCTATCTCTACTCTCCC
Source organism: Triglochin maritima (assembly GCA_963682175.1). Lineage (NCBI taxonomy): Eukaryota > Viridiplantae > Streptophyta > Magnoliopsida > Alismatales > Juncaginaceae > Triglochin > Triglochin maritima. Next base: position 10,310,530 of record OY821793.1, on the reverse strand, counting down.
TTCTCTATCTTGTTCCCTTCCCCTTCCCTCTTCTCCTCCTTCCCTTCTCTATCCTCCTCTCATTCTCTTGTTCCCTCTCACCTCCTCTCTTGTTCCCCCTCTCTTCTTCTTCTTTCTCCCCCTCTTCTCCCTCTCTCTCCTCCCCTCTCGTCCTCTCTTTCTCCCTCACTCCCGCTCTCTCTCTCCTTCTTCCTCCTTCTCCGCTCTCTCCTCTTATCCCTCCGTCTCCTCTCGTTCCCTCTCTCTTCTCCTTCTCTCTCCCCTCCCCTCTCTTCCTCTCCTCTCCTCTCTGTCTCCCTCCTTTCTCTCTCCCCTCTAATCCCATCATCTCCTCTCGTTCCCCCTCTCTTCTCCTTATCTCCCACTCCTTTTTTCTCTCACCTTCCCTTCTCTATCTCCTCCTCTCACTCTCCTCTTCTCCATGTCCTTCTCTCTCCTTCTCCCTCTTCTTATATCTCTCTATCTCCTCTCCTCTTTGCTCTCCTCTTTCTCTGTCTCTATCTCCCTCTTAACCCTCTCCTTTTCTCTCTCCCCCTTATCACTCTCCTCCACTCCGTCCTTTTCCTCCTTGTCTCTCTCTCCCTTGTCTCTCTCTCCTATTTTCTATTCTCCTTCTCTCTTCTCTCGTTATCCTTATCCCAATTCTCTCTTCCCTACCTCTATCCTTCTCTCTCTCACTCCCTTCTCTCTTCTCCTATGTTGTCTACCTCTCCCCCTCTTCTTCTTCTCTCTCTTCCCATCTTCCCTCTTCTCTGCCCTCTCATTCTCCTCATCCTTCTCCTCCTCTCTCTCTTCTCATTTCTCTCATCTTCTCTATCTCTTTCTCTCCCTTCCATCTCCGCCTCTCTCCTTGTCCCTCTTCTCCTTGAGCCACTCTTTTTATCTCTCAATCCTTCTCCCACTTCTTCTCCCCAATCTCTCGTTTCTCCTTTTCTCCCACTCCTTCTCTCTCCTCGCCCCATTCTCTCCTTTCTCTCTCTCTCGTTCTACCCTCTCTCTTCTCTCCTTCTCAACCACTCTCCTTCTCTCTCACTCTTCCCTCTTCCCTTTCTCTCATCTCCCTCGCCTCATCTTTATCTCCCTCTTATCCCGCTCCCCTTCTTGTCTCCTTATACTTCTCTCTTCTTCTTCTCTCTCCCCTTTTTATCCTTCTCTATCCTCCTCTTTCCCTTCTCCTTCTCTCGCTCGCTCTCCCTATCTCTCCTTCTCTCTCACTCCTTCTTCACCCCCTCTCCATTCTCCCTCGCCCTTCTTCTCCCTTCTCCCTCTCCCCTCTACATCCATGTCCTCCTCTCTCCCTCTTCTCTCCTCCATCCCTCTCTCCTTCCCTCTCTTCTATACCTCTCTCGTTCCCTCTCCCCCTTCTTCTCTCCCTCCCTTCTTCCCTCTTGTCCTTCATTTTCTATCTTCCTCTTGTCCTCTTCTCCACTCCTTCCTCCTTCTCTCGCTCTCTCTTCCTTCTTCTCTCTCCTACCTCTCCTTTTCTCTCTCTTTCCCTTCTCAATCCTCTCTCCCTCACTCCTCTTCTCTACTCTCGTTCACTCTCCCTCTTCTGTCCCCTCTCTCTTCTCTTCTTGTCCTCTTTTCTCCACCATCACTCTCTCTCCCTTCTCTATCTCTCGCTCTCGTTCTCTATCTCTCTTCTCTCTCTTCCCACTTCTACTCTTCTCTACCACTCTCCTCGTCCTCCTCCCTCTTCTCCTTCTCTTCGTCTCCTTGTTCTCCCCCTCACCTTCTTTTTGTCCTCACCCTCTTATCCCTCTCTCTCATCTTCTCACATTCTCTCGCTTCTCCTTTTATCTTTCTCCCTCTTATCCTATTTCTCTTATCCTTCTCTGTTGTTCCCTCTCTCCTTATCCTTTCTCCTTATCTTTTTTTTGGCAAAGCAAAAAGGGCGGTTGAGCCACTAATGCATTGATGGATTGAAATTACAAAGTTCGGACCACGCTAAAAAGGCATAATCGAATACACTGCATTACAACACATACGTTATGTAAACTCCTAGCTTATGCTATCTAAACATTTAACTCTAATTCCTACATTTTCCACGCTCTCTTGTGAGGCCATTCAGCGTCGCATTTTCCCTTTGTTCTTGTCCTTCTTCTTCTTTTGTGATACCTGACTCTGTTTGTGATCCCTAACACAAAAGTCACTCTCCCACGTGTCATCAGAATCATAGCACCATGGCTCCTCTACTCGTGTCCTGACGTCTCCATGCTTTGTCTTCAGGCGCACATACTCCTTGTGATCTAGTCCCAGCAAAGCAGCTTCTTCCGTGTCACTCATTGTGAGCTCCTCGCACACCATTGTGGTTTACCCTCTGGTCTTCATCATAGTCTATTGCCTTAACACGGCCTCGCGTACTCCTTGAAAGGTAGATTGAGGTGATAGGTCATTAAGGTCCATCTTTGGTGGGGGGATCACATCCTAGCTCTCCCATCAATGAGCCATCTCCTCCCAGAATCTGCATGTAGTTTCTCTTCCAAAACACGCGCTCCATGTACCAGTTGACCTTGTACAAAAGGATCGTTTGGTAAAGCTTTGCTTTCATCTCCACGTGGTACATCCTCCGTTCCATGCACGTCCAAACCAGCCCCACATCTCTCCTTGTTGCCATGTAAAGCCTCCTCATTAGTGCCCACTTGTCTTCCAAATCAATCCTTGTTGGCATGGCATTCCCCAATATGTGACCCACATGCACTATCCTCACGTGAATCCATTTGTGCATGCCCTTCCATTCGTGCACTCCCAAATAATGCACTCATCTTGGCATGAGTCTCATCCATGTGATCAATTTCGAAGCCTTCTTGACCAGCCATGAGCCCCCCACTTACCTCGCCTTCTATTGGTTGGACCCTTTCCTCTTGTGCATGCAACGAAAAGGTGCACTCACCATTGCTATTTCAGCCCTCAACTAGGCCAGCCTTATCCTTGCCACTTATCTCCACTCCTATTGGTGCAATTGCCCCACCAGAGACGAGAATTGTTGGAGACAAAAGTATGCCCCTTCTCTTTTGTGCAAGTGACAAAAAGGTGCACTTCCCATTTCTATTTCTGTCCTCCACTATCTCTTCCTTGTACTTCCCATGCAGCCCCACTCCTATTGGTGTTGCCTCTCCATTTTTCCCCCCACAAAGGAAGAAATCTGTTAAGAATTGTTGCTTGTAGCCTTCCTTCTCAAGCACTCCATCTCCACGTGGCCTAACCTCAATGGCTTGTCCAAAAGATGCACCCCCATCCTTATCTCCCTCTTGGTTTGAGTTTCCGGCCCTTGCACCATGTGGACCTGGTTTGCCACGTGTCTCCCCCTGATTTGTCACAAGTTCCACGTCAGCCATCACCTCCAACACACCCTCATCGGCGTTTGCATTTCCAGCCACTTCTATGGCCATCTCCGGTGCCTTCTCTTGGTGCTTCTGGCCAAAATCACACCCCTCCTCACCTCTTGCAACCATGGTTGTGGCTTCACTACCACCTTTGTTAGCTAGGGCTTGCATCCTTGCCTCTCCACCACGTCGGCGTCCCACTTTTGACCCATTTGGCCGCCGGTTTTTGATGCATTAGTTCTTGTGTCGCCGGGGTTGCAGCAAGCTTCCTTGGACATTTCTCCTTTTGCATGACCAAACTCCGCACAAACCTCACAATACGCTGGTTTCCACTCGTATTCCACCTCCACTCGTTCCACCTTACCTGCCTCGACTTGAACCTCCACCAAGTTGGGGTAGGAGAAGTCGTGGGAGACTTCAACACATACACGAGCATATGCTAACCTCCGGCCACTCGCTGTATTTTCAGCCACGTAAAGTGGTTTCCCAAGCACACTAGCGATAGTGCTCAAGTTCTTCGCCGACCAAAACCTCAAGTCTAGCTCCGGTAGTCTAATCCAAATCACCATTGTCATTATCCTTTCTCTTTGCATCCCTTGCTCGGCGACCAAGCTTGAATAATGAGTGGTGCACCTCGGATGAACGATGGACCTCCCTCGAGATCCCTCTTTCTATCCTCCCCAAGTGAAAACCGGAAGAGTAGGAACACATTTGCACATCGAGTCACCTCCACCTCTCCCTCTAGCTCCAAAGCTTGTGTACATGTCGCTCAAGAGTGGGAAGGTGAGCCTTGAAGTCGATAAAATACCCAAGTAACACATTTTGCCAACTTCTTAGTGCTTGGTCGACCTCCTCCTTGGAACACACCGCCACTTTTCCTCCCTCTTTCACCGCCGGCGGGATGTACATCAAGGTGGTCTTGGTGCCGGTCGAGAAGAGGTCCAACCACCTCTTTTGTGGAGGCTTGGGACCTCCTTGAGATGGCTGATGTGAGCCACCATCTAAACCCGCGGGTTCATGGGGTTGTGGTGCCCCATGGGGTTCCTCAAACGTGCCACCACTTTCCCTCTCACCTCCTCTTTTGTTCCCCCTCTCTCCTTCTTCTTCTCTCTCTCCCATCTTCTCCCTCTCTCTCCTCCCCTCTCATCCTCTCCTTGTCCCTCCCTCCGGCTCTCTCTCCTTCTTCCTCCTTCTCCGTTCTCTCCTCTTATCCCTCTGTCTCCTCTCGTTCCCTCGCTCTTCTCCTTCTCTCCCCCTCCCCTCTCTTCCTCTCCTCTCCATCTCCCTCCTATTCTCTCTCCCCTCTTATCCCTTCATCTCCTCTCGTTCCCCCTCTCTTCTCCTTATCTCCCTCTCCTTTTTTTTGCAAAGCAAAAGGGAGGCTTAGCCTCGAATTTTATAAATCTAAGTAAAGTTTACAACCTACAAAATTGAGTACAAAACTGGTCCATGATGAACGCGGGTGTATGCCACATGCATACCCGGCCTCTACCCTACACTAAACAATATATCATGTCAGCATTGTAGGTGAAATGACTATACAAACAAACGAGGACCAAACAGCAAGCTATGTCCACAGGAGGTGGGATCGGTTTTCTTCCTCGTCACTCTTGGCAAGCTTTTTTACTTTGTCCCAAAGGCTGCGAACCATGTCCTTGATAACAGCCACAATATGCGTTGGGAGTTGCTTTTCTCCATCGAAGATCCTTCGGTTTCGTTCCAGCCAGCACTCTTGTATCATGGCTTGGAAGATCCATCTCCGTACCACAATATCAAGCCGGCTTCCTCCTATGTGTGAAATACGTGTAGCTTCAGCCTCTAAGGAGTGTGCCATCCTGTGGTTAAGCTTTAAAATGTGCAAGATTTCTGCCCATACCTTCTTTATGTACTCACACCCCCAAAACAAGAGCTCAATGTCTTCCTTGCCTCCCTCGCAAAGGCTACACCCCGAGTGTAGTGTTGCTCCCCGTTTGTTCATCAAGCACTTTGTGAGTAGACGTCCTCGTAGTGCTCTCCAAGTCGTTATGGCATGCTTTGGGATGGCATACTTGTGCCAAACCATTCCAGCCCAAGCTACCTTCCTCCCCGGCGTCTTGACCCATCTCCATACTTCTTTGATGCCAAGTGTCTTTCCCACTCCGTCCACTCGCTTTGGCTGGTCCACACCACCTTGAATTCTCGTACTCAATATTCATTGGTGGACTTCCTCCATAATGTGCAGCGTGGTGGGGGGAGGTTCCACACTCCCTCTCTAATGAAGTACGACACTTTCGTGTCCCACGGCACTCGTAATTCATAGTGTAACCGCTCCCCCCACCTTTCGTTTTGAAACGGGTCACCACACCAAGGGTATTGGAAAAACCGGATGTCTTCTCCATTTCCCACCTCATATTGGATGTGCTTTCTAGCCATGTCTCGGACTCGAAGTATCCCTTTCCATGCCCATGAGGAGGTGGATGGGGTTCGTGCAAGCCAAATGGATCGAGTCCTCAAGTACTTTCGGCGTAGACTCTTCACCCAAAGTGCATTTCCTTCCGCCACCACAAGCCAAAATAAGCGGAGGAGGCCTACATCATTCCACTCCGACAAGCGCTTCAGACCAAGGCCTCCTTCCTCCTTTGGTAGACACACGTCTTTCCAGGCTACTGCTACCCACTTCTTCGGGCCTCCCCAGATGAAGTGACACATTAGGCTCTCGATCTCCTTTATCACTTTCTGAGGAATCAGGAACGCGGACGTCCAATAAATGCTCAGGGAGACGAGTACACTTCTCACAAGCTCCACTCGACCAGCCATCGTCAAGAAGTTTTGCTGCCACGTACTAAGCCTTGCTTTGACCTTGTTTATCAAAGAAACACAGTGGGTCCTTCCCATCCTTCCGGAAAGCAACGGCAGCCCAAGGTATGTTACCGGGAACTCCTTTCTCTCCATGCCAAGATGGGCCGCAATCCAGGACCCTTGTGGCACTCCGCTTCCCATGAATATTTGGCTCTTTGAGGCACTAAAGCTTAGCCCCGAGCAAGCTGTGAACTCCTCAAGTACACCTCGGATAGCTCTTGCATTTTCCTTTGTTCCTTTTCCGAATAGGACATCATCAGCAAAAAGAATGTGTGAAACAGGAACATCTCCACACACTAGTGGCTGGATACGTCCAGCCAGGACCTCCTTCTTCACCATCTCACTGAAAACCTCCATGCAAAGCACAATCAAGTAGGGGGCCAAGGGGTCACCTTGTCTCAAGCCGTTGGTAGCCATAAAGGATTCTGAATTTGCACCATTGACCGTCACCACGAACGAGGCTTTGACACAACTCAAGATAAGCCTTCTCCACTTAACGGGGAATCCAAATCTTATCAGCACTTCATGGAGGAAATCCCAAGAGACGGAATCGTAGGCTTTCCGGATGTCTAGTTTAATGCACATTCGGCCCAATCCTTTGTCTAGGTGGAGGTTATGGCATAATTCATGGGCAAGTAGATGCATCCAAGACCAAGAAACACTTCCAGCAAAGCCCAACAACAAACCCAGACGGATCTGGGCATTATAGGCCGCCAATTGGCGGTCTGGATCATGCCAGATCCGCCCAAACTTCTCCTGGACTTGTATTAATGTTTGTTTAGGCTATTTTTGGTATTTGTTTAGTCCCACATCGGGGAATTGTCCCGGATTAGCTTTTTCCATGCTTATAAATAGAACTCTTCACCTCCCATTGTATCCATCTCTCTCTTTGGTGGCATCTTCCCTACGAAGAATGAAGCCTTGAAGCAAAACTCTAGTGGAGGAAGGGCTGCTTGTAATCTGAGTGAGTTCATAATAGAAGTTTTTATTAGCTTGTTAATTCTTGCTTAGTTAATTTTCTTCAATGTGTTTGCTTTGGTGCTTGTTTTATTTTATGCTTCTTTAATGTTTCTTGCTTGATTAGTATAGTTTCATTTCATTATTATGCTTGCTTTTGTTAATATAGTTAGTGTAATGAGTAGTGAGTAGTTCCATCCCCATTTGGGGGGTGGAGAAATATGTGATATAATCATGTAGTGTCTTAAGTGTGTGTTATCTTAATCCCTTGAGCTTTAAATGATTTTCATAACCATCTAATGGGTCTCCACTCTTATCTTTGATATGCTAATGCTCTTGAATGAAGCTTAGCTTATGCTTTGATTAGTGGATCTATTTTATGGGGAATGATAAGGTTAGGATCTGGATAGGAATTAATATTGGAAACACAAGTTGTAGTGTATGAACTCTTGTTTCCTTTACCTTGGTTAATGTCTTGTATGTTTTAACGATGTAGTCTTATCTTAATTCATGTGGAGGCATAGTAGGGTCTAGTCTTTATATTTGAGTTCATTTAGCTTCATTCCAATTATTGTCTTGTATGTTTTGATGATGTAGTGAAATCTTAATTCATGTGGAGGCAAAGTTGGATGTAGTTTTATGATTTCATGCACTACATGTTGTGAGGAGCTTAATTACACACACACACACACACACATCTTTATATTGACATCATTTCTCTACCCCCTTTGGGGTTTAGTTTTTCTTGCTTCTTTTCCATTTCCATTTGCATCTTAGTGTAGTTTAGTATAATCAAACAAATCTTTCTTCCCTTTCTTTACCTCTCGCCTTCGCACAAACCAAGTGTCGACACACCTCCCAGTGGACGACCCGTATTTGCCACCGCTTCAACGCGGCCGTGCACTTGCGGTTAAATATAAAACGATCAATCAAGTTTTTCGCGCCGTTGCTGGGGAGGTGCTCTGTCCAGACCATGGTTTGGACGATCGGAGCAAGGGGAGGCTACTCGACAAGTTGGAGGATCAGAAGCTTCAAAAGGACTGCCAATCAGCGGTTGGAGACCGTTAATTGGCGACCTGGTAAGGGTTTCGTATTTCCAAATTTTTTCTGGTAGTTAGTGCTGTAATTTGTGTTATCTGGGAGCCCTATTTTGCATGTTGTGACTTCTCTTTTGCTCCCCAATCATTAATCACTCCCCCATTAATCAACATGGACCATAAAACTCAAAACAAAAGATTAGACTCATTGCCATCTAGGTCATGCATCATGTGTAGACCTTGCATGTATTTGTCTTTTCTTTTCTTCACATTTTGTTGTTGATTGCTGGCGTGAGGTACGTGCACCCAAATCTCTCATTCATGCATGTTTCGATCATGTATTAGTTAGTAAGGTGCATCGGGACAAGAGTGAGAGAGCGTTTGATTGGAGCGATTGATTGCTAGATCTTGGATCAAAACACTACTAAGTAGGGGCTGTCCCATAAAAGATAAGGTGGGGGATTTCATCACCCTTTCCTTGGCCCCAAAAATCACTCTTAAATAAAGCCTTAACTAAAAGCAAGAAGACATTGGCCCTAGGATTGCGGGCGCACTAGGAGAGTAATCTAGTTGAGACCGTCATGACCTGATCGGCGTTGCCTACCTTGTCGATAGTAGGAGGTACTGGATCTCCGGATCTGGTATCACTTGCTGGGCATTGTGGTCCTCGTTGTAGGGACGTGAGACGTGTCGAGGCAAATGACCTCGAAGTTAGGCGTCGTCTAGCCTAAGGACCCATTGCGTTACATTGTTTGAGTCGTGCTTGCAAGTTAGGCTTCTTCCTGATCCCTCTACCCACGCTAGCTCTACGGATTCTTCCCTCCTCACCTGAGTCCTCTCCTCATCTATTCTCTACGTATAGTCTCCTCCTCTAGTACATCTTCTGTTGAGTGTTTGTTAGAGTCGAGTCGAGCATTTTATGCGAGGTTGGGCTCGTTCTGGTGAGAGCGCTCGACTCGAGAGAGTGCATTCTTCTGAGATGGACGGTCTTGGTGATCGACCATCTCCGCCTCATGCTCCTTTGGAGCAAGCGGCCGAGTCGTCTCGTGGTGGCGAGGGAGACCGGGTTCCATACATGGAGTACCTCGGTCCGTTCCCACCACCACGTAGACCTCCTTCTCCTCCTCCTCTGTCTCGAGAGGAAGGGAGATTCGGTCAGCATCGAGTTCTTGGTGCACCACCACCTTTAGCTCGACATGATAGACCGATGACTTTGTGGGAGCGGACCCATCCTGTTCGGGTCGTGCAACCTTCTTGCATAGTTGTTCCCCCTGCTCGCAGGAACAACTATGAGCTGAAACCTCAATATGTGAGCATTCTACCAACCTTTACTCCAATAAGGAGGATCTGTATATCTCTATACGTGAATTCGAGGAAGTATGGTCCATGTTCAAGCTTCAACAGCTTGACGAGGATTCAGTCCAGTTGAGGATGATTTCTTTCGCATTGAAGGATAATGCGAATAAATGGATGTATAGCCTCCCGGCGAGCTCGATTCGGTCATGGGATGACTTTATGACCGTCTTTCTGAAGAGATTTTTCCCTCAAAGGAAAACTCAACAGATACGGCACCAGATACATCAAATGTATCAGACTGAGACCGAATCGTTTCATGGTTTCTTTGAGAGGTTCAAGGACCTTCTCCAGCAATGCCCTCATCATGGACTTGAGCTATGGCAGCTGTGCCAGATTGTTTATGAGGGCATCAACTACAACACCCGCACATTGTTGGAGTCAATGTGTCAGGGTGACTTCCAAATGAAACCGATCGAGGAGGCATGGGATACTTTTGAGTCTATGGCTGAGCGTACCTTCGAGTGGGACACCATGAGAGAGCCACCAGCCGCCAGGTCTTCTGGTCGAGCTGGATCATATCATGTTGAGTCGACTATCGCGTCTGAGGCGAAAATGGCTGCTCTCATGCGTAGGATAGAGAGTTTGGAGATGGACCGAGCTCCTGTAGCTCAGGTCGCTACTCCCGGTTGTACTAGGTGTGGACTGTCGGGACATGATGACTTGGAGTGCGCTTACGCTCCAAGGGATACTGAGCATGCAAATGCGATGTATCAACAAATGCCCCGGAACGACCCGTACAGGCATTCCTACAACCCGGGATGGCGTAACCATCCTAACTTCTCTTGGGGGGGTCTAGTGGAGGCCACGGTCAGAGCTCACACGCTCAACCTTATCAACCTGCACGCCCATCGGCGACCTACCAACCCCCACATCAAAGGTCTCAACACCAAAACTACCAACCTGGTCAGGCCTCTTCGTCGGGTTATTCTAACTAGACTCCACCACCTCAGCGGGTTGACCCCAAGGACCCTTCTAGTTATCCGACCCTTCAAGCGTTCATGCAGAGCATGCAAAGTACAGTCAAGGCTTTGGAAATGTAAGTTAGCCAGTTGGCTCATCAATTCCATGAACGCGAGAAGGGTCAGTTCCCGAGTCAACCTGTGGTTAATCCCAGGGGTCAGCCTGCTCATACCAGGCAAAATGTACACAACGTTGAAAGTTACCCTTCCCAACATGCCAATGTTGTTCATACCTTGAGATCGGGATGGGTCGTTGACAACAATGTGAAAATGCTGGAAGCCAACTCTGTTGGCGAGACTTCCGAGGAGAGTCTTGAGCCTGTCAAGGAACCTAATTCTGAGACTCCTCCTCGTGATTCTTATGTCCCCAAGGCACCATTCCCTCATCGGTTGACTAAAAAACGTGATGAGCATTGGGATAAGATCGTTGAGGTACTTAGGCAAGTAAAGGTTAACATTCCGTTGTTGGATGTTGTTCAACAAATGCCACCGTATGCCAAGTTCCTCAAGGACCTTTGCACCACTAAGAGAAAAACAAATGTGCCCAAAAAGGCCTTTTTGGCCGCCAATGTGAGCTCCATATTGACACAGCCCATGCACGTCAAGTACAAGGACCCAGGTTGTCCAACTGTCTCTTGCATGATTGGGAATGTGACAATCTCTCAAGCTTTATTGGATTTGGGGGCATCTGTGAATCTCCTTCCTTACTCAGTCTATGTCAACCTTGGAGTAGGCGATCTTAAACCAACGAGGACAACCCTCCAGTTGGCTGATAGATCCGTTAAAATTCCACGAGGGAGTGTGGAGGATGTCCTTATCAAAGTGGGTGAGTTCGTATTTCCAGTTGATTTCATCATCTTGGATACCGAACCCGTGTCCAAACCACAAGGACATATTCCTGTGATCCTTGGGAGGTCATTTCTTGCGACATCTAATGCTTTGATCAATTGTCGCAGTGGCTTGATGAGGTTGTCTTTTGGAAACCTCACGGCGGATTTCAACATCTTCACTCTTGGTGAGCAACCTGGGCTCTTCGACGACTCTGTCGGAGCCAATTTCATCAAGGACACAGATGAGCCTGATTCATTAGGCATGTTCGACTCACATCGACATATTATTGAGGTGCCTAATGATCAGGTTGCGAGTGAAGAGGATCTTGAGGAATCCGCCAGCATATCTCTGGACGAGGAGGCACATCTGGTGCTTGCTCCTCTTACCCCGTGGCCCTTGAGCCACTTGAAAGTAACTCTGAATCCAACAAGGACCCACCTCTGGTCGAGCTTAAACCGCTCCCCGATAACCTAAAGTACATCTTTTTAGGGGATAATGAGACCTTGCCACTCATTATTGCTTCTGATCTTGAATAAGATCAAGAGGTTGCCCTCAAAAGAGTACTCTTTGAAAACAAAGAGGCGATCGGGTGGTCCTTGAAGGATATCAAGGGAATTAGCCCTGGTATTGTTCAGCATCGGATCCACATGGAAGAGGATTCTAGGCCCCGCAGGGACACACAACGAAGATTGAATCCTGTACTGAAAGAAGTCGTCCGAAAGGAGGTTCTTAAGTGCTTGGATCATGGCATAATCTATCCTATCTCTGATAGTTCGTGGATGAGTCCTATCCGTGTGGTTCCCAAGAAGTCAGGCGTGACGGTTGTGGAGAATGAGCATAATGAGCTTATCCCGACACGCCTGCAAACTGGCTGGCGAGTTTGCGTTGATTATCGCAAGCTCAATGTGGCAACGCGGAAATATCATTTCCCATTGCCATTCATTGATCACATGTTGGAAAGGTTGGTCGGACATGAGTATTATTGTTTTCTTGATGGATACTCCGGTTACAACCAAATTCCCATCGCCCCCGAGAATCAACAGAAAACCACATTTACTTGTCCCTTTGGCACGTTTGCCTACCGTCGCATGCCCTTTGGGTTATGTAATGCGCCGACAACGTTTCAAAGGTGTATGATCAGCATCTTCTCTAATATGGTTGAGCGTTTCCTTGAGATCTTCATGGACGACTTTTCCATATTTGGCGCTTCCTTTGATGAGTGCCTTCATCACTTGAGCCTTGTCCTCAAGCAATGCCGTGAGAAGAACCTCGCTCTCAATTGGGAGAAATGTCACTTCATGGTGAAGCGAGGGATTGTACTTGGACATGTGGTCTCAAGTAGGGGAATTGAGGTCGATCCCGCCAAAGTGGGTATCATTGCTAATCTCCCACCATCACGTAATGTGAAGGATATCCGCGCCTTTTTGGGGCATGCTGGATTCTATCGGCGGTTCATTCGTGATTTTAGCAAAATTGCACGACCTCTCACCGCCTTGTTGGCTAAGGATGCCATTTTTGAGTTCACACCGGATTGCCACCATGCCTTTTTGACCTTGAAGAAAGAGTTGACTTCAGCTCCATTATTAAGGCACCAGTGTGGACTGAACCCTTTGAGTTAATTTGTGATGCATCTGACTTCGCTGTGGGAGCAGTGCTTGGGCAACGATTGGACAAATTGCCTCATGTGATCTACTATGCCAGTAGAACACTCAATGATGCCCAATTGAACTACACTGTGACCGAGAAGGAATTATTAGCAATCATATTTGCTTTGGACAAATTCCGGTCGTACTTGATTGGCTCCCACGTGATTATCTATTCTGACCACACAACCATCAAGCACCTCATGGCGAAGAAAGATGCAAAATCCCGACTCTTGAGATGGATCTTGTTGTTACAAGAATTCGATCTCGAGATTCGGGACAAAAAAGGGTGTGAAAATGTTGTAGCTGACTACTTGTCTCGTCTAGAGACGACCAACCCACAATACCAAATCATTGATGACAAATTTCCTGACGAGCAGTTGTTCACGATCGAAGATAACCCTTGGTTTGCCAACATCGTGAACTATCTCGTGACCGAGCAACTTCCTGTGGGTTGGTCAAAATCTGACCAATCCAAATTTAGATCTTATGTCAGATTCTTCCACTGGGACGACCCCTACATAGACTATTCAAATACTGCTCTGACCAAAATTTCAGGCGGTGTGTCCCAGATACCGAGTTCGAAAGTGTACTCCACTTCTGCCAATCCAAGGCCTGTGGAGGACACTTTGGAGCAAAGAAAACTGCTGCCAAGGTGCTCCAATCTGGATTCTACTGGACCTCTCTTTTCAAGGATGCTTACGACTTTTGTAAGCAATGTGATAGGTGCCAGCGCCTTAGCAGGATTGGTCGACGTGACATGACGCCTTTGCAAAATATCCTTGTTGTCGACATCTTCGATGTGTGGGGCATCGATTTCATGGGTCCCTTCCCGAACTCGTTCGGGAATGTTTACATTCTGGTGGCCGTTGACTATGTGTCTAAGTGGGTTGAGGCTATAGCCACTTGACAACAAGGTGGTCACCAAATTCTTGAGGGACATTTTTGCGCGATTTGGTACTGCTCGTACCATAATCAGCGATAGGGGTACCCACTTCTGTAATCGCTCCTTTGAAGCGCTTATGAGGAAATATTCGATCACCCACAAGCTTGCGACACCATACCATCCGCAAACTACTGGGCAGGTCGAAATCTCTAACCGTCAATTAAAGCAAATTCTTGAGAAGACGGTTAGTTCCTCGAGGAAGGATTGGTCTACCAAGTTGAATGACGCATTGTGGGCTTTCCGCACCGCGTACAAGACCAATTTGGGTATGTCCCCATATCGGGTAGTGTACGGCAAGGCTTGCCACCTACCCGTCGAGCTTGAGCTCGTGCTTTCTGGGCCATCGAGAACCTGAATATGGATCTTGATCAAGCGGGAGTACAACGTAAGCTCGACATTGTGGAATTGGAAGAGCTACGCAATGATGCGTACGAGAATGCCAAAATTCATAAGTCCCGAGCCAAGATGTTTCATGATCGCATGATTATGCGAAAGGTGTTTACAACCGGGCAGAAGGTGTTGCTCTACAATTCCCGGCTTCATCTGTTTGCGGGTAAGCTCCGCAGTCGCTGGTCTGGCCCGTTTATTGTCCAAACCGTCTATCCTCATGGAGCGGTTGAGATCTTGAACCCAGGGAATGGGGACATGTTCAAAGTTAATGGACAACGCCTCAAACCCTACTTGGAGGGGGCACCAGCCGAAGTCGAGGAGGTCATGTTCCTTCATGAACCTCCCTCGCACTCAACCATTCATGCTCCTACATGAGCGGTTGAGCGTTCATGTCTATATATGTTAAAAAAAATAAAAAAATAAAAAAGAGAGAGAAGACTCCTTCAGTGAGCATCGATTGCAGTGGGCTCCAACCCTTGAGTATTTGGGCCCCAATTCTTTCACGTATTTGTATCCCTTCTTTAGCATCTCACAGGTTTTGAGGGAAGTTGGGTTGTGTCCATCAACATAGCCATGAACTTCCTTGTGTACTTCACGTTGGTGAGATATATTCTGTTTCATGCATACATCCTTGTAGTATTTTGCTCACATTCATTGAGGACAATGCATGAAGTAGGTGTGGGGGGTGTTTTACGTGTATACATTGTCGAGTCTTTTCTTTTGTTTTTGTTTTCTTTTGTGTGCATTGTTAGGGTCATGTTAGTGTGCTGCATTTAATATCGATATATCTGCTTGCCATGATCCTTGGCTGACTTGTCTTCTTTTGCTTGCCTAGTGCTTTAAAATTTCCACATTTCTTTCAAAATATTTATGTGTTTGCGAAAGAAAATTTCTTGTGGGTTTTTGCGTGTGTTTTGCATGTGCAAAACCGTTGAGAGGCAAAGTAAAAAGAAAGCTCCCAAAATTGTCTTGAACTTGATGCATTAGGATATCTAGTATAGTGAGTTTAGGATTTATCGGGTCGTTAGGATGCACCCCAGTTTTCCCTTGGGGTGAATAATCATTGGGTTTCAGTGCTCAAACATTTATTGAAGTCCACCCTGAACCTAGTGAGTCAGTAATTCGTGTCTGTTAACTTAATGAAGTTTGTTGTAGTCAAGGACCCTGTAAATCCTGTTGTGAGACATTAGTGTAGGGGTTTTGGTTCATGTGTAGATAAGAAATAAGTGAGTAGGTGTTCTCTCTTCTCGCACGGCTCCTATCACTCGGGAAAGTAGGTCTGAGGGGACTTTGTGCCTGGTGCTTTCGACTCATCGGACTTGGGATGCGCCGACCGAACTCCCGTTACACGGGTGGTAGGGATTGCCCTATGTGGAGATTTGGGGAAAGGTGTACGTGATAGTGTAAGTCCTCATGGGCAATGATGCACGAAACTTGACCCTGGGAGAATGAAGCTCCAACTAATAAAAAGAAAAAAAATAAATGTGTGAAAAGAAACAAAAAGAAAAAAAATGGTAATGCAAATAAAAACCTTAATGGACTTTACACTTTGTAGCACTTGGGGATGTTGAGGTTGTCCATGTCTTTCACTTAATTCCTTATTCAACTTGCACGAATGGTTCATTAGGGTAGAGGTGTGGACTGATCACCTATATAGAGTCGGCCCGTAGCCTTACCGCATCCATTGATCGACAAAATATTTCCAACGAGTCGAGTGTCTAGATTGAATAATGCATCATGTTCGGATTTTGTGGGTATATCCGCTGAAAACTCTCAGGACACAACACTCCTCCTTGGCAACAAAGAGGTTTAACGGTTTGTTGCACGTGCTAAGTGCAACCGTGATTCCTACGAAAGTGAGTTAGGATTTCTTGTTTCTCGTTTGCTTTTCTCTTTCTTTGATTTGCTCGGGACTAGCAAAAACTTAGGTGTGGGGGTATTCGATTGACATCATTTCATGCTCATATTTGTATCTTATATCCATTATCTTACACCTAAGCAATGCTACGTGACGAGTTTTATGTTTAGTTTTCAGGAATAAAGAGGTTTGAACAGAAGAACCATGAAACGACCCAAAAGCAGGAAAAAAGGACTTAACTGTGAGACCTAGGGACTGAGATGCAATGGAGAAGGACCTGATCGTAAGACCGAAGGACCTAAGAGCAAAACAGGAAACTCCACACCATCATGAGGAGTATTTTGGCAATTCGATTCAGGTCGGAGCTCCAACAAACCAAGTAGATGCATCCAAGACCAAGAAACACTTCCAGCAAAGCCCAACAACAAACCCAGACGGATCTGGGCTTTATAGGCCGCCAATTGGCGGTCTGGATCATGCCAGATCCGCCCAAAGTTTTCCTGGACTTGTATTAATGTTCGTTTAGGCTATTTTTGGTATTGGTTTAGTCCCACATCGGGGGATTGTCCCGGATTAGCTTTTTCCATGCTTATAAATAGAACTCTTCACCTCCCATTGTATCTATCTCTCTCTTTGGTGGAATCTTCCCTACTAAGAGTGAAGCCTTGAAGCTAAACTCTAGTGGAGGAAGGCCTGCTTGTAATCTGAGTGAGTTCATAATAGAAGTTTTTATTAGCTTGTTAATTCTTGCTTAGTTAATTTTCTTCAATGTGTTTGCTTTGGTGCTTGTTTTATTTTATGCTTCTTTAATGTTTCTTGCCTGATTAGTATAGTTTGATTTCAGTATTATGCTTGCTTTTGTTAATATAGTTAGTGTAATGAGTAGTGAGTAGTTCCATCCCCATTTGGGGGGTGGAGAAATATGTGATATAATCATGTAGTGTCTTAAGTGTGTGTTATCTTAATCCCTTGAGCTTTAAATGATTTCCATAACCATCTAATGGGTCTCCACTCTTATCTTTGATATGCTAATGCTCTTGAATGAAGCTTAGCTTATGCTTTGATTAGTGGATCTATTTTGTGGGGAATGATAAGGTTAGGATCTGGATAGGAATTAATATTGGAAACACAAGTTGTAGTGTATGAACTCTTGTTGCCTTTACCTTGGTTAATGTCTTGTATGTTTTAACGATGTAGTCTTATCTTAATTCATGTGGTGGCATAGTAGGGTCTAGTCTTTATACTTGAGTGCATTTAGCATCATTCCAATTATTGTCTTGTATGTTTTAATGATGTAGTGAAATCTTAATTCATGTGGAGGCAAAGTTGGATGTAGTTTTATGATTTCATGCACTACATGTTGTGAGGAGCTTAATTACACACACACACATCTTTATATTCACATCATTTCTCTACCCCCTTTGGGGTTTAGTTTTTCTTGCTTCTTTTCCATTTCCATTTGCATCTTAGTGTAGTTTAGTGTAATCAAACCAATATTTCTTCCCTTTCTTTACCTCTCGCCTTCGCACAAACCAAGTGTCGACACACCTCCCAGTGGACGACCCGTATTTGCCACCGCTTCAACGCGGTCGTGCAGTTGCGGTGAAATATAAAACGATCAATCACATGGCAACCTCGTTTCCAGCACCACCTCCCCATTTCTCGCTCAGCTTGCGGATGCAATTGAAGTGACCCCCACTATCCATGGGCTTGAATCATTTGGAGCTACTTGTAGAAGGTCATTCCACAATACTCTCCTATCCACATGCCCATTTTCCCCGTAGATCGCTGTGATATCAAACTCGCTTCCATCTCCCTTCAAGCTTGCCCGAAAGTGTAGTAATTGTGACATTTGAAAGGTGACCCTCATCTCCACTGTTTGGTCATTCCATAGCACTAGAATTCACCCCGAGTCTACTATCAAACTATTTGACATCCATGCGTGGGGCCAAATGGCTCTTTAGAATCGTTCAATCCTCTTGTATTTGACCTTGCGCTCCATCACACACACCACATCCGGGTTTACTTCCTTTATTCGACCCCTTATTATTAGTGCACGGCCGGGTCCATTTGCGCCACGCACATTCCAAAATAGGATATTCATGGATTTAAAGGTGCAGGGTGACCCCCTTGACCTCCACATGAGATTGTTTTGCTGGTTATCTTTCTCCCGGATCGCCTTAGTGGTGGTGGTGGCGAGTTGCCTATCTTCTTGCTTGTCTGCCCTTCTCCACTTCTCCCCAAGTCCAGCCTGTCTCCTAGTATGTCGAATCTCCCCCCACAATGTGTTCCTCATTTCAGTTTAGGTCCCTTAGCACGTGCCACCGTTTGTGGAGATATCCAATTTAGATCCTCTTGGACCAAAGACGCGAGTCCGCTTTGATCATTTCGGCCTTCCCTTTGCTCATGCCCTTGACTCCCTACACTTTCCTCTATTGTCGTGGCTCTCCCCACACTTCTATGGTCTGCCTCACAAGCCCTTGGTGCAGCCGCATATAGCACTTCCCCTTTTAAATTTTGTACCTCCATTCCATGCACCAAATTTGGCTCACCTTTCCCATTCCCCTCACTTTGAGAAACCTTCACTAAGTGTCCCTCATGCCCATGATGTTCACCAATTAACCAAAGTGGTGTGGCCACCCTTCTAACAGAATTTTCGTCCCCACTCCATGGCTCAAACTGAAACTCCACTTCCCCATCACGTGATGGCTCCTCTTCATGCACCACATGCCCATCACGTTTTTTGTCATCTTGCCTTTGAGGGTCCTCCACTAAGTGTTTCCCATGCACACCCTTATTGTCCCTTGCTATGTCCTTTGCACAAGAGAATTCCTTCTTCTCATTGGCCCAAGAGAAAGTAGAGCACTCAAGCTCCTCCTCATTGGATGGTCCCGAAATGGATACAACACTTTTCTCACCCACTTCCACTTGCTTCTTTTGGCTCCCCTTAGTCTTCCTTCCTTGTGCACTCTTTGCAGCCTTGCTGGAATTCGATTTGAAGGAGGGTGCATCTTTGCCACATGGTGTGGTTGCATTGGTTTCTTCCAAGGAGCAAAAGGTTGTCTTATTTTGTTCATTTCCTCCCAACGCTGCCACATCACACCCATTCCCACATGGCCACTCCTCATTTGCTCTCATTGCCACCTCAGCTGCACCACACTCCACCTCATCATCCCTTCCACCCTCTCCTCCCTTCCCTCCCTCACCACCAACCCCATCCCTCTCTACGTGAGCCTCACTCACCGTCACCAAACCATCTACCCTATCCCCACACCCACTCCCACTTGCCTCTCCCCCCACTCTCTCCTCACAACCTACATGTCTCCCCCCTTATCACGAGTAACCACCACCCATTTTCCAGCAACGTGAGGTTGGGAAGTAAGCACCTTTGAGGGTAGCTTCCGTCGTGGGCATTTCTCCTCATCGTGGCCAAACTCAAGACAATCCTTGCAACAACCGGGGCGCCACTCGTATTCCACGAAAACTCGATGTGTTGCACCATCCTCTACTTGAACATCCACCCAACTAGGGTATAAAAATCAGGACTTACCTCAATGCATACCCGAGCAAAAGCTAATCTCCTTCCATAAGTCGTGTTGTCGTCCATGTAGAGTGGTCTCCCGAAGACACTTGCAATATCACTCAATGTTCTTTGCGACCAAAATCGAAGGTCAAGCTCCGGCAAACGAACCCATATAGGAACCATTGTGATATGTGCCTTCTTCTCCAATGTCATCTCCGGGAGCCATTCTTGAACCACAAGTGGAGCTCCTCTAACAAAATATGGCCCTCCTTGGAGGACTTTCTTCCTATCTTCTCCAAGAGAAAAACGAAATAACAAGAACCCTTGCCCCCTCCTAATGACCTCCAAGCCTCCAGCAAGAGCCCATAGCTTGTCGCGGTGCCTCTCCAAAGTTGGTAGATGAGGTCTGAAGCCGATGAAGTGACCTTCCAAAACCGAATCCCATCTTTTCAGCGCCTCCACTACTTCCATCTTTGAGCAAACAACCACCTTCTCCCCTCCTTTTACAGCAGGTTGAATGAAGTCTAGGGTCGTGGATGCTCTTGGCTTTGCTGAGAAGAGGTCAGACCACTTCGTTGGGGAAGTATTTGCACTCCCTAGAGGTGGCGTGATCGATCTCGTTTTATATTTAACCGCAAGTGCACGACCGCGTTGAAGCGGTGGCAAATACGGGTCGTCCACTGGGAGGTGTGTCGACACTTGGTTTGTGTGAAGGCGAGAGGTAAAGAAAAGGAAGAAAGGTTGGTTACACTAAACTACACTAAGGTGCAAATGGAAATGGAAGAAAAGCAAGAAAACTAAACCCCAAAGGGGGTAGAGAAATAATGTGAACATAAAGAAGTATGTGTGTGTTCATTAAGCTCCTCACAACATGTAGTGCATGAAATCATAAAACTACATCCAACTTTGCCTCTACATGAATTAAGATAAGACTACATCATTAAAACATACAAGACAATAATTGGAATGAAGCTAAATGAACTCAAGTAAAAATACTATACCCTACTATGCCTCCACACGAATTAAGATTTCACTACATCATTAAAACATACAAGACATTAGCTAAGGTAAAGGCAACAAGAGCTCATACACTACAACTTGTGTTTCCAATATTAACTTCATCCATATCCTAACCTTATCATTCCCCATAAAATAGGTCCACTAATCAAAGCATAAGCTAAGCTTCATTCAAGAGCATTAGCATATCAAAGATAAGAGTGGAGACCCATTAGATGGTTATGGAAATCATATAATGCTCAAGGGATAAAAATAACACACACTTAATACACTACATAATTATATCACATATTTCTCCACCCCCAAATGGGGATGGAACTACTAACTACTCATTACACTACTGATTAGACTAAGTAAAGAAAACATTTAACTAAGATACTAAAATTACTAAACAAGAGATTAAACAAAGTAAAGCAACCCACACAAAACAAGCAACATAACAAAACAGATTAAAAGAAACAAATAAACTTTTATTAACAATGACTCACATTGAAGGTAGCATTCTTCTCCACCTTGAGTTATTGCTTCAAGGCTCACTCCTTAGTAGAGAGAATGCCACCAAGCAATGGGTAATTACAATGGAAGGTGAAGAGTTCTATTTATAGGCATGGAAAAAGCTAATTCGGGACAATCTCCCGATGTGGGACTAAACCAATACCAAAAATAGACTAAGAATACACTAATACAAGCCCAGCACAAATCTTAGCGGATCTGGAGACATGGACCGCCAATTAGCGGTCTATCGGATCCAGATCAAGTTGGTTTTGGTTGTGGGCTTTCCTGGTGGTCTTTGTTGGTCTTTGATGCATCTACTTTGTTTATTGGAGCTCCGACCCGAATTGAATTGCCAAAATACTCCTCATGATGGTGTGGAGTTTCCTGTTTTGCTCTTAGGTCCTTCGGTCTTACGATCAGGTACTTCTCCATTGCATCTTGGTCCTCAGGTCTCACAATTAAGTATTTTTTCCTGCGTTTGGAAGTCCTTTCATGGCTCTTCTCTTCAAACCTCTTTATTCCGGAAAACTAAACATAAAACTCGTCACGTAGCATTGCTTAGGTGTAAGATAATGGATATAAGGTACAAATATAAGCATGCAATGATGTCAATCAAATACCCCTACACCTAAGTTTTTGCTAGTCCCGAGCAAAACAAAGAAAGAGAAAGGAAACGAAAAACAAGAAATCCTAACTCACTTTCGTAGGAATCACGGTTGCACTTAGCACGTGCAACAAGCCGTTAAACCTCCTTGATTCCAAGGAGGAGGAGTGTTGTCTGCTGAGGGTTTTCAGCGGATATACCCACAAAATCCGAACAAGATGCATTATTCAATTTAGACACTCGACTCGTTGGACAAATTTTTGTCGATCAATGGACGCGGTAATCCTACGGGCCGACTCTATATAGGTAATCAGTCCACACACATAACTTAATTAACCATTCGTGTTAGTTAAATAAGGAATTAAGTGAAAGACATGGACAACCTCAAGATCCTCAAATGATACAAAGTGTAAGGTCCATTAAGGTTCTTATTTGCATTACCATATAATTTTTTTTGTTTCTTTTCACACATTTTTTTGTTTTTTTTGTTTTTTATTAGTTGGAGCTTCGTTCTCCCAGGGTCAGGTTTCGTGCATCATTGCCCATGAGGACTTACACTATCACGTACACCTTTTCCCAAATCTCCACATAGGGCAATCCCTACCACCCGTGTAACGGGAGTTCGGTCGGCGCATCCCAAGTCAAATGACTCGAAAGCACCAGGCACAAAGTCCCCTCAGACCTACTTTCCCGAGTGATAGGAGCCGTGCGAGAAGAGAGAACATCTACTCACTTATTTCTTATCTACACGTGAACCAAAACCCCTACACTAATGTCTCACAACAAGATTAAGAGGGTCCTTGACTACAACAAACTTCCTAAATTAACAAACATGAATTATTGACTCACTAGGTTCAGGGTGGACTTCTTTAAATGTTTGAGCACTGAAACCCTATGATTACTCACCCCAAAGGAAAACTGGGGTGCATCCTAACGACTCGATAAATCCTAAAGTCACTGTACTAGATATCCTAATGCATCAAGTTCAAGACAAATTTGGGAGCTTCTTTTTACTTTGCCTCTCAACGGTTTTGCACATGCTAGACACACGCAAAACCCACAAAACATTTTCTTTCGAAAACACATGAAGATTTTGAAAGAAATGTGAACATTTTGAAGCACTAGGCAAGCAAAAGAAGACAAGTCACCCAAGGATCATGGCAAACAGATATATCGATATTAAATGCAGCACACTAACATGACCCTAACAATGCAAACAAAAGAAAGAAAAATCAAAAGAAAAGACTCGACTATGTACACACGTAAAACACCCCCCCACACCTACTTCATGCATTGTCCTCAATGAATGTGAGCAAGATACTACATGGATTTATGCATGAAAAAGGAGAGATCTCACCAACATGAAGTACAAAGGGAAGTTCAAGGTCATGTTGATGGACACAAAACCGAATTCCCTCAAAACCTGTGAGATGCTAAAGAAGGGATACAAATACGTGAAAGAAATGGAGCCCAAATACACAATGGTTGGGGCTCACAACAATCGATGCTCACTGAAGGAGTCTTTTATTGTTTTTTTTTGTTTTGTTTTGTTTTTTTTCTTTTTTTTAACTATGTACAAACATAAGTTCCCATCTTCATTTGTCAAAAGACATCAAATGGGAACCTCAAGAGTGGGTCAATGCACTTGAAAAGGGAACTTGACACCACGCGGGGCCAGAATACACATGCGTGGGCCCCCTTCACAAAGAGCACCGGATGAAATGAGAGGTTCATGAATTGGATGCAAAGGCATCTCATTCAAAGGATCAAACTGAAAGAGCTTGAACCGCTCAAGAGTTTGGGAAATGAAGGGCAACGGAAGCAGAGTTTCTCCCGTTGCGCTGCTGAAGTTATGATCGTCAATCCAAACTCTCCAACCAACAGGCTGGTGGGTTGGAACGAGGTCAAGCACCTCGTTATGCATGTCCAACTCACCAGGAGAACATGAAGTGGGTCTCATACCCAAAATATCCTCCAAGGAACTCCTAATACCCTCATGAGCAATGTAGTTGTTTGATGTTCCATCATTTCCAAGATGATCAGGAACAATAGTGAGAGGCAAACTCTCATCAGGTTGTTTGAAATTGAGGGTACTAGGGAGCTCTTGCTCCACTAGAGGTGAGTCCTTAAGAGGCACAACATGAAGATCATGTGGCTCAAGGGCCACGGGACAAAAAGATAAGACACAATCCTGTGCCGACTCATAATGAAGCTGGTCGAAGTTATTCTCAATTTGAATCAAATCGTCCACCAAGTGATCGTGAATTGAAACCCCAAGTCCCTCAGACTGACTGGGAGTTTGACTTTGAAAGATTGTGCTTTGAATTTGTGTATGTGGTGGTGGTTCGATATCAAAAGATGAATCCTCATGTTGACACGAAAAGTTACTCTCCTCACTTAATTGTTGCGTCAGTTGACTCACTTGAAGTGTCAGATTTTGTATGCGGTCAACGAGGAGGTCCAAGTCAGATATTGGGAAATTTTGGGGTTGGGTGTTGATGGGCTGAGAATGAGTCCAATGATTTGAAGTGGGGTGTTGGTAGAATTTTGGGTATTCGGGAGGAGGATATTGGGGTGGAAATGATGTATAAGAATTTGAATACGTATTGTCTCCCCACGAATCCATCCCGCTCGGGTTGTACGCGGATGCGTAATGGTCATAATGAGCATTTTGGGAAAATGTGTGCTCATACTCAGGCTCAGGGGCAACATAAGGACATTCCCCTATAACATGACCACTCAACCCACAACAGTCACATGGTACGGCTACTGGAGCCACCGTGCACCCATGTCATCTACCACATGCATGAAAGAGGCCAAAGGTTCTTGTAATGTCTCAGATTGATGACCAACATATGATCCGACATAACTAGATGGTGGTCTAGCAGTCGGTGCCTCTCTCATATTACCCCAATATGAAGATTGCTCAGTCACACAATGAGGATTATCCCAACCATACAGGGTGTTAGTCTGAGCCACCCCAGGTTGCATGGGTCCGGAGTACCAGGGAGAATCATCCTGGTCCCAACAATGATATGGATGGTCACCCATGTAACCATCCATCTCAACAAACAACTCTCGAGTCGACCACTCTCACCACAACGAGACTAAGCTCGCAAAAAGTGCTCGACTCGACCCTAAAACGCTACCAGAGAGTGTAAAGGGGAGGAGACTATAACGTAGAAGAAGGTGAGAAGAAGATGACTCAGAGGAGAAGGGAAGAATCCCTAAAGCTAGCGTGGGTAGAGGGATCAGGTAGAAGCCTAACTAGCAAGCACGGCTCAAACAATGTAAGGCAATGGGTCCTTAAGCTAGACGACGCCTAACTTCGAGGTCACTAGCCTCGACACGCCTCACCTCCCTACAACGAGGACCACAATGCCCAGCAAGTGATACCAGATCCGGATATCCAGTCCCTCCTACTATTGACAAGGTAGGCAACGCCGATCATGTCATGACGGTCTCGACTAGATTACTCTCCTAGTGCGTCCGAATTCCTTAGGGCCAATGTCTACTTGCTTTTAGTTAAGGCTTTATTACGAGTAATTTTTGGGGCCAAGCAAAGGGTGATGAAATCCCCCACCTTATCTTTTATGGGACAGCCCCTCCTTAGTAGCGATTTAATCCTAGATCTAGCAATCAATCACTCCAATCAAACGCTCTCTCACTCTTGTCCCGATGCACCTTACTAACTAATGCATGAACGAAACATGCATGAATGAGGGATGTGGGTGCACGTACCTCACGCCAGCAATCAACGACAAAATGTAAAGCAAAGAAAATACAAATGCATGCAAGGTCTACCAATGGTGCATGACCTAGATGGCAAGAAGTCTAATCTTTTGCTTTGAGTTTTATGGTCCAAGTTGATTAAAGGGGATTGAAATTAAATCTGGGAGCAAACTAAAAATCACAGCATGCAAAATTGGGCTCCCAGATAACTAAAGTAAAGCAATAAACCACCAGGCCGCCAATTGGCGGTCTCCAACCGCTGATTGGCGGTCTCTTTGTGGCTTCTGTTGCTCAAACATTACCAGTAGCCTCCCCTTGATGTTCTGATTCCCTGAAACTAAACTAAACTGGAAACAAAAAATCAAAAACCCCTCGAATCGTCCAAACCAAGGTCTGGACAGAGCACCTCCCCGGCAACGGCGCCAAAATATTGATCGATCTCGTTTTATATTTAACCGCAAGTGCACGGCCGCGTTGAAGCGGTGGCAAATACGGGTCGTCCATTGGGAGGTGTGTTGACACTTGGTTTGTGCGAAGGTGAGAGGTAAAGAAAGGGAAGAAAGGTTGGTTACACTAAACTACACTAAGGTGCAAATGGAAATGGAAGAAAAGCAAGAAAACTAAACCCCAAAGGGGGTAGAGAAATAATGTGAACATAAAGAAGTGTGTGTGTGTGTTCATTAAGCTCCTCACAACATGTAGTGCATGAAATCATAAAACTACATCCAACTTTGCCTCTACATGAATTAAGATAAGACTACATCATTAAAACATACAAGACAATAATTGGAATGAAGCTAAATGAACTCAAGTATAAAGACTATACCCTACTATGCCTCCACACGAATTAAGATTTCACTACATCATTAAAACATACAAGACATTAGCTAAGGTAAAGGCAACAAGAGCTCATACACTACAACTTGTGTTTCCAATATTAACTTCATCCATATCCTAACCTTATCATTCCCCATAAAATAGGTCCACTAATCAAAGAATAAGCTAAGCTTCATTCAAGAGCATTAGCATATCAAAGATAAGAGTGGAGACCCATTAGATGGTTATGGAAATCATATAAAGCTCAAGGGATAAAAATAACACACACTTAATACACTACATAATTATATCACATATTTCTCCACCCCCCAAATGGGGATGGAACTACTAACTACTCATTACACTACTGATTAGACTAAGTAAAGAAAACATTTAACTAAGATACTAAAATTACTAAACAATAGATTAAACAAAGTAAAGCAACCCACACAAAACAAGCAACATAACAAAACAAGATTAAAAGAAACAAATAAACTTTTATTAACAATGACTCACATTGAAGGTAATATTCTTCTCCACCTTGAGTTAATGCTTCAAGGCTCACTCCTTAGTAGAGAGAATGCCACCAAGCAATGGGTAATTACAATGGAAGGTGAAGAGTTCTATTTATAGGCATGGAAAAAGCTAATCCGGGACAATCCCCCGATGTGGGACTAAACCAATACCAAAAATAGACTAAGAATACACTAATACAAGCCCAGCACAAATCTTAGCGGATCTGGAGACATATGGACCGCCAATTAGCGGTCCAAGACCGCCAAATGGCGGTCTATATGATCCAGATCGAGTTGGTTTTGGTTGTGGGCTTTCCTGGTGGTCTTTGTTGGTCTTTGATGCATCTACTTTGTTTATTGGAGCTCCGACCCGAATCGAATTGCCAAAAAACTCCTCATGATGGTGTGGAGTTTCCTGTTTTGCTCTTAGGTCCTTCGGTCTTACGATCCGGTCCTTCTCCATTGCATCTTGGTCCTCAGGTCTCACAATTAAGTATTTTTTCCTGCTTTTGGGTCCTTTCATGACTCTTCTCTTGAAACCTCTTTATTCCTGAAAACTAAAAATAAAACTCGTCACGTAGCATTGCTTAGGTGTAAGATAATGGATATAAGGTACAAATATCAGCAAGAAATGATGTCAATCATGGCGCAACATCAAGCTCTTCCAAAGCTGCAGAAAAGCTTTCCTTTGAGACGAAATGGAGATAATTTGTTGTGCCACAAACAATCATTTGTTGTTGCAAACGTGTAGAGCTAGACTTTGTCTCCATTTTGGTGAAGAAATCAAGCAATTTGGTGAAGAAATGGGGTCGGAAACCCTAGAGGAGCCAAGGCTCCGCATGCGCACCAGACACTCTCTCTCCTCTCATACTCCTACCTCTTCTCTTTCTCCCTCTCCCTCTTCTTTTTTTCTCTCACCTTCCCTTCTCTATCTCCTCCTCTCCCTCTCCTCTTCCCCATTTCATTCTCTCTCCTTCTCCATCTTCTTTTCACTCTTTCTCCCTCCTCTCCTCTTTCTCCTTCTCTATCTCCCCATTATCCCTCTCCTTTTCTCTCTCCCTTTTATCCTTCTCCTCCACTCCGTCCTTCTCCTCTCTTCTATTCTCCCAATCACCTATCCTTATCCTTATCCCTATTCTCTCTTCTCTGCCTCTATCCTTCTCCCTTCTCCTATGTTGTCTACCTCTCGCCCTGTTTTTCTTCTCTATCTTCCTATCTTCCCTCTTCTCTGCCCTCTCATTCTCCTTATCCTTCTCCTCCTCTCTCCCTTCTCATTTGTCTCTCCTTCTCTATCTCTTTCTCTCTCTTCCTTCTCTCCCTCTCTCCTTGTCCCTCTTCTCCTTATCCCACTCACTTTATCTCCTCTCTCTTTCTCCCTCTTCTTTTCTCCCTTCTCTCATTTCTCCTTTTCTCACAGTCCTCCCTCCTCGTCCACATCTCTCCCTTCTCTCTCTCGTTCTACCCCTTTCTCTTCTCTCCTTCTCTACCACTCTCCATCTCTCTCACTCTTCCCTCTTCTCTTTTACTCATCTCGCTCGCCTCATCTCTATCTCTATCCTCCTCTATCCGTTCTCCTTCCCTCGCTCGCTCTCC
This sequence comes from Triglochin maritima, assembly GCA_963682175.1. Classification (NCBI taxonomy): domain Eukaryota; kingdom Viridiplantae; phylum Streptophyta; class Magnoliopsida; order Alismatales; family Juncaginaceae; genus Triglochin; species Triglochin maritima. The sequence continues at coordinate 10,282,094 of OY821793.1, read as the reverse complement.
CTCTCTCTCGTTCTCTCCCACTCCTTCTTCACCCACTCTCTCTTCTCCCTCGCTCTTCTTCTCCCTCTCCCCTCTACTTCCTTGTCCTCCTCTCTCCTCCTTCCCTCTCTCCTTCCCTCTCTTCTCTACCACTCTCCATCTCTCTCACTCTTCCCTCTTCTCTTTTACTCGTCTCGCTCGCCTCATCTCTATCTCTATCCTCCTCTATCCGTTCTCCTTCCCTCGCTCGCTCTCCCTCTCTCTCGTTCTCTCCCACTCCTTCTTCACCCACTCTCTCTTCTCCCTCGCTCTTCTTCTCCCGCTCCCCTCTACTTCCTTGTCCTCCTCTCTCCTCCTTCCCTCTCTCCTTCCCTCTCTCCTTCCCTCTCTTCTCTACCTCTCTCGTTCGCTCTCCCCCTTCTTCGCTCCTTCCCCTCTTTCCTCTTCTCCTTCATTTTCTATCTTCCTCTTGTCCTCTTCTCCACCCCTTCCTCCTTCTCTCGCTCTCTCTCCCTTCTTCTCTCTCCTCCCTCTCCTTTTCTCTCTCTTTCCCTTCTCTATCCTCTCTCCCTCACTATTGGATTATTCTAAAGATTAAGATGATGTTTCCCCAAATCATTGTCATGTGGCACACTCTCATTGGCTGCGCATTAGGGTTTAGGGTGGGTCCATCTATATAAGGAAGGGAGCCTCCCATTGGATGGACTAATTCTTGTGTGCAAACCCTAGCCTCCACCCTAACCCTAGCCGCCCTCTCCCTCTCTCTCCCATTCGTCCCTCCACATCCACCAAGCCAATCCGTAGACTCTTGGGTTGTGGACTCGTGCTTCTTCTCCGAGAGAGTAGAAGACCGACCGGTGCTCCAGAGGATTCCGTGAGGTGATCGTCGATCCATTCCGCTGCCACATGTTCTCTCCACCAAAGGTAATTGTGAACCTGTAGATTCAATCGTAGATTGCTAACATTGGTACCAGAGCCATCTTGGTCACCTCCGAATTTTTTGAGCACTTTCTTATTTCATATATGTTGAAATAATTTTGGTAGTTGTTGAGAGAAATCGCATACATGTGTATTTTTTTTTCTCTTCATCATGCGCCTAGGGTTTGATGGCATTTTTCTCACCCTTGCGCATGTTTTTTCTTGATTCATTTCATTACATGCGAATTGTATTACAAGTTTCATCATTATTTCATTCTTGAGCATAGCTTAGATTTCACATTATGCATGTACCTAGGGTTACATGTTAATCTATGTTTGTTGCGCATATTTCTTTCAACCAAAACTTGCGGCTAGAGTTGGTTTATTCTTGATTATTTGTGCATATATGTCGTTTGAAATATGATGATAATTTTACAAGAGTTAATTATTGCATGTATCATATAATGTGATCATATATTTCGGATGGTATGATTTGATTGTGCATTTTTTTAAAACTCTTGTACATACATCTAAGGTTAGATGCTTGTTGCCTTATTCATGTATATGTAATTTTTTAATCTCATGTGCATTCATCTAGGATTAGATGTTGATTGCAAAATCATGCACATACATGAATATTGAGTTACCATATTGTATATTTCTGATTTTTGGAATGAGAGCATTCATTTCATTTGAAATATTTCCTTTGTGATTGAATGCACATATATGTTAATCTCATTAAGGTTTTTCGGATTTCTTTTGGAATGATTGCATGCATTTCATTTGAAATATTTCCTTTTCATCAGATGTGCATATATGTGATGTCATCCACCAAAGAATTTCGAATTTTTCTTTCCATTACAAGTACCATAATTATTGTTGATTGCATGCTTATATCGATTATGGAAAGATTGGCTAATTCTGAAATTTTTGGGAGATATTACGGGCTGTAATTTATTGCCTTAAAATATGTTTGGATGCTTTCCTTTGATGCAAAAATATGTGTTGCTCTCCACCATATAATTTTGGATTTTTCTTTCCTAATCAAAGTAGGATAATTTTGTGCTATCATGATTATATTGATTAGGAAAAGAAGAAAAAAATTCTGTTTTGAGAATGATTATTGTGGAGATTGGTTGTCATTACCTAACACATTTTTTTTGCCTATTTTCGTGCCCCATTCGTGCATTGTTTCCTTATGCATTACTTCCTTATTGTTTGAATGAGGTGCACACTTTATGGTATTTGTTTTCATACGTCGGATTGTGCTTAGGTATGGAAAGATTGTGGCTATGTGGAATGAATGATTGCTGATTTTATTTACTGCCTTATTGAGAGATGAGCGTAATTTCATTCATTTATTTCCATTTGCAATAGTTATCGCAATGGGGTGTAATATTTATGGACTATAATAATTATGGACTGTGGACTGTTTATTGCCCTAAGGAGACGAAGGGCTCCTTTATTTTTATTATTGCGATATTATTGCTATAAGACTCATGCAGGTTCCCGTCAACGAGGCTAAATCCCTAATGGGGATCATTAGCTCGATATGGAAGTAATGTAGTAATCATATCTGTGTGATGTTGATTGGATTTTTTTTAAAACATTTTTTGGGAACTCGCATGCGTAGTGGAAGTTGCAAGGTTGAAGTGTTTTGTGTAAACCACCTTGCAACCGGCGGCAAATATGTTTTTTTATTTGCTGATTTACCATGATTTAAAACCTTTTTTTTGGGTCATTAAATCATGATGGAGCTCAATATCTAGATTAGTAAAATAGCTTTATTAACTATTGCATGAGGATTTGATCAAATGTTTTATGTTTTCTTTTGGTCTGAATGCTATAGCTATTAAGTCAGTTTATTCTTTATGATTATTGTAGCTCCTTATTTTATGCTAGAACTCATGTATCGCTATGTATTTTGATTGTCCTAGATTCTTTATAGCTGCTTCCAAAAGCATTGTCGTTGATCTGACTCGAGGAGATAAACTCAATGACAAAAATTATGATTTGTGGCATCGTAAAATTGAGTATCTCTTAGAGGATCAGGACATGTTGGAAAACATAAACCAATCTATGTCTCCCCCCGAGGAGGGGAATACTGCGCAACATCGCAGAAACTTGGATGTTTATAATGCATGGAAAAAGAAAGACCCAATTGCTCGAATCACAATTCTAAGTTCAATGAGGGACGATCTGTTACTGCGGTTCGAAAAGTTTCGAACTGCAAAGGCCTTGTGGGAAGCTGTGAAGTTTCAGTACGGAGTGACCTCCGTCACAAGGGCCCGCCAGCTTGGGCTCATGTTTGATGGGTATAAAATGCGCCAAGGTCACACGATGAGGTAGTATATTACCGCAATGTCAAACATGATAAGCGAGCGCAGCGCTGCCGGTCGTGCTAAGACCGATGAGGAGCAAGTGTCTGCTCTCATCAGATCGTTGCCTTCAAAGAATTGGGAGCATATGAAGGTCCATCTGACTCATGCTGATGACATCAGGACATTTGACCAGGCCGCAAAACACCTAGAGCGGGAGGAGGACCGCATGCTTGCGGAAGCCCCTCTAACTGAAGTACTTGTTGCTGAGGCTGGCGCTCCTCGGAGGAGTGCAGGTTTTAAGCGCAAAAGAGATAGAGCTCAGGGTTTTAAAGGCAAGAAGGGTGCAAATGCAATCAAAACATAAAACAAAGATGGAAAAAACGACCTCGAGGATCCAGAGGTGGGAAAGATAAGTCTAATGTGACTTGTCTTAACTGCCGAAAGACTGGACATTTTGCTAGTGAGTGCACTGAGCAAAAGGTAATTACTGTGTGTAATCCCTCGAATTGTAACGTGAGTAGTTCTGTGATGCTCACTGATCATTCTCCTGTGTGGATTGTGGATTCAGGTGCCACGGACCACGTAACAAATGATCGTTCTGCCTTCGGGGAATATCGCCGTGTTCCAAGTGGGAGGCGAATAAACATGGCAAACAACACTAGCATTGAAGTTCTTGGAGTTGGCACATGCAAAGTGGCTTTGCGAAGTGGCCAGATCCTATTACTTCACGACGTGTTGTATGCACCAGCTATACGGCGAAATATTATTTCTGTTGTTGTCTTGATGAGACATGGTTTTAAAGTTGTTTTTGAGAACAATGATATGGGTTTATACCTTTCTAACATTTATTATGGACATGCTTTTCTTTCTGACGATTTTATTGTGTTCGACGCAATTTATGATTTCAATCATAACACTAGTGCCTTTATGTGCCAAAGTTCCATGAATAATGATTCAGTTATGTGGCATGCTAGACTAGGTCACATTGTTGTTGACCGGATGAACATGTTGGCAAAGGAGGGTGTATTAGTAGAATGCTCGAAATTTGAATTTCCGACCTGTGAACCTTGTCTAGCTGGAAAGGCAACTAGAAAACCGTTCGGAAAAGCCATTAGGGCAACTTCTCCTTTAGAACTAATTCACTCAGATATTTGTTGACCTTTGAATGTGCGTACTAGACATGGACAAAGTTACTTCATCACATTCATTGATGACTTCACGAGATATGGTCATATTTATCTTATTTCTCACAAGTCAGAAGCTCTAGAATGTTTTAAGAAATTCATGAGCTTAGTTGAGAATCAATTGGATAATAAGATAAAAACTCTTAGAACGGATAGAGGTGGTGAGTATCTCTCCATAATGTTCAAGGAGTTATGTGATGAAAAGGGGATATCAAGACAACTCACTATGCCTTATACTCCTCAGCAAAATGGTGTTGCTGAGAGAAGGAATAGAACGTTGCTAGACATGGTTAGATCCATGATGGCGCATACGAGCTTACCAATTTCGTTTTGGGGAGATGCTCTAATGACTGCTGCCTATATCCTTAATAGAGTTCCAACAAAATCGGTTCCCTCAACTCCATATGAGTTATGGACAGGACGGAAGCCTGATTTTAGTCTACTGCGTCCTTGGGGATGCGCGGCATACATTCATTCTACTAGTCACCGATATGGAAAACTAGGACCTAGAGGGAAAAAGTGTATCTTTGTAAAATACAGTGATTTCTCCAAAGGTTATGTTTTTATCGGGGTAGACGAGAATGAAAGAAGGACGGAACTGGAGTCTAGGGATGCCACATTCTTGGAAAATGATTTTCCAACCCTTGCTTGAGCTATCAAAGGGTCAGTGGACTTCTTTGAACAACAAGATGAGAACATTGCCACTCCACGGGATCAGGATCTGGAAGTTGAACATGAGGTTCCACCAGTCGATCCTAGTGGGAGCAGCAATGCTGAGGATCTGATAGCTCTCACGGAGGATGAGCCATCAGATACCCATCTGCGTCGAAGTAAACGCAGGCTCATTACTCGTAGGCAATTTCTCTTAGAGGAAGAGGCCCTCATGATAGCTCAAGAAGAAATTGATTATGAATCATCCGGGATGACAGTAATCGATGAGCAAGAACCTGAGACCTTGAAAGAGGCTTTGGAATGTCCAAATGCTAAAGAGTGGTTAGAACCTATAAAGGAAGAGTTGGAGTCGATGAAAGTTAATCAGGTCTGGGACTTGGTCGACTTACCGCAGAACCGAACGGCCATTGGGGCCAAGTGGATCCTCAAAATTAAGAGGAAGGCGGATGGATCTATTGATTGATTGAAGGCCAGACTGGTAGCTAAAGGCTACACCCAAAGAGAAGGTGTGGATTTTGAGGAAACCTTTTCACCCGTGGTTAGGTTTGCCTCCATCCGCCTTCTACTAGCTATTGTAGCTCAGATGGACTTAGAGCTTTACCAAATGGATGTAAAGACTGCTTTTCTCAATGGAGAACTTGAGAGGAGATCTATATGGATCAACCTCAAGGTTTTGAAGTCAAAGGACAAGAGCGCAAAGTGTGCAAGCTCAACAAGTCCTTGTATGGCTTAAAACAAGCGTCTAGACAGTAGAACATTCGCTTCCATCAATTTATATCAGAGAATGCGTTCTCTATGCTTGAGGAAGATCACTGCGTGTACGTTAAGAGATCCAATGGTAAATTTGTCATTCTGACCTTGTATCTTGATGACATACTTATGGCTGGCAATAGCAAAGAGTTGCTGAAATCCACTAAAGAGTGGTTGTCCTCCACATTTGATATGAAGGACATGGGTGAAGCTAGCTACGTCCTTGGTGTCAAGATAGTTAGAGATTGGTCCAAGAGACTTCTGGGATTGTCTCAAGAGACTTACATCAACAACGTCTTGAAGAAATACCACATGGACAAATGCAAACCAATCGACACTCATGTTGAGAAGGGTTTACACTTAAGCCTTGATAAGCATCCTGAGACTCCTGAACAGAAGGCCAAAATGAGCAAGGTTCCATACTCCAATGCTGTGGGAAGCCTTATGTACGCTATGATGTGTACTAGGCCAGACATTTGTTATGTTGTTGGCATGGTGAGTCGATACCAGTCCAACCCAAGCGTGGAGCACTGGAAGGCGGTCAAGAGAATCATGAGATACCTCAGAGGAACGAGTAACTACATGTTGTGTTACCAAGCATCAGATCTCCACCTGATTGGCTATAGTGACGCCGATTGGGCTGGAGACATTGATGAAAGGAAGTTTACCTCTGGTTATGCTTTCTTGCTAGCTAATGGGGCCATCTCAAGGTCCAGCAAGAAGCAAACTTGTAGAGCCCTGTCGACTATGGAAGCAGAGTATGTTGCATGCTCTGCAGCAGTACAGGAGGCAGTTTGGTTGAGGAGTTCTTACAACACACTGGGCTTGTAGAGACATCTGATGAGCCAGTTGTTGTCTATTGTGACAGCATGGCTGTCCTTTGTTATGTGAAAGACCCCAAATGTCATGGAAAGACCAAACATATACAGGTTAGGTATCATTTTGTGAAGGACATCATAGCGAGAAAGGAAGTTGTTTTAAGACATGTATCTACTAGTCTTATGGTAGCTGACCCTCTTACCAAGGCTACAGCTAAGGACTCGTTTGTGTCTCATGTGAAGTCCTTAGGCTGACGCAGACTTTGATGTATCGGCATGTCTAACTTCCTTTCATGAGTGATTGTATTTTTCGTTTCGACTATATCTGTTTGGTTGATGTAGTTGTTCTAGCATAAATTATTATTCTGTCAATAGGTTGAAGAATGCTTACTCACACGAGCATTCGCCTCCGGTGCTTTTGGTAGCGAGCAGAGATGAGACTGATCATGAGCAGATCTTGTATGATAGATCCAGAATAGTTCATGATAGGACAGTCGCCTTGATTAGGAATCAAGATGAGATCCCCTATGTTGGTGAGGATTGACATGAATGTTCCCACGATTCATGTGACCTATAGAAGCCAAGTGCGAGCATCGCATGTGGCGCCAGGTGACACATGTATGGTGTTAAGGCGACAATGATGAAGCTCGGGTCAGGCGCAAAGGGGGTGCGACTGGACTAAGACTTGTATGGTGTTGAGAGACAGACATACTGTTGTGTACAGTATGATCCACCATAGCATGTTTGTCATACAACATGTGCTGAGCGACCATTTGGAAGTGAAAGGATGGATCCCTGCTCCTTCACTGTGTCAGTCCAAGACTTGATTGTCATTTAGTTGCCCTCAGTGACCTTCGACGACACCATGAAGCAAAGAGTTGATGTGACTACTTTGGGATGTTATCTATGACCATGAGAGATTCGGCCTAAAGAGGCATCTTCGTGAAAGGAGTCAACTATGAGTGTAATGGTGGTCTGGGGCGAAGGGAATGGTTTGACTCGACTGCACTAAAAGTATTTGCTGGGCCCAACTGTATTGGATACAGTAGCAAGTACCTTGAGGACAAGAAGGTATTCTCTCCGAGGGATCGAGATACCGTTCATGTCAAGTGAGTTTCTGAGTAAACTTGGGGAACTGTGATGTGCATTTTTGACTGCTTATTTATTGGTTTTTGAGGATGTTGTCATTCTGGCCTTCTAGAAAGGTTTCTAGTTTGAGACTCCTAAATTGCAGGTGCATCACCGATCGCACGACCCATTTGTCCGTATGATCGGAAGAGTACATGTGTCGGGGACACATATGGTCTTGTATCAGGGATACATGATCACAGACTTGCGTATTGGGGATGCATTCTTGGAAAAGAGAAATAGTTGTATATATCAGGGATGTATACATATGTGTCAGGGACACATGAAGAGGTGACACATTGCCATCTTATGATTGTATGTATCGGGGATATATACCTATGTGTCAGGGACACAAAAGAAGATGACGTGTTGTTGACGTGCTGTTGTGCAAGTGGGAGATATTGGATTATTCTAAGGATTTAGATGATGTTTGCCCAAAGCACTTACACGTGGCACACTCTCATTGGTTGCGCATTAGGGTTTAGGGTGGGGCCATCTATATAAGGAGGGGAGCCTCCCATTGGATGGACCAATTCTTGTGTGCAAACCCTAGCCTCCACCCTAACCCTAGCCGCCCTCTCCCTCTCTCTCCCATTCGTCCCTCCACATCCACCAAGCCAATCCGTAGATTCTTGGGTTGTGGACTCGTGCTTCTTCTCCAAGAGAGTAGAAGACCGACCGGTGCTCCAGAGGATTCCGTGAGGTGATCGTCGATCCATTCCGCTGCCACAGGTTCTCTCCACCAAAGGTAATTCTGAACCTGTAGATTCAATCGTAGATTGCTAACACTCACTCCTCTTCTCTATTCTCTTTCACTCTCCCTCTTCCTTCCCCTCTCTCTGCTCTTCTTGTCCTCTTTTCTCCACCATCCTTCTCGCTCCCTTCTCTATCTCTCACTCTCGTTCTCCATCTCTCTTCTCTCTCCCTTTCCCTCTGTCTTATCTTCTCTCTCTTCCCACTTCTCCTCTTCTCTACCATGCTCCCCCTCCTCTTCCTCCCTCTTCTCCTTCTCTTCTTCTCCTTGTTCTCCCCCTCACCTTCTTCCTGTCCTCACCCTCTTATCCCTTTCTTTCCTCTTCTCCACTCCTTCTCTTGCTCTCTTTCCTCCCACTCCTTTTCTCTCTTTTTCCATTCTCTAACCTTCTCCCTCCCTCCTGCTCTCTCTCTGTCTTCCTCGTTCTCCGCTCTCTCCTCTTATCCCTCTATCTTCTCTCGTTCCCTCTCTCTTCTCCTTCTCTCTCCCCTCCCTTTCCCTCTCTTCCTCTCCTCTCCTTCTCCCTCTTATTCTCTCCCCCCTCTTCTCCCATGTAAGTAAAATAAATTTTCATTGTTTTGTTTTAATGTTGTCTTTGTTAATGCTTGCATTTCTAGCTTAATTTGTTTTCTTAATCTTAGTATAATTATTTATAATATCTTTCTTTCTTAATATAGTTTGTAGATTAATGTGTATAAAGTAGATCCACCCCATTTAGGGTGGAGGTGATGTAGATCATGTGATAGTGATGAGTTCTTTTATTTGTGTCATTTCATGTGCTTAATGTAGATCTGTACACTACTACAGAAAAGGGAATATACGTCGGATATAAGCACTCCCAGATCCGACGTCTATGTGTGTGTCGTCTATACATAGACGTCAGAAGTGAGATATCCGACGTCTATTCCAAACGAATAGACGTCGTCTGTATGTATCAGCTGACGTCTATACGTTAGGAAAAGACGTCGGCCATTCTATAGGACCGACGTCTATTCTTTAGGTATATACGTCGGTGAAATAACAGACGACGACTATTCTTAAACTATAGACGTCGGTATCTTACATACAGCCGACATCTATTCCTTTCTTCAGAGGAATAGACGTCGGCTAAGACAAACATCCAATGTCTATTCCTGAACCTAGACAAAAAATAACATCTTGCAAACTTGTATTTACTCATCGTATTCGTGTACATACAACCTGCACCAAATTCGCTCACACTTTCGTCCACATGTACATACATGCACAAACACAAACATACAACCATACATGCACAAACACAAACTCAAACATACAAGCATACACAATTGACATTCAACACACTTGTAATTAATTCAGAAATAATTGGCATTCATTCTAAAATTGAGGCGATTATATTAAGGCATAAATTGTAGGTTTGTAATACAAGTGCACTTGTTAACTAAATTACAAAAAATGATAGTGAAAGGAGAACCTCTTAGTTCATCAACATGTTTATGATAAAATAGCGAGCCCATCGGTCGCGAGTTTCATCGAGCTCCTGTTGCGAGAAGGGATCACTACTTTTGGGAAGACCTATCAAAAAAATACAAGTGTGTTGAATGTTAATAACTAAATATTGAAACTACAACTATTCAATTGAATAACGATCTACATTACCTCGGATAGGTATTTGTCTTGAGTTGCCAATTCGAGGATTTCCTCCATGTATCTCATCACGTAGTAACCACATTCCGTATTTCCAACTTGCTTATGGTACTACAACCATAGAAATTCTCTAAAATTATGTTCCTAACTTAATTAACAAAAAATGGAGAGAACGTACTCTCATTCCATGCCATGTTATTCCTGCTTTTGTGCACCCAAAGCTCTGTAACCTTAATTGCCCAAAGTAGCACAAGTTAAAATTTCATTCAATAATACTAATAAAAATCCACGAATTACTTTTCCCACGACTAAAACGAATTTACAAATATAGAAATTTCTTTATTGAGTCACTTGGTTTATTCGACCCCAACGGATCAAACCAATATGCCGAATTAGTCGTGGGGCATACAACGACAAGCATCCAATGAGCCCTGTTATATATACAATTCGAATCTTATTACAAAATAAAATTCCACTTTGAATTACAAAGTTTACCTCTCATGATAAGGGAGCAGATAATATATTTTGTCTTCTTCTTTAAAGAATGTCCCAAGCTGACCTGATTTATCGTCATTCCCGTAAATATATGTAGATGGACTGATAAATCCAAATACTTGATCGTCGGGAAAGACTGACTTTTCTGGCGTCATAAAGATGTTTACAAGTATAAAAATTATACTTTATTACAGTTTCGATAAAATTATTCAATACCTTTCATTGTTTACAAAAAACACTTACTTCACTTGCACGTCGATAATCATGATACACAACGAATCCATCGCCAAGAACTGCATGATATCCTCTTTGGTGACGTACAAAGCCGGAGGCAACCCTTTATCCCCCTCCAACTCCAAGATATTTAAGGATTGTGCCTCCCTACCTACCATAGATTGATACAACATTTTGCACCTACTTGGAAGCGAATTAATGTTGATCAGAGATTGGTTGTTTGACCCTTTGCTCCGGGGGCTTGACACCTTACAGATATATATACAACCGTTAAAATACAATTGTTAACAAATTTGAAGTTTAAAGTCTTTCAAAGTTAGACTATACCTCATGTTTGTCGTTTAGCTCTATTAAATAAGTAGGCCACCGCACGAACCCACCGATAGCATCGCCGAGAGTAACAATCTCTTCTTCCGGAAATGGCACAAAAGCACCAGCATTTAAGCAACTCTCAACTGCAACCTTCACTTCTCCCTCTCCTACCTCTGTGAAGTGGTTTCTGTAGATGTTATAAACTTTCACGTGTCCCACCAATCTTCGATCAGGGTCTTCGACACATAAAGCACATCTAGATCCATCCGCGAACTCTCCAAACGAGGGATTGCCGACGAGGGCCAATTCTCGAGAATGAGACATGAAATCATATTGTCGATCGGGGTGGAATACTAGCAGTACCGGAGGAGTAGTCTCCGAGGAAGAACCGGTCTTACGACGGGTAGGAGAAGTAGGCAAATCACGATCCAATCTCTGCAAAACAAGTTGCAACGTATTCTTCAAATCTGCGATCTCTTACTGGCATTTGGTATGACCAGTCGACGAAGTAGACCATTGATGCCCGCACACGACCGTGGTGTTCGTCGTTTCCCAAGGCTTTGCGTAGAATATCATTCCGACCATCGGAAGCAAATTCTCCTTGAGATTCTCTCAACTTCAGAGAGTCCTATGTTTAAAAAAAAATTTACTAACAATTGCAAAATATAAATTAATGATTCTGAATTAATAACTTATATATAAGTGATGCAGCTTACTATCTTCGAGCTGATTGCTTGTGACTCGTCTGTGTCGTACTCCCCTCTGGAGTTTACTCTCGCTCTCTTCTAAGAATCACAACGAGTTATGGGAGAAGGAGGAGATAGGTTACTTACTTGCTCCTCACTCATACCGGAGTCAATTGCCTCTTGTTTCTTCAGAGCAATTTTTTCAGCCATCATTTGTGCTTCTAACTTTTGATACCCCGCTCGAAACATACTATGTGTATACTTGTTAGAAGATCTAATCTTTTGGTTTTTGGCTCGGATGGCCTAAAATCAAGTTTATTAGATTGTCACTAAAAACAATAACTAAAAAGTTTGTTTTGAAACTCAGTTATTATATTCTAAATTAAACTCAGTTACCTCAAATTCTGGGCTATCTCTGGATTTTCTGAATAGCTCCCATTGATTCGGAGTGATAAAGTTATAGACATCGCACGGATTTCTATCCTGGTAGTCTCCCAATATGTACTTGTTCGTTAAATTTGTTTTGAAATCTCTCCAACGAACTGACATGTATGTCATCCACTTTTTCTTCAACTTGTGAGTGGATTGGAACTCAAAAGATTCCTACAACACATTAACTTTATATATATCAAAATTTCGACTAAAACTATAGAAATCTATAATTGAATCATTACCTGCACGTTATTTCATATTGTGTCCTTTAGTTTCTCATCTACATCGGCCCAACTCCAGAAACAAATGTCAACTTTGGCCCTCGCTAAGCTACCCAAAAACTTTTCCAATTATCAGACAGCATGCCTATCGGCTCAAGACGGTCATCAAACTGGATTGGAACTCTACTGTCTCTATTTCTTGTCCCCACGAATTCTTTCATGACACAAGGACCTCGTGAACTATATGTCTTTGAGCCTTCAGACTCTAAAGCAGTGGGTTTCTTTTTTGGAGCCATGATACTATAAAAGATAAACTCAAGGCATTAAATAAGGTCAAGACATTAAATGTCTATTACAATGTGTTACCACAGAAAATTTGCACCTTTACTGCTTTTTTTCTTAATGGATTTTCAATCCATATACCTTCATTGTGGTCATCTCTAAACATACAAGTCTCAACATTTATTTCTTCATCTACTGAATTCAACTCAGGTGCTTGCTTAGAGAAAGGTGGTGTCTCTTCATACTCGATCAGACTATCATCACATACAATTTTTTTCTTACCTTCCAAAATTACTGCCCACTTCTTATCAAATGGATCAGCCACATAGAAGACTTGTTTCGCTTGGGAAGCGAGAATAAAAGGTTCTCCTTTATACCTTTTTTTTGAAAAATCAATTAAACTGAACCCATAGTCAGCCACTCAAACTCCACTTATATTATCAGCCCACTTGCATCTGAATACAGGTACTTTGAATTTAAAAAAGTCTAGCTCCCATATGTCTTCAATTACACCGTAATAGGACATGTCGGTGTATACATGATTCTTGTCTTTAGAATTGGACACATGCAAAGACTCTGCTATTAAGGTGATGCCAATGTTCTGAACAACACTTTTCGCATCTTCGTAAACTGTGTAGAAAGAATATCCATTGATATCCTAACCACTGTAACTTATAGCAACAGAATGCGGACCGTACGCCAACCATTGTATTGTCTCAGAAACATCACGCTTGTAAGCTAGATTTTTGAACGAAGAGATGAAATTCTTATTGTGACTATTAATTACTTCTCGATCACACCAAAAAGGATTTCATTCCTTTAGGAACTTCATGTGTTCATTTAGGTAAGGTTGAACTTCATTAGAATTGCACAACACATAAAAATATGCTGTCATTAAGTCCTCGCCATTTGGATTTAACATTTTCATCCCACGTGTCCCTCTACCATCAGCACGTTTATCATGACGATTCTTCGGAAGTCCAACAGTTTTGGTGTTTGCTAGGTATCCAGTGCAAAACTCGATAACCTCCTCAGCTGTATCCTTCAACAATACTAGCATTTGGTCTTTGACGATTTTTGTAATAACCTTTCAACACTTTCATATAACGCTTGAAAGGATACATCCACCTTAAAAAACTGGTCCACACAATTTAACTTCTCTAACCAAATGCATAACCAGATGAATCATAATGCGAAAAAGCAGGGGGAAAAACATCTCCAACTGACATAATGTCACCACAATTTCATTCTGTAACTTATCTAACTGCACGAGATCGACCACTTTACTGCAAATCTTATTGAAAAATGAACACAACTTTATTATTGCATGTCTAACATCTTTCGGTAATATGGATCTCAGTGCTACAAGTAACTACTACTGCATTGAAGTGTGACAATCGTGAGACTTCATCCCCACAAATTTCAAATCCTTCATAACAACAAGGCTACTTATATTCGAAGAATAACCTTGTGGAACCCTTACATCGTGCAAACACTGACAGAGAATTCTTTTCTCCTTTCTAGACAATGTATAACTAGCTGGAGGTAAGTAATTCCGATCTCCTTTCTTCTCTGGTGCCAACATTGCTCTTATACCAATATCAACAAGATCAAGTCTTGCATTATATCTATCTTTGGTTTTACCAAGTATGTTCAACAGAGTGCCAACAAGACTATCACAAACGTTTTTCTCTACGTGCATCACATCAATACAATGTCTAACATCTAAAGTTTTCCAGTAAGGAAGATCAAAAAATATGGATCTTTTTTTCCAACTACTTTTGTCGTTTCCTCATTTGTACGGTTTTCCAAATTCACATTCAATGTTCATTACACGTTCGTACAACTTTTCGACGCTGATTTCAACTGATGGATTCTGAAACTCTTGATTTCCGTTAAATGCCTTCTTCAACCTACGATAAGGATGGGAGTTCGGCAAAAATCTCCGATGACCAAGATAGACAATCTTAGAACCACTAACTAGTTGCAAAGAGTGTGTATTTTCTTCGCAAATTGGACAAGCTTTATGACCTTTGACTGAATATCCAGACAGATTACCATAAGCTGGAATGTCGTTAATTGTGCAAAATATTATTGCACGCATTACGAACGACTCGTGACGATAAGAATCAAAAACTGACTCTTCGTCACCCCACAATCTCTTTAGGTCATCAATTAAAGGTCTTAAATACACATCGATGTCGTTTCTAGGTTGTTTCGGACCAGAAATCATTAAGGACAACATGTTATATTTGCGTTTCATGCATAACCACGGGGGCAGATTGTATACTACAAGCATAACATGCCAAGAACTGTGAATGCTACTCCAACTACCTAAGAGATTCATTCAGTCAATACAGAGTCGAAATCATACATTCCTGGATTCTTCACCAAACACAGGAAAGTCGAAATCTATTTTTGTCCATTGAGGTGAATTTGTAGGGTAACGTAGCAACTGATCATTTAGTTTCTCACGATCAGCATGCCATGTCATGTTCTTGGAATCCTCCTTACCCGCAAACAAACATTTAAGCCTTGGTATTATTGGAAGATACCACAAAATCTTAGCAGGAGGTCCTTTGATTTTCATCTCATCAGCCTCTTCATTGTGGTTTGGTCCACTAAGTTTCATTTTGTATCTTGAAACATTACACCTGGGACAGGAATGTATGTTTTCAAACTGACCCTTATACAATATACAATCGTTCGGCCATGCGTGTATCTTCCTATATTCCATTCCCATAGGACAACACTTTCTTAGCATCATAAGTTCTATCTAACAACTCATTACCATCTGGAACCATCTCTTTCAACAACTTCAACTTTGATGTGATACTCACATTGGACCAACCATTTCCAGCTTTTAAATTGTACAAATTCAACACCGCTGACAATCTAGTGAATTTGGTACAATTCTTATACCACGGCTTCTCATTGTCACTCAACAAATTACCAAGTAAATCAAAGTTGGACGAAAACTTTTCAGCCATATCCTGAACCATTTCCACTAAGTGATCTTCCACACTAATGTCTTCTCCATCATTCTTGGAACGACTAAATGATTTATTTTCACCGTGCCATATCCACCGTCTGCAATTTGGGTTGAAAACTTTCTCAAACAAATGATCTTTCATTTTCCGAAAAGTCGGCACTTACATATTATGACACTTATTGTACGGACAATACGCCATGTCGCTGTCTTTCATTTTCTTGGAATATTTTTTGGCAACCTCTAAGAACATATTCACTCCGTTCTCATACTCATCACTCAATCTGTTTGAAACAATCCACTCTTGATCCATTTCAATCTAAATATTAACAAAATGATAGTTATTATTGGAGAAAATAAATAAAATTTCAATTTAAAAGAATGTATTCGTAGATGGGAAGATTCAGAGACATTAAGATGAGAAAATAATGACTCAGAGGAGAGGAGATGAATTCCTTAATCTAGCGCGGGAATAAGGAAGGTTAGAAACCTAACTAAGCAATCAAGGCCAAAACAATCCCAAAGTCCACTATAGGTCCTTAGTAATAGACGACGCCTAACTTCGAGGTCCCATCGAGGACCACTAGTCTGTAGGAAATCAAGAATCCGGAGGTCCCTAATATCTCAGGGAGACTAGATGGGCAACAACGTTCAGGCCATAACGGTCTTAAACGGTTTCCTCTCCTTAATGCGTCCGAAAATCCTAGGGGCCAACGTCTAATTGATTTTATTAAGGCTCTTTTATTAAGTGGTTTTTGAGAAAAGGAAAGGGTCATGAAATCCCCCACCTCATCTCCTATAGGTGACTGCTCCCCAAGTGTTTTTCATACCATAATCTAACAAACAACACACCAAACAAACACTCACCTCACTCTTGTTCCAATGCAATTCCTATTAACTAACGCGTCTTTCTAATGAATGTTGAGTGAAATATATTATCTACCTTACGCCAGCAATCTACGACAGAAATCGTAAATAAATAATAAATACGATGAATGCAAATCCTATATGATGAATGACTTAGCAAATATTGTCTAATCTTTTGCTTTGGGTTATTAAAGGTCAAGTTGCTTAAGGGGGTTGATGAGTTAAACATTAAAACTTTTCTAAATAAAAGAAATATCTTAAGCATAAATAAACATTTAACTAAATAAACATGTAACTAAATAAACGTTTAAAATTTAGAATTGAATGTTTATTAGTGTCGCATTTGAATCCAAGTTACAAGTAATTGTTTCAAAATTACTTTCGATAATTCACATTAAAAAAAGTAAATGCATATGAGAAACTAAAAACTCAGGATTTCACAAACTTGAATCCAAGTTTGAAGGAATTGATTCAAAATTACTATAGACACTTTACTTATAGCATAATATTGTTGTTTAAGATAGAAAGCTTTAGATTTCTTTTAACTAAATGATTCATATTTCAACAACAAAATTTAAAATTTCTGAATCCATATTTCAACAGCATTTCAATCCATATTTCAATGCCCATTTGAATCCATTTCAACAGCAACATTTTAATCCATTTCAACAACAACATTTGAATCCATTTAAAATTTCTACCATAAATTTCTACCATGCATTTATCATCCCAAACAAAATACGAATACGCATACCAAATCAAATAGAAAACCAAAATGTTAAGTTTAACTCCAAATCACGAAAATACGAATATATTCAAGATTAAAACCAAAAAATCGAAATGCTACATTCACCAAAAATAAACGAGAGGAGAAGTTTACTAACATCAAAGTTTACATGAAAATCCAAAAAAAACCAAAAAAACGAACTTAACACTTACATTGGTTAGGATGTGGAGTAAGACGGAGGAAGACGGAGGAAGAAGGAGAAGAGGGTCGGAGAAGGGAGGAGAGTTTGGGACGTCGCTGCGGTACGGGAGACGGTGTAGATCGGTCGAAGATCGGTCGCGGAGGAGAGTTCGGTTGCTGGACGGCTAGGGTTTGGTTGGGTTTTCGTTTGAAATGAATGACAGAAACGCATTTGTTTGATTTCTTTAAGACCTATAGACGTAGGATGTTATATATGTCTGATGTTTATATCCCGACGTCTATATGTAGAGGGTTTAGACGTCAGACATATATAACATCCGACGTCTATGGGTCGCGTCTAAACCCTATAGACGTCGGATGCACAAGGTATTCTAACAACCAACGCCTATGGGTGGATGTCTATACCCTATAGACGTCAGATAAACGGGGTATTCCAATAGCCGACGTCTAGAGTACCACATAGATGTCGGCCATAGTAACGACTGACGTCTACAATTGTGCCTAATTGAAATGAAGACCCACTCACGCACACACTCAACTACACTTGCATCTCAGTCCCCAAGTCTTGCAACTCAGTCCTCTTCCTTGCTTGTAGGTCCTTTTATGCCTCTTCTCCTCAAATCTGTTTATTCCTAAAACTCAAACATAAAACTCGTTACGTAGCATTGTTTTGGTTCAAGATAATGGATATAAGACACAAATATATGCATGATATGATGTCAATCAGTGGCACCCTCACGCACTCGTCTCACTTGGTTGGTGTCTCTCGTCACTCTAAGATGCGCATAGAAAAATCAAGTGTTTCGGTCCCCCTCTTTCAGCCACTTGACTCTTGCTTTTTGCCGAATAATGGACTCCTCCCAAGCAAGAATCCGTGCAAGGCATTCCTTTGCTACTCCCTCACCAATCAGTAGCTCACCATCATGTGGGTTGTCCACCCAATGTTTCCGAGCTTCCTCAAGTGCGGCCTGGGACTCTCCCACCTTTTGGTTGACGTTTCGAAACGTAGATGCGCTCCACCTGATAAGCCTCTTCTTTACTTCATCCTAAACATAGGAGTGCCTCTCACATACTTGGTCCAAGCTTGTCCCACAATATTCCGAAACTCCTCATGCTCAGCTCAATGGTTTTCGAACCAGAACATCTTCCTCTTTTGCCTTTTGTTTTCTTCCGTCTTCATGATGAGCATGGTGTGGTCACTTAGGTCCTTCCCGCCAGCAAGGTAGTAGGGTTTCGGGAACAACTCGAGCCATGCATTGTTGATTAGAATCCGGTCAATCCACATCTCAATGCAAGCACTTCCATCAGAAGAATTTGACCATGTGAACTCGCTACCGGTAGAAGGCATCTCAAGGAGCTGGGGTGCATCAATACACTCGTTCAATTCCGACATGACAACCTCATTTCCAGAAGCACCTCCCCATTTTTTGCTCGCCCTACGGATGCAATTGATGTCTCCCCCCACTATCCACGGCCTTGAAACATTTGGGGCCACTTGTAGAAGATCATTCCACAATGCTCTCCTGTCCACATCCTGTTCTCCCCGTAGACCGCTGTGATATCATACTCGGTTCCGTCTCCTTTCAAGTTGGCCTTAAAGTGTAGAAATTGTGATGTTTCAAAAGTGACACTCATGTCCATTATTTGATCATTCCAAAGAACTAGAATCCGGTCCGAGTCTACAATCAAGTTATTTGACATCCATGCATGGGGCCAAATGGCTCTTTTGAATCGTTCAATCTTCTTGTACTTGACCTTATGCTCCACAATTCACACCACATCCGGGTACCTCCTTTATTGGACCCCTTATCATTAGTGCACGGCCGGGTCCATTTGCACCGCGCACATTCTAAAAGAGGATATTCATGGGTTCAAAGGTGTGGGGTGACCTCCTTTACCTCCACATGAGATTATTTTGCTACTAATTTTCCTCCCGGATCGCCTAAGTGGTGGTGGTGGAGACCTAGCTTTCTTCTTGTTCATCCCCTCTTCAGCACTTATACCCAAATCCAGCCCACACCCAACTATCTCAAATCTCCCTCCACCATGTGTTTCTGAATTCTGCATACGTCCCTTAGCACGTGCCACCTTTGAGGGAGACATCCAAGTCGAATCCTCTTGGACCAAAGAAGGGAGTCCACTTTGCTCTTTGCTACGTTCCCTCTCCTCATGCCCTTGATGCCCACCAACTAACTCAAGGGGCATGACCCTCTCCCTATCTGAAATCATGTCCCCACTACTGGGCTCAATTTCACATAACACTTCCCCATCACATGATTTTTGTGACTACACTTCATGGACCAAATTCCAATCACGTTGCCCACTAACAAAACTTTATGGAGCCTCCACTAGGTGTCCCCCATGCATACCCTCATGGTCCCCCACTTTGTCCTTTGCACAAGAGAATTTCCTCTTCTCATTTGCTAAAGGGAGGGTAGAACACTAAAACTCCTCCTCATTGGCTGGTCTAGAAATGGGTGTAGCACTTTTCCCACCCACTATTGGATTAATCTAAGGATTAAGATGATGTTTGCCCAAAGCACTGACACGTGGCACACTCTCATTGGCTGCGCATTAGGGTTTAGGGTGGGGTCATCTATATAAGGAGGGGAGCCTCCCATTGGATGGACTAATTTGTGTGCAAACCCTAGCTCCACCAAACCCTAGCCGCCACCTCTCCCTCTCTCTCCCATTCGTCCCTCCACATCCACCAAGCTAATCCGTAGACTCTTGGGTTGTGGACACGTGCTTCTTCTCCAAGAGAGTAGGAGACCGACTGGTGAGGAGGATTCCGTAAGGTGACCTCCGATCTTCCTTCCGCTGCCACAGGTTCTCTCCAAGAAAGGTACTCCTGAACCTGTAGAATCGTTACTTGCTTACATTGGTACCAGAGCCATCTCGGTTACCTTCGAATCCTCACCATGCTTGATGAATTTTTGTTTTATGATAATCTGATTTGAGATAAAAACAAAATATTCGGTGGTTATATTTTTGGAGAAAGAAAGAAAACCGAAAATCAGACTTGCTTATTTACATGATGCGCATGTTATATATGTTGATTGTTCATGATTTTTTTCTTTCAAATTCGTTTTCATATTCTGGAAATGAAAACTCAGAGGTTTTTGATCTTTAAATGAAATAATATGATCATTCATTTAGAGATATAAGTGGTGCATGTTTGCTGATTTCTTTCTAACATGCAATTAAGGTTTAGACTAGTTTCTACATGTTGCTCATGTTATGGTTCATTAGAGCATGCATCTAGGGTTAGATTTTGCTCCTCCATTCTTGCGCATATGTGCATGGTTTAAGATGGATTTTTCCTGATTTTATTTCGAGCCAATATGATATGTTGCTCTCCTATCATTGCACATACATAGATGTGACCAGAATTCTGTTTTTTTCTGTGTTGTTACCTCTATTCTTTGTGCATGTATTAGATAAAATCAGAAGTTATTTTCCATGTTGATTCTTCTAAATCATGCACATGTATACATGAAATAAGATGTCTATTTTTCCTGATTTTTACGAATTAGGGTTAGATATTATTTATTCTAATCTTTCAGCATGTATACATGAATATTGAGTTACCATATTGTATATTTCGTTTTTTTTTGGAATGAGAGCATCCATTTCATTTGAAATATTTCCTTTATGATTGAATGCACATATATGTTAATCTCATTAAGGATATTTCGGATTTCTTTTGGAATAATTGCATGCATTTCATTTGAAATATTTCCTTTATGATTGAATGCACATATATGTTAATCTCATTAAGGATATTTCGGATTTCTTTTGAGATGATTGCATGCATTTCAATTGAAATATTTCCTTTTCATCAAATGTGCATATATGTGATGCCATCCACCAAAGAATTTCGAATTTTTCTTTCCATTACAAGTAGCACAATTATTGTTGATTGCATGCTTATATTGATTATGGAAAGATTGACTAATTCTGAAATTTTTGAAAGACATTATGGGCTGGAATTTTATTGCCTTAAAAATATGTTTGGATGCTTTCCTTTGATGCAAAAATATGTGTTGCTCTCCACCAAAGAATTTCGAATTTTTCTTTCCATTAGAAGTAGCATAATTATTATTGATTGCATGCCTATATTGATTATGGAAAGATTGGCTAATTCTGAAATTTTTGGAAAGATATTATGGGCTGGAATTTTATTGCCTTAAAATATGTTTGGATGCTTTCCTTTGATGCAAAAAATATGTGTTGTTCTCCACCGTATAATTTCGAATTTTTTCTTTCCATTAGAAGTAGCATAATTATTATCGATTGCATGATTATATTGATTATGGAAAAAAGAAAAAAAATCTATTTTGAGAATGATTATTGTGGAGATTGGTTGTCATTACCTAACACGTTTTTTGCCTATTTTCGTGCCCCATTCATGCATTGTTACCTTATGCATTACTTCCTCATTGTTTGAATGAGGTGCACACTTTATGTTATTTTTCATACGTCGGATTGTGCTAACGTATGGAAAGATTGTGGCTATGTGGAATGAATGATTCCTGATTTTATTTACTGCCTTATTGAGAGATGAGCGTAATTTCATTCATTTATTTCCATTTGCAATAGTTATCGCAATGGACTGTAATATTTATGGACTGTAATAATTATGGATTGTGGACTGTTTATTGCCCTAAGGAGACGAGGGGCTCCTTTATTTTTATTATTGCGATATTATTGCTATAAGACTCATGCAGGTTCCCGTCGACGAGGCTAAATCCCTAATGGGGATCATTAGCTCGATATGGAAGTAATGTAGTAATCATATCTGTGTGATGTTGATTGTTTTTTTGAAAACCGTTTTTTTTGGGAACTCGCATGCCTAGTGGGAGTTGCAAGGTTGAAGTGTTTTGTGTAAACCACCATGCAACCGGCGGGAAATATTTTTTTTATTTGCTGATTTACCATGATTTGAAACGTTTTTTTTTGGGTCATTAAATCACGATGGAGCTCAATATCTAGATTAGTAAAATGGCTTTATTAACTATTGCATGAGGATTTCATCGAATGCTTTATGTTTTCTTTTGGTCTGAATGCTATAGCCATTAAGTCAGTTTATTCTTTATGATTATTGTAGCTCGTTATATTTTATGCTAGAACTCATGTATCGCTATGTATTTTGATTGTCCTAGATTCTTTATGGCTGCTTCCAAAAGCATCGTCGCTGATCTGACTCGAGGAGATACACTCAATGAAAGAAATTACGATCTGTGGCATCGTAAAATTGAGTATCTCTTAGAGGATCAGGACATGTTAGAAAACAAAAACCAATCTATGTCTCCCCCCGAGGAGGGGAATACTGCGCAACATCGCAGAAACTTGGATGTTTATAATGCATGGAAAAAGAAAGACCGAATTGCTCGAATCACAATTCTAAGTTCAATGAGGGACGATCTGTTACTGTGGTTCGAAAAGTTTCGAACTGCAAAGGCCTTGTGGGAAGCTGTGAAGTTTCAGTACGGAGTGACCTCCGTCACATGGGCCCGTCAGCTTGGGCTCATGTTTGATGGGTATAAAATGCGCCAAGGTCACACGATGAGGCAGCATATTACCGCAATGTCAAACATGATAAGCGAGCTGAGCGCTGTCGGTCGTGGTAAGACCAATGAGGAGCAAGTGTCTGCTCTCATCAGATCATTGTCTTCAAAGAATTGGGAGCATATGAAGGTCCATCTGACTCATGCTGATGACATCAAGACATTTGACCGGGCCGCAAAACACCTAGAGCTGGAGGAGGACCGCATGCTTGCGGAAGCCCCTCTAACTGAAGTATTTGCTGCTGAGGCTGGCACTCCTCGGAGGAGTGCAGGTTTTAAGCGCAAAAGAGATAGAGCTCAGTGCCTTAAAGGCAAGAAGGGTGCAAATGCAAACAAAACAGAAAACAAAGCTGGAAAGAAACGACCTCGAGGATCGAGAGGTGGGAAAGATAAGTCTAATGTGACTTATTTTAGCTACCGAAAGACTGGACATTTTGCTCGTGAGTGCACTGAGCAAAAGGAAATTACTGTGTGTAATCCCTCGAATGGTAACGTGACTAGTTCTGTGATGCTCACTGATCACTCTCCTATGTGGATTGTGGATTCAGGTGCCCCGGACCACGTAACAAAGGATCGTTCTGCCTTCATGGAATATCGTCGTGTTCCAAGTGGGAGGCGAATAAACATGGCAAACAACACTAGCATTGAAGTTCTTGGAGTTGGCACATGCAAAGTGGCTTTGCGAAGTGGCCGGATCCTATTACCTCACGACGTGTTGTATGCACCAGCTATACGGCGAAATATTATTTCTGTTGTTGTCTTGATGAGACATGGTTTTAAATTTGTTTTTGAGAACAATGATATGGGTTTATACCTTTCTAACATTTATTATGGACATGCTTTTCTTTCTGACGGTTTTATTGTGTTGGACGCAATTTATGATTTCAATCATAACGCTAGTGCCTTTATGAGCCAAAGTTCCATGAATAATGATTCAGTTATGTGGCATGCTTGACTAGGTCACATTGGTGTTGACCGGATGAACAGGTTGGCAAAGGAGGGGGTATTGGGAGAATGCTCCAAATTTGAATTGCCGACCTGTGAACCTTGTCTAGCTGGAAAGGCAACTAGAAAACCGTTCGGAAAAGCCATTAGGGCTACTTCTCCTTTAGAACTAATTCACTCAGATATTTGTAGACCTTTGAATGTGCGTACTAGACATGGACAAAGTTACTTCATCACATTCATTGATGACTTCACGAGATATGGTCATATTTATCTTATTTCTCACAAGTCAGAAGCTCTAGAATGTTTTAAGAAATTCATGAGCTTAGTTGAGAATCAGTTGGATAATAAGATAAAAACTCTTAGAACGGATAGAGGTGGGGAGTATCTCTCCATAATGTTCAAGGAGTTATGTGATGAAAAGGGGATATCTAGACAACTCACTATGCCTTATACTCCTCAGCAAAATGGTGTTGCCGAGAGAAGGAATAGAACGTTGCTAGACATGGTTAGATCCATGATGGCGCATGCGAGCTTATCAATTTCGTTTTGGGGAGATGCTCTAATGACTGCTGCCTATATCCTTAATAGAGTTCCAACAAAATCGGTTCCCTCAACTCCATATGAGTTATGGACAGGACGGAAGCCTGATTTTAGTCTGCTGCGTACTTGGGGATGCGCGGCATACATTCATTCTACTGGTCACCAATATGGAAAACTAGGACCTAGAGGGAAAAAGTGTATCTTTGTAAAATACAGTGATTTCTCCAATGGTTATGTTTTTATCGGGGTAGACGAGAATGAAAGAAGGACGGAACTGGAGTCTAGGGATGCCACATTCTTGGAAAATGATTTTCCAACCCTTGCTGGAGCTATCAAAGAGTCAGTGGACTTCTTTGAACAACAAGTTGAGGACATTGCCACTCCACGGGATCATGATCTGGAAGTTGAACATGAGGTTCCACCAGCCGATCCTAGAGGGAGCAGCAATGTTGAGGATCCGATAGCTCTCACGGAGGATGAGCCATCAGATATCCATCTGCGTCGAAGCAAACGCAGGCTCATTCCACGTAGGCGGTTTCGCTTAGAGGAAGAGGCCCTCATGATAGCTCAAGAAGAAATTGATCATGAATCATCCGGGATGACAGTAATCGATGAGCAAGAACCGGAGACCTTGAAAGAGGCTTTGGAAGGTCCAAATGCTAAAGAGTGGTTAGAAGCTATAAAGGAAGAGTTGGAGTCGATGAAAGTTAATCGAGTCTAGGACTTGGTCGACTTACCGCCGAACCGAAAGGCCATTGGGGCCAAGTGGATCCTCAAGATTAAGAGGAAGGCAAATGGATCTATTGATAGATTCAAGGCTAGACTGGTAGCTAAAGGCTACACCCAAAGAGAAGGCGTGGATTTTGAGGAAACCTTTTCACCCGTGGTTAGGTTTGCCTCCATCCACCTTCTACTAGCTATTGTAGCTCAGATGGACTTAGAGCTTTACCAAATGGATGTAAAGACTGCTTTGCTCAATGGAGAACTTGAGGAGGAGATCTATATGGATAAACCTCAAGGTTTTGAAGTCAAAGGACAAGAGCGCAAAGTGTGCAAGCTCAACAAGTCCTTGTATGGCTTAAAACAAGCGTCTAGACAGTGGAACATTCGCTTCCATCAAGCTATATCAGAGAATGCGTTCTCTATGCTTGAGGAAGATCACTGTGTGTACGTTAAGAGATCCAATGGTAAATTTGTCATTCTGACCTTGTATGTTGATGACATACTCATGGCTGGCAATAGCAAAGAGTTGTTGAAATCCACTAAAGAGTGGTTGTCCTCCACATTTGATATGAAGGACATGGGTGAATCTAGCTACGTCTTTGGTGTCAAGATAGTTAGAGATAGGTCCAAGAGACTTATGGGATTGTCTCAAGAGACTTACATTAACAACGTCTTGAAGAAATACCACATGGACAAATGCAAACCAATCGACACTCCTGTTGAGAAGGGTTTACACTTAAGCCTTGATAAGAATCCTGAGACTCCTGGATAGAAGGCCAAAAGATGGACAAGGTTCCACACTCCAATGCTGTGGGAAGCCTCATGCACTCTATGATGTGTACTAGGCCAGACATTTGTTATCTTGTGGGCATGGTGAGTCTATACCAGTCCAACCCAAGCATGGAGCACTTTGTGAAGGACATTATAGCGAGAAAGGAAGTTGTGTTAAGACATGTGTCTACTAGTCTTATGGTAGCTGACCCTCTTACCAAAGCTATAGCTAAGGACTCCTTTGTGTCTCATGTGAAGTCCTTAGGCTTATGCAGACTTTGATGTATTGGCATGTCTGACTTCCTTTTATGAGTGATTGTGTTTTTCGTTTCGACTATATCTGTTTGGTTGATGTAGTTGTTCTATCATAAAATATTATTCTGTCAATAGGTTGAAGAATGCTTACTCACACGAGCATTCGCCTTTGGCGCTTTTTGTAGCGAGCAAAGATGAGACTGATCATGAGGAGATCTTGTATGATAGATCCAGAGTAGTTCATGATAGGACATTCGCCTTGATTAGGAATCAAGATGAGATCCTCTATGTTGGTGAGGATTGACATGAATGTTCCCACGATTCATGTGACCTATAGAAGCCAAGTGCGAGCATCACATGTGGCGCCAGGTGACACCTGTATGGTGTTAAGGCGACAATGATGAAGCTCGGGTCAGGCGCAGAGGGGGTGCGACTGGACTAAGACTTGTATGGTGTTGAGAGACAGACATACTGTTGTGTACAGTATGATCCAACATAGCATGTTTGTCATACAACATGTGCTGAGGGACCAATTGGAAGTGAAAGGATGGATCCCTGCTCCTTCACTGTGTGAGTCCAAGACTTGATTGTCATTTAGTTGCCCTAGGTGACCTTCGACGACACCATGAAGCAAAGAGTTGATGTGGCTACTTTGGGATGTTATCTATGACCATGAGAGATTCGGTCTAAAGAGGCATCTTCGGGAAAGGAGTCAACTCTGAGTGTAATGATAGTCTGGGGCGAAGGGAAAGGTTTGACTCGACTGCACTAAAAGTATTTGCTGGGCCCAACTGTATTGGATAGAGTAGCAAGTACCTTGAGGACAAGAAGGTATTCTCTCCGAGGGATCGACATACCGTTCATGTCAAGTGAGTTTCTGAGTAAACCCGGGGAACTGTGATGTGCATTTTTGACTGCTTATTTATTGGTTTTTGAGGATGTTGTCATTCTGGCCTTCTAGTAAGGTTTCTAGTTTGAGACTCCTAAATTGCAGGTGCATCACCGGTCGCACGACCCATTTGTCCGTATGATCGGAAGAGTACATGTGTCAGGGACACATATGGTCTTGTATCAGGGATACATGATCAGAGACTTGCGTATTGTGGATGCATTCTTGGAAAAGAGAAATAGTTGTATATATCAGGGATGTATACATATTTGTCAGGGACACATGAAGAGGTGACACATTGCCATCTTATGATTGTATGTATCGGGGATATATACGTATGTGTCAGGGACACAAAAGAAGATGACGTGTTGTTGACGTGCTGTTGTGCAAGTGGGAGATATTGGATTAATCTAAGGATTAAGATGATGTTTGCCCAAAGCACTGACACGTGGCGCACTCTCTTTGGCTGCGCATTAGGGTTTAGGGTGGGGTCATCTATATAAGGAGGGGAGCCTCCCATTGGTTGGACTAGCCCCACCAAACCCTAGCCGCCACCTCTCCCTCTCTCTCCCATTCGTCCCTCCACATCCACCAAGCTAATCCGTAGACTCTTGGGTTGTGGACACGTGCTTCTTCTCCAAGAGAGTAGGAGACCGACCGGTGAGAAGGATTCCGTAAGGTGACCTCCGATCTTCCTTCCGCTGCCACAGGTTATCTCCAAGAAAGGTACTCCTGAACCTGTACAATCGTTATTTGCTTACACCCACTTCCATTTCCTTCTTTTGTCCCCCAATAGACTTCCTTCCTTTAGCACCCTTTGCACCCTTGCTGGAAACCATTTGGGAGGGAGAATGTCCCATGCCACATGGCGTGGCTTCATTTGCTGCCTCCAAGGAGCAAAGAAGTGTCTCATTTTGTCCATTGCCTCCCAAAGCTGCCACATCACATGAGCTCCCACATGGTCTCTCCCCATTGGCTTCTCTTTCCACCTCAGCTACCCCAAGCTCCACATCATCATCACTTCCACCATCTCTTCCCTTCCCTCCCTCACCACCAGCCCCTTCCATCTCAGCCTCCGCCTCACCCACCCTCACCAGCCCTTCTTGACTATCCCCACACCTACTCGTCCCTCCCAAGTACGTCTCATCTCGGACTTCATGCTTCCCACTCTTACCACAAGTGACCACCACCCATTTTTCAGCAATTCATTGTGGGGGAACAAGCACATTAGAATGTATCTTCCTTCGTGGACATTTCTCCACCTCGTGACCAAACTCAAGGCAATCCTTGAAATAGCTAGGACGCCACTCGTACTCCACGACCACTATATATGTTCCACCTTCTTCCACTTGAACATCTACCCCACTAGGGTATGAGAAATCAGGACTTACCTCAATGCACACTCGTGAAAAAGCTAACCTTCGTCCATGAGCCGTATTGTCATCCATGTAGAGTGGTCTCCCGAGTACACTTGCAATATTGCTCAACGTTCTTTGCGACCAAAATCGGAGGTCAAGCTCCGGCAAACGAACCCAAAGAGGAACCGTTGTGATATGTGCCTTCTCCAAAGTCATCTCCGGGAGCCATTCTTGGTCCACAAGTGGAGCTCCTCTAACAAAATATGGCCCCGCTTCTCCTTTTCTCATTCTCCCTCTTATCCTGTTTCTCTTCTCCGTCTCTGTCGTTCCCTCTCTCCTTATCCTTTCTCCTTATCTCTCTTTCATTCGCACTCTCTCTCTCTTATCTTTTCTCTCCCTCTCCTCCACTCTCCCTTCTCTCTCTACTCTGCCTTCTCTATCTCCTCTCTCCTTCTTCCTTATCTTTTCTTCTCTCTCTTCCCTCTTTTCCCCTCTCTCTTCTTCCCACTTCTCGTTCTCTATCAACCTCTTACCCTCTCCTTCTCTCCTTATAATGTAAGAAGAGAAGGAAGGGAAGAGCTAGAGGGACAAAAGGAGAGGAAGAGAGAGTATAAAGAGAAGGGAAGGAAAGGAGGAGAGGGAAGATGAGAAGGAGGGGGGACTCCTTCTCCCTCTATCTCCTCTTTCCCTTCTTCGCTCCTCTTCTCTTCTCTTTCACTCCCTTCTTCGCTCCTCTTCTCGTTCTCTCTCTCTCCCTTCTCCTCTCTCCTTCTCCCTCTTCTTCCCTCTCCTTAACCTCTGTCTCCTTCTCCCTCCTATCCTCTTCTCTTCCCTCTACTCTCCTTTCTCTTTCGCCCTCTCTCTCTTCTCTCCTCCTCTCCCGTTCTCTTTCTCCATATCCCTCTCCTCCTCTCTCATTTCCTCTCTCCTCCTCTATCTCTCAATCTCTATCTTTACTCTCCCATCTCTATCTCGTTCCGTTCCCCTTCCCTCTTCTCCTCCTTTCCTTCTCTATCCGCCTCTCCTTCTCTATCTCTACTCTCCCCTCTCTATCTCGTTCCCTTCCCTCTTCTCCTCATTTCCTTCTCTATCCACCTCTCATTCTTTTGTTCCCTCTCACCTCGTCTCTTGTTCCCCCTCTCTCCTTCTTCTTCTCTCTCTCCCCTTTTCTCCCTCTCATCCTCTCCTTCCCCTCCCTCCCGTTCTCTCCCTCCTTCTTCCTCCTTCTCCGCTCTCTCCTCTTATCCCTCCGTCTCCTCTCGTTCCGTCTCTCTTCTCCTTCTCTCTCCCCTCCCCAATCTTCCTCTCCTCTCCTCCCTCCTCTTCTCTCTCCCCTCTTCTCCCTTCATCTCCTCTTGTTCCCCCTCTCTTCTCCTTATCACCCACTCCTTTTTTCTCTCACCTTCCCTTCTCTGTCTCCTCCTCTCCCTCTCCTCTTCACCATTTCCTTCTCTTTCCTCTCTCCTTCTCCGTCTTCTTATCTCTCTTTCTCTGTCCTCTCCTCTTTCATGTCCTCTTTCTCCTTCTCTATCTCGCTCTTATCCCTCTCCTTTTCTCTCTCCCTTTTATCTCTCTCCTCCACTCCAGGCTTCTCCCCGTTCTCTAGTTCTCTCTCTCTCCGGTCTCTTCTCTTCTCGCCCTTCTCTCTCTCCTCTTTTCTATTCTCCTTCTCTGTTCTCTTCTTATCCTTATCCCTATTCTCTCTTCTCTACCTCTATCATTCTCTCTCGCTCCCTTCTCTCTTCTCCTATCTTGTCTACCTCTCTCTCTTCTCCTTCTCTCTCATTCTCTCCCCTCTTCTTCTTCTCTCCCTTCTTATCTTCCCTCTTCTCTACCCTCTCATTCTCCTCCTCTCTCCCTTCTCATTTCTCTCACCTTCTCTATCTCTTTCTCTCTCTTCCTTCTCCCCCTCTCTCCTTGTCCCTCTTCTCCTTATCCCACTCTGTTTATCTCTCTCGCCTCTCTCCTTCTCCCTCTTCTTCTCTCCATTCTCTTGTTTCTCCTTTTCTCCCACTCCTTCTCTCTCTCCTAGTACCATTCTCTCTCGTTCTACCCCTCTCTCTTCTCTCCTTCTCTACCAGTCTCCTTCTCTCTCACTCTTCCCGTTTCTGTTTCTCTCATCTCCCTCATCTCATCTCTATCTTCCTCTTATCCCGCTCCCCTTCTTCTCTCCTTATCCTTCTCTTTTTTTTTTAAATAAAAGGGCAGTCTCGGTAGAGCCGTGATATTTATTGATGCGTCAATAAATGTACATGCAAAAAACATACAATGGAGTGCTAGGAATTGCCCTAGCTTGAGCAGTTCTTATCGTGAAAATTTAAATGTTACATCAACTCGCATTACTCTAGCAACAGATCCTAGATCCTACCTCTAATGTAGAACACTCGCGCACTCATCGTCTCCCTTTCCTTCTCTTCTCCTTCTTCTTTGATTTCTTTTGACACGTCTCGTCCTTTCCAAAGTAGCCTCTCATGACTTGACTCCACGAGCCATAGTTCCATGGCTCCTTTAGATATTCGTAGTCTGTCTCCATGCTTGAAAACTTATCCGTCAGGCGTTTATACTCGGTATGGTCAAGGCCAAAGATCGTAGCCTCCTCAATATCACTCACCGTGAGGTCCTCACGTATTGGTGTACTTTGCTCCCCAATCTTTGCTCGTTGTTTCCTTAGCGTGGCCTCACGAACGCCTTGGAACCAACTTCAGGGGATTTCTCATCTAGATCCACTGAGGGTGGTGGGAAGCGTAGTCGAGCTTTCTCCCTCCCGGTATCTCCATGAAGTTTGTCCACCTAGATTGCCACCTCTACTTCCCCACCCCTATGTGGTCCAATAGGCCAAAATTGTAGCCCACGATTCAGCCCAAGGGAAGGCCCATCACATAAGTTGCCACCTTAAAAAAGAGAACCCAAAGAAAACTCCTCTTCCCTCAACATTTCAAATTCGTGGTCCCCAAGTGCACCATGTGCTCCATGGTCACCACTTTTTCCTCCATGGTCTCCATGTGTGCACACATGCCTTTGGTCCTCATACATTTGAATTTCTCTTCCAACCTTATTCTTATTGTGGTCCCCAAAGAGAAAATCAGCATTTTGCCTCTTCTCGCCGCCACGTGGCACCTCCCTAGTGGTTGTCATGGCTGCCAAAGCTTCCTCTCCATTCTTCTTTTGACGTGGCAAATTCTCATTGGCGCTTTTTGCTTTCCCTCCAACAACCATGGATGAACTTGTCGTCCCTAGCACACATGACCCCTCACATGCCCCCTCCTCCTCCCCCTCATCCAAGAGGACCGTTCCTCCTCCCCTTGTGGAAACTCCGTTAAGCTCCACCAACGCCAACTCTTCACATTTTCCTTCTTCCGTCGCGTCATTCTTCACGTCCTCATCCCCATCTACCTCGTATGGGTGTTGTTTCTCCATTAACATGGCTGGTTTTTTTGGATTTTCCTTCCTCACCGGCGGCTTTGCCACTTGTGCTCCACTAACTTTCCTCCATTCGCATCAGGCGGCCTTCTTGCCACAAGCCTCACCTGAGTGGCCAAAGGAGGCACACATTGGGCATGATGTTGACCTCTATTCGTATTGCAGCTCCACCTCTTCAATGTTCCCATCCTCATCGCTCGTCCTCACTTAGTTGAGTAGTCAAAACTGGCACATATTTCGACACACACCCGGGCAAATCCTAGCCTCCTTCGGAGCTTCGTGTCTTCATGAAGAGTAATAGTCCTACCAAGCACACTCGCAATGGTGGAGATGAGCGCCGATGACCAAAATTTCAGCTCAATTTTCGGAAAACACACCCAAATGGGTATCTTTCTCACCTTTTCTTGTTGCATGCACAACATCATTGACCAAGGTTGGACGGAAAGTGGGGCTCCCCTCACCATCCACGGTCTACCCCCTACACGGAGTTTCATATCCTCAACATTGGAGAAGCGAATGAGAAAATATCTCTCTCCCCCTTTTATCCTTCTCTATCCTCCTCTTTCCCTTCTCCTTATCTTGCTCGCTCTCCCTCTCTCTTTCCTTCTCTCCCACTCCTTCACCCTCTCTCTCTTCTCCCTCGCTCTTCTTCTCCCTTCTCTCCCACCTTCTCCCTCTCCCCTCTACTGCCCTGTCCTCCTCTCTCCCTCTTCTCTCCTCATTCCCTCTCTCCTTCCTTCTCTCGTTCCCACTCCCCCTTCACTAGTGCAGAATAGGCTTTACTCGTCGACCAATAGACGTTGTCCGTTATAACAGCCGACCTCTAGGAGGGAGAGCATAACATAGACGTCGGGTGTTACTACTACCGACGTCTATGTGGTAATATAGACGTTGGCTATTGTATTACCTAGTTTATCTGACGTCTATGGGTTATAGACATCGACAAATAGACGTCGGATATTAGAATACCTTGTGCAGCCGACGTCTGTAAGGTATAGACGTTGGATGTTATGGATATACGACGTCTATAATCCCTACATATAGACGTCGGGGTATAGACGTCGGACATTTATAACTTCCGACGTCTATAGGTCTTAAAGAAAACGAACAGATGCGTTTTCTGTCATTCATTTCAGACGAAAACCCACCCAACCCTTACTCACCTCCGCGACCGATCTCCAACCGATTTGCACCGTCACCGGCACCGCAGCGACGTCCCTTGTGCTCTCCTCCCCTTCTTTGTCCCTCTGCACCGTCTTCGTAGCCCGCCGCGACCACCGTCACCGCACCCTCCTCCGCGACCGCCGTCCCCGCACGACCTCCTCCTCCTTTGGTTTGTGCTCATACTATTAATGTTCCTCGTAGTATGTTAGTGATAGTGATTAATGGTAGTAATTAACTTGTTGCATATATAAGAAATGACGATGGTAATTTAGCATGGTCTCGAAGCATGTATTGTTAGATGATTGTGACGATGGTAATTTAGTATGATCTTGTGCATGTATCCTTTTTGGATGGTTAGCTCTGATGCATGTATTGTTAGACGATTGTGAGGATGATTGTGAGTATGAATTGGGTATGAAAATTTGGAAAAAAAAGGATTGACAAATTGATTCAATACGAATGTGGTGCTTTTGATAAATTGGGTATGAAAATAGAAAGTATGAATTGACAAATCTGAATTGGGTATGAAAATTTGAACACAAAATATCTTTAAATTGTGTTTTCATTTTGATCTATATTTAGAGGTACATGCTCTTTCTTTGTGCTTAACATGATATTTTGTGTTTAAAATATTTTTCTGTTAATCCAAGTAATTATTTTTAATACTTTCTTTTAATATTTAAAATGTTTATTGCCTTTCTTTTATGAATTTTCAATATTATGACAATAACTCACTGACCCCCCTAAGTAACTTGGCATTTAATAACCTAAAGCAAAAGATTAGACAATATTTGCTAAGTCATTCATCATATAGGATTTGCATTCATCGTATTTATTATAAATTGTACGATTTCTGTCGTAGATTGCTGGCGTAAGGTACGTAATATCTTTCACTCATCATTCATTAGAAAGCACGCATTAGTTAATATGAATTGCATTGGAACAAGAGTGAGGTGAGTGTTTGTTTGGTGTGTTGTTTGTTAGATTAAGGTGTGAAAAACAATTAGGGGGTAGTCACCTATAGGAGATGAGGTGGGGGATTTCATCACCCTTTCCTTTGCCCAAAAACTACTTAATAAAAGAGCCTTAATAAAATCAATTAGACGTTGGCCCCTAGGATTTTCGGACGCATTAAGGAGAGGAAACCGTTTAAGACCGTTATGGCATGAATGTCATTGGCCATCTACTCTCCCTGAGATTTTAGGAACCTCCGGGTTCTTGATTTCCTACAGATTAGTAGTCCTCGATGTTTAAGACCATTTCGGCCCTGAACGTCGTTGCCCATCTAGTCTCCTTGAGATATTATGGACCTCCGGGTTCTTGATTCCCTACAGACTAGTGGTCCTCGGTGGGACCTCGAAGTTAGGCGTCGTCTATTACTAAGGACCTATAGTGGACTTTAGGCTGTTTTGGCCTTGATTGCTTAGTTAGGTTTCTAATCTTCCTTATTCCCACGCTAGATTAAGGACTTCATCTCCTCTCCTCTAAGTCATTCTTTTCTCATCTTAATGTCTCCGAATCTTCTCATCTACGAACACATTTTTTTAAATTGAAATTTTATTTATTGTCTCCAATAATAACTATCATTTTCGTTAATGTTTAGATTAAAATGGATCGAGAGTGGGTTTTTTCAAACAGATTAAGTGACGAGTATGAGAACGGAGTGAATATGTTCTTCGTGGTTGCCAAAAAACATTCCAAGAAAATGAAATACAGCGACATGGCATATTGTCCGTGCAATAAGTGTCATAATATGTCAGTGCTGACTTTTCGGAAAATGAAAGATCATTTGTTTGAGAAACGTTTCGACCCAAATTACAGACGGTGGATATGGCACTGCGAAAATGAATCATTTAGTCATTCCAAGACTGATGGGGAAGACGTTAGTGTGGAAGATCACTTAGAGGAAATGGTTTAGGATATGGCTGAAAAGTTTTCGTCCAACCCCGATATACTAGGTAATTTGTTGAGTGACAATGAGAAGCCGTTGTATAAGAATTGTACCAAATTCACTTCATTGTTAGCGGTGTTGAAGTTGTACAATTTAAAAGCTGGAAATGGTTGGTCCGATGTCAGTTTCACATCAATGTTGAAGTTATTGAAAGAGATGCTTCCGGAGGATAATGAGTTGCTAGATAGAACTTATGATGCTAAGAAAGTGTTGTGTCCTATGGGAATGGAATATAGGAAGATACACGTGCCCGAACGATTGTAGTTGGAGTAGCAATCACAGTTCTTGGCTTGTTCTGCTTTTAATTTACAATCTGCCCCCGTGGTTATGCATGAAACACAAATATATCACGTTGTCCTTACTAATTTCTTGTCCGAAACTACCTGGAAACGACATCGACGTGTATTTAAGACCTTTAATTGATGACCTAAAGAGATTGTGGGATTACGGAGAGTCAGTTTTTGATTCTTATCGTCAGTTGTCGTTCGTAATGTGGGCGATGATATTTTGCACGATTAATGACTTTCCAGCTTATGGTAATCTGTTTGGATATTAAGTCAAAGGTCATAAAGCTTGTCCAATTTGCGAAGGAAATACATGTTCTTTGCAACTAGTTAATGGTTCTAAGACTGTCTATCTTGGTCATCGGAGATTTTTGCCGAACTCCCATCCTTATCGTAGGTTCAAGAAGGCATTTAACGAAAAATAGGAGTTTCAGAATCCTCCAGTTGAAATCAGCGTCGAAAAGGTGTACGAACGTGTAATGAATATTGAATGTGAATTTGGAAAACCGTAGAACCGAGCAAACGACAAAAGTAGTTGGAAAAAAAGATCCATATTTTTTGATCTCCCTTACTGGAAAACTTTAGATGTTAGACATTGTATTGATGTGATGCACGTAGAGAAAAACGTTTGTGATAGTCTTGTTGGAACTCTGTTGAACATACTTGGTAAAACCAAAGATAGATATAATGCAAGACTTGATCTTGTTGATATTGGTATAAGAGCAATGTTGGCACCAGAGAAGAAAGGAGATCGGAATTACTTACCTCCAGCTAGTTATACATTGTCTAGAAAGGAGAAAAGAATTCTCTGTCAGTGTTTGCACGATGTAAGGGTTCCACAAGGTTATTCTTCGAATATAAGTAGCCTTGTTGTTATGAAGGATTTGAAATTTGTGGGGATGAAGTCTCACGATTGTCACACTTCAATGCAGTAGTAGTTACCTGTAGCACTGAGATCCATATTAACGAAAGATGTTAGACATGCAATAATAAAGTTGGGTTCATTTTTCAATAAGATTTGCAGTAAAGTGGTCGATCTCGTGCAGTTAGATAAGTTACAGAATGAAATTGTGGTGAAATTATTGATGTGATGAACATAGACAAAAATATTTGTGATAGTCTTGTTGGCACTCTGTTGAACATACCTGGTAAAACCAAAGATGGATATAATGCAAGACTTGATCTTGTTGACATTGGTATACGAGCAATGTTGGCACCAGAGAAGAAAGGAGATCGGAATTACTTACCTTGAGCTAGTTATACATTGTCCGCGGAGACTACTCCTCCAGTTCCGCCATTGTTCCACCCCGATCGACAATATGATTTCGTGTCTCATTCTCGAGAATTGGCCCTCGTCGACGATCCCTCATTTGGAAAGTTCGCGGATGGATCTAGATGTGCTTTATGTGTCGAAGACCCTGATAGAAGATCGGTGGGACACGGGAAAGTTTATAACATCTCCAGACACCACTTCACAGAGGTAGGAGAGGGAGAATTGAAGGTTGCAGTTGAGAGTTGCTTAGATGTTGGTGCTTTTGTGGCATTTCCGGAAGAAGAGATTGTTACTCTCGGCGATGCTATCGGTGGGTTCGTGCGGTGGCCTAGTTATTTAGTAGAGTTAAACGACAAACATGAGGTATAGTTTAACTTTGAAAGACTTTAAACTTCAAATTTGTTAAAAATTTGTATTTTAACAGTTGTATATATATCTGTAAGGTGTCAAGCCCCCGGAGCAAAGGGTCAAACAACCAATCCCCGATCAACATTAATTCGCTTCCAAGTAGGTGCAAAATGTTGTATCATTGTATGGTAGGTAGGGAAGCACAAGCCTTAGTACCTGGGAGTTGGAGGGGGATAAAGGGTTGCCTCCCGCTTTGTACGTCACCAAAGAGGATAACATGAAGTTCATGGCGATGGATTCGTTGTGTATCATGATTATCGACGTGCAAGTGAAGTAAGTATTTTTTTGTATACAATGAAAAGTATTGAATAATTTTATCAAAACTGTAATAAAGTATAATTTTTATACTTGTAGACATCTTTACGATGTCAGAACGTCAATCTTTCCCGAGGATCAAGTATTTGGATTTATCAGTCCATCTACATATATATACGGGAATGCTGATAAATTAGGTCAGCTTGGGACATTCTTTAAAGAAGAAGACAAAAGATATTATCTGCTCCCTTATCATGAGAGGTAAACTTTGTAATTCAAAGTGAAATTTTATTTTGTAATAAGCTTCTAATTATATATACAACAAGGCTCATTGGATTCTTGTTGTTGTATGCCCCACTACTAATTCGGCATATTAATTTGATCCGTTGGGGTCGAATAAACCAAGGGACTCAATAAAGAAACTTCTAAATTTGTAAGTTCGTTTAGTTGTGAAAAAAGTAATTCGTGGATTTTTATTAGTATTATTGAATGATATTTTCACTTGTGCTACTCAGGGCAATTAAGGTTTACAGAGCTTTAGGTGGTAGGAGAACAACCACAAAAGCATGAATAACGTGGTATGAAATCAGAGTACGTTCTATCCCATTTTTGTTAATTAAGTTAGGAACATATATTTAGCGAATTTCTATGTTTGTAGTACCAGAAGTAGGTTGGAAATACGGAATGTGGTTACTACGTCATGAGATACATGGAGGAAATCCTCGAATTGGCAACTGAAGACGTATGCCTATCTGAGGTAATGTAGATCGTTATTCAATTGTATAGTTGTAGTTTCAATATTTAGTTATTATTAACATTCAGACTTGTATTTTTTTGATAGGTCTTCACAAAAAGTAGTGATCCCTTCTCGCAACAGGATGGGCTCGCTATTTTATCAGAAACATGTTGACGAACTAAGAGGTTCTCCTGTTACTAGCATTTTTTGTAATTTAGTTAACATGTGCACTTGTATTACAAACCTACAATTTATGCCTTAATATAATCGCCTTAATTTTAGAATGAATTAATTGCAAGTGTGTTGAATGTCAATTGTGTATGGTTGTATGTTTTTGTGTTGCGCATGTATTGTTGTGTGTTTGTGCTTGTATATACATGTGGAAGAAATTGTGAGTATTTGTGAACAAATTTATAGGTGAACGAATTTGGTGCAGTTCTATGTACATGAATACAATGACTAAAAACAAGTTTCCAGGATGATATTTAATTTTTTTTGTCCAGGTTTAGGAATAGACGTCGGCCGTTTGTATTAGCCGATGTTTATTCCTCTGAAGAAAGGAATAGACGTCGGCTTTATGTTGAATCCGACGTATATGCTTTAGGAATAGACGTCACATGTTAGTTCACCGACGTCTATACCTAAAGAATATAAGTCGTCTGTTATTTCACCGACGTCTATACCTAAAGAATAGACATCGGCCTATAGAACGACCGACTTATCTCTCCTTCTCTCTCCTCTCTCTCCTTATCTATCTCCCACTTATCACTCTCCTTCTCTCTCCCACTTATCCCTCTCCCCTCTCTCCTTCTATATCTCCCTCTTATCCCTCTCCTTCTCTCTCTCCGTCTTATCCCTCTCCTCTACTACCTCCTTCTCTCGCTCTCCCTCCCTCCTGTCTCTTCTATTCTCTCCCTTCTCTCTCTCTCCTCTTTTCTATTCTCCTTCTCTCTTCTCTCCTTATCCTTATCCCTAT
Source organism: Triglochin maritima (assembly GCA_963682175.1). Lineage (NCBI taxonomy): Eukaryota > Viridiplantae > Streptophyta > Magnoliopsida > Alismatales > Juncaginaceae > Triglochin > Triglochin maritima. The sequence goes on along the minus strand of OY821793.1, from coordinate 10,242,977 downwards.
TCTCTCTCCCTCTTATCCCTTTCCTCCACTCCCTCCTTCTCCTCCTCCATCTCTCGCTCTCTCTCCCTCCCGTCTCTTCTCTCCCTCCTCTTTTCTATTCTCCTTCTCTCTTCTCTCCTTATCCTTATCCCTATTCTCTCTTCTCTACCTCTATCCTTCTCTCTCTCGCTCCTTTCTATCTTCTGCTATGTTGTCTACCTCTCTCTCTTCTCCTTCTCTCTCATTCTCTCCCCCTCTTCTTCTTCTCTCTCTTCCCATCTTCCCACTTCTCTTCCCTCTCATTCTCCTCATCCTTTTCCTTCTCTTCCTCTCTCCCTTCTCATTTCTCTCACCTTCTCTATAACTTTCTCTCTCTTCCTTCTTTCCCTCTCTCCTTGTCCCTCTTCTCCTCTCTCCTTCTCCCTCTTCTTCTCTCCCTTCTCTCGTTTCTCCTTTTCTCCCACTCCTCTCTCTTCTCGTCCCATTCTCTCCTTTCTCTCTCTCGTTCTACCCCTCTCTCTTCTCTCCTTATCTCTCACTCGTCCCTCTTTTCTTTCTCTCATCTCCCTCACCTTATCTCTATCTCCCTCTTATCACACTCCCTTTCTTCTCTCTGTATCCTTCTCTCTTCTTTTTCTCTCTCCCCTTTTATCCTTTTCTATCCTCCTCATTACCTTCTCCTTCTCTCTCTCCCTCTCTCTCTCGTTCTCTCCCACTCCTTCACCCCCTCTCATTTCTCCCTCACTCTTCGTCTTCTCCCTTCTCCATCTCCCCTCTACTTCCCTGTCCTCCTCTTCTCTACTCCTTCCCCCTCATTCCCTCTCTTCTCTACCTCTCTCGTTCCATGTCTCCCTTCTTATCTCCCTCCCATCTTCCCTCTTCTCCTTTATTTTCTATATTCCTCTTGTTCTCTTGTCCTGTTCTCCACTCCTTCCTCCTTCTCTCGCTCTCTCTCCCCCCTCTCCTTTTCTCTCTCTTTCCCTTCTCTATCCTCTCTCCCTCACTCCTCTTCTCTACTCTTGTTCTCTACCCCTCTTCCTTATGTCTCTTTCCACTCTCTCTGATCCTCTTGTCCTCTTTTCTCCCACCCTCCTTCTCTCTCCCTTGTCTATCTCTCGCTCTCGTTCTCAATCTCTCTTCTCTCTCCCATTCCCTCTCTCTTTTCTTCTCTCTCTTCCCACTTCTCCTCTCCTCTACCACTCTCCTCCTCCTCCTCCTCCCTCTTCTCCTTGTCTTCCTTTCCTTGTTCTCCCCCTCACCTTCTTTCTGTCCTCTCCCTCTTATCCCTCTCTCTCCTCTTCTCACATTCTCTCGTTTCTCCTTTTCTCATACTCCCTCTTATCCTGTTTGTCTTCTCCTTCTCTGTCATTTCCTCTCTCCTTATCCTTTCTCCTTATCTCTCTTTTCTTCTCCCTCTCTCCTCTTCTCTCTCCCTCTCCTCCACTCTCCCTTCTCTATCTCCTATATCCTATCTCCTTCTTCCTTATCTCTTCTTCTCTCTTTTCCCTTTTTTCCCCTCTCCCTTCTTCCCTCTTCTCATTCTCTATCTCCCTCTTACCGTCTCCTTCTCTCCTTATAAGGTAAGGAGACAAGGAAGGGATGAGCGAGAGGGAGAGAAGGAGAAGAATAGAGAGGATAAAGAGAAGGGAAGGAGAGGAGGAGAGGGAAGATGAGAAGGAGGGGGGACTCCTCCTCCTATCTCCTCTTTCCCTTCTTCGCTCCTCTTCTCGTTCTCTCTCCCACCCTTCTCCTCTCCCCTTCTCCCTCCTCTTCCCTCTCCTTACCCTCTCTCTCCTTCTCCCTCCAATCCACTTCTCTTCCCTCTATTCTCCTTTCTCTCTCTCCCTTCTCTCTCTTCTCTCCTCGTCTCCCCTTCTCTTTCTCCTTATCTCACTCCTCTCTCGTTTCTTCCCTCCTCGACTATCTCTCCCTCTCTATCTCTACTCTCCCTTCTGTATCAAGTTCCCTTCCCCTTCCTTCTTCTCCTCCTTTCCTTCTCTATCCTTTTCTCATTCTCTTGTTCCCTCTAACCTCCTCTCTTGTTCCCCCTCCCTCCTTCTTATTCTCTCTCTCGCTCTTCTCCCTCTCTCTCCTCCCCTCCCCTCCCGTCCTCTCCTTCTCCCTCCCTCCCGCTCTTTCTCCTTCTTCCTTCTTCATTCTTCTCTGCTCTCTCCTCTTATCCCTCTGTCTCCTCTCGTTTCTCTCTCGTCTCCTTCTCTCTCCCCTCCCCTCTCTTCCTCTCCTCTCATCTCCTTCTCCCTCCTCTCTCTTTCCCCTCTTATCCCTTCATGTCCTCTCGTTCCCCCTCTCTTCTCTATATCTCCCTTATTGACATCATATCATGCATATATTTGTGTCTTTTCTCCTTTATTTTGAGCCTAAACAATGCTACGTAACGAGTTTTGTGTTCGAGTTTCAAGAATAAATATGGTTGAGGAGAATATGCATAAAATGTCTCAAAATCAAGGAAAATGACTAAGTTGCAAGACTTATGGACTGAGATAAAAGAGAGAAGGACCCGGATGTAAAACCAAAAGGATCAATGAGCAAATCAAGAAGCTCCACACCTTAATGAGGAGTATTTTGGCAATTAAATCCGGGCCCAACCATGAACAACCCAATTGGGCACACCAAACACCAAGACATCAAGCTATAAACCAAGCCAAGTAAATCCAATCCGGATCAGACAAATCCAGGTCACTAATTAGTGGTCCTAGACGGCCAATCAGCAGTCTGGATTACTTCAACACGTACATGATTTGGTCGGGTGGTGTATTATGTTGTGTTTAGTCCATATTTGGTATGTGTTTTAGTCCCATACCGGGGGATTGTCCCGGATTAGCTTTTTCTATGCCTATAAATAGAACTATTCACCTTCCTTTGTATGCATCCATTGCTTGGCGGCATTCTCTCTACTTGGAGTAAAAGCCTTGAAGCAAAAACTCAAGGTGGGGAAGAATGCCACTTGCAATGTGAGTCACGTTAATAAAATAAAATTTCTTAGTTTCTTTTAATATTGTCTTTTAATTCTTGCATGCTTCTTTAGTTTAATTTCCTTTCATTTAGCTTCTTTAATATTTCTTGTTTGCTTAGTTTAATTTCCTTTCATTAGAATGTTTCATTTGATAATGTAGTTTGTAGTGTAATGATTAGTGAGTAAGTTCCATCCCCTTCGGGTTGGAGTAGATTATTATACATGTTATGTAGATGGAATTGATGCTAAACATTGTTGTATATGAGAAATGCTAGTATGCTTCTTTGAATTAATGAGAACACTTAACTTGATGGTTTCTGCCATAATGTTTAGGTACATTCCATGCTTACTTAGGTTCTTAATAACAAACTTGTTATGGTCATATTAATCACTTAGGTTAGTGCTTTGAATGATAGGTCTTGCCATGAGGTACTTCTTATGCATTACAAACACTAACTACACTTGAGATTATTGTATGCATTCATCACTTCTTATTTCATGTGTACACACACTTCACCCCTTAGGGGTTTTCCATTCCCAATTTCTATATTCTTCTTTTAGTCGCTTAGTTTTAGTTCATTTTGTGCTTTCATTTTCTTCTTTGTTGCTACTAGTTTAGTGTAGCTTAGTTTAACCAATCTTTCTCTCCTTTCTTTCCCACTCGCCTTCAAACAAACCAAAGTCGACACACCTCCCTGTAGGTCGACCCATATTTTCCACCACTTCAATGCGGCCATGCACTTGCGGTTAATTAAAATGTTCAATCAAGTTTTTGGCGCCGTTGCTGGGGAGGTGTTCTATCCAGACTTTGGTTTGGACGATTCCAGTGGTTTTAATTTTTTGTTTGTAGTTTTGATTTGTTTCAAGGATTGTAAGGAGAAACGGGAGGCTGCTGGAGAAATTGGAGGAAACATTGCGCCAAAGTGACCGCCAACTGGCGGCCTGGTGAGTTGCTTTTGCTCCAATTTTTGTTGTGGTTGTTTGTTTCTTCAATTTACTAGTCTGCGAGTTCAATTTTGCATGTTTCAACTTGTAGTTAGCTCCCAGATTAATCAATTCCCCTTTTAAGACAACTTGGACCATAAACTCAAAGCAAAAGATTAGACTTCTTGCCATCTAGGTCATGCATCATTTGTCTTTTCTTTTCATTACATTCTTGTTGTCGATTGCTGGCGTGACATACGTGCACCCATACTCTCATTCATGCATGGTTAAAGCATGCATTAGTTAGTAAGGTGTATCAGGACAAGAGTGAGGTAAGTGCTTGTTTGGTGAGTTGCTTGCTAGCCTAAGATTTTAAAACATTTTTAAGGGGCATCACCTATAGTCTTCAAAGATAAGGTGGGGGATTTCATCACCCCTCCCTTAGGCCCAAAAAGCACACTAAAGTAAATCCTTAATCAAAAATAAAGTAGACATTGGCCGTAAGGATTTTGGACGCATTAGGAGAGTGATCGAGTTGAGACCGTCATGACCTGATCGGTGTCGTCTGCCTTGTCGATAGTAGGAGGTACTAGATCTCCAGATCTGGTATCACTTGCTTGGCATTGTGGTCTTTGTTGTAGGGAGGTGAGGCATGTCGAGACTAGTAATCTCAAATTTAGGCGTCGTCTAGCCTAAGGACCCATACCCATAAATTGTTTGAGTCGTGCTCGCTAGATTAGGCTTCTACCCTCTCCCACTACCACGCTAGTTTCTAGGGATTCTTCCCTTCTCCTCTGAGTCATCTTCTTCTTACTTACTTCTACGTTCTAGTCTCCTCCCCTTTACACTCTCTGTTAGCGTTTTAGGGTCGAGTCGAGCACTTTTTGCGACCATAGCCTCGTGGTGGTGAGAGTGGTCGACTCAAGGGTTTTTTGTTGAGATGGATGGTTACATGGGCGACCATCCATATCATTGTTGGAAGCAGGACAATTGTCCCTGGTATTCTAGACCCATACAACCTGGGTTGGCTCAGACTAACACCTCGTATGGTTGGGACAATCTTAATTGTGTGGATAACCAACCTTTAGATTGGGATAATATGAGAGAGGCACCGAGTGCTAGACCACCATCTAGTTATATCAGATCATATGCTGGTCAATAAACTGAGATATTACAACAAACTTGGGCCTCTTTCAAGCGTACGGTTGACGACATAAGTGCACCTGTGCCTACAGTAGTCGTACCATGCGACTGGTGTGGGTTGAGTGGTCATGTTATCGGGGAATGCCCTTCTGTTCCCCCAAAGCCGAGTATGAGCATACCTTTTCCCAAAATGCTCAATATGACCATTACGCATCCGTGTACGACTCGACAGGGATGGATTCGTGGGGAGAAAATTCTTATTCAAATTCTTATACATCATTTTCACCCAGTAACCTCCTCCAGAATACCCAGAATTCTATCAACACCACACTTCAAATCATTGGACTCATTCTCAGCCATCAACAACCAACCCCAAAATTTCCCAACCTCTGACTTGGACCTCATAGTTGACTGCATACCTGATTCCTTGAAACAAATTCTCCTGACATTCATGGAAACCACTCAATAATCTATACAAAATATGGCACTACAAGTGAGTCAAATGACGCAGCAATTACGTGAACGTGAGGAGAGTAACTTTTCTTGCCAACGTGATATCGAACCACCACCACATCCACAAATTCAAAGCACAATATTTCAAATTCAAACTCCTAGTCAGTCTAAGGGACTTGGCGTTTCAAATCACGATCACTTAGTGGAGGATTCGATTCAAATTGAGAATAACATGGACTAGCTTCATTATGAGTCGACACAGGATTGTGCCTTACATCTTTGTCCCGTGGCCCTTGAGCCACATGATCTTCATGTTGTGCCTTTTAAGGACTCTCCTGTGGTGGAGCAAGAGCTCCCTCGTACCCTTAATTTCAAATTACCTGATGAGAGTTTGCCTCTCACTATTGTTCCTGGTCATCTTGGAAATGATGGGACATCAAACAACTACATTACTAATGAGGTTATTAGGAGTTCCTTGAAGGATACATTGGGTATGAGACCAACTTCATAACGAGGTTCTTGACCTCGTTCTGACCCACCAGCCTGTTGGTTGGAGTGTTTGGATTGACAATCATAACTTCAGTACCGCACAGGAGAAACTCTTCTTCCGTTGCCCCTTATTTCCCAAACTCTTGAGAGGTTCAAGCTCTTTCAGTTTGATCCTTTGAATGATATCTCTTTGCGTCTAATTCATGAACCTCTCCTTTAATCTTGTGCTCTTTGTGAGGGAGTCATAGCGAAGACAATGCTAACTCTGCCTGGTGCGAGTGAAGGGACAAACATGAGCATTTTGGCCCCGTGTGGTGTCATGTTCCCTTTCCAAGTGCACTGACCCACTTTTGAGGTTCCCATTTGATGTCCTTTGATAAATGATGATGGGAACTTATTTTTGTACAAAGTTATATTCCAAAAAAAAGTACAATAAAAGACTCCATGAGCATGCATTGATTGTTGTGGGCCCCAAACCTTGTGTACTTGGGGCCTATTTCTTTCACGTATTTGTATCCCTTCTTTAGCATCTCACAAGTTTTGACGGAATTCGGGTTCGTTTCCATCAACATAACCATGAACTCCCCTTTGTACTTCACGTTGGTGAGATTTTTTCTTTTTTATGCATAAATCCATGTGATTTCATCCTCACATTCGTTGAGGACAATGCATGAAGTAGGTGTGGGAGGTGTTTTACGTGTGTACATAGTCGAATCTTTTTCCTTTGATTTTGTTTGCTTTTGTGTGTATTGCTATGGTCATGTTAGTGTGCTGCATTTAATATCGATATATATGCTTGCCATGATCCTTGGGTGACTTGTCTTCTTTTGCTTTATTAGTGCTTTAAAATTTTCACATTTCTTTCAATTTCTTCACGTCTTTGTGAAAGAAAAAGTTTTGTCAGTTTTGCGTGTGTTTCACATGTGCAAAAGCGTTGAGAGTCAAAGTAAAAAAGAAAACTCCCAAAAGTATCTTGAACTTGATGCATTAGGATATCTTGTATACCGGCTTTGGGTCTTATCGAGTCGTTAGGACGCACCCCGGTTTTCCCTCGGGGGGCGAGTAATCATAGGGTTCCAATACTCAAACATTTAAAGAAGTCCACCTTAAACCTAGTGAGTCAATAATTCTTGTCTGTTAATATAAGGAAGTTTGTTGTAGTCAAGGACCCTTTAAATCTTGTTGTGAGACATTAAGTGTAGGGGTTTTGGTTCATGTGTAGATAACAAATAAGTGAGTAGGTGTTCTCTCTTCTCGCATGGCTCCTATCACTCGGGAAATTAGGTTTGAGGGGACTTTGTTAATGGTGCTTTCGAGTCATCTGACTTGGGATGCACCGACCAAACTCCCGTTACACAGGTGGTAGGGATTGCCCTATGTGTAGATTTGGGGAAAGGTGTACGTGATAGTGTAAGTCCTCATAGGCAATGATGCACGAAACCTAACCCTGGGAGAATGAAACTCTAACCAGAGTAAGAAAAGAAAAAAGGAAAAAAAATGGTAATGCAAATAAGAACGTTAATGGACTTTACACTTTGTATCACTTGAGGATGTTGAGGTTGTCCATGTCTTTCACTTAAGTCCTTAATTAACTGGCAGAAATGGTTTATTAGGCTAGGTGTGTGGACTAATACCTATATAGAGTCGGCCCGTGGGATTATCGTGTCCAATTATCGACAAACTAAGACCAACACGTCGAGTGTCTAGATTGAATAATGCATCTATGTTTGGATTTTGTGGGTATATCCGCTGAAAACCCTCAGGAGACAACACTCCTCCTTTGCGACAAGGAGGTTTAACGGCTTGTTGCACGTGCTAAGTGCAACCGTGATTCCTACGAAAGTGAGTAAGGCTTTTTAAGTTTTCCATATGCTTTTTCCTTTCTTTCCTTTTTCTCTTTCTTTGTTTTGCTCGGGACTAGCAAAAGTTAGGTGTGGGGGTATTTTATTGATGATGGGAATTTTATTTATACCGCAAGGGCACAGCGTCAATGAAGACATGGCAAGTACGGGTCGAACACAAGGAGGGAGAGATATTGTTATTTTTGTGATTTTCGATTAAGGAAAGAAAGAGAGAGAAATAAGGTTGGTTTGAGATTTTTGGATTTTCAATTTTCTAAAGCAAGAACAACAAAAACTAAGAAGAAAGCAAATATGGATGAGAGTCCAGCGGGTGGAGGTTTAGATATCGGGTTTTGTTTAGAGAAATCTGAAAGTTATAATAAATCACATTAGTTATAAAGCATTACATGATAAATGACTCAACATAAACTCAAGTAATCAAAATATACTAACACAAAATTAAAATAATAACATAACTCTTTTTCTCATCCCCCTAAATCCATCACCCCCACCCTTTGGAGAGAGTTAGAAACTCATGGATGGAGGGAAGGAGAAGGGGTCCAAGAGAAACTACAAAAGAAAACTAAAAATACGAAATAAACCAACAGATTTTTATTGCTAAAGAATGGAATAAAACTACTTTTTTTGACAACATAATCTCGGGGCTATTTATAGCCGATACAAGGGACCCAAGTATGAATAAGGCAAGGACACGTGTTATGACACGACTGGAAGAAATCCGGGGGCACGGATCGATGACCATGCGGCGTTTCCGCCGCATGTTGTACATGAGCTGCGGCGGAATCGCCGCCTTTCTGGCTCAGAATCAATCTGAATTTTCCTGTGTGTTTATGGTATGATTTAGCTGTCCTTTGCGCGTCCGGATTGATTTCTTTCCTTTCTTTTGAGCTCCGAATTAATTTCTTCATATATTTGGCGATCCAAATTGATTTTTCTCCAAAATAATATTTTGGTACTCGTAATTTGCAGTCGGGTCCTCGGCTTTTTGCAATTAAGTCCCTGGCTACTTTTGTGCTTAAGTCCTTGGCCTTTTTGTAATTAGGTGTTTGAATGCTTTTATGCTTGGATGGACTTCAATTTGAACCCCGATAATCTTGAACTTGATCTTTATAACAGAAATGAGTCTTTTGGACGCGTTTATGCTCGGGATATGGGTAATTTGCATTCAGGTCCATGTATTCTGTAAATAAGACTAAACACATACCTTAATAGCATTTATTGATATAAAATTAATCTAAATGAACGACATATGATGCAATGTATGCAATGCATCAAATACCCCCACACCTAGATTTTGCTAGTCCCTAGCAAAATAAAATATAAGAAAAATTGAAAACAGGGAAATCCTAACTCACTTTCGTAGGAATCACGGTTGCACTTAGCATGTGCAACAAACCATTAAACCCCTAACTTTCCTTAGAGGAAGAGTTTTGTCTCGTGAGAGGTTTTCAGTTGACACACCCACAAAGTCTTAATTCAACATTTCATTAATAACTCTCAATATCTCCACCTCAACCTTATACATCTCACTTAGAATTCATGCATGCTCATTATATAAATCTAACTCATAACAAATCGGACTTGGTCTTCATTCCTCCTATATTCACACCACTAACCCTTCTACACATGTTATCACTTAAATTATTTTTGCACACCTCCTCTGGTGGTGAAGTATCATTCGGATCAACCATGGCATGGATCATTCTTTTAACTTTGGGCCTTGAGTATCTTAAAGTGATTCAACACATTTGTTTTTTTGACACTTTTACCCTTTTTGCATTCGTGTAGCGAGTTTGGTCGATAATCCCGAGCTGGCAGACTCAAGTTACCGGGTTTTAAGATACCTCTACGGACCAGTGACTCGAAGGCTTGGGTTTTTGTAATCATTTTGCAAAATCTGCTTTGCTCACTTTTTTTTACTCAAGGCTTAATTGATATTAGAAGTCCACACTTCCCGGTATATTTTCCTCAACCTCTATTTTTTATCAACCACTTCAAAGATTTGATTCATCCAATTTAAGTGCATACATGTCTTAAAGGGTAATGGGTTATTTTCTTTGGAACTTAGATTTATGTCATAGTTTCTACAAGAAGAACTATATAATAAAGAACAAAAACTCAATGCAATTTGTACACGGGTTTTGGCAGTTCAATCTTAAGCTATGTCATGGAGCATTGAATTTTTTTTTTCAACCAACAAAATGTATATATAGATAGATAAACACCCCCCCCCCCACACCTAAATCATGCATTGTCCTCAATGTATGCAAAGATAAAGCAAAAGCACTTATTACCTGAGTCAACTGTGGTAGAGGGATTGAATTTGCTCAGAGTCAACCATAATCAGAACTGGATTGAATGTCACCATGTTGGTGCATGTATCAAGTTGAATTGTTCCCCATGTTTCCCTGAGAGTCCTGAGGTAAAGCTTCCACACCCCTTACATGTGTTGGTTCTCTTATTTGCTCGAGTGGTGGTGGTTGGGTAAATGAATTACTCCCTTTTTTCTCACTTTCTTTTTGATTTTGTGATGATTTATTTTATTCATAAATCTTATAGATACGCGATCTCATCACAACATCACTTTGATTGCATATTATTTCTGGTTCACTATCAACATGAAAGATATTAAATTCAGCTTTTAAGTTTCCAAAAGATAGTTAAATGCACTACTGCAGAATTGGGAATACTCGTCGCCTAATAGACGTCGGCTGTTACAAAGGCCGACGTCTAATATAAAGAAGATCGAATAGACGTCGGCCGCATATAACTCCGACATCTATACCCAATAGACGTCGGGGAATAGACGTCGTCTGTTATAATACGACGTCTATATTCAATAGACGTCGGGGAATAGACGTCGGACTTCACAGAAACCGACGTCTATTGGTGACGTCGGGGAATAGACGTCGGAGATATGCGATATCCGACGTCTGTATGTCTTTAAAAGAAATCAGACAGTTGCGTTTTCTTTCACTCTTTCCAGACAGAAAATACAAAACCCTAGCCGCCGCGATCCGATTCCTCGATCCATCCCGTCTGATTCCTCCGATCCATCCCGTCTGATTTCTCCGATCCATCCCGCGATCTCCTCCGCCACTACAGTTCCACTATGGGGACGTCAGATTCCATGTAAGTAAAGCTTTATTTTTGTTCATTTGTAGTTTATTTCCTCTAACAATGATGTGTTCACTTTTCTAATTATGTTTGAATAATTAGATAGATAAAAACATTCACACGCGTATGTGAAGGCGATACGGTCTGCTCAGCATTTTATTTACATCGATATGGCCGAACAATGATGTACAAGTAATTGTATGGCGTCGACGGCGGCGTCAATCATCTTTAAACCTACCTTCGTCTGTCTGCAGGTTGATTTAAAGAGGATTAACGTCGTCGTCGACGCCATGCGTCTGATTGGTTTCCCCAAGACCTTGGTCTGCAAAATTTTCAACAAACTCCTCAAGGTGTCTCCTCCTTACCTAGCTAAAATCCTAATTAATACACTAACTAACAACTTTTTCCTTTTCCTTTTCCTTTCCTTTCAGCCCACACTACGTGATGAGACACATGGAGGAAATTCTCGATGTGGCAACTGAAGACTTGTGTTGTACATTTATTTGTAATGAATGAATGAATGATTGTCTATATATTCTTGTATGTTTGTGTTTGTGCAGGATGCTATTTATTTTTTTGTCAATGTTTAGGAATAGATGTCGGATGTCTTGAATATCCGACGTCTATTCCTTGGACAACAGACGTCGGATGTCTGTACGTCCGACGTCTAAGAATAGACGTCGTGCGAATACACGTCGGATGTGAGGGTGCTGATATCCGACGTGTACAGGCCTTAACATCCGACGTATATGACCTTTTCTGTAGTAGTGATGAGCCCATTTCGACAATTTATCAAAGCTTCAGAAGTGGATAAAAATGGTCTGCCTAGTATTACAGGGATTTGTCTCTTAGGATTGACAACAGGTTCAGTGTCTAGAACGACAAAATCCACTGGGTAAATGAAGTCACCAACCTTAATCAAAACATCCTCTACTATACCTCTTGGTTTCTTAACAGAGCAATCAGCAAATTGAAGGGTTGTCTTAGAGGGTTTTAGTGGACGAAGGTTTAGTTTCTCATAGACAAAGAATGAGAGTAAGTTAACACTAGCACCATGGTGTAGAAGGGCTTTGTTGATAAAAGTATCTCCTATCGTACATGAAATTGTGGGACACTCAATGTCCTTATACTTTATAGGAGATGAGTTGGAAAGAATAGAGCTTATGTTTGCAGTCAAGAATGCCTTCTTTGGTACGTTCATTTTTCTCTTCTTAGTGCACAGATCCTTTAAGAATTTAGCATAAGGAGGTATTTGTTGAATCATATCTAGGAGTGGAATATTCACCTTAACTTGCTTAAATACTTCCAAGATTTTCTCCATTTGTGCACTTGAGCTCTTATTGAGTCTATTGGGGAATGGGGCTTTAAGAACATAGACTCGCTCAGGTTGAGCTATAGGGTCAGGTTGACGAGGTGGGTTTGGCTTTTCATATTGGACTTCAGGTTCAATGGTTAGGTCACATGTGGGTACTTGACGACTAGATTGATTAGGAGCCCTAGGATTTACCACATTGTTATCAACTTGTTTTCCGAACCGTAATGATACAACTGCATTTATTTGTTGGAACGGTCCCTCCTCATGAACCATTTGAACCGCTCAAGGGTTGTTACTTCGTAGAGGTGGTTGATAGGGCTGATATTGATTATTAGGCCTTGGATTCACCTCAGGTTGACTTGGAAACTAACCCTTTTCTCTTTCACCTACTATTTGTGCTAGTTGGTTGACTTGTGTTTCTAGCCTTTGGAAGGATTGGGTGGTTGTTGTTTGCATAAAAGTCTTAACCAAATTTTCCAAGCTTGTCAACCTAACATCATAATCTCCATTGTTACTAAACCCAGATGATGTATTATTTTGGTTATACGGGTTTGGTTGTTGTCTTGGAGGTTGACCTTGTTGGCTCCATGAAAGATTGGGATGATTACGCCAACCCGGGTTATAGGTTGATGCGTATGGGTCATTTCTAGAATGGTTAAATGCGGCATTAACTTGTTCCAAGTCCGCACAATCCACCATTATATGACCAGTTTGACCACATCTAGAGCAAGGGATAGAAGAGGCTTGATTCACTAGGGGTCGGGTTTTTAGCTCTAGACTTTCCATTCTACGCATAAGGGTAGCTAGTTTTGCTTCAGCGGCTACAACAGCATCTACAGCTAAGACACCTGGTTTGGGTTGACTTGCTATTTTAGATCCAATACTCGGGTTATTCGGTGCTCTAGCATTGTCCCATTGCATACTATTTTCGGCTAAATCCTCAAGAAAAGTCCAAGCATCATTCTCATTTTTGGACATAAAGTTTCCTTGGCTTACAGATTCTAACATAACCCTAGATGTAGGTGTCAATCTCTCATAAATAATTTGGAACAATTACCATCTTGGAATTCCACGATGAGGGCATTGGGTCAACAGGTTCTTAAATCTTTCCAAATAGGAATAGAACGGCTAGCTCTCAGATTGAACGAATGCAACAATTTCATTGCTAATCCTAATAGTCTTATGGTTGGGGAAATATTTCTTTAAGAACACTTGAACAAACTCGGACCAACTCCTAATAGATCTTTCGGCTAGACTATATAGCCATTTCTTAGCGTCGTCCTTCAGTGCTAGAGGCACGAATTTAAGACGCACTTCCTCCTCAGAGATATGCTGGTATTGTATAAGGGAGCAAATTTCCTCAAATTCTCTAAGGAAGAGATATGGGTCTTCCTTAGAGGTGAACTTGGGCAACATACTCATGTATTGTGCCTTTAGTTCGAAGTCGCGACACGGTACGATGGGCATAACGATGCACGATGGCTGAGCAGCCATCGTTGGGTAGCACCGATCCCTCAGAGTCATAGGCAGGTCCACTACATTCTCACCCATTGGATCCGGGTGAGGTGGTGCAACAGGTGGATTGGCGCTAAGCTCCAGACTGGAATCTAGATGAACTCGTGAGAGTCGATTGCTCAAATCCCGAACCCAAATCTGAGTGCACCGGTTTGAATCAATTTTTGAATTCAAATTTGAAATTTAAATTCCAAATTCAATTTCAAGAATCAATTACTTTTTTTTAAATTTTTGTCTTTCAAAAATGGAAACAAACAATAGAAGGGGGAAAGATGAGAAAGGAATCCTAATCTAGAGAATTGAGATGACAATTGAAAGAAGACTCAGATGAGAAGGGAAACTTAACTCTAAAAGATAGATAAAAGGGTTGGTTAGAAGTTTCCTAAACAAGCACGGTTCAAACAATCGTAGACCTAATGTTGCTTAAATCTAGAGGACTCCTAACTGGTTGAGTCGAATTGGTTCGCTTGATTCACCTCCCTCACTAATCAAACCAAATTGGCCAGGCAGTGTATAGCTAGTGGGCGCACTTCTGACAGAGTCGGTGCCAATTAGACAACCACTTCACTTGGAAGACTTACGTCAACACAAAAACACTTTCTAGACACCAAATTAAATTCGATCAGCTTCAAGTCATAGCAAGTCAAACCAACCTTCTCCTTAATTGAGTCTGAGTCCTTAGGGGCCAATGTCTAATTGATTTTAATTTTAAGGCTTGGGTGCCACGGAAAGGTGATGAAATCCCCACCGTATCTTTTCCTACGGAGTTGCCCTTAAGATAGTTTAACTTAAATCTAGCAAAGATAGTCAAACATTGATCTTTAATTGGGTGACACTTTCCCTCATCCACTCTCCCTTCTCTCTCTACTCTCCCTTCTCTATCTCCTCTCTCCTTCTTCCTTATTTCTTATTCTCTCTCTTCCCTCTTTTCCCCTCTCTGTTCTTCCATCTTCTCGTTCTCTATCTCCCTCTTACCCTCTCCCTATCTCCTTGTAAGGTAACGAGAGAAGGAAGGGAGGAGCGAGAGGGAGAGAAGGTGAAGAAGAGAGAGGATAAAGAGAAGGGTTGGAGAGGGAAGATGATAAGGAGGGGGGACTCCTTCCCCCTCTATCTCCTCTTTCCCTTCTTCGCTCCTCTTCTCGTTCTTGATCTCTCTCCCTCTCCCTTCTCTTCTCCATTTCTCCCTCTTCTTCCCTCCTGTCCTCTTCTCTTCCCACTACTCTCTCTCTCTCTTCTCTCCTCCTCTCCCCTTCTCTTTCTCCTTATCCCTCGCCTCCTCTCTCGTATCCTCTTGTTTCCTCTCTCCTCCTCTATCTCTCCTTCTCTTTGTCGTTCTCTATCTCTACTCTCCCTTCTCTATCTTGTTCCCTTCGCCTTCGCTCTTCTCCTCCTTTCCTTCCCTATCCTCCTCTCGTTCTCTTGCTCCCACTCCCCTCCTCTCTTCTTTCCCCTCTCTCCATCTTCTTCTCTCTCTCCCCTCTTCTCTCTCTCCTCCCCTCTCGTCCTCTCTTTCTCCCTCCTTCCCTCCAGCTCTCTCTCTCCTTCTTCCTCCTTCTCCGCTCTCTCCTTTTATCCCTCTGTCTCCTCTCGTTCCCTCTCTCTTCTCCTTCTCTCTCCCCTACCCTCTCTTCCTCTCCTCTCCTTCTCCCTCCTCTTGTCTCTCTCCTCTTATCCCTTCATCTCCTCTCCTTCCCCCTCTCTTCTCCTTGTCTCCCTCTCCTTTTTTCTCTCACCTTCCCTTCTCAATATCCTCCTCTCCCTCTCCACTTCTCCATTTCCTTCCCTCTCCTCTCTCCTTCTCCCTCTTCTTATCTCTCTTTCTCTCTCCTCTCCTATTTCCTCTCCCTGTCTATCTCCTTCTTATCCCTTTCCTTTTCTCTCTCCCTCTTATCCCTCTCCTCCACTCCCTCCTTGTCCTCTTTCTCACGCTTCGTCTCCCTCTTGTCTCTTCTCTTCTCTCCCTTCTCTCTCTGTGCTT
The DNA here is from genome assembly GCA_963682175.1 of Triglochin maritima. Taxonomy (NCBI): domain Eukaryota; kingdom Viridiplantae; phylum Streptophyta; class Magnoliopsida; order Alismatales; family Juncaginaceae; genus Triglochin; species Triglochin maritima. The sequence continues at coordinate 10,227,228 of OY821793.1, read as the reverse complement.
TTCTATTCTCTTTCTGTCTTCTCTCCTTATCATTATCTCTATTATCTCTTCTCTGCCTATCTATCCTTCTCTCTGTCGCTCCCTTCTCTCTTCTCATATGTTTTCCACCTCTCCCTCTCTCTCTCTTCTCATTCTCTCTGATTCTCTCCCCCTCTTCTTCTTCTTCTTCTCTCTCTTCTCATCTTCTCTCTTCTCCACCCTCTCGTTCTCCTTATCCTTCTCCTCCTCTCTCCCATCTCATTTCTCTCACCTTCTGTATCTTTTTTCTCTCTCTTCCTTCTCTTCCTCTCTGCTTGTCCCTCTTCTCCTTATCCGACTCTCTTTATCTCTCTCTCCTCTCTCCTCCCTCTTCTTCTCTCCCTTCTCTCGTTTCTCCCACTCCTCTCTCTCCTCGTCTCATTCTCTCCCTTCTCTCTTTCGTTCTACTCCTCTCTCTTCTCTCCTTCTCTACCATTCTCCTTCTCTCTCACTCTTCCCTCTTCTCTTTCTCTCATCTCTATGTCCCTCTTATCTCACTCCCCTTCTTCTCTCCTTATCCTTCACTCTTCTTCTTCTTCTCTATCCCCCTTTTATCCTTCTCTGTCCTCCTCATTCCCTTGTCCTTCTCTCGCTCACTCTCCGTCCCTCTCTCCTTCTCTCCCACTTCTTCTTTGGAATGATCGTAATGGAGGTATAGTTCAGTTGTGGCAACATCTTTCCATTACTCAAGCATGAGTTCTCGGCCTTGAAAACATCTCTCTCTCCTTCTCTCCCACTTCTCCCCATCTTCCATCTTTTCTTCTCTCCCTTCTCGCTCCTGTCTCTTCACTTCTCTCCCTTCTCTCTCTCTCTCCTCCTTTCTATTCTCCTTCTCTCTTCTCTCCATATCCTTAACCATATTCTCTCTTCTCTGCCTCTATCCTTCTCTCTCCTTCTCACCCAACTTCTTCTTCTCTCTGTTCCCATCTTCCCTATTCTCTGCCCACTCATTCTCTTTATCCTTCTCCTGCTCTCTCCCTTATCCCTCATTCCCTTTTCTCCCTTTTCCCTCAATCCCTTCCCCTTCCCTCTTCTCCTCCCTTCCTTCTCTATCCTCCTCTCATTCTCTTGTTCCCTCTCACCTCCTCTCATGTTCCCCCTCTTCTCCCTCTTTCTCCTCCCCTCTTGTCCTCTCCTTCTCCCTCTGTCCCGCTCTCTCTCCTTCCTCCTTCTCTGCTCTCTCCTCTTATCCCTTCGTCTCCTCTCGTTCCCTCTCTCTTCTCCTTCTCTCTCCCATCCCCTCCCCTCTCTTCCTCTCCTCTCCTTCTCCCTCCTCTTCTCTCTCCCCTCTTATCCATTCATCTCCTCTCGTTCCCCCTCTCTTCTCCTTATATCCCTCTCCTTCTTTCTCTCACGTTCCCTTCCCTATCTCCTCCTCTCCCTCTCCTCTTCTCCATTTCCTTCTGTCTCCTTCTCCCTCTTCTTATCTCTCTTTCTCTCTCCTCTTTCGTCTCCTCTTTCTCCTTCTCTATCTCCCTCTTATCCCTCTCCTTTTCTCTCTCCCTCTTATCCCTCTCCTCCACTCCCTCATTCTCCTCCTTCTCTCGCTCTCTCTCCCTCTTGTCTCTTCTCTTCTCCCCCTGCTCTCTCTCTCTCCTCTTTTCTATACTCCTCTCTTATATCCTTGTCCTTATCCATATTCTCTCTTCTCTGCCTCTATCATTCTCTTTCTCGCTCCCTTCTCTCTTCTCCTATGTTGTCTACCCCTCTCTCTTCTCCTTCTCTCTCATTCTCTCCCCCTCTTCTTTTTTCTCTCACTTCCTATCTTCACTCTTCTCTGCCCTCTCATTCTCCTTATCCTTCTCCTCCTCTCTCATCTTCTCAATCTCTTTCTCTCTCTTCCTTCTCTCCCTCTCTCCTTGTCCCAATTCTCCTTATCCCACTCTTTTTATCTCTCTCTCCTATCTCCTTCTCCCTCTTCTTCTCTCCCTTCTCTCGTTTCTCCTTTTGTCCCACTCCTCTCTCTCCTCATCCCATTCTCTCCCTTCTCTCTCTCGTTCTACCCCTCTCTCTTCTCTCCTTCTCTACCACTCTCCTTCTCTCTCACTCTTCCCTCTTCTCTTTCTCTCATCTCCATCGCCTCATCTCTATCTCCCTCTTATCCCACCCCCCTTCGTCTCTCCTTATACTTCTCTCTTCTTCTTCCCTCTCCCCCTTTCATCCTTCTCTATCCTCCTCTTTCCCTTATCCTTCTCTCACTCGCTCTCCCTCTCTCCTTCTCTCCCACTCCTTCTTCACCCCCTCTCTCTTCTCCCTCGCTCTTCTTCTCCCTTCTCCCTACTCCCTCTCCCCTCTACTTCCTTGTCCCCGCTCTCCCTCTTCTCTCTGCCTTCCCTCTCTTTCCATCTTTTCTTTACCTCTCTCGTTCCCTCTCCCCCTTCTTCTCTCCCTCCCCTCTTCCCTCTTCTCCTTCATTTTCTATCTTCCACTTGTCCTCTTCTCCACTCCTTCCTCCTTCTCTCGCTCTCTCTCCATTCTTCTCACTCCTCCCTCTCCTTTTCTCTCTCCCGCACTCATCTTCTCTACTCTCGTTCTCCATTCCTCTTCCTTCTCTCTCCTTCTCCTCTCTCTGCTCTTCATATCCTCTTTTCTCCACCCTCCATCTCTCTCCCTTCTCTATCTCTCGTTCTCCATCTCTATTCTCTCTCCCTTTTCTTCTATCTCTTCCCACTTCTCCTCTTCTCTACCACTGTCCTCCTCCTCCCTCTTCTCCTTCTCTTCCTCTCCTTGTTCTCCCTCTCACCTTCTTTCTATCCTCTCGATCATATCACTCTCTCTCCTCTTCTCACATTTTGTCGCTTCACCTTTTCTCAATCTCCCTCTTATCCTGTTTCTCTTCTCCTTCTCTGTCTTTCCCTCTTTCCTTATCCGTTCTCCTTATCTCCCTTTCCTTCTCTCTCTCCCTCTTCCTCTTCTCTCTCCCTCTACTTCTCTCCCTTGTCTATCTCCTCTCTCCTTCTTTCTTATCTCTTCTTATTTATCTTCCCTCTTTTTCCCTCTCTCTTCTTCCCTTTTGTCGTTCTCTATCTCCCTGTTACCCTCTCCTTCTCACATTATAAGGTAAGCAGAAAAGGAAGGGAGGAGCGAGAGGGAGAGTTAGAGAAGAAGAGAGAGGATAAAGAGAAGGAAAGGAGAAGAGGAGAGGGAAGATGAGAAGGAGGGGGCTACTTCTCCCTCTATCTTCTCTTTGCCTTCTCCGCCCCTCTTCTCGTTCTCCCTCTCTCCCTTCTCCTCTCCCCTTCTCCCTCTTCTTCCCTCTCCTTACCCCCTCTCTCCTTCTTCCTCTGATCCTCTTCTCTTCCCACTACTATCCTTTCTATCTGTCCCTCTCTCCCTTCTCTCTCTTCTCTCCTCCACTCCCCTTCTCTTCCCCCTTATCCCTCTCCTCCTCTCTCGTTTCCTCTCTCCTCCTCTAGTCTCCCTTCTCTATCTTGTTCCCTTCCCCTTCCCTCTTCTCCTTCATTCCTTTTCTATCCTCCTCTCATTCTCTTGTTCCCTCTCACCTCCTCTCTTGTTCGCCCTATCTCCTTCTTCTTCTCTCTGTCCCCCTTCTCCCTCTCTCTCCTCCCCTCTCGTCCTCTCCTTCTCCCTCCCTCCCACTCTCTCTCCTTCTTCCTCCTTCTCCGTTCTCTCCTCGTATCCCTCTATCTCCTCTCGTTTCCTCTCTCTTCTCCTTCTCTCCCCTCCCCTCCCATCTCTTCCTCTCGTCTCCTTCAGCCTCCTTTTCTCTCTCGCCTCTTATCCCTTCATCTCCTCTCGTTCCCCCTCTCTTCTCCTTATCTCCCTCTCCTTTTTTTCTCTCACATTCCCTTCTCTATCTCCTCCTCTCCTCTTCTCAATTTCCTTCTTTTTCCTCTCACCTTCTCCCTCTTCTTATCTCTCCTTCTCTCTCCTCTCCTCTTTCCTCTGCTCTTTCTCCTGCTCTATCTCCCTCCTATCCCTCCGCTCCACTCCCTCCCTCCTGTCTCTTCTCTTCTCTCCCTTCTCTCTCTCTCCTCTTTTCTATTCTCCCTCTCTCTTCTCTCCTTATCCTTATCCCTATTGTCTCTTCTCTGCCTCTATCCTTGTCTCTCTCGCTCCCTTCTATCTTATCCTACGTTGTCTACCCCTCTCTCTCTTCTCCCTCTCTCTCATTCTTTCCCCCTCTTCTTCTTCTCTCTCTTCCCATCTTCCCTCTTCCTTGCCCTCTCACTTTCCTTATCCTTCTCCTCCTCTCTCCCTTCTCATTTCTCTCATCTTCTCAATCTCTTTCTCTCTCTTCCTTCTCTCCCTCTCTCCTTGTCCCTCTTCGCCTTCTCCCACTCTCTCTATCTCTCTCTCCTCTCTCCTTCCCCTCTTCTTCTCTCCCTTCTCTCGCATGAGTCTTGTACGATAATTGATCAGGGCATTTGACGTATGTAGGGTTCGAAATGATCGAGCTCACATTAGCTGCCAAAAAGGCTTTGCTAGGGACGTTGGTTTTCCTGTTAGTTGTACAGAGATCTTTCAGGAATTTTGCATAGGGAGGTATTTTTTCAATTATGTTGATTGACATCATTTCATGCTTATATTTGTATCTTATATCCATTATCTTACACCTAAGCAATGCTACGTGACGAGTTTTATGTTTAATTTTCAGGAATAAATAGGTTTGAAGAGATGAAGAATAAAAGGACCCAAAAGCTCGGAAAAAGGACTGAATTGTGAGATCTAGGGACTAAGATGCAAGGGAGAAGGACCTGAATGTAAGACAGAAGGACCAAAGAGCAAAACAGAAAACTCTACACCATCATGGGGAGTATTTTGGCAATTCTATTCGGGTCGGATCTCCAACAAGCGAAGTAGATGCATCCAAGACCAACAAATACATCAACACAAGCCCACAACAAAAATGAGCCCGATCCAGAACTTATAGACCCCCAATTGGCGGTCTGTTTGGCTCCGGATCCGCTAATCTTTGGCGGGCACATGTATTAGTGTATTCTTAGTCTATTTTTGGTATTTGTTTAGTCCTACATCGGGAGATTGTCCCGGATTAGCTTTTTCCATGCTTATAAATAGAACTCTTCACCTTCCATTGGAGATATCTCTCTCTTGGTGGCCTTCTTCCCTACTAAGAGTGAAGCCTTGAAGCAAAACTCTGGTGGAGGGAGGGCTGCTTGTAATTTGGAGTGAGTAATAATAGAAGTTTTGTAGTTAATTATTGTTTGCTTTAGTTTTTACATTGCTTAGTTAATTTCAATTTACATGTCTTGCATGTTTCTTTAGTCTCATGTTCTTTTAGTCTCTTTAATGTTTCTTGCTTACTTAGATTAATTTCATTTCAGTATTATGTTTCATTTTATTAATGTAGTTAGTGTAATGAGTAGTGAGTAGATCCATCCCCATTTGGGGGGTGGAGAAATATGTGATATAATCACGTAGTGTATTAAGTGTGTGTTATCTTAATCCCTTGAGCTTTATATGATTTCCATAACCATCTAATGGGTTTTCACGCTTATCTTTGATATGCTAATGCTCTTGAATGAATCTTAGCTTATGCTTTGATTAGTGGACCTATTTTATGAGGAATGATAATGTTAGGATATGGATGGAATTAATATTGGAAACACAATTTGTAGTGTATGTACTCTTGTTGCCTTTACCTTAGTTAATGTCTTGTATGTTTTAATGATGTAGTCTTATCTTAATTCATGTGGAGGAATAGTAGGGTCTAGTCTTTATACATGAGTTCATTTAGCTTCATTCCAATTATTTTCGGGTATGTTTTAATGATGTAGTCTTATCTTAATTCATGTGGAGGCAAAGTTGGATTTAGTTTTATGATTTCATTCACTACATGTTGTGAGGAGCTTAATTGAACACACACACACACACATCTTTATATTCACATTATTTCTCTACCCCCCATGGGGTTTAGTTTTATTGCTTATCTTTCATTTCCTTTTGCATGTTAGTGTAGTTTAGTGTAATCAACCTCTCTCTCCCTTCTTTACCACTCGCCTTCGAACAAACCAAACGTCGACACACCTCCCAGTGGACGACCCGTATTTGCCACCGCTTCAATGGGGCCGTGCACTTGCGGTTTAAATAAAACGATCAATCAAGTTTTTGGCGCCGTTGCCGGGGAGGTGCTCTGTCCAGACCTTGGTTTGGACGATCCTAGAGGTTTTTAATTTTTTGTTTCAGTTTTGCTTAGTTTTAGGGATCCTAGAGCTCACGGGGAGGCTATTGGACGACTTGGAGCACCTAAACATCAAAAGGGACTGCCAATCTGCGGTCTGAGACCGCCAATTGGGGGCCTGGTGAGGTCTTCTTGCTTCCATTTTTCTTCTGGTAGTTGTTTGCTTCATTTTCGTTATCTGGGAGCCCTATTTTACATGCTGTGACTTCTAGTTTGCTCCCAGATCATTAATCACTCCCCCATTAATCAACTCGGCCTTAAAATCCAAAGCAAAAGACTAGACGTTCTTACTTGTTTAGGTCACGCATCATGTACTTGACTTAGGCATATTGTCGTCTTTTGTTTTAGCATTATTTTCAGTTATCGAGTGCTGGCATGAGGTACGCATTTCCTACACTCATTCATGCATCTTGTATGCCCATGCATTAGTTACTAGGAATTGCATCACGACAAGAGTGAGTTGAGCGTTTGATTGGAGCGATTGATTGCTAGATTTAGGATTAAAACGCTACTAAGGAGGGGGTGTTCCATAAAAGATAAGGTTGGGGATTTCATCACCCTTTCCTTAGCCCCAAAAATCACTCTTAATCAATACTTAACTAAAAGAAAGTAGACATTGGCCCTAAGGATTGCGGACGCACTAGAAGAGTAATCTAGTTGAGACCGTCATGACTTGATCGGCGTCGCCTACCTTGTCGATAGTAGGAGGTACTGGATCTCCAGATCTGGTATCACTTGCTGGACATTGTGGTCCTCGTTGTAGGGAGGTGAGGCGTGTCGAGGCTAGTGACCTTGAAGTTAGGCGTCGTCTAGCCTAAGGACCCATAGCCATAAGTTGTTTGAGTCGTCCTTGGTAGTTACGCTTCTACCTGATCCCAATACCCACTTTAGATCTAAGGATTCTTCCCTCCTTATCTGAGTCCTCTCCTCATCTATTCTCTACGTGTAGTCTCTACCTCTGAGTACACCTTCTGTTGTGTGTTGTTTAGAGTCGAGTCGAGCATTTTTATGCGAGGTTGGGCTCGTTCTGGTGAGAGCGCTCGACTTGAGAGAGTGCATTTATCTGAGATGGGCGGTCTTGGTGATCGACCATCTCTGCCTCGTGCTCCTTTGGAGCAGGAGGCCGAGTCGTCTCGTGGTGACGGGGGAGACCGGGGTCCATTCTTGGTGCACCACCACCTTTAGCTCGAGAGGATAGACCGATGACTTTGTGGGAGTCGACCCATCATGTTCGGGCCGCGCAGCCTTCTTATATAGTTCTTCCCCCTGCTCGTGGAACAACTATGAGCTGAAACCTCAATATGTGAGCATGCTTCCAACTTTTACTGCCAATAAGGAGGATCCGTATATTTTTATACGCGAATTCGAGGAAGTATGCTCCATGTTCAAGCTTCAACAGCTTGACGAGGATTCAGTCCGGTTGAGGATGATTTCTTTCGCGTTGATGGATAACACGAAGAAATAGATGTACAGCCACCCGACGAGCTCCATTCGGTCGTGGGATGACTTTGTGACCGTATTTCTGAAGAGATTTTTCCCTCAAAGGAAAACTCAACAGATACGGCACCAGATACATCAAATGTATCAGACTGAGACCGAATCTTTTCATGGTTTCCTGGAGACGTTCAATGACCTTCTCCATCAGTGCCCTCATCATGGACTTGAGCTATGGAAAAACTGTGCCAAATTGTTTATGAGGTCCTCAACTACAACACCCGCACATTGTTGGAGTCGATGTGTCAGGGTGACTTCCAAATGGAACCCATCGATGAGGCATGGGACACTTTTGAGTTAATGGCTGAACGCACCTTTGAGTGGGACACCATGAGAGAGCCACTAGCTGTCAGGTCTTCTGGTTGAGCTAAATCTTATCAAGTTGAGTCATCGATCGCATCTGAGGCGAAAATGGCTGCTCTCATGCGTAGGATTGAGAGTTTAGAGTTGAACCGAGTTCCTGTAGCTCAGGTCGCTACTCCCGGGTGTGGTAGGTGTGGACTTACAGGTCATGATGACTTGGAATGCGCTTACGCTCCAAGGGATACTGAGCATACAAATGTGATGTATCAACGGAGGCCCCGTAACGACCCGTACAGTCACTCCTACAACCCGGGATGGCGTAACCATCCAAACTTCTCTTGGGGGCCTAGTGGGGGTAACGGTCAGAGCTCGCACGCTCAACCTCCACGTCCATCGGCGACCTACCAACCTCCACATCAAAGGTCTCGGAACCATAATTACCAACTTCCCCATACCTCATCATCGGGTTATTCTATCCAGACTCCACCACCCCAGCGGGTTGACCCCAAGGACCCTTCTTGTGATCCGACCATTCAAGCGTTGCAAAGTACAGTCGAGGCTTTGGAAATGCAAGTTTGCCACTTGGCTCATCAATTCCATGAACGCGAGAAGGGTCAGTTCCTAAGTCAACCCGAGGTGAATCCTCGGGGTACCCATTCTCAAGGAAGGCCACCTGTACCTCATGCTACCTCTGAACCGACCCATCACATTAATGTGATTCATACTTTGAGGTCTGGTAAGGAGGTGGATAACTAGATTGGGGTACCTTCCTTGTCATCACCATCTCTTTGTGTCACCAGACCTGCGGTGATACCTGCATCTCTGAGGGAGCCAGATCCTGAGGTTCCCTCCACCAATACTTCCAGGAAGGAGCCTGATCCTGAGGTTCCTTCTACATTTCCTTCGACAATGGGGCCGAACCCCGAGGTCCCCTTGTCTCCTTTTGTCTCAAAGGAATCAGATTCCGAGGTCCCCACTCATGATTCTTTGAACCATAATTCTGATGTTCCTTCGCACCCTTATGCCCCGAAGGCGCCATTCCCTGAGCGCCTTAAAAAGAAAAGCTCTGATCACATGACAAGATGCTTGAGATGTTTCGGCAAGTTAAGGTGAACATCCCTCTGTTGGAGGTGATTCTGCAAATGCCACCTTATGCCAAGGTTTTCAAGGACTTATGCACCAAGAAGAGAAAAACTCATGTTCCAAAAAAAAGCTTTTCTTGTGGCTTATGTGAGTTCTTTGTTGGCACAACCCATGCAAGTCAAGTACAAGGACCCTGGCTGTCCTACTATCTCTTATGTGATTGGTGATGTGTCCATACATCGAGACTTATTGGACCTTGGTGCATCTGTTAATCTTCTGCCATATTCTGTCTACGTCCACCTCGGTCTTTGAGACCTCAAACAAACAAAGACCACTCTTCAATTGGCTGATAGGTCTATGAAGAAACCGAGGGGTGTGGTGGAAGATGTGCTGATCAAAGTGGGAGTTCATTTATCCAGTCGACATCTTTGTCTTGGATACTGAACCTGTGCGAAACCCACTTGGACAAATTCCTGTCATTCTGGGGCGACCATTCCTTGCGACTTCCAATGCATTGATCAATTATCGCAATGGTCTGATGCGCTTGACTTATGGTAGTCAATTCGCTAATTTCACTATCTTCACCATCAGCTAGAAGACAGGTGCCTTCAACGACCCTGTTGGGGTCAACCTTATCCAGGGTTTGGATGAAATTGAAGTTGAGGGCACCTTCAAGTACTTCAGAGAATTGTTCGATGAAGATCCTGAAGGTGGTGAAGATGTTTCACCTGGGCTGGCACAAGAAGGTACCTTATGTTCTGATCACGTGGCCTCAGTGCCACCTCCTTTCGATCTTGTGGCCCTTGAGCCACATTCTTTTGATCACGTGGCCTTTGAGCCACATCCTTTTGATCACGTGGCTTTTGAGCCACAAGATACTATTTTTATGGCCTCTCGGCCACATGCTCTTCATTCTGTATCTGCTGAGGACCCCATGTGGGTTAAGAATCAACCACCTGATACCCTTCAACCTGATAGAGGTTCACCTCTCATTCATGCCTCCTCTTTTTCTAACTCTCAAGAGGCATCGAACGACCACAATGTATATAAGGGTGTCGGGTGGTCAAGCAATTCTGTTTTGTATGTTGCGAGCCAATGCACGTGCATTTCTGGCTCGAGGGATGGTGGGTTCCCATTCGATGTCCCTTGACATATGAAGATGGAAGCCTATTGTTGTACATAGTTTAAAAAATAAAATGTAGACTCCATGAGCGAGCATTGATTGTTGTGGGCTCCAACCCTTGAGTATTTGGGGCCCCTTTCTTTCACGTATTTGGTCTCCGTTTTTAAGTATCTCACAGGTTTTGAGGGGAATTTGGGTTGTGTCCATCAACATGACCTTGAACTTCCCTTTGTACTTCATGCTGGTGAGATCTCTCTTTTTTCATGCATACATCCATGTAGTATCTTGCTCGCAATCATTGAGGACAATGCATGAAGTAGGTGTGTGGGGGTGTTTTACATGTGTTCATAGTCTAGTATTTTATTTGGATTTTGTTTTCTTTTATGTGTATTGATAGGGTCATGTTAGTGTGCTGCATTTAATATCGATATTTCTGCTTGCCATGATCCTTGGGTGACTTGTCTTCTTTTGCTTGCCTAGTGCTTTAAAATTTTCACATTTCTTTCAACATCTTCATGTGTTTGTGAAAGAAAATATTTTGTGATTTTGCGTGTGTTTAGCATGTGCAAAAACGTTGAGAGGCAAAGTAAAAAGAAAGATCCCAAAATTATCTTGAACTTGATGCATTAGGATATCTAGTCCAGTGGCTTTAGGATTTATCGAGTCGTTAGGATGCAACCCACTTTTCCCTTGGGGATGAGTAATCATAGGGTTTCAGTGCTCAAACATTTAAAAAAGTCCACCCTGAACCTATTGAGTCAATAATTCATGTATGTTAACTTAAGGAAGTTTGTTGTTGGCAAGGACCCTTTAAATCTTGTTGTAAGACATTAAGTGTAGGGGTTTTGGTTCATGTGTAGATAAGAAATAAGTGAGTATGTGTTCTCTCTTCTCGCACGGCTCCTATCACTCGGGAAAGTAGGTCTGAAGGGACTTTGTGCCTGGTGCTTTCGGGTCATCTGACTTGGGATGTGCTGACAGAACTCCCGTTACACGGGTGGTAGGGATGGCTCTATGTGGAGATTTGGGGAAAGGTGTACGTGATAGTAGAAGTCCTCATGGGCAATGATGCACGAAACCTGACCCTGAGAGAATGAAGCTACAACTAAGAAAAAGAAAAAAAACAAAAAACAAAAAAAACAAAAAGAAACAAAAAGAAACAAAAATTGCAAATAAGAACCTTAATGGACTTTACACTTTGTATCACTTGAGGATGTTGAGGTTGTCCATGTCTTTCACTTAATTCCTTATTTAACTTGCACTAATGGTTCATTAGGCTAGGTGTGTGGACTGATCACCTATATAGAGTCAACCAGTAGGATTACCGCGTCCCATGATCGAAAAATTTTGTCCAACGAGTCCAGTGTCTAGATTGAATAATGCATCTTCTTCGGATTTTGTGGGTATATCCGCTGAAAACTCTCAGGAGGCAACACTCCTCCTCCTTGGCAACAAGGAGGTTTAACGGCTTGTTGCACGTGCTAAGTGCAACCGTGATTCCTACGAAAGTGAGTTAGAATTTCTTGTTTCTCGTTTGTTTTTCTCTTTCTTTGTTTTGCTCGGGACTAGCAAAAACTTAGGTGTGGGGGTATTTGATTGACATCATTTCATGCTTATATTTGTATCTTATATCAATTATCTTACACCTAAGCAATGCTACGTGACGAGTTTTATGTTTAGTTTTCAGGAATAAATAGGTTTGAAGAGATGAAGCATAAAAGGACCCAAAAGCTGGGAAAAAGGACTGAATTGTGAGATCTGGGGACTAAGATGCAAGGGAGAAGGACCTGAATGTAAGACAGAAGGACCAAAGAGCAAAACAGAAAACTCCACACCATCATGGGGAGTATTTTGGCAATTCTATTCGGGTCAGAGCTCCAACAAGCGAAGTAGATGCATCCAAGACCAACAAATACATCAACACAAGCCCACAACAAAAATGAGCCCGATCCAGAACTAATAGACCGCCAATTGGCGGTCTGTTTGGCTCCGGATTCGCTAATCTTTGGCGGGCACGTGTATTAGTTTATTCTTAGTTAATTTTTGGTATTTGTTTAGTCCCACATTGGGGGTTTGTCCCGGATTAGCGTTTTCCATGCTTATAAATAGAACTCTGCACCTTCCATTGTAGATATCTCTCTCTTGGTGGCCTTCTTCCCTACTAAGAGTGAGGCCTTGAAGCAAAGCTTTGGTGGAGGAAGAGCTGCTTGTAATTTGGAGTGAGTAATAATAGATGTTTTGTAGTTAATTGTTGTTTGCTTTAGTTTTTACATTGCTTAGTTAATTTCAATTTACATTTCTTGCATGTTTCTTTAGTCTCATGTTCTTTTAGTCTCTTTAATGTTTCTTGCTTACTTAGATTAATTTCATTTCAGTATTATGTTTCATTTTATTAATGTAGTTAGTGTAATGAGTAGTGAGTAGATCCATCCCCATTTGGGGGGTGGAGAAATATGTGATATAATCACGTAGTGTATTAAGTGTGTGTTATCTTAATCCCTTGAGCTTTATATGATTTCCATAATCATCTAATGGGTTTTCACTCTTATCTTTGATATGCTAATGCTCTTGAATGAAGCTTAGCTTATGCATTGATTAGTGGACCTATTTTATGGGGAACGATAAGGTTAGGAATTGGATGGAATTAATATTGGAAACACAATTTGTAGTGTATGTACTCTTGTTGCCTTTACCTTAGGTAATGTCTTATATGTTTTAATGATGTTGTCTTATATTAATTCATGTGAAGGCATAGTAGGGTCTAGTCTTTATACATGCGTTCACTTAGCTTTATTCCAATTATTGTCTCGTATGTTTTAATGATGTAGTCTTATCTTAATTCATGTGGAGGCAAAGTTGGATTTAGTTTTATGATTTCATGCACTACATGTTGTGATGAGCTTAATTGAACACACACACACACACATATCTTTATATTCACATTATTTCTCTACTTTGTATGGGGTTTAGTTTTATTGCTTATCTTCCATTTCCTTTTGCATCTTAGTGTAGTTTAGTGTAATCAACCTCTCTCTCCTTTCTTTACCACTCGGCTTCGAACAAACCAAACGTCGACACACCTCCCAGTGGAGAACCCGTATTTGCCACCGCTTCAACGCGGCCGTGCATTTTATCTCGTTGTCTAACAAAGGAATGTTGACATTCACTTTCTTAAATATCTCGAGCATTTTATCCACACTGTCAATTTATTTCTTAGACAACCTACTAGGATAAGGAGCTTTTGGTAGGTATGTCTTGGGCGGAGCCGGAGAAGGAGGCGTTGGTGTATTACTCTCACCCTTGGCCTCTTTCTCACCATCATTCCCACAAGGGGGCTGCATAGATGGATTTTCTGGCAAGGATATGTGGTTGTTGACCTGCTTCCCATTTCTCTAGGTCACAATGGCATTAACATGGTCCACGGGTTCTTCAACAAAGTTCACTTGCCCACCTAGTGGTCTTGAACTTGTATTTTGCATGTTCGAGTGCTGTTGAGCACGGGGTTTAGCCACAGGTTGGCTAGGCAGGCTCCCTCTCTCTCTGTCATGTACAGACTGAGCCAACTGACCTATCTGAAGCTCGAGAGATTTGATGGTCTGCTGATTCGAAGTGAGAACTTGACTCGTGGATGACATAAAGTTTTTAACAGGGTTCTCAAGTCCACGAGTTAAGTTCTCAAGTGAATTAAATCGAGTTTCCAAGTTGTTTGAATTTGGGAAACCTGGTGGCTTGGTGTTCTGACTTTGGGGTGGCTGATGAGACTGTGAATGCATGGGAGGGTAGTGTGGTCGATTAGGTGGTCGAGAAACGTTTGAAGGACCACCTGGGGAATTGTTATGGTTCCATGAAAAGTTAGGGTGGTTCCTCCATCCAGCGTTATATGATGATGAATATGGGTCATTCCTGGATCTATCATAGATGACATTTACATGTTCCATCTTAGGAGGAATGGATGCACACACACCCCCTATATGACCTATCGTACCACATAAATGACATGGAACTGAACCAGATGCAGACACATGAGATACATCGTACTGGTTTTGGAGCTCAATCGAATCCATACGGCGCATTAAAGCCGCCTTGCGTGCCTCGGTGGCCGTAGTGGTATCGACAGCAAATCCGGCACCCGATCTAGTCGAGTTTGCATTTGCGATCCTCGCACCTATGCTAGATGATGCAGGTGGTTCCCTTACACTCTCCCATTGCATGGTTTTCTCAGCGAGGTCTTCCAGGAAAGCCCATGCCGCCCTTTCATCCTTTCCTAAGAACTCTCCTTGACACATGGACTCAAGGAGCGTTCGGGATGGGATGTGAAGACCCTCGTAAACAATCTGACACAGTTGCCACAACTCGATGCCATGGTGAGGGCATGAGGATAGTAGCTCCTTGAACCTCTCTAAGTATGCATAGAATGATTCGGTCTCATGTTGATAGCACGAATTGATTTCGTTCCTCAATTTTTGAGTCCGATGATTTGGAAAGTACTTCTTGAGGAATGCAGATTGAAACTCATCCCAAGTCCTAAAGGCATTCGCCTGGTTCCTGTACAATGACTTCTTGGCATCATCCTTCAGTGCAAAGGGGACAAGCCAAAGATGGATGGAGTCTGTGCTAAGTTGTTACAACTTGAACATAGCACAGACCTCCTCAAATTCCCTGAGAAAGATATAGGGGTCACCTTTCCCAGTGAAGTGAGGGAGCATGGAATAAACTGAGGCTTAACCACAAAATGGTTTCCATTTGCCTCTGGCAACACGATGCATGAGGGAGAGTTGTATGGCTCGGGTAGCATCGGTCACAGAGAGGTATGGGAGCGACAACTGGAAGAACAAGTAGAACAGGTTGGTCCAACAACTGCTACTCCTCACGGAACCTAGAAGCCATTGAACCCAAACTGTGTGCGACACGAGAGGAGGAAGGCGTCGAGAAATTGACTACCGAAGCAGGGTTGACAATGTGCCTCGTCAAACGACCACTCTCGTCTCGTACCCACGAAAGCATGCACAAAGGTGCACAACACAAAACAAAACTTATTTTTTTCCACAAAGAATGTACGTAGAGGAGAACACGGGAGGACACAGGAGAGAAAGAATGACTCAGGAGAGAAGGGAAGATGTCCTTAAGCTACGGCGGGTGGGTACAGGTAGAAGCACACAAGCAAACAAGGCTCAAACAATCCTAAGGTCGCTATAGGTCCTTACAGCTAGATGACGCCTAACTGCGAGGTCACACGACATCAACATGCCTCACCTCCCTACGACGAGGACCACAAAGCCCAGCAAGTGAGCCAAGATCCTGAGATCTCGTCTCTCCTACTATCGACAAAGTGGGCAACGCCGATCAGGCCATGACGGTCGTGACCGGATCACTCTCCTAATGCGTCAGAAATCCTTAGGGCCAATGTCTACTTGATTTTAAAAAATAGGCTCTTGATTAGTGTGGTTTGTGGGGCGAAGGAAAGGGTGATGAAATTCCCCACCTTATCTTTTATGGAACAGTCCCTCCTTAGTAGCGTTTTGGAGTCTTAATCTAACAATCAACTCTCCAAACAACGCTCAACTCACCCTTGTTTCAATGCATTTCCTACTAACTAATGCATGTTCATACGAAATGCATGAATGAGAGTAGAAGGTGCGTACCTCACGCCAGCACTCAGCAACTGAAAATAAAGCTAAAATAAAAGACAATCTACATGCCTAAGTCACATACATGATGCATGACCTAAACAAGAAAGAATGCCTAATCTTTTGCTTTGGGTTTTAGGGTCTAAGTTGCTTAAAGGAGGTTTGATTATTGATCTGGGAACAAACTATAAGTCAAAACATGCCAAATCAAGTCCCAAATCACTAATTCAATTATGAAAACACGCCAAAGAAAGTAGAGCGTAAACAAGGCTCACCAGACCGCCAATTTGCGGTCTCAGGCCACTGATTGGTCGTCTAAAGTGCCCAGGTTTCCTCAAAACTTCTCCAGCTGTCCCTCCTGGTGACTCCAAGTCTCCTGAAACAAAGAAAAACTACACACCACAAATTAAATCCACTCGAATCGTCCAAACAAGAGTCTGGACTGGCACGTCCCCGGCAACGGCGCCAAAAACTTGTTGAACGTTTTAATTAAACCGCAAGTTCACGACGTCGGTGAAGACGTGGCAAATACGGGTCGTCCACAGGGAGGTGGGCAGTCTCTCATTTGCACGAAATCAAGTGGCAAAAATAGGGAAGAGAGTTTGATTATCCTACTCTACGCTACACTACACTACGAAGTACGAAATGCGGAAGAAAGCAACAAACGATGAACTACCAAACTAAACTAAGAACTAAATAAGTGATGGAATTCAGAAATAGAAAACCCTTAAAGGGTGGAGTGAGTGCACACATGCAAAGAGGTGGGTGTTGAACACATTCTTTAAGCACAAATAAAGGTAGTGTTATCATGGATAGGAAGTGTCTAAATGTTATGGCAAAACCTATCGATCCATTCACTATCCTAGTTGATTAACATTTACATACACAAGCTGGTTATTTCAGAACTTTAAACAAGCATGAGAGGTGTCTAATCATTTTGGAAAAAAACTCATCAAGTTATAAGTTCTATCCTAAACAAGCAAGCATACATTCATGTTTTATCAACACATAGTAAATAAAGCATTCGTTCCATTCTGATTTGCATGTATGAACATCTACTCCACCCCCAAAGGGGATGGAACTACTCACTACACATTAGACTAATTATTAAACTAAGCAATGAAAGCATATTAACTAAGCTACTAAAACTAATGAAATGAAATTAAACAAAGTAAAACAAGCAACATGAAACAAACAACATAATTAAGAAACTTTTATTAAAATGACTCACAATTCAAGTAGCATCCTCCTACTTTAGTGTGTGCTTCAAGGCCTCACTTCTACTAGGAAGAATAGCCACTCAAAATGTGAAGTGATTACAATAGAAGGTAAAAAGTTCTATTTATAGCCATAGAAAAAGGTAATCCGGGAACAACCCCCGGTATGGGAGTAAACAAATACCAAAAATAGACTAAAGACGCTCTAATACACAAGACACCAAAATCTCCGCGGACCCGGATCAACTCGGAATGCCAATTAGCGGTCCCAGACCGCCAATTGGTGGTCTACAGGATCCGGATCGTCTTGGGCTTTCTTCTAGGCTTTCCATGTTGGTATTGTTTGTCTTTGATGCGGTTACTTGAACTGTTGGAGCTCCGACCCGAATAGAATTGTCAAAATACTCCCTATGATGGTGTGGAGTTTTCTGTTTGCTCTTTGGTCCTTTGGTCTTACGTTCAGGTCCGTCTCCCTTGCATCTTAGTCCCCAGATCTCACAATTCAGTCCTTTTTCCCAGCTTTTGGGTCCTTTTATGCTACATCTCGTCAAACCTATTTATTTCTGAAATTCAAACATAAAACTCGTCACATAGCATTGTTTAGGTGAAAGATAATGGATATAAGATACAAATATAAGCATGAAATGATGTCAATCAACCACCTCACCTCTTGCCCAGAACAACCCATTCCTACTGAGCTTTACCCCATCTCCACCCTTCTTCACAATGGGCTTGCGCGGGCACCTCTTTGGCACGTGCCCAAATTCCTTACAATCTCCACAATACTCGGGACGCCATTCGTATTCAAGCTGGACCACCTCCTTCCTGACCCCTTCTATTTCGACATCAATGGAGGTTGGGTAGTCGAAATCTCTATCCACCTCCACACACACTCTTGCATAAGCCAACCTCCTCTCTAGAGTTGTATTGTCATCTATGTATACTGGCCTCCCTAGCACAGTGATGAGAATTATATTTATACCGCAAGTGCACGGCGTCAATGAAGACGTGGCAAATACGGGTCGAACACAAGGAGGGAGAGATTTGTTATTAATGTGATTTCGATTGGGGGAAAGAAGGAGAGAAGAAATAAATTGGGTTTTGAGCTTTTTGGTTTTTAATTATCTAAAGCAAGAAACTAGAACAATTAAAACTAAAACAAGAACAAAGATGGTGAATTCCGTTGGGTGAAGGTTTAGATTTAGGGTTTAGATTAGAGAAGTCAGAAACTTATAATAAATCATGTTAGTTATGAAGCATTACATGATAAATAATTTAACATAAACTCAAGTAATCAAAATATACTAATCACGAAATTAAAATAATAACATTTATTCTCTTCTCTTCACCCTAAATCCGTCACCCCCACCCTTTGGAGAGAGTTAGAAACTCATGGAGGGAGGAAGAAGGGGTCCTTGAGACATTACAAAAGAAAACTAAAAACAAGAAATAAAAGACAGAATTTTATTACTAAAATAAAGACAAGTACAAATAACAACTAAAAACTAGGTCTAAGGCCAAGGACCCTTCTACCATCGTTCTCGGGGCTATTTATAGCCGATACAAGGGATCCCAATATATAAATGGAACGTACACGCGTCAATACAGCATTAGTAAAAATTTGAGCACACGGATCGACTTTTGTGCGGCTAAATCGCCGCAATTTGTACATGAGGTGCGGCGGAATCGCCACCTTTTTGGCTCGGATTCGATCCAGATTTTTCCTGTGTGTTTATGGTATGATTTGATCCTCCTTTGCGCGTCTGGATTGATTCTTTCCATTCTTTTGAGCTCCGGATTAATTCCTTTATATATATGGAGATTCACCTTGATTTTTCTTTAGATTTTCTCCATAATAATAAAAGCTACTCGTGATTTGCAATTAGGTCCTTGACTTTTTGCAATTAAGTCCCCGGCTACTTTTGTGCTTAAGTCTTTGTTCTTTTTGTAATTAGATCTTGAATGCTTTTATGCTTCGATACATTTCCATTTGTAACCTGATAAACTTGAACTTGGTCTTTATGATAGAAATGAGTCTTTTGCACGCGTTTATGCTCGAGATGTGGGTAAATTGCATTCAGGTCCCTGTATTCTGTAAATAAGACTAAACACATACCTTAGTAGCATTTATTGATGTAAAAGTAATCTAAATGAAAGACATATGATGCAATGTATGCAATGCATCACACAGTCACAATGCTGCTTCGATTTTCAGCTGACCAAAACTTCAAATCCAAATCGGGGAGACGAACCCAAATTGGTATAGAAGTTAGATCCACCTTGCGCAACATCGTCTCCAGTGTCCAGCTTTGCACCACCAAGGGTGAGCCCATAACAAACCAAGACCCATTGTGCAACACGTGGTTTTTATCTTCCTCCAAAGTCAACCGAAATAAGCGAAAACCTCTTTGCCTATGAATAACCTCCACGCTCCTAGCAATACCCCACAACTTCGGGAAATGCTTCTCAAGTGTGGGGAGATGGGGTTTGAAATCAACAAAATAACCCACGAACAACTTGTCCCATCTCTTCAAAGCATCGGATACTTGTTGCCTTGAGCAAACTGCCACCCTCACACAATCATTCCTTTATGGCTCCACAAATTTCAGGGTCGTGGAAAACCTTGTACCAGCTGAGAACAAATCAGACCACTTCCTTTGCTTTGGCTCTCCTCCCTCCAGAAGTGGGTCATAAGGGGCACCCTCAACATAATCACCTTCTTGACATGGTTTGGTCGATTGTGAGGGCCCTATAGCGCCACTCCCTCCAATCGATGTAGTAGACACGATTGAGCGCAACTCACACTACATTTGAGTAGAAAATTGAGGAATTTAGGTGAAAAAATGGTAGAGATGTCCGGTTTTCTCCACCCACACCCCTCTACTTCCTTGTCCTCCTCTCTCCCTCTCTCTCCTCCTTCCCTATCTCCTTCCCTCTTTTCTCTACCACTCTTGTTCCCTCTCCCCCTTCTTCTCTCCCCCGTCTTCCATCTTCTCCTTAATTTTCTATCTTCCTCTTGTCCTCTTCTTCGTTCCTTCCTCCATCTCTCGCTCTCTCTTCCTTCTTCTCTCTGCTCGCTCTCCTTTTCTCTCTCTTTCCCTTCTCTAGCATCTCTCGCTCACTCCTCTTCTCCACTCTCGTTCTCTCTGCCTCTTCCTTCTCCCCTGTCTGCTCTTCTTGTCCTCTTTTCTCCACCCTCCTCTCTCCCTACTATATCTCTCTCTCGTTCTCCATCTTTCTTCTGTCTCCCTTTCCCTCTCTCCTTTCTCCTCTCTCTTCCCACTTATCCTCTTCTCTACCACTCTCCTCCTCCTCCTCCCTCTTCTCCTTCTCTTCCTCTCCTTGTTGTCCCCCTCACCTTATTTTTGTCCTCTCCCTCTTATCCCTCGCTCTCCTCTTCTCACATTCTCGCTTCTCCTTTTCTCATTCTCCCTCTTATCCTGTTTCTCTTCTCCCTCTTTGTCATTCCCTCTCTCCATATCCATTTTCCTTATCTCTCTTCCCTTCTCTCTCTCCCTCTCTCCTTATCCATTATCCTTATCTCTCTTCCCTTCTCTCTCTCCCTCTCTCCTTTTATCTCTCCCTCTCCTCCACTCTCCTTTCTCTCTCTACTATCCCTTCTCTATCTCCTCTCTCCTTCTTTCTTATCTCTTCTTCTCTCTCTTCCCTCTTTTCCCCTTTCTCTTCTTCCCTCTTATCGTTCTCTATCTCCCTCTTACCCTCTCCTTCTATCTTTATAAGGGAGGAGATAAGGAAGGGAGGAGCAAGAGGGAGAGAAGGAGAAGAAGGAAGAGGATAAAGAGAAGGGAAGGAGAGGAGGAGATGGAAGATGACAAGGAGGGGGGACTCCTTCTCCATCTATCTCCACTTTCCCTTCTTCGCTCCTCTTTTCGTTCTTTCTCTCCCTTCTCCTCTCCCTTTTTTTTGCAAAGCAAAAGGGAGGCTTAGCCTTGAATTTTATAAGCTAAGTAATGTTTACAACCTACAAAATTGAGGACAAAACTGAACCATAATGAAAGCGGGTGTATGGCACTTGCATACCCGGTCTCTACCCTACATACACAATATATTATGTCAGCAATGTAGGCTTTAGTGACTATACAAACGAGGACCAGCAACAGCTTAAAGCTATGTCCACGTGAGCTGAGATCGGTGTTCTTCCTTGGCACTCTTTGCAAGCTTCTTTACTTTGTCCCAAAGGCAGAGAACCATGTCCTTGATGACAGCCACAATATTTGTTGGTTGTTGCTTTTCGCCGTCGAAAATCCTTCGGTTTCGTTCGAGCCAGCACACGTGTATCATGGCTTGGAAGAGCCATCGCCGTACCACAATATCAAGCCGGTTTCCTCCTATGTGTGATATACGTATAGCTTCAGCCTCTAAAGAGTGTGCCACATTGTGGTTGAGCTTTAAAAGATGCAAGATTTCTGCCCACACCTTCTTTATGTATTGACACCCACAAAACAAATGCTCAATATCTTCCTCACCTCCCTCGCTTAGGCTGCACCCCGAGTGTAGCGTTGCTCCCCATTTGTTCATCATGCTCTTTGTGAGCAGACGTCCTCATAGTGCTCTCCAAGTCGTGATGGCATGATTTGGGATGGCATACTTGTGCCAAACCATTCCAGCCCAAGCTACCTTTCTCCCCGGCGTCTTGACCCACCTCCATACTTCTTTGATGCCAAGTGTCTCCCCCACTCCGTCCACTTGCTTTGGTTGTTCCATGCCTCCATGAATTCTAGTATGAAATATTCGTTGGTGGACTTCCTCTATAAAGGTGCAGCGTGGTCGGGTGAGGTTCCACATTCCATCTGTAATGAAGTACGACACTTTTGTGTCCCACGGCACGCCCAATTCATAGTGTAGCTGCTCCCCCCAACTTTCGTTTTGAAACGGTTCACCACACCAAGGGTATTGGAAAAACCGGATGTCTTCTCCATTTCCCACCTCATATTGGATGTGCCATCTAGCGATGTCTCGGAGTTTGAGTATACCTTTCCATGCCCATGAGGAGGTGGATGGGGGGCGTGCAAGCCAAATGGATCGATTCCTCAAGTACTTTCGGCGTATACACTTCACCCAAAGTTCATTGCCTTCTGCCACTACAAGCCAAAATAAGTGGAGGAGGCCTAAATCATTCCACTCCTACAAGCACTTCAAACCAAGGCCTCCTTCCTCCTTTGGTATACATACGTGTTTCCAGGCTACTGCTACCCACTTCTTTGGGCCTCCCCAAATGAAATGACACATTAGGCTCTAGATCTCCTTTAACACTTTTCGAGGGAGTAGGAACGCGGACGTCCAATATATGCTAAGGGAGACAAGTACACTTCTCACAAGCTCCACTCGTCCAGCCATTGTCAAGAAGTTCTTCTGCCAAGTACTAAGCCATGCTTTCACCTTGTTTATCAACGACACACAGTGGGTCCTCCCCATCCTCCCGGAGAACAACGACAACCGAAGGTAGGTCACCGGTGTTAGCAAACTACGATTTAGACTACAGGTTCGGATTTACCTTTGGTGGAGAGAACATGTGGCAGCGGAAGAAGATTCGACGATGTGTAGTCCATTAGGGACGCGCCATGTATCAGTGCTTTGGGCAAATATCTTATTAATCCTAGATTAATCCAATATCTCCCACTTGCACAATAACACGATAACAACATGTCATTTGCTTTTCTGTCCCCGACACATATACATATATCCCTGATACATACAATCACACAATTGCAATATGTCACCTCTCTATGTGTCCCCGACACACATGTATACATCCCTGATATATACAACTATTCCTCTCTCCAAGAACGCATCCACAACACGCAAGTCTCTGATCATGTATCCCCGATACAAGATCATATATGTCCCCGACACATGCACTCTTCCGATCATACGGACAAATGGGTCGTGCGACCGGTGATGCACCTGCAATTTAGGAGTCTCAAACTAGAAAACTTACTAGAACGCCAGAATGACAACATCCGTAAAAACAAATAAATAAGCAGTCAAATGCACATCATAGTTCCCCAGGTTTACTCAAAAACTCACTTGACATGAACGGTATCTCAATCCCTCGGAGAGAATACCTTTCTTATCCTCAAGGTACTTGCTATTGTATCCAATACAGTTGGGCCCAGCAAATACTTTTAGTGCAGTCGAGTCAAACCTTTCCCTTCGCCCCAGACCACTATTACACTCAGAGTTGACTCCTTTCCCGAAGATGCCTCTTTAGACCGAATCTCTCATGGTCATAGATAACATCCCAAAGTAGCCACATCAACTCTTTGCTTCATGGTGTCGTCGAAGGTCACTGAGGGTAACTAATGACAATCAAGTCTTGGACTCTCACAGTGAAGGAGCAGGGATCCATCCTTTCACTTCCAAATGGTCACTCAGCACATGTTGTATGACAAACATGTTATGGTGGATCATACTGTACACAACAGTATGTCTGTCTCTCAACACCATACAAGTCTTAGTCCAGTCGCACCCCCTCTGCGCCTGACCCGAGCTTCTTCATTGTCGCCTTAACACCATACAGGTGCCACCTGGTGCCACATGTGATGCTCGCACTTGGCTTCTATAGGTCACATGAATCGTGGGAACATTCATGTCAATCCTCACCAACATAGAGGATCTCATCTTGATTCCTAATCAAGGCGACTATCCTATTATGAACTTCTCTGGATCTATCATACAAGATCTCCTCATGATCAGTCTCATCTCTGCTCGCTATCAAAAGCGTCAGGGGCGAATGCACGTGTGAGTGAGAATTCTTCAGCCTATTGACAAAATAATATTTTATGCTAGAACAACTACATCAACCAAACAGATATAGTCGAAAGGAAAACACAATCACTCATAAAAGGAAGTTAGACATGTCAATGCATCAAAGTTTGCGTAAGCCTAAGGACTTCACATGGGACACAAACGAGTCCTTAGCTATAGCCTTGGTAAGAGGGTCAGCTACCATAAGACTAGTAGACACATGTCTATAACAACTTCCTTTCTCGCTATGATGTCCTTCACAAAATGATACCTAACCTGTATATGTTTGGTCTTTCCATGATATTTGGGGTCTTTCACATAAGAAAGTGCAGCCATGCTGTCAGAATAGATAAAAATAGGCTCATCAGATGTCCCTACTAGCCCAGTATGTTGTAAGAACTTCCTCAACCAAACTGCCTCCTGTACTACTGCAGAGCATGCAACATACTCTGCTTCCATAGTCGACATGACTATACAGGTTTGCTTCTTGCTGGAACATGAGATGGCCCCATTAGCCAGCAAGAAAGCATAACCAGATGTAGACTTCCTTTCATCAATGTCTCCAGCCCAATCGGCATCACTATAGCCAATCAGGCGGAGATCTGATGCTTGGTAACAAAACATGTAGTTACTCGTTCCTCTGAGGTATCTCATGATTCTCTTGGCTGCCTTCCAGTGCTCCATGCTTGGGCTGGACTGGTATCGACTTACCACGCCCACAGCATAACAAATGTCTGGCCTAGTAAACATCATAGCGTACATTAGGCTTCCCACAGCATTGGACTATGGAACCTTGCTCATTTTGGCCTTCTCTTCAGGAGTATCATGATGCTGATCAAGGCTTAAGTGCAAACCCTTCTCAACAGGAGTGTCGATTGGTTTGCATTTGTCCATATGGTATTTCTTCAAGACATTGTTAATATAAGTCTCTTGAGACAATCCCAGAAGTCTCTTCGACCTATCTCTAACAATCTTGACACCAAGGACGTAGCTAGCTTCACCCATGTCCTTCATATCAAACGTGGAGGACAACCACTCTTTAGTGGATTTCAGCAACTCTTTGCTATTGCCAGCCATGAGTATGTCATCAACATACAAGGTTAGAATGACAAAATTACCATTGGATCTCTTAACGTACACACGGTGATCTTCCTCAAGCATAGAGAACGCATTCTCTGATATAGCTTGATGGAAGCGAATGTTCCACTTTCTACACACTTGTTTTAAGTCATAAAAGGACTTATTGAGCTTGCACACTTTGCGTTGTTGTCCTTTGACTTCAAAACCTTGACGTTGATCCATATAGATCTCCTCCTCAAGTTCTCCATTGAGAAAAGTAGACTTTACATCCATTTGGTAAAGCTCTAAGTCCATCTGAGCTACAATAGCTAGTAGAAGGCGAATGGAGGCAAACCTAACCATGGGTGAAAACGTTTCCTCAAAATCTACGCCTTCTCTTTGGGTGTAGCCTTTAGCTACCAGTCTAGCCTTGAATCTATCAATAGATCCATCCGCCTTCCTCTTAATCTTGAGGATCCACTTGGCCCCAATGGCCGTTCGGTTCGGCGGTAAGTCGACCAAGTCCCATACTCGATTAACTTTCATCGACTCCAACTCTTCCTTTATAGCTTCTAACCACTCTTTCACATTTGGACCTTCCAAAGCCTCTTTCAAGGTCTCTGGTTCTTGCTCATCGATTACTGTCTTCCCAGATGATTCATAATCAATTTCTTCTTGAGCTATCATGAGGGCATCTTCCTCTAAGTGAAACCGCCTACGAGGAATGAGCTCGCGTTTCCTTCGACGCAGATGGGTATCTGATGGCTCATCCTCCGTGAGAGCTATCGGATCCTCAGCATTGCTGCTCCCACTAGGATTGACTGGTGGAACCTCATGTTCAACTTCCAGATCCTGATTCCGTGTAGTGGCCATGTCCTCATCTTGTTGTTTAAAGAAGTCCACTAACTCTTTGATAGCTCCAGCAAGAGTTGGAAAATCATTTTCCAAGAATGTGGCATCCCTAGACTCCAGTTCCGTCCTTCTTTCATTCTCGTCTAACCCGATAAAAAACATAACCTTTGGAGAGATCACTGTATTTTACAAAGATACACTTTTCCCTCTAGGTCCTAGTTTTCCATAACGGTGACTAGTAGAATGAATGTATGCCGCGCATCCCCAAGGACGTAGCAGACGAAAATCAGGCTTCCATCCTGTCCATAGCTCCTACGGAGTTGAGGGAACCGATTTTGTTGGAACTCTATTAAGGATATAGGCAGGAGTCATTTGAGCATCTCCCCAAAACGAAATTGGCAAGCTCGCATGCGCCATCATGGATCTAATAATGTCTAGCAACGTTCTATTCCTTCTATCGGCAACACCATTTTGCGGTGGAGTATAAGGCATAGTGAGTTGTCTAGATATCCCCTTTTCATCACATAACTCTTTGAACATTGTGGAGAGATACTCCCCACCTCTATCCGTTCTAAGAGTTTTTATCTTATTATCCAATTGATTCTCTACCAAGCTCATGACTTGTGAGAAATAAGATAAATATGACCATATCTAGTGAAGTCATTAATGAATGTGATGAAGTAACTTTGTCCATGTCTAGTACGCACATTCAAAGGTCCACAAATATCTGAGTGGATCAGTTCTAAAGGAGAACCGGTGTTAGCAAACTACGATTTAGACAACAGGTTCGGATTTACCTTTGGTGGAGAGAACCTGTGGCAGCGGAAGAAGATTCGACGATCATCTCACGGAGTCTTCTTGAGCACCGCCCGGTCTTCTACTCTCTTGGAGAAGAAGAACAAATCCACAACCCAAGAGTCCTACTTGGTGGAAGGGACGGATTTGAGGGAGAGGGAGGTGGCGGCTAGGTTAGGGTGGAGGCTAGGGTTTTGCACATGAGATCCATCTCTCCAATGGGAGGCTCCCCTCCTTATTTAGATGGCTCCACCCTAGACCCTAAATGTGTAGTCCAATAGGGACGCACCATGAGTGAGTGCTTTGGGCAAATATCTTATTAATCCTAGATTAATCCAATAACCGGGAATTCCTTTCTCTCCATGCCAAGATGTGCTGCAATCCAGGACTCATGTGGCACTCCACTTCCGATGAAAATTTGGCTCTTCGATGTACTAAAGCTCAGCCCCGAGCAAGCTGTAAACTCCTCAAGTACACCTCGGATAGCTCTTGCATTTTCCTTTGTTGTCTTTGCAAATAGAAGAACGTCATCAGCAAAGAGAAGGTGCGAAAGAGGAACATCTCCACACAATAGTGGCTGGATACCTCCGGCCATGACCTCCTTCTTCACCATCTCGCTCAAGACCTTCATGCAAAGCACAAACAAGTAGGGGCCAAAGGGTCACCTTGTCTCAAGCCATTGCTGACCACAAAGGATGCTGAATTCACACCATTGACCGTCACCACGAACGAGGCTTTTAGACAACTCATGATAAGCCTCCTCCACTTAATGGGGAAGCCAAATCTGGTCAGCACTTCATGTAGGAAGACCCAAGAGATGGAGTCGTAGGCTTTCCGAATCTCTAGTTTAATGCACATTCGTCCCTTCCCTTTGTCTAGATGGAGGTTATGGCATAGTTCATGGGCAAGGAGGATGTTGTCCCCAATTCTCCTACCTTTAACGAAGGCACTTTGACTCTCCCCAATGAGGCGGGGCAGCAGCCCCTTCATGTGATTCACAAGCACTTTCGATGTGAACCTATATGTCATGTTGCACAAAGATGGGTCGGTAATCCTCCACCAAAAGCAGTGCTTTCTTGTTATGGATAATCGTAATTGATGTGGCTTTCCATTTGTCTAGCACCTTCCCACTTTCTAGACAGGAACTCATGGCATTAAACATGTCTCGCTTGATTATTTCCCAAGTGGTTTTGAAGAACTTTGCATTGATGCCATCTGGTCCCGGTGCTTTATCTACATTTGCGTTTAACACCACCATTTTGAGCTCCTTCATCTGAAGAGGTCGTGTTAGCTCCGTCCCTTCCGCCGGTTGGATTTGTGGTAGTTTGGCAGATTGGGGGGGGGGGGGGGGGGTTCACCTGCAAGTCATGAGCAAAGTAGTTAGCATAAAATGCCGGAAAGTGTCCCGGATCTCTCCTTCCTCCTCCACGAACGTGGCACCCTCACCCACTCGTCTCACTTGGTTGGTGGCTCTCCTCACTCTAAGGTGCGCATTGAAAATTTTAGTGTTTCGGTCCCCCTCTTTCAGCCACTTGACTCTTCATTTTTGTCGAACAATGGACTCCTCCCGAGCAAGGATCCGAGCGAGGCCATCCTTTGTTGCTCCCTCAGCAATGATAAGCGCAACATCATGTGGGTTAGCTACCCTACTTCTCCGAGCTTCCTCAAGAGCAGCCCGGGCCTCTCCCACCTTTTGGTTCACGTTCCAAAACTTAGAGGTGTTCCACTGGATAAGCCTCTTCTTGACTTCATGCAATTTTCCCACCATCCGAAACATAGGGCTGCCTCTCAATTACTTGGTCCAAGCTTGTGCCACAATACTCTGAAACTTCTCATGCTCAGCCCAATGGTTTTCGAATCAGAACATCTTTTTCGTTTGTCTTTCGTTTCCCTCCGTCTTCATGATGAGCATGGTGTGGTCACTGAGGTCCTTCTCACGAGCAAGGAAATAGGATTTCAGGAACATCTCGAGCCATGCATTGTTAATTAGAATCCGGTCAATCCTTGTCTCAATACTATTGGATTAATCAGGGATTAATAAGCAATTTTCCCAAAGCACTGACACATGGCGCGTCCCTATTGGACAACTCATTTAGGGTTTAGGGTGGAGCCGTCTATATAAGGAGGGGAGCCTGCCTTTGAATAGATTGATCTCATGTGCAAACCCCTAGCCTCCACCCTAACCTAGCCGCCACCTCCTATTCTCTCCCATTTCGTCCCTCCACCTCCACCTCCACCAAGCTCATTCCGTGGACTCTTGGGTTGTGGACTCGCGCTCCTTCTCCAAGAGAGTAGGAGACCGACCGGTGAGAAGGATTCCATAAGGTGACCTCCGATCTTCCTTCCGCTGCCACAGGTTCTCTCCAAGAAAGGTACTCCTGAACCTGTAGAATCGTTATTTGCCTACATTGGTACCAGAGCCATCTCGGTTACCTTCGAATCCTCACCATGCTTGACGAATTTTTGTTTCATGATAATCTGATTTGAGATAAAAACAAAATATTCGGTGGTTATGTTTTTGGAGAAAGAAAGAAAACAGAAAATCAGCATTGCTTATTTACATGATGCGCATGTTATATATGTTGATTGTTCATGATTTTTTTTTCTTTCAAATATGTTTTCATATTCTGGAAATGCAAACTCAGAGGTTTTTGATCTTTAAATGAAACAATATGATCATTCATTTAGAGATATAAGTGGTGCATGTTTGCTGATTTCTTTCTAACATGCAATTAGGGTTTAGACTAGTTTCTACATGTTGCGCATGTTATGGTTCATTAGAGCATGCATCTAGGGTTAGATTTTGCTCCTCCATTCTTGCGCATATGTGCATGGTTTAAGATGGATTTTTCCTGATTTTATTTCGAGCCAATATGATATGTTGCTCTCCTATCATTGCACATACATAGATGTGACCAGAATTTTGTGTTTTCTGTGTTGTTACCTCTATTCTTTGTGCATGTATTAGATAAAATAAGAAGTTATTTTCCATGTTGATTCTTCTAAATCATGCACATGTATACATGAAATAAGATGTCTATTTTTCCTGATTTTTACGAATTCGGGTTAGATATTATTTATTCTAATCTTTGAGCATGTATACATGAATATTGAGTTACCATATTCTATATTTCGTTTTTTTTGGAATGAGAGCATTCATTTCATTTGAAATATTTCCTTTATGATTGAATGCACATATATGTTAATCTCATTAAGGATATTTCGGATTTCTTTTGGAATAATTGCATGCATTTCATTTGAAATATTTCCTTTATGATTGAATGCACATATATGTTAATCTCATTAAGGATATTTCGGATTTCTTTTGGGATGATTGCATGCATTTCATTTGAAATATTTCCTTTTCATCAAATGTGCATATATGTGATGCCATCCACCAAAGAATTTAGAATTTTTCTTTCCATTACATGTAGCATAATTATTGTTGATTGCATGCTTATATTGATTATGGAAAGATTGGCTAATTCTGAAATTTTTGGAAAGATATTATCGGCTGGAATTTTATTGCCTTAAAAATATGTGTTGGATGCTTTCCTTTGATGCAAAAAATATGTGGTGCTCTCCACCATATAATTTCGAATTTTTCTTTCCATTACAAGTAGCATAATTATTGTTGATTGCATGCTTATATTGATTATGGAAAGATTGGCTAATTCTGAAATTTTTTGAAAGATATTATGGGTTGGAATTTTATTGCTTAAAAATATGTCTGGATGCTTTCCTTTGATGCAAAAAATATGTGTTGTTCTCCACCATATAATTTCGAATATTTCCTTTCCATTAGAAGTAGCATAATTGTTATTGATTGCATGATTATATTGATTATGGAAAGAAGAAAAAAAAATTATGTTTTGAGAATGATTATTGTGGAGATTGGTTGTCATTACCTAACATGTTTTTTTGCCTATTTTCGTGCCCCATTCATGCATTGTTTCCATATGCATTACTTCCTTATTGTTTGAATGAAGTGCACACTTTATGGTATTTTTTTTCATACGTCGGATTGTGCTAACGTATGGAAAGATTGTGGCTCTGTGGAATGAATGATTCCTGATTTTATTTACTGCCTTATTGAGAGATGAGCGTAATTTCATTCATTTATTTCCATTTGCAATAGTTATCGCAATGGACTGTAATATTTATGGAATGTAATATTTATGGACTGTAATAATTATGGACTGTGGACTGTTTATTCCCCTGAGGAGACGAGGGGCTCCTTTATTTTTATTATTGTGATATTATTGCTATAAGACTCATGCATGTTCCCGTCGATGAGGCTAAATCCCGAATGGGGATCATTAGCTCGATATGGAAGTAATGTAGTAATCATATCTGTGTGATGTTGATTGTTTTTTTTTAAAACCGTTTTTGGGAACTCGCATGCCTAGTGGGAGTTGCAAGGTTGAAGTGTTTTGTGTAAACCAACTTGCAACTGGCGGCAAATATTTTTTTTTTCCTGATTACCATGATTTAAAATGTTTTTTTTGGGTCATTAAATCACGACGGAGCTCAATATCTAGATTAGTAAAATGGCTTTATTAACTATTGCATGAGGATTTGATCGAATGCTTTATGTTTTCTTTTGGTCTGAATGCTATAGCTATTAAGTCAGTTTATTCTTTATGATTATTGTAGCTCGTTATATTTTATGCTAGAACTCATGTATCGCTATGTATTTTGATTGTCCTAGATTCTTTATGGCTGCTTCCAAAAGCATTGTCGCTGATCTGACTCGAGGAGATAAACTCAACGAAAGAAATTACGATCTGTGGCATCGTAAAATTGAGTATCGCTTAGAGGATTAGGACATGTTAGAAAACATAAACCAATCTATGTCTCCCACCGAGGTGGGGAATACTGCGCAACATCGCAGAAACTTAGATGTTTATAATGCATGGAAAAAGAAAGACCGAATTTCTCGAATCACAATTCTAAGTTCAATGAGGGACGATCTGTTACTGCGGTTCGAAAAGTTTCGAACTGCAAAGGCCTTGTGGGAAGCTGTGAAGTTTCAGTACGGAGTGACCTCCGTCACAAGGGCCCGTCAGCTTGGGTTTATGTTTGATGGGTATAAAATGCGCCAAGGTCACACAATGAGGCAGCATATTACCGCAATGTCAAACATGATTAGCGAGCTGAGTGCTGTCGGTCGTGCTAAGACCGATGAGGAGCAAGTGTCTGCTCTCATCAGATCATTGCCTTCGAAGAGTTGGGAGCATATGAAGGTCCATCTGACCCATGCTGATGACATCAGGATATTTGACCAGGCCGCAAAACACCTAGAGCTGGAGGAGGACCGCATGCTTGCGAAAGCCCCTCTAACTGAAGTGTTTGCTGCTGAAGCTGGTGCTCCTCGGAGGAGTGCAGGTTTTAAGCACAAAAGAGATAGAGCTCAGGGTTTTAAAGGCAAGAAGGGTGCAAATGCAAGCAAAACAGAAAACAAAGCTGGAAAGAAACGACCTCGAGGATCCAGAGGTGGGAAAGATAAGTCTAATGTGACTTGTTTTAACTGCCGAAAGACTGGACATTTTGCGCGTGAGTGCACTGAGCAAAAGGTAATTACTGTGTGTAATCCCTCGAATTGTAGCGTGACTAGTTCTGTGTTGCTCACTGATCATTCTCCTGTGTGGATTATGGATTCTGGTGCCACGGACCACGTAACAAATGATCGTTCTGCCTTCGTGGAATATCGCCGTGTTCCAAGTGGGAGGCGAATAAACATGGCAAACAACACTAGCATTGAAGTTCTTGGAGTTGGCACATGCAAAGTGACTTTGCGAAGTGGCCGGATCCTATTACTTCACGACGTGTTGTATGCACCAGCTATACGGCGAAAAATTATTTCTGTTGTTGTCTTGATGAGAAATGTTTTTAAAGTTGTTTTTGAAAACAATGATATGGGTTTATACCTTTCTAACATTTATTATGGATATGCTTTTCTTTCTGACGGTTTTATTGTGTTGGACGCAATTTATGATTTCAATCATAACGCTAGTGCCTTTGTGAGCCAAAGTTCCATGAATAATGATTCAGTTATGTGGCATGCTAGAGTAGGTCACATTGGTGTTGACCAGATGAACAGGTTGGCAAAGGAGGGGGTATTAGGAGAATGCTCCAAATTTGAATTGCCGACCTGTGAATCTTTTCTAGCTGGAAAGGCAACTAGAAAACCGTTCGGAAAAACCATTAGGGCTACTTCTCCTTTAGAACTAATTCACTCAGATATTTGTGGACCTTTGAATGTGCGTACTAGACATGGACAAAGTTACTTCATCACATTCATTGATGACTTCACGAGATATGGTCATATTTATCTTATTTCTCACAAGTCAGAAGCTCTAGAATGTTTTAAGAAATTCATAAGCTTAGTTGAGAATCAGTTGGATAATAGGATAAAAACTCTTAGAACGGATAGAGGTGGTGAGTATCTCTCCATAATGTTCAAGGAGTTATGTCATGAAAAGGGGATATCTAGATAACTCACTATGCCTTATACTCCTCAGCAAAATGGTGTTGCCGAGAGAAGGAATAGAACGTTGCTAGACATGGTTAGATCCATGATGGCGCATGCAAGCTTACCAATTTCGTTTTGGGGAGATGCTCTAATGACTGCTGCCTATATCCTCAATAGAGTTCCAACAAAATCGGTTCCCTCAACTCCATATGAGTTATGGACAGGACGGAAGCCTGATTTTAGTCTGCTGCGTCCTTGGGGATGTGTGGCATACATTCATTCTACTAGTCACCGATATGGAAAACTAGGACCTAGAGCGAAAAAGTGTATCTTTGTAAAATACAGTGATTTCTCCAAAGGTTATGTTTTTATCGGGTTAGACGAGAATGAAAGAAGGACGGAACTGGAGTCTAGGGATGCCACATTCTTTGAAAATGATTTTCCAACCCTTGCTGGAGCTATCAAAGAGTCAGTGGACTTCTTTGAACGACAAGATGAGGACATTGCCACTCCACAGGATCAGGATCTGGAAGTTGAACAAGAGGTTCCACCAGTCAATCCTAGTGGGAGCAGCAATGTTAAGGATCTGATAGCTCTCACAGAGGATGAGCCATCAGATATCAATATGCGTCGAACCAAACGCGGGCTCATTCCTCGTAGGCGGTTTCGCTTAGAGGAAGAGGCCCTCATGATAGATCAAGAAGAAATTGATTATGAATCATCCGGGATGACAGTAATCGATGAGCAAGAACCGGAGACCTTGAAAGAGGCTTTGGAAGGTCCAAATGCTAAAGAGTGGTTAGAAGCTATAAAGGAAGAGTTGGAGTCGATGAAAGTTAATCGAGTCTGGGACTTGGTCGACTTACCGCCGACCCGAAAGGCCATTGGGGCCAAGTGGATCCTCAAGATTAAGAGGAAGGCGGATGGATCTATTGATAGATTCAAGGCTAGACTGGTAGCTAAAGGCTACACCCAAAGAGAAGGCGTGGATTTTGAGGAAACCTTTTCACCTGTGGTTAGGTTTGCCTCCATCCGCCTTTTACTAGCTATTGTAGCTCAGATGGACTTAGAGCTTTACCAAATGGATGTAAAGACTACTTTTCTCAATGGAGAACTTGAGGAGGAGATCTATATGGATCAACCTCAAGGTTTTGAAGTCAAAGGACAGGAGCGCAAAGTGTGCAAGTTCAATAAGTCCTTATAGGGCTTAAAACAAGCGTCTAGACAGTGGAACATTTGCTTCCATCAAGCTATATCAGAGAATGTGTTCTCTATGCTTGAGGAAGATCACTATGTGTACGTTAAGAGATCCAATGGTAAATTTGTCATTCTGACCTTGTATGTTGATGACATACTCATGGCTGGCAATAGCAAAGAATTTCTGAAATCCACTAAAGAGTGGTTGTCCTCCACGTTTGATATGATGGACATGGGTGAAGCTAGCTACGTCCTTGGTGTCAAGATAGTTAGAAATAGGTCCAAGAGACTTCTGGGATTGTCTCAAGAGACTTACATTAACAACATCTTGAAGAAATACCATATGGACAAATGCAAACCAATCGACACTCCTGTTGAGAAGGGTTTGCACTTAAGCCTTGATAAGCATCCTGAGACTCCGGAAGAGAAGACCAAAATGGACAAGGTTCCACTTTGTGAAGGACATTATAGCGAGAAAGGAAGTTGAGTTGAGACATGTGTCTACTAGTCTTATGGTAGTTGACCTTCTAACCAAGGCTATAGCTAAGGACTCGTTTGTGTGTCATGTGAAGTCCTTAGGCTTACGCAGACTTTGATGTATTCGCATGTCTAACTTCCTTTTATGAGTGATTGTGTTGTTTCCTTTCGACTGTATCTGTTTGCTTGATATAGTCGTTCTAGCATAAAATATTATTCTGTCAATAGGCTGATGAATGCTTACTCACACGAGCATTCGCCTCTAGCGCTTTTGATAGCGAGCAGAGATGAGACTGATCATGAAGAGATCTTGTATGATAGATCCAGAGTAGTTTATGATAGGACAATCGCCTTGATTAGGAATCAAGATGAGATCCTCTATGTTGGTGAGGATTGACATGAATGTTCCCACGATTCATGTGACCTATAGAAGCCAAGTGCGAGCATCACATGTGGCGCCAGGTGACACCTGTATGGTGTTAAGGTAACAATGATGAAGCTCGGGTCAGGCGCAGAGGGGGTGCGACTGGACTAAGACTTGTATGGTGTTGAGAGACAGACATACTGTTGTGTGCAGTATGATCCACCATAGAATGTTTGTCATAAAACATGTGCTGAGCGACCATTTGGAAGTGAAAGGATGGATCCCTGCTCCTTCACTGTGTAAGTCCAAGACTTGATTGTCATTTAGTTGCCCTCAGTGACCTTCGACGACACCATGAAGCAAAGAGTTGATGTGGCTACTTTGGGATGTTATCTATCACCATGATAGATTCGGTCTAAAGAGGCATCTTCGGGAAAGGAGTCAACTCTGAGTGTAATGGTGATCTGGGGCGAAGGGAAAGGTTTGACTCGACTGCACTAAAAGTATTTGCTGGGCCCAACTGTATTGGATACAGTAGCAAGTACCTTGAGGACAAGAAGGTATTCTCTCCGAGGGATCGAGATACCGTTCGTGTCAAGTGAGTTTCTGAGTAAACCTGGGGAACTGTGATGTGCATTTGACTGCTTATTTATTGGTTTTTGAGGATGTTGTCATTCTGGCCTTCTAGTAAGGTTTCTAGTTTGAGACTCCAAATTGCAGGTACATCACCGGTCGCACGATCCATTTGTCCGTATGATCGGAAGAGTGCATGTGTCAGGGACATAGATGATAGTGTATGTATCAGGGATATATGTATATGTGTCGGGGACACAAAAGCAGATGACATGTTGTTATCGTGCTGTTGTGCAAGTGGGAGATATTGGATTAATCAGGGATTTATAAGCAATTTGCCCAAAGCACTGACACATGGCGCGTCCCTATTGGACAACTCATTTAGGGTTTAGGGTGGAGCCGTCTATATAAGGAGGGGAGCCTCCCTTTGAATAGATTGATCTCATGTGCAAAACCCTAGCCTCCACCCTAACCTAGCCGCCACCTCCTATTCTCTCCCATTTCGTCCCTCCACCTCCACCAAGCTCATTCCATGGACTCTTGGGTTGTGGACTCGCGCTCCTTCTACAAGAGAGTAGGAGACCGACCGGTGAGAAGGATTCCGTAAGGTGACCTCCGATCTTCCTTCCGCTGCCACAGGTTCTCTCCAAGAAAGGTACTCCTGAACCTGTAGAATCGTTATTTGCTTACAGATACAAGCACTACCCTCAGAAGAATTTGACCAAGTGAACTCGCTGCCGGTAGAAGGCATCTCAAGGAGCTGGAGTGCATCAATACACTCGTCAAATTCCGACATGGCAACCTCGTTTCCAGCAGCACCTCCCCGTTTCTTGCTCAGCTTGCGGATGCAATTGAAATCACCCCCACTATCCATGACCTTGAAACATTTGAAGCCACTTGTAGAAGGTCATTCCACAATACTCTCCTATCCACATGCCCATTTTCCCCTTAGACCGCTGTGATATCAAACTTGTTTCCATCTCTTTTCAAGCTGGCCCGAAAGTGTAACAATTGTGACGTTTAGGTGGTGGTGGTGGCGAGTTGCCTGTCTTCTTGCTTGTCCCCCCTTTTCCACTTGTCCCCAAATCCAGCCCATATCCTAGTATCTCAAATCTCCCCCCATAATGTGTTT
This sequence comes from Triglochin maritima, assembly GCA_963682175.1. Classification (NCBI taxonomy): domain Eukaryota; kingdom Viridiplantae; phylum Streptophyta; class Magnoliopsida; order Alismatales; family Juncaginaceae; genus Triglochin; species Triglochin maritima. The sequence goes on along the minus strand of OY821793.1, from coordinate 10,190,508 downwards.
CTGATTTCAGTTTAGGTCCCTTAGCACGTGCCATCGTTGGTAGAGATATCCAATTGAGATCCTCTTGGACCAAAGACGCGAGTCCGCTTTGCTCATTTCGGCCTTCACTCTTCTCATGCCCTTGACGCCCTACAATTTCCTCCATTGTCATGGCTCTCCCCACACTTCTTTGGTCTGCCTCTCATGCCCTTGGTGAAGCCTCATATAACACATCCCCATTTAAATTTTGTAACTCCATTCCATGCACCAAATTTGGCTCACCTTTCCCACTCCCCTAACTTTGAGGAGCCTTCACTAAGTGTCCCTCATGCCCTTGATGCCCACCAATTAAACCAAATGTTGTGGCCCCCTTTCTAAGAGAAATATCGTCCGCACTCCATGACTCAACCTCAATCACCACTTCCCAATCACGTGATGGCTCCTCTTCATGCACCACATGCCTATCACATTTTTCACTATCTTGCCTTTGAAGGGCCTCCACTAGGTGTGTCCCATGCAAACCCTCATGGTCCCTTGCTTTGTCCTTTTCGCAAGATAATTCCCTCTTCTCATTGGCCCAAGTGAAAGTAGAGCACTCAAACTCCTCCTCATTGGCTGGTCCCGAAATGGGTGTAACACTTTTCCCACCCACTTCCACTTGCTTCTTTTGGCTCCCCATAGTCTTCCTTCCTTTTGCATCCTTTGCATCCTTGCTGGAATTCGTTTGGGAGGAGGAGATGCCCTTGCCACATGGTGTGGGTGCATTGGTTTCTTCCAAGGAGCAAATACTTGTCACATTTTGTCCATTTCCTCCTAAGGCTGCCACATCACACCCATTCCCACATGGCCACTCCACATTTGCTTCTCTTGCCACCTCAGTTGCCCTAACCTCCACCTCATCATCCCTTCCACCCTCTCCTTCCTTCCCTCCCTCGCCACCAGCCCCTTCCCCCTCTACGTGTGCCTCTCTCACCCTCACCAAACCGTCTACCCTATCCCCAACCCCCACTCCCACTCGCCCCTCCACCCACTCTCTCATCACAACCTTCATGTCTCCCCCCTTACCACGAGTAACCACCACCCATTTTTCAGCAACTTGTAGTTGGGGAATAAGCACGTTTGAAGGTAGCTTCCGTCGTGGACATTTCTCCTCCTCGTGACCAAACTCAAGACAATCCTTACAATAACCGGGGCGCCACTCATATTCCACGAAAACTCTATGTGTTGCACCATCCTCTACTTGAACATCTACCCAACTAGGGTATGAGAAATCACGACTTACCTCAATGCACACCCGAGCAAAAGCTAATCTCCGTCCATAAGCCGTGTTGTCATCCATGTAGAGTGGTCTCCCGAGTACACTTGCAATATTGCTCAATGTTCTTTGCGACCAAAATTGAAGGTCAAGCTCCGACAAACGAACCCATATAGGAACCGTTGTGATATGTGCCTTCTCCAAGGTCATCTCCGGGAGCCATTCTTGAACCAAAAGTGGAGCTCCTCTAACAAAATATGGCCCTCCATTAAGGACTTTCTTCCTATCTTCTTCAAGAGAAAAACGAAATAACAAGAACCTTTGGCCCCTCCTAATAACTTCCAAACCTCCAGCAATTGCCCATAGATTTTGGAGGTACTTCTCCAACGTTGGTAGATGAGGTTTAAACCCTATGAAATGACCTACCAAAACCGTATCACATCTTTTCAGTGCCTCCACTACTTCCATCTTTGAGCAAACAACCACCTTCTCCCCTCCTTTAACAACAGGTTGGATGAAGTCTAGGGTCGTGGATGCCCTTGGCTTTGCTGAGAAGAGGTCTGACCACTTCCTTGGGTGAGTTACAACACGCCCTAGAGGTGGCGCAACAGCAAGCTCTTCCAAAGCTGCGGAAGAGCTTTCCTTTGAGACGGAATGGAGATCCTTTGTTGCAAACGTGTAGAGCTAGTCTTTGACTCCATTTTGGTGAAGAAATCAAGCAATTTGGTGAAGAAATGGGGCCGGAAACCCTAGAGGAGCCAAGGCTCCCCGTGCGCACCATAAACTCTCTCTCCTCCCATCTCCCATCTCCCCTCTCTCCCTCCTCTCCCCTTCCCACACACTTCCAATGAGGTTTTTCCCCTTCTCCTCTCCCCTTCTCCCTCTTCTTCCCTCTCTCTCCTTCTCCCTCCTATCCTCTTCTCTTCCCTCTACTCGCCTTTCTCTCTCTCCATTCTCTCTCGTCTCTCCTCCTCTCCCCTTCTCTTTCTCCTTATCCCTCTTCTCCTCTCTCATTTCCACTCTCCTGTTCGATCTCTCCTTCTCTCTCTCCTTCTTTATCTTTACTCTCCCCTATCTATCTCATTCCATTCCCCTTCCCTTTCCCTCTTCTCCGCCTTTCCTTCTCTATCCCCCTCTCATTCTCTTGTTCCCTCTCACCTCCTCTATTGTTCCCCCTCTCTCATTCTTCTTCTCTCTTTCCCCACTTTTCCCTCTCTCTTGTCCTCTCCTTCTCCTCCCTCCCGCTCCCGCTCTCCTTCTACCTCCTTCTCCGCTCTCTCCTCTTATCCCTCCATCTCTTCTCGTTCCCTCTCTCTTCTCCTTCTCTCTCCCCTCCCCTCTCTTCGTCTCCTCTCCCATCTTATCCCTTCATCTCCTCTCGTTCCCCCTCTCTTCTCCTTATCTCCCTCTCCTTTTTTCTCTCACCTTCCCTTCTCTATCTCCTCCTCTCCCTCTTCTCTTATCCATTTCCTTCTCTCTCCTCTCTCCTCTCTCCTTCTCCCTCTTCTTATATCTTTCTCTCTCCTCTTTCCTTTCCTCTTTCTCCTTCTCTATCTCCCTCTTATCCCTCTCCTTTCCTCTCTCCCTCTTATCCCTCTCGAACACTCCCTGCTTCTCGTTCTCTCGCTCTCTCTCCATCCTGTCTCTTATCTTCTCTCCCTTCTCTCTCTCCTCTTTTCTATTCTCCATCTCTCTTCTCTCCTTATCCATGTCCTTATTCTCTCTTCTCTGCCTCCATCCTTCTATCTCTCGCTCCTTTCTATCTTTTCATATGTTGTCTACCTCTCTCTCATTATCTCTCATTCTCTCCCCGTCTTCTTCTTCTCTCTCCTCCAATATTCCCTCTTCTCTGCCTTCTCATTCTCCTCATCCTTCTCCTCCTCTCTCTCTTTTCATTTATCTCACCTTCCCTATCTCATTCCCTCTCTTCCTTCTCTCCCTCTCTCCTTGTCCCTCTTCTCCTTATCCACTCTCTTTGTCTCTCTCTCCTTCTCCCTCTTCTTCTCTCTCTTCTCTCATTTCTCCTTTTCTCCCTCTCCTCTCTCTCCTCGTCCCATTCTCTTCCTTGTCTCCCTCTCTCCTTGTCCCTCTTCTCGTTATCCCACTCTCTTTGTCTCTCTCTCTCCTTCTCCCTCTCCTCTCGTATCTCCTTTTCTCCCTCTCCTCTCTCTCCTCGTCCCATTCTCTCCCGTCTCTCTCTCATTCTACCCCCTCTCTTCACTCCGTCTCTACCACTCTCCTTCTCCTTCTCTCTCACGCTTCCCTTTTCTCTTTCTCTCAGCTCCCTTGCCTCATCTCTATCTCCCTCTTATCCCGCTCCCCTTCTTCTCTCCTTATCATTCTCTCTTCTTCTTCTCTCTACCCCATTTATCTGTCTCTCTCCTCCCTTATCCCTTCTCCTTCTCTCGCTCCCTCTCTCTCTCCTTCTTCCCTCCCCTCCCCTCCCCTCTCTTCCTCTCCTCTCCTTCTCCTTCCTCTTCTCTCTCCCCTCTTATCCCTTCATCTCCTCTCGTTCCCCCTCTCTTCTCCTTATCTCCCTCTCATTTTTTCTCTCACCTTTCCTACTCTATCTCGTCCTCTCCCTCTCCTCTTCTCCATTTCCTTATCTCTCCTTCTCCCTCCTCTTATCTCTTTCTCTCTCTCCTATCCTCTCCTCTTTCGTCTCCTCTTTCTCCTTCTCTATCTCCCTCTTATCCCCATCCTTTTTTCTCTCCCTCTTTACCCTGTCCTCAACTCCCTCCTTCTATTGCTCTCTCTGCCTCCTGTTTCTTCTCTTTTCTCCATTCTCTCTCTCGTCTTTTCTATTCTCCTTCTCCCTTTTCTCTTTTCTCCTTATCCATATCCTTATTCTCTTTTCTCTTCCTACATCCTTCTCTCTCTCTCTCTCCTTTCTCTCTTCTTCTACGTTGTCTACCTCTCTCTCTCTCCTTATCTCTCCTTCTCTCCCCCTCTTCTTCTTCTCTCTTCCCATCTTCCCTCTTCTCTGCCCTCTCAGTTTCCTTATCCTTCTCCTCCAATCTTCCTTTTCATTTCTCTCACCTTCTCTATCTCTTTCCCTCTCTCCTTGTCCTTCTTCTCCTTATCCCACTCTCTTTATCTTTCTCTCCTCTCTCCTTCTCCCTCTTCTTCTCTCTCTTCTCTCGTTTCTTCTTTTGTCCCTCTCCTCTCTCTCCTCCTCCCATTCTCTCCCTTCTCTCACTCGTTCTACCCCTCTCTCTTCTCTCCTTCTCTACCACTCTCCTTCTCTCTCACTCTTCCATCTTCTCTTTCTCTCATCCCCTCACCTCATCTCTATCTCCATCTTGTCCCGCTCCCCTACTTCTCTCCTTATCCTTTTTTATTCTTCTTCTCTGCCCCTTTTATCCTTCTCTATCCTCCTCTTTCCCTTCTCCTTCTCTTGCTCGTTCTCCCGCTCTCTCTCCTTCTCTCCCACTCCATCATCACCCCCTCTCTCTTCTCCCTTGCTCTTCTTCTCCCTTCTCCCTCTCCTTCTCCCTCTCCCTCTACTCCCCTGTCCTCCTCTCTCCCTCTTCCCTCCTTCTTCCCTCTCTCCTTCCCTCTCTTCTCTACCTCTCTCGTTCCCTCTCCCCCTTCTTCTCTCCATGCCATCTTCCCTCTTCTCCTTCATTTTCTATCTTCCTCTTGTCCGCTTCTCCACTCCTTCCTCCTTCTCTTTCTCCCTCACTCCTCTTCCCTACTCTCGTTCTCTCTTCTCCTCTCTCTCAACTTCTTGTCCTCTTTTCTCCACCCTCCTTCTCTCTCCCTTCCCTATCTTTCGCTCTTGTTCTCAATCTCTCTTCTTTCTCCCTTTCCTTCTCTCTTTTCTTCTCTCTCTTCCCACTTCTCCTCTTCTCTACCACTATCCTCCTCTTCTCTCCATCTCCCCTTGTCTCTCTTCTCCTTATCCCACTCTTTTTAGCTCTCTCTCCTCTCTCTTTCTCCCTCTTCTTCTTTCCCTTCTCTCGTTTCTCCTTGTCTCCCACTCCTCCTCTCTGTCCTCGTACCATTCTCACACTTCTCTCTCTCGTTCTACCCCTCTCTTTTCTCTCCTTCTTTACCACTCTTCCCTCTTCTCTTTCTCATCTCCCTCGCCTCATCTCTATCTCCCTCTTATCCCGCTCCCCTTCTTCTCTCCTTATCATTCTCTCTTCTTCTCTCTCCCCCTTTTATCCTTCTCTATCCTTCTCTTTCACATCTCCTTCTCTCTCCTTCTCTCCCACTCCTTCTTCACCCACTTTTTTCTTTTCTTTCTTCTTCTCCTTTCTCCCTCTCCCCTCTACTTCCCTGTCCTCCTCTCTCCCAATTCTCTCCTCCATCCCTCTCTCATTCCCTCTCTTCTCTAGCTCTCTCGTTCCCTCTCCCCCTTCTTCTCTCCCTCCCATCTTCCCCTTCTTCTCCTTCATTTTCTATCTTCCTCTTGTCCTCTTCTCCATTCCTTCCTCGTTCTCTCGCTCTCTCTCCCTTCTTATCTCTACTCCCTTGCCTTTTCTCTCTCTTTCCCTTTTCTCTCCTCTCTCGTTTCCTCTCTCCTCCTCTATCTCTCGTTCTCTATCTCTACTCTCCCTTCTATATCTCGTTCCCTTCCCCTTCCCTCTTTTCCTCCTTTCCTTCTCTATCCTCGTCTCGTTCTCTTGTTCCCTCTCACCCCCTCTCTGGTTCCCCCCCCCCCTCTACTTCTTCTTCTCTTTCTCCCCTCTTCTCCCTCTCTCTCCTCCCCTCTCGTCCTCTCATTCTCCCTCCCTCTCTCTCTCCCTCTTCCACCTTCTCCTCTCTCTCCTCTTGTCCCTCCATCTCCTCTCGCTCCCTCTATCTTCTCCATCTCTCTTCCCTCCCATCCTTTCCTCTCCTCTCATTTCCCTCCTCTTCTCTCTCTCCTCTTATCCCTTCATCTGCTCTCGTTCCCCCTCTCTTCTCCTTTTCTACCTCTCCTTTTCTCTCTCACCTTCCGTTCTCTATCTCCTCCTCCCCCTCAACTTTTCTCCATTTCTTTCTCTCTCCTCTCTCCTTCTCCTGCTTTTTTTCTTTCTTTCTCTCTCCTCTTTCCTATCGTGTTTCTCCTTCTCTCTCTCTCCCTCTTATCCCTCTCCTCCACTCCCTCCTTCTTCTTCTCTTGCTCTCTCTCCCTTCTGTCTCTTCACTTCTCTTCTCTCCCATATCTCTCTCTCCCAGTTTCTATTCTCCTTCTCTCTTCTCTCTTTATCTTTATCCCTATTCTCTCTTCTTTGCCTCTATCCTTCTCTCTCGCTCTTTTCTCTCTTCTCCTATGTTGTCTACCTCTCTCTTTTCTCCCTCTCTGTCATTCTCCGCCCCTCGTCTTCATCCCTCTCTTCCAATATTCCCTCTTCTCTGCCCTCTCCTTCTCCTTATCCTTCTCCTCCTCTTTGCCTTCTCATTTCTCTGACCATCTATATCACTTTCTCTCTCTTCCTTCTGTCCCTCTCTCCTTGTCCCTTTTCTCTTTATCCCACTCTCTTTATATCTCTCTCCAGTCTCCTTCTCCCTCTTCTTCTCTCCCTTCTCTCGTTTCTCCTTTTCTACCACTCCTCTCTCCCTTCTCTCTCTCTCTTCTTATCTATTCTCCTTATCTCTTCTCTCCTCATCCTTATCCATATTCGCTCTTCTCTGCCTCTATCCTTCTCTATCTTGTGCTCCCTTCTCTCTTCTCCTATGTTGTCTACCTCTCCCCCTCTTCTTCTACTCTCTCTTCCCATCTTCCCTCTTCTCTTCCCTCTCAATCTCCTCATCCTTCTCCTCCTCTCTCCCTTATCATTTGTCACACCTTATCTATCTCTTTCTCTCCCTTCCTTCTATCCCTCTCTCCTTCTCCCTTTTCTTCTCTCCCTTCTCTCGTTTCTCCTTTTCTCCCACTTCTTCTCTCTCCTCGTCCCATTCTCTCCCTTCTCTCTCTCGTTCTACCCCTCTCTCTTCTCTCCTGCTCTACCACTCTCATTCTCTCTAACTCTTCCCTCTTATCTTTCTGTCATCTCCCTCGCCTCATCTCTATCTCCCTCTTATCCGGCTCCCCCTCTTCTCTCCCTATCCTTCTCTCTTCTTCTGTCCCCCCTTTTATCTCTCTCTATCCTCGTCTTTCCCTTCTCATTCTCTCAGTCGCTCTCCCTCTCTGTCTCTCTCCTTCTCTCCTAATCCTTCTTCACCCCCTCTCTCTTCTCCTTCCCTCTTCTTCTCCCTTCTCCCTCTCCCCTCTACTTCCTTGATCTCCTCTGTCCTTCTTCTCTCCTTCCCTCTCTTCTCTACCTCTCTCGTTCCCTTTCCCCCTTCTTCTTTCCCTCCCCTCTTCCCTCTTCTCCTTCATTTTCTATCTTCCTCTTGTCGTATTCTCCACTCCTTCCTCCTTCTCTTACTCTCCCTCCTTTGTTCTCTCTCTTTCCCTTCTCTATCCTCTCTCCCTCACTCCTCTTCTCTAGTCTCGTTCTCTCTCCCTCTTCCTTCTCTCTCCTTCTCCTCTCTCTGCTCTACTTGTCCTCTTTTCTCCACCCTCCTTCTCTCTCCCTTCTCTATCTCTCGCTCTCGTTCTCCATCTCTCTTCTCTCTCCCTTTCCCTCTCTTTTTCCCTTCTTCGCTCCTCTTCTTGTTCTATCTCTCTCTCCCTTCTCCTCTCCTCTTCTCCCTCTTCTTCCCTCTCCTTACCCTCTCTCCTTCTCCCTCCTATCCTCTTCTCTCCTTTCTCTCTCTCCTTTATCTCTCTTCTCTCCTCCTCTCCCCTTCTCTTTCTCCTTATCCCTATCCTCCTCTGTCGTTTCATATCTCGTCCTCTTTCTCTTCTTGTCTATCTCCTTCTCTATCTATACTCTCCCTTCTATATCGCGTTACCTTCCCCTTCGCTCTCCTCCTCCTTTCCTTCTCTATCCTCCTCTAATTCTCTTGTTCCCTCTCACCTCCTCTCTTGTTCCCCCTCTCTCCTTCTTCGTCTCTCTCCCCTCTTCAGCCTCTCTCGCCTCCCCTCTCATCCTCTACTTCTCCCTCTTTCCCGCTCTCTCCCCTTCTTCCTCCTTCTCTGCTTTCTCCTCTTATCCCTTCGTCTCCTCTCGTTCCCTCTCATCCTTTCCTATCCTTCTCCCCCTCCTCAGTCTCTCGTCTTATCCCTTTATCTCCTATCGTTCCAACTCTCTTCTGTCTCCCTTTCTCTCTTTCTTTTCTAATCTCTCTTCCCAGTTCTCCTCTTCTTTACCACTCTCCTCCTACACCCTCTTCCATTTCACTTCCTCTCCTTGTTCTCCCCCTCACCTTCTTTATGTCCTCTTTCTCTTAACCCTCTCTCTTGCTCTCTCTCCTCTTCTCACATTCTCTCGCTTCTCCTTTTCTCATTCTCCCTCTTATCATGTTTCTCTTCTCCTTCTCTCTCCTTATCCTTTCTCCTTATCTCACTTTCTTTCTCTCTCCCCCTCTCTCCTCTCTCCCTCTCTTTCTCTCCCTTGCCTCCTTGCTTGGCTCTCCCCCGCTCTCCCTTCTCTCTCTACTCTCCCTTCTCTATCTCATCTCTCCTTCTTCCTTATCTCTACTTCTCTCTCTTCCCTCTTTTCCCCTCTCTCTTCTTTCCTCCTTCGTTCTCTATCTCCCTCTTACCCTCTCCTTATAAGGTAAGGAGAGAAGGAAGAGAGGAGCCATAGCGAGAAAAGGAGAAGAAAAGAGAGGATAAAGAGAACCGAAAGAGAGGAGGAGAGGGAAGATGAGAAGGAGGACGCCTTCTCCCTCTATGTCATCATTCCATTTTCCACTCCACTTCTCATTCACTCTCTCTCGCCTTTCTCTATCCTCTCTCCTCCTCTCCCCTTCTCTTTCTCCTTATCCCTCTCTCGTTTCCTCTCTCCTCCTCTATCTCTCCTTCTCTCTCTCCTTCTCTATCTCTACCCTCCCTTCTTTATCTCGTTCCCTTCCCCTTCCCTCTTCTCCTCCTTTCCTTCTCTATCCTCCTCTCATTCTCTTCTTCCCTCTTACTTCCTTTCTTGTTCCCCCTCTTTCCTACTTCTTCTCTCTCCCCCCTCTTCTCCCTCTCTCTCCTCCCCTCTAATCCTCTTCTTCTCCCTCCCTCCCTCCCGCTCTCTCTCCTTCTCCTCTCTCGCCTCCCCACTAGTCCTCTTCTTCTCCCTCCCTCCCGTTCTCTCTCCTTCTCCTCTCTCTCCTCTTATCCCTCTGTCTCCTCTGGTTCCCTCGGTCTTCTCTTTCTCTCTCCCCTCCCCTCCCCTCTCGTACTCTCCTCTCCTTCTCCATCCTCTTCTCTCTCTCCTCTTATCCCTTCATCTCCTTTTTTTTCAAAGCAAAAGGGAGGCGAAGCCTCGAATTTTATTGATTTGTGTAAACGGACTTACATACAAACCAACCCAACAACACACACCCAAAGCATTAGGAACTTGCTGGGTACAAGCTCAGATTAATATCTAGCACATTTCTATCACAAGTTTCGTCGTCTACGACAATGAATTACAGCATGCACCGCATTGCTTAGCTATTACTTAATTCAAAGCTACACTAACGAAAGAGACCCATTGCTACCTCCATGTTGTCGCAAATGTCACCCTCTCATGCTCGTCTCCCTTGCCTTCCAGCATACCAAGCCCTTTTATCCGAATCACATCCTTCACATGCTGAATAATGGACTCCACTCGTCGTTCCTCACCCTCCATGCATCGCCTATTCCGTTCAGCCCAGCACTCGAACACCACAGCTCCCACAGCTAACTTCAGCGTTAGTGCCCCATGCTTTGTAGGTGTACTCCAAGTCTGAATCCTATAAATCTCCTCGAAAGTAGCTGCAACCATGCGACCCATATCTCCTCCGATCCTCCGGATTTCTTCCCATACAGTTTGTACGAATGGGCACTCCCAGAATAAGTGCTTTAACTCCTCGTATGCATTCTTACATAGTGCACACCTTGACACCACGCATAGCTTGAGCCCCCTCCGTCTCATCATATCATGAGTAGGTAGCTTCCATGCATTGTCCTCCATAATGTTAACGCATGCTTTGGGACAGCCCATTTGTGCCACACCATTGTCCCCCACCTAACGACGGGTTGTTCCAGCTTGACCCACTTCCACGTATCCCTCAAGGTAAGAGTGCTTCGAGTGGCACCCATCCATGAGAGCTTATCCTCCCCCTGGTCCACCTGGATGGTAGACAACCGGGCCCAAAGTTGTGTGAGAGCTCGGGAGCGTAGTCGAGGCACTCTCCACCTACCATCTTCGAGGAAGTGGGACACGGTGATATCCTGAGGGACCCCTAGAACATAACTCATTCTCTCCCCCTCCGGTAATGTTAGAAGTGGCGGGCCACACCAAGGATCCTCAAAGAACTTCACCCTCCGCCCATCACCTATTCTGAAAATCATTTTCTCCCTTGTCATATTCCGAACTCGCATGAGACCTCGCCATGCCGAGGAGCAATTTGCTGGAAGACGCATTATCCATATGGACTTCCTCCTTAGGTACTTACTCCGTAAGCAAGAGGCCTAAAGGGATGTATCATGTGATGCAATGATCCAAAATAAGCGTAGAAGGCTTGCATCGTTCCAATCCACCAATCGACGCAAACCAAGGCCTCCTTCCCGCCTCGGAGTGCATATGTCCTGCCACGAGATAGCAGCCAACCTCTTCGTTCCCCCCCCAAACAAAATGCATCATCAATCTTTCTATTTCGTGAAGCACACTCCGTGGTACGAGAAAAGCCGAAATCCAATAAATACTAAAGGGCGTAAGCACACTACGCACTAGTTCCACTCGCCCCGCCATGGAGAGGAGCTTTCCCTTCCATGAACTCAGCCTCCCCCGTACCTTGTCCAGGAGTGCTTCACAATGCGTCTTCGTAAACCTTGATGAAAAAAGTGGCAACCCAAGATATCTCACCGGGAAGGTGCTCTACTGCATTCGAAGATGGCTGCAAAACCACTCCCCGTCCGGTGTACTCCCTCCCACGAATACTTGTCTCTTAGAGTTGTTTAGTTGCAGCCCCGAGTATCGTGAGAACTCATCCAACACCTCTTTCAGTGCGCGGGTATCAGACTTTGTGGCACTCGTGAAGACCATTACATCATCAGCAAACATCAAGTGCGAGACCGAGATCGAACCACATTTAACCGGTCGAAACCCACTTCTCCTCTCTTCACGACGCATCAAACCCCCCAGCACTTCCATGCAAAGCACAAAGAGATATGGAGCTAATGGGTCACCTTGTCGAAGACCATTGGAAGCCACGAAAGGCCTCAAAAAGGCACCATTTACATTTACAACGAAGGAGGCCTTCACGCACTCCCCCACCAGCTTCCTCCATTTGTCATTGAAACCGAGCCTACAAAGCACCTCATCCAAAAAATTCCATGACACCGTGTCGTACACCTTCCTCAAATCAATCTTGACAGCTATGCGCCCCAACCCTTTTTCAGAATGCAAGTTGTGACATAATTCGTGGGCCAGCAAAACGTTGTCCCCAATCCGACGCCCTCGGATGAAAGCGCTTTGGTTCTCCTTTACAAGCTTGGGCAGCACCTCCTTCAACCTATTCACAAGAATCTTGGAGATATAGCGATACACCATATTGCATAAGGAAATCGGTCGGTAGTCATCAATCGTGGTTGGGCCTCTCTTCTTTGGAATCAAAGTAATCGCCGTATAATTGACTTGCCTGAGGAGTTTTCCCTCGCGAAAGAAAGAAGAAACAACCATAAGAAGATCATTCTTAATAACCTCCCAAGCCACCTTGAAGAACTTTGCATTAAAGCCGTCCGGTCCCGGTGCTTTGTCATTATTGGATTGCAACACCACGAATTCCAGCTCAGCCATGGTCACCGGACGTGTGAGCAGTCAAGCCTCCATAGTTCCTAACTTAGGAAGATCAATATCATCCGCAATGTTACCCCCCTGCACATTTGAAGCAAATAAGTTAGCAAACCGGTGACGTATCGCCTCACGAATTTGATCCTCGTCCTCGATCGTCTCATCGCCTTCAACTATCCTACGCACTGTGTTTGTGGCTCACCTCACCCTAAGAGACGCATGGAAGAACCTCGAGGTAGAGTCACCTTCCCTCAACCACTTCACCCTAGATTTTTGTCGAATAATCGACTCCTCAATCCCCAATTGGTGGGATAGCTTATCTACCGCCTCACTCTCCTTCCTTCTCAATGCCTCCTCATCCGGAAGGCGCTCCATCTCCATTCGAATTTGCTGGAGCTCATTCCTAGCCTCAGTAAGACGCTCGGTTATATTCCCAAACACCTCATCACTCCACGTCTTAAGTGCCCTCTTAACAGCCTCCAACTTCCCCACCACCCGATACATTGGGGTTCCTACAATGTATGTCGACCATGCCTCCTTTACCACCCCCCAAAACTGGTCACGCCCAGCCCAAGCATTCACGAACCGGAACATCTTCTTCTTCCGCACACCATGAGGTTCGAGGTCCACCATCAAGGGATAGTGGTCGCTGAGCTCTTTACCATCCACATAACAAATTGCATCCGGGAAGCATTCGAACCACGCTTGGGAGCAAAGGGCTCGATCAATCAGCGTCTCTATCCGTCCGGGCCCATGAGTCGAATTCGACCATGTGAATTCGCCTCGATCGTTGTTTGTATCTCAGCCAAACTAGTTGTATCAATCCAATTGTTAAACTCCGCCATCGCCACCGCAATTAACCCACCACCTCCATGCTTCTCCCATATAGTCCTTATACAATTGAAATCCCCCACGACCATCCATGCTACATCAGCACCAGGTTTGCACCCATGCAAAGTCTCCTAAAGTGTTCTTCTCGTAACATAGTTATTATCCCCATATACAAAGCTAATCGCAACTTGCTGACCCGTGGCCCGCATTACCACCTCCATGTGAACCAACTGATCCGTCTCCCGGGTCTTCTGAAGTTGGTATTCCGAATCCTTCCACAATACAAGTATCCTCCCAGAATTTACCACCTCGCTATTTGACTCCCAAGAGTCTTGCAAAATAGATTTAACAAACCTTGTCAGCCTCTTCTTCTTTACTTTGTGCTCAATGATAGAAGCCAAATCCGCTCTCCCTTGGTGAATTTTATCTCGGATCATGTACGGGCGCCCCCGGGCATTTGCACAACGTACATTCCAGCAAAGGCACTTCATGGATGTGAGGTTGGGGAACGAACTCCCTTATTCCCTCGATTACTTTTCCTTTTCTTTGCCACGTCCACCACTCGCACGTGCCTGAATGAATAAGGCGGTGTAGCTTCCTCGAGGCTGATCTGTGAGGGTCTCCTCGTGCATTCTTGACTACCCTTACAAGTCAGCAAATCTCTCTCGCCCTCCCCTTCCATCTCATCAAGTAGGGGGAACTGATTTTGTGAATGCGCTTCTTCTTGCATTCTCAAAACATCCCCATGCAGCCCATGCACCATCGCCTTACGTGAGTTTCCTTCGCCCTCTTGTGCATGCTCTCCCTTGTGCAACCATCTACTCTGTATCTCCCCCTCTTCAAGCTGCAAGACACCACTCCTTTGCTGCCCATGCATACCCTCCAGCTTCCAATGTGAATCACTATTATTTGGTGCACCTACCCCTACTTCCTCCACTAAGCTTTGCTCATAATCAACTTCCACACGTGACACCTTGCATGGAGAAGTCTTTTTGCTATTCTCAGCCCTACACATACCTTCCTCCACTATGCCTTTCCCTCTTTCCTCTTCAACACCCAACATGGAATATACTCCCCTTGAAGATGAGTCCTCTTTGCTATTCTCAGCAACACACAAACCTTCCACTCCACCTACCTCAATTCCCATTGGCTTCTCTCCGTCACCTCCACCCATCTTAGCTTCTATTGGTCCCCTCCCTTGTCCAGACCCCTTCCCATTGGTTCCCACCTCCCTAGGTTTATCTTTTGCAGCTCCACCCAAACGGGTGAGTCAAGATCCGGAGATCTCGTCTCTCCTACTATTGACAGAGTGGGCGACGCCGATCAGCCCATGACAGTCGTGACCGGATCACTGTCCTAATGCACCCGAAATCCTTAGGCCCAATGTCTACTTGATTTTAAAATTAGGCTCTTAATTAGTGTGTTTTTAGGGTGAAGGAAAGGGTGATGAAATCCCCCAACTTATCTTATATGGGACAACCCCTCCTTAGTAGCGTTTTGGAGTCATAATCTAGAAATCAACTCACCAAACAAACGCTCAACTCACACTTGCTGCAATGCAATTCCTACTAACTAATGCATGTTCATACGAAATGCATGAATGCGAGTAGGAAATGCGTACCTCACGCCAACACTCAGCAACTAAAAGTAAAGCTAAAATAAAATACAATCTACATGCCTAACTCGCGTACACGATACATGACCTAAACAAGAAAGAATTCCTAATATTTTGCTATGGGTTTTAGGGTCCAAGTTGTATAAAGGGAGATTGATTATTAATCTGGGAGCAATCTAATAGTCAGAACATGCAAAATTGAGTACCACATTTCTAAATCCGTTATGGCAACAAGGCAAAGAAACTACAAGGCTATCAGGGATTACCAGACCGCCAGTTGGCGGTCTCAGGCCGCTTATTGGCGGCCTTGAAGTCTCAGGTGGCCTCCAAACTTCACCAGATGCTTTCCCTTCTCAGTGTGAGTCTTCTGCAAGAAACAAAACTACAACACAAATTAAATCCACCTGAATCGTCCAAACCAGAGTCTGGACTGGCACCTCCCCGGCAACAATGCCAAAAACTTGATTGAACGTTTTACATTTAGATCGCAAGTGCACAGCCGTCGGTGAAGACGCGGCAAGTTCGGGTCGTCTGTAGGGAGGTGAGCAGCCTCTGTTATGACCAAAATCAGATGGAAAAATTGGGGAGAAGAGTTGTAGATTATGCTAAAGCTAAACTACACTAAACTAATAAGTACGAAATGCGAAAGAAAGCACGAAGGATTGGAAATCAGAAAGAGAAACCCCTAAGGGGTGGAGTGTGTGCACATATGAAGTGAAATAAGTGATGAAAGATGCATGAGCATGTATGTATGTGTGTGTGTTCTCATGCATAGGAAGTGTCTAAAGATGTGGCAAAACCTATCAATCCATTCACACAACGTATCGGCAATTACTACATGTTTAACATAAGATTAGACTCAGCATGAGAAGCGTCTACAGAGATAGCAAGACTCATCAAAAACCATAAACGCATGTGAAGAACAAAGGTATCCATGGTAGATGTCTAAATGTTATGGCAAAACCCATCAAAACAAATTTTCTTCAATCAAGCAAGCAACCACAAATACAAACACATAACTAACATGTAGCATATTCAACAAGAAATTTCAGTCAATAAACATGAGAAAACTAAGCAGGGCATGTGTCTAAATATTATGGCAAAACCCATCAAAATCCCCCAACATGTAGATGATTAAAATACCTCCAATGAACATACAAAACATGTAAGTCTAAATCGAAAATTCATTAAACATCCAAACTTCACAATATTTATGAACATTATCTCCACCCCCCAAAGGGGATGGATCTACTTACTACACATTATTCTAGCAATTAAACTAAAAAAGAAAGGAGACATTCTAACTAATTTAGCCTAAGATAAAAGAAATAAGGCTAAGCTAAGCATTCACAAAAAAGAAACAACATGAGAACAAAACAATGAAAATTTATTTTATTAAATGACTCACATTACTTGTAGCACTCACATTACTTGTAGCATTAAATACCTAATTCATGTGTTCATGTGTGATGTACCCAAGTCGGTTGATGGATCTGCGACCCGAATCGAATTGCCAAAATACTCCCCATGATGGTGTGGAGTTTCTTGATTTGCTCATGGGTCCTTTTGGGCTTACATTCAGATCCTTCTCCCTTGTATCTTAGTCCCTAAGTCTCTCAAATCTGTTTTTTCCTGCATTTAGGTCCTTTTATACTTCTCCTCAAACCTATTTATTTCTGAAATTCAAACATAAAACACGTTACGTAGCATTGTTTAAGTCAAAGATAATGGATATAAGACACAAATGTATGCATGAAATGATGTCAATCAGTTGGTTCATTCAAAAGTTCTTCACTAGCACTCTCCATGCTGATTGGTTCGTCTTCTAAGAGTAAAGATTGCTTTTCCGTTATTCTAGTCCTCAGCATTTCCGTTCCAGAGCTTACATTTTCCGTTATGGTCTCCACCTCCGTTATGATGCCCAGCTCCACTATGGACTCCCTATGTGTCTTCACGCGTTCATCTCCTTCATGCTTGAGGGCCACCAATTGAGGGTCAGCAGCCAGCCCCTCCCTCACACTTGCTCCTCCACTCTGCTCTTCATGTTCTCTCGCCTCGGATGTGCCCTTCTGTTTTGTCCCTCCCTTCCAGCCAATCTTTACCCAACCTTGCACCTTTGGAATGGATTTCACAGCTGGTCTTCTAGCCTCCCTCACATTTTCACGTTGATTTTGTGGGCTCCCAACCAGAGTATGCCCAAACTCCGAACATACTCCACAATGCCACGTCTTCCATTGATACTCAATGTCCACCTTTTCCCATGCAGCTCCTTTGATTTGTATTTCGACGAACTCCGGGTACTGAAATGTTACTTCAACCTCCACACAAGGCTTAGCAAACGCGTGCCTTCTCCCCGAAGCGGTGTTATCATCCATGTATAACGGCTTCCTAAGAACACTAGCTATGGTGCTTAAAATCGATGGTGACAAAAAAAGAAGGTCTAGCTCCGGCAACCGTATCCATATCGAAATGGATGACATCTTGCTTCTCTCCATAACCACCTCTGGCTTCCATTGCTGGATTACTAAGCGGGTGCCCCGAAAAAACCAAGCACCTCTCTTAAAAACATGCTTGTGGTCCTCTTTCAAGGTGAATCAGAAAAGTAAGAACCCATTCCGGCGACGAATCACCTCAACACTCCCATGAAGCTCCCATAGTTTGTGCAAGTACCTCTCAAGGGTTGGGAGGTGGGGTTTGATGTCCACGAAATACCCAAAAAGAACCTTGTCCCACGAACATACTCAATCTTCGAGCTGATCGCTTGCGACTCCTCTGTGCCGTATTCCCCTCTGGAGTTTACCCTCGCTCTCTTCTAAGAATCAGAACGACCTTCGGGAGAAGGCGGGGACAAGTTGCTTGCTCCTCACTCATATCGGAGTCAACTGCCTCTTGTTTCTTCAGGGCAATTTTTTCAGCCATCATTTGTGCTTCTAACTTTTCGTACCCTGCTCGAGACATACGATGATGCGTATACTTGTTAGAAGATCTAATCATTTAGTTTTTTACTCGGATGGCCTAAAACCAAGTTTATTAGATTGTCATTTAAAACAATAACTTAATCAGTTCATATTCTAAATTAAACTCAGTTACCTCAAACTCCGGGCTATCTCTGGATTTTTTTAATTGCTCCCATTGATTCGGAGTGATAAAGTTATTGATATCGCATGGATTTCTATCCTGGCAGTCTCCGAATATGTACTTGTTCATTAAATTTGTTTTGAAGTCCCTCCAACGAACCGACTTGTATGTCATCCACTTTTTCTTCAACTTGTCTGTGGATTGGAACTCAAAAGTTGCCTACAACACATTAACAAACTTTATATATCTCAAAAGATCAACTAAAACTATAGAATTTTATAATGGAATCATTACCTGCACGTCATCTCGTATTGTGCCCTTCGACTTCTCATCTACATCGGCCCAACTCGACAAACAAATGTTAACTTTGGCCCTCGCTAGGCTACCTAGATAACTTTTCCAATCATAAGACAACATGCCTAGCGGCTCAAGACGGTCATCAAACAGGATTGGAACTCTATCATCTCTATTTCTTCTCCTCACGAATTCTTTCATGAGGCAAGGACCTCGTGAACTGTATGTCTTCGAGCCTTCAGACTCTGATGGAGTGGGTTTCTTTTTCGAAGCCATGATACTATAAAAGGTAAACTCAAGACATTAACAATTAAAAATGAAGACATGAAATGGTTATTATAATTTATTACAAGAAATTTTGCACCTTTACTGGGGTTGTTTCCTCAATGGATTTTCAATCGATATACCTTCACTATGGTCATCTCTAAACATAGAAGTCTCAACATTTATTTCCTCGTCTACTGAGTTCAACTCAGGTGCTTGCTTAGAGAAAGGTGGTGTCTCTTCATACTCGAGAAGACTATCATCTAATACAATTTTTTTTCTTCCCTTCCAGAATTACTCAGGCACATAGAAGACTTGTTTCACTTGGGAAGCGAGAATAAAAGGTTCTCCTTTATATCCTTCTTTTGAAAACCATTTAAAGTCAACCACAAGTCATCCACTCGAACTCCACTTTTATTATCAGCCCACTTGCAACTAATACATGTATTTTGAATTTAACAAGGTCTAGCTCCCATATGTCTTTAATTACACCGTAATAGGACATGTCGGCGTATACATGATTCTTATCTTTCGAACTAGATACATGCAGACTCTGCTATTAAGGTGATGCCACTATTCTGAACAACCACATGCAGAATGAATATCCATTGATATCATAGCCACTCTAACTTATAACAGCAGAATGCGGACCGCAGGCCAACCACTGTATTGTCTCAGAAACATCACGCTTGTAAGCCACATTTTCGTACCAGGAGATTAATTTTTTATTGTGACTATTTATTACTTGTTGATCACTCCACAAAGGATTTCTTTCCTTTGGAACCTTCATGTGTTCATTTAGGTAAGGTTGAACTTCATTAGAATTGCACAACACAAAAAAATATGCTGTCATTTAAGTACTCGTCATTTGGATTTAACATTTTCATCACACGTGTCCCTTTACCATCGGCACGTTCATCATGACCATTTTTGGGAAGTCCAACACTTTTAGTGTTTTTTAGGTATCCAGTGCAAAACTCGATAACCTCCTCAGCTATGTATCCTTCAACAATACTAGCATCTGGCCTTTGACGATTTTTACAAAAACCTTTCAAAACTTTCATATAATGCTTGAAAGGATACATCCACCTTAAAAAAACTGATCCACATAATTTCATTTCTCAAATGAATAACTAGATGAATCATAATGTCGAAAAAAGCAGGTGGGCAAAACATCTTCAACTGACATAATGTAACCACAATTTCATTCTGCAACTTATCTAACTGCACGGGATTGACCACTTTACTGCAAATTTTGTTGAAAAATGAACACAACTTTATTATTGCATGTCGAACATCTTTCGGTAATATGGATGTCAGTGCTACAGGAAACAACTGCTGCATTAGAGTGTGACAATCGTGAGACTTCATCCCCACAAGTTGCAAATCCTTCATAACAACAAGACTACTGATATTTGAAGAATAACCCTGTGGAACCCTTAGAACGTGGAAACACTGACAGAGAATCTTTTTCTCCTTTCTACACAATGTATAACTAGCTAGAGGTAAGTAATTCCAGTCTCCTTTCTTCTATGGTGCCAACATTGCTCGTATACCAAGGTCAACAAGATCAAGTCTTGCATTAAATCCATCTTTTATTTTATCAGGTATGTTCAACAGAGTGCCAACAAGACTATCACAAATGTTTTTCTCTACGTGCATCACATCAATACAATGTCTTACTTCTAAAATTGTCCAATAAGGGAGATCAATAAATATGGATCTTTTTTTCCAAAGACTTTTGTCATTTGCTAGTTTGTATGCTTTTCCAAATTCGCATTCAACGTTCATACACTTTTCGACGCTGATTTCAATTGGCTGATTCTGAAACTCCTATTTTTCGTTAAATGCCTTCTTCAACCTATGATAATGGTGGGACTTTGGCAAAAATCTCCGATGACCAAGATAGACTGAATTAAAATAATTAACCAATTGCAATGAGCATGTATTCTCTTCGCGAATTGGACAAGCTTTATGACCTTTGACCGAATATCCAGACAGATTACCATATGTTGGGAAGTCATTAATTGTGCAAAATATCATTGCCCGCATTATAAATGTCTCAAGACGATAAGAATAAAAATTTGGGTCTCCGTCATCCCACAATCTCTTTAGGTCATCAATTATAGGTCTTAAATACACATCGATGTCGTTTCCAGGTTGTTTCAGACCAGAAATCATTGATGACAACATAATATATATGTGTTTCATGCATAACCACGGTGGCAGATTGTAAATTACAACTAGAACAGGCCAAGAACTATGAATGCTACTCAAACTACCGAAATGATTCATTCCGTTCGTACAGAGTCCAAGTCCTACATTCCTGGATTCTTCACCAAACACAAGAAAGTCGTAATGTACTTTTTTACACTGAGGTGAATCTGCAGGATGACGTACCAACTGATCATTTGGTTTCTCACGATCAGCATGCCATGTCATGTTCATGGAATCCTCATTACTTGCAAACAAATGTTTAAGCCTTGGTATTATCAGAAGATACCACAAAATCTTAGCAGGAGGTCGTTTGATTTTCATCTCATCAGCCTCTATAGTGTTGTTCGGTCCACTGCGTTTTATTTTGTATCGTGAAACATTCATTACACCTGGGACAGGAATGTAAGTTTTCAAACTCACTCCTATAAAATATACAATCGTTCGGGCATGCATGTATCTTCATATATTCGATTCCCATAGGACACAACACATTCTTAGCATCATAAGTTCATCTAGCAGCTTATTATCATCTGGAAGAATCTCTTTCAATAGTTTCGACAATGATGTGAAACTGACATCAGTCCAATCATTTCCTGCTTTTAAATTATACAACTTCAACACTGCTGACAATCTACTGAATTTGGTACACCTCTTATACAACGACTTCTCATTGTCACTCAACAAACTACCAAGTAAATCGGGGTTGGACGAAAACTTTTCATCCATATCCGGAACCATTTCCTCGAACTCATCTCCCACACTAACATTGTCTCTGTCATTCTTGGAACAACAAATTATTCATTTTCACCGTGCCATAACCACCGTCTAAAACTTGGGTCAAAACCTTTCTCAACAAATGATCTTTTATTTTCCGAAAAGTGAACACTGACATATTATGACAATTATTGCACGGACAATATGCCATGTCGATGTCATTCATTTTTTTGAATGTTTTTTGGCAACCTCTAAGAACATATTCACTTTGTTCTCATACCCATCACTCAATCGGTTTGAAAGAATCCACTCTCGAAACATTTGAATCTAAACATTAAGAAAAATGATAGTTATTATTGAAGGAAATAAATAAAATTTCAATTTAAAAGAAGGTGTTCGTAGATGAGAAGATCCGGAGACATTAAGATGAGAAATAATGACTCAGGAGAAAGGAGATGAAGTCCTTAATCTAGCGTGGGAATAAGGAAGGTTAGAAACCTAACTAAGCAATCAACGCCAAAGCAAGGCTAAAGTCCACTATAGGTCCTTACACTAGTGCAGAATGCACAATAGACGTCACCGAATAGACGTCGGATATACAAACATCGGACGTCTATAGGTTTGTATAAACATCGGGTTTTTTTAGTAAAACCAACGTCTATACCTCCTGAAACAAGAAAATAATTTTTGTTTATTTTTTTGGATTTATTTCGTGTAAGAATTTATGTGGATTTATTTTTGGGATTTATTTCGTGTAAGAATTTATGTGGATTTATTTTTTGTGATTTATTTCGTGTAAGAATTTATGTGGATTTATTTTGTATAAGAATAATGTTAATTATTTGGATTGTTTTAAAAATAGTTACATCAATGTAACTATCACATGTGTGTTGTACACATGTGTGTGTATGATCATATGTGTTGGTGTTTAGTCTCACATTGGAGAAAGATTTTCTGTTGGTGGAGTTGAAGTACTCCACTACTCGTTTACTTATAAATAGAAGTTGGGTACAACACCATACTACAATAGGCAATGTGATATATATATATAAATATTTAATGGTCAAAATATGGGCACTTGGGCTTAAGATGGTTGCAATGTTTTTTTTAGTATTTACCCATGTATAGAGTGACCGACTTCTTTATGTCGTAAATTTTTAATTGTTATTTAAATGTATAGACGTCAGACGTATAGCGTGACCGACGTCTATTGGTTGTACGCTATGTATAGACGTCAGTCACCCTATATATCCTACGTCTATAGGTCGTTAAAGTTTAGTCCTAAATCGGCCAACTTTTTTCTATTGTGGTTGATGTACTCCACCACTCCTCTACAAACAAATGTGAACGAGTTTGGTCACTTGGGCGGCTTGGGCTTGTTCTACGCAGTTATTGGTCAAATGATTGGCACTTGGGCGGCTTGGGCTTGTTCTACGCAGTTATTGGTCAAATGATTGGCACTTGGGCGACTTGGTCTTCATTACTGTAGAGGTTGGGTGCCTGTTGTAGGTTATATAACATGCGGTAATGTTTTTGTTGGGTAAATTAAAGATATAATAGACGTCGGACATATATAGCCGACGTCTATAAACAAGGGTATAGATGTCGGTGCAATATACGTCACACACTTGGATCACATAAATTCGTCATATATACCACTATATATCCGACGTATATTGCATTTTTTCTAGTAGTGTTAGCACTAGACGACGCCTAAGTTTGAGGTCCCACCGATGACCACTAGTCTGTAGGAAATCAAGAACCTAAAGGTCCCTAAATTCTCAGGGAGACTAGATGGGCAACGACCTTCAGGCCGAAACAGTCTTAAACATCGAGGACCACTAGTTTGTAGGAAATCAAGAACCCTGAGGTTCCTAAAATCTGAGGGAGACTTGATGGGCAATGATGTTCAGGCCATAGCGGTCTTAGACCGTTTCCTCTCCTCAATGCGTCCGGCAATCCTAGGGGCCAACGTCTAATTGATTTTATTAAGGCTCTTTTAATATGTGGTTTTTGGGCCAAGGAAAGGGTGATGAAATCCCCCACCTCATCTCTTTTAGGCTACTGCCCCTAAGTGTTTTTCTACCTTAATCTAACAAACAAAACACCAAACAAACACTGACCTCATTCTTGTTCCATTGCAAGTCCTACTATCTAATGCGTGCTTTCTAATGAATGATGAGTGAAAGACATTACATACCTTACGCCAGCAATCTACGACAGAAATCGTAAAATAAATAATAAATACGATAAATGAAAATCCTATATGATGAATGACTTAGCAAATTTTGTCTAATCTTTTGCTTTACGTTATTAAAGGACAAGTTGCTTAAGGTGGTCAATGAGTTATTATCATACTACCTGCATATTTAGATACAATATGTAAATAAAACTTCATATCATGTATTCTAGTAGCTTAAATAGGTTCTAGTAGGTATCAATCCAACTAAAATCCAACTAAAAATCTAGCAATTCAATATCTACTGAAATTTAACTAAAATTTGTGTCATTTGTAAAATTCAGCTAAAAAATATACATGGTTTTGCTGATTTTTTTATATATAATAATATACATGTTTTTGCTGAAACAATATACATGTTTATATATGTTTTTGCTATGAACAATATACTTGTTTTTTGCTGGAAACACATTTATACATGTAATGAAAACCAAATTATGCCTAATGAAAACAAATTTATACATTCATACATGTTTATACACGAAGGAAAAAAAAGGGGGCATGAACCGGCAGAATCTTCTTCTCAACGGCAAGCACGACGTGCGCCCTCCTTCATCCTCAACCCAATTGTCGTCGAACCAAGCTGAAACACAACCAAAATCCACCTCACACCAACCAAAACTTACCCAAAACGTTTAACAAAACCTTGGTACTCGACTAAAACAAACAACCTCTTACATGTGGAGGGTCAGTGGTTGTCGTGGAGGCTGCATTGGTGGCCGCGGAGGAGGTGGAGGTCGCGGAGGAGGAGGGGGTGCGTTGACGGTTGCCAAAGTAGGCTACGGTGGTTGGGGAAATGGAGGAAGACGGTCAGTGTTGCAGAGGCTACGGTTTTGGTAGAGTTTTGGCCGGAGTGGTCGATGGGGAGGAAGACAGCTATGGTTTTCATCAGGTTTGCTGGTTATTAGAAAAAATAAAAGATAAAAATTGAAGGGATACTTGGCCTTTTTAGATCTTAGACGTTAGATTTCACTCTCACTCGATGTCTATACCCCGACATCTATACGCGATGGGAAATAGACGTCGGATGTAACACATATCCGACGTCTAATGGTCGACGTTGGAGGGCTATTGACGTTGGATTCCAATGCATGTTCCAACAACCAACGTAAATAGTAAATAATAGACGTCGGCCGTGAATACATCCAACATCTATAGGTATAGACGTCAGCCGTTAATACATCTGACGTCTATTAGGCGGCGAGTATGCACTATTTTACACTAGTGAAGAGAGAGAATAAGAGAAAAGGAAGAAGGAGAGAGGAGAAAAAAAAGGGAGAGTAGAGAGAGAAGGGAGAGTGCAGGAGAGGGAAGTAAGGATGCGAGGGGGCGAAGGAGAGGGAGAGAGAAGGGGACGAGAGGAGAGAGGGAACGAGAGAGAAGGAGAAGAGAAACAAGATAAGAGCGAGAATGAGAAAAGGAGAAGCGAGAGAATGTGAGAAGAGGAGAGAGAGGGAGATAGAGCGATAAGATGAAGAGGACAGAAAGAAGGTAACACGGAGAACAAGGAGAGGAAGAGAAGGAGAAGAGGGAGGTGGAGCAGAGAGGTAAAGAAAAGGAGAAGTGGTAGAGAGAAGAAAACAGAGATGGAAAGGGAGAGAGAAGAGAGATGGAGAATGAGAGCAAGAGATAGAGAGAGGAGAGAGAAGGAGAGTGGAGAAAAGAGGACAAGAATTGCAGAGAGAAGAGAAGGAGACAAAAGGAAGAGGGAGAGAGAACAAGAGTAGAAGATGAGAGAGGGAGAGAGGACAGAGAAGGGAAAGAGAGAGAGAAGAAGGGGGAGAGAGCGAGAGAACGAGATAGGAGTGGAGAAGAGGATAAGAGGAACTTAGAAAATGAAGCAGAAGAGGGAACAGGGGAGGGAGAGAAGAATGGGGAGAGGGAAAGAGAGAGGTAGAGAAGAGAGGGATGGAGAGAGGGAATGAGGAGAGAAGAGGGAGAGAGGAGGATAGGGAAGTAGAGGGGAGAGGGAGAAAGGAGTGGGAGAGAGAGGGAGAGCGAGCGAGAGAGAGAGAGAGAGAGAGAGAGAGAGAGAGAGAGAGAGAGAGAGAGAGAGAGAAGGAGGAGGGAAAGATGAGGATTGAGATGGATAAAAGGGGGAGAGAGAAGAAGAAGAGAGAAGGATATGGAGAGAAGAAGGGGAGCGGGATAAGAGGCAGATAGAGATGAGGTGAAGGAGATGAGAAAAATAGAAGAGGGAGGAGTGAGAGAGAAGGAGAGTGGTATAGAAGGAGAGAATGGAGAGGGGTAGAACAAGAGAGAGAAGGGAGAGAATGGGACGAGGAGAGATAGAAGGAGTGGGAGAAAAGGAGAAACGAGAGAAGGGAGAGAAGAAAAAAGAGAAGGAGAGAGGAGAGAGAGATAAAGAGAGTGGGATAAGGAGAAGAGGGAGAAGGAGAGAGAGGGAGAAGGAATAGAGAGAAAGAGATAGAGAAGGTGAGAGAAATAAGAAGGGAGAGAGGAGCAGAAGGATAAGGAGAATGAGAGGGCAGAGAAGAAGGAAGATGGGAGGAGAGAGAAGAAGAAGTGGAAGAGAGAGGAGAGAGACAGAGGGAAAAAGCATGAGAGGAGAGAGGACCGGCGAAAAGCATGGGAAACCTAAGTTTCCCTAGGCTTTCCAACCTCTTTCCCCACCGAATCGCTTGGTTTTTGCAACAAAATTGATCCCAAGCTGAGTTCTACTCATTTACAACTAGAGGATGGAGATTGTGGCGCAAGAGAGGATCTCCATCCACTACCATTGCAAGGCTCAACCCCAAACTTGGGGGGTGAAGCTCACGCACCACATCTACGGAGTGCCACTACTCCCCCAAGGAAGTGGAGTGAATTGTTCAAGGCTGGACCAAGGCTTCCATGGCCCTAGAGTTCCTGCCTCCGGCTGTGAAGGGAGGGGAGAAGATGGCTTTGTGCTCCAACTAAGAAGTAGTCAATTCATTGAAGAGATGGGAGAAGGTATTAGTTGGTTACTTTATTGCTTAAAACCGCACATGCCAACACTTGAGAAGCACCTCCACAAGAAGTGGGGTTTGGTTGGAGGCATAGAGCTCATCAAGAGGAATCAAGGTTTCCTCCTCTTTCGGTTCACTATTGGAGAGGATAGGAAGCGTGTGCTTTAAAGGGGACCATGGTTCATCCGTGGGTGTCCCCTTGTGGTTCAAGAATGGGCTCCAGATGTTGTGTTGAAAAGGGCAAGCATCACCAGGGTTCCCATTTGGATTCGTCTACCGGAGCTAGACCTCCGATTTTGGTCACAAAGAACATTGAGCAACATTGTAAGCGTCCTTGGGAGGCTGTTATACATGGATGAGTAAACCACTTCGGGGAGGAGATTGGCCTATGCAAGGGTAAGCGTTGAAGTGGCCCATGACTTCACCTACCCGAGTTGGGTGGAGGTTCAAGTAGAAGAAGCTGACACACATAGAGTAAATGTTGAGTCTTAATGGAGACCCGGTTATTGCTTGGATTGTATGGAGTTTGGTCACATTATGGAGAAGTGCCCGAAGAGACAAGTGGCTACAAAGAAGCATGTGGGGGTTCCAAATGACAGGGCTGAAAAATGGATAGTAGTTCATCGAGGCAAGGCTGGAAATGGGAAAGCAAGTGAAAGAAACTTGGAGGGGTCGAGCAAGAGCTTCGGTGGATATGGCTTACCGAAGAGGGATGGAGAAAGGAGAGGGTGGAAGGGATGATGACGTGGAGAGTGTTAGTCGATCGACTGACCAATTCTTAGCGATCAGGACCACGTTGCCTCTGGAGGGTCTAGTAAGGTTGTACGTGGAGGAGATAGTCAGGCTACACGGAGTACGAGTGAGCATCATCTCTGATCGAGATCCCAGGTTTACATCCAGGTTTTGGGGCAGTCTGCAGCAGGCTTTGGGGACACGACTGAGGTTTAGTACAATGTTTCACCCACAGACAGATGGTCAGTCAGAGAGGACGATCCAGACTTTGGAGGATATGTTGAGAGCATGCACACTGGATTGGGCATGCACACTGGGTTGAGTATCTACCATTAATAGTGTTTGCCTACAACAACAACTACCATTCAAGTATTGGGATGGCACCGTACGAGGCATTGTACGTGAGGCCTTGCAGATCACCGATATGCTGGAGTGATGTAGGCAAGATGTAGTTAGTGGTGCCAGAGCTCATTCAGATGTATGCAGAGAAGGTAGATGTGATCAGGAGGAGATTGGCCACATCACAGAGCAGGCAGAAGAGTTATCCCGACGGTCGCAGACGGGTGTTGAGCTTTGAGGTTGGCGACCATGTGTTTCTGAAGATCTCCCCAGCTCGGGGAGTGATGAGGTTTGGGGAGAAGGGGAAGCTCAGTCCGAGGTATGTCGGGTCGTTTGAGATCGAAGAGCGAGTTGGAGAGGTTGCCTACCGGATTGTGTTGCCACCGCAGTTTTCTGGTCTTCTCAACGTCTTCCACGTATCGATGCTGAGGAAGTACGTTGCAAATCCAGCTCATGTGATTGAGATTGCAGTGCCAAGTATCCAGCAGGACTTGTCGCTTGAGGAGAGACCAATCAAGTTCATTGATCGCATGGATCACCAGCTCAGGAGGAGGACCATTACGATGGTGAAGGCCCGATGGCAGCATCACAGTGAGTACAAGGCCACTTGGGAGATCGAGGAGGAGGTTCTAAAGCAATACCCAAAGCTTTTCGGTGGGTTGCCTGTTTGATTTCGGGACGAAATCCTTTTAAGGAAGGTGGGTTGTTAGATCCTCACCCTTACTTAGTACTAATCCCTTGATTAGTGGAGGCTTTGCATGGGAAATGGAAGGAGGAATACTGATGGGTGATGGGTAGGGGCCAGTTACTGTAGCGGGGAGTGGGTTGTGTTGGGTTTTAAAGCAAAATCCACTCTCTCTCTCTCACTTTGCTCTCTTCCTCTCATCACTCAACTCTTTCCTCTTCCGGCGACCAGGGGGCGTGGAGGTTACTCCGGCGTGAGGCGCGGAGGTCGGTGTGCGAGGAGACGCGAGTGTCGTTGCGGACCAGAGGTGGTTTCGTGGGTTCTCCGGCGGGCGTCGTCGATCGCTTTGAAGAGGTATGTCAGTTCTTTAGTTGTTTTTTTGCTCACCCACGTTGGGGTGATGTTTTGGTCGGAGACCTCGCCGGCGAAGTGAAAACGACGTAAAATCCTCGGCTGGCACGGGGTTGCTGTCGACCAACGGTCGACCGGTGCCTTCAGGCGGTCGACCGGTTTTACTGTTTTGCCCAACTTTAACCAACACCGGTCGAACGATGCATTGTGGCGGTCGACCAGTTGCATGTGTGCTGGAGGGTTGGAGACTTTCTGTTGGATTTTGGTCTACCGTTCCTAGCTTTTGGTTCGACCAGAACTTAAGTGTACTTGATTATTTATGCATGTTGTTCGATCAATTTTGATATATTGTTCGACCGTTATATGACTTAGACTATTAGGTTGACCCTAGTAGTTTTCAGTCGATAGTGACCCCTTAGTCGGTCGACCGAATAGTCTTGTGTGATTTTGACCAACTTCGGATTTAGACCTCGTATTCGGTCGACCGGTTTTAGATTGTTGTCCGACCGTTTGGACTTAAGTGATGCGCAGAGAGTTCTACCGTTGCAGACTTTCGGTGGACCAAACCTATTGGGAACGGTCGACTGGTTAGGTTTTTTCGGTCGACTGTTTGTGCGCAGAACTAAATTTCTGGTCCTTGTGTTGTGTCAACTCTATCCACGGAAACCCGTGTCCTCTCTTAGAGCGTATGCCGGGAGGTGACGACGGGTACGTTACTCGTGCCAGCCCAAGGACCACCGTGTGGAAGAGTGTGGACACTGGGTAGCACCACCTCCGTTGATGGACAGTGGTGTGACGTGTTGTTGCTTGACTCTCTGTAGAGTAGCAGACGTGAGGGATCACAAATCCCAATGCATGTTGATGCATGGCTCGTGGAGCATGATGACCCTGCGGACTACGGTCTGGACCCATCTGATGTTGTGTCGGACGTATGTTGTACCGCCGAGGTTGTGCCGGCGATGCTGCTGAGGTTTTTGCCGGCGATGATGGTGTCGACGATGTTCCGGCTTGTGGTTGTGCCATCCGATGTTGTGCCAGACGTATGTTGTACCGCCGATGTTGTGCCGACGATGCCTCCGATGTTGTTCCGGCGATGATCCCCGGTTGTGCACCTATCTTGGGATGTTTGATCGACTCGGCTACGGCTTCGTTGGAGTTGTGTAGACCACGTGGTTACTTTGCGGGGAAGTGCGGATGCTCCTCACCGGAGTAGTCGCGTGTGGGGGTCCGTCGCGTACTGTCCGTAAGACCGTATGTGCCTATGGTAGGTTTCTGAGGGAGACCCGTTTTTGCTGGACTGATGTCCTTGTTGACCCCTTGAGGGTACTTGTGTTGTAGGACTGAGGTCCCGTTTACCCTTGGAGGGATTTGTTGCATTACAGATGTTGACATGACATGCTACTAGTATGATTGGTTCATTTGGCGTACTGTTACATTCATATAGGCGAGATTGGCATACGAGGTTTACTAATGGGAAACTCAGGCATTGTTGTTTGATTCATGTTTCAGGACCGCAGTACGTTCTGTCGGGTGGTGACAACGGGCGCACACATTTTGGTGTCAGGATCCTCTTCGGACTCTTCGAGGTCGTCATGATTACTTGTACCTATCTTTCGTTGTATTGTTGTAATCATGTCTTTTGACAAACTCTTTTGTATTTTGGTGCACCGAATGTTGATTTATATGAGTAACATTCCCGTTCATGAGTTTTATCTGCTGATTTCTTGGTTGTTTAAATATTTTAAATTCTGCTGTTTCGATATGTTACAGTACCCGTCCGTGTACCAACCATGATCATTTTGGCCACTGTCCTTTGTTTTTCAGGATTCGTCTCCGGATGGTCACCCGATTCGCCAAGCGACCACCTCCTTTTAAGGACTCGTGCTCGTTCGGATTCCGGAAAAACACAATCTTTTCGGCCACTATCCTATGCAATTAAGGATTCGTCTCCGGATGATTGTCCAATTTGCCAAACGATTACTTCCCTTGGCGATTCGTGCTAGTTTGTCTTGGAAAAAAACACGTCATTCCTGTTAGTTTTCTATTTAAAAGATTCGTATCGGGTTTGATAGTTTATATTTTAACAAATAAAAAAGAGGAAGCCTGAAGGCTTCAGATTTGTCTTACAAATTAAACCTATATGATCATGAATTAATTGCTATTTGGGTGGCTATTAAAATTTGGAAAGACAAACGCTTATAGTAAAAGGCTGTCACAATTCCATCACCATCTTGTCAATTTTCACCCAAGCCACGCCAAAGTGTTGAAACCAAATACTTAAAAAAAGATGATTAAAGGGATTTCGACATAACCATCTAAACTCCAAAGTCGGAAAGGCATCTAACTACTTAAGACCAATTCCAAATCTAGTTCCTATAAAAAAAATAAAGTTGCAATCAAAATGTTTGTAACGTAAAACACCAAATCTTGAAAAAGAACATCAGCAACCTTGCATCCACATTCCGAAACATGTTGGTGATCCACAATATTAATCAACTCTTTCACTGACGCTGGTATATATTGGACCCGAAACTATGGTGCATTAATTACCATTGATTACAAGTGAGGATTCTTGGCAAATATAATTTAGCACAATATCAAAACAACAACGATACAACTATATTCGTCAGCAAATTTGACTTCATGACATTTGAAACTTGGACATCTTGAATCCGAATGTCGTCTTGGACCACTACACAGTCTCACCACTGATGTGGGTTCAAATGAGTTCTTAAGGGAACTATGCGGGTTCAAATGAGTTCTCAAGGGAACTATGCTTTGAACTAAGATACGAATTTAATCTATTTGTTAAAGGATGATTAACCATCCATTCTATATAAATGAATTCACAACTTATAGTATGTTCACGTGAGGAATTGGAATCGAAACCAACACGTCTTTGATACCTACCAACCCTATCAATTGTTATAACATGATTAGGCTTGTACTTATAAATAAATAAAAGGAAAGAAAAGTGAGGGAAATGAAACCAATATAAGTCTCCACCAACGTGCATTCATGTGATACTATACCATGCACACAAGTGAGACTTTTGCACACCTTTCCCAGGGAACGTGTTAATTGAAAACGTGGTAAATATGACCACATTTGTGCACTAAGAGATGGAGGGAAATTTCTATACTTCTCCTTCACATTACAAAAATGACAAATCCACCCATAAATGTGGAGAAAACGCAACAATATATATAAGTTGTACCATTTGATTAGCAAAATCAATCTTAAAATACAAATAGTCCACTTAAAGGGACAAATTACAAACCCACCCCTAAATGTGGATAAATTGCAACGCTATATAAGTCGTACCAATTGATTTGCACAAGCAATCTTAAAATACAAATAGTCCCCTCAAATGGACAAATTACAAATACACCCCTAAATGTCGATAAATTGCAACAATATATAAGTTGTACCAATCGATCAATCTTAAAATACAAATAGTCCCCCTAAATGGATAGAATTACAAAATCATCCCTAAATTGGATAATTGTAAATACAAACCTTTAAAGTAATAAAATTTGTCAACCAACTTTAAAATACGAAAACAAAAAAAACACAAACATTGGCTACTCTAATAGTAAGAGAGGATGCACGACAAGTTTAATCTTGGGTTTCCTCTCTCTTATCATTGGAGTGGTCGAAACTAAAATATGGACTACGTTAGTCGTAGGCGAGGACGTACACCAAGCATGATCTTGGTGTAAGACCCGCTGTCCTACTACACCATTAAGTCTTATTTCATCCTTATACTTATTTTATGTGTTATCTTTATGTTTGATGTATTTTTGTGATTTTATGCTTTTTTCGGGAAAGTTTCCTTTCGGGGAAAAGTTTCTTTTTGGGCAAGTCAAATCGACTCGGAAGCGGGTGCGATTCATCGGGCAACTTGTAACCGATTCACTCAATCGGGTGCGAGTTGTTTGTATAAATAGATTTGGCTAGTTGTTAGGGGTGTGTGAGGTGGGATGAGTGGCCATGTGAGGTGGCTCGATGTCATCAAATGAACATCTGATTTTTCAAGGAAGAGGATGGGAGAATCAAGGGGAGATTTTGGTGCACATGTTGGTGTTGCATTTTGGTAAGTTGCACTTTGGATTTGATTTCCTCTCTGCTTGTTGGCTGATTTTGTGGGGTCTAGGGCTGATTGGGCTGGGGGGGGGCATGGTGTGGCATCCTAGTCAACAAGGGCAAATCGTATTTGGTGTGCAAACTTTTGAATCCTGTTCCCCACCTCCTCCCACACGAAATTCAACCCTTCTCCTCCCTCTCCCACGTTTCGACCAGCAACCACTCCGGGCAGCGAAGTGTACAACATGCAAGAAGGCTAGGCGTGTAGAAGGCTTCAGCAACTCCTCTCCGGAGATCTTCTAGCAGCAGCAACCTCCAACTCAGGTAAGCTTCTGGCCCTGTAGTGTAAGGGGTAGTAGGGGGTGTTGGATGGAGTTGAGTCCAGCACTAGTGGGCTGGTCGGTCTGAGGTTTGGGGTTGCACAAGTGGAGATTTGCCCGATAGGGTGGACTGTGGTGCACTCTCTGAATTTCAGAGGCTAACTGGGAGTCCCTCTCATCATCAAGACCCTCACCTCATTCCTTTCCTCAGTGGTTTGAGGAAGAAATTGGAGGGAAGGAGGCTGGGTTGTGGGGAGCACGTCGGGAAGGGTTTTAGCATGCATACATGCGTGTGGTGCAACTCTCCCTTTTGTCGATGCGTTTCTGATGAATTGATGATTGGTTTATGGTGTTCTAACTTCCTATAATATGTGGTTTTCTACGAGATATTACTGATTGTAGACCACATGATCTTGCAAGATTTCATGACTTGTTACGTTGTTAGCTCGTGAGCCATTTCTAACTTCAGATTTTATATCCAAGCGATCTAGCTAATAGGTCCATATAATGTTGCATGACTCATTCCGATTTTGATCATATGACTTGCATATTTTCGTGGCCATGATTAGATGAGTTTCCCATGATATGTTGCAGGTTATAAGACGTATGTGCATGCATTAATTAAGGACCGTATTCAAATATTATTCCATGATTCATTGGCTGACTATAGATCATATGTCCATGCAAAACTGAGCGATTATATTCAGACGATGTCCCATGATTTTGTTACTGATTATAGATCTTATGTTCTGTCTTCATTTTGTGATTATATTCAGATGATATTCCAGGATTTCCCTGCTGATTATAGATCACATGTCCATGCATTGCTTAGTGATTATATCCAGAAAGTTGTCCCTGATTTGTTAGCTGATTATAGCTCATATGACCATGCGTTATCTCATGATTATGTTCAGATAATCCCCGTGATTGGTGGCTGATTAAAGATCATATTTTCATGCATTGTCTCATGATTCTGTTCATATCCTATCGGATCAAGTCCTAAGTTTCCAACGCATATATGTTCTGAAGTTAGTATTCATACCATTGAATGGTTGTAGTAGTTATCCGTGGCATCTCTCATTGATGTGCTTGCTCTGTCATTCATGTCATGTATATATGTTACTGTCGTGAGGTATTATGGTTGATTATGCATGACACTTAGGAAATCATACCTTATTACATCCTTACCATGACCAATAGATGACTCGTTTAGTTGTCTACCATGAATTTGCCGATTCGGTAATGTTTGTTTGTTCTTGTGAGTTTCGTTTATTCCTGATGGGTATGTCTGATTTCTGAGTTGGTTCGGGGCTGTTAGGAGGGTATCCAGATACTCCTCCTTGAGCTCAAACCATACACTGTAGATGCATTAGATTTTTAAATGATTTAGTAACTTGCATTGCATTTAATCTTATTAATAATTCTGGGCACATTCTGTTTTCTGGGCCGACAGGCCACGAGTGGGTCCTCTAACTCCAAAGGCCATTCGCATAAGACCTTCACGTTGGGAGGCCAGGCATAAGATAAATCCTAGGCAGGCACACTGCCATTCTGTCTCAGGGTAGGTGTTCCCAAGTTCGCGATGGCACCATGTAGGTCACTTGCTGCAAATTGGGACACTTATCCAGCGCACCGCTTTGTGCTGAGCGGTGGGCGACTGTCGAGTGACCGCCTTTGACCAACGAGCCTGGTGTTCTAGTTCCTTTCGAGGAATGATTCAGGTGCGCCCGACCGACACGACTTATGGAGTCATAGCCTTCTGTTGCATTTGATGCTTTTCTGTTATGTTCTGACCACCATGGTTGGTATTCTGGTTCCCTTGGAGGAATTTTTGCGGGTGTTACCCGATTTGGCATGACTGATGGAGTTGTAGCCTTTTGATGCACTATGTTCTTTTTTGTTTCTGTTACGGATGCTTTTGTCTTTGATAGATTGCAAGCATTCTTCCATATAACTCTAATTGGGCCAGGGGCATACTAGGTTTTCTTAATTGAAAACTCACGCATTTGTTAATGCGGTGCTTGCAGCACATAGGTTTCCACAGGGCAGATTGGACGAGTAGTCGAAGATTCTGTACACGAGGGCCACGTCGACAAGATTCTTCAGTTTGTCTTTTGCTTCCGCGTTATTTATGATGTATTTCCCTTTTGAACTCGATATAATGCATTTGACCTTGTTATCATATATGGATAATCTCTCACTTTTCAGATTTGTTTTATGTTAGTCTTTCCATGTATGATCTCTCTACGTATTGTTGAGTCGTTGTTTGGTCTGTCTTTTGTAACTCCTTCGGTCATCGCGGAGGTCTCTGATCGCGATACTTGTAGTCTTTCCCAGTGTGCGTACCTGTTGAACGTTTTAATTAAACCGCAAGTGCACGGCCGCGATGAAGCGGTGGCAAGTACGGGTCGTCCTCAGGGAGGTGAGTAGCCTCTTGCTTGTACGAAATCAAGTGGCAAAAATAGGGGGAGCAAGATGTTTATGCTACTCTACTCTATACTACGCTAAGAAGTATGAAATGCGAACGAAAGAAACAAACAATGAAATGACGGCAATTTAAGAACAAAAGAAGAATGCTGGAATACAGATATGGGAAAACCCCTAAGGGGTGGAGTGAGTGCACACATGCAAAGAGGTGGGTGTAGAATACATTATTTAAGCACATGAAGGTGGTGTTTATCAAGCATAGGAAGTGTCTAAATGTTATGGCAAAACCTATCAATCTATTCACCAACTTAGTTGATTAACATTTACATATGCAAGTTGTTTATTTCAGAACCTAAACAAGCATGAGAGGTGTCTAATCATTTTGGCAAAACTCATCAAGTTATAAATTCCATCCTAAACAAGCAAGCATACATTCATGTTTTATCAACACATCAAAAATAAAGCATTCATCACATTCTCTAATGCATGTATGTACATCTACTCCACCCCCCAAAGGGGATGGAACTACTCACTAAACATTACACTAATTATTAAACTAAACAAAGAAAGCATATTAAAACTAAGCTAGAAATAAAAGACGATTAAACTAAAACATGCACAAATAATAAAAGAAGCATAAACAAACAATGAAAGAAACACAAAACTTTATTGATAAAATGACTCACATTTCAAGTAGCATCCTCCTACTTTAGTGTGTGCTTCAAGGCCTCACTTCTAGTAGGAAGAATAGACACTTAAAATATGGAGTTATTACAATAGAAGGTCAAGAGTTCTATTTATAGCCAAAGAAAAAGCCACTTCGGGACAATCCCCCGATGTGGGACTAAACCAATACCAAAGCTGGACTAAATATACACTAATACGAAACCCAGAGAAATATTAGTGGATTTGGGCCAAAAGTGACCGCCAATTAGCGGTCTTGGACCGCCAATTGGCGGTCTAAAAAGTCCGGATCCATCTGGAATTTGTGTTGGGCTTTGCTTAGTGTATTTGGTGGTCTTAGATGCATCTACTTCGTTTATTGGAGCTCCGACCCGAATAGAATTGTCAAAATACTCCCCATGATGGTGTGGAGTATTCTGGTTTGCTCTTAGGTCCTTCTGTCTTGCGTTCAGGTCCTTCTCCCTTGCATCTTGGTCCCTAGATCTCACAATTCAGTCCTTTTTCCCAGCTTTTGGGTCCTTTTATGCTTCATCTCTTCAAACCTATTTATTCCTGAAAACTAAACATAAAACTCGTGACATAGCATTGTTTAGGTGAAAGATAGTGGATGTAAGATACAAATATGAGCATGAAATGATGTCAATCAAATACCCCCACACCAAACTTTTGCTAGTCCCGAGCAAAACAAAGAAAGAGAAAAGCATGCGAAAAACAAGAAATCCTAACTCACTTTCGTAGGAATCACGGTTGCACTTAGCACGTGCAACAAGCCGTTAAACCTCCTTGTTGCCAAGGAGGAGGAGTGCTATCTCCTGAGGGTTTTCAGTAGATATACCCACAAAATCCGAACAAGATGCATTAATCAATCTAGCTACACGACTCGTTGGACTCATATGTCGATCATGGGACGCGGTAATACTATGGGTCAACTCTATAAACATAATCGGTCCACACACCTAGCCTAATGAGTTATTCGTGAGAGTTAGTTAAGGAGTTAAGTGAAAGACATGGGCAACCTTAACTTCTGAATGTGATACAATGTGTAAAGTCCATTTTGGTTTTTATTTGACTTTTTTTTTCTTTTTCTTTTTTTCTCTTTTTTTTCTTTAGAGCATTTTATTGGTTGGTGTTTGATTCTCCCAGGGTCAGGTTTCGTGCATCATTGCCTATGAGGACTTACACTATCACGTTCACCTTCCCCCAAATCTCCACATAGGGCGATCCCTACCACCCGTGTAACGGGAGTTCGGTCGGTGCATCCCAAGTCAGATGACTCGAAAGCACCTGGTACAAAGGCCCCTCAAACCTACTTTCCCGAGTGATAGGAGCCGTGCGAGAAGAGAGAACACCACTTATTCATTTATCTACATGGGAACCAAAACCCCTACACTTAAGTTTCACAAAAAGAGATTAAGGGCCCTTGACCACGACAAACTTCCTTATACTAAAAGACACGAATTATTTGACTCACTAGGTTCAGGGTGGACTTCTTTAAATGTTTGAGTGCTGAAACCCTATGATTACACGCCCCTGAGGGAAAACCGGGCTGCATCCTAACGACTCGATAAGACCTAAAGCCAGTAAACCAAAAATCCTA
The DNA here is from genome assembly GCA_963682175.1 of Triglochin maritima. NCBI lineage: Eukaryota > Viridiplantae > Streptophyta > Magnoliopsida > Alismatales > Juncaginaceae > Triglochin > Triglochin maritima. Next base: position 10,153,066 of record OY821793.1, on the reverse strand, counting down.
ATGCATCAAGTTCAAGACAATTTTGGGAGCTTTCTTTTTGCTTTGCCTCTCAACGGTTTTGCACATGCTGAACACACGCAAAACCTACAAAACATTTTCTTTCGCAAACACATGAATATTTTGAAAGAAATGTGAAAATTTTAAAGCACTCGGCAAGCAAAAGAAGACAAGTCACCCAAGGATCATGGCAAGCATATATATCAATGTTAAATGCGGCACACTAACATGACCCTAGCAGTACACACAAAAGAAAACAAAACCAAAGGAAAAAGACTCGAATATGTACACACATAAAACACCCCCCCACACCTACTTCATGCATTGTCCTCAATGAATGTGAACAAGATACTACATGGATACATGCATGAAAAAGGAAAGATCTCACCAACATGAAGTACAAAGGGACGTTCAGGGTCATGTTGATGGACAGAAATCCAAATTCCCTCAAAACCTGTGAGAAGCTGAAGAAGGGAGATAAATACGGGAAGAGATTGGGCCCAAGTACACAAGGGTTGGGGCCCACAATAATCGATGCTCACTGAAGGAGTCTTTTATTACACACTTTTTTTTCTATTTTTTTAAGATATATACATCAACCAAGATATTCTCATAATCATTTGGTCAATGAACATCAAATGAGAACATCAAGTCAGGAGGACCAGAGACTTGCCGAGATGGGCAAACTCCACTGGTACTCTGAGGTGTCATGAGAGGTGAAAGGTCAATGCTGAAAGGCTCGAACCCCTCATGATATTGGTTGGGTGTGGGCAACAAAGAATGAAGTTGTGTTGCCTCACTAGGGTTTAATTGCTCATCGAAGAAAACCCTCCAACGAATAGGCGGGTGCATCGGAATGAGTTCCTCAGGCTCATTCGATGGATGCAGCAGACCTGCATTGCGAAGAATGGGGCTTCTCCCCATGTCATCCAACAAGGACCTCCCACCATCATTTAGATCATCAAGCATAAGCTCGGTCATAGGTGGGTCCTTGTTGGAGTCAATATGGAGCTCAAATGGCTCAATGGCCATGGGACATGAGGTAGAGACACCTTCTGGTATAGGCATATGATGAGGTGTCTCACTCTCACTAGTACTCTCAACTGAATCATGCAACGAACACTCCCTTTGGACATTCATGTTCGAGGCCATCTCACTCTGTTGCAATGCGAAGACAGGCAATGAGTTTTCTTTGGGCCCTCGAACATTCTCAACGGGTTGCATTGGGGTTAGGGGTGTTCGTTGATTTTGTGGTGCTTTCTTCAATTGGCGGATGAGATTTAGATTTAAAGGTTCATCCATGGGTTCCTGTTGCTTACCATAATTGAACACATGAAACTCGGCACTCATGTTACCGAATGAGAGCTTCATGAGACCATTTCTACAATTAATCAAGGCATTGGAGGTTGCCAGAAATGGTCTACCCAAAATCAAAGGTATTTGAGAGTGGGTGTTCGCAACAGGATTGGTATCGAGGACAACAAAATCGACTGGAAATATAAAATCTCCAACTTTGATAAGCACATCCTCGATAATCCCCATGGGAATACGAATGGATCTATCCGCCAATTGGAGGGTGATATTCGTTGGTTTCAATTCTCCCAAGTTCAATTGTTGATAAACAGAGAATGGGAGGAGGTTGACCGTTGATCCTAAATCAAGCAAAACATTGCTCAATCTAGTGTCCCCTATCGTACACTGAATAGTAGGACACCCAGGGTCCTTGTATTTTGTGTAGGTAGGATTGGACAAAAGTGAGCTGATATTTGCAGCCAAGAATGCTTTCTTAGGAACATTGGTTTTCCTCTTGGTTCTGCAGAGATCCTTCAACACTTTGGCATATTGAGGTATTTGTTGGATGACATCCAACAAGGGGATGTTAACCTTCACTTGCTTAAACACCTCTAATATCTTGTCCATGTTGTCACTCTGCTTTTTGTTTAACCTACTTGGATATGGAGCTTTTGGCAGGTAGGTTTTCTGTTGTGCCTGAGAAGAAAGCTTTGGTGTATTACCCTCACCCTCAGCATCTTCTTCACCACCATTCCCACTGAGGGGCTGCATAGATGGCGGTTGTTGTGGCAAGGAGATGTGATTGTCAACCTGTTTTCCATTCCTTAAGGTCACAATGGAATTGACATGGTGAACAAGTTCCTCCACATGGTTCACTTGCCTCCCCCGAGGTACCACATTCTCATTTTGCATGTGTTGTTGTTGGTACATACGGGGGTTAGCATCAAGCTGGCTAGGAAAAGACCCTCTCTCTCTTTCATGTACAGACTGAGCCAATTGGCTCATCTGAAGCTCTAGAGATTTGATGGTCTGCTGATTTGAAGTGAGAACTTGACTTGTGGACGACATAAAATTTTTCATAGAGTTCTCAAGTCCACGAGTCAAGTTCTCAAGCGAATTAAACCGGGTTTTGAAGTTGTTAGAATTTGGGAAACCTGGTTGGTTGGTGCTTGGAACTTGGGGTTGCTGATAAGATTGTGCATGCATGGGAGGTTGGTGTGATTGGTAAGGTGGTCTAGAGGAGTTTGAAGGACCACCCGAGGCATTAGTGTGGTTCCATGAAAAATTGGGGTGGTTCCTCCATCCAGGATTATAAGATGATGAGGATGGGTCATTCCTAGCTCTGTCATAGATGGCGTTGACACGCTCCATCTCAGGAGGAATGGACTCACACTCGCTTTCTACATGACCTACCCTACCACATGAATGACAGGGAACTGGACCAGATGTTGACATGTGAGGTGCACCTTGTTGGTTTTGGAGCTCAATCGAATCCATACGGCGCATTAAGGCCGCCATGCGTGCCTCGGTGGCCGTAGTGGTATCGATAGCAAATGCGATACCCGATCTAGTCGAGTTTGCATTCGCGATCCTCGCTCCTATACTAGATGATGCAGGTGGTTCCCTCACACTCTCCCATTGCATGGTTTTCTCAGCAAGGTCTTCTAGGAAAGCCCATGCCTCCCTTTCATCCTTTCCTAAGAACTCTCCTTGACACATGGACTCAAGGAGCGTTCTTGACGGGATGTGAAGACCCTCGTACACAATTTGACAAAGGCGCCACAACTCAATGCCATGGTGAGGGCATGAGGATACTATATCTCCTTGAACCTCTCTAGATATGCATGAAATGTCTCGGTCTCAAGTTGATAGAACGAATTGATTTCGTTCCTCAATTTTTGAGTCCGATGATTTGGGAAGTACTTCTTAAGGAAGGCAGATTGAAACTCATCCCAAGTCCTAAAGGCATTCACCTGGTTGCTATACAACCACTTCTTGGCGTCATCCTTTAGTGCAAAAGGAACGAGCCTCAGATGGATCGAGTCTGTGCTAAGTTGTTGCAGCTTGAACATAGCACAGACCTCCTCAAATTCCCTGAGAAAGATATAGGGGTCACCTTTCCCAGTGAAATGAGGGAGCATGGAAATGAATTGAGGCTTAACCTCAAAATGGTTCCCATTAGCCTCTGGTAATACGATGCATGAGGGTAGAGCTGTACGGCTCGGGTAGCATCGATCACGAAGAGGTATGGGAATGACAACTGGAAGCACTGGTGGATCATGTGGGTCCAGCAACTGCTCCTCCAAACGGAAATTAGCAGCCATTGAACCCGAACTGCATGCGACACGAGAGGAGGAAGGTGTCGAGAAATCGATTACCGAAGCCGTATTGACAACGCTGCTCGTCAAACGATCACTCTCGTCTCGTGTCCACGAAAGCATGCACAAAGGTGCACACACAAAAAACAAAACTTTTTTTTCTTTTTTTTCTAACAAAGAATGTGCGTAGAGGAGAAGACAGGGGAACACAGGAGAGAAAGAATGACTCAGGAGAGAATGGAAGAAGTCCTTATGCTACGGCGGATGGGTACAGGTAGAAGCATACAAGCAAACAAGGCTCAAGCAATCCTAAGGTCGCTATAGGTCATTACAGCTAGACGACGCCTAACTGCGAGGTCACACAGCCTCAACACGCCTCACCTCCCTACAACGATGACCACAAAGCCCAGCAAGTGAGCCAAGATCCGGGGATCTCGTCTCTCCTACTATCGACAAAGTGGGCAACGCCGATCAGGTCATGACGGTCGGGACCGGATCACTCTCCTAATGCGCCCGAAATCCTTAGGGCCAATGTCTACTTGATTTTAAAATTAGGCTCTTGATTAGTGTGGTTTTTGGGGCGAAGGAAAGGGTGATGAAATCCCCCACCTTATCTTTTATGGGACAACCCCTCCTTAGTAACGTTTTGGAGTCCTAATCTAGCAATCAACTCTCCAAACAAAACGCTCAACTCACACTTGTTTCAATGCACTTCCTACTAACTAATGCATGTTCATACGAAATGCATGAATGAGATTAGAAGGTGCGTACCTCACGCCACCTCTCAGCAACAGAAAATAAAGCTAAGATAAAAGACAATCTAAATGCCTAAGTCACATACATGATGCATGACCTAAACAACAAGAATGCCTAATCTTTTGCTTTGAGTTGTAGGGTCCAAGTTGCTTAAAGGAGGTTGATTATGGATCTGGGAACAAACTATAAGTCAAAACATGCTAAATTAAATCCCAGATCACTACATCAATTATGAAAACCAACCAAAGAAATACGAGACAAAACCGAGCTTACCAGACCGCCAATTGGCGGTCTCAGGCCGCTGATTGGCGGTCGTACATGCTCAGATTCACTCAAAACTTCTCCAGGCGTTCCTCCTGATGACTCCAAGTCTCCTGAAACAAGGCAAAACTACACAACACAAATGAAATCCACTCGAATCGTGCAAACAAGAGTCTGGACTGGCACCTCCCCGGCAACGGCGCCAAAAACTTGTTGAACGTTTTAATTAAACCGCAAGTGAAAGACCGCGATGAAGCGGTGGCAAGTACGGGTCATCCTCAGGGAGGTGAGTAGCCTCTTGCTTGTACGAAATCAAGTGGCAAAAACATGGGGAGAAAGATGTTTATGCTACTCTACTCTATACTACGCTAAGAAGTATGAAATGCGAACGAAAGAAACAAACAATGAAATGACGACAATCTAAGAACAAAAGAAGAATGCTGGAATACAGATATGGGAAAACCCCTAAGGGGTGGAGTGAGTGCACACATGCAAAGAGGTGGGTGTAGAATATATTATTTAAGCACATGAAGGTGGTGTTTATCAAGCATAGGAAGTGTCTAAATGTTATGGCAAAACCTATCAATCTATTCACCAACTTAGTTGATTAACATTTACATATGCAAGTTGTTTATTTCAGAACCTAAACAAGCATGAGAGGTGTCTAATCATTTTGGCAAAACTCATCAAGTTGTAAATTCTATCCTAAACAAGCAAGCATACATTCATGTTTTATCAACACATCAAAAATAAAGCATTCACCCGATTCTCTAATGCATGTATGTACATCTACTCCACACCCCAAAGGGGATGGAACTACTCACTAAACATTACACTAATTATTAAACTAAAACAAAAAAAGCATATTAAAACTAAGCTAGAAATAAAAGACGATTAAACTAAAACATGCACAAACAATAAAAGAAGCATAAACAAACAATGAAAGAAACACAAAACTTTATTGATAAAATGACTCACATTTCAAGTAGATGCATTAGTTTTTTAAATGCTTTAGTAACTTGCATTGCATTTAATCTTATTAATAATTCTGGGCACATTCTGTTTTCTGGGCCGACAGGCCACGAGTGGGTCCTCTAACTCCAAAGGCCATTCGCATAAGACCTTCACGTTGGGAGGCCAGGCATAAGATAAATCCTAGGCAGGCACGCTGCCATTCTGTCTCAGGGTAGGTGTTCCAAAGTTCGCGATGGCACCATGTAGGTCACTTGCCGCAAATTGGGACACTTAATCCAGCGCACCGCTTTGTGCTGAGCGGTGGGTGACTGTCGAGTGACCGCCTTTGACCAACGAGCCTGGTGTTCTAGTTCCTTTCGAGGAATGATTCGGGTGCGCCCGACCGACACGACTTATGGAGTCATAGCCTTCTGTTGCATTTGATGCTTTTCTGTTATGTTCTGACCACCATGGTTGGTATTCTGGTTCCGTTGGAGGGATTTTTGCGGGTGTTACCCGATTTGGCATGACTGATGGAGTTGTAGCCTTTTGATGCACTATGTTCTTTTTTGTTTCTGTTACGGATGCTTTTGTCTTTGATAGATTGCAAGCATTCTTCCATATAACTCTAATTGGGCCAGGGGCATACTAGGTTTTCTTAATTGAAAACTCACGCATTTGTTAATGCGGTGCTTGCAGCACATAGGTTTCCACAGGGCAGATTGGACGAGTAGTCGAAGATTCTGTACACGAGGGCCACGTCGACAAGATTCTTCAGTTTGTCTTTTGCTTCCGCGTTATTTATGATGTATTTCCCTTTTGAACTCGATATAATGCATTTGACCTTGTTATCATATATGGATAATCTCTCACTTTTCAGATTTGTTTTATGTTAGTCTTTCCATGTATGATCTCTCTACGTATTGTTGAGTCGTTGTTTGGTCTGTCTTTTGTAACTCCTTCGGTCATCGCGGAGGTCTCTGATCGCGATACTTGTAGTCTTTCCCAGTGTGCGTACCTGTTGAACGTTTTAATTAAACCGCAAGTGCACGGCCGCGATGAAGCGGTGGCAAGTACGGGTCGTCCTCAGGGAGGTGAGTAGCCTCTTGCTTGTACGAAATCAAGTGGCAAAAATAGGGGGAGCAAGATGTTTATGCTACTCTACTCTATACTACGCTAAGAAGTATGAAATGCGAACGAAAGAAACAAACAATGAAATGACGACAATCTAAGAACAAAAGAAGAATGCTGGAATACAGATATGGGAAAACCCCTAAGGGGTGGAGTGAGTGCACACATGCAAAGAAGTGGGTGTAGAATACATTATTTAAGCACATGAAGGTGGTGTTTATCAAGCATATGAAGTGTCTAAATGTTATGGCAAAACCTATCAATCTATTCACCAACTTAGTTGATTAACATTTACATATGCAAGTTGTTTATTTCAGAACCTAAACAAGCATGAGAGGTGTCTAATCATTTTGGCAAAACTCATCAAGTTATAAATTCCATCCTAAACAAGCAAGCATACATTCATGTTTTATCAACACATCAAAAATAAAGCATTCATCACATTCTCTAATGCATGTATGTACATCTACTCCACCCCCCAAAGGGGATGGAACTACTCACTAAACATTACACTAATTATTAAACTAAACAAAGAAAGAAAATTAAAACTAAGCTAGAAATAAAAGACGATTAAACTAAAACATGCACAAATAATAAAAGAAGCATAAACAAACAATGAAAGAAACACAAAACTTTATTGATAAAATGACTCACATTTCAAGTAGCATCCTCCTACTTTAGTGTGTGCTTCAAGGCCTCACTTCTAGTAGGAAGAATAGCCACTTAAAATATGGAGTTATTACAATAGAAGGTCAAGAGTTCTATTTATAGCCAAAGAAAAAGCCACTTCGGGACAATCCCCCGATGTGGGACTAAACCAATACCAAAGCTGGACTAAATATACACTAATACGAAACCCAGAGAAATATTAGCGGATTTGGGCCAAAAGTGACCGCCAATTAGCGGTCTTGGACCGCCATTGGCGGTCTAAAAAGTCCGGATCCATCTGGAATTTGTGTTGGGCTTTGCTTAGTGTATTTGGTGGTCTTAGATGCATCTACTTCGTTTATTGGAGCTCCGACCCGAATAGAATTGCCAAAATACTCCCCATGATGGTGTGGAGTATTCTGGTTTGCTCTTAGGTCCTTCTATCTTGCGTTCAGGTCCTTCTCCCTTGCATCTTGGTCCCTAGATCTCACAATTCAGTCCTTTTTCCCAGCTTTTGGGTCCTTTTATGCTTCATCTCTTCAAACCTATTTATTCCTGAAAACTAAACATAAAACTCGTGACATAGCATTGTTTAGGTGAAAGATAATGGATATAAGATACAAATATGAGCACGAAATGATGTCAATCAGTACCCGTAAGATCGGGGGCATTACACTTAGGTTCCCTATCTTTTATGGGCGATGTAGTCTTCATTTAGTAAACCAAATGAACAAATACAAAATATATATACACACATAAATATTTTCCTAAACAAGAGAATAAACTGTTTACAACGTCTCCTCAATGCGAGACTATACTATTTATACAAATGATCGTCCTAGTTATGAGGTTCAAACGAACCATTCGTCCTTGTTATGAGGCTAAACTAACTAAAATCTAACTGTCTTCATTGTAAAGGCGAAGTCGACACCAAACAAAATACATATAAAATCTCCTCCGGGTTGTGAAGCTAAATTGCCAAAACATTATGATATTTGTATCCAAAGAATAATTGTCCAAACAAGTCAAATACGTACATAATTCCTTCCTAGGTTATAAGGCTAAACTAATCCAACTCTTAATGATATTTACTAGTAAAATGAACTAAAATCGTCAAATCAAAGACATATACAATACCTCGTTGTTATGAGGCTAGACTAACTAAAATCTGATAGTCTTCATCATAAAGACTAAGTCGATGCAAAATAAAACATATACATAAAGTTCTGCTAAACAAGAGAATAAATTGTTTACAATGTCTCTTAAATACGAGACTAAAAGACATATATAACTCCTCATTGTGATGAGGTTAAAATCACTAATATTTGGTGATCTTCATGATAAAGTTGAAGCACGAAATCATATAAAATATTCGCCTAGTTTTGAGACTAAACTAACTGTTTGATGATATCCTAACATAAGAATCATCGTCGATGTAACAAAATATAAATAGAAAATCTGTCTTTGTTATGAGGATAAACAAACTAAAGCTCAATGGTCTTCATCACAAAGACTATCCCTCCTAGTTATGAGGTTAAATTAACCATTGGGTGGTATTCTAATATAAGAATCATCATCTCCATAACAAAATACATACATAAACTCTCCTAGGTTACGAGTCTAATGTAACCGTTTAGTGATATAACAACAAAAACATTATCATCAATAGAACAATATATATATATATACAAGAATTTTCTAGTGAGCCCCGGGCTTAATTTTTCTCAATTAAGCCCCCACAATATTCACCACTCATTTGAAATTGTAAGGTGGATTAAGAAAAAAACGGTTATGCTAATGAATGGTGAGATTAACTGTAAATAAGATCCAATGGTGAGATTGTAGGGGGCTTAAACTAAAGTTGATGAGCCCTGGGCTCACTAGAGCTTGACCCTATATATATATATATATATATATATATATATATATATATATATATATATTTCCTCCATGTTATGAGCCTAAACTGACTAAATCTCGGTGATCATAATATAGACAATTACCAAACCAAATCTAAGCAAACAAACTAAACAACTATATACGAGAGTACCCTTCAAATAAATAAAGGAATAAATCATCAAATCACATGTGGAATATATAAGCCAAATGATTGCCTTGGTTATGAGATTAAAGCTAACCATGGTTTGATAATCTCTCCGCATTAGAGTAAAGTTGTTGAACGATGAAATACATGCTTGAATCTCTTTTAACTCATGAGGCAAGTTTAATAAAATGTGTCTGAAATTATTAATATAACAACAATTTTGGTTTATAGTTTGTGAAGGGATGCTTATGTATCTTTCAGTGATACAACAATTAAATATGTCCAACTCTTGTATTTCATATTTTTCTTCTTCTATTCAATAAAAGAAGAAACGTTTCACATTATTTATTTCCGTCCCTTTAGTTATTTGCATTTGTGACCTCCTCTCATCCTCGTCTGTAAATAAGTAAGGGACTTTAATTTCCTGTACAAATGAATGATGTGAGCAAGACATGATGAGGCATTTTTCTATACGAACTTGTAAGGTGCGGAATTCCATCATGAATTCTTGAGAGATCATCGCAACACTACTACTATAATAAAAAAAACAAAAAACCCACGTTAAACAGAATGGAACGCCTGGTAGAACATCTCATGCTCTTTCAAGAGTTCTAATATTCTTCTTCGGTAGGGACCTCTGATCCTCTTTGTCACATATATATGTCGTCACTACTACAGAAAAGGGAATATTCGTCGAATGTAAGGGGTTATACACGTCGGATATAAGCATACCCCTATCCGACGTATATGTGTGCGTCGTCTACACATAGACGTCGGCCATAGTATAGCCGACGTCTATACCTAACAAATAGATGTCGCCTTTAATTATACTCCGACGTGTATTCTTTAAAGTATAGACGTCGGTTAACTAACATACGACGCCTATACTTTAGGGATAGACGTCGGGTAACTAACATACGACGCCTATACTTTAGGGATAGACGTCGGATTACATAGAAAGCCGACGTCTATTTCTTTCTTCAGAGGAATAGACGTCGGCTGATAGAGACAGCCGACGTCTATTCCCAAACCTGGACAAAAAAATAAATAGGATCCGACGAAATTGTTTTTAGTCATCGTCGTCGTGTACATACAACTGCACCAAATTCGTTCACCTATAAATTTCATCCACATACATCCATATACATCCACAAGCATACATGCACAAACACAAACACAAAAATACAACCACACAATTGACATTCAACACACTTGCAATTAATTCATTCTAAAATTAAGGCGATTATATTAAGGCATAAAGTGTAGGTTTGTAATACAAGTGCACTTGTTAACTAAATTACAAAAAATACAATTGGCAGGAGAACCTCTTAGTTCGTCAGCATGTTTCTGATGAAATAGCGAGCCCATCGGTCGCGAGTTTCATCGAGCTCCTGTTGGGAGAATGGATCACTACTTTTTGGGAAAACCTATCAAAAAAATACAAGTGTTGAATATTAATAACTAAATATTGAAAGTACAATTGAATATACAATTGAATAACGATCTACATTACCTCGGTTAGACATACGTCTTGAGTTATTACATCGAGGATTTCCTCCATGTATCTCATCACGTAGTAACCGCATTCCGTATTTCCAACCTGCTTCCGGTACTACAAACATAGGAATTCGCTAAATATTTGTTCCTAACTTAATTAACAAAAATGGGAAAGAACGTACTCTCATTCCATGCCATGTTATTCCAGATTTTGTGGTTGTTCTACTACCACCTAAAGCTCTGTAAACCTTAATTGCCCTGAGTAGCACAAGTGAAAATATCATTCAATAATACTAATAAAAATCCAAGAATTACTTTTTTCACAACTAAACGAACTTACATATTTAGAAGTTTCTTTATTGAGTCCCTTGGTTTATTCGACCCCAACGGATCAAACCAATATGCTGAATTAGTCGTGGGGCATACAACGACAAGCATCCAATGAGCCCTGTTATATATATAATTAGAAGCTTATTACAAAATAAAATTTCACTTTGAATTACAAAGTTTACCTCTCATGATAAGGGAGCAGATAATATCTTTTGTCTTCTTCTTTAAAGAATGTCCCAAGTTGACCCGATTTATCATCATTCCCGTATATATATGTAGATGGACTGATAATGCATGCAAATCCTATATGATGAATGACTTAGCAAATATTGTCTAATCTTTTGCTTTGGGTTATTAAAGGCCAAGTTGTTTAAGGGGGCAATGAGTTATTATAAACTAAACATTTAACTAAACAAAGTAAATAAACATTTAACTAGACAAAACATAAATAAACATTTAACTAGACAAAACATAAATAAACATGAAAGATCATTTTTTCAGCATAAATAAACATAAATAAACATTTAACTAGACAAAACATAAATAAACACAAATAAATGTATGAACTCACTAAACTAAAGATTTATTCTAATTTGGACACTTTTTATGCAAACCCATAGAAAAATACACATATAGACAAATTGAAAACTTAACAATCTATTATATGATATGTTGACTCATCTAATGGATGGATTTCGGATTATCTTCCGGAATTATCGTCTAATGGGATATTATTATTTCTAAACATTTTTGTTTAGGTATGCTTTTGTAGCCTCATCTGAAGATAAGAAGTTGGTAATGATAGATGAAAGAAAATGATCTCTACACTAGATTCATTACGCAAGTACTTGTCCCTAAGTGTTAGAACTCGGAATTCTCGTTCTAATTTTTGACATTTATTTTTGACCCCAACAGTTCCAAATAAACCTTAAAAGTGTTCTCTAAAGCCATATATACTAATTGTTTGTCCTTAGAACAGAGAATAAATAGTTTAATTTCTTAATGGCAAGAGTTGTAGCATTTAATTAACAAACTTCTGATAAACATTGGAAGTACCATTTGATCTTGGAATGAAATTGCAAAAAACAAATTGACCACACAGTGCGGAAGAGCTTACAGAGTCAAAAAACAAATACCTAATATTGCCAAAACCAAAGGGTCAAACAAACTCCATACTTATCGAAGATGAACGTAAAGGGTTGAATGAGGGCTTTGATGGATTCCATACAAACACATACCACCATTTGTTTGTGATAGTAGTTAATAACTCACAAGTGGAAGGGGAGATCCAAACAAAGCCCGATATTCTTTTGGAAGAAAATACAAATGGTTGATGGAAGAAAACTTACATGTGGAGAGAGACGGAGGAAGACGGGGGAAGAAGGAGAAGAGGGCCGGAGATGTGGAGGAGAGTTTGGGAGCTCGCTGCGGTGCCGGAGATGGTGCAGATCGGTCGGAGGTTGGTCGCGGAGGAGAGTTCGGTCGCGGGACGGCTAGGGTTTGGGTGGGTTTCGTCTGAAATGATGAAAGAAAATCGTTTGTCTGATTTCTTTAAGACCTATAGACGTCGGATGTTATATAACGCCGACGTCTATACCTCGACGTCTATGTGGATGACGTATAGACGTCGGTTGTCCATTACGTCCGACGTCTATATGGAGACGTTTATACCCTATAGACGTCGGATATAAAAGGTACACAAACAACCGACGTGTATAGGTCGACGTCTATAGGGTATAGACGTCGGCTAAACGTGTTATTCCAAAACCCGACGTCTATAGTGTCACATAGACGTCGTCTTCCATTACAACCGACGTCTATTCTGTCCTCTCCACACTAGACGTCGGTGGTTGTAACGGCCGACGTCTATTTGGCGACGAGTAAAGCCAATTCTGCACTAGTGCGTGCTGATGTAACGCTACTGGATGCTAGTGCAAATTATATCTTCTAAAGAATGCTTTCTCTTTCAAGAGTCCTAATATGCTTCTTCGATGAGACCTCTCATCCTCTTTGTGACGTACATATGTTGCACCAATGTAGCACTATTGAATGCTAATGCAAATGATGTCTTCGCAAGAATGCATTCTGTTTCACGAGTTCTAATATGCTTCTTCGGTGCGAGAATGAGTTTGGTCACATCATCGTATTGATCGTCTATCTTACAATGATGTGCACAACACATGCTCTAATACGTTCTGATATCTGGTCGACGGATACCGTGTATTTATATATATATTTTCTGGGGCAACCCTTGCTCAAAAGATGATGTTTGTGCAAATGGAATTTTGTATAGTTCTTCAAGGGCATAATATGCCTCGTATATTGCCGTATCAACTTACTCCATTGTTGGAAGGATAAATTCCTTATTCTGTACTATGTTTGGAAACTCGGGAAATGCCAAAAAGTACTATGCTAAATTTTTTGTAGCAATGCAGATCCATATTCTAATATTATTGTGATATATACCATCAAAGCATGGCAGAATAGCAAAATTGTTGTATCAAGAATCAATTATTCCAGCTACATGTAGTTGGTGGTTGTCTTTTCTGATGCTTATAGAAGAAAAGAATTTTGGAACGAAATATCTTGCCCCAACTCATATGTTTCAAATAATGAGGATAAACTTATTCAAATATATTCAATCTCGTATGTAATAAGGAAAATTTTACTCATATGTTTCAACCTTCTGAATAATGAGGATAAACTTATAGAAATGTATTCAATCTCGTTAGTAACGAAGATAAACTTACTCATATATTTCAACCTCCTGAATTATGAGGATATATTCCATCTCGTGAGTAACGAGGATAAACTTACTCATATATTTCAACCTCTTGAATAAAGAGGATAAACTTATTCAAATATATACATTCAATCTCTTGAGTAACGATGATAAACTTACTCGTGTGTTTCTACCTCCTAAATAATGAGGATAAACTTGTTTGAACTGTTGTAGTTTCTCAGAAGCAAGAATTTGATGCATCTTTTGGAGCTTCAAATGTCTTTTAATTTGCAAGCCCATAACATCAAGTGTGTTTGCTATTGATTAAAATATTTGCCATCCTATATGTTCCAAGAAGTACTTTAACAAATATAAAAATAATTGGCCAAATCATCGTGTAACAAATATAATGCTCAAATAGTCCTATGGCACATGAAGATGAGGCACTGAGGATGTCCAAAAGAGAAGGCCATGCAACGTCCTCTCATTAGATGATGGAGTTGAGGTGTAGGTCCAACAAAGAGAAGTACGAAAATTAAAGTTCATGCTTTGATATACCTATGAAAGAAAAAATAAATGCAAACACCATGTATCAAGTCTTGCATTAATAGTCTTCTAAAAATTGAGGACATACATATGAACATATATTTTCATGCGCATAAGACAAAGATACTTATAGATGGATTAAAGAAGAGATGCATTGCATTTTTCTGTTGCTGATTGCTCAAGTTCCGTTTGCGCAACTTCCAAAGAAATCATGTATCGCAAATCAAGCTTCTTCTTCTGAACATCAACGTTTTTTGTAGTTTGGATTGACGGGACTTGAGAATTTTGTTAATCTACTCGTGCCCTAATAATCTCTAGCCTAACATAATTTTCCACCTTCTCATTTGATTTTTGTCTTACAAGAGATCACTTCTCACGAACACCATCGAGCACATTCTGGATTTGTTCCAACTGAAGTGTAAGGTGGTCATCCTTGGTTTCGAGCTCACGAAGAAGTTGTATATTGGCTGCAATCTCTTCGTCGATGGTGCTTTGTTGTATTTCCAACTCTTCAATACATTGAGCTCTCGAACCAATTGAATTTTCTAAAGTACTAATAGAATGCTTGAGTTGAGCTATGCTTGAGTTGACCAAGTTGCTCGTCACAACCCATACAACACTAATCTCGTTGCCACCATACATAATATAAAGATTGCATGTTAGACCTCCACTTGGACACCGACATACCAAAAGACACCAACATCTTGCTCATTTTCTGGACTATGACCAGCATTTCGTCAAAAGAACTGCAACAATCAAAACGTCTTTGAAATTCTCCAATGGGATCGGTTGCAATTTCTAAAATGTTCGTGTTGATGTTCGACTCTGGCATGTAATTCGATTCAATACCAACATTAAGTTGTTGTTCCAACTGTAAAAGATTGGTGTGGGGGCATCTTATAGTGTTTTTCCTCGACGGAGATCGATCTTACACTTGCAAAGCATGCAACTATGCTCCTCGGTGCATTTGTTGGTATCATTACAGTATCGTAAACTACTATGGCAAGATGGTCCTAAAAATAGAAAACACATAAATAAGTTAAATATCAAAACACGACGACTGAAGAAAAAAGATGGGGGTGGTTATACCATGTTACCAAAGAAGGAGATAGTGTTGTTGGTCCACCAACTATCAGATGAGACTACTCTGTGCAAGCTGACAAAAGCCAAATGCATAGCAAAAGTTACCTGCATGTGGTGGTAAAGTGACATTGTCTGCAACTAATGATTGAGAATCTGCTTCACCCTGGACAACCTGAACAAGATATGAACATACATGTGACAAACGCAAGTAATTGTCCTTCCAAAAAAATGAAAAGCGATGATACCTACAAAATCCAGATCTGACGCAACTTGTTGATGTTGCTCGCTCGGTATATTATAATGGCATTGATATGATCCCACCTCTAGTGGAGTTAGGTTTGACAAAGGATGTGATTCCCTGTCCACTCCTTTCTTATCACAATTGATGCTGGTATTTTCTAACTCTGTGTTAGATACCATGAATTTTGAAATGCTTCAAGTTAGAAAATGAAAAGATAATCCAAGATACAACAACAAAAGATTGAAATTGCATATAAGTTCCTGTGGTGCACTTCTTTGCACAAGAAAGGGAGAGTGCATCAGCTATACCCACTTCTCCAAAATCATCACCAATATTGGAATTATTTTTCCAAGATATGGAAAATTTCCTTTACTCCAAACCAGTAAAAGAGAATAGAAGTTGACCCAACAAAAATCAAGGTAATTCAAGAAGTTCCTCCTCCAAAAAATTTGAAACAACTCAAGTCACTCCAAGGACGCTTGGCGTATATAAGGAGCTTTATAGTAAATTTGTCTGGAAAGTGTCCGCCTTTTTCTCGTCTCAGGAAGAAAGGTGTAGTGTTTGAATGGGATGAAGAATGTCAAAAGGCTTTTGAAGATATAAAGAAGTACCTCCTTAATCCTCCAGTATTAGGGGTACCTCAAGTAGGCAAGCCTCTCATATTATATATCGCTGCCGAAGATTTCTCTTTAGGAGCATTGCTTGCTCAGAAAACTGATGATGATAATGAGAAAGCCCTATATTATTTGAGTAGGAGGTTAGTTGGGGTAGAATTTTGATATCTTTCAACCAAAAAAATATGTTAAGCTTTGGTATTTGCAGATAAGAAAATGCGTCATTATACGTTGTCTCATAAAGTCCATGTCATATCAAATGTTGAACCATAAAATATATCGTGACGTGACTTACTTTGGCTGGACGTGTAGGCAAGTGGACGCTTCTGTTGATGGAGTTTCACATTGAATATGTTCCGAGAAAAGTGATTGAATTCGTTTTAATTAACCACAAGTGCACCACCACGTTGAAGCGGTGGCAAATACGGGTTGATCAACATGGAGGTGTGTGGACTTTAGTTTGTGCGAAGGCGAGTGGGAGAGAAAGGAGAGAAAGGAGTTATGATCTACATACACTACAATGTGAAAGTAAATGGAAAATAAGCAAAAAAACTAAACCCCAAAGGGGGTAGAGAAAGAATGTGAATACAAATATATGTGTATGTGTGTGTGTTCAATTAAGCTCATCACAACATGTAGTGTATGAAAATCATGAAACTGAATCCAACTTTGCCTCCACATGAAATAAGATAAGATCATATCATTAAAACATACAAGATAATAATTGTAATGAAGCTAAATGAACTCATGTATAAAGACTAGACCCTACTATGCCTCCACATAAAATAAGATAACCCAATATCATTAAAACATACAAGGCATTAACCAAGGTAAAGAAAACAAGAGCACATACACTACAAGTCATGTTTCTTATATTAATTCCATCCTTATCCTTACCTCATCATTCCCAATAAAATAGGTCCACTAGTCTAAGCATATGCTAAGCTTCATTCAAGAGCATTAACATATCAAAGACAAGAGTGAAATCCCATTAGATGGTTATGGAAATGATATAAGGTTCAAAGGATTAAGATAACACACACCTAATACATCACAAAATCACATCACATATTTCTCGACCCCCCAAATGGGGATAAAACTACTCACTAATCATTACACTAACTACATTAACAAAATGAACATTATACTAAAATGAAATTAACCTAAGCAAGAAAAAAAATATTAAAGAAGCTAAAAGGAAAGGAAAGTAAAACTAAAGAAGCATGCAAAAATTAAAAGACAAGATTAA
This sequence comes from Triglochin maritima, assembly GCA_963682175.1. Taxonomy (NCBI): domain Eukaryota; kingdom Viridiplantae; phylum Streptophyta; class Magnoliopsida; order Alismatales; family Juncaginaceae; genus Triglochin; species Triglochin maritima. Next base: position 10,135,382 of record OY821793.1, on the reverse strand, counting down.
AAGAAACTAAGAACAATTATTTTATTAAAAATGACTCACATTGAAGGTAGCATTCTTCTCCACCTTGAGTTTTGCTTCAAGGCTTACTCCAAGTAGAGAGAATGCCACCAAGCAATGGGTAAATACAAAAGGAGGAGGAGGAGTTCTATTTATAGCCATAGAAAAAGGTAATCCGGGACAATCCCCCCGGTATGGGATTAAACATATACCAAAAATAGACTAAATACACCCTAATACACGACCCGCAAAAGTCTTAGCGGATTCGGACCAAAACCGACCGCCAATCAGCGGTCTTGGATCGCAAATTGGCGGTCTATATGGTTCGTATCCGGCCGGGATTTGGTGTGTTGTTGTCTGGCTTTATTTCTTCATGTTTGATGCATCCGCGTAGGTTGTTGGAGCTCCGACCCCAATAGAATTGCCAAAATACTCCCATGATGTTGTGGAGTATTCTTGGTTGCTCATTGGTCCTTCGATCTTACATTCAGGTCTTTCGATCTTGCATCATAGTCCTCGAGTCTCTCAACTCAGTCCTTTTCCCTGCTATTAGGTCCATTTATAATCTCTCCTACTCAAACCTACTTATTCCTGAAAACTAAACATAAAACTCGTTACATAGCATTGTTTGGGGTGAAAGATAATGGATATAAGACACAAAGATATGCATGAAATGATGCCAACCAAAATAATCCCACACCTAACTTTTGCTAGTCCCGTGCAAAACAAAGAAATCGAAAAATGAGAGAGAGGAAAAAGCAAACAAAAAACAGGGAAAACCTAACTCACTTTCGTAGGAATAACGGTTGCACTTAGTACGTGCAACAAGCCGTTAAACCTCATTGTCTCTAAGGAGGAGGAGTGTTGTCTTCTGAGGGTTTTCAATGGATATACCCACAAAATCCAAACAGAAATGCATTATTCAATCTGGAACTCGACTCGATGGATTCATTTTCATCGATCTTTGGACGCGGTAATGCTACGGGCCGACTCTATATATGTAATCAGTCCACACACCTAGCCCAATGAATCATTCGTGAATTTAATTAAGGACTTAAGTGCAATACATGGACAACCTCAACATCCTCAAGTGATACAAAGTGTAAAGTCCATTAAGGTTCTTATAACCATATTTGTTTCTTTTTTTTTCTTTTCTTATTATTAGTTCGACCTTCATTCTCCCAAGCTCAGGTTTCGTGCAACATTGCCCACGAGGACTTACACTATCACGTGCACCTTTCCCCAAATCTCCACATAGGGCAATCCCTACCACCCTTATAACAGGAGTTCGGTCGACGCATCCCAAGTCAGATGACTCGAAAGCACCAGGCACAAAGTCCTCTCAGACCTACTTTCCCGAGTGATAGGAGCCGTGCGAGAAGAGAGAACACCTACTAAAATATTTCTTATCTACACATGAACCAAAACCCCTACACTTAATGTCTCACAACAAGATTTAAAGGGTCCTTGACTACAAAAAACATCCTTAAATTAATAGACATGAATTATTGACTCACTAGGTTCGGGATGAAGTTCTTTAATTGTTTGACTACTGAAACCCTATGATTACTCGCCCCCGAGTGAAAACCGGGGTGCATCCTAACGACTAGATATGCCTTGTTTGGGGTGAAAGATAATGGATATAAGACACAAAGATATGCATGAAATGAAGCCAATCAAAAAGAAGTGAAAGGACAAGCTTTAGAAGATTTTCTTGCAACTCACCTTATGTTTAATTATTTGCCATTGGCAATTGACCGTCCAGATTAAGGGATAATGACCGTCAAAACTAACACAAAAGCTGTGTGGGAACTCCACTTTGATGGAGCATGTCGTACAAAGTTCACAGGTGATGGTTCGGTGATTCGAGCTGGGGTAGGGATCGTGTTCACTCCACAATGTGGTCTCGTTCACTTTTCATGTGCACTTGTCGATGAAGCCGAATATGAAGCTCTAATAGTTAGATTATAAATAGCACTCGATATGAACATTGAAACTCTTAAAGCATATGGTGATTCTCTACGCATTGGTTGACAAGTTAATGGCATATATGAAGTTCGAAAAGAAAATTTCATACAATATCATGATGTGGTGCTTCGTCTGATTCGAATGTTTGACAGTTTGGAAATATCACATGTTCCAAGAAGCAATAACTCTCATGCGGATGGTCTCATAAAGTTAGCAACTAGTTTGACCCTTCCACCACTAGCAGATCATTTTGGTCTAGATGAAACCCGGAGGGACCTGAACGAAAGGAAAACATTTCAGGCACAAAAATCCCTCAATACCATGATCTTGAAGACGATTTGGGAAATTAAGGACAAATGGGATGGAACAAGCGGACCTGGAGTGCACTCCACGTGTGAAATGGGCAACTTAAGTTGCTGAAAAAAATCAGGGTGGATCTAACAAAAACAATCCACCACTGGTGGATCATTTTGGTCCAAATCCCCCCAAATTTTCCCTGTTGCTCGAACATGTTTCTATCCAATTACTTTTTGATTTTGTTGGTTAGTTTTCTAGTTTGAGTTTTATGCCATGTTTAGTGTTAATCTCTTCATGTTAAGTAGATCCACCCAATTTCAGGGTGGAGGCAATGTAGTTGGTGGTGAAGTGTATGATGGGGTTCTATGTTTGTGTCATTTACATGTGCTTAATGATAGATCTAAAACTTGTAGCATGTTAACCTTGTTTTAGATGAGATAATGGCCACACTAGGTACTTGTTTCATGCTAGATCTAGGTTCGACATGTTTATGTTGCCTAAGTGAACGGGGGTTATGCTTAAGATTGATTGATGCTCTAATGACCACACTAGGTGCTTATTGCGTACTCGAGAATCCATAAAATTGTTCTAAACTTCATGCTAACCTATCGTAGTCATGTATACCATGTAATTGTATGTGTTTCACACTTAGATTCCACACTAGCTTCTACACATATGCATAATGGTGGGACACCCTCATGCACACACACCACACTATTGCACCTCACATGCAAGAGATTTAGTTAGATTGTTTTCTTCTATCTTAGTTTAGTTTATTTAGCTTGGTCTACATCTCTCCATCCATTTCTCTTCCCATTTGAATATTGTGATAACAACAATGTGCACAACTCCTTGTCGTATGACCGGTACTTGTCGCATCTTCACCGACACCGTGCGCTTGCGGTAAATTGAATGATAAATCAAGTTTTTGACGCAGTTGTCGGGCTGTTTGTTGTAGTCATTGTTTCCACCATTTCGGTAGTTTTTCTCATTTTTCCTTTTACTTATGTTACTGCATAGGGGACAAAGTGGACAGGGTAACTTCTGAAAGGAATTTGTTCTAAAAATTTAAATTTTATATGTCAATTGTTATGAATTGGATGTGCAAACATTTGTTCCTTGATTAATGTATTCGTATTTTGGAAGTGTTAAGGAAGAGGCTCTTGGTCCTTAATCGTAGAGCTCTAAAAGATAATGGTCTACATCAATCAATAGTTATTCACAATCATGGTAATTAACATGGAATATTAATTACCAAGATAAGATTGTCGTGTTGGTCATCGATTATTGTAGTTCTACAAATATTTGATGACACGAGTATATAAAAGAAGAAAATATTATTTTTATATATTGAATAGACCTAACAAGTAAAACATTATGGAATTGTGTTATGTGTCTTGAGTGCTAAGATATGAGATTTATATCTTTTCACATACGGAGTGTTTAATTTGATTATTGTCAAAAGCTAGCAATGAGTATAGTGATAAAGACAAATAGTTGGTTGAACATGACTTATGCTGGAAAAGATAGCTGGTCAAAAGATTATCATTGCCCTCTTAGTTGAGTGATGATATTAGTGGGCCCCTCGATAAAGCAAAATTATAATGTCCACAATGTAGCTTGGGTTAAGTTAGATAGTTATAATTAGCTTAAAGAGATCAAGAAATAAATATAATACAAAGGTGATACATTTTTACTTTGTATATATTCTTAATATCATGAGGCAAGAGATAGAAACAAGTTGACACTTACATCACTAAATGGATCGTGTTTAGTTCGAGTGGAACAAGGCATCTATGCTAATTGGGTAACTATAATGTGTAGCTAGATACCGCTTAAAGTTTGAGATATTAAGTGTTTAATATCACTGCCAATTTAGCTTAGATCCTCCGATAGGTCACACTACAAAACGGGGAAACAAGAAGCTTTATTTTGAGTTCATATGATGTGTCGGATTTCATGTGAAAAGGGACACATGTGGTGAATCAATAAAATCAATATGTCACAAAAATTGACATAATAAGAATCATGAATAAATTCATATAAGATGTATATATTGTGGGGGTGTAATTCATATATTACATGAGATATGAATTTGCTAAAAAACCCAAAAGATCAAATTTTGTTGTACATAAATCCAAAATTTGATAAAGGCAAAAGTCGGATAAAACGGTCGAATGTTTTTCAGAGACCGGTCGACCGCAAATTCACAATAGTTGTTGAGCGTGTGAACGGTCGACCATATGGATGTGTTTGGTCAAGCGAAAACTTCCTGTAGCTTTCGCGAGGTCGTATTGGTAGTGACCGGTCGACCGGAATAGGGTTGTGGTTCGACCGAAAATTTCCAGGAGATTCCATGTGTTGATCTTGGTAGTGATCGGTCGACCGACTTGTGACGCAGTCCGACAAGAAATTTCCAGTAGTTGATTCTCGCATTGAATCGATCGACCGTTTGTGTCTTCTATTCAACCGGAAAATCACAGTAGCTTTGGGTGCGTGTGATGGATCGACTAAAGGATTTCATGGTCCAACCGAAGTCGAGTTTAACTAACAATCGGTCGACCGATTAGTTTGTTCCGGTCGACCGTCTGATACGGTTTTGCCTAAATTATTAAGAGAATAATTTAGATCATGGGCTGGATTAATTCGAGACTTGGTCAAACGGTTTTGCGGATGATTATGTGGCAAATTATGATTGGTTTTAGGGAGAGAAAAACAACATGGTTAGAGAATAGTTCGTGATATAGGTGATTTAGGAGGTTATAAATTGGTCCACTCGCCTACTTGTTTCATATGTATGATTGCAAAATTCTCTCTCTCCCTAACCTCCCCATTAATCCATCCATAAATTCTCTTAATTACTTATGTTTTTGGAGATTGAATTCTCGGGAGCTTTAGAGGGGTTATTAGCTAGATTCTAAGCTTAATTAGAGATTGATTGACTAGCTCATTTCTCTCTAATCTTGTTTAGAGTTTGGTAAATACTTGGAGGAGAATCGGCGGACGATTCGATGAGCAACGGAACTCTGGTTCTTCAAAAAGTTTTAGAGAACCTTTGTGTATGATCCTCTCCTGTTTGTTTATTTCAATATATGTTGGTATGCATCATATTAGAATAAACACAAAACAATGTACATAAAATTGCGGAAAATATGAAATTGATCATGTATGCTTGTATTAAATTTTTTAAAATATACACATACATAAGGACACAAAATCCTACAACTTCATAGAAGTCAAGTAGCATCTAGGAGGTGTTTGGGGATCAGAATCCCCAACCAATCCGCCAGTTGCCGATTTTCCTCAGCTACTGGTGGATTTGCATCTGCAAGTGGTGGATTTGGTGATATATGCCACTTTCCACTTAATATATGCTCTATTTTGATGACAAAAAATAATTTGACATGCATATTGCCCTCTTTAAGACAAGTTGGACATTAAAACTCAAAGCAAAAGAGTAGATGAATGTCATCTAGGTCATGCCCCATAAATAGGCCTTGCACACATATTCTTTCCTTTGCTTTAATTTCTTATTGTTGATTGTTGGAGTGAGGTATGACACCATCTTCACTCATTCATGTATTAGCTTACATGCTTTAGTTAGTAAGGTTGCATTGGAACAAGAGTGAGGTGAGTGTTTGATTTGATGGCTTGATTGCTAGTTTAGGGATCAAAATACCCTAAGTGGGTTGTCCCATACAAGGTAAGGTAGGGGATTTCATCACCCCTTCCTTCGCCCTACAAATCACACTTAATCAAAAGCCTTTATCTAAAATCAGGAGGTGAGGCATTTGGGAGTGTGGGAACTTACGGTTAGGCGTCGTCTAGTCTAAGGACGCATAGCCAACGTAAACTTGTTTGAGACGTGTTTGGTAGATTAAGTTTGTACCCTCAGCCTTACCCACACTAGCTCTAGTGATTCTTCCATTCTCTTCTGAATCTTCTCCTCACCCCCATTCTCTGTTATTGTCTCCTCCTCTGATTACACCCTTTATTTGTGTGTGGTTGTTGAGTCAAGTCGAGTACTTTTATGTGAGGTTGGACTTGTATTGGTGAGGGTGCTCGGCTTGAGAGAGTTGATTATTTTGCTGAGATTGATGGTCTTGGTGATCATCCATCTCCGTCTCGAGCCCTTTTGGAGCGAAAGGCCTCTTCATCTCTTGGAGGTGGGGGAGATCGGCTTCCATATATGGAGTTCGTCAGTCCACTGTCAATACCACGTAGTCTGTCTCCTCGTCCTCTGACTCGGGAGGAAGAGGGTCCCAGTCAGGATCAAGTTATGGTTGTACCACCACCCTTAGCTAGACATGATCGACTGATGACTTTGTGGGTGCGGACCTATCCTGTTTAGACTGCGTAATCGTCTTATATAGTTCTCCCGCCTGCACGCTGGAACAACTATGAATTAAAACCTCAATAGGTGAGCATGCTTCCTACCTTATCTTTATACGTGAATTCGAGGATGTGTGCTCCATATTCAAGCTTCAATAGTTTGACGAGGATTTTGTCCGATTGAGGATGATTTCTTTCGCGTTGAAGAATAATGCAAAGAAATGGATGTACAACCACGATTTGGTCTTAGGATTACTTTGTGACCGTCTTTCTGAAGAGATTCTTCCCCATAAGGAAGACTTTATAGTTACGGCACCAATTACATCAAACGTATCAAACTGAGACCTAATCGTTTCATGCTTTCATTGAGAGGTTCAAGGACCTTCTCTTGCAGTGCGGCATCATGAGCTTGAGTTGTGGCAGCTGTGCCAGATTTTTTATGAGGGCCTCAACTACAACACCCGCACATTGTTGAAGTCGATGTATCAAGGTAATTTCCAAATGAAATCCATTGATGAGGCATGAGATAATTTTGAATTAATAGCTGAAAGCACCCTTGAGAGGGACACCATGAGAGAGCCACCAGCCGCTAGGTTTTCTGATCAAGCTAGATCTTACAAAGCTAGTCAATTATCACGTCTAAGGCAAAATTTCATTCGTAGGATAGAGTTTAGAGCTGGACCAAGCTCCTGTAGCTCAGGTCACTACTCCTACTTGTAGTAGGTGTGGACTTATTGGACTTAGTGACTTGGAATGTGCTTATGCTCGAATCGATACTAAGAATGCAAATGCGATGTATCAACAGTGGCCCTGTAATGACCCGTACAATCACTCCTACATCCCGGGATGGCAAAACAACCCTAACTTCTCCTAGGGGCCTAATGGGGGGCATGGTCAGAGCTTGCAACCCCAACCCCAACCCACACCTTATCACGCTCCACAGTCATTGGCGACCTACCAACCCACCATATCAAAGGTCTAAGCTTCATACTCACAAACCTCTTTTGGCCTCGTCTTTGGGTTATTCTAATAAGACTCCAACCTAGTAGTCATTTGACCCCCAGGTTTTGACCTTAGAGAAAACCCTTCAAACATTCATGCAGGGCACACAAACCGTGCTTGCAGCCAACAACACGTCAGTCAAAGCATTGGATGTCAAATCTACCAATTGGCTCACCAGCTCAATGAACGGGATAAGTGTCAGTTGCCAAGTCAACCTGTGGTGAACCTAGGTGTCAACCTACTCAGGTTAGGCAGAATGCACACAACGTTGAAAATCACCCTTCCCAATATGCAAACGTTGTCCATACATTGAGATCGGGAAGGGTTGTCGACAATAATGTGGAAATGCTTGTGCTTGACCCTGTGTGACTGTCCCAAGGAGGTCATGAGTATTGCAAGGAAACCATTCCTAAGACTCCTATTTTAGATGATTTTGTCCCCAAGGCACCTTTCCTACATAGGTTGGCAAAGAAACACGATGAGCGATTGGACAAAATTATTGAGGTAATTGGGCAGCTCAAGGTGAACATTCAATTGTTAGACGTTGTTCAGCAAATGACACCGCATGGCAAGTTCCTTAAGGATCTTTGTACCCAAAAGAGGAACAAATGTACCAAAAAGGGCTTTTTGGCCACGTAAGTTCGATCTTGAGACAACCCATGCAACTCAAATACGAGGACCCTGGTTGTCCTACTATTTCATGCGTGATTGGTGACGTGACAATCCATAGAACTTTGTTGGATTTGGGAGCATCTGTAAAGCTCCTCCCTTACTCTGTCTATGTCAACCTTGGAATTATTGATCTTAAGCCTACTAGGACTACCCTCCAGTTGACTGATAGATCTATCAAAATTCCAGATGGGAGTGTTGAGAATGTTCTTGTTAAAGTAGGTGAGTTCATATTTCCAGTTGATTTCATCGTCTTGGATACTGAACCAGTGTCAAACCTACAAGGGCAAATTCTAGTGATCATTGGGAGGACATTCCTTGCGACATCTAATGCTTTAATCAATTGTCGCAATGTCTTATTGAGGTTGTCCTTTGTAAACCTCATGGAGGATTTCAACATCTTTACTCTTGGTAAGCAACTTGGTTCCTTATTATCTTATTCAGATGTTCGAGACAAACAAACTTATTATCGAGGTGCCTGATGACCAGATCGCAAGTAAAGATGATCTTGAGGAATCCGCATCTGAATTCCTTGAGGAGGAGACCCATCTAGGTGCCTTCTCTTCTTATCCTGTGGCCCTCGAGTAACTTGAGATCAACTCTAATAGTTCGTGGGTGAGTCTTGTCCATGTTGTTTATAAGATGTCAAGCCTGTGATTGTTGAGAATGAACATAACGAGCCTATACCGACACGTTTGTAAACTGGTTGGTGACTTGTGTTGATTATCGCAACCTCAATGTGGCAACATGGAAAGATCATTTCTCATTGTCGTTCATTCATCTGGTGTTCGAAAGGTTGGCCGGACATGAGTATTAATGTTTTCTTGATGGATACTCCGACTACAACCAAAGTCCATCGCCTCCGAGGATCAAGAGAAGACTACTTTTACTTGTCCCTTTGGCACGTTCTCTTACCGTCGCATGCACTTTGGGTTATTTAACAAGATGGGGACATTTTAGATGTGTATGATTAGTATCTTCTTCGATATGGTGAAGCGTTTCCTTCAGATTTTCATGGATGATTTCTCCATATTTGGTGCTTCGTTTGATGAGTGCTTGCATCACTTAGTCCTTGTCCTGAAGCAATACCGTGAGAAGAACCTCACTCTTAGTTAGGAGAATGTCACTTCACGATTAAGCGAGGGAATGTACTTGGACATGTGGTCTGAAGTAGGAGAATTGAGGTCAATCCCGCCAAAGTTGATCATCTTGCAAATCACCAACCTCCACGTAATGTGAAGGATATCCGTGCCCTTTTGGGGCATGCTCGATTCTATCGGCGGTTCATTCGAGATTTTAGTAAAATTGATCGACCACTCACCACTTTGTTAGCTAAGGATGCGAAAATTTGAGTTCACACCGGATTTCTACCATGCCTTTTTGAAAGAGTTTCCTTTGGCTCCCATAATTAAGGCAACGCTGTGGACCGAACCATTCGACTTTATGTGTGATGCATCTAACTTTGTTGTGGGAGCAGTGCTTGGGAAACAATTGGAGAAATTGCCTCATGTGATCTACTATGCCAGTAGAACACTCAATGACGCCCAATTGAACTACACTATGACTGAGAAAGAATTCTTAGCGATCATATTCACATTGGAGCAATTCCGGTCGTACCTGATTGGCTCCCACATGATTATCTACTCTGATTACACAACGATCTCTCATGGCGAAGAAAGATGCCAAATCTCGACTCTTGAGTTAGATCTTGTTGTTACAAGAATTTGAACTCCAGATTTGGGACAAACAAAAGTGTGAAAATGTAGTAGTGGACCACTTGTCTCACCTTGAGATGACCAACCCACATGACCAAATTATTAATGATAAATTTCCAGACGAGCAATTATTCATTATCGAAGATAACCCTAGGTTGCTAACATTGTGAACTACCTCGTAACCAAGTAATTTCCTGTGGGTTGGTCAAAATCTGACTAAGCCAAATTTAGATCGTATGTTAAATTCTTTCACTGGGATGGGGTAACTTCCTTGATCTTGTAGGTACGCACACTGGGAAAACAGTACAAGTGTCGCGATCAAAGATCTCCATGACGACTCAAGGTGTTACAAAAGACTGACCATACTAGACAACTCAACAATACATAGCAGGATATACATGGATAAACCAATTAGGATATATCTAAAACAAATGACTATCCATATATAGAAATGATTCAAATACAATACATCGATTTTAAAAGGGAAATACAACAAAATAAATGCAGCAACAAAGATAACTGAAAGACTCAGGTCGACGTGTCCCTCATGTACAAAATCTTTCAAACTCGCCCAGTCCATCCCGGAAGTAACCTAAGTACCTAAGGCAAACACATCAACAAATATGCGTGAGTTTTCAATAAAGAAAACCCCATATGCCCCGGGTCCAATCCAAGCTTATAGAGTTATGCATGAAGCCTAACTTCCATAGATGCAAAGAAAGCAACAAAATGCAACATAATTGCCGCCGCTCTACACAGGAATCACCCCACCAGCCTTGCTGGTCAGATCCAGAAGTGGGTCACTCGACAGTGACCCACCGCTTGGTACAAAGTGGTAAGCCGGATAGACGCCCCAATTTGCGGACATGGTGAAGGAAACCATTCCTGCAAGTTAATTAAGGACATAAGTGATGGACATGGGCAACCTAAACATCTTCAAGTGACACAAACTGTAAAGTCCGTTAGGGTTCTTATTTGTATTACATTTTTTTCTTTTTTTTATTTAATAATTTTTTAGTAGTTAGTGTTTAATTCTCTCAGGGTCAGGTCTCGTGTATCATTGCCTATGAGGACTTACACTATCACGTACACCTTCCTCCAAGTCTCCACGTACGGTGAAACCTATAACCCGTGTAACGGGAGTTTAGTCGGTGCATCCCAAGTTAGATGACTCGAAAGAACCCGGTACTAAGTCTCCTCGGACCTAATTTCCTGAGTGATAGGATCCGTGCAAGAAGAGAGAACACCCTACTCACTTATTTTTTATCTACACATAAAACGAAACCCCTACACTTAAGGTTTCAAAATAAGAGTTTAAGGGTCCATCACTACGACAAACTTTCTTATACTAACGGATACAAATTATTTGACTCACTAGGTTCAGGGTGGTCTTCTTTATTAATTTGAGTACTGAATTCCTATGATTACTCTTCCCCCGAGGGTAAATCAGGGTGCATCCTTACGACTAGATAGGACCTAAAGTCTATGTACTAGATATCCCAATGCTTTATGTTCAAGTCAATTTTGGGACCTTCTTTTTTTGCCTCTCAACAGTTTTGCACATGCTAAACACACACAAACCCACAAAACATTTTCTTTCACAAACACATAAAGATTTTGAAAGAAACCAAAATTTTAAAGAACTAGGCAAGGAAAAGAAGGCAAGTCACCCAAGGATCATGGTGTAACAAATATATCAATGTAAATTGTAGCACACTAACATGACCCTAACAATACACCCAAAAGAAAACAAAAAACAAAGTGAAAAAGTCTTGACTTCACATATATACAAATGTAAAGCACATCCCCCCACACTTCATGCATTGTCCTCAATGTATGCAGGCATGATACGACATGGATTTATGCATGAACAAGAAAAGATCTCACCAACGTGAAGCGTAAAGAAGTTCATGGTTATGTTGGTGGACATATACCGGAATTCCCGAAAACTTGTGAGATACATAAGAAGGGAAACAAATGGGGCCAAAATACACTTGTGTTGGGGCCAACAACAACCAATGCTCACTAGTGGAGTCTTTTGTTCTTTTTTTTAATTTTAATTTTAATTTTTTATTTTTTTATTAACAAGACATATAGATCTACAAAGTTATTTTCATAATCATTTTGTCAAGCAATATCGAATGACAAACTTAGGTATCAAGATGGGTGAAATATAAAAACTGAAAGGCTCGAATCCCTCATGATGTTGGTTGGGTGTAGGCAACGTGAATGAGTGGAGTTGTGTTGCATCACTAGGGTTTAGTTGAGAGTCGAACATAACCATCCAACCAATAGGCAGGTGCATCAGAATGAGTTCCACAGGCTCATTTCTGTGATGTGACACACCTGTCACACTAAGAATGAGGTATACCCCAAGTCGTCCAGCCAGGACCACCCAACCTCCTTTATATTATCAAGCATAAGTTCGGTCGCTGGTGGGTCCTTGTTTGAGTCAAGATGAAGATCATGAGGCTCAACGGCCATGGGACAAAGGGTGAAGACACATTCTGGTATGTGCATATGATGCGGTGTGTCCCCCCCGACTAACAAGTCTCAACTGAATCATCCAACAGACACTCCCTTTATGTAATCATGTTTGATGCCAACTCACTCTGTTGCACTGTAAAGATAGACAATGAGTTTTTGTTGGGCACTCAAACATTCTCAATGGGCTGCGTTGGTGCTGAGTGTGTTTGTTGATTTTCTAGTGCTTTCTATAATTGCCAGATGAGGTTGCGATTTAAAGGTTGGTCCAAAGGCTCCTATTGCCTATCATAGTTGAACACATGAAACTCGACACTCCTGTTATGGAATGAGAGCTTCATGAGACCATTTCTACAATTAATTAAGGTGTTCGAGGTTGCTAGAAATAGTCTACACAAAATCAAAGGTATTTGAGAGTGGGTGTTCGCAACGGTGTTGGTATCGATGACGACAAAAGCTATTCAAAATATAAAATCTTGAACTTTGATGAGCATGTCCTCAATAATCCCCTTTGGGACACAAATGGATCTACCCACCAATTGAAGGGTGATCTTAGTTGGTTTCAACTCTCCCAAGTTAAATTGTTGATAAACAGTAGATGGGAGGAGGTTGACTGTTGATCATAAATCAAGCAATACCTTACTCATGCTAGTGTCCCCTATCATACAATGAATAGTTGGACTCCTGGGGTCCTTGTACTTTGTGTATGTGGGATTGGACAAAAGTGAGCTCACACTTGGAGCTAAGAATGCTTTCTTAGGAACATTGGTCTTCCTCTTTGTTGTGCAGAGATTTTTCAACACTTTCGCATATAGAGGTATTTGTTGGATGACATCCAACAAGTGGATGTTAACCTTCACTTGTTTGAAGACCTCTAATATCTTATCCATTGTGTCACTCTACTTTTTGGTTAACCTACTAGGATAGGGACCTCTTTGGCAGGTAGGTTTTCTACCATGCATGAGAAGGAGGTGTTGGTGTATTACCCTCACCCTAAGCCTCTTTCTCACCATCATTCCCACCGAAGGGTTGCACAGACTACACAGATGGTGGTTGTGGCATTGAAATTTTGTTGTCGACCTGTTTCCCAATCCTTAACGTCACAGTGGCATCAACGTGGCTAACAGCTTCTCCCACACAGTTTGTTTGCCACGCACGTGGTGCTGAGCTTCGAACATAAGTGTTCGCCTGGTGGTACATACATGGATTAGTCTCAAGCTGTCTACGAAGAGTCCCTGGTTCTCCTACATATATAGATTGGGCCAATTGGCCTACCTGAAGCTCAAGAGATTTCAGGGATTGCTTAGTGGAAGCGAGATCTTGCTGAGTGGTCTTGAGGGTTTGACCCTAGTTAGATATGAAATTTTTGATCAAGTTCTCAAGCGACCCAAACCCGGTTTCATTATTGTTTCCACTTTGGAAATTTGGTGGGCCAACAGGTTGGACCTGGGTAGGATGTCAATGAGATGGATGCATGGATGATGAATGCATGTTGTGTTTGTAAGGTGGTGGTTGGGGGTGTGAATAGTTAGAAGGACCACCTTGGCCATTATTTTGGCTCCAAGAGAAGTTTCGGTGGTTCCTCCAACCTAGGTTATATGATGAAGAATATGGCTCATTTCTGGGGCGGTAGTTAATGGCATTGACCTTCTCCATTCCTGGAACCATGTTGCCACACTTCTCGCTCACATAACCGACCAAAACACAACTATGACATGAAACAAAGCTACAAGTTGATGTTTGGGCACTTTTCGTTTGGTTTTGGAGTTCCATCGAGTCCATATGACGCATCAAGGCTGCATAGCGTGCCTCATTGGCCGTATCAGAGTCGACGAAAAAAGTCGAACCTGCTTTTGGTTGGTTGGAATTTATGATCCTCTCTCCTATGCTACTACGTGATAAAGGGGGTTCCTTAACACATTCCCATTGCATGGACTTTTCAGCGTGGACTTTGAGAAAAGCCATGCATCTCTCTCTTCTTTTCCCAAGAAATCTTCTTGACACATGGATTCAAGAAACCTTCGGGATTAAGTGCGAAGACCTTCCTAAACAATTTGACAAAGGCACACAACTCGATGACATGGTGAGGGCATGAGGAAAGTATCTCCTTAAACATCTCAAAGTATATGCATGGAATGTTTCAGACTTGAGTTGATAGCAAGAATTGATTTCTTGTCTCAACTTTTGAGTCCGATGATGAGGAACATACTTTTTCAGAAATGCAGATTGCAAGTGGTCCCATGTTACGAAGACACTCGTTTGGTGGCTATACAACCACTTCTTGGCCTCATATTTCAGAGCGAAAGGGACCAATCGAACATGGATGGAGTATGTGCTCAACTGCTGCAGCTTAAACATAGCACAAACTTCTTCAAATTCTTACAAAAAGAGATAGGGATCACCCTTACCCTAGAAATAAGGGAGCATGGAGATATACTGAGGTTAACCTCAAACTGATTCCCTATTGACTGGGGCAACGCGATTTAGGCAGAAGAGCAATCTGTGCCGGAAAGTATCGGTCACACAGAGAAACGGGAATAGGTGGCAAAATAGGTTGGTCCCACAACTGCTCCTCGCGGTGCTGATCAGCCATGGAGCCCAGACTGTGTGGACATGAGAAGGGGAAGGTGTCGAGAAATTGACTACCGAGGCAGGATTGATGACGTGTTTCGTCAAACGGCCACGCAAGAATGCACAAAGGTTCACACACACACGAACGAAACATAAACTTTTTTTTGGAAACTAACAAAATTCGGAGAAGGGTGCGTAGATGTAAAGACTAGAGGACACAGAGTAGAGGGGAGAAGTCCTTAAGGTACAAGGTATGGGTGAGGGTAGAAGACAAGCAATCAAACACGACTCAAACAACTTAGGGTTATAGGTCCTTAGGCTAAACTATGCCTAACTTTAAGATAATTGTTTCGACACGCCACACCTCCCTACAACGAAGTCCACAATGCCCAAGAAGTGATACCAGATCCATAGATCTAGTACCTCCTACTATCGACAAGGCAGGCGATGCCGATCAGGTCATGACAGTCTCAAGGAGATCATTGTCCTAGTGCTTCTGAAATCGTTATGGGCCAATGTCTACTTGCTTTTAAAATTAAAGCTTTAGAGGTGTTTTTTGGGGCTAAGGAAGGGGTGATGAAATACCCTACCTTATATTTGTAGACTATATGTGGTGCCCCTTAATTTGATTTGCTTCTTAAACTAGCAATCAAATCACCAACAAACACTCACCTCACTCTTGTTGCAATGCAAACCTTACTAACTAATGAATGTACTAATGTGTGAATGAGTGTTTAAGTAATGGACACCTCTCTCCACCAATCAATGACAGAAATTAAAACTAAGAGAAGACAAATAACATACTGAAGTCAATACTAGATGATGATGCATGACCTAAACATAGCAAATGCCTAATCTTTTGTTTTGGGTTTTAGTGTCCAAGTTGATTAAAGGGAATTTTTGGGTTATGAGGAAACTAGGAGCGGTAGAAAACAAAAAAAATCAGGTAATATGCTCCCAGACACTAAACAAGAAGTGCGAGCAACAAGATAAAATACTGGACTAACAAAGATTAGCCAACCGATGAACAATTGTTTCAGACCGCTACCTAGCGGTCTATTTAGCTCCGAACGCTGCTCCCAAGGTCCCACCAAAATCTAGAGCTCACCTGATCACCGGGACAACACCACGACTACAACAACAAATTAAAACCACTCGAATCACCCATGCAAAGGTTGGGACAAGGCACTCCCCGACAATGGTCCAAAAAAACTTGTTAACATTTTACTAAATAATCGCAAGTGCACGACCGTCAATGATGACGGGGCAAGTATGGGTCGATCCACAGGGTGCGTTGCCAACCTTCGAGCTAGCAAAATCAAGTGGGAAATAAAGTTGGAAGAAGAGATTATTACGCTACTACTGAAAAGACGATTATACTAAGAAGGCAAAACAAACTAGATTACGATGCAAATGAAAACTAAAGAAATTCAGTAAACGGTATGGCACAAAATATGGATGAACCCGTAAGGGGTGGAGTGTGTGCACATATGACGTGAGAGAAGTGATGAATGATGCATGTAAGCATGTATGTGTATGTCTGTCATGTGTGTGTCTTCGTGCATAGGAAGTGTCTAAAGATTTGGCAAGACCTATCAATCTATTCACACAACATATCAGCAATTACTACTCGATTATCATGAGACGAGGCTCAGTATGAGAAGTGTCTAAAGTTATGGCAAGACTCATAAAAAATAAGGAACTCATGTGAAGAATGAAGCTAAGCATCAGACGTGCCCTAATCATATGGCAAAACCCATCAAAAAAATTCCTTCAATCAATCGAGTGAGCAAACACTAATACAAACACATGACCAACATGTAGCATACCCAACAGGAGATTTCAACCAATAAAAATAAGGAAATCAAGCATGGGAAGTGTCTGAAACGTATGGAAAAACCATCAAAAATTTGTCAACATGTAGATGATTAAAACAAACCCGATGAACATACAAACATTTGTCTACACAATCAAAATTTGTCAAACATCAAAACCTCAAAACATAAATGTGCATCATCTCCATCCCCCAAAGGGGGGTGGAACTACTTAGTACACATTGAGCTAACAATTATACTAAGATTTAAGAAACAAAACTAAGCTACACAAGAAAGAATTAAAAGAGACAACATTAAATAAAACAAAGAACTGATTTTATTTACATGACTCACATTACAGGTAGCATTCTTCTGCACTTGAGTTTAAGTAGAGGGAATGGCCACTAGGCAGGAGTAGAAACTTCTGCAAATGGATACAAACAACATAATACACAACCACGAGAAGTTAGGTCGGATCTTGATCATAATGGACTGCCAATTGCCAAAGTACTACTCATGATGGTGTGAAGTTTTGCGATATTCTATTTGTTCCCTTCGGACTTACGTTCAAGTCCTTCCTTCTTGCAGATGGGTCATTGTGCATGACAGAGAGGTCAATTTTGTTGCCTTTTGGCCTTAAACTGTATTTTGATGATTTAATCAACCTAATCTTAATCTCAATAAAATGTAGAGGAGCACACATATTGTATAGCATGTCTATTTCTTTCTGTTAACATATACAGGTGATCAAGACTCAAGGAAGAAATGAATTCAATTCAAAACATGTAATCAAGCTTTTGAAGACATGTCGAATCATATTTCTTTTGAGTCTTAGGAATCTATTTAATCTTGAGCATACAAGAGTTAAAATTCATTCACATAGACACTAGGTTTCTTATAGAAGTCACACACAAAATTTGAGATCATTTGGACTTCAATAGGTCACCCAAACTTAGACCGAAAATC
Source organism: Triglochin maritima (assembly GCA_963682175.1). Lineage (NCBI taxonomy): Eukaryota > Viridiplantae > Streptophyta > Magnoliopsida > Alismatales > Juncaginaceae > Triglochin > Triglochin maritima. The sequence continues at coordinate 10,117,567 of OY821793.1, read as the reverse complement.
ACTAAACCACAAACCAGAACTACTTGGGCCATTTTGGTCGACCAAACCACCTTCGTTTGACTGATTGATCCTTTAACCAATAGTTATTTAAATTACTCGATTGGTCGACCGTGACCTTTTTTGTTGACCGTCAACACGTGTCATTTGATCGTTACAATTGTCGTATTATACCAACGGTCGTATTCACATTTTTATCCATACCCCAGAAATACATTTGACCACTGGTCGACCGTGAACCTAGTTTCGGATGACCGAACGTAGACATCATTTGAACCCCATAGTGCCTGGAAGTTATCAGTCGACCGACCCAACAAATTAGTTCGATCGTTTGTACCTAGACTTTCGTGGACATATATTTTAGACCCCCTGAACGGTCGATCGTCGCACCTTTAGTTTGACCATTCAATTAAGTGAACTTAAGTTATAGCCTTGTTTGTTCGACCGACCCCTACTCGGTCAAACGTTTTAATCCTGGACCTCTCTGGACATTTCTGTACATCTTTTCTAGACGTCGTTCGATCGACCATTTTACCCGTTTCGGTCGACTGAACTTAACCCGAATTATGTGTTGAACTTTTCTATTTTGTGTTTTTTGCACAAACTTTTACCACACTCATCGTCAACGGCTATAACATCTTAGGATCTTATAAATAGAGGATTGAACACTTTGTTTAGGCATCTCTCCCATACGTAATTTTCCAAACATTAGAGAGAAGTCTCTCAATCCCAAAAGCTTCGACACAACACTCAAAGCCTGAATTCCACACCGTTGATCATTGATAAAGCCTAATCAAAATGTGGTCAAGAATTAGAGTGTGTTGTTCCACTCCATAATGTTTTCTTCAAGAAAAAAGAGTATAGGCTTTGGTGAGAGCCCGAAGTGTTCCTTCTCAGAATGCGAGAAGTGGAGTCCAAGCTATGCGAGGATTGTTTGCTAGCTTGCTGTGTCAATGCTTAATATCAGCCCAGAATGAGATTCATAGTGAAGAAGTAGGCGGAGCTCAAGGAGTGGAGTGGAGCTTGCAAGAGAGGAAATAGGCGGGAGGCCGAATATCTATAAAATTTGTCCGGTGACATTGTGGTTTGCCCTGCTATTCTCTACCTTTGTTTAAATTGTTTTCTCTACATCTTTGATTGTTTAGGTAGAGATTAAATCTTAAAATGATTAGAATTAGCGACCCATATCGATCCTACATTTGGTATCAGAGCATAGGTGCTTAAATCAACTACTTAACCGTAGTAAGCATGACCAAAATTGCATCATTATCCACCTCTTGTGATTTAGAATCACCTACATGCTATTCTAGACCACCATATTTTGATGGAACAAACTTTTGCTCATGGAAAACTAAATTGAAGATATACTTAAGGTCCATGACTAGTTTAGATATGTGGGCCATGATCATAAGTCCATATGATATGCCTAAAAATAATTATAAACAATGGAGTTTAGAAGAAGAGAAAATAGCTTGCTTGGATGCCAAGGTTATAAATGTATTACATTGTTCACTTAAGTATGAACTTTTTGACCATGTTTCTTCTTGTCAAAGTGCTAATTAAATATTTGGCAAACACTTCAAGCTAATTATGGTAAAAATGAAGAATCGTCAACTAGGAAAGAGGGAGAATCATGCCAAATGGATGAAGCTCAAGAGAGATGGGATAAGAACACCTCAACATCATATTCCTCATCAAGCTCATCTAAGGGAGAAGATGCCCACACATGCCTCATTGCAACAATAGATGAAGAAAGTGAGGTATCTTCCAAATCTAGTTCATCTAGCTCCAGTTCTAACAATGACTCATACTCTTTTAAAGAACTACAAAATGCATTCCATGAGCTTGTTGAAAGATATGAGCTACTTTGTCAAAAGAATAAGTTAGCTAGAGAAGTAAATCACGATCTTCATTGTGAAAATGATATCTTCAATGAGAAAAATGATTTGCTTGCTAAACTTGATAAAATCATTTTGGAGAATGCATGCTTAAAAGATGAGAATGAGAAATTGAAAACTAAACCCAACACATTGTTGGATTTTTGCCCTTAATCTATATTAATTTTGATGATTAATTAAACTAATCTTAATCAATCAACCTAATCAATCAAAGTGAGCAAATACGATTACATTCATTGCATACATATTTGTATACTTGCAATCATCTTAATAGGTTGATCAAGATAATCAACAAAAGGAGCATTGGGACAAAGACATCAAGACTCATGACTTGTAATCAAAGCTTTGGACAAGCATGTAGTTTTGTATTTATTTAGTCGATAAGGTTTAATGTAAACTTGAGCACTATGATTCAGTCCCGTCCAAATTCGGTAATCCGAACATAACCCGGTCAACCGAAACCTTTCTAGTTCGGTCTACCGAACATCTGTCGGTCACCCGAATACTTCCCACCAGTAAAACTTAGGTGTCATCTAAAATTACCCTGATGGAAGACCAAACCACATTCGGTCAACCAAATAGCCCTGGACCGGTTTTAAACTTTGCTCCATCGGTTGTATTCGAATTGAGTCCCTAGAGCCCAATTGACTTGTCCAACTTCGGACAACCGAATACCTATCAGTCAACCGAGTCTTTCTTGGCTCTAGGCTCCCAACGGCTATTTACGCGTAGCACTTGACCATTGTACCCAAGGACTATTTGAGCTATATCTGTCAGCGCAAAACCCGTGCTAACTTTGGTCTGCCGAAGTATACACGGTCAACTGAAGTTGAGTAGATCAGAGCCTAACCAAACTTACTGTCCACCTTGGTACGACGAACCGAATTTAATTAGGGCTAAATTGATTAAACCTACTGGAATTCGGTGCACGGTGATCCAAACCACTTTTGGTCAACCATAGGCTTAATTCAGACCAATCCTTCGGACTACCGTTTTGTTAACGGTCGACCGAATATGCATCGAAATTTGCCCTAGCTTAAGTCACATCTTGCATTCCTATTGGTCAATTTCCCCACCAACTCCCCAATGGATCTCTAAGCTTTGAAGCCTATATAAACACCACTCTAAAGACACAAACCCTCCTTTTACACCCTCTATTTGTCAACTATCTTTGTGCTCTCAATTCCCAAACCTTCAAAGCTTATTCTTGAACACTCAAGCTTAAACTTCGCCACGTGCATATCCAATTCTATATCCATATCGAAGTGTGCTCAAGTATAGAGTGTTAGTTAGATTGTGATTCAACTTCCACATCAAAGAATCATCAAGTTGTAAAACTTCGAGGTAGCTCCCTCTCGGGTTGTGAGAGGAGACACGAGAGAGGCGAGGATTGTTCGTGAGGCTCAGAGTTGTAAACGACGTTGATCTCGGGCCAGAACGGAGATCGGTTAGTGGAACCGTAAGAAAGGCTCGGGGGATTGAGCGAGGCTTGCGTGGAGGACTAGCCCCGGGTGTGGGTGCCAAACCTTTATAAACTCTTGTGTCGTCGATTTTGTTGTTTGCACGTCTTATCTCTTAATCCTTCGATTATTATTTTTATTTCCACATTTATCTAGTGATTAGAGGGCCATAGATCCTAACACTCATCTCATGTTATTGATAGTCATATGCTTGAAAATGAAAAGAATGACTTGCTTAAGATACTTCAAGAGTCAAATCTTGAAAGCCAGAACTTATTGAATGACTTGAATTGCATAAATGACAAATTTATTGAATTCGAGATGCACATGGATGAAATGAATGACAAGCACATTTCTTTAATTAAAAATCTAAAATGCATTAATGAATCTCTTGTTCTTAAAAATAAAGAATTTAATGCCAAGACAATCATTAGACAAGCATCGTTTAGGCTATAATGTCTTTTATCAAAAAGGGCGAGATTGTTGCCTTTTTGGCCTTAATCCGTATTTTGATGAATTAATCAACCTAATCTTAATCTCAATCAAATGTAGAGGAGCACACATAATGTATAGCAAGTATATTGCTTTGTGCTAACATCTACAGGTGATCAAAACTCAAGGAAGAAATGAATTCAAGTCAAGGCATGTAAACAAGCTTTTGAAGACATGTAAATTCATATTTCTTTTGAGTCTTAGGAATCTATGTAATCTTGAGCAAACAAGACTTGAAATCCATTCACATAGACACTAGGTTCCTTATAGAAGTCACACACAAAATCTCAGATCATTTGGACTTCAATAGGTCACCCAAACTTAGACCGAAAATGACTAAACCACAAACCAGAACTACTTAGGCCATTTTAGTTGACCAAACCACATTCGTTTGACCGATTGATCCTTTAACCAATATTTATTTAAATTACTCGATTGGTCGACCGTGACCTTTTTGGTTGACCGTCTACACGTGTCATTTGATCGTTAGAATTGTCCTATTATACCAACGATCGTATTCACATTTTTATCCATACCTCAGAAATACATTTGACCACTGGTCGACTGTGAACCTAGTTTCGGATGACCGAACATAGACATCACATGAACCCCGTAGTGCCTGGAAGTTTTCGGTCGACCGACCCAACCATTTAATTCGATCGTTTGTCCCTAGACTTTCGTGAACATCAATTCTGGACCCCGTGAACGGTCGATCGTCGCACCTTTACTTCGACCATTCAATTAAGTGAACTTAAGTTATACCCTCGTTTGTTCGACCGACCCCTACTCGGTCAACCGTTTTAATCCTTGACGTCTCGGGACATTTCTGGACATCTTTTGTAGACATCGTTCGGTTGACCATTTTACCCGTTTCGGTCGACAAACTTAACCCGAATTATGTGTTGAACTTTTCTATTTTGTGTTTTTTGCACAAACTTTTACAACACTCATCCCCAACGGCTATAACATCTTAGTATCTTATAAATAGAGGATTGAACACTTTGTTTAGACATCTCTCCCATACGTAATTTTCCATACATTAGAGAGAAGTCTCCCAATCCCAAAAGCTCTAACACAGCACTCAAAGCCTGAATTCCACACCTTTGATCACAGATAAAGCCTACTCAAAATGTGGTCAAGAATTAGAGTGTGTTGTTCCACTCCATAACGTTTTGTTCAAGAAAAAAGAGTATAGACTTTGGTGAGAGCCCGAAGTGTTCCTTCTCAGAATGTGAGAAGTGGAGTCGAAGCAATGCGAGGATTGTTCGCTAGCTTGCTGTGTAAATGCTTAATCTCGGCCCAGAGTGAGATTGATAGTAAAGAAGTAGGCGGAGCTCGAGGAGTCGAGCATAGCTTGCAAGAAAGGAAGTAGTTGGGAGGCCGAACCTCTATAAAATTCATCTGGTGCCATTGTGGTTTGCCTTGCTATTCTCTACCTTTGTTTAAATTGTTTCCGCTGCATCTTTGATTTTTTAGCTAGAGAATTAGCGACCCATATCGATCCTACAGAGTTTTCTTCATTAAGTCCTTCTTCTTACGCTGAAGTACTTTTTCTCTTCCATTCTCTTCTTTATTACCTAATACTTGAAATATAACAACAAACACTCAAGTACGACAATGTTGGGGTAAAATTAAGGATATATAGCATGAATATGATGCTTGATATGCTACTACTCAAGCAAGCTGGGAGAGAGAAAGTTGTTTTTGCAAGAAATCATGCAGTTGTACGATGATCGTGTCGATCTCATCCGGCGTAGACCTTTAGCAGCTGAAGACAGACAGAAGAGTTATGTGGATAGAAGTGTCATGAGCTGCAGTTTAAGGTTGGAGATCTCGTCTCTCGGAAGGTTTCACCTATGAACAGCGTGATGACGTTCCGACAGAACGAGAAACTGAGTCCGAGATACGTCAGGCCTTTTGAGATCTTGGAGCACGTTGGGGTAGTGGCGTATCGTGTAGCCTTACCACCATAGTTCACTAGGTTGCATAATGTGTTCAATATCTCTATGCTGAGGAGATACATTGGAGATCCATCGCACCTGATTTCGCACGAGCTGCCTGAGATTCAGAGCGACATGACCTTGGAGGAGCGACCAATAGAGATTCTGGAGAGCACGGAGCGACAAGTGAGGGGTCAGACCATGGTGAAGGTCCGTTGGCAGCACCACAATGTGAGTGAGGTCACTTGGAAGTGTGAGGATGATGTGAGATGTTTGTATCCCAAGATTTTTATGAGGGTTAGGGATAGCAATTTTCGAGGATGAAATTTATTTAAGGGGGTAGGTTGTAGAACCCACTCTCCTGCTACTTTAATAAAGTCATATTTCAGCATCACCCTTGTTTATGTGTTATTTGATTGTATGTTGCTGTTTTGTATGTTTTTATTTTGTTCCGGGAAAGGTTTCCTTTTTGGGCGCCGAGTGAATGCGACTCGTGAGACAAGTTTGCAATCGATTTACTTATCGGATCAGTCGGGTATAAGTTGCTTGGGAATTAGGCCTTTGCTTGGGGTATGGGACATGTAGGGATGAGTGGGCTGGGGAGATTGGATTTTATTTGCAAACATTTGAAATGCATGGTTTTTGGCAAGTAATAATAGAGAATTAAATGCATTCTATTGTTAACATTTCCTTGTTTCTTGAAACAAACAAAACTCTCCTAACTCTAGCCGTCTCCTAGCCTATTCCACTTCTCCAAGCAACCACCCATCTTCCTTCTCTCCCCCCCGGTGTCTTGGTGGCCAGCAGGTCTGGCAAAGCAGCAACCTCCGACGAGGCTTCAAGTGAAGGTTGTGTCACTTTGAGGAGGTGTGCATAGAAGGCAGCTGCAACGACTTATCCAGAAAACTCCAGCCATCTTCCACTCCTCTCTCAGGTATTCCTTAGGCCTATTAGTAGAGTAGACGGTGGGGGAGTTGTCTAGAGGGCCGACCAACACCATTGTGGTTGGGGTGCAATCGGTTGCACCACCAAACTGTTACCTACCAAAAGTGTGCCTGGTTTTGTGTGTTTGGTGGCTGGCTGTAGTGGAGTGGAAGTCAGGGATGGAAGGAGGTCGGGCAGGGCTGTGGTGGGGCATGCTGGAGGAGGTAAGTGCTCAACATGCGCTTCCATGGTTGACCTAGTACGGTTTAGCTGTGCGAGTGTCCTGTTTGGACGTCGGCTGGCTTGATCGACGTACACCTCCATGGTCACATCTTATACACTCTGAGATGTCGAGGAGAACACCTGGAAGGGCTGTGTGAGGACTTGGGTTCAGTGCATGTAGGTGGTGATTGTTGTGGTTCTTTTGATTGACCTTTTGGTGCACTTTTGGGTGCATGTGTGTTATTAGGTTATACTCGTGGTTGTTGTTGCTTGTTTATGCTTGAATACGTATTATTGTATCCTGTGTGATGGATTTTTGCACCATGTTGATTCCTGATATTCAGATATATTTATGTTGCATGTGAATGAAACCAGATTATAGTAACCATGCTGATTGCTACATGTTGTGTATGTTGTTAATGGGTTTATTCTTTTTTTGGAAAGAAAAAGGGATTAATATTTATTAATCTAATGATTGTTACATCCTACTCAAGGTAGGTACGTTGTGGGACTCGGAACTTGCCATGTACAAGCTCAGATAACTCATATGGACATTAGAATCCACTCAACTCGCATACCATATGTGTCACATACAACCTCATGACCATGTAATACTAAACGAAGATGATGCTTGCATGTCGCCTAATGCTTCAATAGCCCCCATGCTCTTGATGTGCACTACATCCTTTATTGTTCGAATGATCTCACTAGTTTGCTGCTCTTCCCCATCAAAGGTACACACCTATTTCTTTCGATCCAGCACTCGTATACTGGCACTCCCAACGCAAACTTATGGCCAAGGATGGCATACTTGGTGGTAGCTTGTCGTCGTTCTATTCTTGCAACCTGCTCCCCTAAGGTTTGCCTCTGTGCTCAGTGTCTCCCGCCAACCTGCGAATGTCGTCCCATACATCTTTAACAGACCGACACTCCCAGAAAAATATGCATTGGTCTCGTATGCACCATGCACAAGGTGCCACATGATACAATAAACAACTTCATCTTCAGATGCTGCATCATATCATGAGTGTTCAACTTACCTTGGACAACCCTCCAAAGTGTGAGCGCATGCTTCACAATTTGCCATTTATGCCACACTACCGAGGCCTAAGGAACCTTTAGCCTCTCGGTCCACATCCAAGTCAATGTGTCCCTCATAGTAGGCTAATCACGTAATGCGCTACCCATGTGAGCCTATCCTCACCTTGCGCCACAAGAATGGATGGAAGTCGGGCCCAAAGTTGGATAATATCGTAGGATCGGGATCGGGGTGGCGGCAGCCTACAAGTCCCATCATCCATAAAATAGGACACAAAGATGTCATGAGGTGTCCCTAGGTCATACCTGAGATGTTCACCTGATCATAGGGACAACAAAGGTGGTCTGAACCAAGGATGTACAAGGAAACAGATCGTATTACCATCCCCAATTCTGAAAAACTTCTCCCGCACAATGTGTTGAACTCGCAATATGCCTCTCCAAGCCCAAGAAGCTATAGAAGGTGGACGAGCCATCCAAATAGTACAGTTACGCAAATATTTGCTTCGGAAGCATCATGCCCAAAGAGAGGTACCCTTGGAGGCAGTGAACCAAAATAGGCAAAGTAGCCCCGCATTCCAATCCACCAACCGTCGTATTCCCAAACCTCCTTCTACCTTTGGTACGCATATATCGTGCCATGAAACAGCCACAACATTCTTCGGTCGTCCCCACACAAAAGGCATCATAATTTGTTCAACCTCTCGAAGCACACTCTGTGTCACAAGGAAAGCTGATGTCCAAAAAATGTTGAAGGCTGTGAGAACAGTACGAGCCAGCTCCACACGTCCTGCCATTATCAGAAGTTTCCCTCTACATGTGCTGAGCCGCCTTCTGATTTTCTCAAATAAGGACGTACAGTGGCCCTTACTCAGTCATGTAGAGAACAAGGGCAACCCAAGATAAGTCACCGACAAGTCACTCCTATCCATAGCCAAATGTCGACATATCTAGTAACCTTGCGGTGTGTTATCGCCCATGAAGATCTGACTTTTGGTGTTGTTGAGATGGAAACCTGAGCATATGGTGAAGGTTTGTAAGACTCGCTTGATTGTGGGGGTGGCCTCCTTCGTGGCATTTGCAAACAATAGGACGTCATCCGTAAACATCAAATGGGAGACTGGAATCGCACCACACATAAGCGGATGGAGGTTTCCCAATTGTTCCCCTCGCCGTATCATTGCACCTAAGATTTCCATACACATTACGAATAAGTAGGGTGCTATGGGGTCACCTTGCCGAAGCCTATTTGTTGCTGAAAATGACGTAGAGTGGGCACCATTAACTGTAACAACAATTGACACCTTGACACATGTTCCCTTAACCTTTCTCCACTTTGCATTTAACCGAAAACAACTAAGTGCCTCATCCAAAAACTGCCATGAAATAGTGTCGTATGCCTTTCTTTTAAAAGGAAATCTTCAAGCACATGCAACCCAATCCCTTCCGTGAGTGAATATTGTGGCAAAACTCATGAGCAAGCAAAATATTTTCACAAATTCGACACCCCAAAATAAATGCACTTTCATGCTCCCCTACCAGCCTGGGCAACACTTCCTTGAGTCGATTTGCAAGGATCTTCGATATGTAGTGACACCATGTTACATAGTGAAATAGGCCTACAATCATGAATTGCAGCTGGAGTCTTCTTCTTTGGAATCAAGGTGATCGACATGTAGTTGACCTATTCAATAATTTCCCACTAAGGAAGAAAGAGTCCACCGCCTTGAATAGATCAAGCTTCACCACGTCCAAAGCTTCCATATAGAATCTAGCATTGAATCCATCCGGTCGTGGAGCCTTATCATCATTTGAGTGCTTAACCATGAACTCCAACTCCAAGCGTTGAGCCTCCGAGGGATCTAGTGTAGTAAGCTCAAGATCATGCGGGTATGACATTCCTGCACACTACAAGCGAAAAGGTTGGAAAAATGGCGCCTAAACGCCTCTCGGATATGGTTTCCTCCTCAATCTCCTCACTTCCCTCAACTATCCTACACACAGTGTCGGTCGCTCTCCTCACTCGAAGGGAAGAAAGATAGAATCGAAAGTTTGAGTCACCTTCGCATAACCACCGCACCCTTGACTTATGTCGTACAATAGACTCCTCAACCACCCGAGCATGAGAAAGGGTATCAAGGGCTGAAGATTCTTGTCGTCGGAAGTCTACATTTTTAGGATCCAACTTGAGGTTAACACGAGTTTGGTAAAGCACATTCCTTGCTTCAGCTATTTGGTTATCTATGTTGGCAAAAGCTTCAAGTGACCATTGCTTCAATTCTCCTTTCACGACATTCAACTTGCCCACCACCCAGTACATAGGAGTGCCATCAATATAAGTGCTCCATACTCTTCTCACCACCCCCGAAAATTGGTCATGCATCGTCCATGCGTTAACTGATTGACATCATTTCATGCTTATATTTGTATCTTATATCCATTATCTTTCACCTAAACAATGCTATGTGACGAGTTTTATGTTTGAATTTCATAAATAAATAGGTTTGAAGAGATGTAGCATAAAAGGACCCAAAAGCTGGGAAAAAGGACTGAATTGTGAGATTTGGGGACTAAGATGCAAGGGAGAAGGACCTGAACGTAAGACCAAAGGACCAAAGAGAAAAACAAAAAACTCCACACCATCATGGGGATTATTTTGGCATTTCTATTCGGGTCAGAGGTCCAACAAGTCAAATAACCGCATCAAAGACAAACAATACTAACATGGAAAGCCCAGACGAAAGCCGAAGACGATCCGGATCCTGTAGACCACTAATTGGCGGTTGGGGTTGATCCGTATCCACGGAGATTTTTGCGGCTTATGTATTAGAGCGTCTGTAGTCATTTTTTGGTATTTGTTTAGTCCCATACCGGGGGATTGTCCCAGATTACGTTTTTCTATGGCTATAAATAGAACTCTTCACCTTCTATTGTAATCACTTCACATTTTAAGTGGTTATTCTTCCTATTAGAAGTGAGGCCTTGAAGCACACACTAAAGTAGGAGGATGCTACTTGAATTGTGAGTCATTTTAATAAAAGTTTCTTTATTATATTGTTTGTTTCATGTTGCTTGTTTTACTTTGTTTAATTTCATTTCATTAGTTTTAGTCGCTTAGTTAATATGCTTTCCTTAGTTTAATAATTAGTCTAATGTGTAGTGAGTAGTTCCATCGCCTTTAGGGGGTGGAGTTGATGCTCATACATGCATTAGAGAATGGAATGAATGCTTTATTTACAATGTGTTGATAAAACATGAATGTATGCTTGCTTGTTTAGGATAGAACTTATAACTTGATGAGTTTTGCCAAAATGATTAGACACCTCTCATGCTTGTTTAGGTTATGAAATAAACAACTTGTATATGTAAATGTTACTGAATGGATTGATAGGTTTTGCCATAACATTTAGACATTTCCTATGCATGAAAACACTAGCTTTATTTGTGCTTAAAGAATGTGTTCAACACCCACCTCTTTGCATGTGTGCACTTACTCCACCCCTTAGGGGTTTTCCTCTTCTGAATTCCAGCACACTTATTTCTTTCTTAGTTAAGTTTTAGTTCATCGTTTGTTGTTTGCTTATGCATACGTTACTTTGTAGTGTAGTTTAGCGTAGATTAGCATAATCAACTCTCTTCCCTATTTTTGCCACATGATTTTATGCAAACGAGAGGCTACTCACCTCCCTGTGGACGACCCGTATTTTCCACGTTTTCACCGACGCCGTGCACTTGCGGTTTAATATAAAACGTTCAACAAGTTTTTGGCGCCGTTGTCGGGGAGGTGTCAGTCCCGACTCTTGTTTGGACGATTCGAGTGAATTTATTTTTTGTTTTGTACTTTTTCTTTGTTTCTGGAGACTTGGAGTCGCCAGGAGAAGCAGTTTGAGATGTTTTGAGGAGAACTGGGCACTATAGACCGCCAATCAGCGGTCTGGTGAGCTCTGTTTACCTTATATTTTCTGTGTTGTGTTGCCATAATTGATTTAGTGATCTGGGACTTGATTTGGCATGTTTTGACTTATAGTTTGTTCCCAGATCAATAATCAAATTTCCTTTAAGCAACTTGGACCCTAAAACTCAAAGCAAAAGATTAGGCATTCCTCCTTGTTTAGGTCATGCATCATGTATGGGACTTACGCACGTAGATTGTCTTTCATTTTAGCTTTTTTTTCAGTTGCTGAGTGTTGGCGTGAGGTACGCATCTTCTACTCTCATTCATGCATTTCGTATGCATATGCATTAGTTAGTAGGAAGTACATTGAAACAAGTGTGAGTTGAGCATTTGTTTGGAGAGTTGATTGTTAGATTAAGACTCCAAAACGCTACTAAGGAGGGGTTGTCCCATAAAAGATAAGGTGGGGGATTTCATTACCATTTCCTTCGCCCCACAAACCACACTATTCAAGAGCCTAAATTTTAAAATCAAGTAGACATTGGCCTTAAGTATCTCGGACGCATTAGGAGAGTGAACCGGTCACGACCGTCATGGCCTGATCGATGTTGCCCACTTAGTCGATAGTAAGAGAGACGACATCTCCGGATCTTGGCTCACTTGCTGGGCTTTGTGGTCCTCGTCGTAGGGAGTTGAGGCGTGTTGAGGTCATGTGACCTCGTAGTTAGGCGTCGTCTAGCTGTAAGGACCTATAGCGACCTTAGGGTTGTTTGAGCCTCGTTTGCTTGTGTACTTCTACCTGTACTCACCCGTCGTAGCATAAGGACTTCTTACTCTCTCCTGAGTCATTCTCTCTTCCGTGTCCTCCCGTTTTCTCCTCTACACACGTTATATTTTAGTTGTCTAAAAAATTGTTTTGGTTTGTTTGTGTGGACCTTTGTGCCTGCTTTTGCAGGTACGAGACGAGAGTGGTCGTTTGACGAGGCATGTCGTCAATCCTGCCTCGGTAGTCGATTTCTCAACGCCTTCATATTCTCGTGTCGCACACGGGATGGGTTCCATGGCTGCTCAATACCATGAGGAGCAGCAGTTGTTAGACCGACCTCTCCCACCTGTTCTTCCTCCCATACCTCTCCGTGATCGTTGCTAGACGAGCCATAATGCTCGACCCTCATGCATCGTAGTACCAGAGGCGAATGGGAACCACTTGGAGGTTAAGCCTGAGTTTATATCCATGCTCCCTCACTTCCCTGGGAGGGGTGACCCCTCTATCTTTCTCAAGGAATTTAAGGAGGTCTGTACTATGTTCAAGTTTCAACAACTTAGCACAGACTCCATCCATCTTTGGCTTGTCCCCTTTGCACTGAAGGATGATGCCAAGAAGTTGTTGTATAGCAACCATGCGAATGCCTTTAGGACTTGGGATGAATTTCAATCTGCATTCCTCAAGAAGTACTTTCCAAATCATCAGACTCAAAAATTGAGGAACGAAATCAATTCGTTCTATCAACTTGAAACCGAAACATTTCATGCATATTTAGAGAGGTTTAAGGAGCTACAATCCTCATGCCCTCACCATGGCTTTGAGTTGTGGCACCTTTGTCAGATTGTCTACGAGGGTTTTCACATCCCGTCCCGAACGCTGCTTGAGTCCATATGTCAAGGAGAGTTCTTAGGAAAGGATGAAAGGGAGGCATGGACTTTCATAGAAGGGGTGATGAAATCTACATGATACTTACAACTACGGTCACTATAGGTACTTACAGCTAAACGACGCCTAACTGCGTGGTCACATGGCCTCAACATTCCTCACCTCCCTACGATGAAGACCACAAACCCCAGAAAGTGAGCCAAGATCCGGACATCTCGTCTCTCCTACTATCGACAAAGTGGGTGACACAGATCATGCTATGACAATCGTGACCAGATCACTCTCCTAATGCGCCCGAGTCCTAGTTGCCAATGTCTACATGATTTTAAATTAAGGCTTCACTTGACTGTGGTTTTTGAGGGTAAGGAAGCGGTAATGAAATCGCCCACCTTATCTTTAAGACTATAGGTGGCGCCCCTTAAAAATATTTTGAAATCTTAGGCTAGCAAGGAACTCACCAAACAAGCACTCACCTCACTCTTGTTACAATGCACCTTACTAACTAATGCATGATCTAAACAAGCATGAATGAGAGAATGGGTGCACGTACCTCACGCCAGCAATCAACAACAAGAATGTAAAGAAAAGAAAGACGAATGTGTGCAAGGTCTACAAATGATGCATGACCTAGATGACAATCAAACTAATCTTTTGCTTTGAGTTTTAAGGTCCAAGTTGATTAAAGGGACTTGAATGTTAATCTAGGAGAAAACTACAAGTCAAAACATTCCAAATTGAGACCCTACATGACCTAGTGAATGTAGAAACAACCAACAAAAATAAAAGGGATTTTGGAGCTCACCTGGTCGCCAATTGGCGGTCCAGGACCGCTGATTAGCGGTTAGTTTGCTATTGTTCCCCTTCCATCTTCTGCTGGTAACATCTCCTAATCATTAAAGCCTCCTAAAACAATGTCAAACTACAAACAAAAAATTAAAACCACTCGAATCGTCCAAACCAAAGTCTGGACATAACACGTCCCCAGCAACGGCACCAAAAACTTGATTGATCGTTTTAAAATAACCACGAGTGCATGTCCACGTTGAAGCGGTGGCAAATACGGGTCGATCCGCAGGGAGGTGTGTCGACTTTGGTTAGTTTGAAGGTGAGTGGGAAACAAGGTGGAGAAAAGATTGATTAAACTAAACTACACTAAACTAGTAAGCAACAAAGAAGTAAATGAAAGCAAGAGAACAAATGAAAGTAAGTGACTCACAGAACAAGATAGAAATCAGGAATGGAGAACCTATAAGGGGTGGAGTGTGTGTACAAATGAAATAAGTGTGGTGAATGCATACAATAAGCTCAAGTGTAGTGATTGACATCATATCATACATATATTTGTATCTTATATCCTTTAGTTTTCACCTATGCAATGCTACATAACTAGTTTTTTATTTAAGTTTCAGAAATAAACAGGTTTGAAGAGAAGAGACATAAAAGGACCTAAAAGCAAGAAAAAGACTGAGTTATGAGACTTGAGGACTTAGATGCAAGGGAGAAGAACACCATACCATCATGAGGACTAAGATACTAAACTCCATTCCATCATGAGGAGTATTTTGGCAATTCGAGCCGACCCTAAACTCCAACAACTGACTTGGGTGCATCAAGCATGAATACAACAAAACAAAAAAACCCAACCAAAATCCAGAGCGGATCCAGACTCTATAGACTGCCAATTGGCGGTCTCGGGCCGCTGATTGGCGGTCGTGTTGGCTCCGGATCTGACACGCTTTGGGCAGATCATGTATTATGGGTGTTTATGTCTATTTCTGGTGTTGTATTAGTCCCACATCGAGGGATTGTCCCTGATTACATTTTCTCCATCTGATTTCGGTCATACCAGAGGTTGCTCACCTCCCTGCGGACGACCCGTACTTGCCCCATCTTCACCGATGGTTGTGCACTTGCGGTCTAAATTTAAAGCGAACAAACAAGTTTTTTGCACCGTTGCTGGGGAGGTACTAGCCAAGACTCTGGTTTGGACTTTTAGGAGACTTGGAGATGCAAGGGGAGGCAGATGGAGAAGTTTGGAGGCAAACTGAGCTTGTTGGACCGCCATTCAGTGGCCTAAGACTGCCAACTGGCGGTCAGGTAAGCTCCTCTCTACTTTTTTCTTTCTGTGTCTTGTTTCTTTATCTGATATAGAGGTCTGGGGTTTAATTTGGCATGTTCTGACTTTTAGTTTGTCCCCATATCAATAATCAATCTCCCTTTAAGCAACTTGGACCCTAAAACCCAAAGTAAAAGATTAGGCATTCTTTCTTGTTTAGGTCATGCATCATGTACTTGACTTAGGCACGTAGATTATCTTTTATTTTAGCTTTACTTTCAGTTGCTGAGTGCTGGCGTGAGGTACGTATTACCTACTCTTATTCACGCTTTTCGTATGAACATGCATTAGTTAGTAGGAATTGCATTGCAACAAGTGTGAGTTGAGCCTTTGTTTGGAAAGTTGATTGCTAGATTAAGACTCCAAAACGCTACTAAGGAGGGATTGTCCCATATAACATAAGGTGGGGGATTTCATCACCCTTTCCTTCGCCCCGAAAACCACACTAATTAAGAGCCTAATTTTAAAATCAAGTAGACGTTGGCTCTAAGGATCTCGGGCGTATTAGGAGAGTGATCCAGTAACGATCGTCATGGCCTGATCGGCGTAGCCCACTCTGTCTATAGTAGGAGAGACAAGATCTCCAGATCTTGACTCACTTGCTGGGCTTTATGGTCCTCGTCGTAGGGAGGTGAGGCGTATTGAAGCCATGTGACCTCGTAGTTAGGCGTCGTCCAGGAGTAAGGACCTATAGCGGCCTTAGGATTGTTTGAGCCTTGTTTGCTTGCGTGCTTCTACCTGTACCCATCCGCCATAGCATAAGGACTTCTTCCCTTCTCTCCTGAGTCATTCTTTCTCTCCTGTGTTCCCCCGTCTTCTCCTCTACACACATTCTTTGTTAAAAAAAGTTTGGTTTGTGTGTGTACACCTTGGTGCATGCTTTCGTGGGCACGAGACGAGAGTGATCATTTGACGAGGCGCATTGTGAACCCTGCTTCAGTAGTCGATTTCTCGATGCCTTCCTCCTATCGTGTCGCACTTAGTCCGGGTTCAATGGCTGCTCATTTCCGCGAGGACGAGTAGTTGCTGGACACACCTGTAGCACTTGTTCTTCCTGTTGTGGCTACCATACCTCTACGTGATTGATGCTACACGAGCCGTACTGCTCTACCCTCATGCATCGTATTGCCAGAGGCAAATGGGAACAACTTTGAGGTTAAGCTTCAATTTATTTCCATGCTCTCTCACTTCACTGGGAAAGGTGACCCCTATATCTTTCTCAGGGAATTTGAGGAGGTCTGTGCTATGTTGAAGCTGCAACAACTTAGCACAGACTCCATCCATCTTAGGCTTGTCCCCTTTGCGCTGAAGGATGATGCCAAGAAGTGGTTGTACAGCAACCAGGCGAATGCCTTTAGGACTTAGGATGAGTTTCAATCTGCATTCCTCAAGAAGTACTTTCCAAATCATCAGACTCAAAAATTGAGTAACGAAATCAATTCGTTCTATCAACTTGAGACCGAAACATTTCATGCATATCTAGAGAGGTTCAAGGAGCTACTATCCTCATGCCCTCACCATGGCATTGAGTTCTGGCGTCTTTGTCAGATTGTTTACGAGGGTCTTCACATCCCGTCCCGGACACTCCTTGAGTCCATGTGTCAAGGAGAGTTCTTAGGAAAGGATGAAAGGGAGGCATGGGCTATCCTAGAAGACCTTGCTGAGAAAACCATGCAATGGGAGAGTGTAAGGGAACCACCTACATCATCCATCATAGGAGTGAGGATCGTGAATGCAAACTCGACTAGATCGGGTGCAGCATTTGCTGTCGATACCACTACGGCCAGCGAGGCGCGCATGGCGGCCTTACTGCGCCGTATGGATTCGATTGAGCTCCAAAACCAACAAGGTGCACCTCACATGTCCACATCTGGTCCAGTTCCCTGTCATTCATGTGGTAGGATAGGTCATGTAGAAAGAGAATGTGCATCCATTCCTCATGAGATAGAACATGTCAACGCCATCTATGACAGAGCTAGGAATGACCCATACTCATCATCTTATAATCCTAGATGGAGGAACCATCCCAATTTTTCATGTAACCAAAAAAATGCCCCGGGTGGTCCTTCAAACTCCTCTCGACCACCTAATCAATCATACCAACCTCCCATGTATGCACAATCTTATCAGCCACCCCAAACTCAAATCACCAATCAATCGGGTTTCCCAAATTCCAATAATATGGAAACTGATTCAATTCGCTTGAGACCATGACTCGTCGACTTGAAAACTCAATGATTTTTTTTGTCAACCACAAGTTAAGTTCTCACTTCAAATCAGCAGACTATCAAATTTCTAGAGCTGCAGATGGACCAATTGGCTTAGTCTGTACATGAAAGAGAGAGAGGGTTTTTGCCTAGCCAGCCCGAGGGTAAACCCCGCATGTACCAGCAACAACACATGCAAAATGAGAATGTGGTACCTCGGGGGCGGCAAGTGAACCATGTGGAGGAACCTATTCACCATGTCAATTCCATGGTGACCTTAAGGAAGGGAAAATAGGTTGACAATCACATTTCCTTGCCACCACCACCATCTATGCAGCCCCTCAGTGGGAATGGTGGTGAAGAAGAGGTTGACGGTGAGGGTAATACACCAACGCCTCCTTCTCAGGCACCGCAGAAAACCTACCTTCCAAAAGATCCCTATCCAAGTAGGTTAACCAAAAAGTAGAGTGACACAATGGATAAGATACTAGAGGTGTTTAAGCAAGTTAAGGTTAACATCCCCTTGTTGGTTGTCATCCAACAAATACCTCAATATGCCAAACTGTTGAAGGATCTCTGCACAACCAAGAGGAAGACCAATGTTCCTAAGAAAGCATTCTTGGCTGCAAATGTAAGCTCACTTTTGTCCAATCCTGCCTACACAAAAATACAAGGACCCTGGGTGTCCTACTATTCTATGTACGATAAGGGACACTAGCATGAGTAATGTGTTGCTTGATTTTGGATCGGCGGTCAACCTCCTCCCATTTACTGTTAATCAACATTTGAATTTGGGAGAATTGAAACCAACTAAGATCACCCTCCAATTGGCGGATAGATCCATTCGTATTCCAAAGGGGATAAGAGGGAGAGAAGGATAAGAGGGAGAGGACAGAAAGAATGTGAGGGGGAGAACAAGGAGAAGAAGAGATGGAGAAGACGGAGGAGGAGACTGGTAGTGGAGAGGAGAAGTAGGAAGAGAGAGAAGAAAAGAGTGAGGGAAAAGGAGAGAGAAGGAAGATGGAGAATGAGAGAGAGTGATAGAGAAGGGAGAGAGAATGAGTGTGCAGAAAAGAGGATAAGAAGAGCAGAGAGAGGAGAACAAGATAAAAGGAAGAAGGACAGAGAGGGAGAGAGAAGGAGAAGGGAGTGGTGAAGAGGACAAGAGGGAGATAGAAAATTAAGGAGAAGAGGGAAGAGGAATGAGAAAAGAAGGGGGAGAGGGAACGAGAGTGGTAGAGAAGAGAGGGAAGAAGAGAGGGAAGGAGGAGAAAAGAGGGAGAGAGGAGGACAACGAAGTAACGGGGAGAGGGAGAAGGGAGAAGAAGAGCGAGGGGGAAGAGAGAGGGGGTGAAGAAGGAGAGAGGGGAGAGCGAGCGAGAGAAGGAGAAGGGAAAGAGGAGGACAGAGAAGGATAAAAAGGGGAGAGAGAAGAAGAAGAGAGAAGGATAAGGAGAGAGGAAGGGGAGTGGGATAAGAGGGAAAGCGAGCGACAAAAGGAGAAGGGAAAGTGGAGGATAAAAAGGGGAGAGAGAAGAAGAGAGAAGGATAAGGTGAGAAGAATGGGAGCGGGATAAGAGGGAGATAGATATGATGCGAGGGAGATGTGAGAAAGAGAAGAGGGAGAGTGAGAGAGAAGAAGAGTGGTAGAGAAGGAGAGAAGAGAGAGGGGTAGAACGAGATAGCGAGAGAAGGGGGAGACGTAGAGAGAGAATGGGACAAGGAGAGAGAGAATGAGTGGGAGAAAAGGAGAAGCGAGAGAACGGAGAGAAGAAGAGGGAGGAGGGATGAGAGAGAGATAAAGAGAGTGGGATAAGGAGAACAGGGACGAGCAGAGAGGGAGAGAAGGAAGAGAGAAAGAGATAGAGAAGGTGAAAGAAATGAGAAGGGAGAGAGGAGGAGAAGGATAAGGAGAATGAGAGGGATGAGAAGAGGGAAGATGGGAAGTGAGAGAAGAAGAAGAGGGGGAGAAATGTCTCAAGCAAAAGGGGAAGAGATTTGATTATGCTAAGCTAAACAACAGTAAACTAGTAAGTAACAAATGCAAATTAAAGAAACTAAGGATTGATTAAAACTAAACTAAAAAGCTAACAAATAGATTGGAATTCAGGATGAAAACCCCTAACGGATGGAGTGTGTGCACATATGAAGTGAAATAAGTGATGAATGACACATGTAAGCATGTATGTGTCTTTGTCGTGTGTGTGTGTTTTCATGCATAGGAAGTGTATAAAGATGTGACAAAATCTATCAATCCATTCACACAATGTATCAGCAATTATTACTTGATTATCATATGATTAGGCTCAGCATGAGAAGTGTCTAAAGATGTGGAAAGACTCATCTAAAACTCATGTGAAGACTCATGTGAAGAACCAAGCTAAGCATGGGAGGTGTCAAAATCTTATGGCAAAACCCATCAAAATAGAGTCTCTTCAATCAATCAAGCAAGCAACCACGAATACAAATAGTTAACTAACATGTAGCATATTCAACAGACAATTTCTGTCAATAAATATGGGGAACTATAACCGTCGGGCGCGGTTGTATTCGTTAGACTTAACCGGGCTTATCGGGTGCCTAAAACCTGGTGTGCGGATTTAATTGTTTGCTTGATGAGGCGTGTTGGTTAGGATGGGAGGATGGGCTGGCTTACCAAATCCGAAATTAAAGAGAGAAGATCTTGCTAGCATGTGACTTGATTGCATTAAGGAAAGTGCTGATTTTGCCATCAAAGCCAATTAACTCCCAATTATCTCTTGCCTTTTTCCTAGTTTCTCCTTTCCAACTTGCACCCTTATTTATACTACACCCCAGCCGACTCCTCTAGAACTTTTTCTCCACCATCACCACCGAAATTTCCCTTGGAGATCCGGCAGCTTGGAGGAGGAAACCGGCGGTGCTCTTTGCGTGCGGCTAGGAGGAGAAGTTCTTGTCGGTCTTCGGTTTAGCTCAGCCTCTCCTCTCTTCAGGTATGCCTCCCTCCGTAGTCATTAGGTTGCATGGTGGGTCGGGGAGGCTGTTGGGTCGGGTTTGATGTTTAGGGTTGGCACGTTTTGAACCTTGCAAGAATAGAAGGTTGCGGTGCAACCCTAGATTCCAGCGGGTGGCTGGGATACTCTTCCGGCTGGTGGCACCATTCTCACGTTTCTCCTTGGGAGGTTGCTGGACCAATCAGGGAAGAAGGAGGAGGGGCCGTAGGGAGCATGTCATGTAGGATTGCTGCAATAAAGTTGTGTGATTTTCCAACCTAACCCATCTAGTGTTTCATGTAATCTATTGATGTTGTTAACGTGTTTCCTAGATGTGTTACTAATCTGATTTCATAATCTTGAGTGATTTCATGTCCTCATTTAAAGGAGACCCAAACATATTGTTGCGAATCATGGCTGCCATGTTAGGTTCTATTCAGTAGCTATATTAAAGCATGTCATCTTGAATTTGTCATAAGGTCTAGGTCTCATGTTCTTAGAATGAATCGGAATTTATCTATATAAAATTATAAGTGGTGTATGGATTATATCTTATGCAATCAGAAGATATGTAACGCCTAAATTCTTCTACCACTCATGAGGACTCACCGAATATAGGTCTTATGTGCATGAAATCATTTAGGGATTTTAACTAGGTAGGCTTCACGATTGGTCACTGTTTTGTTGATAGTATGTGGTGTATTTCTTTCGTAAATATACTCAGGAACGCTGCCCATAAACATATACAACTATATATTAATGATCACAGACCTTGAAATCATGCATCAATTCATTGCAGCCATGCAGCCCTCCATGGTTAGTTGCTAAAAATAAAACATGCGTCCTGCACGGTTCATGTTAGTGTGCTGGATAGAGACTTAACCTAATTTCTGTTTTCGTGACATGTGCTCATACAATTAACTGTTAATCATATCATCATAACCTCTGAATTTAGTGCCCGTATCCACATTAGGAATGCATGCACATTCTGGAATATTGTTGTTTATGCTACATAAGGTTATTAGGGGTTCACGGTAGTGTAGGTTGTTGCAGTCTTCATTTTATTATCATGTTTGTATGTACTAGTATTGACATAATTCCAGTTCTCGTAAGCTATGATCATGTTCTTAAATTCCAGTTTACATAGCATTCTTGTTCTGAAATTGATTGTGCATATTGTGCCATTAGATTTTGATGTCTCCAGCTGTGGTGCATGTTATGTTGCTCTGTTTATGTTGATGTATGTCTGATATGAAATATTATGTGGTGGTCATGCGTGACAATTCTGAAATCAGACTTTACACTCTCATGATCCGTAGACAACTTGACTAGTGGTGGAGTTGATTTTCCGATCCGGATACCTTTCCTTAAGCTTGTCCTGAACCTTGTAGCTACTTTAGATTTATAGATCCCCAAGTAGCTTGCATTGCATATAATTTAACAAAGTAATTCTGGGCACGTTCTGTTTTCTAGGCCGACGGGCCACGGGTGGGTCCTCTAGCTTCAAAGGCCACTCGATTAAGACCCCTATGGGGGGCCAGGCCTAAGATAAGTCCTGGGCATGCGCGCTGCCATTCTGTCTCAGGGTAGGTGTTCCCAAGTTCGTGATGACACCATATAGGTTTATTTCCGTTGATTGGGACGCTTATCCGGCGCACCGCTTTGTGCCGAGAGGTGGGTCACTGACGAGTGACCGCCTCTGACCAGCGAGGCTGGTGTTCTGGTTCCTATGGAGGAACGATTCGGGTGTGCCCGACCGGCACGGCTTGTGTAGTCGTAGCCTTCTGTTGCATTTGATGCTTTCTGATCTGTTCTGTTTCTGATGCCTGCCTTATTTAGTTTCATGCTACCTTTCATTTATTGCATTGGCGGGGGCATACTGGGTTTTCTTAATTGAAAACTCACGCATTGTTAAATGCGGTGCTTGCAGGTACCTAGGTTCCACAGGGCAGACTGGACGAGTTCCGAGGATTCTATACACGAGGGACGCGTCGACCAGAGTTCCAGTTATCTTTGCTTCCGCATATTTCCCTATGTATTTCCTTTTTTGATACTCGATGTGTTGTAATAAGACTCTTATTGTTATGATTATTCTATTGTTCCTATTATGTTTTATGTCCGTCCATTTGTGTACGATCTCTTTCACTTTGTCGAGTCGATTCGGTCTGTCTTTTGTAACACCCTTCGGTCGTCGCGGAGGTCTCTGATCGCGACACTAGTTTCCTTTCCCAGTGTCCGTACCCGCGAGATCGGGGGCGTTACAGCTTGGTATCAGAGCAGATCGGTCTCTAAAGTGTACAGAATCTAAAGACTCTCCAGTGGGGCATCTTGCCCAAACCCTGTCGGTAAATTTCTTACCTCTTTGAATTGTTTTTGATAGTAATAGAATGCATTGGCATGGGCAGATTATGGCACCTAGGCGGAGACCTGAGTCCTCTGGGACGACCGACGATTGGGAGGCAGATCGGCGCCTGCTGTTTGAGGCGGTCGGGCGTTTGGGTGCACTGGTGGAGGGTCAGGCTCAAGGACCCCGAGCTGCAGGAGGCGCGGTAGTCCATGAGCGGTTCATGAGGCAGAATCCGCCAGTCTTCAAGGGTGGAGTGAACCCAGATGCTGCTGAGGAGTGGGTCTACAAGATCCAGCGAATCTTTGGGGTCATTGACTGCCCACCGGAGAGGAAGGTGGACCTGGCAACTTATGTCTTCCAGGAGCATGTAGTGACCTCGTGGAGGGCAACTGTTGGGGTCGTGTTCCGTGACAGGACCGATGTTGGCTGGGATGAATTTCTCGTCGAGTTCAACAGGAAGTTCTTCCCCCAGCATGTGCAGGACCGGAAGCGCGAGGAATTCCTGGCGCTAGAGCAACGCGACCTAGGGTTGGAGGCGTACATCAACAAGTTTCACGCGCTGGAGAAGTATAGCCGAGGAATTTATGTCACTGAGGAGCAGCGCGCCATGAAGTTTGTTCGTGGGTTACAACGTGCCCTGAGATCGAAGGTGCTGATTAGGATGCCACAGACTCTGGAGGAGGCTGTGAAGTGTGCCACCTTGCTGGAGGATGATTATCGGGAGGCACAGGTTGAAGGAAAGCGACCGTTTGAGGCTTCTCGTGGTCGTCATGACAAAGGGAAGCAGGGCAGTGGCTCGTCGAAGCGGCCTCGCAGAGATGAGAAGAAGGGCCAGAAGGCTGGAGGTGGTAAATGCGAGCACTGTGGTGGAGCTCACGGCACAAGAGACTGTTTTAGGAAGTCTGGAGCATGTCTGAGGTGCGGCCAGATGGGGCATTTCGTTCGGGAGTGTCCGTAGAAGCTTCTAGGAGGTCAGGTTGGGAGCACTAGCAGAGCGGGTGCCAGTACGAGTCAGGACAGGACCTTTGGTAGGCAGGGCCGTAGCGTAGACCAGGGCAGGCCAGCTGGGCGTGTCTTCGCCATCCGTGCAGAAGATGCAGAGAAATCCACTGACATCATCGAAGGTAAAATTGTTATTTGTGGTTGTGTCGCGAAGACACTGTTTGATTGTGGGGCGACGCACTCCTTCATTTCGGAGGGGTTCGCAGCCGTAGTGAATAGGACGCCTGAGGAGCTAACATTCTGCCTGGATGTTAGTACCCCAGTCGGCGATGTCCTTGCGGTAATGACATATCTCCCGAGGGTGTCGGTGGTACTGGGTGATCAGGACCTTCCGGCTGACCTAGTCATTCTTCCAATGTCTGATTTCGATGTGATCCTCGGAATGGATTGGCTTTCTGACCACGATGCGTGCGTTCTTTGCCGGGAAAGGAGAGTTGTGATTCCCAGACCGGAGGGACCCCCGCTGGTGGTCAAGGGCGTTCAGGGCAAGGATGGACGGGTGGTGATCTCTGCCCTGAAGGCGCGGCGACTGTTGGAGAAAGGGTGTTGCGCGTTTCTGGCAAGTTTGGCGTCGGCAGAAGAGGTGGTCAAGCCTCTTGAGGAGATCGCTGTGGTACGGGAGTTTCTAGATGTGTTTCCGGACGATATCCAAGGATTGCCCCCACCTCGAGAGATTGAGTTCTCCATCGACCTGCTGCCAGGAACAGCCCCCATCCCTAAGGCACCGTACCACATGGCTCCGGCGGAGTTAGCGGAATTGAAGGATCAGCTGCAGGAGCTTCTGGATAAAGGTTTCATTAGGCCGAGTGTTTCCCCTTGGGGTGCTCCAGTGTTGTTGGTCAAGAAGAAGGACGGATCGATGCGAATGTGTATCGACTATCGGATGCTGAACAAGGTGACGATCAAGAATCGGTATCCCCTACCGAGGATTGATGACTTGTTCGACCAGCTGCAGACGGCTAGTGTTTTCTCAAAAATCGATCTGAGGTCCGGATATCATCAGCTGAGGATCAAGGGCGAAGATGTATCAAAGACTGCATTCAGGACACGTTATGGCCACTATGAGTTTCTGGTGATGCCATTGGACTGACTAATGCGCCGGCGGCTTTTATGGATCTGATGAACCGAGCATTCAAGCCTTTTCTAGATCAGTTCGTGATAGTGTTCGTGGATGACATTTTGATCTACTCCCCAGACATGAAGCAGCATGAGGAGCATTTGAGGACAGTGCTGGAGATCTTGAGGAGGGAACGGTTATTTGCAAAGTTCTCGAAATGCGAATTTTGGTTGGAGCAGGTAGCATTTCTTGGGCACGTGGTGTCGAAGGATGGAATTAAGGTGGACCCAGGGAAAGTTGAGGTGGTTCTGAACTGGAAGGCACCAACCAATGTGTCGGAGATTCGAAGTTTTGTTGGGCTCGCAGGTTATTACCGGCGGTTCATCCAGGACTTCTCCAAAATTGCAGCACCATTGACGACCTTGACCCGGAAGGGAGTGAAGTTTGTTTGGTCTCAAAAGTGCGAGCATGCATTCCAGGAGCTGAAGAGGAGGTTGACTTCAGCACCGGTGCTGACGCTTCTGAATGGATCAGGCGGATTTGTAATCTATAGCGATGCATCGGGGACTGGTTTGGGATGTGTACTCATGCAGCATGAGAAGGTTGTAGCATATGCATCGAGACAGCTTAAGGTGCATGAGAAGAATTATCCCACGCATGACTTGGAGCTTGCAGCCGTGGTTTTTGCTCTAAAGATCTGGAGGCACTATCTGTACGGGGAACAGTTTGAGGTATTCACTGATCATCAGAGTCTGAAATACATGTTCTCGCAGAAGGAGCTGAATATGAGGCAGCGTCGGTGGTTGGAGTTCATCAAGGACTATGATTTCTCGATCTCGTATCACCCGGGAAAGGCTAATTCCATTGCCGACGCACTGAGCCGGAAATGGGAAGGATCTGTGGCTCACTTGAGGGTCCAAGAGTGGAGGCTCTTGGAGGATCTGATTAATTGGCATCCGTTCGTGGGAAAGGCTGGTCGGTTGGGGTTGGCGAGTTTGCACGTTGAACCGTCTATCGTCCAGGAAGTAGTGCAGAAGCAATGCGAAGATCCGGAGTTGAATTCCCTACTCCAGGCAGTTGAGGTTGAGGGAGCTGAGCTTCGGGTCGCAGCTGATGGGGGACTACGTTTTCGGGATCGTTTGTGGGTTCCAAATGTAGATGGTTTGAGACAAGAGATTTTGGATGAAGCTCACGGCTCGAAGTACACGGTGCATCCGGGTAGTACTAAGATGTATAAGGACCTGCAAAGGAATTTCTGGTGGAAGGGAATGAAACGAGACGTGGCTGAGTTCGTATCAAGGTGCTTGGTCTGTCAGCAGGTTAAGATCGAACACCAACGTCCAGCAGGTGTGATGCAGAGGATAGAGCTTCCGGAGTGGAAGTGGGAGCATGTAACTATGGACTTCGTCACTGGGTTACCAAGGACTAGTCGTTCGCACGATGCTATTTGGGTGATCGTGGACCGTCTGACGAAGACTGCTCATTTCCTGGCGACTCGGGTGACAGCGTCCCTGGAGGCTCTCACGAAACTTTACATCTCGGAGATAGTTAGGCTGCATGGAGTACCGGTGTCCATCATCTCAGATCGGGACCCTCGTCTCACTTCGAGATTCTGGGATAGCTTGCATAAGGCGTTGGGAACGAAGCTGAAGTTTAGCACAGCATTTCATCCTCAAACCGATGGACAGTCAGAGCGGACGATTCAGACTCTAGAGGACATGCTTAGGGCTTGTGCATTGGATCTCACGGGGAGTTGGGACGATCATTTGCCGTTGGTAGAATTCGCCTACAACAACGGTTTTCATGCAAGCATTGCCATGGCACCGTACGAGGCTCTGTACGGTCGACCTTGTCGTTCACCTCTTTGTTGGAGTGAGGTGGGAGAAAGACAGCTCCTGGGACCAGAGATAGTGCAGTTATATTCTGACCGGGTGGACTTGATTCGGCGCAGATTAGTTGCAGCCCAGGATCGGCAGAAGAGTTATGCGGATAAGAAGCGCCGGGAGCTGCAATTCGAGGTTGGAGATCACGTCTTTCTAAAGGTCTCTCCTGCGAAGGGCGTGGTGACATTCGGGAAGAAGGGGAAGCTAAGTCCAAGGTATGTGGGGTCGTTCGAAATCCTGGAGCGCATTGGTGCGGTGGCGTATCGTGTGGCCTTACCACCACAATTCACCAGCTTGCACAATGTGTTCCATATCTCGATGTTGAGGAGGTAGGTTGGCGACCCGTCGCACGTGATTTCGCACGAACTACCAGAGATCCAGAGTGATATGACCTTGGAGGAGCGACCAGTGGAGATTCTGAAGCGCGCAGAGCGACAACTGAGGTGTCGAACCATTCCGATGGTTAAGGTCCGTTGGCAGCACCACAGTGTGGAGGAGGCCACCTGGGAGTGCGAGGACGATGTGAGGAGTCTATACCCGGAGCTTTTCGCTGAGAGTTAGGGCTGGCAAATTTCGAGGACGAAATTTCTTTAAGGGGGGTAGGTTGTAAGACCCGCTCTCCTGCCACTCTGTTTTAGGTTTTATTAATCCTTTATGTGTTTTATTGTCTTTGTTTTGAGGTTATGTTGTTTTAGTAAAAGTTTCCTTTTTGGGCGAATTTAACCGTCGGGCGCGGTTGTATTCGTTAGACTTAACCAGGCTTATCGGGTGCCTAAAACCTGGTGTGCGGATTTAATTGTTTGCTTGATGAGGCGTGTTGGTTAGGATGGGAGGATGGGCTGGCTTACCAAATCCGAAATTAAAGAGAGAAGATCTTGCTAGCATGTGACTTGATTGCATTAAGGAAAGTGTTGATTTTGCCATCAAAGCCAATTAACTCCCAATTATCTCTTGCCTTTTTCCTTGTTTCTCCTTTCCAACTTGCACCCTTATTTATCCTACACCCCAGCCGACTCCCCTAGAACTTTTTCTCCACCATCACCACCGAAATTTCCCTTGGAGATCCGGCAGCTTGGAGGAGGAAACCGGCGGTGCTCTTTGCGTGCGGCTAGGAGGAGAAGTTCTTGTCGGTCTTCGGTTTAGCTCAGCCTCTCCTCTCTTCAGGTATGCCTCCCTCCGTAGTCATTAGGTTGCATGGTGGGTCGGGGAGGCTGCTAGGTCGGGTTTGATGTTTAGGGTTGGCACGTTTTGAACCTTGCAAGAATAGAAGGTCGCGGTGCAACCCTAGATTCCAGCGGGTGGCTGGGATACTCTTCCGGCTGGTGGCACCATTCTCACGTTTCTCCTTGGGAGGTTGCTGGACCAATCAGGGAAGAAGGAGGAGGGGCCGTAGGGAGCATGTCATGTAGGATTGCTGCAATAAAGTTGTGTGATTTTCCAACCTAACCCATCTAGTGTTTCATGTAATCTATTGATGTTGTTAACGTGTTTCCTAGATGTGTTACTAATCTGATTTCATAATCTTGAGTGATTTCATGTCCTCATTTAAAGGAGACCCAAACATATTGCTGCGAATCATGGCTGCCATGTTAGGTTCTATTCAGTAGCTATATTAAAGCATGTCATCTTGAATTTGTCATAAGGTCTAGGTCTCATGTTCTTAGAATGAATCGGAATTTATCTATATAAAATTATAAGTGGTGTATGGATTGTATCTTATGCAATCAGAAGATATGTAACGCCTAAATTCGTCTACCACTCATGAGGACTCACCGAATATAGGTCTTATGTGCATGAAATCATTTAGGGATTTTAACTAGGTAGGCTTCACGATTGGTCACTGTTTTGTTGATAGTATGTGGTGTATTTCTTTCGTAAATATACTCAGGAACGCTGCCCATAAACATATACAACTATATATTAATGATCACAGACCTTGAAATCATGCATCAATTCATTGCAGCCATGCAGCCCTCCATGGTTAGTTGCTAAAAATAAAACATGTGTCCTGCACGGTTCATGTTAGTGTGCTGGATAGAGACTTAACCTAATTTCTGTTTTCGTGACATGTGCTCATACAATTAACTGTTAATCATATCATCATAACCTCTGAATTTAGTGCCCGTATCCACATTAGGAATGCATGCACATTCTGGAATATTGTTGTTTATGCTACATAAGGTTATTAGGGGTTCACGGTAGTGTAGGTTGCTGCAGTCTTCATTTTATTATCATGTTTGTATCTACTAGTATTGACATAATTCCAGTCTCGTAAGCTATGATCATGTTCTGAAATTCCAGTTTACATAGCATTCTTGGTCTGAAATTGATTGTGCATATTGTGACATAAGATTTTGATGTCTCCAGCTGTGGTGCATGTTATGTTGCTCTGTTTATGTTGATGTATGTCTGATATGAAGTATTATGTGGTGGTCATGCGTGACAATTCTGAAATCAGACTTTAGACTCATGATCCGTAGACGACTTGACTAGTGGTGGAGTTGATTTTCCGATCCGGATACCTTTCCTTAAGCTTGTCCTGAACCTTGTAGCTACTTTAGATTTATAGATCCCCAAGTAGCTTGCATTGCATATAATTTAACAAAGTAATTCTGGGCACGTTCTGTTTTCTAGGCCGACGGGCCACGGGTGGGTCCTCTAGCTTCAGAGGCCACTCGATTTAGACCCCTATGGGGGGCCAGGCCTAAAATAAGTCCTGGGCATGCGCGCTGCCATTCTGTCTCAGGGTAGGTGTTCCCAAGTTCGTGATGACACCATGTAGGTTTATTTCCGTGGATTGGGACGCTTATCTGGCGCACCGCTTTGTGCCGAGCGGTGGGTCACTGACGAGTGACCGCCTCTGACCAGCGAGGCTGGTGTTCTGGTTCCTATGGAGGAACGATTCGGGTGTGCCCGACCGGCACGACTTGTGTAGTCGTAGCCTTCTGTTGCATTTGATGCTTTCTGATCTGTTCTGTTTTTGATGCCTGCCTTATTTAGTTTCATGCTACCTTTCATTTATTGCATTGGCGGGGGCATACTGGGTTTTCTTAATTGAAAACTCACGCATTGTTAAATGCGGTGCTTGCAGGTACCTAGGTTCCACAGGGCAGACTGGACGAGTTCCGAGGATTCTGTACACGAGGGACGCGTCGACCAGAGTTCCAGTTATCTTTGCTTCCGCATATTTCCCTATGTATTTCCTTTTTTTATACTCGATGTGTTGTAATAAGACTCTTATTGTTATGATTATTCTATTGTTCCTATTATGCTTTATGTCCGTCCATTTGTGTATGATCTCTTTCACTTTGTCGAGTCGATTCGGTCTGTCTTTTGTAACACCCTTCGGTCGTCGCGGAGGTCTCTGATCGCGACACTAGTCTCCTTTCCCAGTGTGCGTACCCGCGAGATCGGGGGCGTTACACGACCACCGGTGGACTTAGATTCTATCTCACCACAACCCGAGTTATTTAAAGTAATAACAAAGAAAGGGTTGGCGCAACAAAAGATCACGAATGGAGGTAAAGGGGCCCGTCCCCACACCTTAAACCATGAATCTCCTGGTGTGGAATGTGCGCGGTGCAAGTGGACCCGGTCGCGCACTCATGATTTGGGGTCAAATTAAGGAGCTTTAACCGGAGGTGATATGCCTTCTTGAGCACAAAGTCAAATTGAAGAGGCTAGTTAAGTTCAAGCGTGCAATTTGGCCACATGCATGGGTGGCAAATAGTGAAATTGAGGATTCCGGCAGAACTTTACTACTTTGGAACGACAATCTTGTTGATCTTAACGTCACTTTCGAAACTAGACAAGTACTTCATTTCCAAGGGCGAATGAAAAAGGAAGGAGTTGAATTCGAAGTCTCGACAATTTATGGTGCAAATGCACACATGGATAGGAGGGCGTTGTGGAAGGACCTTGCCTCCATTGCTCCAAGTGTCGCTAAGCCTTGGATTGTGGGGGGGGGGGGGGGGGGGGGACGTCAATTGCATCCGGAGGGCGAGTGAAAAATGTGGAGGGGGCGAAATGAATGAAGTTTCCACAAAGGAGTTCAATGAGTGTGTCGACACACTACAACTTCTACAAATGCCCTCGGTGGGAGGGGAATTTACGTGGTCAAACTCATCCGACGGAAGTGCACGCATGGAAACCAAGATTGATCTCATTTTGATGACGAACACATGGCTTGAAGCTTTCCCGGAGACGTTCTACATTGTGGGGGAGAAGGATTTAAGTGATCATACCATGCTTACTATGAAAACGGAGGGGCAAGGGTCTCGGAAGAAGAGGATTTTCCGGTTTGAGAATCATTGGGTGGAGCATGAGGATTTTTGTGAGGTGGTTCAAGGGGCGTGGGCAACACTAGTCAATGGTACACCAATGTTTAGAGTTGTTGCAAAGCTTAACGAGGTGAAAGAAGCACTTAAAAGATGGAGTGGCGTGAAGTTTAGAAATGTCGTCAACATGGTGGGCACGGCCACTTGTAACCTTGCGGAGGTGCGGAGGCTAAGGCTGGCCTCTCCATGCGATGAAGCTCTTCCACAAGCTGAGATGAAGGCAAAGAAGGAGTTAAATAGAGTTCTTGAGCGAGAGGAGTCCATTATTCGGCAAAATCGCGAGTGAAGTGGTTAAAGGAGGGTGATCGGAACACTAGGTTCTTTCATGCGCACCTAAGAGTGAGGAGAGCCACCAATAAAGTGAGGAAAGTGTGTGAGGGAGAGCATACTCTCGATGAGGAATGTGAGATCCGCGAGGCGTTCCGGCGGTTTTTTGCTAATTTGTTTGCTAATGGTTTTCAGGTACAACCCCTTATGACAACCATTATCTTGCCCCAATTCGATCCGAGGGAGGGAAAGAGCATAGTTCGAAAGTTGGATGTGAAGGAGTTGGAGGATGTGGTGTTGAATGAAAATGTGGATAAGGGACCGGGTCCGGATGGGTTCAATGCTAAATTCTTCAAGGTGGCTTGGGGGATAATCAAGAGGGATGTGATCAAAGCCGTGGATTCATGTTTGAGTAATGGAAAGATTTTGGCACAAATGAACTATACGTCCATCACCATAATTCCAAACAAGACGACTCCTATGAAGGTAGAAGACTTTCGACCTATAGCATTGTGCAACATGATGTATAGGTTCATTGCAAAGGTGCTCGCGAACCGGTTGAAAAGCTTGTTACCAAAGCTTGTTGGGGAAACTCAAAGCGCTTTTGTTCAAGGAAGAAGAATCGGTGTTAACATCCTCCTTGCGCACGAGCCTTGCCACAACCTTAACCTTGCTTGAGGTAGGGGATGTATGTGCATCAAATTAGACATTTGAAAAGCTTATGACTCCATCTCGTGGGAGTTCTTAGATCAAGTGATGCTGAGATTTCGGGTCCCGGATAAGTGGAGAAAGATTATTATGGCATGTCTGGAAGCCTCCTTTGTGGTTATAGTCAATGGAGCAAATTCGAAAACCTTTCGTGCGGGAAATGGCTTCAGGCAAGGAGACCCTTAGCACCCTACTTGTTTGTCTTGTGCATGGAGGTCTTGAGTGAAATGGTGAAGTTAACGGTGGTGGAAGGAAGAATCGAGCACCTTGCTTGTGGCGACATTAATGTATCTCACTTGTTGTTTGCCGATGACGTACTTTTATTTGCGAGAGCAACAAAGGAGAATGCCCAAGGAATTAAGAAGGTCCTCGATGACTTCACGGCGTGCTCGGGGCTGAGATTTTGTGTTTCAAAAAGTCAAATATTTATGGGGAGTGGATTGTAGAGCACCTTGGGATGGAACGCTAGGAGTTCCCGGTTGTCTACCTTGGACTCCCTTTATTCTCTGGTCCGATGGGGAGAAGTCATTGTGGAGTGCTTATTAATAAAGTGAAGGCCCGGTTCAGCACATGGAAACAAAATTTCCTCTCCATAGCCGGTCGGGTAGAGCTTGTGAGGAGTGTGCTTGTCTCATTTAGCATATATTGGACTTCTGCGTTCATTGTTAGCAAACAACGATTCTACAGGTTCAGGAGTACCTTTCTTGGAGAGAACCTGTGGCAGCGGAAGGAAGATCGGAGGTCACCTTACGGAATCCTTTTCACCGGTCGGTCTCCTACTCTCTTGGAGAAGGAGCGCGAGTCCACAACCCAAGAGTCCACGGAATGAGCTTGGTGGAGGTGGAGGGACGAAATGGGAGAGAGAGAAGGTGGAGGCTAGGGTGGGTGGAGGCTAGGGTTTGCACACTTGTTCTTCTATCCAATGGAAGGCTCCCCTCCTTATATAGATGGCTCCACCCTAAACCCGTAAATGTGTAGTCCAATAGGGATGCGCCATGTGTCAGTGCTTTGGGCAAATATCTTATTAATCCTAGATTAATCCAATATCTCCCACTTAAACAACAGCACGATAACAACATGTCATCTGCTTTTGTGTCCCCGACACATATGCATATATCCCTGATACATAAAATCACACAATCGCAATATGTCACCTCTTTATGTGTCCCCGACACATATGTATATATCCCTGATACATACAACTACTCCTCTCTCCAAGTACACATCCACAATACGCAAGTCTCTGATCATGTATCCTCGATACACGACCATCTGTGTCCCCGACACATGTACTCTTCCGATCATAGGGACAAATGGGTCGTGCGACCGGTGATGCACGTACAATTTAGGAGTCTCAAACTAGAAACCTTACTAGAAGGCCAGAATGACAACATCCTCATAAAACAACAAATAAGCAGTCAAAATGCACATCACCATTCCCCAGGTTTACTCAGAAACTCACCTAACATGAACGGTATCTCGATCCCTCGGAGTGAATACCTTCTTGTCCTCAAGGTACTTGCTACTGTATCCAGTACAGTTGGGCCCAGCAAATACTTTTAGTGCAGTCGAGTCAAACCTTTCCCTTCCCCCCAGACCACCAGTACTTTCAGAGTTGGCTCCTTTCCCGAAGATGCCTCTCTCATGGTCGTAGATAACATCCCAAAGTAGCCACATCAACTCTTTGATTCATGGTGTCGTCGAAGGTCACTGAGGGCAACTAATGACAATCAAGTCTTGGACTCACATAGTGAAGGAGCAGGGATCCATCCTTTCATTTCCAAATGGTCGCTCAGCACATGTTGTATGACAAACATGTTATGGTGGAGCATACTGTACACAACAGTATGTCTGTCTCTCAACACCATACAAGTCTTAGTCCAGTCGCACCCTCTGCGCCTAACACGAGCTTCATCATTGTCGCCTTAACACCATATAGGTGCCACCTGGCACCACATGTGATGCTCGCACTTGGCTTCTATAGGTCACATGAATCGTGGGAACATTCATGTCAATCCTCACCAACAAAGAGGATCTCATCTTGATTCCTAATCAAGGCGATTGTCCTATCATGAACTGCTCTGGATCCATCATACAAGATCTCTTGATGATCAGTCTCATCTCTGCTCGCTATCAAAAGCGCCAGGGTGAATGCTCGTGTGAGTGAGCATTCTTCAGCCTATTGACAGAATAATATTTTATGCTAGAACAACTACATCAACCAAACAGATATAGTCGAAAGGAAAACACAATCACTCATAAAAGGAACATGTCAATGCATCAAAGTCTGCGTAAGCCTAAGGACTTCACATGGGACACAAACGAGTCCTTAGCTATAGCCTTGGTAAGAGGGTCAGCTACCATAAGACTAGTAGACACATGTCTTAGCACAACTTCCTTTCTCGCTATGATGTCCTTCACAAAATGATACCTAACCTGTATATGTTTGGTCTTTCCATTATATTTGGGGTCATTCACATAACAAAGGGCAGCCATGCTGTCACAATAGACAACAACGAGGTCATCCGATGTCTCTACTACCCCAGTATATTGTAAGAACCTCCTCAACCAAACTGCCTCTTGTACTGCTGCAGCGCATGCAAGATACTCTGCTTCTATAGTCGACAGGGCTATACAGGTTTGCTTCTTGCTGGACCATGAGATGGCCCCATTAGCTAGCAAGAAAGCATAACCAGAGGTAGACTTCCTTTCATCAATGTCTCCAGCCCAATCAGCATCACTATAACCAATCAGGCGGAGATCTGATGCTTGGTAACACAGCATGTAGTTACTCGTTCCTCTGAGGTATCTCATGATTCTCTTGATTGCCTTCCAGTGTTCCATGCTTGGGCTAGACTGGCATCGACTCACCATGCCCACAGCATAACAAATGTCTGGCCTAGTACACATCATAGCGTACCTAAGGCTTCCCACAACATTTGAGTATGGAACCTTGCTCATTTTGGCCTTCTCTTCAGGAGTCTCAGGATGCTTATCAAGGCTGAAGTGCAAACCCTTCTCAACAGGAGTGTCGATTGGTTTGCATTTGTCCATATGGTATTTCTTCAAGATGTTGTTAATATAAGTCTGTTGAGACAATCCCAGAAGTCTCTTGGACCTATTTCTAACTATCTTGACACCAATGATGTAGCTAGCTTCACCCATGTCCTTCATATCAAACGTGGAGGACAACCACTCTTTAGTGGATTTCAGCAACTCTTTGTTATTGCCAGCCATGAGTATGTCATCAACATACAAGGTCAGAATGACAAATTTACCATGGGATCTCTTAACGTACACAAATGATCTTCCTCAAGCATGGAGAACGCATTCTCTAATATAGCTTGATGGAAGCGAATGTTCCACTGTCTAGATGCTTGTTTAAGCCATATAAGGACTTATTGAGCTTGCACACTTTGCGCTCTTGTCCTTTGACCTCAAAACCTTGAGGTTGATCTATATAGATCTCCTCCTCAAGTTCTCCATTGAGAAAAGCAGTCTTTATATCCATTTGGTAAAGCTCTAAGTCCATCTGAGCTACAATAGCTAGTAGAAGGCGGATGGAGGCAAACCTAACCACGGGCGAAAAAGTTTCCTCAAAATCCATGCCTTGTCTTTGGGTGTAGCTTTTAGCTACCAGTCTAGCCTTGAATCTTTCAATAGATCCATCCGCCTTCCTCTTATTCTTGAGGATCTACTTGGCCCCAATGGCCTTTCGGTTCGGCGGTAAGTCGACCAAGTCCTAGACTCGATTAACTTTCATCGACTCCAACTCTTCCTTTATAGCTTCTAACCACTCTTCGCATTTGGACCTTCCAAAGCCTCTTTCAAGGTCTCTGATTGTTGCTCATCAATGACTGTCATCCCAGA
The DNA here is from genome assembly GCA_963682175.1 of Triglochin maritima. Classification (NCBI taxonomy): domain Eukaryota; kingdom Viridiplantae; phylum Streptophyta; class Magnoliopsida; order Alismatales; family Juncaginaceae; genus Triglochin; species Triglochin maritima. Next base: position 10,081,284 of record OY821793.1, on the reverse strand, counting down.
TGATTCATAATCAATTTCTTCTTGACCTATCATGAGGGTCTCTTCCTCTATGTGAAACTGCCTATGAGGAATGAGCCCGCGTTTACTTTGACGTAGATGGGTATCTGATGGCTCATCCTCCGTGAGAGCTATCGGATCCTCAGCATTGCTGCTCCCACTAGGATTGACTGGTGGAACCTCATGTTCAACTTCCAGATCCTGATCCCGTGGAGTGGCAATGTCCTCATCTTGTTGTTCAAAGAAGTCCACTGACTCTTTGATAGCTCCAGCAAGAATTGGAAAAACATTTTCCAAGAATGTGGCATCCCTAGACTCCAGTTCCGTCCTTCTTTCATTCTCGTCTAACCCGATAAAAACATAACCTTTGGAGAGATTACTTTATTTTACAAAGATACACCTTTTCCCTATAAGTCCTAGTTTTCCAAGGATGCAGTAGAATGAATGTATTGCGCGCATCCCCAAGGATGCAGCAAACTAAAATCAGGCTTCTGTCCTGTCCATAACTCATATGGAGTTGAGGGAACCGATTTTATTGGAACTCTATTGAGGATATAGGCAGCTGTCATTAGAGCATCTCCCCAAAACGAAATTGGCAAGCTCGCATGCGCCATAATGGATCTAACCGTGTCTAGCAACGTTCTATTCCTTCTCTCGGCAACACCATTTTGCTGAGGAGTAAAAGGCATAGTGAGTTGTCTAGATATCCCCTTTTCATCACATAACTCGTTGAACATTATGGAGAGATACTCCCCACCTTTGTCCGTTCTGAGAGTTTTTATCTTATTATCCAATTGATTCTCTACCAAGCTCATGAATTTCTTAAAGCATTCTAGAGCTTCTGACTTGTGAGAAATAAGATAAATATGACCATATCTAGTGTAGACATCAATAAATGTGATGAAGTAACTTTGTCTATGTCTAGTACGCACATTCAAATGTCCACAAATATCCAAGTGAATTAGTTACATAGGAGAAGTAGCCCTAATGGCCTTTCTGAATGGTTTTCTAGTTGCCTTTCCAGCTAGACAAGATTCACAGGTTGACAATTCAAATTTGGAGTATTCTCCTAATACCCCCTCCTTTGCCAACCTGTTTATCCGGTCAACACCAATGTGACCTAGTCTAGCATGCGACATAACTGAATCATTATTCATGGAACTTTGACTCATAAAGGTACTAGTGTTATGATTGAAATCATAAATTGCGTCCAACACAATAAAACCGTCTAAAAGAAAGGTATGTCCATAATAAATGTTAGCAGGTATAAACCCATAACATTGTTCTCAAAAACAACTTTAAAACCATGTCTCATCAAAACAACAACAGAAATAATATTTTGCGTATAGCTGGTGCATACAACACGTCGTGAAGTAATAGGATACGACCACTTCGCAAAGCCACTTTGCATGTGCCAACTCTAAGAACTTCAATGCTAGTGTTGTTCGCCATGTTTATTCGCCTCCCACTTGGAACACGACGATATTCTACGAAGGCAGAACGATCCTTTGTTACGTGGTCTGTGGCACCTGAATCCACAATCCATACAGGAGAGTGATCAGTGAGCATCACAGAACTAGTCACGTTACAATTCAAGGGATTGCACACAGTAATTACCTTTTTCTCAGTGCACTCACGAGAAAAATGTCCAGTCTTTCGGCACTTAAAACAAGTCACATTAGACTTATCTTTCCCACCTCTGGATCCTCGAGGTCGTTTCTTTGCAGCTTTATTTTCTGTTTTGTTTTTATTTGCACCCTTCTTGCCTTTAAAACCCTGAGCTCTATCTCTTTTGCGCTTAAAACCTGCACTACTTCGAGGAGCGCCAACTTCAGCAGCAAACACTTCAGTTAGAGGGGCTTCCGCAAGCATGCGGTGCTCCTCCAGCTCTACGTGTTTTGCGGCCTGGTCAAATGTCCTGATGTCATGAGCATGAGTCAGATGGACCGTCATATGCTCACAACTCTTCGAAGGCAATGATCTGATGAGAGAAGACACTTGCTCCTCATCGGTCTTAGCACGACCGGCAGCGCTCAGCTTGCTTATCATGATTGACATTGCGATAATATGTTGCCTCATCGTGTGACCTTGACGCATTTTATACCCATCAAACATGAGCCCAAGCTGGGTGGCCCTTGTGACGGAGGTCACTCCGTACTGAAACTTCACAACTTCCCACAAGGCCTTTGCAGTTCACAATTTTTCGAACCGCAGTAATAGATCATCTCGCATCGAACTAAGAATTGTAATGCGAGCAATACGGTCTTTCTTTTTCCATGCATTATAGACATCTATATTTCTGCGATGCTGCGCAGTGTTCCCCTCCTCGGGGCGAGACATAGTTTGGGTTATATTTTCTAACATGTCCTGATCCTCTAAGAGATACACAATTTTACGATGCCACAGATCGTAATTTTTTCATTGAGTTTATCTCCTCGAGTCAGATCAACGACAATGCTTTTGGAAGCAACCATAAAAATCTAGGACAAAAAACCACATAGCGATACATGAGTTCTAGCAGAAAATATAACGAGCCGCAATAGTCATAAAAAAAAAAACTAACTTAATAACTATAACATTGAGACCAAAGGAAAACATAAAGCGTTTGATCAAATTCTCATGCAATAGTTAGTAAAGCTATTTTACCAATTCATATATTGCGCTCCATCATGATTTAATAACCCTAAAAAACGTATAAATCATGGATAATCAGTATCAAATAAATAATTATCCGCCGGTTGCAAGGTGGTTTACACAAAACACTTCTACCTTGCCACTCCCACTAGGCATGCAAGTTCCAAAAAAAACGTTCCTTTCAGAACATTCCAATCAAGATCACACAGAAATTAATTGCTACATTACTTCCATATCGAGCTAAGGATCCCCCATAGGGATTTAGCACTCTAGATGGGAACCTGCATAAGCCTTATAGCAATAATATCGCAATAATAAAAATAAAGGAGCCCCTCATCTCCCTAGGTCAATAAACAGTCTACAGTCCATAATTATTACAGTTCATAAATATCTATTGCAAATGGAAATGAATGAATGAAATTACGCTCAACTCTCAATAAGGCAGCAAAAATAAATCAGCATCCATTCACCCCATACAAGCGCAATCATTCGATACGTTAGCACAATCACACGCATGAATAAAGTGTACACCACTTCCAAATAAGAAGGAAGTAATATATAAGGAAACAACGCTTATATGGAGCATAAGAAAAACGTATGTGGAAATACCAATCAATCTCCATAATAGTATCCCAAAACAGAAATTTTCTTTTCTTTCCCCAATCAATATAATCATGAGAGCGTAAAAATTATCCTACTCGCATTGGGAAAGAAAAATCCGGAAACAATCCTCAATGAGATCAACACATGTATGTGGATTTAATCATAAAGGAAATATTTCAAGTGAAATGCATGCTATCATTCCAAAAAATCCGAAATTCCTTAAATGAGATCAACACATATATGTGCATCAAAGGAAAGCATTCAAAAAAAACTTTTAAGGCAACAAAACTCCAACCCATAATATGCTCTAAAGAATTTCAGAATTCGCCAATCTTTCCTTAATCAATATAAGCATGCAATCAACAATAATTATGCTACTTGTATTGGAAAGAAAAAATTCGAAATTTTCAAGAGAACAGCAAGCATATATGCGCATTTTTCAGTAAGGAAACCAATCAATCACATGCATGTTAATGCTCAAAAAACAGCCATATCCGAAATTCTTTGGAGCAACCAGGCAACACAATTATCATGCATATGCATATGGCAATAAACATGTGCTCTAGATGCATGCTGATATTGAAAAAAGCTAAATAAACAAACATATACACGAAATTCCAGAAAACATGAGATCTAGTCAGGCATGTACACGAATCAAAGATAACAACATTTGATCCATCCATGCAATCCGACATGCGTGATGATATACAAATGACATACAAACATTATCATCTAATTCAAGCATGAAAAAATATCAAAGACTTAAACTACTGATTATCATATAACACATGCGCAAAAATAGAACATCATCATGATAGGGTTAACACAGATTTCATGTATACATGCTCAAAGATTAGAATAAATAATATCTAACCCTAATTCGGAAAAATCCGGAAAATAGACATCTGATTTCATATATACATGTGCATGATTTAGAAGAATCAACATGGAAACTAACTTCTGATTTTATCTAATACATGCGCAAAGAATAGAGGTAACAACACAGAAAAAACAGAATTATGGTCACATCTATGTATGTGCAATGATAGGAGAGCAACATATCATATTGGCTCGAAATAAAATCAGGAAAAATCCATCTTAAACCATGCATACATGCGCAAGAATGGAGGAGCAAAATCTAACCCTAGATGCATGCTCTAATGAACCAAAACATGTGCATCATGTAAATAAGCAATGCTGATTTTTCTGTTATCTTTCTTTCTCCAAAAAACAGAACCACCGAATTTTTATCTCAAATCAGATTATCATGAAACAAAAATTCGTCAAGCATGGTGAGGATTCGAAGGTAACCGAGATTGCTCTGGTACCAATGTTAGCAAACAACGATTCTACAGGTTCAGGAATACCTTTCTTGGAGAGAACCTGTGGCAGCGGAAGGAAGATCGGAGGTCACCTTACGGAATCTTTTTCAACGGTCGGTCTCCTACTCTCTTGGAGAAGGAGCGCGAGTCCACAACCCAAGAGTCCACGGAATGAGCTTGGTGGAGGTGGAGGGACGAAATGGGAGAGAGAGAAGGTGGAGGCTAGGGTAGGTGGAGGCTAGGGTTTGCACACTTGTTCTTCTATCCAATGGGAGGCTCCCCTCCTTATATAGATGGCTCCACCCTAAACCCTTAAATGTGTAGTCCAATAGGGACGCGCCATGTGTCAGTGCTTTGGGGAAATATCTTATTAATCCTAGATTAATCCAATATTCATAGTCCCCCGAAAGGTACTTCAAGAATTGGATGGCCTCATGAGTCACTTTATTGGGGATGGGACGAAGAAATGGGTGGCGGTAGCTTGGAAGGATGTTTGCACCCCCAAAAGTGAAGGCGGGTTTGTCCTTAAGAAGCTCACAGAATGGAATGATGTAGGACTCCTTCGACACTTTTGGCTTCTGGTGGAAGGTGGAAACTCGTTATGGGTGAAATGTATGCAACAAAAATACTTAAAGAACCGGTCCATTAGGCTAGCAAGACCGCCAACTTCTTCTTCTTGGGCTTGGCGTGGGATTCTTCGAGTCCGAGAGGTGGCAAGATGGAATATTCACTACAAGGTGGGAAATGGGGAGGAAATCTGCTTATTTCAATATCCATGGTGTGGGGACCCATTCCAAGTTGAACCTTGGGGAGAAAGGTACACTACGACTTGGGAGTGCCATGGGACACCAAGGTTTCCTTTTTTATTGAGGAGGGAGAGTGGCGGATTCCATATGCTCGTTCTAGCATTATGGAGAGACTATGGGTGAAGATTAAAAACAACCCTATTCGAGAAGATTGAATGGCAAGGAAGGTACCCTCGACATGAAGGAGGTTTGGAAGTAGGTCAAGCCGCCGGGAATCAAGATTAGTTGGGGGGATATGGTGTGGCACAAGCATGGCATTCCCAAGAACGCACTCACGGCTTAGAGAGGAATGAGGGGTCGACTCCTCACAAAGAAGCTCATGAACCAAAGGGGAGCAAAGCATGACCTAGTTTGTGCCCTTCGTGCGACCATGGAGGAGGATATGGAACACTTGTTTTGGCATTGTTCATTCACTAGGACGGTTTGGGGAGGCCTCCTTACATGCCTACACGTCAGCCCCGGCATTGCTAGCACGCTTGTAGGAGAAGCAAATCGCATCATCCATGCATGAGGGGGTGCATTGAAAGACTAGAGAGGAAATGGGCTTTCAACGCAATGATACACGAATGTTGGCAAGAACGCAATCGACGAATCTTCGAAGGGGAAGCAAAGAAACCGGTGGATATATGTGAAATCATCAAAGACACTATCCGGTGTGTGGGAGGCAATGTGAAGGATATTGCCAAGAACGAGGAGGATTACAAGAGATTTGTAGCAACGTGGAGTTAGGTCTGAAATTTCCTATCAAATGATATAACTCATGAATGTAATACGTAATAGTAGTGGCCGGTTTTTACACATAGCATAAGCCCGTGAACAAACTTGTCACGTTTTGTAGGTTGTAAACACCCATTTATTTTTAAAATTAGATGCTAACCCTCCCTTTTGCTTTGCAAAAAAAGAAGAAGAAAGGGAGCGGGATAAGAGGGAGATAGAGATGAGGCGAGGGAGATGAGAGAAAGAGAAGAGGGAAGAGTGAGAGAGAAGGAGAGTGGTAGCGAAGGAGAGAAAAGAGAGGGGTAGAATGAGAGAGAGAAGGGAGAGAATGGGACGAGGAGGGAGGAGTGGGAGAAAAGGAGAAACGAGAGAAAGGAGAGAAGAAGAGGGAGAAGGAGAGACGAGAGAGAGATAAAGAGAGTGGGATACAGAGAAGAGGGACAAGGAGAGAGGGAGAGAAGGACAAGAGAGAAAGAGATAGAGAATGTGGGAGAAATGAGAAGGGAGAGAGGAGGAGAAGAATGAGGAGAATGAGAGGGCAAAGAAGAGGGAAGATGGGAAGAGAGAGAAGAAGAAGAGGGGAGAGGTGGACAACATAGGAGAAGAGAGAAGGGAGCGAGAGAGAGAGAGAAGGATAGAGGCAGAGAAGAGAGAATAAGGATAAGTATGTGGAGAGAAGAGAGAAGGAGAATAGAAAATAGGAGAGAGAGAGAAGGGAGAGAGGAGAAGAGACAAGTGGGAGAGAGAGTTGAGAGAAGGAGAAGAAGGACGGAGTGGAGGAAAGGGATAGGAGGGAGAGAGAAAAGGAGAGGGCTAAGAGGGAGATACAGACGGAGAAAGAGGAGAGGAGAGGAAAGAGGAGAGGAGAGAGAAAGAGATAAGAAGAAGGGAGAAGGAGAGAGAAAGAGATAAGAAGAAGGAGAAGGAGAGAGAATGAAATGGAGAAGAGGAGAGGGAGAGAAGGAGATAGAGAAGCGAAGGTGAGAGAAAAAAGGAGTGGGAGATAAGGAGAAGAGAGGGGGAACGAGAGGAGATGAATAAATAAGAGGGGAGAGAGAATAAGAGGGAGAAGGAGAGGAGAGGAAGAGAGGGGAGGGGAGGGGGAGAGAAGGAGAAGAGAGAGGGAACGAGAGGAGACAAAGGGATAAGAGGAGAGAGTGGAGAAGGAGGAAGAAGGGGAGAGAGAGTGGGAGGGAGGGAGAAGGAGAGGACGAGAGAGGAGGAGAGAGAGGGAGAAGAGGGGAGAGAGAATAAGAAGGAGAGAGGGGGGAAAAGAGAGGAGGTGAGAGGGAACAAGTGAATGAGAGGAGGTTACAGAAGTAAAGGAGGAGAAGAGGCAAGGGGAAGCGATCGAGATAGAGAAGAGAGAGTAGAGATAGAGAAGGAGAGAAAGAGGAGGAGAGGGATAAGGGGAAAGAAAAGGGGAGAGGAGGGAGAAGAGGGAGAAGGGAGAGAGAGAAAGGAGAGTAGAGGGAAGAGAAGAGGATAGGAGGGAGAAGGAGAGAGAGGGTAAGGAGTGGGAAGAAGAGGGAGAATGGGAGATGAGAAGGGAGATAGAGAGAACAAGAATAGGAGCGAAGAAGGGTAAGAGGATAGAGGGAGAAGGAGTCCCCCTCCTTCTCATCTTCCCTCTCCTCATCTCCTTCTCTCCCTTCTCTTTATCCTCTCTCTTCTTCTCCTTCTCTCCCTCTCGCTCCACCCTTCCTTCTTTCCTTACCTTATAAGGAGAGAAGGAGAGGGTAAGAGGGAGATAGAGAACGAGAAGAGGGAAGAAGAGAGAAGGCAAAAGAGGGAAGAGAGAAGAAGAGATAAGGAAGAAGGAGAGAGGACATAGAGAAGGCAGAGTAGAGAGAAGAGAGAGTGGAGGAAAGGGAGAAATAAGAGGAGAGAGAGAAGGAAAGAGAGATAAGCATAAAAGATAAGGAGAGAGGGAATGACAGAAAAGGAGAAGAGAAACAGGATAAGAGGGAGAATGAGAAAAGGAGAAGCGAGAGAATGTGAGAAGAGGAGAGAGAGGTATAAGAGGGTGAGGATAGGAAGAAGGTGAGGGGGAGAACAAGGAGAGGAAGAGAAGGAGAAGAGGGAGGAGGAGGAGGAGAGTGGTAGAGAAGAGGAGAAGTGGGAAAAGAGAGAAGAAAAGAGAGAGGGAAAGGGAGAGAGATGGAGAACGAGAGCGAGAGATAGAGAAGAGAGAGAGAGAAGGAGGGTGGAGAAAAGATGACAAGAAGAGCAGAGTGAGGGGGATGAAGAGGGAGAGTGAACGAAAGTAGAAAGAGGAGTGAGGGAGAGAGCATAGAGAAGGGAAAGAGAGAAAAGGAGAGGGAGAAGAGAGAATAAGGGAGAGAGAGCGAGAGAAGGAGGAAGGAGTGGAGAAGAGGATAAGAGGAAGATAGAATATGAAGGAGAAGAGGGAAGAGGGGAGGGAGAAAAGAAGGGGGAGAGGAGATAGGGGAGGAGGAGAGAAGAGGGAGAGAGGAGGACAGGGAAGTAGAGGAGAGAGGGAGAATGGACAAGAAGAGCAAGAGAGAAGAAAGAGGGGGTGAAGAAGACGTAGGAGAGAAGGAGAAGAGGGAGGAGGAGGAGGAGAGTGGTAGCGAAAAGGAGAAGTGGGAAGAGAGAGAAGAAAAGAGAGAGGGAAAGGGAGAGAGAAGAGAGATGGAGAACGAGAGCGAGAGATAGAGAAAGGAGAGAGAATGAGGGTGGAGAAAGAGGAGAAGAAGAGCAGACAGAAGGGAAGGAAGAGGGAGAGTGAACGAGAGTAGAGAAGAGGAGTGAGGGAGAGAGGATAGAGATGGGAACGAGAGAGAAAAGGAGAGGGAGGAGAGAGAAGAAGGAGTTGAGAAGAGGACAAGAGGAAGATAGAAAATGAAGGAGAAGAGTGAAGAGGGCAGGGAGAGAAGAAGGGGGAGGAGAGAGAGTTTCTAGTGCGCATGGGGAGCCTTGGCTTCTCTAGGGTTTCCGACCCCATTTTTTCACCAAATTGCTTGATTTCTTCACCAAAATGGAGGCAAAGACTAGCTCTACACATTTGCAACAACAAGACGGAGATTGTGGCACAACAAAGGATCCCCATTTTGTTTCAAAGGAAAGCTCTTCCGCAGCGTTGGAAGAGCTTGATGCTTCGCCACCTCTAGGGAGTGTTGTAACTCCCCCAAGGAAGTGGTCTGACCTTTTCTCAGCAAAGCCAATGGCATCCACGAACCTAGACTTCATCCAACCTGTTGTTAAAGGAGGGGAGAAGGTGGTTGTGTGCTCAAAGATGGAAGTAATGGAGGCACTGAAAAGATGGGATGAGGTTTTGGTAGGTCACTTTATTGGGTTCAGGCCTCATCTACCAACGTTGGAGAAGCACCTCCAAAAGCTATGGTCTCTTGCTGGAGGCTTGGAAGTCATTAGGAGGGGGCAAGTGTTCTTGTTATTTCGTTTTTCTCGTGGAGAAGATAGGAAGAAAGTCCTTCAAGGAGGGCCATATTTTGGTAGAGGAGGTCCACTTGTGGTTCAAGAATGGCTCCCGGAGATGACATTGGAGATGACATTGGAGAAGGCATACATGGGTTCGTTTGCCGGAGCTTGACCTTCGATTTTGGTCGCAAAGAACATTGAGTAATATTGCAAGTGTCCTTGGGAGAACACTCTACATGGATGACAACACGACTTATGGAAGGAGATTAGCTTTTGCTCGGGTATGCATTGAGGTAAGTCATGATTTTTTATACCCTAGTTGGGTAGATGTTCAAGTAGAGGATGGTGCAACACATAGAGTTTTCGTGGAATACGAGTGGTGCCCCGGTTATTGCAAGGATTGTCTCGAGTTTGGTCACGAGGAGGAGAAATGTCCAAGACGGAAGCTACCCTCAAAGGTGCTTGGTTCCCAACTTCAAGTTGCTGAAAAATGGGTGGTGGTTACTTGTTGTAAGGGGGGGAGACATGAAGGTTGTGAGGAGAGAGTGGGGGGAGTGGGTGTGGGAGTGTGGATAGGGTAGACGGTTTGGTGAGGGTGAGTGAGGCTCACGTAGAGAGGGAAGGGGCTGGTGGTGAGGGAGGGAAGGGAGGAGAGGGTGGAAGGGATGACGAGGTGGAGGTTGGAGCAGCTGAGGTGGCAATAAGAGCAAATGAGGAGTAGCCATGTGGGAATGGGTGTGATGTGGCAGCTTTGGGAGGAAATGGACAAAATAAGACAAGTCTTTGCTCCTAGGAAGAAACCAATGCAACCACACCAGGTGGCAAAGGTACACCCTCCTCCCAAACGAATTCCAGCAAGGATGCAAAGAGTGCACGAGGAAGGAGACTAAGGGGGAGCCAAAAAGAAGCAAGTGGAAGTGGGTGGGAAAAGTGTTGCACCCATTTCGGGACCATATAATGAGGAGGAGTTTGAGTGCTCTACTTTCTCTTGGGCCAATGACAAGAGGGAATTCTCGTGTGCAAAGGACATAGCAATGGACCATGAGGGTTTCCATGGGACACACTTATTGGAGGCCCTTCAAAGGCAAGAAAATAAAAAACGTGATGGGCATGTGGTGCATCAAGAGGAGCCATCACGTGATGGGGAAGTGGAGCTTGAGGTTGAGCCTTGGAGTGGGGACGAAATTTCTGCTAGAACGGGGACCACACCACTTGGTTTAATTCGTGAGCATCAAGGGCATCATGGACGCTTAGTGAAGGCTCCTCAAAGTGACGGGAATAGGAAAGGTGAGTCAAATTTGGTGCATGGAATGGAGGTACAAAATTTAAATAGGGAAGTGCTATATGAGGCTGCACCAAGGCCATGAGAGGCAGACCAAAGAAGTGTGGGGAGAGCCACGACAATGCAGGAAATTGTAGGGCGTCAAGGGCATGAGCAGAGGGAAGGCCAAAATGAGCAAAGCGGACTCGCGTCTTTGGTCCAAGAGGATCTCAATTGGATATCTCTACCAACGATGACACGTGCTAAGGGACCTCAACTGAAATCAGAAACACATTATGGGGGGAGATTTGAGATACTAGGATATGGGCTGGATTTGGGGACAAGTGGAGAAGGGGGAACAAGCAAGAAGACAGGCAACTCACCACCACCACCACTAAGACGATCCGGGAGAAAGATAACCAGCAAAACAATCTCGTGTGGAGGTAAAGGGGGTCACCCTGCACCTTTAAATCCACGAATATCCTTTTTTGGAATGTGCGTGGCGCAAATGGACCTGGTCGTGCACTAATGATAAGGGGTCGAATAAAGGAAGTAAACCCGGATGTGGTGTGTGTGATGGAGCATAAGGTCAAGTACAAGAGGATTGCACGATTCAAAAGAGTCATTTGGCCCCATGCATGGATGTCAAATAATTTGATAGTAGACTTAGGGCAGATTTTAGTGCTTTGGAATAACCAAAAAGTGGACATGAGGGTCACCTTTGAAACGTCACAATTGCTACACTTTCGGGCTAGCTTGAAAGGAGATGGAAGCGAGTTTGATATCACAGCGATCTACGGGGAAATGGGCATGTGGATAGGAGAGTATTGTGGAATGACCTTCTACAAGTAGCTCCAAATGATTCACGGCCAAGGATAGTGGGGGTGATTTCAATTACATCCGCAAGCTTAGCGAGAAACGGGGAGGTGCTGCTGGAAACGAGGTTGTCATGTCAGAATTTAACGAGTGTATTGATGCACTCCAACTCCTTGAGATGCCTTCTACCGGCAGCGAGTTCACTTGGTCAAATTCCTATGAGGATAGTGCTTGTATCGAGACACGGATTGACCGGACACTAATCAACAATGCATGGCTCGAGATGTTCCCGAAATCCTATTACCTTGCTGGTGAGAAGGACCTAAGTGACCACACCATGCTCGTCATGAAGACGGAGGGAAACGAAAGACAAAATAAAAAGATGTTCCTCATCGAAAACCATTGGGCTGAGCATGAGGAGTTTCGGAGTATTGTGGGACAAGCTTGGACTAAGTATGTGAGAGGCACACCTATGTTTCGGATGGTGGGAAAGCTGCATGAAGTAAAGAAGAGGCTTATCCAGTGGAGTACCTCTAAATTTGGGAATGTGAACCAAAAGGTGGGAGAGGCCCGCGCTGCTCTTGAGGAAACTCGGAGAAGTAGGGCAGCAAACCCACTTGACGTTGCGCTTATCTCTGCTGATGGAGAAGCAAAAGATGGCCTTTCTCAGATTCTTGCTCGGGAGGAGTCCATTATTCGACAAAAAATCAAAAGTCAAGTGGCTGAAGGAAGGGGACCGGAACACTAGATTTTTTCATGTGCATCTTAGAGTGAGGAGAGCCACCAACCAAGTGAGAGGAGTGGGTGATGGTTCAACTTTCGTGGCGAGGAAGGAGATATCTGGGACGCTTTCCGGCGTTTTTATGCTAACTTGTTTGCCCATGAATTGTAGGTGAAACCCCTCCCCCCTTCCGTCATCGTAACACAAATCCTACCGGCAGAGGGGACGGAGCTAACACGACCTCTTGAGATGAAGGAGGAAGAAGGGGAGAGAGCGGGAGGGAGGAAGAAGGGGAGGACGAGAGGGGATGAGAGAGAGGGATAAGAGGGGAGAGAGAGAAGAAGAAGGAGAGAGGGGGAGCAAGAAAGGTGGTGAGAGGGAACAAGAGAATGAGAGGAGGATAGAGACGGAAAATAGGAGAAGAGTGAAGGGGAAGGGAACGAGATAGGGAATGAGAGAGAGGAGAGAGAAAGAGAGATAAGAAGAGGGAGAAGGATAGAGAAGGAAATGGAGAATAGGAGAGGGAGAGGAGGCGATAGAGAAGGGAAGGTGAGGGAGAATGGGAGGCTCCCCTCCTTATATAGATGGCACCACCCTAAACCCTAATGCGCAGCCAATGAGTGTGCGCCACGTGTCAGTGCTTTGCGCTAACATCATCTTAATCCTTAGATTAATCCAATACTTATTTCATATATGTTGAAATAATTTCGGTAGTTTTTTGAGAGAAATCGCATACATGTGTAGTTTTTTCTCTTCATCATGCGCCTAGGGTTTGATGGCATTTTTTCTCACCCTTGCGCATGTTTTTTCTTGATTCATTTCATTACATGCGAATTGTATTACAAGTTTCATCATTATTTCATTCTTGCGCATAGCTTAGATTTCACTTTATGCATGTACCTATGGTTACATGTTAACCTATGTTTGTTGCGCATATTTCTTTCATCCTTGAAGCTTGCGGCTAGAGTTTGTTTGTTCTTGATTATATGCGCGTATATGTTGTTTGAAATATGATGATAATTTTACAAGAGTTAATTATTGCATGTATCATATAATGTGATCATACATTTCAGATGGTATGATTTGATTGTGCATTTTTTTAAATTCTTCTACATACATCTAAGGTTAGATGCTTGTTGCCTTATTCACGTATATGTAATTTTTAATCACATGTGTATGCATCTAGGATTAGATGTTTATTGCAAAATCATGCACATATATGAATATTGAGTTACAATATTGTATATTTCGGATTTTTGGAATGAGAGCATTCATTTCATTTGAAATATTTCCTTTATGATTGAATGCACATATATGTTAATCTCATTAAGGATTTTCGGATTTCTTTTGGAATGATTGCATGCATTTCATTTGAAATATTTCCTTTTCATCAAATGTGCATATATGTGATGCCATCCATCAAAGAATTTTAAATTTTTCTTTCCATTAGAAGTAGCATAATTATTGTTGATTGCATGCTTATATTGATTATGGAAAGATTGGCTAATTCTGAAATGTTTTGGGAGATATTATGGGCTGGAATTTTATTGCCTTAAAAATATGTTTGGATGCTTTCCTTTGATGCAAAAATATGTGTTGCTCTCCACCATATAATTTTGGATTTTTCTTTCCTAATCAAAGTAAGATAATTTTGTGCTGTCATGATTATATTGATTAGGGAAAGAAAAAAAAAATTTGTTTTGAGAATGATTATTGTGGAGATTGGTTGTCATTACCTAACATGTTTTTTTGCCTATTTTCGTGCCCCATTCATGCATTGTTTCCTTATGCATTACCTCATTATTGTTTGAATGAGGTGCACACTTTATGGTATTTTTTTTCATACGTCGGATTGTGCTATTGTATGGAAAGATTGTGCTTGTATGGAATGAATGATTGTTGATTTTATTTACTGCCTTATTGAGAGATGAGCGTAATTTCATTCATTTATTTCCATTTGTAATAGTTATCGCAATGGGTTGTAATATTTATGGCTGTAATAATTATGGACTGTAATAATTGTGGATTGTGGACTGTTTATTGCCCTAAGGAGACGAGGGGCTCCTTTATTTTTATTATTGCGATATTATTGCTATATGACTCATGCAGGTTCCCGTCGACGTGGCTAAATCCCTAATGGGGATCATTAGCTCAATATGGAAGTAATGTAGTAATCATATCTGTGTGATGTTGATTGGAATGTTTTTTTGAAAACCGTTTTTTGGGAACTTGCATGCCTAGTGGGAGTTGCAAGGTAGAAGAGTTTTGTGTAAACCACCTTGCAACCGGCGGCAAATACTTTCTTTATTTTCTGATTTGCCATGATTTAAAGGTTTTTTTGGGGTCATTAAATCATGATGGAGCTCAATATCTAGATTAGTAAAATGGCTTTATTAACTATTGCATGAGGATTTGATCGAATGCTTTATGTTTTCTTTTGGTCTGAATGTTATAGCTTATTAAGTCAATTTATTTTTTATGACTATTGTAGCTCGTTATATTTTATGCTAGAACTCATGTATCGCTATGTATTTTGATTGTCCAAGATTCTTTATGGCTGCTTCCACATTGTCGCTGATCTGACTCGAGGAGATAAACTCAATGAAAGAAATTACGATCTGTGGCATCGTAAAATTGAGTATCTCTTAGAGGATCAGGACGTATTAGAAAATATAAACCAATCTATGTCTCCCCCCGAGGAGGGCAATACTGCACAACCTCGCAGAAACTTGGATGTTTATAATGCATGGAAAAAGAAAGACCGAATTGCTCGAATCACAATTCTAAGTTCAATAAGGGATGATCTGTTACTGCGGTTTGAAAAGTTTCAAACTGCAAAGGCCTTGTGGGAAGCTGTGAAGTTTCAGTACGGAGTGACCCCCGTCACAAGGGCCTGCCAGCTATGGCTCATGTTTGATGGGTATAAAATGCGCCAAGGTCACACAATGAGGCAGCATATTACCGCAATGTCAAACATGATTAGCGAGCTGAGCGCTGCCGGTCGTGTTAAGACCGATGAGGAGCAAGTGTCTGCTCTCATCAGATCGTTGCCTTCGAAGAATTGGGAGCATATGAAGGTCCATCTTACTCATACTGATGACATCAAGACATTTGACCAGGTCGCGAAACACCTAGAGCTGGAGGAGGACCGCATGCTTGCGGAAGCCCCTCTAACTGAAGTATTTGCTGCTGAGGCTCGCGCTCCTCGGAGGAGTGCAGGTTTTAAGCGCAAAAGAGATAGAGCTCAGGGTTTTAAAGGCAAGAAGGGTGCAAATGCAAACAAAACAGAAAACAAAGTTGGAAAGAAACGACCTCGAGGATCCAGAGGTGGGAAAGATAAATCTAATGTGACTTGTTTTAACTGCCGAAAGACTGGACATTTTGCTCGTGAGTGCACAGAGCAAAAGGTAATTACTGTGTGTAATCCCTCGAATTGTAACCTGACTAGTTCTGTGATGCTCACTGATCATTCTCCTGTGTGGATTGTGGATTCTGGTGCCACGGACCACGTAACAAAGGATCGTTCTGCCTTCATTGAATATCGTCGTGTTCCAAGTGGGAGGCGAATAAACATGGCGAACAACACTAGCATTGAAGTTCTTGGAGTTAGCACATGCAAAGTGGCTTTGCGAAGTGGCCGGATCCTATTACTTCACGACGTGTTGTATGCACCAGCTATACGGAGAAATGTTATTTCTGTTGTTGTTTTGATGAGACATGGTTTTAAAGTTGTTTTTTAGAACAATGATATGGGTTTATACCATTCTAACATTTATTATGGACGTGCCTTTCTTTTAGACGGTTTTATTGTGTCGGATGCAATTTATGATTTCAATCATAACGCTAGTGCCTTTATGAGCCAAAGTTCCATGAATAATGATTCAGTTATGTGGCATGCTAGACTAGGTCACATTGGTGTTAACCGGATGAACATGTTGGCAAAGGAGTGGGTATTAGGAGAATGCTCCAAAATTGAATTGTCGACCTGTAAATCTTGTCTAGCTGGGAAGGCAACTAGAAAACCGTTCGGAAAAGCCATTAGGGATACTTCTCCTTTAGAACTAATTCACTAAGATATTTGTGGACCATTGAATGTGCGTACTAGACATGGACAAAGTTACTTCATCACATTCATTGATGACTTCACTAGATATGGTCATATTTATCTTATTTCTCACAAGTCAGAAGCTCTAGAATGTTTTAAGAAATTCATGAGCTTAGTTGAGAATCAGTTGGATAATAAGATAAAAACTCTTAGAACGGATAGAGGTGGTGAGTATCTCTCCATAATGTTCAACGAGTTATGTGATGAAAAGGGGATATCTAGACAATTGACTATGCCTTATACTCCTCAGCAAAATGGTGTTGCCGAGAGAAGGAATAGAACGTTGCTAGACATGGTTAGATCCATGATGGCGCATGCGAGCTTGCCAATTTCGTTTTGGGGAGATGCTCTAATGACTGTTGCCTATATCCTCAATAGAGTTCCAACAAAATCGGTTCCCTCAACTCCATATGAGTTATGGACAGGACGGAAGCCTGATTTTAGTCTGCTGCGTCCTTGGGGATGCGCGGCATACATTCATTCTACAAGTCACCGATATGGAGAACTAGGACCTAGAGGGAAAAAGTGTATCTTTGTAAAATACAGTGATCTCTCCAAAGGTTATGTTTTTATCGGGTTAGGCGAGAATGAAAGAAGGACGAAACTGGAGTCTAGGGATGCCACATTCTTGGAAAATGATTTTCCAACTCTTGCTGGAGCTATCAAAGAGTCAGTGGACTTCTTTGAACAACAAGATGAGGACATTGCCACTCCACGGGATCAGGATCTGGAAGTTGAACATGAGGTTCCACCAGTCAATCCTTGTGGGAGCAGCAATGTTGAGGATCCAATAGCTCTCACGGAGGATGAGCCATTAGATACCCATCTGCGTCGAAGTAAACGCGGGCTCATTCCTCGTAGGCGATTTCGCTTAGAGGAAGAGGCCCTCATGATAGCTCAAGAAGAAATTGATTATGAATCATCTGGTATAACATTGATCGATGAGCAAGAACCGGAGACCTTGAAAGAGGCTTTGGAAGGTCCAAATGCGAAAGAGTGGTTAGAAGCTATAAAGGAAGAGTTGGAGTCGATGAAAGTTAATCGAGTCTGGGACTTGGTCGACTTACCGCCGAACCGAAAGGCTATTGGGGCCAAGTGGATCCTCAAGATTAAGAGGAAGGCGGATGGATCTGTTGATAGATTCAAGGCTAGACTGATAGCTAAACGCTACACCCAAAGAGAAGGCGTGGATTTTGAGGAAACGTTTTCACCCGTGGTTAGGTTTGCCTCCATCCGCCTTCTACTAGCTATTGTAGCTCAGATGGACTTAGAGCTTTACCAAATGGATGTAAAGATTGCTTTTCTCAATGGAGAACTTGAGGAGGAGATCTATATGGATCAACCTCAAGGTTTTGAAGTCAAAGGACAAGAGCGCAAAGTGTGCAAGCTCAATAAGTCGTTGTATGGCTTAAAACAAGCGTCTAGACAGTGGAACATTCGCTTCCATCAAGCTATATCAGAGAATGCATTCTCTATGCTTGAGGAAGATCACTGTGTGTACGTTAAGAGATCCAATGGTAAATTTGTCATTCTGACCTTGTATGTTGATGACATACTCATGGCTGGCAATAGCAAAGAGTTGCTGAAATCCACTAAAGAGTGGTTGTCCTCCATGTTTGATATGATGGACATGGGTGAAGCTAGGTACGTCCTTGGTGTCAAGATAGTTAGAAATAGGTCCAAGAGACTTCTAGGATTGTCTCAAGAGACTTATATTAACAACATCTTGAAGAAATACCATATGGACAAATGCAAACCAATCGACACTCCTATTGAGAAGGGTTTGCACTTGAGCCTTGATAAGCATCCTAAGATTCCTGAATAGAAGGCAAAAACGAGCAAGGTTCCATACTCCAATGCTGTGGGAAGCCTTATGTACGCTATGATGTGTACTAGGCCAGACATTTGTTATGCTGTGGGTATGGTGAGTCGATATCAGTCCAACCCAAGCATGGAGCACTGCAAGGCGGTCAAGAGAATCATGAGATACCTCAGAGGAACGAGTAACTACATGTTGTGTTACCAAGAATCAGATCTCCGCCTGATTGGCTATAGTGATGCCGATTGGGCTCGAGACATTGATGAAAGGAAATCTACCTCTGGTTATGCTTTCTTGCTGGCTAATGGGGCCATGTCATGGTCCAGCAAGAAGCAAACTTGTATAGCCCTGTCGACTATGGAAGCAGAGTATGTTGCATGCTCTGCAGCAGTACCGGTGGCAGTTTGGTTTTGGGAGGTTCTTACAACATACTGGGCTTGTAGAGACATCTGATGAGCCTGTTGTTGTCTATTGTGACAGCATGGCTGCCCTTTGTTATTGGAAAGACCCCAAATATCATGGAAAGACCAAACATATACAGGTTAGGTATCATTTTGTGAAGGACATCATAGCGAGAAAGGAAGTTGTGTTAAGACATGTATCTACTAGTCTTATGGTAGCTGACCCTCTTGCCAAGGCTATAGCTAAGGACTCGTTTGTGTCTCATGTGAAGTCCTTAGGCTTACGCAGACTATGATGTATTGGCATGTCTAACTTCCTTTTATAAGTGATTGTGTTTTTCCCTTTCAACTATATCTGTTTGGTTGATATTGTTGTTCTAGCATAAAATATTATTTTCTCAATAGGCTGAAGAATGCTTACTCACACGAGCATTCGCCTCTGGCGCTTTTGATAGCGAGCAGGGATGAGACTGATCATGAGGAGATCACGTATGATAGATCCAGAGTAGTTCACGATAGGACAGTCGCCTTGATTAGGAATCAAGATGAGATCCTCTATGTTGGTGAGGATTGACATGAATGTTCCCACGATTCATGTGACCTATAGAAGCCAAGTGCGAGCATCACATGTGGCGGCAGGTGACACCTGTATAGTGTTAAGGCGACAATGATGAAGCTCGGGTCAGGCGCACAGGGGGTGCGACTGGACTAAGACTTGTATGGTGTTGAGAGACAGACATACTGTTGTGTACAGTATGATCAACCATAACATGTTTGTCATACAACATGTGCTGAGCGACCATTTGGAAGTGAAATGATGGATCCCTGCTCCTTTACTGTCTGAGTCCAAGACTTGATTGTCTGTTAGTTGCCCTCAGTGACCTTCGATGACACCATGAAGCAAAGAGTTGATGTGGCTACTTTGGGATGTTATCTATGACCATGAGAGATTCGGTCTAAAGAGGCATCTTCGGGAAAGGAGTCAACTCTGAGTGTAATGGTTGTCTGGGGCGAAGGGAAAGGTTTGACTCGACTGCACTGAAAGTATTTGCTGGGCCCAACTGTATTGGATACAGTAGCAAGTACCTTGAGGACAGGAAGGTATTCTCTCCGAGGGATCGAGATACCGTTCTTGTCAAGTGAGTTTCTGAGTAAACCTGGGGAACAGTGATGTGCATTTGACTGCTTAATTTGGATTAATCTGAGGATTAAGATGATGTTTCCCCAAAGCTTTGACACGTGGCACACTCTCATTGGCTGTGCATTAGGGTGTAGGGTGGGGCCATCTATATAAGAAGGGGAGCCTCCCATTGGATGGATGATTCTTGTGTGCAAACCCTAGCTCCACCAAACCCTAGCCGCCACCTCTCCCTCTCTCTCCCATTCGTCCCTCCACATCCACCAAGCCAATCCGTGGACTCTTGGGTTGTGGACTCGTGCTTCTTCTCCAAGAGAGTAGAAGACCGACCGGTGCTCCAGAGGATTTCGTGAGGTGATCGCCGATCCATTCCGCTGCCACAGGTTCTCTCCACCAAAGCTAATTCCGAACCTGTAGATTCAATCTTAGATTGCTTACAAGAGTGACTTTTGTGTTAGTGATCACAAACAGAGTCAGGGATCACAAAAGAAGAAGAAGGACAAGAAGAAAGGGAAAATGCGACGCTGAATGGCTTCACAAGAGAGCGTCAAAAATGTAGGAATTAGAGTAAATGTTTAGATAGCATAATCGAGGAGTTTACATAACGTTTGTGTTGTAATGCAGTGTATTCGATTACGCATTTTCAGCGTGGTCCAAACTTTGTAATTTTCAATCCATCAATACATTAGTGGCTCAACCGCCCTTTTTGCTTTGAAAAAAAAGATAAGGAGAAGGAATAAGGAGAGAGGAAACGACAGAGAAGGAGAAGAGAGAAAGAGAAGAGGGAAGAGTCAGAGAGAAGGAGAGTGGTAGAGAATGAGAGAAGAGAGAGGGGTAGAACGAGACAGAGAAGGGAGAGAATGGGACGTGGAGAAGGATAGGAGTGGTAGAAAACGAGAAACAAGAGATGGGAGAGAAGAAGATGGAGAAAGAGAGAGGAGAGAGAGATAAAGAGAGTGGGATAAGGAGAAGAGGGACAAGGAGAGAGGGAGAGAAGGGAGGGAGAGAAAGAAAGATAGAGAAGTTGAGAGAAAGGAGAAGGGAGACAGGAGGAGAAGGATGAGGAGAATGAGAGGGCAGAGAAGAGGGAAGATGGGAAGAGAGAGAAGAAGAAGAAGAACAAGAAGAAGAAGAGGGGGAGGGGGAGAGGTAGACAACATAGGAGAAGAGAGAAGGGAGCGAGAGAGAGAAGGATAGTGGTAGAGAAGAGAGAATTGGGATAATGATAAGGAGAGAAGAGAGAAGGAGAATAAAAAGTAGGAGAGAGAGAGAAGGGAGAGAGGGGAAGAGACAGGAGGGAGAGAGAGACAAGGAGGAGAAGGAAGGAGTGGAGGAGAGTGATAAGAGGGAGAGAGAAAATGAGAGGGATAAGACGGAGAAAGAGGAGAGAGAAAGAGAGATAAGAAGAGGGAGAAGGAGAGAGAAGGAAATTGACAAGAGGGGAGGGAGACGAGGAGATAGAGAAGGGAAGGTGAGAGAAAAAAGGAGTGGGAGATAAGGAGAAAGGAGGGGGAACGAGAGGAGTTGAAGGGATAAGAGGGGAGAGAGAAAGGAGGGAGACGGAGAGGAGAGGAAGAGAGGGTAGGGGAGAGAGAAAGAGAGAAGGAGAAGAGGGAGGGAACGAGACGAGACGGGGGGATAAGAGTAGAGGGCGGAGAGGGGGACGGAGAAAGAGAGGACGAGAGTCGAGGAGAGAGAGGGAGAAGAGGGGGAGAAAGAAGAAGAAGAAGAAGAAGAAGAAGAAGAGAGGGGGAACAAGAGAGGAGGTGAGAGGGAACAACAGAATGAGATGAGGATAGAGAAGGAAAGGAGGAGAAGAGGGAAGGGGAAGGGAACGAGATAGAGAAGGGAGAGTAGAGATAGAGGAGAGTGAGAAAGAGAGATAGAGGAGGAGAGAGGAAACAAGAGAGGAGGAGAGGGATAAGGAGAAAGAGAAGGGGAGAGAAGGAGAAAAGAGAGAGAAGGGAGAGAGAGAAAGGAGAGTAGAGGGAAGAGAAGAGGATAGGAGGGAGAAGGAGAGAGAGGGTAAGGAGAGGGAAGAAGATCGAGAAGGGGAGAGGAGAAGGCAGAGAGAGAGAACGATAAGAGGAGAGAAGAAGGGAAAGAGGAGATAGAGGGAGAAGGAGTCCCCCTCCTTCTCATTTTCCCTCTCCTCCTCTCCTTCTCTTCTCTTTATCCTCTCGCTTCTTCTCGTTCTCTCCTCTTGCTCCTCCCTTCCTTCTCGCCTTACATTATAAGGAGAGAAGGAGAGGGTAAGAGGCAGATAGAGAACGAGAAGAGGGAAGAAGAGAGAGGGGAAAAGAGGGAGAAGGAAGAAGGAGAGTGGAGAAAGACAAGGTAGAGTAGAGAGAGAAGGGAGAGTGGAGGAGAGGGGGAGAGAAGAGGAGAGAGGGAGAGAGAGAAAGAAAGAGAGATAAGGAGAGAGGGAACGACAGAGACGGAGAAGAGAAAGAGGATTAGAGGGAGAATGAGAAACAGAGAAGCGAGAGAATGTGAGAAAAGGAGAGAGAGGGATAAGAGGGTGAGGATAGAAAGAAGGGGAGGGAGAACAAGGAGAGGAAGAGAAGGAGAAGAGGGAGGAGGAGGAGAGTTGAAGAGAAGAGGACAAATGGGAAGAGAGAGTAGAAAAGAGAGAGGGAAAGGGAGAGAGAAGAGAGATGGAGAACGCGAGCGAGAGATAGAGAAGGGAGAGAGAAGGAGGGTGGAGAAAAGAGGACAAGAAGAACAGAGAGAGGAGAAGGGAGAGGGAGAGAGAACGAGAGTAGAAAAGAGGAGTGAGGGAGAGAGGATAGAGAAAGAGAGAGAAAAGGATAGGGAGGAGAGTGAGTGAGAGAAGGAGGAAGGAGTGCAGAAGAGGACAAAAGGAAGATAGAAAATGAAGGAGAAGAGGGAAGAGGGGAGGGAGAGAAGAAAGGGGAGAGGGAACGAGAAAGGTAGAGAAGAGAGGGAAGGAGAGAGGGAAGGAGGAGAGAGGAAGACATGGAAGTAGATGGGAGAGGGAGAAGGTAGAAGAAGAGCGAAGGAGAAGAGAGGGGGGGGTGAAGAAGGAGTGGGAGAGAAGGAGAGAGGGAGAGCGAGTGAGAGAAGGGGAACGGAAAGAGGAGGATACAGAAGGATAAATGGGGGAGAGAGAAGAAGAAGAGAGAAGGATAAGGAGAGAAGAAGGGGAACGTGATAAGTGGGAGATAGAGATGAGGCGAGGGAGATGAGAGAAAAAGAAGATGTAAGAGTGAGAGAGAAGGAGAGTGGTAGAGAGGGAGAGAGAAGGAGAGTGGTAGAGAGTGAGAGAGAAGGAGAGTGGTAGAGAGAGAATTGTACGAGGAGAGAGGAGTGCGAGAAAAGGAGAAACGAGAGATGGGAGAGGAGAAGAGGGAGAAGGAGATAGGAGAGAGAGAAAGAGAGTGGGATAAGGAGAAGAGGGACAAGGAGAGAGGGAGAGAAGGAAGAGAAATGAGAAGGGAGATAGGAGGAAAAGGATGAGGAGAATGAGAGGGCAGAGGTAGAGAAGGGAGCGAGAGATAGAGGGATGGACAACATAGGAGAAGATAGAAGGGAGAGAGAGAGAGAAGGATAGAGGCAGAGAAGAGAGAATAGGGATAAGGAGAGAGGGAACGACAGAGAAGGAAAAGAGAAACAGGATAAGAGGGAGAATGAGGAAAGGAGAAGTGACAGAATGTGAGAAGAGGAGAGAGAGGGATTAAGAGGTAGAGGCCAGGAAGAAGGTGAGGGGGAGAACAAGGAGAGGAAGAGAAGGAGAAGAGGGAGGAGGAGAGTGGTAGAGAGGTGCAGAAGTGGGAAGAGAGAGAAGAAAAGAGAGAAGGAAAGGGAGAGAAAAGGGAGATGGAGAACGAGAGCGAGAGATAGAGAAGGGAGAGAGAAGGAGGGTGGAGAAAAGAGGACAAGAAGAGCAGAGAGAGGGGATGGAAGGGGAGAGTGAACGTGAGTAGAGAAGAGGAGTGAGGGAGAGAGGATAGAGAAGGGAAAGGGAGGGAAAAGGAGAGGGAGAAGAAGGGAGAGAGAGCGAGAGAAGGAGGAAGGAGTGGAGAAGAGGAAGATAGAAAATGAAGGAGAAGAGGGAAGAAGGGAGGGAGAGAAGAAAGGGGAGGGAACGAGAGAGGTAGAGAAGAGAGGGTAGTCATAAGGAGATAAGAGAGAAGGAGAATAGAAAAGAGGAGAGAGAGAGAAGGGAGAAAAGAGAAGAGACCGGAGGGAGAGAGAGCGAGAGAAGGTGGAGAAAGACGGAGTGGGGGAGAGGGATAAGAGGGAGAGAGAAAAGGAGAGGGAGAAGAGGGAGATAGAGGAAGAGGAAAGGAAAAGAGAGATAAGAAGATGGAGAAGGAGAGAGAAGGAAATGGAGAAGAGGAAAGGGAGAGCAGGAGATAGAGAAGGGAATGTGAGAGAAAAAATGAGAGGGAGATAAGGAGAACAGAGGGGAACGAGAGGAGATGAAGGGTTAAGAGGGGAGAGAGAATATGAGGGAGAAGGAGAGGAGAGGAAGAGAGGGGAGGGGAGAGAGAAGGAGAAGAGAGAGGGTACGAGAGGAGATGGAGGGATAAGAGGATAGAGCAGAGAAAGAGGAAGAAGGAGAGAGAGTGCGGGGGGGAGGGAGAAGTAGAGGACGAAAGGGGAGGAGAGATATGGAGAGGTGGGTAGAGGGAAGAAGAAGGAGAGAGGGGGAACAAGAGAGGAGGTGATAAGGAACAACATAATGTGAGGAGGATAGAGAAGGAAAGGAGGAGAAGAAGGAAGGGGAAGGGAACGAGATAGAGAAGGGAGAGTAGAGATAAAGAAGGAGAGGGAGAAGGAGAGATACTGGTGGAGAGAGGAAACGAAAGAGGAGGAAAGAGATAAGGAGAAAGAGAAGGGGAGAGGGGGAGAAAAGAGAGAGAGAGAAAGGAGAGTAGAGGGAAGAGAATAGGATAGGAGGGAGAAGGAGTGAGAGGGTAAGGAGAGGGAAGAAGAGGGAGAAGGAAGAGGAGAAGGGAGAGAGAGAAAACGATAAGAGGAGCGAAGAAGAGAAAGAGGAGATAGAGGGAGAAGGAGTCCCCCCTCCTTCTCATCGTCCCTCTCCTCCTCTCCTTTCCTTCTCTTTATCCTCACTCTTCTTCTCCTTCTCTCCCTCTCGCTCCTCCCTTCCGTCTCTCCTTACCTTATAAGGAGAGAAGGAAAGGGTAAGAGGGAGATAGAGAACGTGAAGAGGAAAGAAGAGAGAGGGGAAAAGAGGGAAGAGAGAGAAGAAGAGATAAGGAACAAGGAGAGAGGAGATAGAGAAGGCAGAG
The DNA here is from genome assembly GCA_963682175.1 of Triglochin maritima. NCBI lineage: Eukaryota > Viridiplantae > Streptophyta > Magnoliopsida > Alismatales > Juncaginaceae > Triglochin > Triglochin maritima. The sequence continues at coordinate 10,056,263 of OY821793.1, read as the reverse complement.
TAGAGAGAGAAGGGAGAGTGGAGGAGAGGGAGAGATAAGAGGAAAGGGAGAGGGAAAGAGAGATAAGGAGAAAGGATAAGGAGAGAGGGAACGACAAAGAAGGAGAAGAGAAACAGGATAAGAGGGAGAATGAGAAAAGGAGAAGCCAGAGAATGTGAGAAGAGGAGAGAGAGGGATAAGAGGGTGAGGACAAGAAGAAGGTGAGGGGGAGAACAAGGAGAGGAAGAGAAGGAGAAGAGGGAGGAGGAGGAGAATGGTAGAGAAGAGGAGAAGTAGGAAGAGAGAGAAGAAACGAGAGAGGGAAAGGGAGAGCGAAGAGAGGTGGAGAACGAGAGCGAGAGATAGAGAAGGGAGAGAGAAGGAGGGTGTAGAAAAGAGGACAAGAAGAGCAAAGAGAGGGGAAGGAAGAGGGAGAGTGAACTAGAGTAGAGAAGAGGAGTGAGGGAGAGAGGATAGAGAAAGGAAATAGAGCTAAAAGGAGAGGGGGGAGAGAGACGAAGGTAGAGAGAGCTAGAGAAGGAGGAAGGAGTGGAGAAGAGGACAAGATGAAGATAGAAAATGTAGGAGAAGAGGGAAGAGGGGAGGCAGAGAAGAAGCGGGAGAGGGAACGAGAGAGGTAGAGAAGAGAGGGAAGGAGAGAGGGAAGGAGGAGAAAATTGGGAGAGAGGAGGACAGGGAAGTAGAGGGGAGAGTGAGAAGGGAGAAGAAGTGCTAGGGAGAAGAGAGAGGGGGTGAAGATGGAGTAGGAGAGAAGGAGAGAGAGGGAGAGCGAGCGAGAGAAGGAGAAGGGAAAGAGGAGGATAGTGAAAGAGAAAATGGGAGAGAGAAGAAGAAGAGATAAGGATAAGGAGAGAAGAAGGGGAGCGGGATAAGAAGGGGATATTGATGAGGGGAGGGAGATGAGAGAAAGAGAAGAGGGAAGAGTGAGAGAGATGGAGAGTGGTAGAGAAGGAGAGAAGGGAGAGGGTTAGAACGAGAGAGAGAAGGAAGGGAATGGGACGAGGAGGGAGAATGAGTGGGAGAAAACGAGAAACGAGAGAAGAAGAGGGAGAAGGAGAGTGGAGAGAGAGATAAAGAGAGTTGCATAAGGAGAAGAGGGACAAGGAGATATGGACAGAAGGAAGTGGTTGAAGGAGATAGAGAAGGTGAGAGAAATGAGAAGGGAGAGAGGAGGAGAAGGATGAGGAGAATGAGATGGCAGAGAAGTGGGAAGATGGGAAGAGAGAGAAGAAGAAGAGGGGGAGAGGTAGACAAGATAGGAGAAGAGAGAAGGGAGCGAGAGAGAAGGATAGAGTCAGAGAAGAGAGAATAGGGATATGGATAAGGAGATAAGAGAGAAGGAGAATAGAAAAGAGGAGAGAGAGCGAAGAGAAGAGACAAGAGGGAGAGAGAGCGAGAGAAGGAGGAGAAGGACAGAGTGGAGGAGAGGGATAAGAGGGAGAGAGAAAAGGGGAGGGATAATAAGGAGATAGAGAAGTAGAAAGAGGAGAGGAGAAAGAATGAGAGATAAGAAGAGGGAGAAGGAGTGAGATGGAAATGGACAAGAGGAGAGGGAGAGGAGGAGATAGAGATGGGAAGGTGAGAGAAAAAAGTAGAGAGATAAGGAGAAGAGAGGGGGAACGAGAGGAGATGAAGGGATAGGAGGGGAGAGAGAATAGGAGGGAGAAGGAGAGGAGAGGAAGAGAGGAAAGGGGAGAGAGAAGGAGAAGAGAGAAGGAACGAGAGGAGTTGGAGGGAAAAGAGGAGAGAGCGGAGAAGGAGGAAGAAGGGGGCAGAGAGCGGGAGGGAGGGAGAAGGAGAGGACGATAGGGGAGGAGAGAGAGGGAGAAGAGGGTAGAGAGAAGAAAGATAGAGGGGAAACAAGAGAGGAGGTGAGAGGGAACAAGAGAATGAGAGGAGGATAGAGAAGGAAAGGAGGAGAAGAGGGAAGGGGAAGGGAACGAGATAGAGAATGGAGACTAGAGAAGGAGAAAGAGAAGGAGAAATAGGAGAGGAGAGAGAAAGAGAGATAAGAAGAGGGAGAAGGAGAGAGAAGGAAATGGGGAAGAGGAGAGGGACAGGAGGAGATAGAGAAGGAAGGTGAGAGAAAATAGGAGAGGGAGATATGGAGAAGAGAGGGGGAACGAGAGGAGATGAAGGGATAAGAGGAGAGAGAATAGGAGGGAGAAGGAGAGGAGAGGAAGAGAGGGGAGGGGAGAGAGAAGGAGTGAGAAGAAGAGCAAAGAAGGGAAAGAGGAGATAGAGGGAGAAGGAGTCCCCCCTCCTTCTCATCTTCCCTATCCTCCTCTCCTTCCCTTCGCTTTATCCTCTCTCTTCTTCTCCTTATCTCCCTCTCACTCCTCCCTTCCTTCTCTCCTTACCTTATAAGGAGACGAGAGGGTAAGAGGGAGATAGAGAACGAGAAGACGGAAGAAGAGAGAGGGGAAAAGAGGGAAGAGAGAGAAGAAGAAATAGGGTAGAAGGAGAGAGGAGATAGAGAAGGCAGAGTGTAGAGAGAATGGAGAGTGGAGGAGAGGGAGAGAGAAGAGGAGAGAGGGAGAGAGAGAAGGAAAGAGAGATAAGGAGAAAGGATAAGGAGAAAGGGAACGACAGAGAAAGATGAAAGAAACAGGATAAGAGGGAGAATGAGAAAAGGAGAAGCGAGAGAATGTGAGAAGAGGAGAGTGAGGGATAAGAGGGTGAGGACAGAAAGAAGGTGTGGGGGAGAACAAGGAGAGGAAGAGAAGGAGAAGAGGGATGAGGAGGAGGGAGCGGAAGAGAAGAGGAGAAGTGGGAAGAGAGAAAAAAAGAGAGAGGGAAATGGAGTGAGAAGAGAGATGGAGAACTAGAGTGAGAGATAGAGAAAGGAGAGACAAGGAGGGTGGAGAAAAGAGAACAAGAAGAGCAGAGAGAGGGGAAGGAAGAGGGAGAGTGAATGGGAGTAGAGAAGAGGAGTGAGGGAGAGAGGATAGAGAAGGGAAAGAGAGAGAAAAGGAGAAGGAGGATAGAGAAGAAAGGAGAGAGATCGAGAGAAGGAGGAAGGACTGGAGAAGGGGACATGAGAAAGAAAGAAAATGAAGGAGAAGAGGGAAGAGGGGAGGGAGAGAAGAAGGGGGAGAAGGAACGAGAGAGGTAGAGAAGAGCTTGAAGGAGAGAGGGGAGGAGGAGAGAAGTGGGAGACAGGAGGACGGGGAAGTAGAGGGGAGAGGGAGAAGGGAGAAGAAGAGCGAGGGAGAAGAGAGAGGGGGTGAAGAAGGAGTGGGAGAGGAGAGAGAGGGAGAGGGAGCGAGAGAAGGAGAAGGGAAAGAGGAGCATAGAGAAGGACAAAAAGGGGGATAGAGAAGAAGAAGAGAGAAGGATAAGGAGACAAGAAGGAGAACGGGATAAGACGGAAATAGATATGAGGTGAGGGACATGAGAGAAAGAGAAGAGGGAAGAGTGAGAGAGGAGAGTGCTAGAGAATGAGAGAAGAGAGAGGGGTAGAACGAGAGAGAGAAGGGAGAGAATGGGATGAGGGGAGAGAGAATAAGTGGGAGAAAAGGAGAAACGAGAGAAGGGAGAGAAGAAGAGGGAGATGGAGAGAGGAGAGAGAGAAGAAGAGGGAGATGGAGAGAGGAGAGAGAGATAAAGAGAGTGGGATAAGGAGAAGATGGACAAGGAGAGAGGGAGAGAAGGACAAGAGAGAAAGAGATAGAGAATGTGAGAGAAATGAGAAGGGAGAGAGGAGGAGGAGGATGAGGAGAATGAGAGGGTAGAGAAGAGGGAAGATGGGAAGAGAGATAAGAAGAAGAGGGGGAGAGGTAGACAACATATGAGAAGAGATAAGGGAGCAAGAGAGAAGGATAGAGGCAGAGAAGAGAGAATATAGATAAGGATAAGGAGAGAAGAGAGAAGGAGAAGGGAAAGATGATGATAGAGAAGGAAAAAATGGGAGAGAGAAGAAGAAGGGAGAAGGATAAGAAGAGCAGAAGGGGAGCGGGATAAGAGGGATATAGAGATGAGGCGATGGGGATGACAGAAAGAGAAGAGGGAAGAGTGAGAGTGAAGGAGAGTGGTAGAGAGGGGTAGAATGAGAGAGAAAAGGGAGAGAATGGGACGAGGAGAGAGAAGGAGTGGGAGAAAAGGGGAAACGAGAGAAGGGAGGGAAGAAGAGGGAGAAGGAGAGAGATAAAGAGAGTGGGATAAGGAGAAGAGGGACAAGGAGAGAGGGAGAGAAGGAAGAGAGAGTAAGTGATAGAGAAGGTGAGAGAAATGAGAACGGAGAGAGGAGGAGAAAGATGAGGAGAATGAGAGGGCAAAGAATAGGGAAGATGGGAAGAGAGAGAAGAAGAAGAGGGGGAGAGGTAGACAACATAGGAGAAGAGAGAAGGGAGCGAGAGAGAAAAGGATAGAGGCAGAGAAGAGAGAATAGGGATAAGGGCAAGGAGAGAAGAGAGATGGAGAATAGAAAAGAGGTCAGAGATAGAAGGGAGAGAAGAGAAGAGACAAGAGGGAGAGAGTGCAAGAGAAGTAGGAGAAGGACGGAGTGGAGCAGAGGGATAAGAGGGAAAGAGAAAAGGAGAGGGAGATAGAGAAGGAGAAAGAGGAGAGGAAAGAGGAGAGGAGAGAGAAAGAGAGATAAGAAGAGGGAGAAGGAAATGGAGAAGAGGAGAGGGAGAGGAGGAGATAAAGAAGGGAAGGTGAGAGAAAAATGAGTGGGAGATTAGGAGAAGGGTGGGGGAACAAGAGGTGATGAAGGGATACGAGGGGAGAGAGAATAGATGAGAGAGGGAGTGAGAGGAAGAGAAGGGAGGGGCGAGAGAAGGAGAAGAGAGAGGGAACGAGAGGAGACGGAGGGATAAGAGGCGAGAGCGGAGAAGGAGGAAGAAGGAGAGAGAACGGGAGCGAGGAAGGAGAGGACGATAGGGGAGGAGAGAGAGGGAGAAGAGGGGAGAGAGAAGAAGAAGGAGAGAGGTGGAACAAGAGAGGAGGTGAGAGGGAGCAAGAGAATGGGAGGGGATAGAGAAGGAAAGGAGGGAAGGGGAAGGGAACGAGATAGAGTGGGGAAAGTAGAGATATAGAAGGAGAGATAGAGTAGGAGAGAGGAAACGAGAATGAGAAGGGGAGAGGGATAAGGAGAAAGAGAAGGGGAGAGGAGGAGAGAAGGGACAGAGGAAGAGGGAGAAAGGAGAGTAGAGGGAGGAGAAGAGGATAAGAGGGAGAAGGAGAGAGAGAGTAAGGAGAGGGAAGAAGAGGGAGAGAGAGAATGAGAAGAGGAGATAGAGGGATAAGGAGTCCCCCCTCCTTCTCATCTTCCCTCTCCTCCACTCCTTTTTTTGCAAGGCAAAAAGGAGGCGAGCCTCCATGTGTATATATAGCACACAAGTGCTGAAAATTACAATTTCGGATTATGCGACTATGCATAATCGGATGCTAACCATGCTAGGTTCACATTACAAAATGTGGTATCCTACCAAAATCAAAGACAATAGGCTCCCCACACACGGGTAAGTCACATTACAACCATCTCACTCTAATCTCCTCACACTCACATATATCATTTTGCTTGCTTGTAGTGGCCTTCAATCTCACCATCTCGTTTATGTTATGTACCACAATGGATGCCTGTCGTTGCCGCCCCTCCATCACACGCATATTCCTTTCTTGCCAAAGTAAATAAATGGTGCTACCATATGCTAGGCGTGCCATGTTCTTCTCCAACATAGTCCTTGAAACCGAAGTGATCCTTTGAAGTTCTTCATGGATTCCATCACTCCCCATTCCGCGGATGCGCAACACATCCAGGATCCCAAGCCACACTTCTTTTGAGAGGCTACACTCCCAAAAGAGATGTTCCACACTCCCCCCCACACTTACAAAGTGCACACCGGGAGATCACATGTGTATGTCGTCCCCAAAGTAAGTCCATTGTAGGTAGCCGGTTCCTCATCGCTCTCCACACACCTAAGGATACTCGAGGTATGGCAAGCGAGTGCCACACCCCATGGGACCAGCCAACCCGTGGCCCCTCTCATCGGATTGAGTTCCATGCGGCCTTAAGTGAGAAGGCCTTCCTTCTACTCTCCTCCCAACAAAGGACATCCGCACCCCTCGTAGGCTTTATGCCTCACACCCTTTGCCAAAGCTCCTCCATGAAGAGCGACTTAGGGAATGGAAGCCTCCATCCATCCTCTCCCAAGAAGTGGGACACCCTTGTGTCCAAGGGGACCCCATATCGTAGTGAAATCTTGCACCTTGCTCCTCGCAAATGAAGGGCTTCCCACACCATGGATACTCAAAGAAACGCACCTTCGTGCCATCACCAATCTCAAAGAAAAATGTTTCCCGTGCTTTAGCTTGGAGGCGTAGTACACCTCTCCAAGCCCAAGAACAACTACCCGGTGGTCTAGCATGCCACACACTCTTGTTGCGCAAATACTTGCTCCGGATGTCCTTAACCCAAAGAGATGGCTGGTTTGCCGCCACCATCCAAAACAACCGCATCAACCTGGCATCATTCCACTCGGTGAGGCGTCAAAGGCCAAGCCCACCCTCGAACTTGGAAGTGCATATATCCTTCCACGAAACGAGAACCATCTTTTTTTCTCCTCCCCAAATGAAGTGTGTCATGATACTCTCAATCTCATACTAGATGCTTCGTGGTATATAGAAGGCCAAAGTCCAAAATACACTAAAGAAGAAAAGCACGCTCCTAACCAACTCCACCTGACCCACCTTAGAAAGAAGTCCCCTCCGCCACTCACTTAACTTCGCCCTCACCTTCTCCACAAGGCTTTGGCAGTGACGGTTGCTCAAACGGGAAGATATCAATGGTAGCCCAAGGTACCTAACCGGTAGAACCGCCAGTTTCATTTGAAGGAAGTGAGCAATCCACTCTTTATCCCTATGGTCCCCTCCTAAGAATAGGTTTCTCTTCTCCGTATTTAGCCGAAGACCCGACATAGCTTCAAACTTGTCCATAATGCGCTTAATAGTGATCGCATTCTCCTTTGTAGCTTCGGTGAACATCATCACGTCATCGGCAAACAAGAGGTGAGAAATCCGTTCTCTTCCACACCTTAACGGATTCAGTCGACCGGCAGCCACCTCCTCCTTTATAAGGGCACTAAGGACTTCCATTCTAAGCACAAAGAGATATGGTGCAATCGGGTCCCCTTGCCTAATCCCATTCGTTGCCACAAACGAAGCTGAATTTTGGCCATTCACATTGACCACAAAGCATGCTCTCACACAAGCCGACACCCATTTTCTCCATTTCGAGGGAAACTCAAAGCGTGCAAGGACCGCATCCAAGAACTCCCATGATAGCGAGTCATACACCTTCCTAAGATCAAGTTGTAGACACATGCGTCCGCGCCCCACCTCAAGATGCATTTTATGGCACAACTCATGTGCCAATAGGATATTATCCCCAATATTGCGCCCCTTGACAAACGCACTTTGCTCCTTTCCCACCAAGCATGGTAGCACACTCTTCAGTCGGTTTGCCATAATCTTTGACATCGAATGGTAGAGCATGTTGCACAATGTGATAGGCCTATAGTCATCGACACACTTGGGGGTATTCTTTGGGATGAGCGTGATAGACGTGTAGTTGACGCGCTTGCGAATCTTCGTGTCCCTCATGGCTGAAGCAACCCCGTTAAAACCTCCTTCTTTATCACCGGCCAAGAGGCTTTACAGAATCGTGCATTAAAACAATCCGGCCCCGGTGCCTTATCATCATTGCTTCTCATCACAACTCCTTCCAACTCCTCCTCGGACACGGCATGGGTAAGAAAAATCACCCTCGGACCTAGTAAGACAAGCAAAACAAATGTTAGTGTATAATGGTGTCGTTGGGGCTTGGTTGGCGAAGAGAGTGGCAAATCGATTCCGAAATGCCTCCCGGATTGCACCCTCCTCCTCAATCACCTCGCCTCCCTCCTCCACACATCTTATTGTATTTATTGTCCTCCGCACACGCAAGGTTTCATGGAAGACGCGAGAGTTTGAATCACCCTAATTTAACCATCGTATTCGTGACTTTTGCCGCACAAGTGACTCCTCAAAGGTTAAGGCGCGCGTGAAGTCCTCTATGCATGCTTGCTCTTTGATGATGAGCACAGTCGAGTTTGGGTCCACCATGAGTTCTCTCCGAACCTCAACATGTACCTCCCTCGCCTTACTTGCCCATTCATTTGTGTTTCCGAATCTCACATGAGCCAAACTCTTAAGCGTCACTCTCACCTCATCAAGCTTGCCCACTACTTTGAACATTGGTGTACCCTCCACATACGCTCCCCACGCTTTTCGAACCACATGAAGGAAGTCCTCCTCTTTCGTCCATGCATTCACAAAACAAAATGCCTTCTTCTTCTTCACTCCTTCATGGTCACATCTAACCACCAAGGGTCGAGGATCACTTAGTTCATTGTCCCCAACCGAGCAAAAGCATTCCGGAAACCATTCCACCCATTCTTTGGAGCATTACGCCCGATCAATCCTTGTCTCGATTCGTGCCACTCCCCTCGACGAATTAGACCAAGTGAACTCCTCCCCAACCGTACGCACCTCTAAAAGCTCGGAATCCTCTATAAATTCATTGAAATCCTTCATCGCCCTCAACTTGAAGCCCCCTCCTCCACTCTTTTCATGGTCCCAACGAATACAATTGAAATCACCTACCACCAACCAAGGTGTGTCCATAGGAGGCCGATTAGCTTGAACCTCCTCCCAAAGTCTTCTCCTTTCCAAATAGTTGTTTGCACCATAGATGGCGAATAGATCCACACTAACACCATTTGCGCGTACTTCACCCCCTCATTTGAATATATTGTCTCGAAGCACTTCGTCTCTCCATCTTGATCACCTCCTCCTTCCACATTACTATGATGCGACCACATGGACACACATCATCATTTGTGCACCAACGACCATTTCCCCAAAACGCACAAGAAAAATTTGGAAGTTTACCGCTCTTCACTTAGTGCTCAACAAAGCAAACCACATCCGGATTCTCTCGTCTTATTTTGCTACGAAACATATGTGTGCACCCCGATAGATTGGCACCTCGCATGTTCCAACAAAGCCACTTTATGATTGTGGTGGAGGGGACCGAGGACCCTTCGTACCCTTGCTTGCTTTCTTTCACTTCACTAATTCGCCTTCCCGCACATGCCTAAATGTATCCGGAGGAGATGCATTCTCTAGATCAACCGACGATGGGGGGGAGTGTAATATGCTTGCCAATCCGAGTTCATTGCCACTTGGACCCTCCTCTTCCATCCTTCCTCCTCCCTTGTCTTGCACATTCTCCTCCCAAATGATGCCAACACATCATATTTATTTAGAGAACACAATGTCGTAGGAGCAATGCATGGTGGCGCATGCAACCCCTTCAATCTCCCATGCTTTCCATCCCCCTTCCCCACATCAAACTCACATACTTCCAAAGACAAGCATTCCCCATGCACACTTTTCCCATGTAAGCCTCCACAAACATCCCCTACCTTTGGTGCAACCACATATTCGGATTCCACACCTCCTAACACATGGGTTAGGTGCAACTTCCCACTCACTTTAGCCTCTCCACTCACTTTTTGTCCCATTAGGTGAGCCAAACTTCCACTCCCTTTTACCCCTCCACTCATCTCTTGTTCCATTGGTTTGAAACTTTCCCCATTTGTTTGGGACGAAAATAGGCCTTCCTCCTTTCCCATTGTGCAATCCAAGTGTACCTCCTTGTCCTTACCATTAAAACCCACTCTCCCTAGTGTACCTTCAGCCCCACAAGAGACAAGAGGTGTTGGAGACCGTTGCAAGCTTTCCCCATCTTTGGTAGTGGTTGGAAAGTGGCCTTGTCCCCTCCTATATATAACCTTCACGTGATTTTCCCCATTTGGACTCCTTTTCCCACCTACCAACGACCAACTGTCTCCGTTTTCCTCATGTTGACCATCCAACCCACCGTTTGCACCCTCATTCACCTTCGTTAGTGGCCCATCTTCTTCAACCTCTAGCTCCCTCCTTGTTCCTCGAGCTCCCTCCACATCCTCGAGCTCCTTCGCTAGAGTACCATACATACTTTTACGCCCCTCACGACTTCTACTTCCATACATTATGTTGCTACCCTTCACTATCCATGTCTTCTTCACCATGTTGTGTAATCCCCCCTTGCATGCACCTTTATTATGTCCAAACGTGGAGCAAAGTGAACAATGTGGTGGCTTCCACTCGTACTCAACGCGCATCACTTCTCCTTCTTCCTTCTCATTCGTAACTATGACATGTGGTGGGTAGTCAAATGTTCCTTGGACCTCAATGCACACCCGAGCATATGCAAGCCTTCTATCCATCGCCGTGTTTTAATCCATGAAGAGTGGATTGTCCAAGACACTTGTAAGGGTTCCAATAAGCTTCCTCGACCAAAACATGAGATCAAGCTCGGGGAACCGAATCCATATTGGAACGGCTCTAATCTTGTCTTGGTCCTTCTTCTCGGCCGACCATGGCTTTAGTATGAGAGGCGCCCTTTTAACGAACCATGGACCATTTTCTAGAGCAAAAAGTCGATCGGAATCCAATGTGAACCAGATGATCATCATGTTGCCCCCTCGCCTTAAAATCTCCAAGGACCCAGACACCCTCCAAAGCTTTTTGAGATTCTTCTTAAGGGTGGGTAGGTGCAGGTTGAACCCCACAAAGGATCCCATTAGCACCTTCCTCTAAGCACCAAGTGCTTCCTCCATATCTTCACATGTAATGACTGCCACCTTTGCTCTTTCGCGCTCCATTGGTGGGACAAACTCCAAATAAGTTCGTGGCTTCGGTTGTTGGGTGAAAAGGTCAGACCACTTTCATGGAGGTGATGGAGGAACCACCTCCTTCTTTTGTGCAAGTTGTTGTTGTTGTTGCCCCACCTGCACCCTTGAACTCCCATGTTCCCCTAGTTGCTGATGTAGAACTCCCATCTTCCCCTTGTTGCTGATGTTCCCCTTGAACTCCCATGTCCCACAATCAAGGGTGGTTGAGGAACACCTCCCTCTCCATGTTGTACATGTTGTTTGTTTTTATTTTTATTTTGTTGTTGTACTTATTGTTTCTTTCCTTGTTGCACAACCCGTGAGTTTGGACTCCCATGTGCTCCTTTTTTTTCCTTGAATCAATGTAGGAATCGGTAGAAACCACTCCCACAATCATAGCACGCTCCATAGCAGCAAGAAAAGAAAGAAAAATGCTCGATTTAGGAGGATTTAGGTGGAAAAATGGTGAAGAACGGACCTAGGAACCCTAGGATCGCACATCTCCTCCCTTCCCTCTTCTCTGCTCCACTCTCTCCTCCAGTCCTTCCTTTCTCTTTATTCTCTCTCTCCTTCTCCTTCTCTTTATCTCGCTCCTCCCTTCCTTCTCTCCTTACCTTATAAGGAGAGAAGGAGCGGGTAAGAAGGAGATAGAGAACGATGGAGAAGAGGAGAGGGAGTGAAGGAGATAGAGAAGGGAAGGTGAGAAAAAAAGGAGAGGGAGATGAGAGAAGAAAGGGGGAATAAGAGGAGATGAAGGGATAAGAGGGGAGAGCGAAGAAGAGGGAGAAGGAGAGGAGAGGAAGAGAGGGGACGGGAGAGAGAGAAGGAGAAGAGAGAGGGAACGAGAGGAGACGGAGGTATAAAAGGAGAGAGCGGAGAAGGAGGAAGAAGGAGAGAGAGCGGGAGCTAGGGAGAAGGAGAGGACGAGAGGGGAAGAGAGAGACGGAGAAGAGGAGAGAGAGGGAGAAGAGGGGAGAGAGAGAAGAAGAAGGAGAGAGGGGGAACAAGAGAGGAGGTCAGAGGGAGCAACAGAATGAGAGGAGGATAGAGAAGGAAAGGAGGGAAGGGGAAGGGAACAAGATAGAGAGGGGAGAGTAGAGATAGAGAAGGAAAGAGAGAAGGACAGATAGAGGAGGAGAGAGGAAACGAGAGAGGAGGAGAGGGATAAGGAGAAAGAGAAAGGGAGAGGAGGAGAGAAGAGAAAGAAGGGAGAGAAGGGAGAGAGGGAGAGAGAGGAAGGAGAGTCGAGGGAGGAGAAGAGGACAGGAGGGAGAAGGAGAGAGAGGATAAGGAGAGCGAAGAAGAGGGAGACGAGAAGGGAGAGAGAGTAGAGGAGAGAAGAAGGGAAAGAGGAGAGAGAGGGGGAAGGAGTCCCCCCTCCTCATCTTCCCTCTCCTCCACTCCTTCCCTTCTCTTTATCCTCTCTCTTGTTTGCCTACTCTCTCTCTTGCTCCTCCCTTCCTTCTCTCCTTACATTATAAGGAGAGAAGGAGAGGGTAAGAAGGAGATAAAGAACGAGAAGAGGGAAGAAGAGAGAGGGGAAAAGAGGGAAGAGAGAGAAGAAGAGATAAGGAAGAAGGAGAGAGTAGAGAGAGAAGGGAGAGTGAAGGAGAGGGAGAGAGAAGAGGAGAGACGTAGAGAGAGAAGGGAAGAGAGAAAAGGAGAAAGGTTGAGGAGAGAGAGAACAACAGAGAAGGAGAAGAGAAACAAGATAAGAGGGATAATGAGAAAAGGAGAATCGAAAGAATGTGAGAAGAGGGGAGAGAGGAATAAGAGGGAGAGGACAGAAAGAAGGTGAAGGGGAGAACTAGGAGAGGAAGAGAAGGAGAAGAGGGTGGAGGAGGAGAGTGGTAGAGAAGAGGAGAAGTGGGAAGAGAAAGAAGAAAAGAGAGAGAGAAAGGGAGAGAGAAGAGAGATGAAGAACGAGAGCGAGATATAGGGAAGGGAGAGAGAAGGAGGGTGGAAAAAAGAGGACAAGAAGATCAGAGAGAGGAGAAGGAACAAGGAGAGAGAACGAGAGCAGTGAAGTGGAGTGAGGGAGATAGGATAGAGAAGGGAAAGAGAGAGAAAAGGAGAGGGGGGAAAGAGATGGAGGGAGAGAGAGCGAGGGAAGGAGGAAGGAGTGGAGAAGGGGACAAGAGGAAGATAGAAAATGAAGGAGAAGCGGGAAGAGGGGAGGGAGAGAAGAAGGGGGAGTGGGAACGAGAGAGGAAGAGAAGAGAGGGAAGGAGGAGAGAAGAGGGGGAGAGCAGGACAGGGAAGTAGAGGGGAGAGGTAGTAGACGAGCGAGGGAGAAGAGAGAGAGGGTGAAGGAGTGGGAGAGAAGGAGAGGAAGAGTGAGCGAGAGAGAGGAAAGTGGTGGATAGAGAAGGATAAAAGGGGGAGTGAGAAGAAAACGAGAGAAGGATAAGGAGAGAAGAAAAGGAGCGGCATGAGGGGAGATAGTGATGAGGCGAGGGAGATGAGAGAAAGAGAAGAGGGAAGAGTGAGAGGAAAGGAGAGAAGAGAGAGGGGTAGAACGACAGAGAGGGGGAAAGAATGGGACGAGCAGAGAGAGAAGGAGTGGGAGAAAAGGTAAAATGAGAGAAGGGAGAGAAGAGGAAAGAGAATAGAGATATAAACAGAGTGGGATAAGGAGAAGAGGGACAAAAAGAGAGGGAGAGAAGGAAGAGAGGGAAAAAGATAGAGAAGGTGAGAGAAATGAGAAGGGTGAGAGGAGGAGAAGGATGAGAAGAATGAGAGGGCAGAGAAGAGGGAAGATGGGAAGAGAGAGAAGAAGAAGAGGGGGAGAGGTAGACAACATAAGAAAAGAGAGAAGGGAGCGAGATAGAGAGAAGGATAGAGGCAGAGAAGAGGATGGGGATAAGGATAAGGAGAGAAGAGAGAAGGATAATAGAAAAGAGGAGAGAGAAGGGAGAGAGGAGAAGAGACAGGGGGAGAGAGTGCGAGAGAAGGAGGAGAAGGAAAGAGTGGGGGCGAGGAGAGAGAAGAGAGGAGAGGAGAGAGAAGAGAGATAAGAAGAGGGAGAGAGGGAAAGGAGAGTAGAGGGAAGAGAAGAGGATAGGAGGAAGAAGGGGAGAGGAGAATGGAGAGAGAGAGATCGAGAAGATGAGCGAAAAAGGAAAGAGGAGAAGGAGCCCCCCTCCTTCTCATCTTCTCTCTCTTCCTCTCCTTCCCTTCCTTTTATCCTCTCTCTTCTTCTCCTTCTCTCCCTCTCACTCTTACCTTCCTTCTCTCCTTAAGGTAAGGAGAGAAGGAGAGGGTAAGATGGAGATAGAGAACGAGAAGAGGGAAGAAGAGAGAGGGGAAAAGGGGGAAGAGAGAGAAGAAGAGTAAGGAAGAAGGAGAGAGGGAAAGGGAGAGAGAAGAAAGAGGAGAAGTGGGAAGAGAGAGAAGAAAAGAGAGAGGGAAAGGGAGAGAGAAGAGAGACGGCGAACGAGAGCGAGAGATAGAGAAGGGAGAGAGAAGGAGGGTGGAGAAAAGAGGACGAGAATAGCAGAAAGGGGAAGCAAGAGGGAGAGTGAACGAGAGTAGAGAAGAGGAGTGAAGGATAGAGGATAGAGAAGGAGAGAAAGAGAGAGAAATGGAGAGGGAGGAGAGGGAAGAAGGGGAGAGAGCGAGAGGAGGAAGGAGTGGAGAAGAGGAAGATAGAAAATGAATTCAAAGAGGGAAGAGCGGAGGGAGAGAAGAAGGGGGAGAGGGAATGAGAGAGGTAGAGAAGCAAGGGAAGAGAGAAGAGGAAGAGAGAAGAGGAGGACAGGGAAGTAGAGGGGAGAGGGAGAAGGGAGAAGAAGAGTGAGGGAGAAGAGAGGGGATGTTAAGAAGGAGTGGGAGAGAAGGAGAGAGAGGAAGAGCGAGCGAGAGAAGGAGAAGGGAAAGAGGAGGATAGAGAAGGATAAAAGGGGGAGAGAGAAGAAGAACAGAGAAAGATATGGAGAGAAAAAGGGGGGCGAAGAGAGAATCAGAGAGGAGAGAAGAGATAGGAGGGAAAAGGAGAGTCATGAGAGGATAGAGAAGCTCTAGGGTATGTGCATGGGGAACCTAGGATTTCCTATGCTCTCCACCCTCATTTCTCCACCAAAACTCACGATTTTTACACCAAAATGGCTCCTACGACTAGCTCTACACGATTGCAACAACAACAAGATGGAGATTGTGGCACTAAGGATCCCTATCAAACAAGGAACCAAGTTTCAACCTCGGGAGTGGAGGATGAAGCTCACGAATCACCTCTAGGGAGTGTCAAGTCTCCCCCAAGGAAGTGGTCCAACCTTTTTCAAGCAAGTAATAGGCCTTCTACGGCCCTAGAGTTCATCCCACTGACCATCAAAGGATGGGAGAAGGTGGTCGTTTGTTCCAAAGGTGAAGTTGTTGAATCCTTAAAGAGGTGGGACAAGGTTTTAGTAGGTTATGTCATTGCCTTCAAGCCCCACTCTCCGACATTGGAGAAGTACTTACACAACGCATGGAGCCTAGTTGGTGGCATGTAGGTGATCAAAAAAAGCCAACATTTCTTCTTATTCCGTTTCACACTTGCGGAAGATAGAATGTGGGTACTAGAGGGAGGGTCGTGGTTTGTCAAGGGTTCCCCGTTAGTGGTCCAAGCTTGGGCAGTGGATGTAGTCTTGAAACATGGCAAAATCATTATGGTCCCAATTGGGTTCGATTGTCGGAGCTCAATCTAAAGTTTTGGGCACCAAAGTCGTTCAGCAATATTGCAAGTGTGCTTGGGAGGCCATTGTACATGGACGGACAAACCGCTTCGAGCCGGATGTTGGCATTTGCTAGAGTTTGTATTGTGGTAACTCGCGATTTCCTCTATCCTACTTTGGTCGAAGTTCAAGTAGAGGAAGGAGAGGTACAACGAGTTTATGTTGAATATGAATGAAGACCCGGGTATTGTCCAGATTGCATGAAGTTTAGGGATGAGGAGAAGTGTCCAAGAAAGAAGGTGCTTGCTAGGCTCGAGAAGGTTGCATCCCAACTCAAAACCGGTGGAACAATGGGTAGAAGTTATGTGCAAGGGTGGGAAATCTAGTGGAGGAAAGGGTCTCGTCCATGGGCAAGAAGGAGATGTAGAAGAGGAAGTGGTGGGTGCCATCGGGATGGACTTGGAGGAAGGCCGGGGAGTGACCATAGGTGGGAACGTGGAAAGGAGAGGGGTTGGGAGAGATGATGACATGGAGGGGGAAGAGGGGGACGTGGAGGAGGGAGAGGGGGACGTGGAGGGGGGAAGGGCTGATGTGGATGCAAGGGAAAAGGGAGAAATGACACATGGAAGTGGGAGTACGAGGGAAATGTTGGAGGGAAACATGAGGGAGAGGAAAACATCTTGTGTTTCTCTTGAGGAGGCAAATGAGGAAGTGCCACGTGGACTGAGGGAGGAAGGGATTGGAGACCAAGGAATAACGGTCATGGGAGGAGAGGCAAATACAAGCATGCCATGTGGACAAGGAAACAAAGACAAGAGAAAGGACACACAAAAGGTGAGTGGGTGTTTTGCTCTTGGAAGAACCAATGAGGAGAGGGATGAGTGCTCTAGATTCAAATGGGCCAATAAGGAAGCATCACGTGATGGAGGGAGTGAAAACAAGGGGGACCAAAAGCACTTTCTAGATCCACTAGCAAAGCAAGGTGCAAATAAGGCAATCATGTGTGAAGCACATAAGCAACGTGCACTAGTGGAGGAAACTCGAAACAAGGAAAAGGAAGGGAGGGAAACACACGTAAGATACATGCATGAAGAGAATATGGAGTGCAAGTTACCCCCATGCACGAAAATGAAAATCATGGGAGCCCACGAGGACTAATTTTGTTGATGAGAGAAGACGGGTCGTGGGAATCACCTAGGCGCGAGAGAAAGGAAAAGTATGTTAGCTTATGATGATCTACAGGTTCAGGAGTACCTTCTTGGAGAGAACCTGTGGCAGCGGAATGGATCGGCGATCACCTCACGGAATCCTAAGGAGCACCGGTCGGTCTTCTACTCTCTTGGAGAAGAAGCGCGAGTCCACAACCGAAGAGTCCATGGATTGACTTGGTGGAGGTGGAGGGACGAATGGGAGAGAGAGGGAGAGGTGGCGGCTAGGGTTTGGTGGGGCTAGGGTTTGCACACATGAACAACCATCCAATGGGAGGCTCCCCTCCTTATATAGATGGCCCCACCCTAAACCCTAAATGTGTAGTCCAATGCGGACGTGCCATGTGTCAGTGCTTTGGGCAAATATCTTATTAATCCTAGATTAATCCAATATCTCCCACTTGCACAATAGCACGATAACAACATGTCATCTGCTTTTGTGTCCCTGACACATATGCATATATCCCTGATACATACAATCACACAATGGCAATATATCACCTCTCTGTGTCCCTGACACACATGTATATATCCCTGATATATACAACTATTCCTCTCTCCAAGAAGGCATCTAGAACACGCAAGTCTCTGATCATGTATCCCCGATACGAGATCATCTGTGTCCCCGACACATGCACTCTTCCGATCATACAGACAAATGGGTCGTGCGACCGGTGATGCACCTGCAATTATGAGTCTCAAACTAGAAACCTTACTAGAAGTCCAGAATTACAACATCCTCACAAAAATAATAATTATGCAGTTAAATGCACATCACAGTTCCCCAGATTTTCTCAGAAACTCACTTGACATGAACGGTATCTCGATCCCTCGGAGAGAATACCTTCTTGCCCTCATGGTACTTGCTACTGTATCCAATACAGTTGGGCCCAGCAAATACTTTTTAGTGCAGTCGAGTCAAACCTTTCCCTTCGCCCCAGACCACCATTACACTCAGAGTTGACTTCTTTCCCGAAGATGCCTTTTTAGACCGAATCTCTCATGGTGATAGATAACATCCCAAAGTAGCCACATCAACTTTTTGCTTCATGGTGTCATCGAAGGTCACTGAGGGTAACTAATGACAATCAAGTCTTGGACTCACATAGTGAAGGAACAGGGATCCATCCTTTCACTTCCAAATGGTCGCTCAGCACTTGTTGTATGGCAAACATGTTATGGTGGATCATACTGTACACAACAGTATGTCTGTCTCTCAAGACCATACAAGTCTTAGTCTAGTCGCACCCCCTCTGCACCTGACCCGAGCTTCATCATTGTCGCCTTAGCACCATACAGGTTCCACCTGACGCCACATGTGATGCTCGCACTTGGCTTCTATAGGTCACATGAATCGTTGGAACATTCCTGTCAATCCTCACCAACATAGAGGATCTCATCTTGATTCCTAATCAAGGCGATTGTCCTATCATGAACTGCTCTGGATCCATCATACAAGATCTCTTGATGATCAGTCTCATCTCTGCTCGCTATCAAAAGCGCCAGAGGTGAATGCTCGTGTGAGTGAGCATTCTTTAGCCTATTGACAGAATAATATTTTATGCTAGAACAACTACATCAACCAAACAGATATAGTCGAAAGGAAAAACACAATCACTCATGAAAGGAAGTCAGACATGCCAATACATCAAAGTCTGCGTAAGCCTAAGGACTTCACATGAGACACAAACGAGTCCTTAGCTATGGCTTTGGTAAGAGGGTCAGCTACCATAAGACTAGTAGATACATGTCTTAACACAACTTCCTTTCTCGCTATGATGTCCTTCACAAAATGATACCTAACCTGTGTATGTTTGGTGTTTCCATAACCAGAGGTAGACTTCCTTTCATCAATGTCTCCAGCGCAATCGGCATCACTATAGCCAATCTGGCGGAGATCTGATGCTTGGTAACACAGCATGTAGTTACTCGTTCTTCTGAGGTATCTCATGATTCTCCTGACTGCCTTCCAGTGCTCCATGCTTGGGGTGGACTGGTATCGACTCACCATGCCCACAACATAACAAATGTCTGGCCTAGTACACATCATAGCCTACGTAAGGCTTCCTACATCATTGGAGTATGGAACCTTGCTCATTTTGGCCTTCTCTTCAGGAGTCTCTGGATGCTTATACAGGCTCAAGTGCAAACCCTTCTCAACAGGAGTGTCAATTGGTTTGCATTTGTCCATATGGTATTTCTTCAAGATGTTGTTAACATAAGTATTTTGAGTCAATCCAAGAAGTCTCTTGGACCTATTTCTAACTATCTTGACACAGAGGACGTAGCTAGCTTCACCCATGTCCTTCATATTAAACGTGGAGGACAACCACTCTTTAGTGGATTTCAGCAACTCTTTGCTATTGCCAGCCATGAGTATGTCATCAACATACAAGGTCAGAATGACAATTTTACCATTGGATCTCTTAACGTACACACAATGATCTTCCTCAAGCATAGAGAACCATTCTCTGATATAGCTTGATGGAAGCGAAAGTTCCACTGTCTAGACGCTTGTTTTAAGTCCATCTGAGCTACAATAGCTAGTAGAAGGCGGATGGAGGCAAACCTAACCACGGGTGAAAAGGTTTCCTCAAAATCCACGCCTTCTCTTAGGGTGTAGCCTTTAGCTACCAATCTAGCCTTGAATCTATCAATAGATCCATCCGCCTTCTTCTTAATCTTGAGGATCCACTTGGCCCGAATGGCCATTTGGTTCGGCGGTAAGTTCGACCAAGTCCCAGACTCGAATAACTTTTATCGACTCCAACTCTTCCTTTATAGCTTCTAACCACTCTTTAGCATTTTGACCTTCCAAAGCCTCTTTCAAGGTCTCCGGTTCTTGCTCATCGATTACTGTCATCCCGGATGATTAATAATCAATTTCTTCTTGAGCTATCATGAGGGCCTCTTCCTCTAAGCGAAATCACCTACGAGGAATGAGTCCGCGTTTACTTCGACGCAGATGGGTATCTGATGGCTCATCCTCCGTGAGAGCTATTGGATCCTCAGCATTGCTGCTCCCACTAGGATTGACTGGTGGAACCTCATGTTTAACTTCCAGATCCTGATCTTGTTGTTCAAAGAAGTCCACTGAGTCTTTGATAGCTCCAACAAAGAGTTGGAAAATCATTTTCCAAGAATGTGGCATCCCTAGACTCCAGTTCCGTTTTTCTTTCATTCTCGTCTAACCCGATAAAAACATATCCTTTGGAGAGATCACTGTATTTTACAAAGATACACTTTTTCCCTCTAGGCCCTAGTTTTCCATATGGGTGACTAGTAGAATGAATGTATGCCCCGCATCCCCAAGGACGCAGCAGACAAAAATCATGATTCCGTCCTGTCCATAACTCATATGGAGTTGAGGGATCCGATTTTGTTGGAACTCTTTTGAGGATATAGGCAGCAGTCATTAGAGCATCTCCCCAAAACGAAATTGGCAAGCTCGCATGCGCCATCATGGATCTAACCATGTCTAGCAACGTTCTATTCCTTCTCTCGGCAACACCATTTTGCTGAGGAGTATAAGGCATAGTCAGTTGTCTAGATATCCATTTTTCATCACATAACTCCTTAAACATTATGGAAAGATACTCCCCACCTCTGTCCGTTCTGAGAGTTTTTATCTTATTATCCAATTGATTCTCTACCAAGCTCATGAATCTCTTAAAACATTCTAGAGCTTCCGACTTGTGAGAAATAAGATAAATATGACCATATCTAGTGTAGTCATCAATAAATGTGACGAAGTAACTTTGTCCATGTCTAGTATGCACATTCAAAGGTCCACAAATATCCGAGTGAATTAGTTCTAACGGAGAAGTAGCCGTAATGGCTTTTCCGAACGGTTTTCTAGTTGCGTTTCCAACTACACAAGATTCACAGGTCGGCAATTCAAATTTGGAGCATTCTCCTAATACCACCTCCTTTGCGAACCTGTTTATCCGGTTAACACCAATGTGACCTAGTCTAGCATGCCACATAACTGAATCATTATTCATGGAACTTTGACTCATAAAGGCACTAGTGTTATAATTGAAATGATAAATTGCGTCCAACATAATAAAACCGTCTGAAAGAAAGACACGTCCATAATAAATGTTAGCAAGGTATAAACCCATATCATTGTTCTCAAAAACAACTTTAAAACAATGTCTCATCAAAACAACAACATAAATAATATTTTGCCGTATAGTTGGTGCATACAACACGTCGTGAAGTAATAGGACCCGGTCACTTCGCAAAGCCACTTTGCATGTGCCAACTCCAAGAACTTCAATGCTAGTGTTGTTTGCCATGTTTATTCGCCTCCCACTTGGAACACGACGATATTCCACGAAGGCAGAACGATCCTTTGTTACGTGGTCTGTGGCACCTGAATCCACAATCCACACAGGAGAATGATCAGTGAGCATCACAGAACTAGTCACGCTACAATTCGAGGGATTACACACAGTAATTACCTTTTGCTCAGTGCACTCACGAGCAAAATGTCCAGTCTTTTGGCAGTTAAAACAAGTCACATTAGGCTGATCTTTCCCATCTCTGGATCCTCGAGGTCGTTTCTTTCCAGCTTTGTTTTCTGTTTTGTTCTTATTTGCACCCTTCTTGCCTTTAAAACCCTGAGCTCTATCTCTTTTGCGCTTAAAACCTGCACTCCTCCGATGAGCGTCAGCTTTAGCAGCAAACACTTCAGTTAGAGGGGCTTCCGCAAGCATGCGGTCCTCCTCCAGGTCTAGGTGTTTTGCGGCCTGGTCAAATGTCCTGATGTCATCAGCATGGGTCAGATGGACCTTCATATGCTCCAAACTCTTCTAAGACAATGATCTGATGAGAGCAGACACTTGCTCCTCATCGGTCTTAGCAAGACCAGCAGCGCTCAGCTTGCTTATCATGTTTCACATTGCGGTAATATGCTGCCTCATCGTGTGACCTTGGCGCATTTTATACCCATCAAACATGAGCCCAACGTGGCGGGCCCTTGTGATGGAGGTCACTCTGTACTGAAACTTCACAGCTTCCCACAAGGCCTTTGCAGTTCGAAACTTTTCGAACCGCAGTAACATATCGTCCCTCATTGAACTTAGAATTGTGATTCGAGCAATTCAGTCTTTCTTTTTCCATGCATTATAAACATCCAAGTTTCTGCGATGTTGCGCAGTATTCCCCTCCTCGGGGGGAGACATAGATCGGTTTATGTTTTCTAACATGTCCTGATCCTTTAAGAGATACTCAATTTTACGATGCCATAGATCGTAATTTCTTTCATTGAGTTCATCTCCTCGAGTCAGATCAGCGACAATGCTTTTGGAAGCAACCATAAAAATCTAGGACAAAAACATATAGCGATACATGAGTTCTAGCATAAAATACAACGAGCTACAATAGTCAAAAAAAAATAAACTGACATAATAGCTATAGCATTCAGACCAAAGGAAAACATAAAGCATTCGATCAAATCCTCATGCAATAGTTAATAAAGCCATTTTACTAATCTATATATTGAGCTCCATCATGATTTAGAGACCCCAAAAAAGCGTTTAAATCATGGCAAATCAGCAAATAAAGAAAGTATTGCCGCCGGTTGCAAGGTGGTTTACACAAAACACTTCTACCTTGCAACTCCCACTAGGCATGTAGGTTCCAAAAAAACGTTTCCTTTCAAAAAAATCAATCAAGATCACACAGAAATCGATTGCTACATTACTTCCATATTAAGCTAAGGATCCCCCATAGGGATTTAGCCACTTAGACGAGAACCTGCATGAGCCTTATAGCAATAATATCACAATAATAAAAAAATAAAGGAGCCTCTCGTCTCCTAAGGGCAATAAACAGTCCACAGTCCATAATTATTACAGTCCACAAATATTACAGTCCATTGCGATATCTATTGCAAATGGAATTGAATGAATGAAATTACGCTCAACTCTCAATAAGGTAGTAAATAAAATCAGCAACCATTCATTCCATATAAGCACCATCTTTCCATACGATAGCACAATCCGACGTACGAAAAAAAAAATACCACAAAGTGTGCACCTCTTTCAATCAAGAAGGAAGTTATGCATAAGGAAACAATGCATTTACGGTGCACGAATATTGGCAAAAACGTGTTAGGTAATAACAACCAATCTCCACAATAATCATTCTCAAAACAGAATTTTTTATTCTTTCCCTAATCAATATAATCATGATAGAACAAAAAATTATCCCACTTTGATTAGGAAAGAAAAAATCCGAAATTCTATGGTGGAGAGCAACACATATTTTTGCATCAAAGGAAACCATTCAAAAAATATTTTTTAGGCAATAAAACTCCAGCCCATGATATCTTCCCAAAAATTTCAGAATTAGCAAATCTTTCCTTAATCAATATAAGCTTGCAATCAACAATAATTATGCTACTTGTATTGGAAATAAAATTTGAAATTATTTGGTGGAGGGTAACACATAAATGTACATATGATGAATAGGAAATATTTCAAATGAAATGCATGCTATCAATCCCAAAAAAATCCGAAAATCCTTAATGAGATCAACATATATGTGCATTTAATCATAAAGGAAATATTTCAAATGAAATGAGTGCTATCATTTAAAAAATTCGAAAATCCTTAATGCGATTAACATATATGTGCATTCAATCATAAAGGAAATATTTCAAATGAAATGTATGCTATCATTCAAATTTTTTTTTCCGAATTATACAATATGGTAACTCAATATTCATGTATGTGTATGATTTTGCAATCAACATCTAATCCTAGATGCATGCACATGTGATTAAAAATTACATATACATGAATAAGGCAACAAGCATCTAACCTTAGATGTATGTACAAGAGTTTAGAAAGAAAAATGCACAATGAAATCATACCATCCGAAATGTATGATCACATTATATGATACATGCAATAATTAACTCTTGTAAAATTATCATCATATTTCAAACAACATATATGCACATATTATCAAGAACAAACAAACTCTAGCCGCAAGCTTCTAGAATGAAAGAAATATGCGCAACAAACATAGATTAACATGTAACCCTAGGTACATGCATAAAATGAAATCGAAGCTATGCGCAAGAGTGAAATAATGATGAAACTTGTAATGCAATTCGCATGTAATGAAATGAATCAAGAAAACATGCGTAAGGGTGTGGGAAAATGCCATCAAACCCTAGGCGCATGAGGAAGAGAAAAAACTACACAGGTATGCGATTTCTCTAAAAAACAACCGAAATTATTTCAACATATATGAAATAAGAAAGTGCTCAAAAAATTCGGAGGTGACCAAGATGGCTTTGGTACCAATGTTAGCTTATGACGATCTACTGGTTCAGGAGTACCTCCTTGGAGAGAACCTGTGGCAGCGGAATGGATCGGCGATCACCTAATGGAATCCTCTGGAGCAGCGGTCGATCTTCTACTCTCTTGGAGAAGAAGCACGAGTCCAGAACCCAAGAGTCCACGGATTGACTTGGTGGAGGTGGAGGGACGAATGGGAGAGAGAGGGAGAGGTGGCGGCTAGGGTTTGGTGGGGCTAGGGTTTGCACACATGAACAATCATCCAATGGGAGGCTCCCTTCCTTATATAGATGGCCCCACCCTAAACCTTAAATGTGTAGTCCAATGGGGACGCACCATGTGTCAGTGCTTTGGGCAAATATCTTATTAATCCTAGATTAATCCAATAAAGTAGGTAGTGCGCAAGGTAGCATGGACTAATGAAGGAAAGTTCAAGGCTTTGGAAAGTATGGTGGAGGACAATGGGAAGGAGACGGCCACCGAGCTTTCTAGTAACAGAAATCCGAGGAGGAAAGACTCCCCCACCACCGGTGGACTTGGATTCTATTTCACCACAACCCGAGTTATTTAAAGCAATAAGAGAGAAAGAGTTGGCGCAACAAAAGATCACAAATGGAGGTAAAGAAAGGGGCCCGTCCCCACAACTTAAACCATGAACTGGACCCAGACGTGCGGTGCAAATGAGTGCACGGTGCAAATGGACCCGTCCACACACTCATGATTAGGGTCGAATTGAGGAGCTTCAACCAGAGGTGATATGCCTTCTTGAGCACAAAGTCAAATTGAAGAGGCTAGCTAAGTTCAAGCGTCCAATTTGGCCACATGCATGGGTGGTAAATAGTGAAATTGAGGATTCCGGCATAATTTTAGTACTTTGGAACGACAATCTTGTTGATCTTAACGTCACTTTCGAAACTAGACAAGTACTTCATTTCCAAGGGCGAATGAAAAAGGAAGGAGTTGAATTCGAATTCTCGACAATTTATGGTGCAAACGCACACGTGGATAGGAGGGCGTTGTGGAAGGACCTTGCCTCCATTGCTCCAAGTGTCACTAAGCCTTGGATTGTGGGGACTTCAATTGCATCCAGAGGGCGAGTGAAAAATGTGGAGGGGGCGAAATGAATGAGGTTGCCACAAAGGAGTTCAATTATGTGTCGACACACTCCAACTTCTAGAAATGCCCTCGGTGGGAGGGGAATTTATGTGGTCAAACTCATCCGAAGGAAGTGCACGCATTGAAACCAAGATTGATCGCATTTTGATGACGAATGCATGACTTGAAGCTTTCCCGGAGACGTTCTACATTGTGGGGGAGAAGTATTTAAGTGATCATACCATGCTTACTATGAAAACGTAGGGGCAAGGGTCTCGGAAGAAGAGGATTTTCCGGTTTGAGAATCATTGGGAGCATGAGGATTTTTACGAGGTGGTTCAAGGGGCGTGGGCAACACTAGTCAATGGTACACCAATGTTTAGAGTTGTTGCAAAGTTGAAATAGGTGAAAGAAGCACTTAAAAGATGGAGTGGCGTGAAGTTTGGAAATGTCGTCAACATGGTGGGCACGACCACTTGTAACCTTGCGGAGGTGCGGAGGCTAAGGCTGGCCTCTCCATGGGATGAAGCTCTTGCACAAGCTGAGATTAAGGCAAAGAAGGAGTTAAATAGAGTTCTTGAGCAAGAGGAGTCCATTATTCGGCCAAAATCGCGAGTTAAGTGGTTAAAGGAGGGTGACCGGAACACTAGATTTTTTCATGAGCACCTAAGAGTGAGGAGAGCCACCAATAAAGTGAGGAGAGTGTGTGAGGGAGATCATACTCTCGAGGAGGAATGTAAGATCCGGGAGGCCTTCCAGCGGTTTTTTGCTAATTTGTTTGCTAATGGTTTTCAGGTACAACCCTTTATGACAACCATTATCTTGCCCCAACTCGATCCGAGGGAGGGAAAGAGCTTAGTTCGAAAGTTGGATTTGAAGTAGTTGGAGGATGTGGTGTTTAATGCAAATGTGGATAAGGCACCGGGTCCGGAAGGGTTCAATGCTAAATTCTTCAAGGCGGCTTGGGGGATAATCAAGAGGGATGTGTTCAAGGCCGTGGATCCATGTTTGAGTAATGGAAAGATTTTGGCACAAATGAACTATACGTCCATCACCATAATTCCAAAGAAGACGACCCCTATGAAGGTAGAAGACTTTCGACCTATAGCATTGTGCAAGATGATGTATAGGTTCATTGCAAAGGTGCTCGCGAACCGGTTGAAAAGCTTGTTACCAAAGCTTGTTGGGGAAACTCAAAGCACTTTTGTTCAAGGAAGAAGAATCGGTGATAACATCCTCCTTGCACACGAGCTTTGCCATTGGTGAAAACCTTCACCTTGCTAGAGGTAGGGGACGTATGTGCATCAAATTGGACATTCGAAAAGCTTATGACTCCATTTCGTGGGGTTCTTAGATCAAGTGATGCTGAGATTTGGGTTCCCGGATAAGTGGAGAAAGATTATTATGGCATGTGTGGAAGCCTCCTTTGTTGTTACGGTCAATGGAGCAAATTCGAAACCCTTTAGTGCTGGAAATGGCTTGAGGCAAGGAGACCCCTTAGCACCCTACTTGTTTGTCTTGTGCATGGAGGTCTTGAGTGAAATGGTGAAG
Source organism: Triglochin maritima (assembly GCA_963682175.1). Lineage (NCBI taxonomy): Eukaryota > Viridiplantae > Streptophyta > Magnoliopsida > Alismatales > Juncaginaceae > Triglochin > Triglochin maritima. The sequence goes on along the minus strand of OY821793.1, from coordinate 10,029,678 downwards.
TTAGCGGTGGTGGAAAGAAGAATCGAGCCCCTTGCTTGTGGTGACATTAATGTATCTCACTTGTTGTTTGCCGATGACGTACTTTTATTTGCAAGAGCAACGAAGGGGAATGCCTAACACATCAAGAAGGTCCTTGATGACTTCACGGCGTGCTCGGGCCTGAGATTTAGTGCTTAGAAAAGTCAAATATTTATGGGCGGGAAGTGACATATGGAGAGTGGATTGTAGAGCACCATGGGATGGAACGCAAGGAGTTCCCGGTTGTCTACCTTGGACTCCCCCTATTCTCTGGTCGGATGGGGAGAAGTCATTGTAGAGTGCTTATTAATAAAGTGAAGGCCCGGTTGAGCACATGGCAACCAAATTCATCTCCATAGCCGGTCGGGTAGAGCTGTTGAGGAGTGTGCTTGTCTCACTTAGCATATATTGGACTTCTACGTTCTTGGTCCCCGTAAAGGTACTTCAAGAATTGGATGGCCTCATGAGTCACTTTATTGGGGGTGGGCCGAAGAAATGGGTGGCGGTAGCATGGAAGGATGTTTGCACCCCCAAAAGTGAAGGCGGGCTTGGCCTTAAGAAGCTCACGGAATGGAATGATGTAGGACTCCTTTGACTCTTTTGGCTTGTGGTGGAAGGTGCAAACTCGTTATGGGTGAAATGTATGTGATACAAATACTTAAAGAACCGGTCCATTTGGCTAGCAAGACTGTCGACTTCTTTTTCTTGGGCTTGGCGTAGGATTATCCGAGTCCGAGAGGTGGCAAGAAGGAATATTCACTACAAGGTGGGAAATGGGGAGGAAATCCGCTTTCTTTAATATCCATGGTGCGGGGACCCATTCCTAGTTGAACCTTGGGGAGAAAGGCTACACTACGAGTTGGGAGTGCCATGGGACACCAAGGTTTCCTTTTTTATTGAGGACGGAGAGTGGCGGCTTCCATATCCTCATTCTAGCATTATGGAGACACTATGGGTGAAGATTAAAAAAAAACCTATTCGAGGAGATTGAATGGCAAGGAAGGTATCGACATGAAGGAGGTTTGGACGTGGCTCAAGCCGCCGGGAATCAAGATTAGTTGGGGGGATATGGTGTGGCACAAGCACGACATTGCCAAACACGCACTAACGGCTTGGAGAGCAATGAGGGGTCGACTCCTCACAAAGAAGCTCATGAAACAAAGGGGAGCAAAGCATGACCCGGTTTGTGCCCTTTGTGCGACCATGGAGGAGGATATGGAACACTTGTTTTGGCATTGTTCATTCACTAGAACGGTTTGGGGAGGCCTCCTTACATGCCTACACATCAGCCCTGGCATTGCTAGTACGCTTGTGGGAGAAGCTAATCACATCGTCCGTGCACGAGGGGGTGCATTGAAAGACACGAATGTGTTCAAGGCCATGATACACGAATGTTGGCAAGAACGCAGTCGACGAATCTTCGAAGGGGAAGCAAAGACACCGGTGGATATATGTGAAATCATCAAAGAAACTATCCGGTGTGTGGGAGGCAAAGTGAAGGATATTGCCAAGAACAAGGAGGATTACAAGAGATTTGTAGCGACGTGGAGTTAGGTATGAAATTTCCTATCAAATGATATAACTCATGAATGTAATACGTAGTAGTAGTGGCCAGTTTTTACACATGGCATAAGCCGCGAACAAACTTGTCAAGTTTTGTAGGATGTAAACACCCATTTATTTATAAAATTAGAGGCTAAGCCTCCCTTTTGCTTTGTAAAAAAAGAGAAGAGGGGGAGCGGGATAAGAGGGAGATAGAGATGAGGCGAGGGAGATGAGAGAAAGAGAATAGTGAAGAGTGAGAGAGAAGGAGACTGGTAGAGAAGGAGATAAAAGAGAAGGGTAGAATGAGAGAGAGAAGGGAGAGAATGGGACGAGGAGAGAGAAGGAGTGGGAGAACAAGAGAAATGAGAGAAGGGAGAGAAGAAGAGGGAGAAGGAGAGAGGAGAGAGAGATAAAGAGAGTGGGATAAGGAGAAGAGGGACAAGGAGAGAGGGAGAGAAGGAATAGAGAGAGAGATAGAGATGGTGGGACAAATGAGAAGGGAGAGAGGAGGAGAATGAGAGGGCAAAGAAGAGGGAAGATGGGAAGAGAGAGAAGAAGAAGAGGGGGAGAGCTCGACAACATAAGAGAAGAGAGAAGGGAGTGAGAGAGAGAAGGATAGAGGCAGAGAAGAGAGATTAGGGATAAAGATAATGAGAGAAGAGAGAAGGAGAATAGAAAATAGGAGAGAGAGAAAAGGGAGAGAAGAGACAGAAGGGAGAGAAGGAGGAGAAGGACAGAGTGGAGGAGAGGGATAGAGGGAGAGAGAAAAGGAGAGGGATGAGAAGGAGATAGAGAAGGAGAAAGAGGAGAGAGAAAGAGAGATAAGAAGAGGGAGAAGGAGAGAGAAGGAAATGTAGAAGAGGAGAGGGAGAGGAGCAGATAGAGAAGGGAAGGTGAGAGAAAAAAGTAGAGGGAGATAAGGAGAAGAGAGGGGGAACGAGAGGAGATGAAGGGATAAGAGGGGAGAGAGAATAGGAGGGAGAAGGAAAGGAGAGGAAGAGAGGGGAGGGGAGCGAGATGGAGAAGAGAGAGGGAACGAGAGGAGACAGAGGGATAAGAGGAGAGAGCGGAGAAGGAGGAGGAAGAAGGAGAAGACGAGAGGAAAGGAGAGAGAGGGAGAAGAGGGGAGAGAGAGAAGAAGAAAGAGAGAGGGGGTACAAGAAAGGAGATGAGAGGGAACAAGAGAATGAGAGGAGGATAGAGAAGGTAATGAGGAGAAGAGGAAAGGGGAAGGGAACGAGAATGAGAAGGGAGAGTAAAGATAGAGAAGGAGAGATAGTGGAGGAGAGAGGAAACAAGAGTGGAGTAGAGGGATAAAGAGAAAGAGGAGGGGAGAGGAGGAGAGAAGAGAGAAGAGAGAGAAAGGAGAGAGAGAGAGAGAAAGGAGAGTAAACGGAAGAGAAGAGGATAGGAGGGAGAACAAGAGAGAGGATAAGGAGACGGAGAAGGGGAGAGGAGAAGGGAGAGAGAGAGAACGAGAAGAGGAGCGAAGAAGGGAAATAGGAGAACGAGTCCACCCTCCTTCTCATCTTCCCTCTCATCCTCTCATTCCCATCTTTTTATCCTCTCTCTTCTTGTCGTTCTCTCCCTCTCCCTCCCGTTCCTCCCTTCCTTCTCTCCTTACCTTATAAGGAGAGAAGGAGAAGGTACGAGGGAGATAGAGAAAGAGAAAAAGGAAGAAGAGAGAGGGGAAAAGGAGGAAGAGAGAGAAGAAGAGATAAGGAAGAAGGAGATAGTGAAAGCTGAGTAGAGAGAGATGGGAGAGTGGAGGATAGGGGGAGAAGAGGAGAGAGGGAGAGTGAGAAGAGGGAAGAAGAGAGAGGGGAAAAGGGGGAAGAGAGAGAAGAAAAGATAAGGAAGAAGGAGAGAGGAGATAGAGAAGGCAGAGTAGAGAGAGAAGGGAGAGTGGAGGAGAGGGAGAGAAAAGAGGAGAGAGGGAGAGAGAAAAAGAAAAAGGATACGGAGAGAGGGAACGATAGAAAACGAGAAGAGAAACAGGATAAGAAGGAGAATGACAAAAGGAGAAGCGAGAGAATGTGAGACGAGGAGAGTGAGGGATAAGAGGGTTAGGAGAGAAAAAGGTGAGGGGGAGAACAAGGAGAGGAAGAGAAGGAGAAGAGGGAGGAGGAGGAGGAGGAGAGTGGTAGAGAAGAGGAGAAGTGGGAGGAGAGAGAAGAAAAGAGAGAGGGAAAGGGAGAGAGAAGAGAGATGGAGAACGAGAGTGAGAGATAGAGAATGGAGAGAGAAGGAGGGTAGAGAAAGAGGACAAGAAGAGCGGAGTGAGGGGAAGCAAGAGGGAGAGTGAACGGGAGTAGAGAAGAGGAATGAGGGAGAGAGGATAGAGAAGGGAAAGAGAGAGAGAAGGAGAGGGAGGAGAGAGACGAAGGGAGAGAGAGCGAGAGAAGGAGGAAGGAGTGGAGAAGAGGACAAGAGGGAGGAGGACGAGAGTGGTAGAGAAGTGGGAAAAGAGAGCAGAAAAGGGAGAGGGAATGGGAGAGAGAAGAGCGAAGGAGAACGAGACCGAGAGATAGAGAGGGTGAGTGAAGAAAAGAGGACAAGAAGAGCAGAGAGAGGGGAAGCAAGAAGGAGAGTGAACGGTAGTAGAGAAGAGGAGTGAGGAAGAGAGGATAGAGAAGGGAAAGAGAGAGAAAATAAGAGGGAGGAGAGAGAAGAAGGGAGAGAGAACGAGAGAAGGAGGAAGGAGTGGAGAAGAGGACAACAGGAAGATAGAAAATGAAGGAGAAGAGGGAAGAGGGGAGGGAGTGAAGAAGGGGGAGAGGTAACGAGAGAGGTAGAGAAGAAGGGGGAGAGGGAAAGAGAGAGGGAAGGAGGAGAGAGGAGGACCGGGAAGTAGAGGGGAGAGGGAGAAGGGAGAAGAAGAGCGAGGGAGAAGAGAGGGGGTGAAGAAAGAGTGGGAGAGAAGGAGAGAGCGGGAGAAGGAGAAGGGAATGAGGAGGATAGAGAAGGATAAAAGGGAGAGAGAGAAGAAGAAGAGAGAAGGATAAGGAGAGAAGAAGGGGAGCGGGATAAGAGGGAGATAGAGATGAGGCGAGGGAGATGAGAGAAAGAGAAGATGGAAGAGTGAGAGAGAAGGAGAGAAGAGAGAGGGGTAGAACGAGAGAGAGAATGGAGAGAATGGGACGATGAGAGAGAATGAGTGGGAGAAATGGAGAAACGAGAGAAGGGAGAGAAGAAGAGGGAGAAGGAGAAGAGGGAAAAGGAGAGGAGATAGAGATAAAGAGAGTGGGATAAGGAGAAGAGGGACAAGGAGAGACGGAGAGAAGGAAGAGAGAGAAAAAGATAGGGAAGGTGAGAGAAATGAGAAGGGAGAGAGGAGGAGAAGGATAAAGAGAATGAGAAGGCAGGGAAGAGGGAAGATGGGAAGAGAGAGAAGAAGAGGGGGAGAGGTAGACAACATAGGAGAAGAGAGAAGGGAGAGAGAGAGAAGGATGGAGGCAGAGAAGAGAGAATAAGGATAAGGACAATGAGAGAAGAGAGAAGAAGAATAGAAAAGTGGAGAGAAAGAGAGAAAGGAGAGAAGAGACAGAAGGGAGAGAAGGAGGAGAAGGACAGAGTGGAGGAGAGGGATAAGAGAAAAGGAGAGGGATAAGAGAAAAGGAGAGGGATAAAAGGGTGATAGGGAATGAGAAAGAGGAGAGGAGAGAGAAAGAGAGATAAGAAGAGGGAGAAGGAGAGAGAAGGAAATGGAGAAGTGGAGAGGGAGAGGAGGAGATAGAGAAGGGAAGGTGAGAGAAAAAATTAGAGGGGGAACGAGAGGAGATGAAGGGATAAGAGGGGAGAGAGAATATGAGGCAGAAGGAAAGGAGAAGAAGAGTGGGGAGGGGAGAGACAAGGAGGAGAGAGGGAACGACAGGATACGGAGGGATAAGAGGAGAGAGTGGAGAAGGAGGAAGGAGAGAGAGGGAGAAGAGGGGAGAGAGAAGAAGAAGGAGAGAGGGGGAACAAGAGAGGAGGTGAGAGGGAACAAGAGAATGAGAGGAGGATAGTGAATGACAGGAGGAGAAGAGGGAAGGGAACGAGATAGAGAAGGGAGAGAGAAGGAGGGTGAAGAAAAGTAAACAAGAAGAGCAGAGAGAGGGGAAGGAGGAGGCAGAGTGAGCAAGAGTAGAGAGGATGAGCGAGGGAGAGAGGATAGAGAAGGGAAAGAGAGAGAAAAGGAGAGGGAGGAGATACAAGAAGGGAGAGAGAGCAGGAGAAGGAGGAAGGAGGGGAGAAGAGGAGAAGAGGAAGCTTGAAAATGAAGGAGAAAAGAGAAGATGGGATGGAGAGAAGAAGGGGGAGAGGGAACGAGAGAGGTAGAGAAGAGAGAGGGAAGGAGAGAGGGAAGGCGGAGAGAAGAGGGAGAGAGGAGGACAAGGAAGTAGAGGGGAGAGGGAGAAGGGAGAAGAAGTGTGACGGAGACGAGAGATGGGGTGAAGAAGGAGTGGGAGAGAAGGAGAGAGAGGGAGAGCGAGCGAGAGAAGGAGAAGGGAAAGATGAGGATAGAGAAGGATAAAAGGGGAAGAGAGAAGACGAAGGGAGAAGGATAAGGAGAGAAGAAGGGGAGCAGGTTAAGAGGGAGATGAAGATGAGGCGAGGGAGATGTGAGAAAGAGAAGAGGGAAGAGTGAGAGAGAAAGAGAGTGGTAGCGAAGGACAGAAGAGAGAGGTGTAGAATGTGAGAGAGAGAGAGGGAGAGAGGGAGAAGGGAGAGGGGGTAAGGAGAGGGAAGAAGAGGGAGAAGGGGAGAGGAGAAGCTAGAGAGATAGAACGAGAAGTGGAGCGAGTCCCCTCGCCTTCTCACATTCCCTCTCCTCCTCTCGTTCCCTTCTCTTTATCCTGTCTCTTCTTCTCCTTCTCTCCCTCCGGCTCCTCCCTTCCTTCTCTCCTTACGTTATAAGGAGAGAAGGGGACAGTAAGAGGGAGATAGAGAACGAGAAGAGGGAATAAGAGAGAGGGGAAAAGGGGGAAGAAAGAGAATAAGAGAAATGGAAGAAGGGAGAGGAGATAAAGAAGGCAGAGTTGAGAGAGAAGGGAGAGTGGAGGAGAGGGAGAGAAAAGAGGAGAGAGGGAGAGAGATAAGGAGAAAGGATACGGGAGAGGAAACGATAGCGAAGGAGAAGAGAAACAGGATAAGAGGGAGAATGAGAAAAAGAGAAGCGAGAGAATGTGAGAAGAGGAGAGTGAGGGATAAGAGAGTGAGGACAGAAAGAAGGTGAGCGAGAGAACAAGGAGAGGAAGAGAAGGAGAAGAGGGAGGAGGAGGATGAGTGTTAGAGAAGAGGATAAGGGGGAAGAGAGAGAAGAGAGATGGAGAACGAGAGCGAGAGATAGAGAAGGAGGGTGGAGAAGAGAGGGGAAGGAAGAGGGAGAGTGAACAGGAGTAGAGAAGAGGAGTGAGGGAGAGAGGATAGAGAAGGGAAAGGGAGAGAAAAGGAGAGGGAGGATAGAGAAGAAGGGAGAGAGAGCAAGAGAAGGAGGAAGGAGTGTAGATGAGGAGAAGAGGAAGATAGAAAATGAAGGAGAAGAGGGAAGAGGGGAGGAAGAGAAGAAGGTGGAAAGGGAACGAGAGAGGTAGAGAAGAGAGGGAAGGAGAGAGGGAAGGAGGAGAGAGAAGGACAAGGAAGTAGAGGGGAGAGGGAGAAGGGAGAAGAAGAGCGAGGGTTAAGAGAAGGGGTGAAGAAGAAGTGGGAGAGAAGGAGAGAGATAGGTAGAGCGAGCGAGAAAAGGAGAAGGGAAAAGGAGGATAGAGAATGATAAAAGGGGGAGAGAAGGATAAGGAGAGAAAAAGGGGAGCAGGATGAGAGAGAGATAGAGATTAGGCGAGGGAGATGAGAGAAAGAGAAGAGGGAAGTGTGAGAGAGGAGAGTGGTAGAGAAGGAGAGAAGTGGGGGCGGAGAACGAGAGAGAGAAGGGAGAGAATGGGACGAGGAGAAAGAAGGAGTGGGAGAAAAGGAGAAACGAGAGAAGGGAGAGAAGAAAAGGGAGAAGGAGAGAGGAGAGAGAGAAAAAGCGAGTGGGATAAGGAGAAGAGGGACAAGGAGAGAGAGAGAAGGAAGAGAGAGAAAGTGATAGAGAAGGTGAGAGAAATGAGAAGGGAGAGAGGAGGAAAAGGATGAGGAGAATGAGAGGGCAGAGAAGAGGGAAGATGGGAAGAGAGAGAAGAAGAAGAGGGGGAGAGCTAGACAACCTAGGAGAAGAGAGAAGGGAGCGAGAGAGAGAAGGATAGAGGCAGAGAAGTGAGAATAGGGATAAGGATAAGGACAGAAGAGAGAAGAAGAATAGAAAAGAGGAGAGTGAGAAGGGAGACAGGAGAAGAGACAGGAGGGAGAGAGAGCCAGAGAAGGAGGAGAAGGACGGAGTGGAGGCGTGGGATAAGTGGTAGAGAAAAAAGGAGAGGGATAAGAGGGAGATAGAGACGGAGAAAGAGGAGAGGAGAGGAAGGAGGAGAGGAGAGAGAAATAGAGATAAGAAGAGGGAGAAGGAAATGGAGAAGAGGAGAGGGAGAAGGGAAGGTGAGAGAAAAAAGGAGAGGGACATAAGGAGAAAAGAGGAGGGGACGAGAGGAGATGAAGGGATAAGTGAGGAGAGAGAATAGAAGGGAGAAGGAGAGGAGAGGAAGAGAGGGGAGGGGAGAGTGATGGAGAAGAGAGAGAGAACCAGAGGAGACGGAGGGATAAGAGGAGAGAGCGGAGAAGGAGGAAGAAGGACAGAGAGCGCGGGAGGGAGGGAGAAGGAGAGGTTGAGAGGGGAGGAGAGAGAGGGAGAAGAGGGGAGAGAGAGAAGATGAATGAGAGAGGGGGAACAAGAGAGGAGGGGAGAGGGAACAATTGAATAAGAGAAGGATAGAGAAGAGGGAAGGGGAAGGGAACATGATAGAGAAGGGAGACAAGAGATAGAGAAGGAGAGATAGGGGAGGAGAGAGGAAACGAGAGAGGAAACGAGAGAGGAGGAGAGGGATAAGGAGAAAGAGAAGGGGAGAGGAGGAGAGAAAAGAGAGAAGGGAAAGAGAGAAAGGAGTGTAGATGGAAGAGAAGAGGATACGAGGGAGAAGGAGAGAGAGGGTTAGTAGAGGGAAGAAGAGGGAGAAGGGGAAATGAGAAGGGAGAGAGAGAGAACGAGAAGAGGAACGAAGAAGGGAAAGAGGAGATAGAGGGAGAAGGAGTTCCCTCTCCTTCTCATGTTCCCACTCCTCCTCTTCTTCCCTTCTCTCTATCCTCTCTCTTCTTCACCTTCTCTCCCTCTCGCACCTACCTTCCTTCTCTTCTTACCTTATAAGGAGAGAAGGAGATGGTAAGAGGGAGATAGAGAAAGAGAAAAAGGAAGAAGAGAGAGGGGAAAAGGAGGAAGAGAGAGAAGAAGAGATAAGGAAGAAGGAGAGAGGAGATAGTGAAAGCTGAGTAGAGAGAGATGGGAGAGTGGAGGATAGGGGGGAGAAGAGGAGAGAGGGAGAGTGAGAAGGAAAGAGAGATAAGGAGAAAGGATAAGGAGAGAGGGAACGACAGAGAAGGAGAAGAGAAACGGGATAACAGGAAGAATGAGAAAAGGATAAGCGAGAGAATGTGAGAAAAGGAGAGAGAGGGATAAGTGGGTGAGGACAGAAAGAGGGAAAGCGGGAGAACAAGGAGAGGAAGAGAAGGAGAAGAGGGCGGAGGAGGAGGAGGAGAGTGGTAGAGAAGAGAGAAGTGGGAAGAGAAAGAAGAGAAGAGAGAGGGAAAGGGAGAGAGAATAGAGATGGAGAACAAGAGTGAGAGATAGAGAAGGGAGAAAGAAGGAGGGTGGAGAAAAGAGGACAAGAAGAGCAGAGAGGGGAAGGAAGAGGGAGAGTGAACGAGAGTAAAGAAGAGGAGTGAGGGAGGGAGTATAGAGAAGGGAAAAGAGGGAAAAGGAGAGGGATGAGAGAGAGGAAGGGGGAGAGAGCGAGAGAATGAGGAAGGAGTGGAGAAAAGGAAGTTAGAAAATGAAGGAGAAGAGGGAAGAGGAGAGGTAGAGAAGAAGGGGGAAAGGGAACGAGAGAGGTAGAGAAGAGGGAGACAGGGAAGTAGAGGGGAGAGGGAGAAGAGAGAGGGGGTGAAGATGGAGTGGGAGAGAAGGAGAGACAGAGGGAGAGAGAGCGAGAGAAGGAGAAGGGAAAGAGGAGGATAGAGAAGGATAAAAGGGGGACAAAGAAGAAGAAGAGAGAAGGATAAGGAGATAAGAAGGGGAGCGGGATAAGAGGGAGATAGAGATGAGGCGAGCGAGATGAGAGAAAGAGAAGAGGGAAGAGAGAGAGATGGAGAGTGGTTGAGAAGGAGAGAAGAGAGAGGGGTAGAACGAGAGTGAGAGAAGGGAGAGAATTGGACGAGGAGAGAGAAGGAGTGGTAAAAAAGGAGAAATGGGAGAAGGGAGAGAAGAAGAGGGAGAAGGAGAGAGGAGAGAGATAAATGGAGTGGGATATCGAGAAGAGGTACAAGGAGAGAGGGAGAGAAGGAAGAGAGAGAAAGAGATAGAGAAGGTGAGAGAAATGAGAAAGGAGAGAGGAGGAGAAGGATAAAGAGAATGAGAGGGCAGGGAAGTGGGAAGATGGGAAGAGAAAGAAGAAGAAGAAGAGGGGGAGAGGTAGACAACATAGGAGAAGAGAGAAGAGAGCGAGAGAGAGAAGGATAGAGGTTGAGAAGCGAGAATAGGGATAGGGATAAGGATAAGGAGAGAAGAGAGAAGGAGAATAGAAAAGAGGAGAGAGTATAGGGAGAGAGGAGAAGAGACAGGAGGGAGGGAGAGCGAGAGACGGACAAGAAGGACGGAGAGGAGGAGAGGGATAAGGGGGAGAGAGAAAAGGAGAGGGGTAATGTAACCAATCTACGATTGAATCTACAGGTTCGGATTTACCTTCTTGGAGAGAACCTGGTGGCATTATCTCTACTAAGGAGTGAGCCTTGAAGCAAAAACTCAAGGTGGAGAAGAATGCTACCTTCAATGTGAGTCATTTGTTAATAAAATAATTCTTCTAGTTTCTTTTAATCTTGTCTTTTAATTTGTGCATGTTTGTTTAGTCTTTCCTTTCCTTTTAAGCTTCTTTAATACTTCTTGCTTTCTTAGTTAACTTTCATTTCAGTATTATGCTTTCTTTTGTTAATATAGTTTGTGTAATGAGTAGTGAGTAGTTTCATCCCCATTTGCGGGGTGGAGAAATATGTGATATAATCATGTAGTGTATTAAGGGTGTGTTATCTTTATCCCTTGAGCTTTATATGATTTCCATAACCATCTAATGGGTTTTCACTCTTATCTTTGATATGCTAATGCTCTTGAATGAAGCTTAGATTATGCTTTGATTAGTGGACCTATTTTATGGGGGAATGATAAGGTTATGATATGGATGAAGGTAATATTGGAAACACAATTTGTAGTGTATGTGCTCTTGTTGCCTTTACCTTAGCTAATGTCTTGTATGTTTTAATGATGTAGTCTTATCTTAATTAATGTGGAGGCATAGTAGGGTCTAGTCTTTATACTTGAGTTCATTTAGCTTCATTCCAATTATTGTCTTGTATGTTTTAATGATGTAGTCTTATCTTAATTCATGTGGAGGCAAAGTTGGATGTAGTTTTATGATTTCATGCACTACATGTTGTGAGGAGCTTAATTGAACACACACACACACACATCTTCATATTCACATTATTTCTCTACCCCCTTTGGGGCTTAGTTTTATTGCTTATCTTCATTTCCTTTTTGCATCTTAGTGTAGTTTAGTGTAACCAACCTTTCTCTCCTTCTTTTTACCTCTCGCCTTCGAACAAACCAATCGTCGACACACCTCCCAGTGGACGACCCGTATTTGCCACCGCTTCAACGCGGCCGTTCATTTGTAGTTTAAATAAAACGATCAATCAAGTTTTTGGCGCCGTCGCCGGGGAGGTGCTCTGTCCAGACTTTGGTTTGGACAATTCGAGTGGTTTTAATTTTTTGTGTTTGGTTGTTGGTGTGTTTCAGGCATTCTGAAGATCAAGGGGAAGCTACTGGAGGAATTTGAGAGCAAAAGACCAAAAACAGACCGCCAATCCGCGGTCTGGGACAGCCAATTGGCGGCCTAGTGAGCTTCAATTTGTCTCAATTTTGTTCTGGTTGTTTTGTTATTCACTATAGTTATCTGGGAGCACCATTTTGTATGTTGTGACTTCTAGTTTGCTCCCAGATTTAATTTCAATCCCCTTTAAGCAAAATATTAGACTTCTTGCCATCTAGGTCATGCATCATGTGTAGACCTTGCATGCATTTGTCTTTTCTTTGCTTTACATTTTGTTGTAGTTTGTTGGCGTGAGGTACGTGCACCCAAATCTCTTATTCATGCATATTTCGATCATGCATTAGTTAGTAAAGTTTGCATCAAACAAGAGTGAGGTGAGTGCTTGTTTGGTGAGTTGCTTGCTAGCCTAAGATTTCAAAACATCTTTGAGGGGCATAACCTATAGTCTTCAAAGATATGGTGGGGGATTTCATCACCCCTCCCTTAGCCCCAAAAAGCGCACTCAAGTAAAGCCTTAATCTAAAAGCAAGTAGACATTGACCATTAGGACTTGGGCGCATTAGGAGAGTGATCTGGTCACGACCGTCATAGCCTGATCGGCGTCGCCCACTTTGTCGATAGTAGGAGAGACGAGATCTCCGGATCTTGGCTTACTTGCTGGGCATTGTGGTCTTCGTCGTAGGGAGGTGAGGCGTGTTGAGAACGTGTGACTACGCAGTTAGGCGTCTTCTAGCTGTAAGGACCCATACCCATCCTAAGCTTGTTTGAGCCGTGTTTGCTACACTAGGCTTCTATCCTCACCCTGTACCCACGCTAGTTTTAGGGATTCTTCCCTTCTCCTCTAAGTCATCTTCTTCTCACCTTCTTCTACGTTATAGTCTCCTCCCATTTACACTCTGGTAGCGTTTTAGGGTTGAGTCGAGCACTTTTTGCGAGTTTAGCCTCGTGGTGGTGAGAGTGGTCGACTCTAGAGTTCTTTGTTGAGATGGATGGTTACATGGGCGACCATCCATATCATTGTTGGGACCAGGACAATTCGTCCTGGTATTCCAGACCCATCCCCGTATGGTTGGGATAATCCTCATTGTGTGACTGAGCAATCTTCATATTGGGGTAACATGAGAGAGGCACCGACTGCTAGACCACCATCTAGCTACGTCGGATTATATGTTGGTCATCAAACTAAGACATTACAAGAACATTTGGCCTCTTTCATGCATGTGGTAGATGACATGGGTGCACCACCGGTGGCTCAAGTAGCCACGCTGTGTGAGTGTTGTGGGTTGAGTGGTCATGTTATCGGGGAATGTCCTTATGTTCCCCCTGAGCCTGAGTATGAGCATACCTTTTCCCAAAATGCCTCAATATGACCATTACACATCCGCTTACAACCCGAGAGGGATGGATTCATGGGGAGACAATTCGTATTCAAATTCTTATACATCATTTCCACCCCAGTATCCTCCTCCCGAATACCCAGAATTCTACCAACACCCCACTTCAAATCATTGGACTCATTCTCAGCCCATCAACACCCAACCCCAAAATTTCCCAAGCTCTGACTTGGACCTCATAGTTGACCGCATACCTGATTCCTTGAAACAAACTCTCCAAACGTTCATGGAAACCACTCAAAATTTATTGAAATCCAACTTGAATTCCTTGCAAACTATGGAAATTCAAGTGAGTCGAATGACACATCAATTACGTGAACGTGAGGAGGGTAATTTTTCTTGTCAACATGAGGATTTATCTTCTGAAATCGAACCACCACCACATCCACAAATTCAAAGCACAATCTTTCAAAGTCAAACTCCTAGTCAGTCTGAGGGACTTGGGGTTTCAATTCATGATCACTTGGTTGAGGATTCGATTCCAATTGAGAATACTATGGACCAGCTTCTTTATGAGTCGGCACAGGATTGTGCCTTATCTTCTTCTCCCGTGGCCCTTGAGCCACATGACCTTATTGTTGTACCTCCTAAGGACTCACCTCTGGTGGAGCAAGAGCTCCCTAGTCCCCTCAATTTCAAACAACCAGATGAGAGTTTGCCTCTCACTATTTTTCCTGATCATCTTGGAAATGATGGAACATCAAACAACTACATTGCTCATGAGGGTATTAGGAGTTCCTTGGAGGGTGCAAATAATAGGCCTTCTACGGCCCTAGAGTTCATCCCACTGACCATCAAAGGAGGGGAGAAGGTGGTCGTTTGTTCCAAAGCTGAAGTTGTTGAATCCTTAAAGAGGTGGGAGAAGGTTTTAGTAGGTTATGTCATTGCCTTCAAGCCCCACTCTCCGACATTGGAGAAGTACTTACACAACGTATGGAGCCTAGTTGGTGGCTTGTAGGTGATCAAAAGAAGCCAACATTTCTTGTTATTCCTTTTCACACATGCGGAAGATAGAATGTGGGTACTAGAGGGAGGGTCGTGGTTTGTCAAGGGTTCCCCGTTAGTGGTCCAAGCTTGGGCACTGGATGTAGTCTTGAAACGTGGCAACATCACTATGGTCCCAATGGGGTTCGATTGTCGGATCTCAATCTAAAGTTTTGGGCACCAAAGTCGTTCAGCAATATTGCAAGTGTGCTTGGGAGGCCATTGTACATGGACGAACAAACCGCTTCCAGCCGAATGTTGGCATTTGCTAGAGTTTGTATTGTGGTAACTTGTGATTTCCTCTATCCTAGTTTGGTCGATGTTCAAGTAGAGGAAGGAGAGGCACAACGAGTTTATGTTGAATATGAATGAAGACCCGGGTATTGTCCCGATTGCATTGAGTTTAGGGATGAGGAGAAGAAGTGTCCAAGAAAGAAGGTGCTTGCTAGGCTCGAGAAGGTTGCATCCCAACTCAAACCGGTGGAACAATGGGTAGAACTTAAGAGCAAGGGTGGGAAATCTAGTGGAGGAAAGGGTCCCGTCCATGGGCAAGAAGGAGATGTAGAAGAGGAAGTGGTGGGTGCCATCGGGATGGACTTGGAGGAAGGCCGGAGAGTGACCATAGGTGGGAACATGGAGAGGAGAGGGGTTGGGAGAGATGATGACATGGAGGGGGAAGAGGGGGACGTGGAGGAGGGAAAGGGGGACGTGGAGGGGGGAAGGGCTGATGTGGATGCAAGGGAAAAGGGAGAAATGACACATGGATGTGGGAGTACGAGGGAAATGTTGGAGGGAAACATGAGGGAGAGGAAAACATCTTGTGTTTCTCTTGAGGAGGCAAATGAGCAAGTGCCACGTGAACTGAGGGAGGAAGGGATTGGAGACCAAGGAATAACGGTCATGGGAGGAGAGGCAAATACAAGCATGCCATGTGGACAAGGAAACAAAGACAAAAGAAAGGACACACAAAAGGTGAGTGGGTGTTTTTCTCTTGGAAGAACCAATGAGGAGAGGGATGAGTGCTCTAGATTCAAATGGGCCAATAACGAAGCATCACGTGATCGAGGGTGTGAAAACAAGGGGGACCAAAAGCACTTTCTAGATCCACTGGCAAAGCAGGGTGCAAATAAGGCAATCATGTGTGAAGCACATGACGAAGGTGCACTAGTGGAGGAAACTCGAAACAAGGAAAAGAAAGGGAGGGAAACACACGTAAGATACATGCATGAAGAGAATATGGAGTGCAAGTTACAACCATGCACGAAAATGAAGATCATGGGAGCCCACGAGGACTAATTTTGTTGATGAGAGAAGATGGGTCGTGGGAATCACCTAGGCGCGAGAGAAAGGAAAAGTATGTTAGCTTATGACGATCTACAGGTTCAGGAGTACCTTCTTGGAGAGAACCTGTGGCAGCGGAATGGATCGGCGATCACCTCACGGAATCCTCTGGAGCAACGGTCGGTCTTCTACTCTCTTGGAGAAGAAGCACAAATATCCGAGTGAATTATTTCTAACGGAGAAGTAGCCCTAATGGCTTTTCCGAACAGTTTTCTAGTTGCCTTTCCAGCTACACAAGATTCACAGGTCGGCAATTCAAATTTGGAGCATTCTCCTACTACCCCCTCCTTTGCCAACCTGTTCATCCGGTCAACACCAATGTGACCAATTCTAGCATGCCACATAACTGAATCATTATTCATGGAACTTTCACTCATAAAGGCACTAGTGTTATAATTGAAATCATAAATTGCGTCCAACATAATAAAACCGTCTGAAAGAAAGGCACATCCATAATAAATGTTAGCAAGTTATAAACCCATATCATTGTTCTCAAAAACAATTTTAAAACCATGTCTCATCAAAACAACAACATAAATAATATTTCGCCGTATAGTTGGTGCATACAACATGTCGTGAAGTAATAGGATCCGGCCACTTCGCAAAGCCACTTTGCATGTGCCAACTCCAAGAACTTCAATGCTAGTGTTGTTTGCCATGTTTATTCGCCTCCCACTTGGAACACGACGATATTCCACGAAGGCAGAACGATCCTTTGTTACGTGGTATGTGGCACCTGAATCCACAATCCACACAGGAGAATGATCAGTGAGCATCACAGAAGTAGTCACGCTACAATTCGAGGGATTACACACAGTAATTACCTTTTGCTCAGTGCACTCACGAGCAAAATGTCCAGTCTTTTGGCAGTTAAAACAAGTCACATAAGACTTATCTTTCCCATCTCTGGATCCTCGAGGTCGTTTCTTTCCAGCTTTGTTTTCTGTTTTGTTCTTATTCGCACCCTTCTTGCCTTTAAAACCCTGAGCTCTATCTCTTTTGCGCTTAAAACCTGCACTCCTCCGAGGAGCGCCAGCTTCAGCAGCAAACACTTCAGTTAGAGGGGCTTCCGCAAGCATGCGGTCCTCCTCCAGCTCTAGGTGTTTTGCGGCCTGGTCAAATGTCCTGATGTCATTAGCATGGGTCAGATGGACATTCATTTGCTCCCAACTCTTCGAAGACAATGATCTGATGAGAGCAGACACTTGCTCCTCATCGGTCTTAGCACGACCGGCAGCGCTCAGCTTGCATATCATGTTTGACATTGCGGTAATATGCTGCCTCATCGTGTGACCTTGGCGTATTTTATACCCATCAAACATGAGCCCAACCTGGCGGGCCCTTGTGACGGAGGTCACTCCGTACTGAAACTTCACAGCTTCCCACAAGGCCTTTGCAGTTCGAAACTTTTCGAACCGCAGTAACATATCGTCCCTCATTGAACTTAGAATTGTGATTCGAGCAATTCGGTCTTTCTTTTTCCATGCATTATAAACATCCGAGTTTCTGCGATGTTGCGCAATATTCCCCTCCTCGGGGGGAGACATAGATTGGTTTATGTTTTCTAACATGTCCTGATCCTCTAAGAGATACTCAATTTTACGATGCCATAGATCGTAATTTCTTTCATTGAGTTCATCTCCTCGAGTCAGATCAGCGACAATGCTTTTGAAGCAGCCATAAAAATCTAGGACAAAAACATATAGCGATACATGAGTTCTAGCATAAAATACAACGAGCTACAATAGTCAGAAAAAAATAAACTGACATAATAGCTATAGCATTCAGACCAAAGGAAAACATAAAGCATTTGATCAAATCCTCATGCAATAGTTAATAAAGCCATTTTACTAATCTATATATTGAGCTCCATCATGATTTAGAGACACCAAAAAAACGTTTAAATCATGGCAAATCAGCAAATAAAGAAAGTATTGCCGCCGGTTGCAAGGTGGTTTACACAAAACACTTCTACCTTGCAACTTCCACTAGGCATGTAGGTTCCAAAAAAACGTTTCCTTTCAAAAAAATCAATCAAGATCACACAGAAATTGATTGCTACATTACTTCCATATTAAGCTAAGGATCCCCCATAGGGATTTAGCCTCCTAGACGAGAACCTGCATGAACCTTATAGCAATAATATTGCAATAATAAAAAATACAGGAGCCCCTCGTCTCCTACGGGCAATAAACTGTCCACAGTCCATAATTATTACAGTCCATTGCGATATCTATTGTAAATGGAATTGAATGAATGAAATTACGCTCAACTCTCAATAAGGTAGTAAATAAAATCAGCAACCATTCATTCCATATAAGCACCATCTTTCCATACGATAGCATAATCCGACGTACGAAAAAAAAAAACATAAAGTGTGCACCTCTTTCAATCAAGAAGGTATGCATAAGGAAACATTGCATTTATGGTGCACGAATATTGGCAAAAACGTGTTAGGTAATAACAACCAATCTCCACAATAATCTTCTTTCCCTAATCAATATAATTATGATAGACAAAAAATTATCCTACTTTGATTAGGAAAGAAAAAATCCGAAATTCTATGGTGGAGAGCAACACATATTTTTGCATCAAAGGAAAGCATTCAAAAAATATTTTTAAGGCAATAAAACTCCAGCCCATAATATCTTCCCAAAAATTTCAGAATTAGCCAATCTTTCCTTAATCAATATAATCATGCAATTAACAATAATTATGATACTTGTATTGGAAAGAAAATTTTGAAATTATTTGGTGGAGGGTAACACATAAATGCACATATGATGAAAAGGAAATATTTCTAATGAAATGCATGCTATCAATCCCAAAAAAATCCGAAAATCCTTAATGAGATCAACATATATGTGCATTTAATCATAAAGGAAATATTTCAAATGAAATGAGTGCTATCATTTCAAAAATTAGAAAATCCTTAATGAGATTAACATATATGTGCATTCAATCATAAAGGAAATATTTCAAATGAAATGCATGCTATCATTCCAAAAAAATATTTCCGAATTATACAAGATGGTAACTCAATATTCATGTATGTGCATGATTTTGCAATCAACATCTAATCCTAGATTCATGCACATGTGATTAAAAATTACATATACATGAATAAGGCAACAAGCATCTAACCTTAGATGTATGTACAAAAGTTTAGAAAGAAAAATGCACAATCAAATCATACCATTCCAAATGTATGATCACATTATATGATACATGTAATAATTAACTCTTGTAAAATTATCATCATATTTCAAACAACATATATGCGCATATTATCAAGAACAAACAAAATCTAGCCGCAAGCTTCTAGGATGAAAGAAATATGCGCAACAAACAAAGATTAACATGTAACCCTAGGTACATGCATAAAATGAAATCTAAGCTATGCACAAGAGTGAAATAATGATGAAACTTGTAATGCAATTCACATGTAATGAAATCAATCAAGAAAACATGCGCAAGGGTGAGGAAAAATGCCATCAAATCCTAGGTGCATGAGGAAGAGAAAAAACTACTCATGTATGCGATTTCTCTCAAAAACAACCGAAATTATTTCAACATATATGAAATAAGAAAGTGCTCAAAAAATTCGGAGGTGACCAAGATGGCTCTGGTACCAATTTTAGCTTATGACGATCTACTGGTTCAGGAGTACCTTCTTGGAGAGAACCTGTGGCAGTGGAATGGATCGGCGATCACCTCACGGAATCCTCTGGAGCACCGGTCGGTCTTCTACTCTCTTGGAGAAGAAGCACGAGTCCAGAACCCAAGAGTCCACGGATTGACTTGGTGGAGGTGGAGGGACGAATGGGAGAGAGAGGGAGAGGTGGCGGCTAGGGTTTGGTGGGGCTAGGGTTTGCACACATGAACAACCATCCAATGGGAGGCTCCCCTCCTTATATAGATGGCCCCACCCTAAACCCTAAATGTGTAGTCCAATGGGGACGCGCCATGTGTCAGTGCTTTGGGCAAATATCTTATTAATCCTAGATTAATCCAATAAAGTAGGTAGTGCGCAGGGTAGCATGGACTAATGAAGGAAAGCTCAAGGCTTTGGAAAGTATGGTGGAGGACAATGGGAAGGAGACGGCCACCGAGCTTGCTAGTAAGAGAAATCTGAGGAGGAAAGACTCCCCCCACCACCGGTGGACTTGGATTCTATCTCACCACAACCCGAGTTATTTAAAGCAATAAGAGAGAAAGAGTTAGCGCAACAAAAGATCACAAATGGAGGTAAAGGGGCCCGTCCCCACAACTTAAACCATGAAATGGACCCGGCCGTGCCGTGCAAATGAGTGCACGGTGCAAATGGACCCGTCCGCACACTCATGATTAGGGGTCGAATTAAGGAGCTTCAACCAGAGGTGATATGCCTTCTTGAGCACAAAGTCAAATTGAAGAGGCTAGCCAAGTTCAAGCATGCAATTTGGCCACATGCATGGGTGGCAAATAGTGAAATTGAGGATTCCGGCAGAATTTTACTACTTTGGAACGACAATCTTGTTGATCTTAACGTCACTTTCGAAACTAGACAAGTACTTCATTTCCAAGGGCGAATGAAAAAGGAAGGAGTTGAATTCGAATTCTCGACAATTTATGGTGCAAACACACACGTGGATAGGAGGGCGTTGTGGAAGGCCTTGCCTCCATTGCTCCAAGTGTCGCTAAGCCTTGGATTGTGGGGACTTCAATTGCATCCGGAGGGCGAGTGAAAAATGTGGAGGGGGCGAAATGAATGAGGTTGCCACAAAGGAGTTCAATTGTGTGTCGACACTCTCCAACTTCTACAAATGCCCTCGGTGGGAGGGGAATTTATGTGGTCAAACTCATCCAAAGGAAGTGCACGCATTGAAACCAAGATTGATCGCATTTTGATGACGAACGCATGGCTTGAAGCTTTCCCGGAGACGTTCTACATTGTGGGGGAGAAGGATTTAAGTGATCATACCATGCTTACTATGAAAACGGAGGGGCAAGGGTCTCAGAAGAAGAGGATTTTCCGGTTTGAGAATCATTGGGAGCATGAGGATTTTTGCGAGGTGGTTCAAGGGGCGTGGGCAACACTAGTCAATGGTACACCAATGTTTAGAGTTGTTGCAAAGCTGAAATAGGTGAAAGAAGCACTTAAAAGATGGAGTGGCGTGAAGTTTGGAAATGTGGTCAACATGGTGGGCACGACCACTTGTAACCTTGCGGAGGTGCGGAGGCTAAGGCTGGCCTCTCCATGGGATGAAGCTCTTGCACAAGATGAGATTAAGGCAAAGAATGAGTTAAATAGAGTTCTTGAGCGAGAGGAGTCCATTATTCGGCCAAAATCACGAGTTAAGTGGTTAAAGGAGGGTGACTGGAACACTAGGTTTTTTCATTCGCACCTAAGAGTGAGGAGAGCCACCAATAAAGTGCGGAGAGTGTGTGAGGGAGATCATACACTCGAGGAGGAATGTAAGATCCGGGAGGCCTTCCAGCGGTTTTTTGATAATTTGTTTGCTAATGGTTTTCAGGTACAACCCCTTATGACAACCATTATCTTGCCCCAACTCGATCCGAGGGAGGGAAAGAGCTTAGTTCGAAAGTTTGATATGAAGTAGTTGGAGGATGTGGTGTTGAATGCAAATGTGGATAAGGCACCGGATCCGGAAGGGTTCAATGCTAAATTCTTCAAGGCGGCTTGGGGGATAATCAAGAGGGATGTGTTCAAAGCCGTGGATTCATGTTGAGTAATGGAAAGATTTTGGCACAAATGAACTATACGTCCATCACCATAATTCCAAAGAAGACGACACCTATGAAGGTAGAAGACTTTCGACCTATAGCATTGTGCAACATGATGTATAGGTTCATTACAAAGGTGCTCGCGAACCGGTTGAAAAGCTTGTTACCAAAGCTTGTTGGGGAAACTCAAAGCACTTTTGTTCAAGGAAGAAGAATCGGTGATAACATCCTCCTTGCACACGAGCTTTGCCATCGGTGAAAACCTTCACCTTGCTAGAGGTAGGGGATGTATGTGCATCAAATTGGACATTCGAAAAGCTTATGACTCCATATCGTGGGAGTTCTTAGATCAAGTGATGCTGAGATTTTGGTTCCCGGATAAGTGGAGAAAGATTATTATGGCATGTGTGGAAGCCTCCTTTGTTGTTACGGTCAATGGAGCAAATTCGAAACCCTTTCGTGCTGGAAATGGCTTGAGGCAAGGAGACCCCTTAGCACCCTACTTGTTTGTCTTGTGCATGGAGGTCGTGAGTGAAATGGTGAAGTTAGCGGTGGTGGAAGGAAGAATCGAGCCCCTTGCTTGTGCCGACATTAATGTATCTCACTTGTTGTTTGCCGATGACGTACTTTTATTTGCGAGAGCAACGAAGGAGAATGTGCAAGACATCAAGAAGGTCCTCGATGACTTCACGGCGTGCTCGGGGCTGAGATTTAGTGCTTCGAAAAGTCAAATATTTATGGGCGGAAAGTGACATATGGAGAGTGGATTGTAGAGCACCATGGGATGGAACACAAGGTGTTCCCGGTTGTCTACCTTGGACTCCCCCTATTCTCTGGTCGGATGGGGAGAAGTCATTGTGGAGTGCTTATTAATAAAGTGAAGGCCCGGTTGAGCACATGGCAACAAAATTTCCTCTCACTTAGCATATATTGGACTTCTACGTTCATGGTCCCCCTAAAGGAACTTCAAGAATTGGATGGCCTCATGAGTCACTTTATTGGGGGTGGGCCGAAGAAATGGGTGGCGGTAGCTTGGAAGGATGTTTGCACCCCCAAAAGTGAAGGCGGGCTTGGCCTTAAGAAGCTCACGGAATGGAATGATGTAGGACTCCTTCGACTCTTTTGGCTTGTGGTGGAAGGTGGAAACTCGTTATGGGTGAAATGTATGTGACACAAATACTTAAAGAACCGGTCCATTTGGCTAGCAAGACCGCCGACTTCTTTTTCTTGGGCTTGGCATGGGATTATCCGAGTCCGAGAGGTGGCAAGAAGGAATATTCACTACAAGGTGGGAAATGGGGAGTAAATCGGCTTATTTTAATATCCATGGTGCGGGGACCCATTCCTAGTTGAACCTTGGGGAGAAAGGCTACACTACGAGTTGGGAGTGCCATGGGACACCAAGGTTTCCTTTTTTTATTGAGGACGAAGAGTGGCGGCTTCCATATTCTCGTTCTAGCATTATGGAGACACTATGGGTGAAGATAAAAAAACAACCCTATTCGAGGAGATTGAATGGCAAGGAAGGTACCCTCGACATGAAGGAGGTTTGGACGTGGGTCAAGCTGCCGGGAATCAAGATTGGTTGGGGGGATATGGTGTGGCACAAGCATGGCATTGCCAAGCACACACTCACGGCTTGGAGAGCAATGAGGGGTCGACTCCTCACAAAGAAGCTCATGAACCAAAGGGGAACAAAGCATGACCCGGTTTGTGCCCTTTGTGCGACCATGGAGGAGGATATGGAACACTTGTTTTGGCATTGTTCATTCACTAGAACGGTTTGGGGAGGCCTCCTTACATGCCTACACGTCAGCCCCGGCATTGCTAGCACGCTTGTGGGAGAAGCTAATCGCATCGTCCATGCACGTGGGGGCGCATTGAAAGACTAGAGAGGAAATGAGCTTTCAACGCCATGATACACGAATGTTAGCAAGAACGCAGTCGACGAATCTTCGAAGGGGAAGCAAAGACACCGGTGGATATATGTGAAATCATCAAAGAAACTATCCGATGTGTGGGAGGCAAAGTGAAGGATATTGCCAAGAACGAGGAGGATTACAAGAGATTTGTAGCAACGTGGAGTTAGGTATGAAATTTCCTATCAAATGATCTAACTCATGAAGTAATACGTAGTAGTAGTGGCCGGTTTTTACACATGGCATAAGCCCGTGAACAAGCTTTTTAATTTTTGTGGGATGTAAACACCCATTTACTTATAAAATTAGAGGCTAAGCCTCCCTTTTGCTTTGCAAAAAAAAGAGAAGAAGGGGAGCGGGATAAGAGGGAGATAGAGATGAGGCGAGGGAGATGAGAGAAAGAGAATAGTGAAGAGTGAGAGAGAAGGAGAGTGGTAGAGAAGGAGAGAAAAGAGAGGGGTAGAATGAGAGAGAGAAGGGAGAGAATGGGACGAGGAGAGAGAAGGAGTGGGAGAAAAGGAGAAACGAGAGAAGGGAGAGAGATAAAGAGAGTGGGATAAGGAGAAGAGGGACAAGGAGAGAGGGAGAGAAGGAATAGAGGGAGAGATAGAGAAGGTGGGAGAAATGAGAAGGGAGAGAGGAGGAGAAGGATGAGGAGAATGAGAGGGCAAAGAAGAGGGAAGATGGGAAGAGAGAGAAGAAGAAGAGGGGGAGAGCTCGACAACATAAGAGAAGAGAGAAGGGAGTGAGAGAGAGAGAAGGATAGAGGCAGAGAAGAGAGATTAGGGATAAAGATAATGAGAGAAGAGAGAAGGAGAATAGAAAAGAGGAGAGAGAAAAGGGAGAGAAGAGACAGAAGGGAGAGAAGGAGGAGAAGGACGGAGTGGAGGAGAGGGATAAGAGGGAGAGAGAAAAGGAGAGGGATGAGAAAGAGATAGAGAAGGAGAAAGAGGAGACGAAAGAGGAGAGGAGAGAGAAAGAGAGATAAGAAGAGGGAGAAGGACAGAGAAGGAAATGTAGAAGAGGAGAGGGAGAGGAGCAGATAGAGAAGGGAAGGTGAGAGAAAAAAGTAGAGGGAGATAAGGAGAAGAGAGTGGGAACCAGAGGAGATGAAGGGATAAGACGGGAGAGAGAATAGGAGGGAGAAGGAAAGGAGAGGAAGAGAGGGGAGGGGAGAGATATGGAGAAGAGAGAGGGAACGAGAGGAGATAGAGGGATAAGAGGAGAGAGCGGAGAAGGAGGAGGAAGAAGGAGAGGACGAGAGGAAAGGAGAGAGAGGGAGAATAGGGGAGAGAGAGAAGAAGAAGGAGAGAGGGGGTACAAGAAAAGAGATGAGAGGGAACAAGAGAATGAGAGAAGGATAGAGAAGGAAATGAGGAGAAGAGGGAAGGGGAAGGAGAGAGAGTGGAGGAGAGAGGAAACAAGAGAGGAGGAGAGAAGAGAGAGAAGGGAGAGAGAGAGAAAGGAGAGTAGACGGAAGAGAAGAGGATAGGAGGGAGAACGAGAGAGAGGATAAGTAGACGGAGAAGGGGAGAGGAGAAGGGAGAGAGAGAGAACGAGAAGAGGAGCAAAGAAGGGAAATAGGAGAACGAGTCCACCCTCCTTCTCATATTCCCTCTCCTCCTCTCCTTCCCTTCTTTTTATCCTCTCTCTTCTTGTTCTTCTCTCCCTCTCCCTCTCCCTCCCGTTCCTTCCGTCCTTCTCTCCTTACCTTATAAGGAGAGAAGGAGAAGGTAAGAGGGAGATAGAGAACGACAAGAGGGAAGAAGAGAGAGGGGAAAAGGGGGAAGAGAGAGAAGAAAAGATAAGGAAGAAGGAGAGAGGAGATTGAGAAGGCAAAGTAGAGAGAGAAGAGAGAGTGGCGGAGAGGGAGAGAAAAGAGGAGAGAGGGATAGAGAAAAGGAAAAAGGATACGGAGAGAGGGAATGATAGAGAAGGAGAAGAGAAACAAGGAAAGAAGGAGAATGACAAAAGGGGAAGCGAGAGAATGTGAGAAGAGGAGAGTGAGGGATAAGAAGGTGAGGAGAGAAAGAAGGTGAGGGGGAGAACAAGGAGAGGAAGAGAAGGAGAAGAGGGAGGAGGAGGAGGAGAGTGGTAGAGAAGAGGAGAAGTGGGAGGAGAGAGAAGAAAAGAGAGAGAGAAAGGGAGAGAGAAGAGAGATGGAGAACGAGAGCGAGAGATAGAGAAGGGAGAGAGAAGGAGGGTGGAAAAAGAGGAGGAGAGAAGGGAGAGAGAGAAAGGAGAGTAGAGGGAAGAGAAGAGGATAGGAGGGAGAAGGAGAGAGAGGATAAGGAGAGGGAAGAAGAGGGAGAGGAGAAGGGAGAGAGAGAGAGAACGAGAAGAGGAGCGAAGAAGGGAAAGAGGAGAAGAAGTCCCCCCTCCTTCTCATCTTCCCTCTCCTCCCATCCTTCCCTTCTTTTAATCCTCTCTCTTCTTCTCCTTCTCTCCCTCTCGCTCCTCCCTTCCTTCTCTCCTTACCTTATAAGGAGAGAAGGAGAGGGTAAGAGGGAGATAGAGAACGAGAGGAGGGAAGAAGAGAGAGGGGAAAAGGGGGGAGAGAGAGAAGAAGAGATAAGGAAGGAGAAAGGAGATAGAGAAGGCAGAGTAGAGAGAGAAGGGAGAGTGGAGGAGAGGGAGAGAAAAGAGGAGAGAGGGAGGACAGAACGAAGGTGAGGGGGAGAACAAGGATAGGAAGAGAAGGAGAAGAGGGAGGAGGAGGAGGAGAGTGGTAGAGAAGAGGAGAAGTGGGAAGAGAGAGAAGAAAAGAGAGAGGGAAAGGGAGAAAGAAGAGAGATGGAGAACGAGAGATAGAGAAGGGAGAGAGAAGGAGGGTGGAGAAAAGAGGACAAGAAGAGCAAAGAGAGGGGAAGCAAGAGGGAGAGTGAACTGGAGTAGAGAAGAGGAATGAGGGAGAGAGGATAGAGAAGGGAAAGAGAGAGAAAAGGAGAGGGAGGAGAGAGAAGAAGGGAGGGAGAGCGAGAGAAGGAGGAAGGAGTGGAGAAGAGGACAAGAGGGAGGAGGAGGAGAGTGGTAGAGAAGAGGAGAAGTGGGAAGATAGAGAAGAAAAGAGAGAGGGAATGGGAGAGAGAAGAGCGATGGAGATCGAGACTGAGAGATAGAGAAGGAGAGTGAAGAAAAGAGAACAAGAAGAGCAGAGAGAGGGGAAGCAAGAAGGAGAGTGAACGGTAGTAGTGAAGAGGAGTGAGGGAGAGAGGATAGAGAAGGGAAAGAGAGAGAAAAGGAGAGGGAGGAGAGAGAAGAAGGGAGAGAGAACGAGAGAAGGAGGAAGGACTGGAGAAGAGGACAACAGGAAGATAGAAAATGAAGGAGTAGAGGGAAGAGGTGAGGGAGTGAAGAAGGGGGAGATGGAACGAGAGAGGTGGAGGGAAGGAGGAGAGAAGAGGGAGAGAGGAGGACAGGGAAGTAGAGGGGAGAGGGAGAAGGGAGAAGAAGAGCGAGGGAGAAGAGAGGGGGTGAAGAAAGAGTGGGAGAGAAGGAGAGAGCAGGAGAGAGAGCGGGAGAAGGAGAAGGGAATGAGGAGGATAGAGAAGGATAAAAGGGAGAGAGAAGAAGAAGAGAGAAGGATAAGGAGAGAAGAAGGGGAGCGGGATAAGAGGGAGATAGAGATGAGGCGAGGGAGATGAGAGAAAGAGAAGACGGAGGAGTGAGAGAGAATGAGAGAAGAGAGAGGGGTAGAACGAGAGAGAGAATCGAGAGAATGGGACGACGAGAGAGGAGTGGGAGAAATGGAGAAATGAGAGAAGGGAGAGAAGAAGAGGGAGAAGGAGAAGAGGGACAAAGAGAGGAGATAGAGATAAAGAGAGTGGGATAAGGAGAAGAGGGACAAGGAGAGACGGAGAGAAGGAAGAGAGAGAAAGAGATAGGGAAGGTGAGAGAAATGAGATGGGAGAGAGGAGGAGAAGGATAAAGAGAATGAGAAGGCAGGGAAGAGGGAAGATGGGAAGAGAGAGAAGAAGAGGGGGAGAGGTAGACAACATAGGAGAAGAGAGAAGGGAGCGAGAGAGAGAAGGATGGAGGCAGAGAAGAGAGAATAGGGATAAGGATAATGAGAGAAGAGAGAAAGAGAATAGAAAGGTGGAGAGAAAGAGAGAGAAAGGAGAGAAGAGACAGAAGGGAGAGAAGGAGGAGAAGGACAGAGTGGAGGAGTGGGATAAGAGAAAATGAGAGGGATAAAAGGGTGATAGAGAAGGAGAAAGAGGAGAGGAAAGAGGAGAGGAGAGAGAAAGAGAGATAAGAAGAGGGAGAAGGAGAGAGAAGGAAATGGAGAAGAGGAGAGGGAGAGGAGGAGATAGAGAAGGGAAGGTGAGAGAAAAAAGTAGAGGGGGAACGAGAGGAGATGAAGGGATAAGAGGGGAGAGAGAATATGAGGGAGAAGGAAAGGAGAAGAAGAGAGGGGAGGGGAGAGACAAGGAGAAGAGAGAGGGAACGACAGGATACGGAAGGATAAGAGGAAAGAGTGAAGAAGGAGGAGGAAGGAGAGAGACCGGGGGGAGGGAGAAGGAGAGAGGCAGAAGAGGGGAGAGAGAAGAAGAAGAAGGAGAGAGGGGGAACAAGAGAGGATGTGAGAGGGAACAAGAGAATGAGAGGAGGATAGAGAATGAAAGGAGAAGAATAGGGAAGGGAACGAGATAGAGAAGGGAGAGAAGAGATAGAGAACGAGAGAGGGAAGGAGAGATAGAGGAGGAGAGAGGAAACGAGAGAGGAGGAGAGGGATAAGGAGAAAGAGAAGGGGAGAGGAGGAAAGAAGAGAGAGAAGGGGGAGAGAGAAAGGAGAGTAGGGGGAGAGAAGAGGATTGGAGGGAGAAGGTGAGAGAGGGAAGAAGAGGAAGAAGGGGAGTGGAGAAGGGAAAGAGAGAGAACGAGAAGAGGAGCGAAGAAGGGAAAGCGGAGATAGAGGGTGAAGGAGTCCCCCCTCCTTCTCAGCTTCCCTCTCCTCCTCTACTTCCCTTCTATTTATCCTCTCTCACCTTCTCCTTCTCTCCCTCTCGCTCCTCCCTTCCTTCTCTCCTTACCTTATAAGGAGAGAAGGAGAATATAAGAGGGAGATAGAGAACGAGAAATGGGAAGAAGATAGTGGAGAAAAGAGGGAGGAGAGAGAAGAAGAGATAAGGAAGAAGGAGATAGGAGATAGAGAAGGCAGAGTAGAGAGAGAGGGAGAGTGGAGGAGAGGGAGAGAGAATTGGAGAGAGGGAAAGAGAGAAGGAAAGAGAGATAAGGAGAAAGGATACAGAGAGAGGGAACGACAAAGAAGGAGAAGAGAAACAAGATAAGATGGAAAATGAGAAAAGGAGAAGCGAGGGAATGTGAGAAGAGGAGAGAGAGGGATAAGAGGGTGAGGACAGAAAGAAGGTGAGGGGGTGAACAAGGAGAGGAAGAGAAGGAGACGAGGGAGGAGGAGGAGGAGAGTGGTAGAAAAGAGAAGACGTGGGAAGAGAGAGAAGAAAAGATAGGGAAAGGGAGAGACAAGAGAGATGGAGAACGAGAGCGAGAGATAGAGAAGGGAGAGAGAAGGAGGGTGAAGAAAAGTAAACAAGAAGAGCAGAGAGAGGGGAAGGAAGAGGCAGAGTGAGCAAGAGTAGAGAAAATAAGCGAGGGAGAGAGGATAGAGAAGGGAAAGAGAGAGAAATGGAGATGGAGGAGAGACAAGAAGGGAGAGAGAGTGGGAGAAGGAGGAAGGAGTGGAGAAGAGGAGATGAGGAAGCTAGAAAATGAAGGAGAAGAGAGATGAGGGGATGGAGAGAAGAAGGGGGAGAGGGAACGAGAGAGGTAGAGAAGAGAGAGGGAAGGAGTGAGGGAAGGCAGAGAGAAGAGGGAGAGAGGAGGACAGGGAAGTAGAGGGGAGAGGGAGAAGGGAGAAGAAGTGTGAGGGAGACGAGAGATGGGGTGAAGAAGGAGTGGGAGAGAAGGAGAGAGAGGGAGAGCGAGCGAGAGAAGGAGAAGGGAAAGATGAGGATAAAGAAGGATAAAAGGGGAAGAGAGAAGAAGAAGAGAGAAGGATAAGGAGAGAAGAAGGGGAGCAGGTTAAGAGGGAGATAGAGATGAGGCGAGGGAGATGTGAGAAAGAGAAGAGGGAAGAGTGAGGGAGAAAGAGAGTGGTAGCGAAGGACAGAAGAGAGAGGGGTAGAATGAGAGAAAGATGGAGAGAGAGAGAGAGAAGGGAGAGGGGGTAAGGAGAGGGAAAAGAGGGAGAAGGGGAGAGGAGAAGGGAGAGAGATAGAACGACAAGTTGAGCGAGTCCCCTCTCCTTCTCACCTTCCCTCTCCTCCTCTTGTTCCCTTCTCTTTATCCTCTCTCTTCTTCTCCTTCTCTCCCTCCTGCTCCTCCCTTCCTTCTCTCCTTACGTTATAAGGAGAGAAGGGGACAGTAAGAGGGAGATAGAGAACGAGAAGAGGGAAGAAGAGATAGGGGAAAAGGGGGAAGAGAGAGAATAAGAGATATGGAAGAAAGGAGAGGAGATAAAGAAGGCAGAGTAGAGAGAGAAGGGAGAGTGGAGGAGAGGGAGAGAAAAGAGGAGAGGGGGAGAGAGATAAGGAGAAAGGATACAGAGAGAGGGAACGATAGCGAAGGAGAAGAGAAACAGGATAAAAGGGAGAATGAGAAAAGGAGAAGCGAGAGAATGTGAGAAGAGGAGAGTGAGGGATAAGAGAGTGAGGACAGAAAGAAGGTGAGGGGGAGAACAAGGAGAGGAAGAGAAGGAGAAGAGGGAGGAGGAGGAGTGTTAGAGAAGAGGATAAGTGGGAAGAGAGAGAAGAAAAGTGAGAGGGAAAGAGAGAGAGAAGAGAGATGGAGAGCGAGAGCGAGAGATAGAGAAGGAGGGTGGAGAAGAGAAAGGGAGAGAAAAGAAGAGGGAGGATAGAGAAGATGGGAGAGAGAACAAGAGAAGGAGGAAGGAATGAAGAAGAGGAGAAGAGGAAGATAGAAAATGAAGGACAAGAGGGAGGAGGGGAGGAAGAGAAGATGGTGGAAAGGGAACGAGAGAGGTAGAGAAGAGAGGGGAGGAGAGAGGGAAGGAGGAGAGAGGAGGACAAGGAAGTAGAGGGGAGAGGGAGAAGGGAGAAGAAGAGCGAGGGATAAGAGAAGAGGTGAAGAAGAAGTGGGAGAGAAGGAGAGAGAGAGAGGGAGAGCGAGCGAGAGAAGGAGAAGGGAAAAAAGGAGGATAGAGAATGATAAAATGGGGGAGAGAAGGATAAGGAGAGAAGAAGGGGAGCGGGATGAGAGGGAGAGAGAGATTAGGCGAGGGAGATGAGAGAAAGAGAAGAGGGAAGAGTGAGAGAGGAGAGTGGTAGAGAAGGAGAGAAGAGGGGGGCGGAGAACGAGAGAGAGAAGGGACAGAATGGGACGAGGAGAGAGAAGAAGTGGGAGAAAAGGAGAAACGAGAGAAGGGAGAAAGAAGAGGGAGAGGAGAGAGAAAAAGAGAGTGGGATAAGGAGAAGAGGGACAAGGAGAGAGAGAGAAGGAAGAGAGAGAAAGAGATAGAGAAGGTGAGAGAAATGAGAAGGGAAAGAGGAGGAAAATGATGAGGAGAATGAGAGGGCAGAGAAGAGGGAAGATTGGAAGAGAGACAAGAAGAAGTGGGGGAGAGGTGGACAACATAGTAGAAGAGAAAAGGGAGCGAAAGAGAGAGAAGGGTAGAGGTAGAGAAGAGAGAATAAGGATATGGATAAGGAGAGAAGAGAGAAGCAGAATAGAAAAGAGGAGAGAGAAGGGAAGAGATAGGAGGGAGAGAGAGGGAGAGAAGGAGGAGAAGGACGGAGTGGATGAGAGGGATAAGAGGGAGAGAGAAAAGTAGAGGGATAAGAGGGAGATAGAGAAGGAGAAAGACGAGAGGAGAGAGAATGAGAGATAAGAAGAGGGAGAAGGAGTGAGAAGGAAATGGACAAGAGGAGAGGGAGAGGAGATAGAGAAGGGAAGGTCAGAGAAAAAAGGAGAGGGAGATAAGGAGAAGAGAGGGGGAACGAGAGGAGATGAAGGGATAAGAGGGGAGAGAGAATAGGAGGGAGACATAGAGGAGGGGAAGAGATGGGAGGGGAGAGAGAAGGAGAAGAGAGAGGGAACGAGAGGAGACAGATGGATAAGAGGAAAGCGGAGAAGGAGAAAGAAGGAGAGAGAGAGCGGGAGGGAGGAAGGGAGAAGGAGAGGACGAGAGGGGAGGAGAGAGAGGGAGAAGAAGGGGAGAGAAATGAGAAGGGAGAGAGGAGGAGAAGGATGAGGGTTGGGAAGAGGGAATATGGGAAGAGAGAGAAGAAGAAGAAGAAGAAGAAGAAGAAGAAGAAGAGGTGGAGAGGTAGACAACCTAGGAGAAGGGAGAAGGGAGCAAGAGAGAGAAGGATAGAGGCAAACAAGTGAGAATATGGATAAGGATAAGGAGAGAAGAGAGAAGAAGAATAGAAAAGAGGAGAGTGAGAAGGGAGAGAGGAGAAGAGACATGAGGGAGATAGAGCCAGAGAAGGAGGAGAAGGACGGAGTGGAGGCGAGGGATAAGTGGTAGAGAAAAAAGGTGAGAGATAAGAGGGAGATAGAGACGGAGAAAGAGGAGAGGAGAGGAAAGAGGAGAGGAGAGAGAAAGAGAGATAAGAAGAGGGAGAAGGAGAGAGAAGGAAATGGAGAAGAGAAGAGGGAGAAGGGAAGGTGAGAGAAAAAAGGAGAGGGACATAAGGAGAAAAGAGGAGGGGACGAGAGAAGATGAAGGGATAAGTGGGGAGAGAGAATAGAAGGGAGAAGGAGAGGAGAGGAAGAGAGGGGAGGGGAGAGAGATGGAGAAGAGAGAGAGAACCAGAGGAGACAGAGGGATAAGAGGAGAGAGCGGAGAAGGAGGAAGAAGGACAGAGAGAGCGGGAGGGAGGGAGAAGGAGAGGTTGAGAGGGGAGGAGAGAGAGGGAGAAGAGGGGAGAGAGAAGAAGAATGAGAGAGGGGGAGCAAGAGAGGAGGGGAGAGAGAACAGTTGAATAAGAGAAGGAAAGGAGGAGAAGAGGGAAGGGGAATGGAACGTGATAGAGAAGGGAGACTAGAGATAGAGAAGGAGAGATAGGGGAGGAGAGAGGAAAGGAGAGAGGAGGAGAGGGATAAGGAGAAGGAGAAGGGGAGAGGAGGAGAGAAGAGAGAGAAGGGAGAGAGAGGAAGGAGTGTAGAGGGAAGAGAAGAGGATACTAGGGAGAAGGAGAGAGAGGGTTAGTAGAGGGAAGAAGAGGGAGAAGGTTGAGAGAGAGAACGAGAAGAGAAACGAAGAAGGGAGGAGGAGATAGAGGGAGAAGGAGTTCCCTCTCCTTCTCATCTTCCCTCTCCTCCTCTCCTTCCCTTCTCTTTATCCTCTATCTTCTTCACTTTCTCTCCCTCTCGCACCTCCCTTCCTTCTCTCCTTACCTTATAAGGAGAGAAGGAGATGGTAAGAGGGAGATAGAGAAAGAGAAAAAAGGAAGAAGAGAGAGGGGAAAAGGAGGAAGAGAGAGAAGAAGAGATAAGGAAGAAGGAGAGAGGAGATAGTGAAAGCAGAGTACAGAGAGATGGGAGAGTGGAGGATAGGGGAGAGAAGAGGAGAGAGGGAGAGTGAGAAGGAAAGAGAGATAAGGAGAATGGATAAGGAGAGAGGGAACGACAGAGAAGGAGAAGAGAAACGGGATAAGCAGGAGAATGAGAAAAGGAGAAGCGAGAGAATGTGAGAAGAGGAGAGAGAGGGATAAGAGGGTAAGGATAGAAAGAGGGCAAGCGGGAGAACAACAAGAGGAAGAGAAGGAGAAGAGGGCGGATGAGGAGGAGGAGAGTGGTTGAGAAGAGGAGAAGTGGGAAGAGAGAGGGAAAGGGAGAGAGAATAGAGATGGAGAACAAGAGTGAGAGATAGAGAAGGGAGAGAGAAGTAGGGTGGAGAAAAGAGGACAAGAAGAGGAGAGAGGGGAAGGAAGAGGGAGAGTGAACGAGAGTAAAGAAGGGGAGTGAGGGAGAGAGTATAGAGAAGGGAAAGAGAGAGAAAAGGAGAGGGGGGAGAGAGAGGAAGGTGGAGAGAGCGAGAGAATGAGGAAGGAGTGGAGAAGAGGAAGTTAGAAAATGACGGAGAAGAGGGAAGAGGGGAGGGAGAGAAGAAGGGGGAGAGGGAACGAGAGAGGGAGAGAGGGAGACAGGGAAGTAGAGGGGAGAGGGAGAAGAGAGAGAGGGTGAAGATGGAGTGGGAGAGAAGGAGAGAGAGGGAGAGCGAGCGAGAGAAGGAGAAGGGAAAGAGGAGGATAGAGAAGGATAAAAGGGGGACAGAGAAGAAGAAGAGAGAAGGATAAGGAGATAAGAAGGGGAGCGGGATAAGAGGGAGATTGAGATGAGGCGAGGGAGATTAGAGAAAGAGAAGAGGGAAGAGAGAGAGAAGGAGAGTGGTTGAGAAGGAGAGAAGAGAGAGGGCTAGAACGACAGAGAGAATGGAGAGAATGGGACGAGGAGAGAGAAGGAGTGGTAGAAAAGGAGAAATGAGAGAAGGGAGAGAAGAAGAGGGAGAAGGAGAGAGGAGAGAGATAAATGGAGTGGGATATGGAGAAGAGGTACAAGGAGAGAGGGAGAGAAGGAAGAGAGAAAGAGATAGAGAAGGTGAGAGAAATGAGAAAGGAGAGAGGAGGAGAAGGATAAAGAGAATGAGAGGGCAGGGAAGAGGGAAGATGGGAAGAGAGAGAAGAAGAAGAGGGGGAGAGGTAGACAACATAGGAGAAGAGAGAAGAGAGTGAGAGAGAGAAGGATAGAGGCTGAGAAGCGAGAATAGGGATAGGGATAAGGATAAGGAGAGAAGTGAGAAGGAGAATAGAAAAGAGGAGAGAGGAGAAGAGACAGGAGTGAGGGAGAGCAAGAGACGGACGAGAAGGACGGAGCGGAGGAGAAGGATAAGAGGGAGAGAGAAAAGGAGATGGGTAATGTAAGCAATCTACGATTGAATCTACAGGTTCGAATTTACCTTCTTGGAGAGAACCTGTGCCAGCGGAATGGATCGGCGATCACCTCACGGAATCCTCTGGAGCACCGGTCGGTCTTCTACTCTCTTGGAGAAGAAGCACGAGTCCACAACCCAAGAGTCTACGGATTGGCTTGGTTGATGTGGAGGGACGAATGGGAGAGAGAGGGAGAGGTGGCGGCTAGGGTTTGGTGGAGCTAGGGTTTGCACACAAGAAAATATTCATCCAATGGGAGGCTCCCCTCCTTATATAGATGACCCCACCCTAAATCCTAATGCGCAGCCAATGAGAGTGCGCCACATGTCAGTGCTTTGGGCAAACATAATCTTAATCCTTAGATCAATCCAATATCTCCCACTTGCACAACGACATGTCAACAACACGTCATCTCCTTTTGTGTCCCTGACACGTACATATATATCCCTGATACATACAATCATAAGATGGCAATGTGTCACCTCTTCATGTGTCCCCGACACATATGTATACATCCCTGATATATACAACTATTTCTCTCTTCCAAGAATGCATCCATAATACGCAAGTCTCTGATCATGTATCCCTGATACAAGACCATCTGTGTCCCCGACAAACGTACTCTTCCGATCATACGGACAAATGGGTCGTGCGACCGGTGATGCACCTGCAATTATGAGTCTCAAACTAGAAACCTTACTAGAAAGCCAGAATGACAACATCCTCACAAAAATAACAATTTCGCAATCAAATGCACATCACTGTTCCCCAGGTTTACTCAGAACCTCACTAGACATGAACGGTATCTCGATCCCTCGGAGAGAATACCTTCTTGTCCTCATGGTACTTGCTACTGTATCTAATACAGTTGGGCCCAGCAAATACTTTTAGTGCAGTCGAGTCAAACCTTTCCCTTCGCCCCAGACCACCATTACACTCAGAATTTACTCCTTTCCCGAAGATGCCTCTTTAGACCGAAACTTTCATGGTCATAGATAACACCCCAAAGTAGCCACATGAACTCTTTGCTTCATGGTGTCGTCGAAGGTCACTGAGGGCAACTAAATGACAATCAAGTCTTGGACTCACACAGTGAAGGAGCAGGGATCCATCCTTTCACTTCCAAATGGTCGCTCAGCACATGTGTTTATGACAAACATGTTATGGTGGATCATACTGTACACAACAATATGTTTGTCTCTCAACACCATATAAGTCTTAGTCCAGTCGCACCGCCTCTGCGCCTGACCCGAGCTTCATCATTGTCGCCTTAACACTATACAGGTGTCACCTGCCGCCACATGTGATGCTCGCACTTGGCTTCTATAGATCACATGAATCGTAGGGACATTCATGTCAATCCTCACCAACATAGAGGATCTCATCTTGATTCCTAATCAAGGCGACTGTCCTATCATGAACTACTCTGGATCTATCATACAAGATCTCCTCATTATCAGTCTCATCTCTGCTCGCTATCAAAAGCGCCAGAGGCGAATGCTCGTGTGAGTAAGCATTCTTCAGCCTATTGACAAAATAATATTTTATGCTAGAACAACTACATCAAGCAAACAGATACAATCGAAAGGAAACAACACAATCACTCATAAAAAGAAGTTAGACATGCCAATACATCAAAGTCTGCGTAAGCCTAAGGACTTCATATGAGACACAAACGAGTCCTTAGCTATGGCTTTGATAAGAGGGTCAGCTACCATAAGAGTAGTAGATACATGTCTTAACACAACTTCCTTTCTCGCTATGATGTCCTTCACAAAATCATACCTAACCTGTATATGTTTGGTCTTTCCATGATATTTTGGGTCTTTCACATAACAAAGGGCAGTCATGCTGTCACAATAGACAACAACAGGCTCATCAGATGTCTCTACAAGCCCAGTATGTTGTAAGAACCTCCTCAACCAAACTACCTCCTGTACTGCTGCAGAGCATGCAACATACTCTGCTTCCATAGTCGACAGGGCTATACAGGTTTGCTTCTTGCTGGACCATGAGATGGCCCCATTAGACAGCAAGAAAGCATAACCAGAGGTAGACTTCCTTTCATCAATGTCTCCAGCCCAATTGGCGTCATTATAGCCAATCAGGCGGAGATCTGATGCTTGATAACACAGCATGTAGTTACTCGTTCCTCTGAGGTATCTCATGATTCTCTTGACCGCCTTCCAGTGCTCCACGCTTGGGTTGGACTGGTATGGACTCACCATGCCCACAGCATAACAAATGTCTGGCCTAGTACACATCATAGCGTACATAAGGCTTCCCACAACATTGGAGTATGGAACCTTGCTCATTTTGGCCTTCTCTTCTGGAGTCTCAGGATGCTTATCAAGGCTTATGTGAAAACCCTACTCAACAGGAGTGTCGATTGGTTTGCATTTGTCCATATGGTATTTCTTTAAAACGTTGGTAATATAAGTCTCTTGAGACAATCCCAGAAGTCTCTTGGACCTATCTCTAACAATCTTGACACCAAGGACGTAGCTAGCTTCACCCATGTCCTTCATATCAAATGTGGAGGACAACCACTCTTTAGTGGATTTCAGAAACTCTTTGCTATTGCCAACCATGAGTATGTCATCAACATACATGGTTAGAATGACAAATTTACCATTGGATCTCTTAACGTACACACAGTGATCTTCCTCAAGCATAGAGAACGCATTCTCTGATATAGCTTGATGGAAGCGAATGTTCCACTGTCTAGACTCTTTTTTTAAGCCATATAAGGACTTATTGAGCTTGCACACTTTGCGCTCTTGTCCTTTGACTTCAAAACCTTGAGGTTGATCCACATAGATCTCTTCCTCAAGTTCTCCATTGAGAAAAGCAGTCTTTACATCATTTTGGTAAAGCTCTAAGTCCATCTGAGCTACAATAGCTAGTAGAAGGTGGATGGAGGCAAACCTAACCATGGGTGAAAAGGTTTCCTCAAAATCCACGCCTTCTCTTTGGGTGTAGCCTTTACTACCAGTCTAGCCTTGAATCTATCAATAGATCCATCCGCCTTCTTGAATCTATCAATAGATCCATCCGCCTTCCTCTTAATCTTGAGGATCCACTTGGCCCCAATGACCTTTCAGTTCGATAATAAGTCGACCAAGTCCCAGACTCGATTAACTTTCATCGAGTCCAACTCTTCCTTTATAGCTTCTAACCACTCTTTAGCATTTGGACCTTCCAAAGCCTCCTTCAAGGTCTCCGGTTCTTGCTCATCGATTACTGTCATCCCGGATGATTCATAATCAATTTCTTCTTGAGATATCATGAGGGCCTCTTCCTCAAAGCGAAATCACCTACGAGGAATGAGCCCCGTTTACTTCGACGCAGATGGGTATCTGATGGGTCATCCTCCGTGAGAGCTATCAGATCCTCAACATTGCTGCTCCTAGTAGGATTGACTGGTGGAACCTCATGTTCAACTTCCAGATCCTGATCCCGTGGAGTGGCAATGTCCTCATCTTGTTGTTCAAAGAAGTCCACTGACTCTTTGATAGCTCCAGCAAGAGTTGGAAAATCATTTTCCAAGAATGTGTCATCCCTAGACTCCAGTTCCGTCCTTCTTTCATTCTCGTCTAACCCGATAAAAACATAACCTTTAGAGAGATCACTGTATTTTACAAAGATACACTTTTTCCCTCTAGGTCCTAGTTTTCCATATTGGTGACTAGTAGAATGAATGTATGTCGCGCATCCCCGTGGACGCAGCAGACTAAAATCAGGCTTCCGTCTTGTCCATAACTCATACGGAGTTGAGGGAACCGATTTTGTTGGAACTCTATTGAGTATATAGGCAGCAGTCATTAGAGCGTCTCCCCAAAACGAAATTGGCAAGCTCTTATGCGCCATCATGGATCTAACCATGTCTAGCAACGTTCTATTCCTTCTCTCGGCAACACCATTTTGCTGAGGAGTATAAGGCATAGTCAGTTGTCTAGATATCCCTTTTCATCATATAACTCCTTAAACATTATGGAGAGATACTCCCCACCTCTATCCGTTCTAAGAGTTCTTATCTTATTATCCAACTGATTCTCAACTAAGCTCATGAATTTCTTAAAACATTCTAGAGCTTCTGACTTGTGAGAAATAAGATAAATATGACCATATCTAGTGAAGTCATCAATGAATGTGATGAAGTAACTTTGTCCATCTCTAGTACGCACATTCAAAGGTCCACAAATATCTGAGTGAATTTGTTCTAAAGGAGAAGTAGCCCTAATGGCTTTTCCGAACGGTTTTCTAGTTGCCTTCCCAGCTAGACAAGATTCACAGGTCGACAATTCAAATTTGGAGCATCCTCCTAATACCCCCTCCTTTGCCAACAAGTTCATCCGGTCAACACCAATGTGACCTACTCTAGCATGCCACATAACTGAATCATTATTCATGGAACTTTGGCTCCTAAAGGCACTAGTGTTATGATTGAAATCATAAATTGCTTCCAACACAATGAAACCGTCTGAAAGAAAGGCACATCCATAATAGATGTTAGAAATGTATAAACCCATATCATTGTTCTCAAAAACAACTTTAAAACCATGTCTCATCAAAACAACAACAGAAATAATATTTCGCCGTATAGCTGGTGCATACAACACGTCGTGAAGTAATAGGATTCGGCCACTTCGCAAAGCAACTTTGCATGTGCCAACTCCAAGAACTTCAATGCTAGTGTTGTTTGCCTTGTTTATTCGCCTCCCACTTGGAACACAGCGATATTCCACGAAGGCAGAACGATCCTTTGTTACGTGGTCCGTAGCACCTGAATCCACAATCCACACAGGAGAATGATCAGTGAGCATCACAGAACTAGTCACGTTACAATTCGAGGGATTACACACAGTAATTACCTTTTGCTCTGTGCACTCACGAGCAAAATGTCCAGTCTTTCGGCAGTTAAAACAAGTCACATTAGACTTATCTTTCCCACCTCTAGATCCCCGAGGTCGTTTCTTTCCAGCTTTGTTTTCTGTTTTGTTTGCATTTGCACCATTCTTGCCTTTAAAACCCCGAGCTCTATCTCTTTTGCGCTTAAAACCTGCACTCCTCCGAGGAGCGCCATCCTCAGCAGCAAATACTTCAGTTAGAGGGGCTTCCGCAAGCATGCGATCCTCCTCCAGCTCTAGGTGTTTCGTGGCCTGGTCAAATGTCCCGATGTCATCAGCATGAGTCAAATGGACCTTCATATGCTCCCAATTCTTCGAAGGCAACGATCTGATGAGAGCAGACACTTGCTACTCATCAGTCTTAGAATGACCGGCAGCGCTCAGCTCGCTAATCTTGTTTGACATTGCGGTAATATGCTGCCTCATCGTGTGACCTTGGCGTATTTTATACCCATCAAACATGAGCCCAAGCTGGCGGGCCCTTGTGACGGAGGTCACTCCGTACCGAAACTTCACAGCTTCCCACAAGACCTTCGCAGTTCGAAACTTTTCGAACCGCAGTAACAGATCGTCCCTCATTGAACTTGGAATTGTGATTCGAGTAATTCGGTCTTTCTTTTTCCTTGCATTATAAACATCCATGTTTCTGCGATGTTGCGCAGTATTCCCCTCCTCGGGGGGAGACATAGATTGGTTTATGTTTTCTAACATGTCCTGATCCTCTAAGAGAGACTCAAATTTACGATGCCACAGATCGTAATTTCTTTCATTGAGTTTATCTCCTCGTGTCAGATCAGCGACAATGCTTTTGGAAGCAGCCATAAAGAATCTAGGACAATCAAAATACATAGCGATACATGAGTTCTAGCATAAAATATAACGAGCTACAATAGTCATAAAAATTAAACTGACTTATTAGCTATAACATTCAGACCAAAAGAAAACATAAAGCATTTGATCAAATCCTCACGCAATAGTTAATAAAGTTATTTTACTAATCTAGATATTGAGCTCCATCATGATTTAATGACCCCAAAAAACATTTTAAATCATGGTAAATCAGCAAATAAAAAAGATATTTTCCGCCGGTTGCAAGGTGGTTTACACAGAACACTTCTACCTTGCAACTCCCACAAAACATGCGAGTTCCCAAAAACCGGTTTTTCAAAAAAAAACCAATCAACATCACACAGATATGATTACTACATTACTTCCATATCGAGCTAATGATCCCCATTAGGGGTTTAGCCTCGTCGACGGGAACCTGCATTAGTCTTATAGCAATAATAAAAATAAAGGAGCCCCTCGTCTCCTTAGGGCAATAAACACTCCACAGTCCATAATTATTACAGTCCATAATTATTACAGTCCATAAATATTACAGCCCATAAATATTACAACCCATTGCGATAACTATTGCAAATGGAAATAAATGAATGAAATTACGCTCATATCTCAATAAGGCAGTAAATAAAATCAGCAATCATTCATTCCATACAGGCATAATCTTTCCATACGTTAGCACAATCCGACGTATGAAAAAAAATTACCATAAAGTGTGCACCTCATTCAAACAATAAGGAAGTAATGCATAAGGAAACAATGCATGAATGGGGCACGAAAATAAGCAAAAAAACATGTTAGGTAATGACAACCAATCTCCACAATAATCATTCTCAAAACAGATTTTTTTTCTTCTTTCCCTAAACAATATAATCATTATAGCACAAAATTGGCCTACTTTGATTAGGAAAGAAAAATCCGAAATTATATGGTGGAGAGCAACACAAATTTTTGCATCAAAGGAAAGTATCCAAACATATTTTTAAGGCAATAAAATTCCAGCCCATAATATCTCCCAAAAATTTCAGAATTAGCCAATCTTTTCATAATCAATATAAGCATGCAATCAACAATAATTATGCTACTTGTAATGGAAAGAAAAATTTGAAATTCCTTGGTGGATGGCATCACATAAATGTACATTTGATGAAAAGGAAATATTTCAAACGAAATGCATGCAATCATTCCAAAAGAAATCCGAAAATCCTTAATGAGATTAACACATATGTGCATTCAATCATAAAGGAAATATTTCAAATGAAATGAATGCTCTCATTCCAAAAATCCGAAATATACAATATGGTAACTCAATATTCATGCATGTGCATGATTTTGCAATCAACATCTAATCCTAGATGCATGCACATGTGATTAAAAATTACATATACGTGAATAAGGCAACAAGCATCTAACCTTAGATGTATGTACAAGAGTTTAAAAAAAATGCACAATCAAATCATACCATCCGAAATGTATGATCACATTATATGATACATGCAATAATTAACTCTTGTAAAATTATCATCATATTTCAAACAACATATATGCGCATATGATCAAGAACAAACAAACTCTAGGCGCAAGCTTCAAGGATGAAAGAAATATGCACAACAAACATAGATTAACATGTAACCCTAGGTACATGCATAAAGTGAAATCTAAGCTATGCGCAAGAGTGAAATAATGATGAAACTTGTAATGCAATTCACATGTAATGAAATCAATCAAGAAAACATGCGCAAGGGTGAGGAAAAATGCCATCAAATCCTAGGCGCATGAGGAAGAGAAAAAACTACTCATGTATGCGATTTCTAGTGGTATGCCGGTTCTTAGTGTGCTTTGTTGTTGCTCACCCTCGTAGGAGGGTTTTGTTGGTCGGTCGGGGGAGGTCAGAGACCTCCCCGACGACAAAAACGACGTAAATCCCCGGCTGGCGCGAGGTTGAAGACGACCAACCGTCGACCGGGTTCCTTCGGGCGGCCGACCGATGTAGTGTATTTACCAGACTTTAACCTTCAACGGTCGAACGATGCCTCCTGGCGGTCGACCGGTAGTGCA
This sequence comes from Triglochin maritima, assembly GCA_963682175.1. Classification (NCBI taxonomy): domain Eukaryota; kingdom Viridiplantae; phylum Streptophyta; class Magnoliopsida; order Alismatales; family Juncaginaceae; genus Triglochin; species Triglochin maritima. Next base: position 9,988,016 of record OY821793.1, on the reverse strand, counting down.
TTTTGCTGGTGAGTTGGCGTGCGTGTTGTGTTTCGGTCGACCGGTTCCTTTTGTTCAGTCGACCAGAACTTAAGTGACCTGGTTATTATGCATGTTTGTTAGACCGTTGTTATGATTGCGTTCGACCGTTTTATGACTTAGAAATATTAGGATGCCCTGGTAGTTTTCGGTCGACCGAGACCCCTGAGTCGGTCGACCGATAGATTTGAATTTGATGTTGACCAGACTCCGGATTTTGACCTCGTTTCGGTACAAGAGGGTGTGTCTTCAAGAGGCGAGGAAGGCACCAGTGAGCACCGGTAGCCGACCAGTCAGTCGGGGAGCAGGGAACCCGGGCAAGAGGCCCAGTAGAGGATAAGAGGGGGTGAAGAAGGAGTGGGAGAGAAGGAGAGAAAGGGCGAGCGAGCAACATAAGGAGAAGGGAAAGAGGAGGATAGAGAAGGATAAAAGGGGGAGAGAGAAGAAGAGAGAAGGATAAGGAGAGAAGAAGGGGAGCGGGATAAGAGGGAGAAAGAGATGAGGCGAGGGGGATGACAGAAAGAGAATAGGGAAGAGTGAGAGAGGAGAGTGGTAAAGAAGGAGAGAAGAGAGAGGGGTAGAACGAGAGAGAGAATGGAGAGAATGGAACGAGAAGAGATGAGGCGAGGGAGATGAGAAAGAGAAGAGGGAAGAGTGGTAAAGAAGGAGAGAAAAGAGAGGGGTAGAACGAGAGAGAGAAGTGTGAGAATGGTACGAGGACAGAGAGGAGGAGTGGGAGACAAGGGGAAACGAGAGAAGGGAAAGAAGAAGAGGGAGAAGGAGAGAGGAGAGAGAGCTAAAAAGAGTGGGATAAGGAGAAGAGAGACAAGGGGAGAGGGAGAGAAGAGGAGGATAGTGGTAGAGAAGAGGAGAAGTGGGAAGAGAGAGAAGAAAAGAGATTGAGAACGAGAGCGAAAGATAGGGAAGGGAGAGAGAAGGAGGGTGGAGAAAAGAGGACAAGAAGTTGAGAGAGAGGACAAGAGAGAACGAGAGTAGAAAAGAGGAGTGAGGGAGAAAGAGAAGGAGGAAGGAGTGGAGAAGCGGACAAGAGGAAGATAGAAAATGAAGGAGAAGAGGGAATATGGCATGGAGAGAAGAAGGGGGAGAGGGAACGAGAGAGGTAGAGAAGAGAGGGAAGGAGAGAGGGAAGAAGGAGGGAAGAGGGAGAGAGGAGGACAGGGGAGTAGAGGGGAGAGGGAGAAGGAGAGGGAGAAGGGAGAAGAAGAGCGAGGGAGAAGAGAGAGTGGGTGATGATGGAGTGGGAGAGAAGGAGAAGGGAAGGAGAAGGGAAAGAGGAGGATAGAGAAGGATAAAAGGGGGGAGAGAAGAAGAATAGAAAAGGATAAGGAGAGAAGTAGGGGAGCGGGATAAGATTGAGATAGTGATGAGGTGAGGGGGATGAGAGAAAGAGAAGATGGAAGAGTGAGAGAGGAGAGTGGTAGAGAAGGAGAGAAGAGAGAGGGGTAGAACGAGTGAGAGAAGGGAGAGAATGGGAGGAGGAGAGAGAGGAGAGGGACAAAAGGAGAAACGAGAGAAGGGAGAGAAGAAGAGGGAGAAGGGGAGAGGAGAGAGAGATAAAGAGAGTGGGATAATGAGAAGACGGACAAGGAAAGTGGGAGAGAAGGAAGAGAGAGAAAGAGATAGAGAAGGTGAGTGAAATGAGAAGGTAGAGAGGAGGAGAAGGATGTGGAGTATGAGAGGGAAGAGAAGAGGGAAGATGGGAAGAGAGAGAAGAAGAAGAGGGGGAGAGGTAGACAACATAGGAGAAGAGAGAAGGGAGCGAGAGAGAGAGAGAGAAGGATAGAGGCAGAGAAGAGAGAATATGGATAAGGATGACGAGAGAAGAGAGAAGGAGAATAGAAAAGAGGAGAGAGTGAGAAGGGAGAGAGGAGAAGAGACCGGAGGGAGAGAGAGCGAGAGAAGGAGGAGAACGACGGAGTGGAGGAGAGGGATAAGAGGGAGAGAGAAAAGGAGAGGGAGATAGAGACAGAGAAAGAGGAGAGGAGAGGAAAGAGGAGAGGAGGAAGAAAGACAGATAAGAAGAGGGAGAAGGAGAAGGAGAGAGAAGGAAATGGAGAAGTGGAGAGGGAGAAGGGAAGGTGAGAGAAAAAATTTGAGGGAGATAAGGAGAACAGAGGGGGAAGAGAGGAGATGAAGGGATAAGAGGGGAGAGAGAATAGGGGGAGGAGAGGAGAGGAAGAGAGGGGAGGGGAGAGAGAAGGAGAAGTGAGAGGGAACGAGAGGATACAGAGGGATAAGAGGAGAGAACGGAGAAGGAGCAAGATGGAGAGAGAGAGGGAGGGAGGGAGAAGGAGATGACGAGAGGGGAGGAGATAGAGGGAGAAGAGAGGAGAGAGAGGGAACAAGAGAGGACGTGAGAGGGAAGAAGAGAATGATAGGAGGATAGAGAAGGAAAGGAGGAGAAGAGGGAAAGGGAAGGGAACGAGAAAGTGAAGGTAGAGTAGAGATAGAGAATGAGAGAGAGGGCAATAAGAGCAAATGGGGAGTAGCCATGTGGTAGTTGGTGTGATGTGGAAGCTTTGGGAGGAAATGGACAAAATAAGACAAGTCGTTTCTCCTTGGAAGAAACCAATGCAACCACTCCATGTGGCAAAGGTACACCCTCCTCCCAAACGAATTCCAGCAAGGATGCAAAGACTGCAGAAGGAAGGAAGACTAGGGGGAGCCAAAAGAAGCAAGTGGAAGTGGGTGGGAAAAGTGTTCCACCCAATGAGAAGGAGTGGGAGAAAGGGAGAAACGAGAGAAGGGAGAGAAGAAGAGGGAGAAGGAGAGAGGAGAGAGAGATAAAGAGAGTGGGATAAGGAGAAGAGGGACAATGAGAGAGGGAGAGAAGGAAGAGAGAGAAAGAGATAGAGAAGGTGAGAGAAATGAGAATGGAGAGAGGAGGAGAAGGATGAGGAGAATGAGAGGGAAGAGAAGAGGGAAGATGGGAAGAGAGAGAAGAAGAAGAGGGGGAGAGGTAGACAACATTGGAGAAGAGAGAAGGGAGCGAGAGAGAGAATGATAGAGGAAGAGCAGAGAATAGGGATAAGGATGAGGAGAGAAGAGAGAAGGAGAATAAAAAAGAGGAGAGAGAGAAAGGAGAGAGGAGTAGAGACCGGAGGGAGAGAGAGCGAGAGAAGGAGGAGAAGGACGGAGTGCAGGAGAGTGATAAGAGGGAGAGAGAGAAGGAGTGAGATAAGACGGAGATAGAGATGGAGAAAGAGGAGAGGAGAGGAAAGAGGAGAGGAGAGAGAAAGAGAGATAAGAAGAGGGAGAAGCAGAGAGAAGGAAATGGAGAAGAGGAGAGGGAGAAGGGAAGGTAAGAGAAAAAGGAAAAGGAGACAAGGAGAAGAGAGGGGGAACGAGAGGAGATGAAGGGATAAAAGGGGAGAGAGAATAGGAGGGAGAAGGAGAGGAAAGGAAGAGAGGGTAGGGGAGAGAGAAGGAGATGTGAGAGGGAACTAGACGATACAGAGGGATAAGAGGAGAGAATGGAGAAGGAGGAAGATGGAGAGAGAGAGGGAGGGAGGGAGAAGGAGATGACGAGAGGGGAGGAGAGAGAGGGAGAAGAGGGGAGAGAGAGGGAACAAGAGAGAACGTGAGAGGGAACATGAGAATGAGAGGAGGATAGAGAAGGAAAGGAGGAGAAGAGGGAAGGGGTGTTGGAGGACGGGGAGCTACTGATCAACCCACCACAGGAAAATGCCCGTCTCCTGGGCTACAGGGACCACTGATTGGCGGTCCCCAACCGCCAATTGGCGGTCTAAAAGGCGCACCTCGTGCTCTGCCTTAGACCGCTCTGATCTTCATGCATTTTGCCTTCAATGGAATCCACTAGATCCATGCTTGATCTATGCAACTGGGGGAGGCACAATAGAAAGAAGGTGGCTCTCTCTTTCTACTCACATCCTCACTCTTTTTTCATATAATTTCGTGGCTCAACTTGTAATACTTGTAATCTATTGTTGTTGTATTGTTGTTCTCTTACAAATGGTGAATTCTAGTGCTTTATATAGGCACTTACATGACCCTACAACTTCCAAATATAAAGACTACATAAACATGATCATTCAAGATCATTACACCCTCTACTTAAATTGCATACATAATTAGGACGCAAATTACACAAAAAATGTAAGGACTCTTGTCTCTTCCACTCCATCAACCTTTTGTCTTCTCATGTGTTGACTCTCACCCCCTGATGAGTCATCAAGCAATGATGATGTGGCGGGTGACTAGGACGCCGCATAGGGTTAAGTCGCCCCCTAGGAATAAGTTCAATTCTCAATACTCCCCCTTGAACTTAATCCTCTTCCATCCACCATCCCAAGTTGATTTCTCAACTTCACATACAAGCGGATTGGCAATGCTTTTGTTTTGTGTGAGAAGACACACCATGTGCAACTCACTTGTCGTCTCGTAGATTTCACGAAGTGTCTTGAACTTCCTTGGTCTCATCTCGTCATGTTTGTCAGATGGAACTGTTTCATGATCAGTGGGGTTGGCTATCTCCTATTCTTGTTCTTCATTTGGCACTTGTGGAATCTCCTCTTTGGACTCCCATGCTACCTCCTCGTTAACCTGTACATCACGACTAATGACAATTTTGTTGTTAGTCGGATCGAGAAGCCTATAAGCTTTCGATCGTTCATCATATCCAACAAATACAAGCTTGATGCTCCTAACATCAAGTTTTATCCTTCTTTCTTTTGGTACATGTGCATATGATGTGCTTCCAAACACCTTCACATGTGCTACGGTTGGATTGTAGCCACTCCACGCTTCTTGTGGAGTTACTCCCTCCAAGCTTGCAGTTTTGCAACGATTCAACATGTACACTGCACAGGCCACTGCTTCGGCCCATAGCTCTTTTGACACGTTCTTGCTTTTCAACATACTTCGCACCCTGTCCATGATGGTTCTATTCTTCCTTTCAGCTACACCATTTTGTTGTGGTGAGTATGGAGCCGTCAAATGGCGTTTTATGCCATTCTCCTGACAAAAGTTGTTGAACTCGGTTGATGTGAACTCGCCTCCTCGATAAGACCTTAATGTCTTGATGTTGTTGCCACTTTGTATTGGATTAATCTAAGGATAAAGATGATGTTTGCCCAAAGCACTGACACGTGGCGCACTCTCATTGGTTGCGCATTAGGGTTTTTGGGTGGGGCCATCTATATAAGGAGGGGAGCCTCCCATTGGATGGACTAATTCTTGTGTGCAAACCCTAGCCCCACCAAACCCTAGCCGCCACCTCTCCCTCTCTCTCCCATTCGTCCCTCCACATCCAGCAAGCTAATCCGTAGACTCTTGGGTTGTGGACACGTGCTTCTTCTCCAAGAGAGTAGGAGACCGACCGGTGAGAAGGATTCCGTAAGGTGACCTCCGATCTTCCTTCCGCTGCCACAGGTTCTCTCCAAGAAAGGTACTCTTGAACCTGTAGAATCGTTATTTGCTTACACTTTGTTTCTCCACATATGCCTTGAACTTCTTGAACATGCGAAATGCCTCAGATTTCTCCTTCAAGAAGTACACCCACGTTTTCCATGAAAAGTCATCATTAAACGTTAAGAAATAACGATTCTTACTAATCGAGTGTGGAGTGATTGGTCCACATATGTCGGTTTGCACCAACTCTAGCACCTTCTTCGCTCTATGTTCAGCTTGCTTTGGAAAACTCTTCCTTGGTAATTTTCCAACAATGCAACCTTCACAAAATCCGTCTTTCGATTTGGTCATCGGCAAACCATGCACCATTCCCTTTTGCGCCATTTCTTGGATCCCGCCGAAATTCAAGTGTCCAAGTCGCATATGCTACAACCAATCTCCCTCAATGCATGCATTCAAGCATCTAGAACGAGCACAGGTTAGATTCAATTTAAACATTCAATTTTTGGACATTTCTACCTTTGCAATCAGATGTCCATCTTGTCCTCGCACGGTCATGTGTCGATCCTTCATCAAGATCATAAACCCTTTCTCCAGGAATTGTCCCATGCTTAATATGTTCGTCTTCATATCTGGCACAAAGAACACATTGGAGATAAGCTTTTGAGATCCATCCTTTACTTGGATCATGATGTGGCCTTTCCCTTCCACGTGCACCTTTGATGCATCTCCAAACGAAACGTGCCAATGTACTCCTTCCTCCAAATGTGCGAACACGTGTCTATTTCCACACATGTGGTTGCTTGCTCCCATATCGAGATACCAAACTCCTTCTTGTTCGGCTTCCACTCCTTTGTCGGCAAGCAAGACTACATCCTCATCACAAGCATTCTCTTCCACGGCCCCAAGGTTGGAGTTTTCATCCACCCTTTTCTTCGACCAACACTCGCTTGCGTAGTGTCCATGCTTCCCACAATTGAAGCACTCAATCACCTTCTTCGATCTGGGATCACCACGGACAAGGCTGAAGCTCTCCTCCACCTTCTTTTGCGACCAGCATTGTTTCGCAAAATGACCACGCTTCCCACACTTGAAGCATTCGACCTCCTTCTTTCTTGGATGGCCTCCATAATCACGACCGCTTCCACGATCTACGTTGCGAGGTTTCTCCTCCTTAAGCGACATCTTCGCTTGCAATGCCTCCTCTAAGACATCTTGTCTCTTCTTCTTCTTTCTTTGCTCGTGTGCCTCCAACGAGCTTGCTAGGTCGTCGACGGTCATCTTCTCAAGGTCCTTTGATTCCTCGATTGCGCACACCACATTCTCGAAGTCCTCGGTGAGAGAACACAACACCTTCTCCACTACTCTTCCTTCGGTCAGCGCCTCCGCATTTCTTTTTAACTTGTTCGCCACCATGCGAACTCTCGTCACGAAATCGGCAACACCTTCCAATTCCTTCATTTTTAACGCCTCGAACTCGCCTCGAAGCATTTGGAGGCGCACTTGCCTCACTCGGTCAGCACCCTTGTAGCTCCTCTCAAGGGTGTCCCACGCCTCCTTCGACGTCTTCGCTTCAGCGATCTTTTCAAAGCCACTCTCATCCACCGCTTGGAAGAGAAGGAAGATAGCACTCTTATCTTTGGCTATTCTCTCCTTTTGTGCTTTGATTTGTGCGACAGTTTCTTCTCCCGTCTCGGCCTCCTCCTCGAAGAGGCTCTCCCCAAGATCCTAAGCATCATGTGCACCCAGCAGCGCACGCATTTGGATACTCCAATTGTCGTAGTTGCCTTTCGACAATCGAGGCAACGACGAATGACCAAACGAGGTCATTCCCGAGCTTCCCATCGGACGAGGCTCTGATACCAGAAATTGGAGGATGGGAGGAGGACGAGGAGCTACTGATCAACCTACTACAGGAGAATGCTCGTCTCCTGGGCTACAGGGACCGCTGATTGGCGGTCCCCAACCGCCAATTGGCGGTCTAAAAGGCGTGCCTCGTGCGCTGCCTTAGACCGCTATGATCTTCATGCATTTTGCCTTCAATGGACTCCACTAGATCCATGCTTGATCTATGCAACTGGGAGGGGCACGAAAGAAAGAAGGTGGCTCTCTCTTTCTACTCACATCCTCACTCTTTTTTCATACAATTTCGTGGCTCAACTTGTAATGCTTGTAATTTATTGTTGTTGTATTGTTGTTCTCTTACAAATGGTGAATTCTAGTGCTTTATATAGGCACTTCATGACCCTACAACTTCCAAATATAAAGACTACATAAACATAATCATTCAAGATCATTACACCCTCTACTTAAATTGCATACATAATTAGGACGAAAATTACAAAAAAAATGAAAGGACTCTTGTCTCTTCCACTCCCTCAACCTTTTGTCTTCTCATGTGTTGACTCTTCACCCCCTTGATGAGTCATCAAGCAATGATGATGTGGCGGGTGACTAGGACGCCACATAGGGTTAAGTCGCCACCTAGGATTAAGTTAAATTCTCAATAAGGGGAAGGTAAAGTAGAGATAGAGAAGGAGAGATAGAGGAGGAGAGAGTAAACGAGAGAGGAGGAGAGGGATAAGGAGAAAGAGAAGGGGAGAGGAGGAGAGAAGAGAGAGAAGGGAGAGAGAGAAAGGAGAGTAGAGGGAAGAGAAGAGGATAGGAGGGAGAAGGAGAGAGAGGATAAGGAGATGGAAGAATAGGGAGAAGGGGAGAGGAGATAGGAGAGAGAACGAGAAGAGGAGCGAAGAAGGGAAATAGGAGATAGAGGGAGAAGGAGTCCCCCCTCCTTCTCATCTCTTTATCCTCTCTCTTATTCTCCTTCCCTTCTCTTTATCCTCTCTCTTATTCTCCTTCTCTCCCTCTCGCTCCTCCCTTCCTTCTCTCCTTACCTTATAAGGAGAGAAGAAAAGGGTAAGAGGGAGTTGAACGTTTTAATTAAACTGCAAGTGCACGACCCCGTTGTGGCGGTGGCAAATACGGGTCGTCCTCAGGGAGGTGAGCAGCCTCTCGTTTGCACGATATCAAGTGGCAAACATTTTGAAGAGAGTTTGATTATCCTAATCTACGCTACACTACACTACGAAATAACGCATGCATAAGCAAACCACAAACGATTAACTAAAACTTAACTAAGAACAAAATACGAGTGCTGGAATTCAGAAATGGAAATTCCCTAAGGGGTGGAGTGAGTGCACACATGCAAAGAGGTGGGTGTTGAACACATTCTTTAAGCACAAATGAAGGTGGTGTTATCATGCATAGGAAGTGTCTAAATGTTATGGCAAAACATATCAATCCATTCACCAACCTAGTTGATTAACATTTACATATACAAGTTGTTTATTTCAGAACCTAAACAAGCATGAGAGGTGTCTAATCATTTTGGAAAAACTGATCAAGTTATAAATTCTATCCTAAACAAGCAAGCATACATTCATGTTTTATCAACACGTTGTAAATAAAGCATTCATTCCATTCTCTTTTGTATGTATGAACATCTACTCCACCACCCAAAGGGGATGGACTACTCACTACACATTAGACTAATTATTAAACTAAGCAAGGAAAGCATATTAACTAAGCTACTAAAACTAGTGAAATGAAATTAAACTAAGTAAAACAAGCAACATGAAACAAACAACATAATAAAGAAACTTTTATTAAAATGACTCAAATTCAAGTAGCATCCTCCTACTTTAGTGTGTGCTTCAAGGCCTCACTTCTAGTAGGAAGAATAGTCACTCAAAATGTGAAGCGATTACAATAGAAGGTGAAGAGTTCTATTTATAGCCAAAGAAAAAGGTAATCCGGGACAATCCCCCGATGTGGGACTAAACAAATACCAGAAATAGAATAACATCCTCTAATAAATGTGCCCGCGAAGTTTGAACAGATCCAGAGAGATCCAGACCACAAATTAGCGGTCCATAAGATCTGGATCTGGCTGGAATTTGTTGTGGGCTTTTCTGGTTTCGTTGTTTGTCTTTTATGCATATACGTTGTTTATTGGAGCTCCAACCCGAATCTAATTGCCAAAATACTCCCCAAGATGGTGCGGAGCTTTCTGTTTTGCTCTTTGGTCCTTCGGTCTTACGTTCAGGTCCTTCTCCCTTGCATCTTAGTCTCCAAGTCTCACAATTCAGTCATTTTTCCCTGGTTTTGGGTCCTTTTATGCTTCATCTCTTCAAACCTAATTATTTCTGAAATTCAAACATAAAACTCGTCACGTAGCATTGTTTAAGTGAAAGATAATGGATATAAGATATAAATATAAGCATGAAATGATGTCAATCAAATACCCCCACACCAAACTTTTGCTAGTCCCGAGCAAAACAAAGAAAGACAAAAGCATACGAAAAACAAGAAATCCTAACTCACTTTCGTACGAATCACGGATGCACTTAGCACGTGCAACAAGCCGTTAAACCTCCTTGTCGCCAAAGAGGAGGAGTGTTGTCTTCTGAGGGTTTTCAGCGGATATACCCACAAAATCCGAACAATATGCATTAATCAATCTAGCTACACGAATCGTTGGACTTATTTTGTCGATCATGGGACGCGGTAATACTACGGGTCGACTCTATATATGTAATCGGTCCACACACCTAGCCTAATGAATTATTCATGAAAGTTAGTCAAGGACTTAAGTGAAAGACATGGGCAACCTTAACTTCTAAATGTGATACAATGTGTAAAGTCCATTAAGGTTCTTATTTGTCTCTTTTTCTTCTTCTTATTTTCTTTTTTTGGAGCATTTTATTGGTTGGTGTTTGATTCTCCCAGGATCAGGTTTCGTGCATCATTGCCTATGAGGACTTGCACTATCAGGTAAACCTTCCCCCAAATCTCCACATAGGGCGATCCCTACCACCCGTGTAACAGGAGTTTGGTCGGTGCATGCCAAGTCAGATGACTTGAAAGCACCAAGCACAAAGTCCCCTCAGACCTACTTTCCCGAGTGATAGGAGCTGTGCGAGAAGAGAGAACACCACTTAGTTATTTATCTACATGGGAACCAAAACCCCTACACTTAAGTGTCACAAAAAGAGATTAAGGGCCCTTAACTACAACAAACTTCCTTATACTAACAGAGACGAATTATTTGACTCACTAGGTTCAGGGTGGACTTCTTTAAATGTTTGGTGCTGAAACCCTATGATTACACGCCCCCCGAGGGAAAACCTGGGTGCATCCTAACGACTCGATAAAACGTTAAGCCAGTAAACTAGAAATCCGAATGCATCAAGTTCAAGACAATTTTGGGAGTGATTGACATTATTTCATGCTTACATTTGTATCTTATATCCATTGTCTTTCACCTAAACAATGCTACATAACGAGTTTTATGTTTGAATTTCAGAAATAAGGAGGTTTGAAGAGAAGAGCCATGAAAGGACCGAAAAGCATGAAAAAGGATTTAATTGTGAGACCTGGGGACTAAGATGCAAGGGAGACAACCTGAATGTAAGACTGAAGGACCTAAGAGAAAAACAGAAAACTACACACCATCATGGGGAGTATTTTGGCAATTCGATTCGGGTCGGAGCTCCAACAAGCGAAGTAGATGCATCCAAGACCAACAAATATATCAAGAAAAGCCCAAAACAAAATTTAGCGAGATCCGGATCCTGTAGACCGCCAATTGGAGTAAGCATGTCTTCTTTCCTTAGTGTAATTGTTAGTTTAAATATGTGTGAGTAGTTTCATCCCCTTTGGGGTGGAGTAGATGTGTGTACATGTTATGTAGATTGTATGAATGCTTGATATGAATGTTTGTGAAAGATATTAGTATGCTTGATTGAATTAAGAAGAACTTTACTTGATGGTTTCTGCCATAGTTAGGTACATTCCATGTTTGTATGTTCTTAATAACAACATTGTATTGCTCATATTAATCACCTAGGTTAGTGTTGTAAATGATAGGTTTTGCCATTAGGTACTTCTTATACATTAACAAACACTAACTAACTTGAACTTCTTGTATGCATTCACCACCACAGTTATTTCATGTGCACACACACACTCCACCCCTTAGGGGTTTTCATTCCTAAGTTTTTATCTTCCTCCATTAGTTGTTTTGTTTAGTTTGTGTTGTGATTTCATTTCAGCTTTGCTAGTTTACTAGTTTAGATTAGTGTAGTTTAGTGTAATCCATCTTTCTCTCCTTTCTTTCGCACTCGCCTTCGCACGAACCAAAAATCGACACACCTCCCTGTGGACGACCCGTATTTGCCACTGCTTCAACATGGTCGTGCACTTGTGGTTTAATTAAAACGAATCAATCAAGTTTTTGGCGCCGTTGTCGGGAGGTGCTCTGTCCAGACTTTGGTTTGGACGATTCGAGTGCTTTTTAATTTTTTGTTTTTAGTTTTTGTTGGTTTCGGGATCCTAGAGTTCACGAGGAGGCTCCTGGAGGAGTTGGAGCAGAAAAGCTTCAACAGGGACCGCCAATTGGCGGCCTGGTGAGCGTTTCATGCTCGCAGTTTTCTTCTGGTAGTTGCTTCTTTCATTGTAGTTATCTGGGAGCCCTATTTTGCATGCTATGACTTCTAGTTAGCTCCCAGATCATTAAACCAATCCCCATTAATCAACTTGGCCTTAAAATCCAAAGAAAAAGATTAGACATTCTTACTTGTTTAGGTCACACATCATGTACTTGACTTAGGCACGTAGTTGTCTTTTCTTTTAGCTTTATTAGCTTTATTTTCAGTTTTTGAGCGCTGGCGTGAGGTACGCATTTCCTACACTAATTCATGCATCTTGTATGCCCATGCATTAGTTAGTAGGAATTGCATCAGGACAAGAGTGAGTTGAGCGTTTGATTGGAGCGATTGATTGCTAGATTTAGGATCAAAACGCTACTAAGGAGGGGCTGTCCCATAAAAGATAAGGTCTGGGATTTCATCACCCTTTCCTTGACCCAAAAAATTACTCTTAATCAAGCCTTAACTAAAAGCAAGTAAACATTGGCCCAAAGGATTGAGGACGCACTAGGAGAGTAATCTAGTTGCGACCGTCCTAACCAGATCGGCGTTGCCTACCTTGTCGATAGTAGGAGGTACTGGATCTCCGGATCTGGTATCACTTGCTGGGCATTGTGGTCCTCGTTGTAAGGAGGTGAGGCGTGTTGATTGGCATCATTTCATGTTTATATTTGTATCTTATATCCATTATCTTTTACCTAAACAATGCTATGTTACGAGTTTTATGTTTAGTTTTCAGGAATAAATAGGTTTGAAGAGATGAAGCATAAAAGGACCCAAAAGCTGGGAAAAAGGACTGAATTGTGAGATCTGGGGACTAAGATGCAAGGGAGAAGGACCTGAATGTAAGACAGAAGGACCTAAGAGCAAAACAGAATACTCCACACCATCATGGGGAGTATTTTACCAATTCGATTCGGGTCGGAGCTACAACAAGTCAAGTAACCGCATCAAAGACCAACAATACCAGAAAGAAAAGACCACAACAAATTCCAACGCGATCCAAAGTTTTTGGACCGCCAATTGGCGATCTTAGACCGCTAATTGGCGGTCCATATTACTCAGGATCCGCCCAAATTTCTCTTGGACTTGTATTAATGTTCGTTTAGGCTATTTTTGGTATTGGTTTAGTCCCACATCGGGAGATTGTCCCCGATTAGCTTTTTCCATGCTTATAAATAGAACTCTTCACCTTCCATTATAATTACCCATTGCTTGGTGGCATTCTCTCTACTAAGGAGTGAGCCTTGAAGCAAAAACTCAAGGTGGAGAAGAATGCTACCTTCAATGTGAGTCATTTGTTAATAAAATAATTCTTCTAGTTTCTTTTAATCTTCTCTTTTAATTTGTGCATGTTTGTTTAGTCTTTCCTTTCCTTTTAAGCTTCTTTAATACTTCTTGCTTTCTTAGTTAACTTTCATTTCAGTATTATGCTTTCTTTTGTTAATATAATTAGTGTAATGAGTAGTGAGTAGTTTCATCCCCATTTGCGGGGTGGAGAAATATGTGATATAATCATGTAGTGTATTAAGTGTGTGTTATCTTTATCCCTTGAGCTTTATATGATTTCCATAACCATCTAATGGGTTTTCACTCTTATCTTTGATATGCTAATGCTCTTGAATGAAGCTTAACTTATGCTTTGATTAGTGGACCTATTTTATGGGGAATGATAAGGTTACGATATGGCTGAAGGTTATATTGGAAACACAATTTGTAGTGTATGTGCTCTTGTTGCCTTTACCTTAGCTAATGTCTTGTATGTTTTAATGATGTAGTCTTATCTTAATTCATGTGGAGGCATAGTAGGGTCTAGTCTTTATACTTGAGTTCATTTAGCTTCATTCCAATTATTGTCTTGTATGTTTTAATGATGTAGTCTTTTCTTAATTCATGTGGAGGCAAAGTTGGATGTAGTTTTGTGATTTCACGCACTACATATTGTGAGGAGCTTAATTGAACACACACACACACACACATCTTCCTATTCACATTATTTCTCTACCCCCTTTGCATGTTAGTGTAACCAACCTTTCTCTCCTTCTTTTTACCTCTCTCCTTCGAATAAACCAATCGTCGACACACCTCCCAGTGGACGACCCATATTTGCCACCGCTTCAACGCGGCCATGCCCTTGCAGTTTAAATAAAACGATTAATCAAGTTTTTGGCGCCGTCGTCGGGGAGGTGCTCTGTCCAGACATTGGTTTGGACAATTCGAGTGGTTTAATTTTTTGTGTTTAGTTGTTGGTGTGTTTCAGGCATTCTGAAGATCAAGGGGAAGCTACTGGAGGAATTTGAGAGCAAAAGACCCAAAACAGACCGCCAATCAGCGGTCTGGGACCGCCAATTGGCGTCCTAGTGAGCTTCAATTTGTCTCAATTTTGTTCTGGTTGTTTTGTTATTCACTATAGTTATCTGGGAGCACAATTTTGTATGTTGTGACTTCTAGTTTGCTCCCAGATTTAATTTCAATCCCCTTTAATCAACTTGGACCATAAAACTCAAAGCAAAATATTAGACTTCTAGCCATCTAGGTCATGCATCATGTGTAGACCTTGCATGCATTTGTCTTTTCTTTGCTTTACATTTTGTTGTTGATTGTTGGCGTGAGGTACACTCACCCAAATCTCTCATTCATGCATGTTTCGATCATGCATTCGTTAGTAAGGTTTGCATCTGAGTGAGGTGAGTGCTTGTTCGGTGAGTTGCTTGCTAGCCTAAGATTTCAAAACATCTTTAAGGGGCATCACCTATAGTCTTCAAAGATAAGGTGAGGGATTTCATCACCCTTCCCTTAGCCCCAAAAAGCACACTCAAGTAAAGTCTTAATCTAAAAGCAAGTAGACATTGACCATTAGGACTTGGGCGCATTAGGAGAGTGATCCGGTCACGACCGTCATAGCCTGATCGGCGTTGCCCACTTTGTCGATAGTAGGAGAGAAGAGATCTCCGGATCTTGGCTTACTTGCTGGGTATTGTGGTCTTTGTCGTAGTGAGGTGAGGCGTGTTGAGAACGTGTGACCTCGCAGTTAGGCGTCGTCTAGCTGTAAGGACCCATAGCCATCCTAAGTTTGTTTGAGCCGTGTTTGCTACACTAGGATTCTTTCATCACCCTGTACCCACGCTAGCTTTAGGGATTCTTCCCTTCTCCTCTGAGTCATCTTCTTCTCACGTTCTTCGACGTTATAGTCTCCTCCCATTTACACTCTCTGGTAGCGTTTTAGGGTCGACTCGAGCACTTTTTGCGAGTTTAGCCTCGTCGTGGTGAGAGTGGTCGACGCTAGAGTTCTTTGTTGAGATGGATGGTTACATGGGCGACCATCCATATAATTGTTGGGACCAGGACAATTCGTCCTGGTATTCCGGACCCATGCAACATGGGGTGACTCAGACGAACTCCCCGTATGGTTGTGATAATCCTCATTGTGTGACTGAGCAATCTTCATATTGGGGTAACATGAGAAGGGCACCGACTGCTAGACCACCATCTAGTTACGTCGGATCATATGTTGGTCATCAAACTGAGACATTACAAGAACCTTTGGCCTCTTTCATGCATGTGGTAGATGACATGGGTGCACCGGTGGCTCCAGTAGCCACGCTGTGTGAGTGTTGTGGGTTGAGTGGTCATGTTATTGGGGAATGTCCTTATGTTCCCCCTGAGCCTGAGTATGAGCATACCTTTCCCAAAATGCTCAATATGACCATTACGCATCCGCGTACAACCCAAGAGGGATGGATTCATGGGGAGACAATTCGTATTCAAATTCTTATACAACATTTCCACCCCAGTATCCTCCTCCCGAATACCCAGAATTCTACCAATACCCCACTTCAAATCATTGGACTCATTCTCAGCCCATCAACACCCAACCCCAAAATTTCCCAAGCTCTGACTTGGACCTCATAGTTGACCGCATACCTGATTCCTTGAAACAAACTCTCCAAACGTTCATGGAAACCACTCAAAATTTATTGAAATCCAACTTGAATTCCTTGCAAACTATGGAAACTCAAGTGAGTCAAATGACACATCAATTACGTGAACGTGAGGAGGGTAATTTTTCTTGTGGGGTATTTGATTAGCATCATTTCATGTTTATATTTGTATCTTATATCCATTATCTTTCACCTAAACAATGCTATGTTACGAGTTTTATGTTTAGTTTTCAGGAATAAATATGTTTGAACAGATGAAGCATAAAAGGACCCAAAAGCTAGGAAAAAAGACTGAATTGTGAGATCTGGGGACTAAGATGCAAGGGAGAAGGACCTGAATGTAAGACAGAAGGACCTAAGAGCAAAACAGAATACTCCACACCATCATGGGGAGTATTTTACCAATTTGATTCGGGTCGGAGCTCCAACAAGTCAAGTAACCGCATCAAAGACCAACAATACCAGAAAGAAAAGCCCACAACAAATTCCAACGCGATCCGAAGTTTTTGGACCGCCAATTGGCGGTCCATATTACTAAGGATCCGCCCAAATTTCTCCTGGACTTGTATTAATGTTCGTTTAGGCTATTTTTTGTATTGGTTTAGTCCCACATCGGAGGACTGTCCCCGATTAGCTTTTTCCATGCTTATAAATAGAACTCTTCACCTTCCATTGTAATTACCCATTGCTTGGTGGCATTCTCTCTACTAAGGAGTGAGCCTTGAAGCAAAAACTCAAGGTGGAGAAGAATGCTACCATCAATGTGAGTCATTTGTTAATAAAATAATTCTTCTAGTTTCTTTTAATCTTGTCTTTGAATTTGTGCATGTTTGTTTAGTCTTTCCTTTCCTTTTAAGCTGCTTTAATACTTCTTGCTTTCTTAGTTAACTTTCATTTCAGTATTATGCTTTCTTTTGTTAATATAGTTAGTGTAATGAGTAGTGAGTAGTCCATCCCCATCTGCGGGTGGAGAAATATGTGATATAATCATGTAGTGCATTACGTGTGTGTTATCTTTATCCCTTGAGCTTTATATGATTTCCATAACCATCTAATGGGTTTTCACTCTTATCTTTGATATGCTAATGCTCTTGAATGAAGCTTAACTTATGCTTTGATTAGTGGACCTATTTTATAGGGAATGATAAGGTTAGGATATGGATGAAGTTAATATTGGAAACACAATTTGTAGTGTATGTGCTCTTGTTGCCTTTAGCTTAGCTAATGTCTTGTATGTTTTAATGATGCAGTCTTATCTTAATTCATGTGGAGGCATAGTAGGGTCTAGTCTTTATACTTGAGTTCATTTAGCTTCATTCCAATTATTGTCTTGTATGTTTTAATGATGTAGTCTTATCTTAATTCATGTGAAGGCAAAGTTGGATGTAGTTCTATGATTTCATGCACTACATGTTGTGAGGAGCTTAATTGAACACACACACACACATCTTCATATTCACATTATTTCTCTACCCCCTATGGGGTTTTGTTTTATTGCTTATCTTCATTTCCTTTTTGCATCTTAGTGTAGTTTAGTGTAACCAACCTTTCTCTCCTTCTTTTTACCTCTCGCCTTCGAACAAACCAATCGTCGACACACCTCCCAGTGGACGACGCGTATTTGCCACCGCTTCAACGCGGTCGTGCACTTGCGGTTTAAATAAAACGATCATTCACGTGTCGAGGCTAGTGACCTCGAAGTTAGGCGTTGTCTCGCCTAAGGACCCATAGCCTTAAGCTGATTGAGTCGTGCTTGCTAGTTAGGCTTCTACCTGATCCCATTACCCACACTAGATCTAATGATTCTTCCCTCCTCATCTGAGTCCTCTCCTCATCTATTCTCTACGAGTAGTCTCCTCCTCTGAGTACACCTTCTGTTGTGTGTTTTTTAGAGTCGAGTCGAGCATTTTATGCGAGGTTGGGCTCGTTCTGGTGAGAGCGCTCGACTTGAGAGAGTGCATTTTTCTGAGATGGACAGTCATGGTGATTGATCAACTCCGCCTCGTGCTCCTTTGGAGCATGAGGCCGAGTCGTCTCGTGGTGACGGGGGAGACCGGGTTCCATACATGGATTACCTCGGTCCGCTCCCACCTCCACGTATACCTCCTTCTCCTCCTCTGACTCGAGAGGAAGAGGGATTCGGTCAGGATCGAGTTTTCGGTGCACCACCACCTTTAGCTCGACAGGATAGCCTGATGACTTTGTGGGAGCGGACCCATCCTGTTCGGGTCGCGCAACCTTCTTGCATAGTTCTTCCCCCTGCTCGCAGGAACAACTATGAGCTGAAACGTCAATATGTGAGCATGCTTCCAACCTTTACTGCCAATAAGGAGGATCTGTATATTTTTATACGTGAATTCGAGGAAGTATGCTCCATGTTCAAGCTTCAACAGCTTGACGAGGATTCAGTCCGGTTGAGGATGATTTCTTTCGCGTTGAAGGATAACGCGAAGATATGGATGTACATCCTCCCAGCGAGCTCCATTCGGTCATGGGATGACTTTGACCGTATTTCTGAAGAGATTTTTTCCCTCAAAGGAAAACTCAACAGATACGGCACAAGATACATCAAATGTATCAGATCGAGACCGAATCCTTTCATGCTTTCTTTGAGAGGTTCAAGGACCTTCTCCTGCAGTGACCTCATCATGGACTCGAGCTATGGGAGTTGTGCCAAATTGTTTATGAGGGCCTCAACTACAACACCCGCACATTGTTGGAGTCGATGTCTCGGGGTGATTTCCAAATGAAACCCATCAATGAGGCATGGGACACTTTCGAGTTAATGGTTGAACGTACCTTCGAGTGGGACACCATGAGAGAGCCACCAGCCGCAAGGTCTTCTTGTCGGGCTGGATCATATCATGTTGAGTCAACTATCGCGTCAAAGGCGAAATTGGTTGCTCTCATGTGTAGGATTGAGAGTTTAGAGATGGACCGAGCTCCTGTAGCTCATGTCGCTACTCCTGGGTGTAGTAGGTGTGGACTTACGGGCCATGATGACTTGGAATGCGCATACGCTCCAAGGGATACTGAGCATGCAAATGCGATGTATTAACAGAGGCCCCGTAACGACTCGTACAGTCACTCTTGTTGGATCGTGTGGGTTATGGGTCCACAATACTAATAACAATTTTACACTAACTACCTACTTGTTTAAACTATCAAAGATATGCAGCGGAATTTAAACTAAACAAGCAAGTAAAAGGAAGATAATGCAAACCACGTTGGACACGGGGAGTTTACAGAGGTTCGGCCACCGCCTACGTCCTCTCTTGCAAGCTCCACTTGACACTTCGAGCTCCGCTCACGACTTCACTATCCACTCCCCGTTCCGGGCCGGAAGAGAACGCCTTTTACAAAACAAGCACCGCGAACACCCTCACTTGCTTGACTTTCTTCTCTCACAATCCGAGAGGAAGGTTTTGGGCTTTCACCGAAGTCCTTTCTTCTTCACAAACGAAAACTTGAGTGGAATACACTCTCTAAGTTGAGCACACTTAGCTTATGATGTGGAATTGATCTTAAGTGTGGAAATTGAAGGCTTCGAGTGTTTGGGATTCTCTCTAATGTTTTGGACAAGTATGTAGTGGGAGAGTTGTGTTAAAATGTGTTTTACAACTCTTTATATACGCATTAGAGAGAATAGATCGGTTGGGGTTGATTGGGTGAGTGTTGGTGTAGGATACGCAAAATACAAACTCGTAGGACCCAATTCTGAGTTAATTCGGTCGACCGGATCGGTCTTAACGGTCGATCGTTTGGCAGTTTTGAACTCAGTTCGGTCAACCAGTTAGGTAACGGTCGACCGCCCAACGCTACGACTTAGGTACACTTAAGTGATCGGTCGAACTCCGAAAAGGGTTCGGTCGAACGATTTGCACCAGGCACTTTGGGGTTGACAAACAATGATCAATTCGGTCGACCGAGCTAAGGTCTTGCGGTCGACCGATTTTGTCCAGGAGGTTCGGGTTTATCAAGAGACAGATATTTGGTTGACTGAACAAGGTCCTCGGTCGACCGATACATGAAATGTATTTGGGGTATGTTTGGTTAATACGAATACGACCGTTGGGTATAGTACGACAAAATAAACGGTTGGAAAAATAAGTTCATACGGTCGACCGAAAGGGCATATACGGTCGACCGAAATCGGGAAGTGAAAACACAAACAGGATAATTGATCACTCGATCGATCGAACGGTCTGTTACGGTCGACCGAATGTGGGTAAACTGTTAGGGTTCAGGTTTAGTGTTTTCCGGCCTATGTTTGGGTGATCTATTGAAGTCCAAATTATGTGAAATTTCGTGTGTGACTTTTATACGGAACCTAGTGTGTTTAAGTAGTTTTTAGCTCAAGTACGCTCAATTTACACAAGTTCCTAAGACTCAAAGAAAATACAAAATACATGTCTTCAAAATTGCTTGATTACATGTCTTGACTTGATTTTCCTTTCTTCCTTGAGTCTTGATCACCTGTAGAGGTTAGCACAAAGCAATATATGTGCAATGCAACATGTATACTACTCTACATGATCATAATTAAGATTAGGTTGATTGAATCATCAAAACATAGATTAAGGCGAAACAGCCGACAATCTCCCCCTTTTTGATGATGGCAACCTTTATCTTAACTATATCTTAACACATGGACTTTTTATAAGTAACCTATGCATATAAATGCTCCCCCTATGGATGTGGATAGTTTTTGTTCAATTTAACTCAAACTCCAAGTTAAACCCCCTCAATTATCTCTCCCCCTTTGACATCCATCAAAAAAATGATATTTATATAAGAAAATTTATGCAATTGAAGTTCAATGTGGATGTCTTGTAATGAAGTTGCTCCCCCTAAATTTTGCACATCATTACTCTAAGAAAATGATATTCAATAAGCTCCCCCTATCGATATGAATATGATTTTTCAATTAAGTTCAATTCTTAATTCTCCCCTATTAACATCAAGCAAATACTACACTTTAGCATGTGATGTTTTCATTTCCCCCTTTTACATCCATTTAGATAATTGGACTATAAAACTATGGATGTTATTCAAACATTTAGGATTTGCAATGAATGGGTAAATGATATGTCAATTGAGCATGTATCCTAGACTAGAACCAATTTTATCGAAAAATTTAGAGGATATGAAAATATACCAACTTGAAGATTGAATTGGTTATACCCTTCATTCGGTGATGCACTCGGCTTTCAATTTGACTCTAAAGCTCGCCCGGTCACCACCGATTTCTTCCTCAAGCACCTACAAGTGTAGATTTAGGTACCCAAACAACTTTGGGTCCTCGAATCTTAGCTTTGGGAACCCAAACCATGTTGGTTTTAGGAGCCCACACATTTGATGAAGTATGCTTTACAACTAAGTGCTTTCCATTTAAAGTTGTATAAGATGCATGGTTTTTCAATTTAGCATTAAATCTTAAACCATGTTTTTGCAAAGATTGTCTTTGACTTCGTAATAGCATGTTTAGCATCTTAGTTCCATGTGTGAACCTTTCTAAATCTTTTCTTAATTGCACATTGCAAGCTTGAAGATCCAGTTGTTCACAATGTATAGGTGTTGCTTTTAATTTATCAAGATTTGATGCATTATTTTCAAGTCTAGCAACCACCTCATTTGTCTCATTCATGGATGTTTCAATTTGGCTTTGGAGATCTTTGATTAGCTTTCTAGCACTTTTATTCTTTTCACAAATGAAATCATATTGTTTAACTAAGTCATGGAATGCATTTTGGAGCTCATCATGTTTATAATTTTCATTATTTGCACTAGAGTTTGTGCTATCACTATAATATGACTTAGTTGAGCATGAATTATTAGAACAAAAGTTAGATTCTACCTCACTTTGATCTTCAATAGCCATGAAGCATGAGTGAGCCACATCTCTTCTACTTTGCAAGGAAGACGACGATGATGATGGTGATGAAGAGTCATCCCATGTAGCCTTGTGTGCTTCCTCCTTCCTTTCTCTTCTCTTGCTCTTGCTCTTCTCCTTTTCTCTTCTCCTCTCCCTTCTGTCCTTTTTCTTCTCCCCTTCTCTCCTCTCATTCTCACTCTCTTCCTTCTCCTTCTTCTTTGCTCTCTTTTCACTTCTTCTACCTCTTCTTTCATTCTTTTCTTCTTTATCCTTCTTGAGGTATTTGAAGAAGTCTTTGGCTAGGACTTTAATGTCCTCATCTTCTACACTCCTCCTTGGTTGGTAAATATTTGCTTGTAATCCCAAGGTTGGTTTGTTCTTGGAGGCTTCCTTCTCCTTTCGATGGTTAATTTGGAGCTCATAAGCCATGAGATTTCCAATTAACTCCTCCATCTTGAGTTAGGAAAGGCCGTGTGCTTCTTCAATTGCGACGACCTTATCTTCCCAATCGTGACTTAGCGAATGGAGGAATTTCCTTGTCATCTCTCCTTCATTTAATCTTCTTCCAAGAACCAAAAGAGAGTTAATGATATCGGTGAAGCAAGTGTTCATTTCGCTTATGTTTTCACCGATTTGCATAGAATGAATTTCATATTTATGCATGAGGAGACAAATGCGGGTTTCCTTAGTTTTGCTATCCCCCTCATGATGCATTTCAATCTATGCCATATTTCATATGCACTTACACAACCCCTAATCCTATTATATTCACCCTCATTAAGGCCACAATACAAGATATTCATTATATTCGAATTCATTTCGATTTCTTTCATTTTGGGTCTTCTAAGTGAATCCAATTCATCTTCATTTGTGTGGCCTTAATTTTGGGTCTGCCTAATACTTCTATGTGATTAGATGAAGTAGAGGCCATGCTAAAAATACAATTAAGTATGAGAATTAGCTAACAAGGCTTTGATACCAAATGTTGGATCGTGTGGGTTTACAATACTAATCACTTTTACCTTAATTACCTACTCGTTTAACAATCAAAGATATGTGCAACGAAATTTAAACTAAAAAAGCAAGTAAAAGGAAGATAATGCAAACCACCATGGACACGGGGGTTTTATAGAGGTTCGGCCACCGCCTACGTCCTCTCTTACAAGCTTCGCTCGACACTTCGAGCTCCGCTCACGACTTCACTATCCATTCCCCGTTTCGGGCCGTAAGAGAACGCCTTTTACAAAACAAGCACCACGAACACCCTCGCTTGCTTGACTTTCTTCTGTCAGAATCCGAGAGGAACACTTTGGGCTTTCACCGAAGTCCTTTCTTCTTCACAAACGAAAACTTGAGTGGAATACACTCTCTAACTTGAGCACACTTAGCTTATGATGTGGAATTGATCTTAAGTGTGGATATTGGAGGCTTGGAGAGTTTGGGATTCTCTCTAATGTTTTTGACAAGTATGTAGTGGGAGAGTTGTGTTAAAATGTGTTTTACAACTCTTTATATAGGCATTAGAGAGAATAGATCCGTTGGGGTAGATTGGGTGAGTGTTGGTGTAGGATACACAAAACAGAAACTCGCAAGACCCAATTCTGAGTTAATTCGTCGACCGGATCGGTCTGAACGGTCGACCGTTTGGCAGTTTTGAACTAAGTTCGGTCGACCGGTTAGGTAACAGTCGATCGTCCAACACTACGACCTAGGTACACTTAAGTGATCGGTCGAACTCTGAAAAGGGTTCGGTCGACCGACTTGCACCAGGCACTTTGGGGTTGACAAACAATGATCAATTCGGTCGACCGAGCTAAGGTGTTGCGGTCGACCGATTTTGTCCAGGAGGTTCGGGTTTGTAAAGAGACAGATATTCGGTCGACCGAACAAGGTCCTCGGTCGACTGATACATGAAATGTATTTGGGGTATATTTGGTTAATACGAATACGACCGTTGGGTATAATACGACAAAATAAACGGTCAGAAAAATAAGTTTATACGGTCGACCGAAACCGGGCAGTGAAAACACAAACAAGATAATTGATCACTCGGTCGACCGAACGGTCTGTTACGGTCGACCAAATGTGGCAGACTGTTAGGGTTCAGGTTTTGTGTTTTCCGGTCTAAGTTTGGGTGATCTATTGAAGTCCAAATTATGTGAAATTTCGTGTGTGACTTCTATAAAGAACCTAGTGTGTGTTTAAGTAGTTTTTAGCTCAAGTATGCTCAATTTACACAAGTTCCTCCGACTCAAAGAAAATACAAAATACATGTCTTCAAAAGAGCTTGATTACATGTCTTGACTTGATTTTCCTTTCTTCCTTTTGTCTTGATCACCTGTAGAGCCTAGCACAAAGCAATATATGTGCAATGCAACATGTGTGCTACTCTACATGATCATAATCAAGATTAGGCTGATTGAATCATCAAAACATAGATTAAGGCCAAAAAGCCAACAACTCCTAAAACTCGGGATAGCGTAACCATCCTAACTTCTCTTGGGGGCCTAGTGGGGGTCACGGTCAGAGCTCGCACGCTCAACCTCAACCGCCACCTCCACCTTATCAACCTCCACGCCCATCGGTGACCTACCAACCCCCACATCAAAGGTCTCAGCACCATTATTACCAGCCTGCTCAGACCTCATCGTCGGGTTATTTCAACCAGACTCCACCACCCCAACGGGTTGACCCCAAGGACCCTTCTAGTGATCCGACCCTTCAAGCGTTCATGCAGAACATGCAAAGTACAGTCACGGCTTTGGAAATGCAAGTTAGACAGTTGGCTCATCAGTTCCATGAACGCGAGAAGGGTCAGTTCCCGAGTCAACTTGTGGTAAATTCCAGGGTCAAGCTGCTCATGCTTGGCAGAATGTACATAATGTTGAAAGTGACCCTTTCGAACATGCCTATGTTGTCAATACCTTGAGATCGGGAAGGGTTATTGAAAATAATGTGGAAATGCCTGAAGCCAACCCTGTTGGCGAGACTTCCGAGGAGAGTCTTGAGCCTATCAAGGAATTTAATTCTGAGACTCCTCCTCATGATTCTTATGTCCCTAAGGCACCATTCCCTCATAGGTTGACTAAAAACGTGATGAGCATTGGGACAAGATCGTTGAGCTACTTAGGCAAGTAAAGGTGAACATCCTGCTGTTGGATGTTGTTCAACAAATGTCACCGTATGCCAAGTTCCTCAAGGACCTTTGCACCACTAAGAGAAAAACAAATGTCCCCAAAAAGGCCTTTTTGGCCGCCAATGTGAGCTCAATATTGACACAACCCATGCAAGTGAAATACAAGGACCCAAGTTGTCCAACTCTCTCTTGCATGATTGGGAATTTGACAATCTCTCAAGCTTTATTGGATTTGGGGGCATCTGTGAACCTCCTGCCTTACTCTGTCTATGTGAACCTTGGAATAGGCGATCTTAAACCAACGAGGACAACCCTCGAGTTGGCTGACAGATCAGTCAAGATTCCACGAGGGAGTGTGGAGGATGTCCTTATCAAAGTGGGTGAGTTCGTATTTGCAGTTGATTTCAGCATCTTGGATACTGAACCCGTGGCCAACCCACAAGGACAAATTCTTGTGATCCTTGGGAGGCCATTTCTTGCGACATCTAATGCTTTGATCAATTGTCGCAATGGCTTGATGAGGTTGTCTTTTGGAAACCTCACGGCGTATTTCAACATCTTTTCTCTTGTTAAGCATCCCGCGCTCTTCGACGACACTGTCGGAGCCAATTTCATCCAGGAACGGATGAGCCCGAATCATTAGGCATGTTCGACTCACATTGACATATTATTGAGGTGCCTAATGACCAGGTTGCGAGTGAAGAGGATATTGAGGAATCCGCCAGCGTATCTCTTGACGAGGAGGCACATCTGGGTGTTTGCTCCTCATACCCAGCCCTTGAGCCACTTGAAAGTAACTCTGAATCCGACAAGGACCCACCTCTGGTCGAGCTTAAACCGTTCCCCGATAACCTAAAGTACATCTTTTTAGGGGATAATGAGACCTTGCCACTAATTATTGCTTCTGATCTTGCACAAGATCAAGAGGTTTTCCTCAAAAGAGTACTCTTTGAAAACAAAGAGGCAATCAGGTGCTCATTGAAGGATATCAAGGGAATTAGCTCTGGTATTGTTCACTATCGGATCCACATGGAAGAGGATTCTAGGCCCCGTAGGGACCCACAATGAAGATTGAATCCTGTATTGAAAGAAGCCGTCCGAAAGGAGGTTCTCAAGTGCTTGGATCATGGCATAATCTATCCTATCTCTGATAGTTGCTGGGTGAGTCCTGTCCATGTGGTTCCCAAGAAGTCAGGCGTGACGGTTGTGGAGAATGAGCATAATGAGCTTATCCCGACATGCCTGCAAACCGGTTGGCGAGTTTGGGTTGATTCTGGCAAGCTCAATGCGGCAACGCGGAAAGATCATTTCCCGTTGCCATTCATTGATCAGATGTTGGAAAGATTGGCCGGACATGAGTATTATTGTTTTCTTGATGGATACTCTGGTTACAACCACATTCCCATCGCCCCCGTGGATCAAGAGAAAATCATATTTACTTGTCCCTTTGGCACGTTTGCCTACCGTCGCATGCCCTTTGGGTTATGTAATGCGCCTGCAATGTTTCAAAGGTGTATGATCAGCATCTTCTCCGATATGGTAGAGTGTTTCCTTGAGATTTTCATGGACAACTTTTCCATATTTGGCGCTTCCTTTGATGAATGCCTTCGTCACTTGAGCCTTGTCCTCAAGCGATACCGTGAGAAGAACCTCGCTCTCAATTGGGAGAAATGTCACTTCATGGTGAAGCGAGGGATTGTACTTGGACATGTGGTCTCCAGTAGGGGAATTGAGGTCGATCCCGCCAAAGTGGGTGTTATTGCTAATCTCCCACCACCACGTAATGTGAAGGATATCCGTGCCTTTTTGGGGCATGCTGGATTCTATCGGCGGTTCATTAGGGATTTTAGCAAAATTGCTCGACCTCTCACCACCTTGTTGGCTAAAGATGCCATTTTTGAGTTCACACCGGATTGCCACCATGCCCTTTTAACCTTGAAGAAAGAGTTGACTTCAGCTCCCATAATTAAGGCACCGGTGTGGACTGAACCCTTTGAGTTAATGTGTGATGCATCTGACTTTGCTGTGGGAGCAATGCTTGGGTAACGATTGGACAAATTGCCTCATGTGATCTACTATGGCAGTAGAATAGTTAATGATGCCCAACTGAACTACACTGTGACCGAGAAGGAATTCTTAGCGATCATATTTGCTTTGGAAAAAATCCAGTCGTACTTGATTGGCTCCCACGTGATTATCTATTCTGGTCACACAGCCATCAAGCACCTCATGGCGAACAAAGATGCAAAATCCCGACTCTTGAGATGGATCTTGTTGTTAAAAGAATTCGATCTCGAGCTTCGGGAGAAAAAAAGGTGTGAAAATGTTGTAGCAGACCACCTGTCTCGTCTAGAGACGACTAACCCACAGGACCAAATTATTGATGACAAATTTCCTGACGAGCAATTGTTCACGACATCGTGAACTACCTCGTGACCGAGCAACTTCCTGTGGCTTTGTCAAAATCTGACCAAACCAAATTTATATCTTATGTCAGATTCTTTCACTAGGACGACCCCTACCTATTCAAATACTACTCTGACCAAATTTTCAGGCGGTGCGTCCCAGATACTGATTTCCAAAGTGTGCTCCATTTCTGCCACTCTAAGGCATGTGGAGGACACTTTGGAACAAAGAAAACTGCCGCCAAGGTGCTCCAATCTGGATTCTACTGGCCTTCTCTTTTCAAGGATGCTTACAACTTTTGTAAGCAATGTGATAGGTGTCAGCGCCTTGGCAGGATTGGTCGACATGACATGATGCCTTTGCAAAATGTCCTTGTTGTGGACATCTTCGATGTCTGGGGGATCGACTTTATGGGTCCCTTCCCGAACTCGTTCGGGAATGTTTACATTCTGGTGGTCGTTGGCTATGTGTCTAAGTGGGTCGAGGCTATACCAACAAAGACCAATGTCAACAAGGTGGTCACCAAATTCATAAGCGACATTTTCGCGCGATTTGGTACTCCTCGTACCATAATCAGCGATAAGGGTACCCACTTCTGTAATCGCTCCTTTGAAGCGCTTGTGGGAAAATATTCGATCACCCAACAGCTTGCGACCCCATACCATCCGCAATCGAGTGGGCAGGTCGAAATCTCTGACCTTCAATTAAAGCAAATTCTTGAGAAGACGGATAATTCCTCGAGGAAGGATTGGTCAACCAAGTTGAATGGCGCGTTGTGGGCTTTCCGCACCGTGTACAAGACCAATTTGGGTATGTCCCCATATCGGGTAGTGTACGTCAAGGCTTGCCACCTACCCGTCGAGCTTGCCATCTTTGTAGTCAATGACCCTTTAAATCTTGTTGTGAGACATTAAGTGTAGGGGTTTTGGTTCATGTGTAGATAACAAATAAGTAAGTAGGTGTTCTCTCTTCTCGCACGGCTCCTATCACTCAGGAAAGTATGTCTGAGGGACTTTGTGCCTGGTGCTTTCGAGTCATCCAACTTGGGATGCACCGACCGAACTCTCGTTATACGGGTGGTAGGGATTGCCCTATGTGGAGATTTGGGGAAAGGTGTACGTGATAGTGTATGTCCTCATGGGCAATGATGCACGAAACCTGACCCTGGGAGAATGAAACTCAAACTAATAAAAAGAAAAAAAAAGAGAATAAAAACAAAAGGAAAAAAAATGGTAATGCAAATAAGAACCTTAATGGACTTTACACTTTGTATCACTTGACGATGTTGAGGTTTTCCATGTCTTTCACTTAACTCCTTATTTAACTTGCACGAATGGTTCATTAGGCTTGGTGTGTGGACTGATTACCTATATAGAGTCGACCCGTAGGATTACCGCGTCCAATGATAGATAAAATTTTTCCAACGAGTCAATTGACTAGATTGAATAATGCATCTTGTTCGTGGGGTATATCGGCTGAAAACCCTCAGGAGACAACACTCCTCCTCCTTGGCAACACGGAGGTTTAACGGCTTGTTGCACGTGCTAAGTGCAACCGTGATTCCTACGAAAGTGAGTTAGGATTTCTTGTTTCTCGTTTGTTTTTCTCTTTCTTTGTTTTGCTCGGGACTAGCAAAAACTTAGGTGTGGGGGTATTTGATTGACATCATTTCATGCGTACATTTGTAAATTATATCCATTATCTTTCACCTAAACAATGCTACATAACGAGTTTTATGTTTGCATTTCAGAAATAAAGAGGTTTGAAGAGAAGAGCCATGAAAGGACCCAAAAGCAGGAAAAATGACTTAATTGTGAGACCTGGGGCTAAGATGCAAGGGAGAAGGACTTGAATGTAAGACCGAAGGACCTAAGAGCAAACAAAAAACTCCACACCATCACGGGGAGTATTTTGGCAATTCGATTCGGGTCAGAGCTCCAACAAGCGAAGTAGATGCATCCAAGACCAACAAATATATCAAGAAAAGCCCAAAACAAAATTTAGCGAGATCCGGATCTTCCCGGATCCGCTAAGATTTATGGAGCGTATGTATTAGTCTTTGTTTAGGCTATTTTTGGTATTTGTTTAGTCCCATACTAGGGGATTGTCCCGGAGTACATTTTTCTATGACTATAAATAGAACTCTCCCCCCTCGTATGTAATCACACTCTCTCTTTGGTGGCCATCTTCTGTACTAAGAGTGAAGCCTTGAAGCAAAACTTTGGTGGAGAAAGAGGCTGCATGTAATTGAGTGAGTTAATAATAGATGTTTTCATTAGCATGTTCTTTCTTGCTTAGTTAATTTCCTTTAATGTGCTTGCTTGAATGTTTGTTTTGTTTTATGTCTCTTAGTTAACTTGTGGTTTAGTCTTTCTATAATTAGAGTAAGCATGTCTTCTTTCCTTAGTGTAATTGTTAGTTTAAATATTTGTGAGTAGTTTCATCCCCTTTGGGGGTGGAGTAGATGTGTGTACATGTTATGTAGATGGTATGAATGTTTGTGAGAGATATTAATATGCTTGATTGAATTAATAAGAACTTTACTTGATGGTTTCTGCCATAGTTAGGTACATTCCATGCTTGTATGTTCTTAATAACAACCTTGTATTGCTCATATTAATCACTTAGGTTAGTGTTGTAAATGATAGGTTTTGCCATTAGGTACTTCTTATACATTAACAAACACTAACTAACTTGAGTTTGTTGTATGCATTCACCACCACACTTATTTCATGTGCACACACACACACTCCACCGCTTAGGGGTTTTCATTCCTGAGTTTTTATCTTCCTCCATTACTTGTTTAGTTTGTGTTGTGATTTCATTTCAGCTTTGCTAGATTACTAGTTTAGATTAGTGTAGTTTAGTGTAATCCATCTTTCTCTCCTTTCTTTCCCACTCGCCTTCGCACGAACCAAAAGTCGACACACCTCACTGTGGACGACCCGTATTTGCCACCGCTTCAACTCGGTCGTGCACTTGCGGTTTAATTAAAACGAATCAATCAGGGACCTTTTCTTTTTTTGCTTTGCCTCTCAACGGTTTCGCAAATGCTAAACACAAGAAGATTTTGAAAAAATCTGAAAATTTTGAAGCACTATGCAAGCAAAAGAAGACAAGTCACCCAAGGATCATGGCAATCAGATATATCCATATTAAATGCAGCACACTAACATGACCCTAACAATGCACACAAAAGAAAACAAAAGCAAAAGCAAAGACTCGACTATGTACACACGTAAAACACCCCCCCCCCCCCAACAACTACTTCATGCATTGTCCTCAATAAATGTGAGCATGATACTACGTGGCTATATGCATGAAAAAGGGAAGATCTCACCAACATGAAGCGCAACAGGAAATTCATGGTTATAGTGATGGATACAAACCCGAATACCCTCAAAAACCTGTGAGATACTGAAGAAGGGATGGGGTCCACAACAATCAATGCTCGCTCATGGAGTCTTTATTACTCACTTTTTTTACAAGGTATATACATCAACAAAGATATTCTCATAATCATTTGGTCAAGGAACATCAAATGAGAATATCGAGTTATGAGGACCAGAGACTTGCCGAGATGGGCAAACTTCACTGGTATTATGGTGTGTCATGAGGGGTGAAAGGTCAAAGCTGAAAGGCTCAAACCCCTCATGATATTGGTTGGGTGTAGGCAACATGAATGAGTGAAGCTGTGTTGCCTCATTGGGGTTTAGTTGCTCATCGAAGAAAACCCTCCAACCAATAGGTGGGTGCATCGGAATGAGTTCCTCTAGCTCATTCGATGGATCCAACAGACCCGCATCACCAAGAATGGGGCTTCTCCCCAAGTCATCTAATAAGGACCTCCCACCATCATTTATATCATCAAGAATAAGCTCGGTCGTAGGTGGGTCCTTATTTGAGTCATGATGAAGCTCAAATGGCTCAATGGCCAAGGGACATGACATAGAGACACCTTCTGGTATAACATATGATGAGGTGTCTCACTCTCACTAATAATCTCATCTGAATCATGCAACAAACACTCCTTTTGGACATTCATGTTGAATGTCAGGTCACTCTGTTGCATTGCAAAGATAGGTAATGAGTTTTCGCTGGGCCCACAAACATTCTCAATGGGTTGCACTGGTGTTTGGGGTGTTCGTTGATTTTGTGGTGCTTTCTCTAATTGGCGGATGAGATTGAGATTTAAAGGTTAATCCATGGGCTCCTGTGGCCGACCAGAGTTGAACACATGAAACTCAGCACTCACGTTACCGAATGAGAGCTTCATGAGACCATTTCTACAATTAATTAAGGCGTTGGAGGTTGCCAGAAATGGTCTACCCATAATCAAAGGTATTTGAGAGTGGGTGTTTGCAACAGGATTGGTATCGAGGACGACAAAGTCGACTCGAAATATAAAATCTCCAACTTTGATAAGCACGTCCTCGATAATCCCTTTTGGAATACGAATAGATCTATCGGCCAATTGGAGGGTGATCTTAGTTTGTTTCAATTCTCCCAAATTCAACTGTTGATAAACAGAAAATGGGAGGAGGTTGACCGCTGATCCTAAATCAAGCAATACATTACTCATGCAAGTGTCCCCTATTGTACACTGAATAGTAGGACACCAAGGGTCCTTGTATTTTGTGTAGGCGGGATTGGACAAAAGTGAGCTTACATTTGCAGCCAAGAATGCTTTCTTAGGAACGTTGGTCTACCTTTTGGTTGTGCAGAGATCTTTCAACACTTTGGCATATTGAGGTATTTGTTGGATGGCATCCAACAAGGGGATGTTAACCTTCACTTGCTTAAACACCTTCACTTGCAAATTCACTGTGCTTTTTGGTTAACCTACTTGGATAGGGAGCTTTTGGCAGGTAGGTTTTCTGCGGTGCCTAAGAAGGAGGCGTTGGTGTATTACCCTCACCCTCAACCTCTTCTTCACCACCATTCCCACTAAGGGGCTGCATAGATGGTGGTGGGTGTGGCAAGGAAATGTGATTGTCAACCTACTTTCCATTCCTTAAGGTCACAATGGAATTGACATGGTGAACAGGTTCCTCCACATGGTTCACTTGCCTCCCCTGATGTACCACATTCTCATTTTGCATGTGTTGTTGCTGGTACATGCGGGGTTTAGCCTCAGGTTGGCTATGCAAAGACCCTCTCCCTCTTTCATCTACAGACTGAGCCAATTGGCCCATCTGAAGCTCTAGAAATTTGATGGTCTGCTGATTTGAAGTGAGAACTTGACTTGTGGTTGACATAAAAAAATTCATTGAGCACGAGTCAAGGTCTCAAGCGAATTGAATCGGGTTTCCATATTATTGGAATTTGGGAAACCCGATTGATTGGTGATTTGAGCTTGAGGTGGCTGATAAGATGGTGCATGCATGGGAGGTTGGAATGATTGGTTAGGTGGTCGAGAGGAGTTTGAAGGACCACCCGGGGCATTATTTTGGTTCCATGAAAAATTCGGGTGGTTCCTTCATCCAGGATTATAAGATGATGAGTATGGGTCATTCGTAGCTCTGTCATAAATGGCGTTGACATGTTCCATCTCAGGAGGAATGGACGCACACTCGCTTTCTACATGCCCTATCCTACCACATGAATGACAGCGAACTCGACCAGATGTGGACAAGTGAGGTGCACCTTGTTGGTTTTGGAGCTCAATCGAATTCATACGGCGTATTAAGGCCGCCATGCGTGCCTCGGTGGCCGTAGTGGTATCGACAGCAAATGCGGCACCCGATCTAGTCGAGTTTTCTTTCGCGATCCTTGCTCCTATGATGGATGATGCAGGTGGTTCCCTTACACTCTCCCATTATGTGGTTTTCTTTGCAAGGTCTTCTAGGAAAGCCCATGCCTCCCTTTCATCCTTTCCTAAGAACTCTCCTTGACACATGGACTCAAGGAGTGTCTGGGACGGGATGTGAAGACCCTCGTAAACAATCTGACAAAGATGCCACAACTCAATGCCATGGTGAGGGCATGCAGATAGTAGCTCCTTGAACCTCTCTAGATATGCATGAAATGTTTCGGTCTCAAGTTTATAGAACAAATTATGATTTCGTTCATCAATCTTTGAGTCATATGATTTGGAAAGTATTTCTTGAGGAATGCAGATTGAAACTCATCCCAAGTCCTAAAGGAATTCGCCTGGTTGCTATACAACCACTTCTTGGCATCATCCTTTAGTGCAAAAGGAACAAGCCTAAGATGGATGGAGTCTGTGCTAAGTTGTTGCAGCTTTAACATAGCACAGACCTCCTCAAATTTCCTGAGAAAGATATAGGGGTCACCTTTCCCAGGGAAATGAGGGAGCAAGGAAATAAACTGAGGCTTAACCTCAAAATGGTTCCCATTTGCCTATGGTAATACGATGCATGAGGGTAGAGCAGTACGGCTCGGGTAGCATCGATCACGTAGAGGTATGGGAGCGACAACATGAAGAACAAGTGGAACAAGTGGGTCAACCAATTGCTCCTCCTCACCGAACTGAACAACCATTGAACCCGGACTAAGTGCGACACGAGAGGAGGAAGGCGTCGAGAAATCGACCTGAAGCTGGGTTGACAACGCGCCTCGTCAAACGACCACTCTCGTTTCGTACCCACGAAAGCATGCACAAAGGTGCACACACACAAACCAAAACTTTTTTTATTTCAACATAGAATGTGCGTAGTGAAGAAGACAGGGGAACACAGGAGAGAAAGAATGACTCAGGAGAGAAGGGAAGAAGTCCTTATGCTACGGCGGATGGGTACAAATAGAAGCACACAAGCAAACAAGCCTCAAACAATCCTAATGTCACTATAGGTCCTTACAGCTAGACGACGTCTAACTGCGAGGTCACACAGCCTCAACACGCCTCACCTCCGTACAAGGAGGACCACAAAGCCCACCAAGTGAGCCAAGATCCGGAGATCTCGTCTCTCCTACTATCGTCAAAGTGGGCAACGCCGATCAGGCCATGACGGTCATGACCGGATCACTCTTCTAAGGCGTCTAAGATCCTTAGGGCCATTGTCAACTTGATTTTAAAAATTAGGCTCTTGATTAGTGTAGTTTGTGGGGCGAAGGAAAGGGTGATGAAATCCCCCACCTTATCTTTTATGGGACAACTCCTCCTTAGTAGCGTTTTAAAGACTTAATCTAACAATCAACTCTCCAAACAAACGCTCAACTCACACTTGTTTCAATGCACTTCCTACTAACTAATGCATGAACATACGAAATGCATGAATGAGAGTAGAAGGTGCGTACCTAACGCCAACACTCAGCAACTGAAAATAAAGCTAAAATAAAAGACAATCTACATGCCTAAGTCGCATACATGGTGCATGACCTAAACAAGAGAGAATGCCTAATCTTTTGCTTTGGGTTTTAGGACCCAAGTTGCTTAAAGGAAGTTGATTATTAATCTGGGAGTAATCTAAGAGTCAGAACATGCCAAGTCAAGTCCGAGATTCCTAAATGAATTATGGTAACAACACAAAGAAATCAGAAGGCAAACATCACTCACCAGATAGCTGATTGGCGGTTAAAAGTGCCGAGGTTGGCCCCCAACTTCTCCAGGTTCCTCCCCTTACGACTCCAAGTCTCCTGAAACAAAGCAAAACTACAAAACACAAATTAAATCGACTCGAATCGTCCAAACAGGAGATCAGACTGACACCTCCCCAGCAACGGCGCCAAAAACATGTTGAACGTTTTAATTAAACCACAAATGCACGGCCGCGTTGAAGCGGTGGTAAATATGGGTCGTCCTCAGGGAGGTGAGCAGCCTCTCGTTTGCACGATAGCAAGTGGAAAAAATAGGGAAGAGAGTTTGATTATCCTAATCTACGCTACACTACACTACGAAATAATGCATGCATAAGAAAACAATAAACGATTAACTAAAACTTAACTAAGAACGAAATACGAGTGCTGGAATTCAGAAATGGAAAACCCCTAAGGGGTGGAGTGAGTGCACACATGCAAAGAGGTGGGTGTTGAACACATTCTTTAAGCACAAATGAAGGTGGTGTTATCATGCATAGGAAGTGTATAAATGTTATGACAAAACCTATCAATCCATTCACCAACCTAGTTCATTAACATTTACATATACAAGTTGTTTATTTCAGAACCTAAACAAGCATGAGAGGTGTCTAATCATTTTGGAAAAACTGATCAAGTTATAAATTCTATCCTAAACAAGCAAGCATACATTCATGTTTTATCAACACATTGTAAATAAAGCATTCATTCCATTCTCTTTTGTATGTATGAACATCTACTCCACCCCCCAAAGGTGATGGACTACTCACTACACATTAGACTAATTATTAAAATAAGCAAGGAAAGCATATTAACTAAGCTATTAGAACTAATGAAATGAAATTACACAAAGTAAAACAAGAAACATGAAACAAACAACATAATAAAGAAACTTTTATTAAAATGACTCACAATTCAAGTAGCATCCTCCTACTTTAGTGTGTGCTTCAAGGCCTCACTTCTAGTAGGAAGAATAGCCACTCAAAATGTGAAGTGATTACAATAGAAGGTGAAGAGTTCTATTTATAGCCAAAGAAAAAGGCAATCCTGGACAATCCCCAATGTGGGACTAAACAAATACTAGAAATAGAATAAACACCCTCTAATACATGTGCCCGTGAAGTTTGAGCGGATCCAGAAAGATCCAGACCGCCAATTAGCGGCCCATAAGATCTGGATCTGCCTGGAATTCGTTGTGGGCTTTTCTGGTTTTCTTTGTCGGTCTTTGATGCATATACTTTGTTTATTGGAGTTCCGACCCGAAACTAATTGCCAAAATACTCCCCAAGATGGTATGGCGTTTTCTGTTTTGCTGTTTGGTCCTTCAGTCATACGTTCAGGTCCTTGTCCCTTGCATCTTAGTCCCCAGGTCTCATAATTCAGTCCTTTTTCCCTGCTTTTGGCTCCTTTTATGCTTCATCTCTTCAAACCTATTTATTTCTGAAATTCAAACATAAAACTCGTCATGTAACATTGTTTAAGTGAAAGATAATGGATATAAGATACGACTATAAGAATGAAATTATGTCAATAAGGGAGATAGAGAACGAGAAGATGGAAGAAGAGAGATGGGAAAAGAGGGAAGCGAGAGAAGAAGAGATAAGGAAGAAGGAGAGAGGAGATAGAGAAGGCAGAGTAGAGAGACAAGGGAGAGTGGAGGAGAGTGGGAGAGAAGAGGAGAGAGGGAGAGAGAGAACGAAAGAGAGATAAGGAGAAAGGATAAGGAGAGAGGGAATGACAGAAGGAGAAGAGAAACAGGATAAGAGGGAGAATGAGAAAAGGAGAAGCGAGAGAATGTGAGAAGAGGAGAGGGATAAGAGGCTGAGGACATAAAGAAGGTGTGGGGCAGAACAAGGAGAGGAAGAGAAGGAGAAGAGAGAGGAGGAGGAGAGTGGTAGAGAGGAGGAGAAGTGGGAAGAGAGAAGAAAAGAGAGAAGGAAAGGGAGAAAGAATAGAGATGGAGAACGAGAGCGAGCGATAGAGAAGGGAGAGAGAAGGAGGGTGGAGAAAAGAGGACAAGAAGAGCAGAGAGGGGAAGGAAGAGGGAGAGGGAACGAGAGTAGAGAGGAGGAGTGAGGGAGAGAGGATAGAGAAGGGAAAGAGAGAGAAAAGGATAGGGAGGAGAGAGAAGAAGGGGGAGGGAGCGAGAGAAGGAGGACGGAGTGGAGAAGAGGAAGATAGAAAATGAAGGTGAAGAGGGAAGAGGGGAGGGAGAGAAGAAGGGGGAGAGGGAACGAGAGAGGTAGAGAAGAGAGGGAAGGAGAGAGGGAAGGAGGAGAGAAGAGGGAGAAAGGAGGATGGGGAAGTAGAGGGGAGAGGGAGAAGAAGAGTGAGGGAGAAGAGAGAGGGGGTGAAGGAGTGGGAGAGAAGGAGAAAGAGGGAGGGCGAGCGAGAGAAGGGGGAGGGAAAGAGGAGGATAGAGAAGGATAAAAGGGGGGGGAGAGAAGAAGAATAGAGAAGGATACGGAGAGAAGAAGGGGAGCGGGATAAGAGGGAGATAGAGATGAGGCAAGGGACATGAGAGAAAGAGAAGAGGGAAGAGTGAGAGAGGAGGAGAGTGGAAGAGAAGGAGAGAACAGAGCGTGGTAGAACGAGAGAGAGAAGGGAGAGAATGGGACGAGGAGAGAGAAGGAGTGGGAGAAAAGGAGAAACGAGAGAAGGGAGAGAAGAAGAAGGAGAAGGGGAGAAGAAAGAGAGATAAGGAGAAGAGGGACAAGGAGAGAGGGAGAGAAGGAAGAGAGAGAAAGACAAATAGATAGAGAAGGTGAGAGAAATGAGAAGGGAGAGAGGAAGGGAAGGATGAGGAGAATGAGAGGGAAGAGAAGAGGGAAGGTGGGAAGAGAGAGAAAAAGAAGAGGGGGAGAGGTAGACAACATAGGAGAAGAGAGAAGGGAGCGAGAGAGAGAGAAGGATAGAGGCAGAGAAGAGAGAATAGGGATAAGGAAGAGGAGAGAAGAGACAAGGAGAATAGAAAGGAGAGAGAGAGAAGGGAGAGAGGAGAAGAGACCGGAGGGAGAGAGAGCAAGATAAGGAGGAGAAGGACAGAGTGGAGGAGTGGGATAAGAGGGAGAGAGAAAAGAAGAGGGTTAAGAGGGAGATAGAGACGAAGAAAGAGGAGAGGAAAGGGGATAGGAGATAGAAAGAGAGATAAGAAGAGGGAGAAGGAGAGAGAAGGAAATGGACAAGATAAGATGGAGAAGGGAAGGTGAGTGAAAAAAGGAGAGGGACGCAAGGAGAATAGAGGGGGAATGAGAGGAGATGCAGGGATAGCAGGGGACAGAGAATAGGAGGGAGAAGCAGAGGAGAGGAAGAGAGGGGAGGGGAGAGAGAAGGAGAAGTGAGAGGGAACGAGAGGAGACAGAGGGAAAAGAGGAGAGAGCGGAGAAGGAGGAACAAGGAGAGAGCGGGAGGGAGGGAGAAGGAGAGGACAAGAGGGGAGGAGAGAGAGGGAGAAGAGGGGAGAGAGAGAAGAAGAAGGAGACAGAGGGAACAAGTGAGGAGGTGAGAGGGAACAAGAGAATGAGAGGAGGATAGAGAAGGAAAGGAGGAGAAGAGGGAAGGGGAAGGGAACGAGATAGAGAACGAAGAGTAGAGATAGAGAAGGAGAGAGAGAGGAGGAGGGACTAAAAGAGAGAGGAGGAGAGGGATAAGGAGAAAGAGAAGGGGAGAAGAGGAGAGAAGAGAGAGAAAAGGAGAGTAGAAGGAAGAGAAGAGGATAGGAGGGAGAAGGAGAGAGAGGGTGAGGAGAGGGAAGAAGAGGGAGAGAGAGAATGAGAAGAGCAGCGAAGAAGGGAAAGAGGAGATAGAGGAAGAGATAAGGAAGAAGGAGAGAGGGGATAGGGAAGGCAGAGTAGAGAGATAAGGGAGAGTGCAGGAGAGGGGAGAGAGAAGGAAAGACAGATAAGGAGAAAGGGAACGACCGAGAAGGATAAGGGAAACAGGACAAGAGGTAGAATGAGAAAGGAGAAGCGAGAGAACGTGAGAAGAGGAGAGAGAGGGATAAGAGGGTGACGACAGAAAGAAGGTAAGGGGGAGAACAAGGAGTGGACGAGAAGGAGAAGAGGGAGGAGGAGGAGGAGAGTGGTTGAGAAGAGGAGAAGTGGGAAGAGAGAGAAGAAAAGAGAGAGGGAAAGGGAGAGAGAATAGAGATGAAGAATGAGAGTGAGAGATAGAGAAAGGAGAGAGAAGGAGGGTGGAGAAAAGGGGACAAGAAGAGCAGAGAGAGGGGAAGGAAGAGGGGAGTGAACGAGAGTATCGAAGAGGAGTGAGGGAGAGAGGATAGAGAAGGGAAAGAGAGAGAAAATGAGAGGGAGGAGAGAGAAGAAGGGAGAGAGAGCGAGAGAAGGAGGAAGGAGTGGAGAAGAGGAAGATAGAAAATGAAGGAGAAGAGGGAAGATGGGAGGGAGAGAAGAAGGGGGAGAGGGAACGAGAGAGGTAGAGAAGAGAGGGAAGGAGAGAGGGAAGGAGGAGAGAAGAGGGAGAGAGGAGGACAGGGAAGTAGAGGGGAGAGGGAGAAGAAGAGAGAGGGAGAGAAGAGAGGGGGTGAAGAAGGTGTTGGAGAGAAGGAGAGAGAGAGGGAGGGCGAGCGAGCGAGAGAAGGAGAGGGGAAAAAGGAGGATAGTGAAGGATAAAAGGGAGAGAGAGAAGAAGAAGAGAGAAGGATAAGGAGAGAAGAAGGGGAGCGGGATAAGAGGGAGATAGAGATGAGGCAAGGGAGATCAGAGAACGAGAAGAGGGAAGAGTGAGAGAGAAGGAGAGTGGTAGAGAAGGAGAGAAGAGAGAGGGGTAGAACGAGAGAGGGAAGGGAGAGAATGGGATGAGGAGAGAGACGGTGTGGGAGAAAATGATAAACGAGAGAAGGGAGAGAAGAAGAGGGAGAAGGAGAGAGGAGAGAGAGACAAAGAGAGTGGGACAAGGAGAGTGGGACAAGGAGAAGAGGGACAAGGAGAGAGGGAGAGAAGGAAGAGAGAGAAAGAGATAGAGAAGGTGAGAGAAATGAGAAGGGAGAGAGGAGGAGAAGGATGAGGAGAATGAAAGAGAGGAGAAGAGGGAAGATGGGAAGAGGTAAACAACATAGGTGAAGAGAGAATGGAGCGAGAGAGAGAGAGAGAAGGATAGAGGCAGAGAAGAGAGAATAAAGATAAGGATGAGGAGAGAAGAGAGAAGGAGAATTGAAAAAAGGAGAGAGAGAAGGGAGAAAGGAGAAGAGACCGGAGGGAGTGAGAGCGAGAGAAGGAGGAGAATGACAGAGTGGAGGAGAGGGATAAGAGGGAGATAGAGACGGAGAAAGAGGAGAGGAAAGAGGAGAGAGAAAGAGAGATAAGAATAGGGAGAAGGAGAGAGAAGGTAATGGAGAAGAGGAGAGGGAGAAGGGAATGTGAGAGAGAAAAGGAGAGGGAGACAAGGAGAAGAGAGGGGGAATGAGAGGAGATGATGGGATAAGAGGGGAGAAAGAATAGGAGGGAGAAGGAGAGGAGAGGAAGAGAGGGGAGGGGAGAGAGAAGGAGAAGTGAGAGGGAACGAGAGGAGACGGAGGGATAAGAGGAGAGATAGGAGAAGGAGGAAGAAGGAGAGAGGGAGGGAGGGAGAAGGATAGGACGAAAGGGGAGGAGAGAGAGGGAGAAGAGGGGAGAGAGAGAAGAAGAAGGAGAGAGAAGGAACAAGAGATGAGCTGAGAGGGAACAAGAGCGGAATGGATCATTCGTCCCTCCACATCCACCAAGCCAATCCGTGGACTCTTGGGTTGTGGACTCGTGCTTCTTGTTCAAGAGAGTAGAAGACCGACCGGTGCTCCAGAGGATTCCGTGAGGTGATCGCCGATCCATTCCGCTGCCACAGGTTCTCTCCAAGAAGGTAAATCTGAACCTGTAGATTCAATCGTAGATTGCTTACATTGGTACCAGAGCCATCTTGGTCACCTCCGAAATTTTTGAGCACTTTCTTATTTCATATATGTTGAAATAATTTCGGTAGATTTTTTGAGAGAAATCGCATACATGTGTAGTTTTTTCTCTTCATCAAGCGCGTAGGGTTTGATGGCATTTTTTCTCACCCTTGCGCATGTTTTTTCTTGATTCATTTCATTACATGTGAATTGTATTACAAGTTTCATCATTATTTCATTCTTGCGCATAGCTTAGATTTCACTTTATGCATGTACCTAGGGTTACATGTTAATTTATGTTTGTTGCGCATATTTCTTTCATTCTTGAAGCTTGCGGCTAGAGTTTGTTTGTTCTTGATTATATGCGCATATATGTTGTTTGAAATATGATGATAATTTTACAAGAGTTAATTATTGCATGTATCATATAATGTGATCATACATTTCGGATGGTATGATTTGATTGTGCATTTTTTTAACTCTTGTACATACATCTAAGGTTAGATGCTTGTTGCCTTATTCATGTATATGTAATTTTTAATCACATGTGCATGCATCTAGGATGAGATGTTGATTGCAAAATCATTCACATACATGAATGTTGAGTTACCATATTGTATATTTCGGATTCTTTTTGGAATGAGAGCATTCATTTCATTTGAGATATTTCCATTATGATTAAATGCACATATATGTTAATATCATTAAGGACTTTCGAATTTTGAAATAATAGCATTCATTTCATTTGAAATATTTCCTTTATGATTGAATGCACATATATGTTAATCTCATTAAGGATTTTCGGATTTCTTTTGGAATGATTGCATTCATTTCATTTCTAATGTGCATATATGTGATGCCCTCCACCAAAGAATTTCGAATTTTTCTTTCCAATACAAGTAGCATAATTATTGTTGATTGCATGCTTATATTGATTAACGAAAGATTGGCTAATTCTGAAATTTTTGGGAAGATATTATGGGCTGGAATTTTATTGCCTTAAAAATATGTTTGGATGCTTTCCTTTGATGCAAAAATATGTGTTGCTCTCCACCATATAATTTCGGATTTTTCTTTCCTAATCAAAGTAGGATAATTTTGTGCTATCATGATTATATTGATTAGGGAAAGAAGAAAAAAAATTCTGATTTGAGAATGATTATTGTGGAGATTGGTTGTCATTACCTAACACGTTTTTTTGCCTATTTTGACGCCTCATTCATGCATTGTTTCCTTATGCATTACTTCCTTATTGTTTGAATGAGGTGCACACTTTATGGTATTTTTTTTCATACGTCGGATTGTGCTAGCGAGTGGAAAGATTGTGCTTGTATGGAATGAATGATTGTTGATTTTATTTACTGCCTTATTGAGAGATGAGTGTCATTTCATTCATTTATTTCCATAGTTATCGCAATGGGCTGTAATATTTATGGACTGTAATATTTATGGACTGTAATAATTATGGACTGTGGACTGTTTATTGCCCTAAGGAGACAAGGGGCTCCTTTCTTTTTATTATTGCGATATTATTGCTATAAGACTCATGCAGGTTCCCGTCGACGAGGCTAAATCCCTAATGGGGATCATTAGCTCGATATGGTAGTAATGTAGTAATCAAATCTGTGTGATGTTGATTGGATTTTTTTTGAAAACCGTTTTTGGGAACTCGCATTCCTAGTGGGAATTGCAAGGTAGAAGTGTTTTGTGTAAACCACCTTGCAACCGGCGGAATTTTTTTTTATTTGCTGATTTACCATGATTTAAAACGTTTTTTTTGGGTCATTATATCATAATGGAGCTCAATATCTAGATTAGTAAAATAGCTTTATTAACTATTGCATGAGGATTTGATCGAATGCTTTATGTTTTTTTTTTGGTCTGAATGTTATAGCTATTAAGTCAGTTTAATTTTTATGACTATTGTAGCTCGTTGTATTTTAAGCTAGAACTCATGTATCGCTATGATTTTTTGATTGTCCTAAATTTTTTATGGCTGCTTCCAAAAGTATTGTCGCTGATCTGACTCGAGGAGATAAACTCAATGAATAGAATTACGATCTGTGGCATCGTAAAATTGAGTATCTCTTAGAGGATCAGGACATGTTAGAAAACATAAATCAATCTATGTCTCCCCCTGAGGAGGGGGATACTGCGCAACATCGCAGAAACTTG
Source organism: Triglochin maritima (assembly GCA_963682175.1). Lineage (NCBI taxonomy): Eukaryota > Viridiplantae > Streptophyta > Magnoliopsida > Alismatales > Juncaginaceae > Triglochin > Triglochin maritima. Next base: position 9,945,163 of record OY821793.1, on the reverse strand, counting down.
GATATTTATAATGCATGGAAAAAGAAAGACCGAATTGCTCGAATCACAATTCTAAGTTCAATGAGGGACGATCTGTTACTGCGGTTCGAAAAGTTTCGAACTGTAAAGGCCTTGTGGGCAGCTGTTAAGTTTCAGTATGGAGTGACCTCCGTCACAAGGGCCCGCCAGCTTGGGCTCATGTTTGATGGGTATAAAATGCGCCAAGGTCACACAATGAGGCAGCATATTACCGCAATGTCAAACATGATTAGCGAGCTGAGCGCTGCCGGTCGTGCTAAGACCGATGAGGAGCAAGTGTCTTCTCTCATCAGATCGTTGTCCTCGAAGAATTGGGAGCATATGAAGGTCCATCTGACTCATGCTGATGAGATCAGGACATTTGACCAGGCTGCGAAACACCTAGAGCTGGAGGAGGACCGCTTGCTTGCGGAAGCCCCTCTAACTGAAGTATTTGCTGCTGAGGCTGGCACTCCTCGGAGGAGTGCAGGTTTTAAGCGCAAAAGAGATAGAGCTCAGGGTTTTAAAGGCAAGAAGGGTGCAAATGCAAACAAAAAAGAAAAAAAAGTTGGAGAGAAACGACCTCCACGATCCAGAGGTGGAAAAGATAAGTCTAATGTTACTTGTTTTAACTGCCAAAAGACTGGACATTTTGCTCGTGAGTGCACTGAGCAAAAGGTAATTACTGTGTGTATTCCCTCGAATTGTAACGTGACAAGTTATGTAATGCTCACTGATCATTCTCCTGTGTGGATTCAGGTGCCACGGACCACGTAACAAAGGATCGTTCTGCCTTCGTGGAATATCGTTGTGTTCGAAGTGGGAGGCGAATAAACATGGCAAACAACACTAGCATTGAAGTTCTTCGAGTTGGAACATGCAAAGTGGTTTTGCGATGTGATCAGATCCTATTACTTCACGACGTGTTGTATGCACCAGCTATACGGCGAAATATTATTTCTGTTGTTGTTTTGATGAGACATGGTTTTAAAGTTGTTTTTGAGAACAATGATATGGGTTTATACCTTGCTAACATTTATTATGGACATGCCTATCTTTCAGACAGTTTTATTGTGTTGGACGCAATTTATGATTTCAATCATAACACTAGTGTCTTTATGAGCCAAAGTTCCATGAATAATGATTCAGTTATGTGGCATGCTAGACTAGGTCACATTGGTGTTGACCGGATGAACAAATTGGCAAAGGAGGGGTATTAGGAGAGTGCTCCAAATTTGAATTGCCGACCTGTGAATCTTGTCTAGCTGGAAAGGCAACTAGAAAACCGCTCGGAAAAGCCATTAGGGCTACTTCTCCTTCAGAACTAATTTACTCAGATATTTGTGGACATTTGAATGTGCGTACTAGACATGGACAGAGTTACTTCATCACATTCATTGATGACTTCACTAGATATGGTCATATTTATCTTATTTCTCACAAGTCAGAATCTCTAGAATGTTTTAAGAAATTCATGAGCTTAGTTGAGAATCAGTTGGATAATAAGATAAAAACTCTTAGAACGGATAGAGGTGGTGAGTATCTCTCCACAATGTTCAAGGAGTTATGTGATGAAATGGGATATCTAGACAACTGACTATGCCATATACTCCTCAGCAAAATGGTGTTGCCGAGAGAAGGAATAAAACGTTGTTAGACATGGTTAGATCCATGATGGCGCATGCGAGCTTGCGAATTTCGTTTTGGGGAGATGATCCAATGACTGCTGCATATATCCTCAATAGAGTTCCAACAAAATCGGTTCCCTCAACTCCATATGAGTTATGGACAGGACGGAAGCCTGATTTTAGTCTACTGCGTCCTTGGGGATGCGCGGCATATATTCATTCTACTAGTCACCGATATGGAAAACTAGGACCTAGAGGGAAAAAGTGTAAGTTTGTAAAATACAGTGATCTCTCCAAAGGTTATGTTTTTATCGGGTTAGACGAGAATGAAAGAAGGACGGAATTGGAGTCTAGGGATGCCACATTCTTGGAAAATGATTTTCCAACTCTTGCTAGAGCTATCAAAGAGTCAGTGGACTTTTGAACAACAAGATGAGGACATTGCCACTCCACGGGATCAGGATCTGGAAGTTGAACATGAGGTGCCACCAGTCAATCCTAGTGGGAGCAGCAATGTTGAGGATCTGACAGCTCTCACGGAGTATGAGCCATCAGATACCCATCTGCGTCGAAGTAAACGTGGACTCATTCCTGGTAGGTGATTTCGCTTAGAAAAAGAGGCCCTCGTGATAGCTCAAGAAGAAATTTATTATGAATCATCCGGGATGACAGTAATCGAAGAGCAAGAACCGGAGACCTTGAAAGAGGCTTTGGAACGTCCAAATGCTAAAGAGTGGTTAGAAGCTATAAAGGAAGAGTTGGAGTCGATGAAAGTTAAACGAGTCTGGGACTTGGTCGACTTACCGCCGAACCGAAAGGCCATTGGGGCCAAGTGGATCCTCAAGATTAAGAGGAAGGCGGATGGATCTATTGATAGATTCAAGGCTAGACTGGTAGCTAAAGGCTACACCCAAAGAGAAGGCGTGGATTTTGAGGAAACCTTTTCAGCCGTGGTTAGGTTTGCCTCCATCCGCCTTCTACTAGCTGTTGTAGCTCAGATGGACTTAGAGCTTTACCAAATGGATGTAAAGACTGCTTTTCTCAATGGAGAACTTGAGGAGGAGATCTATATGGATCAACCTCAAGGTTTTGAAGTCAAAGGACAAGAGCGCAAAGTGTGCAAGCTCAATAAGTCCTTATATGACCTAAAACAAGCGTCTACACAGTGGAACATTGGCTTCCATCAAGCTATATCAGAGAATGCATTCTCTATGCTTGAGGAAGATCACTGTGTGTACGTTAAGAGATCCAATGGTACATTTGTCATTCTGACCTTGTATGTTGATGACATACTCATGGCTGGCAATAGCAAAGAGTTTTTGAAATCCACTAAAGATTGGTTGTCCTCCACGTTTGATATGAAGGACATGGGTGAAGCTAGCTACATCCTTGGTGTCAAGAATGTTAGAGATAGGTCCAAGAGACTTCTGGGATTGTCTCAAGAGATTTATATTAACAACGTCTTAAAGAAATACCATATGGACAAATGCAAACCAATCGACACTCCTGTTGAGAAGGGTTTGCACTTAAGCCTTGATAAGCATCCTGAGAATCCTGAAGAGAGTGCTCCTGTACGCTATGATGTGTACTAGGCCAAACATTTGTTATGTTGTGGGCATGGTGAGTCGATGCCAGTCTAGCCAAGCATGGAGCACTGGAAGACAGTGAAGAGAATCATGAGATACCTCAGAGGAACGAGTAACTACATGCTGTGTTACCAAGCATCAGATCTCCGCCTGATTGGCTATAGTGACGCCGATTGGGCTGGGGACAGTGATGAAAGGAAGTCTACCTCTGGTTAAGCTTTCTTGCTGGCTAATGGGACCTTCTCATGGTCCAGCAAGAAGCAAACTTGTATAGCCCTGTCGACTATGGAACCAGAGTATGTTGCATGCTCTGCAGCAGTACAGGAGGCAGTTTGGTTTAGGAGGTTGTTACAACATACTGGGCTTGTAGAGACATTTGATGAGCCTGTTGTTGTCTATTGTGACAGCATGGCTGCCCTTTGTTATGTGAAAGACCCCAAATATCATGGAAAGACCAAACATATACTGGTTAGGTATCATTTTGTGAAGGACATCATAGCGAGAAAGGAAGTTGTGTTAAGACATGTATCTACTAGTCTTATGGTAGCTGACCCTCTTACCAAGGCTATAGCTAAGGACTCGTTTGTGTCTCATGTGAACTCCTTAGGCTTACGCAGACTTTGACGTATTGGAATGTCTAACTTCCTTTTATGAGTGATTGTGTTTTTCCGTTCAACTATATCTGTTTGGTTGATGTAGTTGTTCTAGCACAAAATATTATTCTGTCAATAGGCTGAAGAATATTTACTCACACGAGCATTCACCTCTGGCGCTTTTGATAGCGAGCAGAGATGAGACTGATCATGAGGAGATCTTGTATGATAGATCCAGAGTAGTTCATGATAGGACAGTCGCCTTGATTAGGAATCAAGATAAGATCCTCTATGTTGGTGAGGATTGACATGAATGTTCCCACGATTCATGTGACCTATAGAAGCCAAGTGCGAGCATCACATGTGGCGCCTGGTGACACCTTTATAGTGTTAAGGCGACAATGATGAAGCTCGGGTCAGGCGCAAAGGGGGTGCGACTGGACTAACACTTGTATGGTGTTGAGAGACAGACATACTGTTGTGTACAGTATGATCCACCATAACATGTTTGTCATACAACATGTGCTGAGCGACCATTTGGAAGTGAAAGGATGGATCCCTACTCCTGCACTGTGTGAGTCCAAGACTTCATTGTCATTTAGTTGCCCTCAGTGACCTTCGACGACACCATGAAGCAAATAGTTGATGTGGCTACTTTGGGATGTTATCTATGACCATGAGAGATTCGGTCTCTCATATCCATGGTGCGGGGACCCATTCCAAGTTAATCCTCGGGGAGGAAATCCACTTCTTCTAATATCCATGGTGCGGGGACCCATTCCAAGTTGAACCTCGGGGAGAAAGGCTACACTACGAGTTGGGAGTGCCATGGGACACAAAGGCTTCTTTTTTTATTGAGGAGGGAGAGTAGCGGCTTCCATATCCTCGTTCTAGCATTATGGAGACACAATGGGTAAAGATTACAAACATCCCTATTCGAGGAGAGGTGGATAAACCGACGAGATTGAATGGCAAGCAAGGTACCCTCAACATGAAGGAGGTTTGGACGTGGGTCAAGCCGCCGGGAATCAAGATTAGTTGGGGGGATATGGTGTGGCACAAGCATGGCATTCCGTAGTACACACTCACGGCTTGGAGAGCAATGAGGGGTTGACTCCTCACAAAGAAGCTCATAAACCAAAGGGGAGCAAAGCATGACCCGGTTTGTGCCCTTTGTGCGACCATGGAGGAGGATATGGAACACTTGTTTTGGCATTGTTCATTCACTAGAACGGTTTTTGCACATGGCATAAGCCCACGAATAAACTTGTCAAGTTTTGTAGGTTGTAAACACCCATTTATTTATAATATTAGAGGCTAAGCCTCCCTTTTGCTTTGCAAAAAAAGAGAGGAGGAGAATGATGAGGAGAATGAGAAGGCAGAGAAGAGGGAAGATGGGAAGAGAGAGAAGAAGAAGAGGGGGAGCGGTCGACAACATAGGAGAAGAGAGAAGGGAGCGAGAGAGAGAAGGATAGAGGCAGAGAAGAGAGAATAGGGATAAGGATAAGGAGAGAAGAGAGAAGGATAATAGAAAAGAGGAGAGAGAGAAGGGTGACAGGAGGGGGAGAGAGCGAGAGAAGGATGAGAAGGATGAGAAGGACAGAGTGAAGGAGAGGGATAAGAGGGAGAGAGAAAAGGAGAGGGATAAGAGGGAGATAGAGATGGAGAAAGAGGAGAGGAGTGGAAAGAGGAGAGGAGAGAGAAAGAGACATAAGAAGAGGGAGAAGGAGAGAGAAGGAAATGAAGAAGAGGAGAGGGAGAGGAGGAGAGGGAGAAGGGAAGGTGAGAGAAAAAAGGAGAGGGAGATAAGGAGAAGGGAGGGGGAACAAGAGGAGATGAAGGGATAAGAGGGGAAAGAGAATATGAGGGAGAAGGATAGGAGAGGAAGAGAAGGGAGGGGAGAGAGAAGGAGAAGAGAGAGGGAACGAGAGGAGACAGGTGGATAAGAGGAGAGAGCAGAGAAGGAGGAAGAAGGAGAGAGAGCGGGAGGGAGGGACAAGGAGAGGACGAGAGTGGAGGAGAGAGGGAGAAGAGGGGAGAAAAGAAGAATAAGGTGAGAGGGGGACAAGAGAGGAGGTGAGAGGGAACAAGAGAATGAGAGGAGGATAGAGTAGGAAAGGAGGAGAAGAGCGAAAGGGAAGGGAACGAGATAGAGAGGACAGTAGAGATAGAGAAGGATAGAGAGAAGGAGAGCTAGAGGGGGAGAGAGGAAACGAGAGAGGAAGAGAGGGATAAGGAGAAAGAGAAGGGGAGAGGAGGAGAGAAGAGAGAGAAGGGAGAGAGAGAAAGTAGAGTAGAGGGAAGAGAATAGAAGAGGATAGGAGGGAGAGGGAGAGAGAGGGTAAGGAGAGGGAAGAAGAGGGAGAAGGGAGAGATAGAACGAGAAGAGGAGCGAAGAAGGGAAAGAGGAGATAGAGGGAGAAGGAGTCCCCCCTCCTTCTCATCTTCCATTTCCTCCTCTCTTTTCCTTCTCTTTATCCTCTCTCTTCTTCTCCATCTCTCCCTCTCGCTCCTCCCTTCCTTATCTCCTTACCTTATATGGAGAGAAGGAGAGGGTAAGAGGGAGATAGAGAACGAGAACAGGGAAGAAGAGCGAGGGGAAAAGAGGGAAGAAAGAGAAGAAGAGATAAGGAAGAAGGAGAGAGGAGATTGAGAAGGCAGAGTAGAAAGAGAAGGGAGAGTGGAGGAGAGGGGGAGAGAAGAGGAGAGAGGGATAGAGAGAAGGAAATAGAGATAAGGAGAAAGGATATGGAGAGAGGGAACGACAGAGAAGGAGAAGAGAAATAAGATAAGAGGGAGAATGAGAAAAGGAGAAGCGAGAGAATGTGAGAAGAGGAGAGAGAGGGATAAGTGGGTGAGGACAGATAGAAGGTGAGGGGGAGAACAAGGAGAGGAAGAGAAAGAGAAGAGGGAGGAGGTGGAGAACGGTAGAGAAGAGGAGAAGTGGGAAGAGAGAGAAGAAAAGAGAGAGGGAAAGGGAGAGAGAAGAGAGATGGAGAACAAGAGTGGGATATAGAGAAGGGAGAGAGAAGGATGGTGGAGAAAAGAGGACAAGAATAGCAGAGATAGGGGAAGGAAGAGGGAGAGTGAACGAGAGTAGAGAATAGGAGTGAGGGAGCGAGGATTGGGAAGGGAAAGAGAGAGAAAAGGAGAGGGAGGAGAGAGAAGAAGGGAGAGATGGCGAGAGAAAGAGGAAGGAGTGGAGAAGAGGACAAGAGGAATATCGAAAATGAAGGAGAAGAGGGAAGAGGGGAGGGAGAGAAGAAGGTGGAGAGGGAACGAGAGAGATAGAGAAAAGAGGCAAGGAGAGAGGAAATGGGGGAGGGAAGGAGAGAGGTAAGGAGGACAGAAGAGGGAGAGGGGAGGACTGGGAAGTAGAGGGGAGAGGAAGAGGAAAAGGGAGAAGAAGAGCGAGGGAGAAGAGAGAGGGGTTGAAGAAGGAGTGGGAGAGATGGAGAGAGAGGGAGAGAGGGCGAGAGACGGAGAAGGGAAAGAGGAGGATAGAGAAGGATAAAGGGGGATAGATAAGAAGAAGAGAGAAGGATAAAAGGGGGAGAGAGAAGAAGAAGAAGAGAGAAGGATAAGGAGAGAAGAAGGGGAGCGGGATAAGAGGGAGATAGAGATTAGAGAAAGAGAAGGGGGAAGAGTGAGAGAGAAGGAGAGTGGTAGAGAAGGAGAGAAGAGAGAGGGGTAGAATGAGAGAGAGAACGGAGAGAATGGGACGAGGAGAGAGGGAGAGAAGGAGAAACGAGAGAAGGGAGAGAAGGGAGAGAAGAAGAAGACGGAGAGAAGGAGAGAGATAAAGTGAGTGGGATAAGGAGAAGATGGACAAGGAGAGAGGGAGAGAAGGAAGAGAGAGAAAGTGAGAGAGGAGGAGAGAGGAAACGAGAGAGGAGAGAGGGATAAGGAGAAAGTGAAGGGGGGAGGAGGAGAGACGAGAGAGAATGGGGAGAGGGAGAGAGAGAAATGAGAGTAGAGGGAGGAGAAGTGGATAAGGGGAGAAGGAGAGAGAGGGTAAGGATAGGGAAGAAGAGGGAGAGGAGAACGGAGAGAGAGAGAACGAGAAGAGGAGCGAAGAAGGGAAAGAGGAGATAGAGGGAGAAGGAGTCCCCCCTCCTTCTCAACTTCCCTCTCCTCCACGCCTTCCCTTCTCTTTATCCTCTCTCTTGTTCTCCTTCTCTCTCTCGCTCCTCCCCTCCTTCTCTCGTTACCTTATAAGGAGAGAAGGAGCGGGTAAGAAGGATATAGAGAACGAGAAGAGGGAAGAAGAGAGAGGGGAAAAGAGGGAAGAGAGTGAAGAGGAGATAAGGAAGAAGGAGGGTGTAGAGAGAGAAGGGAGAGTGGAGGAGAGGGAGAGAGAAGAGGAGAGAGGGAGAGAGAAGGGCAGAGAGAAAAGGAGAAAGGATAAGGAGAGAGGGAACGACAGAGAAGGAGAAGAGAAACAGGATAAGAGGGAGAATGAGAAAAGGGGAAGCGAGAGAATGTGAGAAGAGGGGAGAGATGGATAAGAGCGAGAGGACAGAAAGAAGGTGAGGGGGAGAACATGGAGAGGAAGAGAAAGAGAAGAGGGAGGAGCAAGAGGAGAGTGGTAGAGAAGAGGAGAAGTGGGAAGAGAGAGAAGAAAAGAGTGAGGGAAAGGGAGAGAGAAGAGAGATGGAGAACGAGAGTGAGAGATAGAGAAGGAGGGTGGAGAAAAGGGGACAAGAAGAGCAGAGAGAGGAGAAGAAGAGAGAAGGAAGAGGGAGAGAGAACGAGTGTAGAGAAGAGCAGTGAGGGAGAGAGGATAGAGAAGGGAAGAAGTGAGAATAAGAGAGGGAGGAGAGAGAAGGAGGGAGAGAGAGCGAGAGAAGGAGGAAGGAGTGGAGAAGAGGACAAGAGGAAGATAGAAAATTAATCAGAAGAGGGAAGAGGTAAGAGGGGAGGGAAAGAAGAAGGGGGGAGGGAACGAGAGAGTTTGAGAAGAGAGGGAAGGAGGAGAGAAAAGGGGGAGAGGAGGACAGGAAGTAGAGGGGAGAGGAAGAAGGAGAGGTAGAAGAAGAGCGAGGGAGAAGAGAGAGGGGGTGACGTTGGAGTGGGAGAGAAGGAGAGAGAAAGAGGGAGAGGGAGAAGTTATGAGATGAGAGAGAAACTCTAGGTGCGCATAGGGAACCTAGGGTCGTCTAGGGTTCTCCACCTCGTTTCTCCACCAAAACCTTTGATTTTTTCACCAAAATGGATCCTACATCTAGCTCTACACGATTGCAACTACAAGATGGATATGGTGACACTATTACGGATCTCCGTCATGCAAACAAGTTTGCTTTATCCTCGGCTTTGGAGGGTGAAGCTCCCGTACCACCTCTAGGGAGTGTTCTTACTCCCCTAATGAAGTGGTCGGATTTATTCACGTCTAGCTCAAGAGCAGCCACGACCCTCAAGTTTGTTCCGCCGGTTGTCAAGGGAGGAGAGAAGGTGGTCGCGTGCTCAAAGCAAGAAGTGCTTGATACCTTGAAACGGTAGGACAAGTTGTTGGTAGGATACTTCGTGTCTCTCAAGCCTCACTTGCCGATATTGGAGAAGCATCTCCACTAGTTGTGGGGATTAGTTGGAGGTATGGAAATCATTAGAAGAAGCCAAGGTGTCTTATTATTTCGTTTTACACTTAGTGAAGATCGAAAGAGAGTTCTTCAAGGGGGACCTTGGTTCGTTAGAGGGGCACCACTTGTGGTTCAAGAGTGCGCACCGGAAATGCCATTGAAGAAGGCCAACATCACCACGGTTCCCATTTGGGTGCGCTTGCCGGAGCTTGGCCTCCGTTTTTAGTCACCTAACACATTGAGCAACATAGCAAGTATGCTTGGAAGGCCCCTCTACATGGATGAATACACAACTTCGGGGTGTAGGTTGGCGTTTGCAAGACTTTACATTGAGGTCAGCCACGAGTTCTCCTATCCATGTTGGGTGGAGGTGCAAGTGGAGGAAGGTGGAATGCATAGAGTAAACATGGAATATGAGTGGAGACCTGGGTATTGCATGGAGTGCGTTGAGTTTGGGCATGAGGTGAAGAGATGCCCAAGGAAGAGAGTGCTTGTGAATGTCCACGACGTTCCACAAAGGAAGGCCGAGAAATGGGTGGTGGTAGGCTGCTCCAAGCGTGGGAAACACCTTGAGAAGGATGGAAGTTAGGTGCATAGAAAGGAAGGGAAGGAAAGGGTGATAGAGGAGGGGTGTTCGGATGGAGTGAAGGCCAAGGAGGTGGCTGCCGAGGAGGACAGTGAAGGGAGGATGGATGGATGGAAGGGATGATAACGTGGTTCCTTTGGAAGGTGACGTGGCCACATCAGCAATCATTGGGTGTTGCACTAGAGTGCAAATGGAGAGGTGACACGTAGGAGCTCATGTGGGAGGGAAAATCAGGAGGATCACTAGAAATCGTTGGGTGTTGCACTCTAGTGGGAGCAAATGAGAGGAAGGCATGTGGCATGGAGGAGGATAAGAATGGAGGCAAAAAATAGTCCATTTTAGTGAGGAAACGACTACAAGGGAGGAAGCAAATGAGAGGAGGCCATGTGGACGTCTAGAAGTGCAAAAGGGAAAGCAAAACAAAGGTGGGTGCTCTAGTTTTGGAAGAACCAATGAGGAGGAACTTGAGTGCTCCATGTTTGAATGAGCAAATGAGGAGAGAGCAAGTGAGTCTTGTGAAGAAGTAGAGGGGGAGCAAGGTACCTTTCGTGGGGACCAACCAAAAGAGGAACAGGGTGGAGAGTCACGTGAACCACCACACATGGAGGAGTTCTTCATGCAAGAAAGAGAGAGGGACCAAGGTACTTTTCGTGGGGACCAACAAAAAGAGGAATGAAGTGGAAAATCACGTGAACCACCACACATGGAGGAGTCATGCATGCAAGAAATAGAGGGGGACAAAGGTGGCTTTCGTGTGGACCAGCCCAAAGGGGATGGGAGTGGGAAATCACGTGAACTACTACACTTGGAAGGGTCACTCATGATAGAAAACTTGCATGGGCATTTTGTGCATGGAATGGACACGAAAATAATGGAGCAACATGAGGTACGAAACAAAGGAATTGTGAGGGAGGCATTGGAAGTCAATGGAGTGGGAGATGCCTTAAGTGGTTTAGATTCCTTGATACATCCTGAAGAAGGATGGGCAACACCTAGAAATGTGGCAAGGGAGAAGGAGAAAAGGGAGGCCAGCTCGTGGATAGAGCAAAGTGGGAGCATGTTTGGGGTGTTTGGTGAACTCAAAAGAAGAGTGAGATGGAGGCTGGAATGGGAAAACAAGAAGAAACACATGAGATGGAGGGACCGTCGACCTTAGTAAGCCATGAGCGAGGTTGCTCCCCACCACCCCCGGTGGACTTGGCATCAATTTCACCACAACCCGAGGCTTTCAAGGCATTTTGTGAGAAAGGATTGAGACTACAAAAGAACATGCATAGAGGGTAGGGGCGTATGCCCACTCCTTGAACCCATGAATATCCTTGTGTGGAATGTGCATTGAGCAAATGGACCCAGCCGTGCACATATGATAAGGGGTCGAATAAGGGAGGTGATGCCAGATATAGTGTGTCTTGTGGAACACAAAGTAAAATTGAAGAAGCTTGCAAGATTCAAGCGTGCAATATGGCCTCACGAATAAATGGGTGGGAAATAGCTTGATTGTCGACTCCGGGAGAATACTTGTGATTTGCAATGATCAAGTGGTAGGCCTTGATACCAAATTTGAATCCGCCCAAATGCTTCACTTCGAGGGGCTCGTGAGGAAGGATGGGATAGAGTTTGCTTTCACGGCAATATATGGAGAGAATGGTCATGTAGAGAGAAGGAAATTATGGCAAGACCTTGCTTCCGTGGAAACAAGTGCCTCGATACCTTGGGTAGTGGGAGGGGACTTTAATTGTATTCGTATGGCAAGCGAAAAGAGGGGAGGAGGGGAGGTAAATGAGGCTGCAATTCAGGACTTCAATGAGTGTGCGGATGCCCTTCAACTCCTTGAGATGCCATGGTTGCGTGAGGAATTCACTTGTTCCACCTCCTCTGAGGGAGCCACTCGCATTGAAACAAAAATTGACCACATATTGATTAACAATGCTTCGCTCGAGAGGTTCCCGGAGGCTTACTATGTGGTGGGGGCAAAGGACTTGAGTGACCATGCTACCCTTACCATGAAAAAGGAGGGCAATGAGAGGAAGAAGCCGAAGATGTTTAGGTTTGAAAACTATTGGGCGGATCATGAAGATTTCCTAGGGGTTGTGGAGGGTGCATGGACAGCACTAGTGGATGGTACCCCCATGTTTAGAGTGGTGGAAAAATTGGATGATGCAAAGAAGGCTCTCAAGAGATGGAGTGGGCTCATGTTTGGAAATATTACCAACAAGGTGGGAATACCTAGAGATGACCTTGCGGTTATTAGGAAAAGGAGAAGTGAGGGACCAGATGATGAGCACCTAGGAAGTGAGGAGCTGAACCGCGTTCTTGCATGGGAGGAATCCCTAATTCGTCAAAAAAAAGAGTTAGGTGGTTAAAAGAGGGGGACCAAAACACCTGGTTCTTTCATGCGCAACTTAGAGTGAGGAGACCCACCAACCAAGTGAGGAGTGTGTGTGAGGGAGAGCACACTTTCGAGGAGGAAGGAGAGATTCGTGAAGCGTTTCGATGCTTTTTTTCTAACTTGTTTGCTAATGAATTTCAGGTTTGTAAGATCAAATCATCGATTGAGTTACCCCAAATTGAGGCATTGGATGGAGAACGTTTAGTGTGCAAGTTACACATGAAGGAGCTTGAAGATGTTATCTTAAATGCAGATGTGGACAAAGCGTCGGGCCCCGATGGCTTCAATGCTAAGTTTTTCAAAGTGGCATAGGGAATTATAAAGAAGGATATCTTCAAAGCCGTGGAGTCATGCATGAGGAGTGGCAAAGTTTTGGCCAAGTGGAACTACACGTCTATCACACTCATACCAAAAAAGAAGGCACCATTGTTGGTGGAAGATTATAGACCCATAGCTTTGTGCAACATGGTGTATAGATTCACTTCAAAGGTACTTGCAACCCGGTTGAAGAAATTGCTACCACAAATTGTTAGGGAAAATCAAAGTGAATTTGTTCATGGAAGAAGAATTAGTGGCAACATCCTACTCGCACATGAGCTATGCCACAACCTTCATCTTGATAAAGGAAGAGGGAGAATGTGCATCAAGCTTGACATTCGTAAGGCTTATGACTCCATCTCGTGGGAGTTCCTTGATCAAGTAATGGAGAAATTTGGGTTCCCGGGTGGAGGAGGACCATCATGGCATGCGTAAGAGCTTCGTTTGTTGTGACCGTGAATGGGGCAAATTCAGCACCATTTAGAGCAAAGAATGGGTTAAGGCAAGGTGATCCACTAGCCCATTTTTGTTTGTAATGTGCATGGAAGTTTTGAGCAAGATGGTGAAGAGGGCGGTGGAGGAAGGAAAGCTTGACCCCTTGTCGTGTGGAGACACTATCGTCTCACACTTGATGTTTGCGGTTGATGTACTACTTTTCGCAAAGGCTACAAAGGAAAATGCCAAAGCTCTTAAACAAGTTCTTGATGACTTCACGGCATATTCGGGGTTGCAATTTAATGCTTCCAAGAGTCAAATATTCATGGGAGGTGATGTCCCACATGGGGAATGGATAGTCGAACATCTAGGTATGGAGAAAAAGCTCTTCCCAGTGATCTACCTTGGTTTGCCCTTATTCTCGGGGAGGATGGGAAGATCTCATTGCATGTCCCTTGTTAATAAACTATAGGTGCGTTTTGAGCACTTGGAAGCAAAACTTTTTATCTATAGCCGGTCGGGTGGAGCTCGTAAGAAGTGTACTAGTCTCTCTTAGCATATATTGGACATCTGTTTTCCTCATCCCTTGCAAAGTGCTGCAAGAGATGGATAGCCTTATGTCTAAATTTATTTGGGGAGGGCCTCAGAAGTGGGTGCCAGTTGCGTGGAAGGATGTGTGCACACCAAAAGGTGAAAGGGGACTCGGGCTCAAGCATTTAGTGGAATGGAATTAAGTGGGCCTCCTACGCTTGTTTTGGCTAGTGGTGGAAGACGGAAGCTCTGTTTGAGTGAAGTGCACTCGCCAAAAATACTTGAAGAACCGGTCTATTTGGCTTGCAAGACCACCTTCCACCTCCTCGTGGACATGGAGAGGAATCATCCGAGTTCGTGGTATAGCAAGGCACCATATTCAATACCAAGTGGGAGATGGGGAAACCATTAGTTTCTTTCATCATCCATGGTGTGGGTGCCGTTGCATTGTGAAGAATGGGGTGAGAGGCTACATTACGATTTGGGTGTACCTTGGGATACGAAAGATGCACACTTCATTCGAAATGGAGAATGGACTCTCCCCTTCCCAAAATCGACTATCATGGAGGAACTATGGGCAAATATCAACACTATTCCCATCAATGGAGGGAGAGACAAACCGTCACGAGTGGATGGACGAGGGGAAAAGTTGGGAATGAAGGAGGAGTGGAAGTGGGTGAAGGCGCCGGGTTGCAAGGTGGCATGGGCGGATATGGTGTGGCACAAGGAGGCTATACCGAAATATTCACTCACGGCATGGAGAGCTTTGAGGGGCCGGCTAGTTACCAAAAACCTCATGCACCAAAGATGGGCCAGCCATGACCCTACATGTGTCCTATGTGACGAGATGGAGAAGACATTCAACACTTATTTTGGGGATTCAAGTATACAAAGGAGGTATGGGCCCAACTTCTTCGACTCTTGAAACTCAAATCAAACAAAGCAAGGAGTCTAGAAAGTGAAGAAAATCGTGTATCCCATGCTAGAGGGAGCCGGGTGGACAAGGTCACACGAAGATGCGCCTTTAATGCCATGGTACATGAAGCGTGGCAAGAGAGAAATCGCAGAATTTTCGAGGATGACAAGAAGAAACAATAGGACATTGTGGGAACCATTAAGGACATGGTCCGGTGTATGGGCCAATGACTGAAGAGCCTAGCAAGGAAGGACGAGGAATTCCAGAAATTTCAGGAGACTTGGGCGTAACATGGATGATACATCATGGGATGTAATGCTGAATTGATGTAGAGATGTAATGTTGTGATACTTTGTATGTCGGGTTATATTACTTGTAGTAGCCAGATATGCATGTAGCATACTCCCGCGAGTCTAAACGATAAATTTTGCAGGTTGTAAACTCTGCTAATTAAAAGAAATTTGAGGCTAAGCCTCCCTTTTTGCTTTGCAAAAAAAAGAGGGAGAGGGAGAGGGAGCGAGAGGAGAAGGGAAAGAGGAGGATAGAGAAGGATAAAAGGGGGACAGAGAAGAAGAAGAGAGAAGCATAAGGAGAGAAGAAGGAGAGGGGATAAGAGGGATATAGAGATGAGGCGAGGGAGATGAGAGAAAGAGAAGAGGGAAGAGTGAGAGAGAAGGAGAGTGGTAGAGTAGGAGAGAAGAGAGAGAGGTAGAACGAGAGAGAGAAAGGAAAGAATGGGACGAGGAGAGAGAGATGGAGAGGGACAAAAGCAGAAATGAGACAAGGGAGAGAAGAAGAGGGAGAAAGAGAGAGGAGCGAGAGATAAAGAGAGTGGGAAACGGAGAAGAGGGACAAGGAGAGAGGGAGAGCAGAAAGAGAGAGAAAGAGATAGAGAAGGTGAGGGAAATGAGAAGGGAGAGAGGAGGAGATTGAAAGTGCAGAGAAGAGAGAAGATAGGAAGAGAGAGAAGAAGAAGAGGGGGAGAGGTAGACAACATAGGAGACGAGAAAAAGGAGTAAGAGAGAGAAGGATAGAGGTAGAGAAGAGAAAATAAGGATAAGGATAAGAAGAGAAGAGAAGAGAGAAGGAGAATAGAAAAGAGGAGAGAGAAAAGGGAGAGAAGAGAAGAGAAGAGAAAGGAGAGAGAGAGCGAGAGAAGGAGGAGACGGATAATACGGATAGAGAAAAGGAGAGGGATAATAGGGAGATGGAGACGGAGAAAGAGGAGAGGAGAGGAAAGAGGAGGGGGAGAGAAAGAGAAAGAGAGATAAGAAGAGGGAGAAGGAGAGAGAAGGAAATGGATAAGAGGAGAGGGAGAGGAGGAGATAGAGAAGGGAAGGTGAGAGAAAAAAGGAGAGGGAGATAAGGAGAAGAGAGGGGGGACGAGAGGAGATGACGGGATAAGAGCGGAGAGAAATAGGAGGGAGAAGGATAGGAGAGGAAGAGAGGGGCGGGGAGAGAGAATGACAATAGAGAGGGAACGAGAGGTCGAGAGGGGTGGAGGGAGACGAGGGGAGAGAGAGAAGAAGAAGGAGAGAGGGAGAACAAGAGACGAGGTGAGAGGGAACAAGAGAATGCTAGGAGGATAGAGAAGGAAAGGAGGAGAATAGAGAAGGGGAAGAGAACAAGATAGAGAAGGGAGAGTAGAGATAGAGAATGAGAGAGAGAATGAGAGAAAGAGGAGGAGAGAGGAAATGAGAGAGGAGGAGAGGGATAAGGAGAAAGAGAAGGGGATAAGAGGAGAGAAGAGAGAGAAAGGAGAAAGAGAATGGAGAGTAGAGGGAAGAGAAGGGGATAGGAGGGATAAGGAGAGAGAGGGTAAGGAGAGGGAAGAAGAGGGAGAAGGGGAGAGTAGAAGGGAGAGAGAGAGAACGAGAAGAGGAGCGAAGAAGGGAAAAAGGAGATAGAGGGAGAAGGAGTTCCCCCTCCTTCTCATCTTCCCTCTCCTCCTTCCCTTATCTTTATCCTCTCTGTTCTTCTGCTTCTCTCCCTCTTGCTCCTCCCTTCCTTCTCTCCTTACTGATTGACATCATTTCATGGTTATATTTGTTTCTTATATCCATTATCTTTCACCTAAACAATGCTATGTGACGAGTTTTATGTTTGAATTTCAGAAATAAATAGGTTTGAAGAGATGAAGCATAAAAGGACCCAAAAGTTGGGAAAAAGGACTGAATTGTGAGACATGGGGACAAAAATGCAAGGGAGAAGGACCGGAACGTAAGACCAAAGGACCAAAGAGCAAAACAGAAAACTCCACACCATGATGGGGAGTATTTTGGCAATTCTATTCGGGTCGGAGCTCCAACAAGTGAAGTAGATGCATAAAAGACCAACAAAGACATCCAGAAAAGCCCAAAATAAAAGGCAGCGTGATCTGGACCATATAGACCGCCAATTGGTTGTCCAAGACCGCTAATTGGCGGTTTGTTTTGGCCCAAATCCGCTAAGATTTTGGTGGGTCGCGTATTAGTGTGTATTTAGTCCATTTCTGGTATTTGTTTAGTCCCACATCGGGGGATTGTCCCGGATTGCCTTTTTCTATGGCTATAAATAGAACTTTTCACCTTCCATTGTAATCACTTCACATTTTGAGTGGCTATTCTTCCTACTAGAAGTGAGGCCTTGAAGCACACACTAAAGTAGGAGGATGCTACTTGAATTGTGAGTCATTTTAATAAAATTTTCTTTATTATGTTGTTTGTTTCATTTTGCTTGTTTTACTTTGTTTAATTTCATTTCATTAGTTTTAGTATCTTAGTTAATATGCTTTCCTTGCTTAGTTTAATAATTAGTCTAACGTGTAGTGAGTAGTTCCTTCCCCTTTGGAGGGTGGAGTAGATGTTCATACGTGCATTAGAGAATGGAATGAACGCTTTATTTACAATGTGTTGATAACACATGAATATATGCTTGCTTGTTTAGATAGAACTTATAACTTGATGAGTTTTGCCAAAATGATTATACACCTCTCATGCTTGTTAAGGTTCTGAAATAACCAGCTTGTGTATGTAAATGTTAATCAACTACGATAGTGAATGGATTGATAGGTTTTGCCATAACATTTAGACACTTCCTATGCATGATAACAGTACCTTTATTTGTGCTTAAAGAATGTGTTCAACACCCACCTCTTTGCAGGTGTGCACTCACTCCACCCCTTAGGGTCTTTCTATTTCTGAATTCCAGCACTTATTTAGTTCTTAGTTTAGTTTGGTAGTTCATCATTTGTTGCTTTCTTTCGTATTTCGTACTTCGTAGTGTAATGTTGCGTAGAGTAGGATAATCAAACTCTCTTCTCCATTTTTCACCACTTGATTTATGATAAACAAGAGGCTGCTCACCTCCCTGTGGACGACCCATATTTGCCACGTCTTCACCGACGCCGTGCACTTGCGGTTTAATATAAAACGTTCAACAAGTTTTTGGCGCCGTTGTCGGGGAGGTACGAGTCCAGACTCTTGTTTAGACGATTCGAGTGGATTTAATTTGTGTTGTGTAGTTTTTCTTTGTTTCAGGAGACTTCGAGTCGGCAGGAGGAACAACTGGAGAAGTTTTGAGGCAACCTGGGCACTATAGACGCCAATCAGCAGTCTGGTGAGCTTTGTTTACTCTCTTCTTTCTTTGGCGTGTTTTCATAATGAATGTAGTGATCTATAAACAACTTGGATCCTAAAACCCAAACCAAAAGATTAGGCATTCTTTCTCGTTTAGGTCATGCATCATGTATGTGACTTAGGCATGTAGATTGTCTTTCATTTTGGCTTTATTTTCAGTTGCCGAGTGCTGGCGTGACGTACGCACCTTCTACTCTCATTCATGCATTTCGTATCAACATGCATTAGTTAGTAGGAAGTGCATTGAAACAAGTGTGAGTTGAGCGTTTGTTTGGATAGTTGATTGTTAGATTAACACTCCAAAAGGCTACTAAGGAGGGGCTGTCCCATAAAAGATAAGGTGGGGGATTTCATCACCTTTTCCTTCGCCCCACAAACCACACTAATCAAGAGCCTAATTTTTTTAAAATCAAGTAGACATTGGCCCTAAGGATCTCAGACGCATTAGGAGAGTGATCCGGTCACGACTGTCATAGCCTGATCGGCGTTGCCCACTTTATCGATAGTAGGAGAGACGAGATCTCTGGATCTTGGCTCACTTGCTGGGCTTTGTGTTCCTCGTCGTAGGGAGGTGAGGGGTGTTGAGGCCGTGTGACCTCACAGTTAGGCGTCGTCTAGCTGTAAGGACCTATAGAGACCTTAGGATTGCTTGAGCCTTGTTTGCTTGTGTGCTCCTACCTGTACGCATCCGCCGTAGCATAAGGACTTCTTGCCTTCTCTCCTGAGTCATTCTTTCTCTCCTGTGTCCACCCGTCTTCTCCTCTACGTACATTCTTTGTTAAAAGAAGAAGAAGAAGAAGAAGAAGAAGAAAGTTTTGGTTTGTGTGTGTGCAACTTTGTGCATGCTTTCGTGGGCACGAGATGAGAGTGGTCGTTTGACGAGGCGCGTTGTCAATCCGGCTTCGGTAGTCGATTTCTCGACGCCTTCCTCCTCTCGTGTCGCACACAGTCCGGGTTCAATGGCTGCTAATTTCCGTGAGGAGGAGCAGTTGCCGGACCCACCTGTTCTTCCAGTTGTCGCTCCCATACCTCTCCATGATCGATGCTACCCGAGCCGTACAACTCTACCCTCATGTATCGTATTGCCAGAGGCAAATGGGAACCATTTTGAGGTTAAGCCTCATTTTATTTCCACGCTCCCTCATTTCACTGGGAAAGGTGACCCCTATATCTTTCTCATGTAATTTGAGGAGGTTTGTGCTATGTTCAAACTGCAACAACTTAGCACAGACTCCATTCATCTTAGGCTTGTCCCCTTTGCGTTGAAGGATGATGCCAAGAAGTGGTTGTACAGCAACGAGGCGAATGCCTTTAGGACATGGGATGAGTTTCAGTCTGCATTCCTCAAAGAGTATTTTCCAAATCATCGGACTCAAAAATTGAGGAATGAAATCAATTCGTTCTATCAACATGAGACCGAATCATTCCATGCATATTAGAGAGGTTCAAGGAGCTACTATCCTCATGCCCTCACCCTTGCATCGAGTTGTGGCGCCTGTGTCATATTGTTTACGAGGGTCTTCACATCCCGTCCTGAACGCTCCTTGAGTCTATGTGTCAAAGAGAGTTCTTAGGAAAGGATGAAAGGGAGGCACGTACTTTCGTAGAAGTCCTCGCTGAGAAAACCATGCAATGGGAGAGTGTAAGGGAACCACCTGCATCATCTAGCATAGAGCGAGGATCGCAAATGCAAACTCGACTAGATCGGGTGCCACATTTGCCGTCGATACCACTACGGCCACCGAGGCACGCATGGCGGCCTTAATGCGCTGTATGGATTCGATTGAGCTCCAAAACCAGTACGATGTATCTCATGTGTCTGCATCTGGATCAGTTCCATGTCATTTATGTGGTAGGATAGGTCATATAGGGGGTTAGTGTGCATCCATTCCTCCTGAGATTGAACATGTAAATGCCATCTATGATAGATCCAGGAATGACCCATATTCATCATCATATAACCCTGGATGGAGGAACCACCCTAACTTTTCATGGAACCATAACAATGCCCCAGGTGGTCCTTCAAACTTTTCTCGTCCACCTAACCGACTACACTACCCTCCCATGCATTCACAGTCTCATCAGCCACCCCAAGCTCAAATCGTCAATCAATCGGGTTTCCCAAATTCCAATAATATGGAACCCGATTCAATTTGCTTGAGACCTTGACTCATGGACTTGAAAACTCAATGAAATTTTTTATGTCGTCCACAAGTCAAGTTCTCACGTCAAATCAGCAGACCATCAAATCTCTAGAGCTTCAGATAGGCCAATTGGCTCAGTCTGTACATCAAAGAGAGAGAGGGTCCTTGCCTCGCCAGCCTGAGGCTAACCCCCGCATGTACCAGCAACAACACATGCATAATGAGAATGTGGTACCTCGGGGGCGGCAAGTGAACAATGTGGAGGAACCTGTTCACCATGTCAATTCCATTGTAACCTAAGGAATGGAAAGCAGGTTGACAATCACATTTACTTGCCACCACCACCATCTATGCAGCCTCTTGGTGGGAATGGGGGTGATGAAGAGGTCGAGGGTGAGGGTAATACACCAACGCCTCCTTCTCAGGCACCGCAGAAAACCTACCTGCCAAAAGCACGCTATCAAAGTAGGTTAACCAAAAAGCAGAGTGCCACAATGGATAAGATATTAGAGGTGTTTAAGCAAGTGAAGGTTAACATCCCCTTGTTGGATGTTATCCAACAAATACCTCAATTTGCCAAAGTGTTGAAGGATCTCTGCACAACCAAGAGGAAGACCAATGTTTCTAAGAAAGCATTCTTGGCTGCAAATGTAAGCTCACTTTTGTCTAATCCCGCCTACACAAAATACAAGGACCCTGGGTGTCCTACTATTCAGTGTACGATAGGGGACACTAGCATGAGTAATGTATTGCTTGATTTAGGATCAGCGGTCAACCTCCTCCCATTTTTTGTTTATCAACAGTTGAATTTGGGAGAATTGAAACCAACTAAGATCACCCTCTAATTGGTGGATAGATCCATTCGTATTCCAAAGGGGATTATCAAGGACGTGCTTATCAAAGTTAGAGATTTTATATTTCCAGTCGACTTTGTTGTCCTGGATACCAATCCTGTTGCGAACACCCACTCTCAAATACCTTTGATTTTGGTAGACCATTTCTGGCAACCTCCAATGCCTTAATTAATTGTAGAAATGGTGTCATGAAGCTCTCATTCGGTAACATGAGTGCTGAGTTTCATGTGTTAAACTCTGGTAGGCAACATGAGCCCATGGACCAACCTTTAAATCTCAATCTCATCCGTTAATTAGAGAAAGCACCACAAAATCAACGAACACCCCTAATACCAATGCAACCCATTGAGAATGTTTGTGGGCCCAGCAAAAACTCATTGCCTGTCTTTGCAATGCAACAGAGTGAGATGGCATCAAACATGAATGTCCAAAAGGAGTGTTCATTGCATGATTCAGTTGAGATTACTAGTGAGAGTGAGACACCTCATATTTGCCTGTACCAGAAGGTGTCTCTATCTCATGTCCCTTGGCCATTGAGCCATTTGAGCTTCATCTTGACTCCAACAAGGACCCACCTAGACCGAGCTTATGTTTGATGATATAAATGATGATGGGAGGTCCTTGTTGGATGACTTGGGGAAAGCCCCATTCTTAGTGATCCAGGTATGCTGCATCCATCGAATGAGCTTGAGGAACTCATTCCGATGCACCCACCTATTGTTTGGAGGGTTTTGTTCGATGAACAACTAAACCCTAGTGAGGCAACACATCTTCACTCATTTAGAGAAGGAGAGATAGTGGAGGAGAGGGGAAACAAGAGAGGAGAAGAGGGATAAAGAGAAAGAGAAATGGAGAGGAGGAGAGAAGGGAGAGAGAGAAAGGAGAGTATAGGGAAGACAAGAGGATAGGAGGGAGAAGGAGAGAGAGGATAAGGAGAGGGAAGAAGAGGGAGAAGGGGAGAGGAGAAGGGAGAGAGAGAGAACGAGAAGAGGAGCGAAGAAGGGAAAGAGGAGAGGGAGTCCCCCCTCCTTCTCATCTTCCCTCTCCTCCCATCGTTCCCTTCTTTTTATCCTCGCTCTTCTTCTGCATCTCTCCCTCTCGCTGCATCCTTCCTTCTCTCCTTACCTTGTAAGGAGAGAAGGAGATGGCAAGAGGGAGATAGAGAACGAGAAGAGGGAAGAAGAGAGAGGGGAAAAGGGGGAAGAGAGAGAAGAAGATATAAGGAAGAAGGAGAGAGGAGATAGGGAAGGCAGAGTAGATAGAGAAGGGAGAGTGGAGGAGAGGGAGAGAAAAGAGGAGAGAGGGAGAGAGATAAGGAAAAAGGATGCGGAGAGAGGGAACGATAGAGAAGGAGAAGAGAAACGGGATAAGAGGGAGAATGAGAAAAGGAGAAGCAAGAGAATGTGAGAAGAGAAGAGTGAGGGATAAGAGGGTGAGGACAGAAAGAAGGTGAGGGGGAGAACAAGGAGAGGAAGAGAAGGAGAAGAGGGAGGAGGAGAGTAGTAGAGAAGAGGAGAAGTGCGAAGAGAGAGAAGAAAAGAGAGAGTGAAAGGGATAGAGAAGAGAGATGGAGAACGAGCGCGAGAGATAGAGAAGGGAGAAGGGAGAAGAAGAGCGAGGGAGAAGAGAGGGGGTGAAGAAGGAGTGGGAGAGAGGGAGAGAGAGCGAGAGAAGGAGAAGAGAAAGAGGAGGATAGAGAAGGATAAAAGGGGGAGAGAGAAGAAGAAGAGAGAAGGATAAGGAGAGAAGAAGGGGAGAGGGATAAGAGGGAGATAGAGATGAGGCGAGGGAGATGAGAGAAAGAGAAGAGGGAAGAGTGAGAGAGAAGGAGAGTGGTATAGAAGAAGAGAGAGTGAGATAAGGATACGGAGAGAGAACAGTAGAGAAGGGAGAGGAGAGAGAAGCTCTGGTGCGCATGGGGAGCCTTGGCTCCTCTAGGGTTTTCAACCCCATTTATTCACCAAATTGCTTGATTTCTTCACCAAAATGGAGACAAAGACTAGCTCTACACGTTTGCAACAACAAGATGGAGATTGTGGCACAATAAAGGATCCCCATTTTGTTTCAAAGGAAAGCTCTTCCACAGCTTTGGAAGAGTTTGCTTCTGCGCCACCTCTAGGGAGTGTTGTATCTCCCCCAAGGAAGTGGTTAGACCTCTTCTCTGCAAAGCCAAGGGCTTCCACGACCCTAGACTTCATCCAACCTGTGGTTAAAGGAGGGGAGAAGGTGGTTGTTTGCTGAAAGATGGAAGTAGTGGAGGCACTTAATAGATGAGATACGGTTTTGGTAGGGCACTTCATCGGCTTCAAACCTCACCTACCAATGTTGGAGAAGCACCTCCAAAAGATATGTGCTCTTGCTGGAGGTTTGGAGGTCATTAGGAGGGGGCAAGGTTTCTTGTTATTTCGTTTTTCTCTTGGAGAAGATAGGAAGAAAGTCCTTCAAAGAGGGCATACTTTGTTAGAGGAGCTCCACTTGTGGTTCAAGAATGGCTCCCGGAGATGACCTTCAAGAACGGTTCCTATATGGGTTCGTTTGCCGGAACTTGACCTTTGGTTCTGTTCGCAAAGAACGTTGAGTATTATTGCAAGTGTACTCGGCAGACCACTCTACATGGATGACAACACGGCTTGTGGAAGGAGATTAGCTTTTGCTCGGGTGTGCATCGAGGTAAGTCCTGATTTCTCATACCCTAGTTGGGTAGATATTCAAGTGGAGGATGGTGCAACACATAGAGTTTTCGTGGAATATGAGTGGCGCCCTCGCTATTGTAAGGATTGCCTTCAGTTTGGTCACGAGGAGGCGAAATGTCCACGACAGAAATTACCCTCCAAGGTGCTTGTTCCCCAACGTCAAGTTGCTGAAAAATGGGTGGTGGTTACTCGTAGTAAGGGGGAGTGATGTGACGGTTGTGATAAGAGAGTGGGGGGAGAGGCGAGTGGGAGTGGGTGTGGGTGGGGGGATGGGATAGACGGATTGGTGAGGGTGAGAGAGGCTCGAGAGGAGAGGGAAGGGGCTGGTGGTGAGGAAGGGATGGGAGGAGAGGGTGGAAGGGATGATGAGGTGGAGCTTGGGGTAGCTGAGGTGGCAAGAGGAGCAAATGGGGAGTGGCCATGTGGAAATGAGTGTGATGTGGCAGCTCTGGGAGGAAATGGACAAAATTAGATAAGTAATTGCTCCTTGAAAGAGACCAACGCAACCATCCCATGTGGCAATGGTACCTCCTCCTCCCAAACAAATTCCAGCAAGGTTACAAAGGGTGCAAAAGTAAGGGAGACAAGGGGGAGCCAAAAGAAGTAAATGGAAGTGGGTGGGAAAAGTGTTGCACCCATTTTGAGACCATCCAATGAGAAGGAGTTTGAGTGCTCTACTTTCACTTGGGCCAATGAGGATAGGGAATTCTCTTGTGCAATGGACATAGCAAGGGACATAGCAGGAGACCTTGAGGGTTTGCATGGGACACACTTAGTGGAGGCCATTCAAAGGCAAGGAAGTGGAAAATGTGATGAGCATGTGCTGCATGGAAAAGAGTCATCGCGTGATGGGGAAGTGATGCTTGAGATTGAGTCATGGAGTGGGGACGAATTTCCTGTTAGAAGGGGGCCATACCACTTGGCTTAATGGGTGGACCTCAAGGGCATGAGGGACACTTAGTGAACGCTCCTCAATATGAGAGGAATGGGAAAGCTGAATTAAATTTGGTGCATGAAATGGATTTACAAAATTTAAATGGGGAAGTGCTTTGTGAGGCTGAACCAAGGGCATATGAGGCTGAGGAAAAATGTGGGGAGAGAGCCACGAATATGGAGGAACTTGATGGGCATCAAGGGCATAAGCATAGGGAAGGTAGCAATGAGCAAAGCGGACTGGCGTCCTTGGCCCAAGGGACCTATATCTGAATTGGATATCTCCACAAACAGCGGCACGTGCAAAGGGACCTAGACCGATTTCAGAAACACATTGTGGGGGGGAGATTTGAGATACTAGGAGTTGGGTTGGATTTGGGGGCAAGTGGTGAAGGGGAACAAGGAAAAAGATAGGCAACTCGCCACCACCACCACTTAGGTGATCCGGGAGAAAGATAACCAGCAAAACAATCTCTTGTGGAGGTAAAGGGAGTCTCCCCGCACCCTTAAATCAATAAATATTCTATTTTGGAATGTGCGTGGTGCAAATGGACCCGACCGTGCACTAATGATAAGGGTTCGAATAAAGGAAGTAAACCCGAATGTGGTGTGTGTAATGGAGCATAAGGTTAAGCACAAGAGGATTGAGGGCTTTAAAAGAGCCATTTGGCCCCTTGCATGGATGTCAAATAGTTTTATAGTGGATTCGGGGTTGATTCTTATTGGATTCATCTAAGCATTAAGTTGATGTTTGCCCAAAGCACTGACACGTGGCGCACTCTCATTGGCTGCGCATTAGGGTTTAGGGTGGGGTCATCTATATAAGGAGGGGAGCCTCCCATTGGATGGACAAATTCTTGTGTGTAAACCCTAGCCCAACCAAACCCTAGCCGCCACCTCTCCCACTCTCTCCCATTCGTCCCTCCACATCCACCAAGCCAATCCGTAGACTCTTGGGTTGTGGACTCGTGCTTCTTCTCCAAGAGAGTAGAAGACCGACCGGTGCTCCAGAGGATTCCGTGAGGTGATCGCCGATCCATTCCGCTGCCATAGGTTCTCTCCACCAAAGGTAATTCTGAAACTGTAGATTGAATAGTAGATTGCTAACATTGGTACCAGAGCCATCTTGGTCACCTCCAAATTTTTTGAGCACTTTCTTATTTCATATATGTTGAAATAATTTCGGTAGTTGTTGAGAGAAATCGCATACATGTGTAGTTTTTTTTCTTCATCATGCGCCTAGGGTTGGTTTGATGGCATTTTTCTCACCCTTGCGCATGTTTTTTCTTGATTCATTTCATTACATGCGAATTGTATTACAAGTTTCATCATTATTTCGTTCTTGAGCATAGCTTAGATTTCACTTTGTGCATATACCTAGGGTTACATGTTAATCTATTGTTGTTGCGCATATTTCTTTCAACCAAAGCTTACGGCTAGAGTTGGTTTATTCTTGATTATTTGCGCATATATGTTGTTCGAAATATGATGATAATTTTACAAGAGTTAATTATTGCATGTATCATATAATGTGATCATATATTTCGGATGGTATGATTTGATTGTGCATTTTTTTTAAAACTCTTGTACATACATCTAAGGCTAGATGCTTGTTACCTTATTCATGTATATGTAAGTTTTAATCTCATGTGCATGCATCTAGGATTAGATGTTGATTGCAAAATCATGCACATACATGAATATTGAGTTACCATATTGTATATTTTGGATTTTTGGAATGAGAGCATTCATTTCATTTGAAATATTTCCTTTATGATTGAATGCACATATATGTTAATCTCATTAAGGATTTTCGGATTTCTTTTGGAATGATTGCATGCATTTCATTTGAAATATTTCCTTTTCATCAAATGTGGATATATGTGATGTCATCCGCCAAAGAATTTCGAATTTTTTTCTTTCCATTACAAGTTGCATAATTATTGTTGATTGCATGCTTATATTGATTATGGAAAGATTGTCTAATTCTGAAAATTTTGGGAGATATTATGGGCTGTAATTTTATTGCCTTAAAAATATGTTTGGATGCTTTCCTTTGATGCAAAAATATGTGTTGCTCTCCACCATATAATTTCGGATTTTTCTTTCCTAATCAAAGTAGGATAATTTTGTGCTATCATGATTATATTGATTAGGGAAGAAGAAAAAAAAAAATTTGTTTTGAGAATGATTATTGTGGAGATTGGTTGTCATTACCTAACACGTTTTTTTGCCTATTTTCGTGCCCCATTCATGCATTACTTACTTATTGTTTGAATGAGGTGCACACTTTAAGGTTTTTTTTCATACGTCGGATTGTGCTAACGTATGGAAAGATTGTGGCTATGTTGAATGAATGATTGCTGATTTTATTTACTACCTTATTGAGATATGAGCGTAATTTCATTCATTTATTTCCATTTGCAATAGTTATCGCAATGGGCTGTAATATTTATGTACTATAATAATTATGGACTGTAATAATTATGGACCGTAATAATTATGGACTGTGGACTGTTTATTGCCCCAAGGAGACGAGGGGCTCCTTTATTTTTATTATTGCGATATTATTTCTTTAAGACTCATGCAGGTTCCCGTCGACGAGGCTGAATCCCTAATGGGGATCATTAGCTCGATATGGAAGTAATGTAGTAATCATATCTGTGTGATGTTGATTGTTTTTTTGAAAACCGTTTTTGGGAACTCGCATGCCTAGTGGGAGTTGCAAGGTTGAAGTGTTTTGTGTAAACAACCTTGCAACTGGTGGCAAATATATTTTTTTATTTGCTGATTTACCATGATTTTAATTTTTTTTTGGGTCATTAAATCATAATGGAGATCAATATTTAGATTAGTAAAATGGTTTTATTAACTATTGCATGAGGATTTGATCGAATGCTTTATGTTTTCTTTTTGTCTGAATGCTATAGCTATTAAGTCAGTTTATTCTTTATGATTATTGTATCTCGTTATATTTTATGCTAGAAGTCATGTATCGCTATGTATTTTGATTGTCAAAGATTCTTTATGGCTGCTTCCAAAAGCATTGTCGCTGATCTGACTCGAGGAGATAAACTCAATGAAAGAAATTACGATCTGTGGCATCGTAAAATTGAGTACCTCTTAAAGGATCAGGACATGTTCGAAAACATAAACCAATCTATGTCTCCCCCCGAGGAGGGGAATACTGCGCAACATCGCAGAAACTTGGATGTTTATAATGCATGGAAAAAGAAAGACCGAATTGCTCGAATCACAATTCTAAGTTCAATGAGGGACGATCTGTTACTGCGGTTCGAAAAGTTTCGAAGTGCAAAGGCCTTGTGGGAAGCTGTGAAGTTTCAGTACGGAGTGACCTCCGTCACAAGGGCCCGCCAGCTTGGGCTTATGTTGGATGGGTATAAAATGCGCCAAGGTCACACGATGAGGTAGCATATTACCGCAATGTCAAACATGATAAGCGAGTTGAGTGCTGCCGGTCGTGCTAAGACCGAAGAGGAGCAAGTGTCTGCTCTCATCAGATCGTTGCCTTCAAAGAATTGGGAGCATATGAAGGTCCATCTGACTCATGCTGATGACATCAGGACATTTGACCAGGCCGTAAAACACCTAGAGCTGGAGGAGGACCGCATGCTTACGGAAGCCCCTCTAACTAAAGTATTTGCTGCTGAGGCTGGCACTCCTCGGAGGAGTGCAGGTTTTAAGCGTAAAAGAGATAGAGCTCAGGGTTTTAAAGGCAAGAAGGGTGCAAATGCAAACAAAACAGAAAACAAAGCTGGAAAGAAACGACCTCGAGGATCCAGAGAATGGAAAGATAAGTCTAATGTGACTTCTTTTAACTGCCGAAAGACTGGACATTTTGCTCGTGAGTGCACTGAGCAAAAGGTAAGTATTGTGTGTAATCCCTCGAATTGTAACGTGACTTGTTTTGTGATGCTCACTGATCTTTCTCCTGTGTGGAATGTGGATTCAGGTGCCACGGACCACGTAACAAAGGATCGTTCTGCCTTCGTGGAATATCGCCGTGTTCCAAGTGGGAGGCGAATAAACATGGCAAACAACACTAGCATTGAAGTTCTTGGAGTTGGCACATGCAAAGTGGCTTGGCGAAGTGGCCGGATCGTATTACTTCATGACGTGTTGTATGCACCAGCTATACGGCGAAATATTATTTCTGTTGTTGTCTTGATGAGAAATGGTTTTAAAGTTGTTTTTGAGAACAATGCTATGGGTTTATACCTTTCTAACATTTATTATGGACATGCTTTTCTTTCTGACGGTTTTATTGTGTTGGACGCAATTTATGATTTCATTCATAACGCTAGTGCCTTTATGAGCCAAAGTTCCATGAATAATGATTCAGTTATGTGTCATGCTAGACTAGGTCACATTGGTGTTGACCGGATGAACAGGTTGGCAAAGGAGGGGGTATTAGGAGAATGCTCCAAATTTGAATTGCCGACCTGTGAACCTTGTCTAGCTGGAAAGGCAACTAGAAAACCGTTCGGACAAGCCATTAGGGCTACTTCTCCTTTAGAACTAATTCAGTCAGATATTTGTGGACCTTTGAATGTGCGTACCAGACATTGACAAAGTTACTTCATCACATTCATTGATGACTTCACGAGATATGGTCATATTTATCTTATTTCTCAGAAGTCAGAAGCTCTAGAATGTTTTAAGAAATTCATGAGCTTAGTTGAGAATCAGTTGGATAATAAGATAAAAACTCTTAGAACGGATAGAGGTGGTGAGTATCTCTCCATAATGTTCAAGGAGTTATGTGATGAAAAGGGGATATCTTGACAACTCACTATGCCTTATACTCCTCAGCAAAATGGTGTTGCCAAGAGAAGGAATAGAATGTTGCTAGACATGGTTAGATCCATCATGGCGCATGAGCGGTTGCCAATTTCATTTTGGGGCGATGCTCTAATGACTGCTGCCTATATCCTCAATAGAGTTCCAACAAAATCGGTTCCCTCAACTCCATATGAGTTATGGACAGGACGGAAGCCTGATTTTAGTCTGTTGCGTCCTTGGCGATGTGCGGCATACATTCATTCTACTAGTCACCGATATGGAAAACTAGGACCTAGAGGGAAAAAGTGTATCTTTGTAAAATACAGTGATTTCTACAAAGGATATGTTTTTATCGGGGTAGACGAGAATGAAAGAAGGACGAAACTGGAGTCTAGGGATGCCACATTCTTGGAAAATGATTTTCCAACCCTTGCTGGAGCTATCAAAGAGTCAGTGGACTTCTTTGAACAACAAGATGAGGACATTACCACTCCACGGGATCATGATCTGGAAGTTGACCATGAGGTTCCACCAGTCGGTCCTAGTGGGAGCAGCAGTGTTGAGGATCCGATAGCTCTCACGGAGGATGGGCCATCAGATATCCATCTGCGTCGAAGCAAACGCGGGCTCATTCCTCGTAGGCGGTTTCGCTTAGAGGAAGAGGCCCTCATGATAGCTGAAGAAGAAATTGATTATGAATCATCCGGGATGACAGTAATCGATGAGCAAGAACCGGAGACCTTGAAAGAGGCTTTCGAAGGTCCAAATGCTAAAGAGTGGTTAGAAGCTATAAAGGAAGAGTTGGAGTCGATGAAAGTTAATCGAGTTTGGGACTTGGTCGACTTACCCCCGAACCGAAAGGCAATTGGGGCCAAGTGGATCCTCAAGATTAAGAGGAAGGCGGATGGATCTATTGATAGATTCAAGGCTAGACTGGTAGCTAAAGGCTACACCCAAGGAGAAGGCGTGGATTTTGAGGAAACCTTTTCAGCCGTGGTTAGGTTTGCCTCCATCCGCCTTCTACTAGCTATTGTAGCTCAGATGGACTTAGAGCTTTTCCAAATGGATGTAAAGACTGCTTTTCTCAATGGAGAACTTGAGGAGGAGATCTATATGGATCAACCTCAAGGTTTTGAACAAAGGACAAGAGCGCAAAGTGTGCAAGCTCAACAAGTCCTTGTATTGCTTAAAACAAGTGTCTAGACAGAGGAACATTCGCTTCCATGAAGCTATATCAGAGAATGCATTCTCTATGCTTGAGGAAGATCACTGTGTGTACGTTAAGAGATCGAATAGTAAATTTGTCATTCGGACCTTGTATGTTGATGACATACTCATGGCTGGCAATAGCAAAGAGTTTTCTAAAATCCACTAAAGAGTGGTTGTCCTCCACGTTTGATATGAAGGACATAGGTGAAGCTAGCTACATCCTTGGTGTCAAGATTGTTAGAGATAGGTCCAAGAGACTTCTGGCATTGTCTCAAGAGACTTATATTAACAACGTCTTAAAGAAATACCATATGGACAAATGCAAACCAATCGACACTCCTGTTGAGAAGGGTTTGCACTTAAGCCTTGATAAGCATCCTGGGACTCCTGAAGAGAAGGCCAAAATGGACAAGGTTCCATACTCCAATGTTGTGGGAAGCCTCATGTACTCTATGATGTGTACTAGGCCAAACATTTGTTATGTTGTGGGCATGGTGAGTCGATACCAGTCCAACCCAAGCATGTAGCATTTTGTGAAGGACATCATAGCGAGAAAGGAAGTTGTGTTAAGACATGTGTCTACTAGTCTTATGGTAGCTGACCCTCTTACCAAAGCCATAGCTAAAGACTCATTTGTGTCTCATGTCAAGTCCTTTGGCTTACGCAGACTTTGATGTATTGGCATGTCTGACTTCCTTTTATGAGTGATTGTGTTTTTCCTTTCAACTATATCTATTTGGTTGATGTAGTTGTTCTAGCATAAAATATTATTCTGTCAATAGGCTGAAGAATGCTTACTCACACCAGCATTCGCCTCTGGCGCTTTTGATAGCGAGCAGAGATGAGACTGATCATGAAGATATCTTGTATGATAGATAGATCCAGAGTAGTTCATGATAGGACAGTCGCCTTGATTAGGAATCAAGATGAGATCCTCTATGTTGGTGAGGATTGACATGAATGTTCCCACGATTCATGTGACCTATAGAAGCCAAGTGCGAGCATCACATGTGGCGCCAGGTGACACCTGTATGGTGTTAAGGCGACAATGATGAAGCTCGGGTCAGGCGCAGAGGGGGTGCGACTGGACTAAGAGTTGTATGGTGTTGAGAGACAAACATACTGTTGTGTACAGTATGATCCACCATAGCATGTTTGTCATACAACATGTGCTGATCGACCATTTGGAAGTGAAAGGATGGATCCCTGCTCCTTCACTGTGTGAGTCCAAGACTTGATTGTCATTTAGTTGCCCTCGGTGACCTTCGACGACACCATGAAGCAAAGAGTTGATGTGCCTACTTTGGGATGTTATCTTTGACCATGAGAGATTCGGTCTAAAGAGGCATCTTCGGGAAAGGAGTCAACTCTGAGTGTAATGATGGTCTGGGGCGAAGGGAAAGGTTTGACTCGACTGCACTAAAAGTATTTGCTGGGCCCAACTGTATTGGATGCAGTAGCAAGTACCTTGAGGACAAGAAGGTATTCTCTCCGAGGGATCGAGATACCGTTCATGTGAAGTGAGTTTTTAAGTAAACCTGGGGAACAGTGATGTGCATTTGACTGCTTAATTGTTGTTTTTTTGAGGATGTTGCCATTCTGGCCTTCTAGTAAGGTTTCTAGTTTGAGACTCCTAAATTGCAGGTGCATCACCGGTCGCACGTCCCATTTGTCCGTATGATCGGAAGAGTACATGTGTCGGGGATACATATGGTCTTGTATCAGGGATACATGATCAGAGACTTGCGTATTGTGGATGCATTCTTGGATGAGAGAAATAGTTGTATATATCAGGGATGTATACATATGTGTCAGGGACACATGAAGAGGTGACACATTGCCATCTTATGATTGTATGTATCGGGGATATATACGTATGTGTCAGAGACACAAAAGAAGATGACGTGTTGTTGACGTGCTGTTGTGCAAGTGGGAGATATTGGATTAATCTAAGGATTAAGATGATGTTTGCCCAAAGCACTGACACGTGGCGCACTCTCATTGGCTGCGCATTAGGGTTTAGGGTGGGGCCATCTATATAAAGAAGGGAGCCTCCCATTGGATGGACTAATTCTTGTGTGCAAACCCTAGCCCCACCAAACCCAAGCCGCCACCTCTCCCTCTCTCTCCCATTCGTCCCTCCACATCCACCAAGCCAATCCGTAGACTCTTGGGTTGTGGACTCATGCTTTTCTCCAAGAGAGTAGAAGACTGACCAGTGCTCCAGAGGATTCCGTGAGGTGATCGCCGATCCATTCCGCTGCCACAAGTTCTCTCCACCAAAGGTAATTCTGAACCTGTAGATTCAATCGTAGGTTGCTAACAATTCTAGTACTTTGGAATGACCAAAAAGTGGATTTGAGGGTGACCTTTGAATCGTCACAATTGCTCCACTTTCGGGCCAGCTTGAAAGGAGATGGCAATGAGTTCGATATCACAGCGATCTACGGGGAAAATGGGCATGTGGATAGGAGAGTATTGTGGAATGATCTCCTTCAAGTGGCTCCAATTGATTCAAGGGTGTGGGTAGTGGGGGTGATTTCAAATGCATCTGCAATCTGAGCGAGAAACGGGGAGGTGCTGCTGGAAACGAGGTTGCCATGTCTGAATTTAATGCGTGTATTGATGCACTCCAACTCCTTAAGGTGTCCTCTACCGGCAGCGAGTTCACGTGGTCAAATTCTTCTGAGGGTAGTGCTTGTATTTGAGACACGGATTGACCGAATTCTAATTAACAATGCATGGCTAGAGATGTTCCCAAAATCCTATTACCTTGTTGGTGAGAAGGACCTAAGTGACCACACCATGCTCATCATGAGGACGGAGGGAAACGAAAGACAAAAGAAAAAGATGTTCCACTTCAAGAACCATTGGGCTGAGCATGAGGAGTTTCGGAGTATTGTGGGACAAGCTTGGACCAAGTATGTGCGAGGCACACCTATGTTTCGGGTGGTGGGCAAGTTGCATGAAGTTAAGAAGAGGCTGATCCAATGGAGCACCTCTAAGTTTGGGAATGTGAATCAAAAGGTGGGAGAGGCCCGGGCTAATCTTCAGGAAGCTCGGAGGAGTAGGGCAGCAAACCCACATGATGCTGCACTTATCATCGATGAGGGAGCAGCAAAGGATGGACTCGCTCAGATTCTTGCTCGGGAGGAGTCCATTATTCGACAAAAATCAAGAGTCAAGTGGCTGAAAGAGGGGGACCAAAATACTAGATTTTTCCATGCACCTTAGAGTGAGGAGAGCCACCAACCAAGTGAGACGAGGGGGTGAGGGTTCCACCTTCGTGGAGGAGGAAGGAGAGATCTGGGATGCGTTCTAACACTTTTATTCTAACTTGTTTGCTCATGAATTGCAGGTGAAACCCATACCCCTTCCGTCATCCTACCACAAATCCTAGCGGCGGAGGGGGGAGGGGACGGAGCTAACACGACCTCTTGAGATGAAGGAGCTCGAAATGGTAGTGCTCAACGCAAATGTAGATTAAGCCCCGAGACTGGATGGTTTTAATGCAAAGTTCTTCAAAGCCGCTTGGGAAATAATCTAACAGGACATGTTTAAGGTCGTGAGTTCCTGCCTGGAAAGTGGGAAGGTGCTAGCCAAATGGAATGCCACATCAATTACCATCACCCCTAAGAAGAAAGCACCGCTTTTGGTGGAGGATTACCGACCCATTGCTCTGTGCAACATGACGTATAGGTTCACATCAAAAGTGCTTGCGAATCGGTTGAAGGGGCTGCTGCCATGCCTCATTGGGGAGAGTCAAAGTGCCTTCGTTAAAGGCAGGAGAATTGGGGACAACATCCTTCTTGCCCATGAATTGTGCCACAACCTCCATCTAGACAAAGGGATGGGCCGAATGCGGATTAAACTAGATATCCGGAAAGCCTATGATTCTGTCTCTTGGGTCTTCCTACATGAAGTGCTGACAAGATTTGGGTTCCCTAATGAGTGGAGGAGGCTTATCATGAGTTGTGTAAAAGCCTCGTTCGTGGTGACGGTCAATGGTGCAAATTCAGCACCCTTTGTTGCTAGCAACGGCTTGAGACAAGCTGATCCTCTGGCCCCCTACTTGTTTGTACTTTGCATGGAGGTTCTAAGCGAAATGGTGAGGAAGGAGGTCATGGCTGGACGTATCCAGCCACTATTGTGTGGAGAGGTTCCTGTTTCTCACCTTCTCTTCGCCGACGACGTTCTTCTATTTGCTAAGGCAACAAAGGATAATGCAAGAGCTATCCGAGGTGTACTTGAGGAGTTTACAACTTGCTCGGGGCTGAGCTTTAGTGCATCGAAGAGCCAAATTTTCAGGGGAAGTGGAGTGCCACATGGATCTTGGATTGCGGCCCATTTTGGCATGGAGAGAAAAGATTTCCCGGTGACGTACCTTGGGTTGCCGTTGTTCTCCGGGAGGATGGGGAGGATCCACTGTGTGTCGTTAATCAACAGGGTGAAAGCAAGGCTTAGTACTTGGCAGCAGAACTTCTTGTCAATGGCTGGACGAGTTGAGCTTGTGAGAAGTGTACTCGTCTCCCTAAGCATATATTGGACGTCTGCGTTCCTAATCCTCGCAAAGTGTTAAAGGAGATCGAGAGCCTAATGTGTCACTTCATCTGGGGAGGCCCAACGAAGTGGGTAGCAGTAGCCTGGAATGATGTGTGTCTACCAAAGGAGGAAGGAGGCCTTGGCTTGAAGCGCTTGTCGGAATGGAATGATGTAGGTCTCCTCCGCTTATTTTGGCTTGTGGTGGCGGAAGGCAATGCACTTTGGGTGAAGTGTATACGCCAAAAGTACTTGAAGACTCGATCCATTTGGCTTGCACGACCCCATCTACCGCATCATGGGCATGGAAAGGGATACTCCGAGTTCGAGACATAGCTAGAAAGCACATCCAATATGAGGTGGGAAATAGAGAAGACATCCGGTTTTTCCAATACTCTTGGTGTGGTGAACCGTTTCAAAACGAAAGTTGGGGGGAGCGGCTACACTATGAATTAGAAGTACTTTGGGACATGAGAGTGTCGTACTTCATTAGAGATGGAATGTGGAACGTTCCCCCACCACGCTACACTTGTATGGAGGAAGTCCACAAACGAATTCTAAATACAAGAATCCATGGAGGCATGGACCAGCCTAAGCGAGTGGACGGAGTGGGAGAGGCACCTGGCATCAAAGAAGTATGGAGATGGGTAAAGATGTCGGGGAGAAAGGTAGCTTGGGCTGCAATGGTTTGGCACAACTACACCATCCCAAAGCATGACATCACGACTTGGAAAGCACTACGAGGACGTCAATTTACAAAGTGCTTCATGAACAAACGGGGAGCAACGCTACAATCAGGGTGCAGTCTATGCGAGGGAGGTGAGGATGATATTGAGCAATTGTTTTGAGGATGTGAATACATTAAGAAGGTGTGGGCAGAAATCTTGCATCTTTTAAAGCTCAACCATAGGGTGGCATACAGTTTAGAGGCTGAAGCTATACGTATATCACACATAGGAGGAAGCGGGCTTGATATTGTGGTAAGGCAATGGGTCTTCCAAGCCATGATACACGAGTACTGGCTAGAACGAAACAGAAGGATTTTCGACGGAGAAAAGCAACAACCAACGCATATTGTGGCTGTCATCAAGGATATGGTTCGCTGCCTTTGGCACAAAGTTAAAAAGCTGGCAAAGAGTGACGAGGAAGAACACCGATCCCAACTCACGTGGACATAGTGTGTTGTTCACCCTTGTTGTTTGTATAGTCACGAAAACCTACCATGCTGAAGTGATATATAGTGTAATGTAGGGTAGAGGCCGGGTATGCATGTGGCATACACCCGCGTTCATAATGCATAGTGTAATGTACCAAATTTTGTAGGTTGTAAACTTTACTTAGTTTATAAAATTCGAGGCTAAGCCTCCCTTTTCCTTTGCAAAAAAAGGAGAGTGGTAGAGAAGGAGAGAAAAGAGAGGGGTAGAACGAGAGCGAGAAGGGAGAGAATGGGACGAGGCGAGAGAAGGAGTGGGAGAAAAGGAGAAACGAGAGAAGGGAGAGAAGAAGAGGGAGAAGGAGAGAGGAGAGAGAGATAAAGAGAGTGGGATAAGGAGAAGAGGGACAAGGAGAGAGGGAGAGAAGGAAGAGGGAGAAAGAGATAGAGTAGGTGGGAGAAATGAGAAGGGAGAGAGGAGGAGAAAGATGAGGAGAATGAGAGGGCAGAGAAGAGGGAAGATGGGAAGAGAGAGAAGAAGAAGAGGGGGAGAGGTAGACAACATAGGAGAAGAGAGAAGGGAGCGAGAGAGAGAAGGATAAAGGCAGAGAAGAGAGAATAGGGATAAGGATAACGAGAGAAGAGAGAAGGAGAATAGAAAAGAGGAGAGAGAGAGAAGGGAGAGAAGGAGGAGAAGGACAGAGTGGAGGAGAGGGATAAGAGGGAGAGAGAAAAGGAGAGGGATAAGAGGGAGATAGAGAAGGAGAAAGAGGAGAGGAAAGAGGAAAGGAGAGAGAAAGAGAGATAAGAAGAGGGAGAAGGAGAGAGAAGGAAATGGAGAAACGAGAGAAGGGAGAGAAGAATAGGGAGACGGAGAGAGGAGAGAGAGATAAAGAGAGTGGGTTAAGCAGAAGTGGGACAAGGAGAGAGAAAGAAAAGGAAGAGAGAGAGATAGAGAAGGTGGGAGAAATGAGAAGGAAGAGAGGAGGAGAAGGATGAGGAGAATGAGAGGCCAGAGAAGAGGGAAGATGGGAAGAGAGAGAAGAAGAAGAAGAGGGGGAGAGGTAGACAACATAGGAGAAGAGAAAAGGGAGCGAGAGAGAGAGAAGGATAGAGGCAGAGAAGAGAGAATAGGGATAAGGATAATGAGAGAAGAGAGAAGGAGAATAGAAAAGAGGAGAGAGAGGGAAGGGAGAGAAGAGACAGAAGGGAGAGAAGGACAGAGTGGAGAAGAGGGATAAGAGGGAGATAGAGAAGGAGAAAGAGGAGAGGAAAGAGGAAAGGAGAGAGAAAGAGAGATAAGAAGAGGGAGAAGGAGAGAGAAGGACAAGGAGAAGAGGAGAGGGGGAGGAGGAGATAGAGAAGGGAAGGTGAGAGAAAAAAGTTGAGGGAGAGATGGAGAAGAGAGGGGGAACGAGAGGAGATGAAGGCATAAGAGGGGAGAGAGAATAGGAGGGAGAAGGAAAGGAGAGGAAGAGAGGGGAGGGGAGAGAGAAGGTGAAGAGAGAGGGAACGAGAGGAGATAGAGGGATAAGAGGAGAGAGCGGTGAAGGAGGAGGAAGGAGATAGAGAGCGGGAGGGAGGGAGAAGGGGCGGACGAGAGGAAAGTAGAGGGAGGGAGAAGAGGGGAGAGAGAGAAGAAGAAGGAGAGAGGGGGTACAAGAGAGGGAAGATGGGAAGAGCGAAAAGAAGAAGAGGGGGAGAGGTAGACAACATATGAGAAGAGAGAAGGGAGTGAGAGAGAGAAGGATAGAGGCTGAGAACAGAGAATAGGGATAAGGATAATGAGAGAAGAGAGAAGGAGAATAGCAAAGAGGAGAGAGAGAAGGGAGAGAAGAGAGAGAAGGAGGAGAAGGATAGAGTGGAGGAGAGGGATAAGAGGGAGAGAGAAAAGGAGAGGGATAAGAGGGAGATAGAGAAGGAGAAAGAGGAGAGGGATAAGAGGGAGATAGAGAAGGAGAAAGAGGAAAGGAAAGAGGAAAGGAGAGAGAAAGGGAGTTGAGATGAGGGAGAAGGAGAGAGAAGGAAATGGAGAAGAGGAGAGGGAGAGGGGAGATAGAGAAGGGAAGGTGAGAGATAAGGAACGAGAGGAGATGAAGGGATAAGAGGGGAGAGTGAAGGAAAGGAGAGGAAGAGAGAGGGAACGAGAGGAGACAGAGGGATAAGATGAGAGAGCGGAGAAGGAGGAGGAAGGAGAGAGAGTGGGAGGGAGGGAGAAGGAGAGGACGAGAGGAACACAAAGTCGGATATAGTGTGCCTTGTGGAACACAAAGTCAAATTGAAGAAGCTTGCAAGATCCAAGCGTGCAATATGGCCTCATGAATGGGTAGGAAATAGTTTGATTGTGGACTCCGGGAGAATACTTGTGCTTTGGAATGGTCAAGTGGTAGGCCTTGATACGAAATTTGAATCCGCCCAAATGCTTCATTTCGAGGGGCTCATGAGGAAGGATGGGATTGAGTTTGCTTTCACGGCAATTTATGGAGAGAATGGTCATGTGGAGAGAAGTAAACTTTGGCACGACCTTGCTTGTGTGGAACCAAGTGCCTCGATACCTTGGGTAGTGGGAGGGGACTTCAATTGTATTCGTATGGCAAGCGAGAAGAGGAGAGGATGGTTGGTAAATGAGGCTGCAATTCAGGAATTCAATGAGTGTGCGGATGCCCTTCAACTCCTTGAGATGCCTTGGGTGGGTGACGAATTCACTTGGTCCAACTCCTCTGAGGGCGCCGCTTGTATCGAAACAAAAATTGACCGCATTTTTATGAACAATGCGTGGTTAGAGAGGTTCCCGAAGGTTTATTATGTGGTGGGGGCAAAGGACTTGAGTGACCATGCGACGTTTACCATGAAAACGGAGGGAAATGAGAGGAGAAGCCGAAGATGTTTAGGTTTGAAAATTATTGGGAGGATCATGAAGAGTTCTTAGGGGTTGTAGAGGGTGCGTGGGCAATACTTGTGGATGGTACTCCCATGTTTAGAGTGGTGGAAAAATTGAATGAAGCAAAAAAGGCTCTAAAGAGATGGAGTGGGCTCAAGTTTGGAAATGTTATAAACAAGGTGGGACGAGCTAGAGATGCCCTTGCGGATATTAGGAGAAGGAGAAGTGAGGGGCCAGATGATGAGCACCTAGGAAGAGAAGAGAGGGCAGCAAAATAGGAGCTAAACCGTGTTCTTTCTTGGGAGGAATCATTAATCGGCAAAAATGAAGAGTTAGGTGGTTAAAGGAGGGGGACCGAAACACCCGCTTCTTTCATGCGCAACTTAGAGTGAGGAGGGCCACCAACCAAGTGAGGAGTGTGTGTGAGGGAGAGCACACCTTCGAGGAGGAAGGAGAAATTCGTGAAGCGTTTCGACATTTGTTTTCTAACCTGTTTGCTAATGAATTTCAGGTTTGTAAGATCAAATCATTCATTGAGTTACCCCAAATTCAGGCATCAGATGGAGAATGTTTAGTGCGCAAATTGCACATGAAGGAGCTTGAAGATGTTATCCTGAATGCAAATGTGGACAAGGCGCCGGGGCCCGATGGGTTCAATGCTAAGTTCTTCAACGTGACATGGGGAATAATAAAGAAGGATATTTTAAAGCCTTGGAGTCATGAATGACGAGTGGGAAGGTTTTGGCCAAGTGGAATTACACGTCTATCACTCTCATACCAAAAAAGAAGGCACCAATGTTGGTGGAAGATTATACGGCCATTGGTTTGTGCAACATGATGTATAGATTCACTTCTAAAGTGCTTGCAAACCGGTTGAAGATATTGCTACCACAAATTGTTGGGGAAAATCAAAGTGCATTTGTTCATGGAAGAAGAATTAGTGTCAACATCCTCCTCGCACATGAGCTATGCCACAACCTTGATCTTGATAAAGGAAGAGGGAGAATGTGCATCAAGCTTGATATTCGAAAGGCCTACGACTCCATCTCGTGGGAGTTCCTTGATCAAGTAATGGAGAAATTTGGGTTCCCGTGCAAGTGGAGGAGGACCATCATGGCATGTGTAAGAGCTTCCTTTGTTGTGACCGTGAATGGGGCAAATTCAGCACCGTTTAAAGCAAGGAATGGGTTGAGGCAAGGAGATCCACTAGCCCCTTATTTGTTTGTAATGTGTATGGAAGTCTTGAGTAAGATGGTGGAGATGGCGGTGGAGGAAGGCAAGATTGAACCCTTGTCGTGTAGAGACACTCTCGTCTCACACTTGATGTTTGCGGATGATGAGCTACTTTTTGCAAAGGCTACAAAGGATTACGCCCAAGCTCTGAAACAAGTTCTTGATGATTTCACGGCATATTCGGGGCTGCAATTTAACGCTTCCAAGAGTCAAATATTCATGGGAGGTGAAGTCCAACATGGGGAATGGATAGTCGAACATCTAGATATGGAGAAAAAGCTTTTCCCGGTGATATACCTTGGTTTGCCCTTATTCTCGGGAAGGATGGGAAGAAGCCATTGCATGTCACTTGTCAACAAGCTAAAGGCACGTTTGAGCACTTGGAAGCAAAACTTCTTATCCATCGCCGGTCGGGTGGTTTTCGTAAGGAGTGTACTAGTTTCTCTTAGCATATATTGGACATCCACGTATCTCATCCCTCGGAAAGTGCTACAAGAGAAGGACAGCCTTATGTGTAGATTTGTTTGGGGAGGGCCTAAGAAGTGGGTGGGTGTTGCGTGGAAGGATGTGTGTACCCCAAAAAGTGAAGGGGGACTCAGGCTTAAGCAGTTAGTAGAATGAAACGAAGTGGGCCTTCTACAATTGTTTTGGCTAGTGGTGGAAGATGGAAGCTCTCTTTGGGTGAAGTGCATTTGCCAAAAATACTTGAAGAACCGGTCTATTTGGCTCGCAAGACCACCATCCACCTCCTCGTGGGCATGGAGAGGAATCACCCAGGTTCGCGATATAGCAAGGCAACATATTCAATACGAAGTGGGAGTTGGTGAAGCCATTAGCTTCTTTCATTATCCATGGTGTGGAGTGCCTTTCCATTGTGAAGAGTGGGGTGAGCGGCTACATTACGATTTGGGTGTACCTTGGGATACAAAAGTTGCACATTTCATTCGAAATGGAGAGTGGACTCCCCCCTTCCCAAAATCGACCATCATGGAGGAACTTTGGAAAAAGATCAGCAATATTCCCATCAAAGGAGGGAGAGACAAACCATCAGGAGTTCCTGGCCGATGGGACAAGTTGGGAATGAAGGAGGTGTGGAAGTGGGTGAAGAAGTCGGGCTACAAGGTGGCATGGGCGGATATGGTGTGGCACAAGGAGGTCATACCAAAACATGCACTCACGGCATGGAGAGCTTTGAGAGGGCGGCTAGTCACCAAAAAGCTAATGAACCAAAGAGGGGCCAGCCACAACCCAACATGTGTCCTATGTGACGAGATGGAAGAAGACATTCAACACTTGTTTTGGGGCTGCCCTTATACAAAGGAGGTATGGGGCCAAATTCTTCGACTCTTGAAACTCAAACCAAACCAATCAAGGAGCCTAGAGAGTGAAGCAAATCGTGTCTCCCATGCTAGGGGGAGCCGGGTGGACAAGGTCATACGAAGATGGGCCTTTAATGAAATGATACATGAAGTGTGGCAAGAACGAAATCGCTGAATTTTCGAGGATGAGAAGAAGAAACTGGAGGACATTGTGGGAGCCATAAAGGATATGGTAAGATGTATGGGACAAAGAGTGAAAAGCCTAGCCAGAAACGACGAGGAATACCAGCAATTTGAGGAGACTTGGGCGTAGCATGGATGATACATTGTGTGATGTAGTGCTGAATTGATATAGAGATGTCATGATGTGATACTTGTATGTCGGGATACATTACTTGTAGTAGCCGGATATGCATGTAGCATACTCCCGCGAGACTAAACGATAATTTTTGTAGGTTGTAAACTTTGCCAATTAATAGAAATTCGAGGCTAAGCCTCCCTTTTTGCTTTGCAAAAAAAATAGGACGACAGGAAAGGAGAGAGAGGGAGAAGAGGGGAGAGAGAAGAAGAAGGAGAGAGGGGGTACAAGAGAGGAGATGAGAGGGAACAAGAGAATGAGAGGAGGTAAGAGAGGGAAAGGAGGAGAAGAGGGAAGGGGAAGGGAACGAGATTGAGAAGGGAGAGTAGAGATAGAGAAGGACAGATAGTGGAGGAGAGAGGAAACAAGAGAGGAGAAGAGGGATAAAGAGAAAGAGAAGGGGAGAGGAGGAGAGAAGGGAGAGAGAAAGAATAGTAGAGGTAAGGGAAGAGGATAGGAGGGAGAAGGAGAGAGAGGATAAGGAGAGGGAAGACGAGGGAGAAGGG
Source organism: Triglochin maritima (assembly GCA_963682175.1). Lineage (NCBI taxonomy): Eukaryota > Viridiplantae > Streptophyta > Magnoliopsida > Alismatales > Juncaginaceae > Triglochin > Triglochin maritima. Next base: position 9,902,366 of record OY821793.1, on the reverse strand, counting down.
GAGAGAAGACGGGAGAGAGAGAACGAGAAGAGGAGCGAAGAAGGGAAAGAGGAGAAGGAGTCCCCCCTCCTTCTCATCTTTCCTCTCCTCCCATCCGGCAGCGCTCAGCTCGCTAATCATGTTTGACATTGCGGTAATATGCTGCCTCATCGTGTGACCTTGGCGCATTTTATACCCATCAAACATGAGCCCAAGCTGGCAGGCCCTTGTGACGGAGGTCACTCCGTACTGAATCTTCACAGCTTCCCACAAGGCTTTTGCAGTTCAAAACTTTTGGAACCGCAGTAACAGATCGTCCCTCATTGAACTTAGAATTGTGATTCGAGCAATTCGGTCTTTCTTTTTCCATGCATTATAAACATCCAAGTTTCTGCGATGTTGCGCAGTATTCCCCTCCTCGGGGGGAGACATAGTTTGGGTTATATTTTCCAACATGTCATGATCCTCTAAGAGATACTCAATTTTACGATGCCATAGATCGTAATTTCTTTCATTGAGTTTATCTCCTCGAGTCAGATCAGCGACAATGCTTTTTGAAGCAGCCATAAAAAATCTAGGACAAAAACATATAGCGATACATGAGTTCTAGCATAAAATACAACGAGATATAGTAGTCATAAAAAAATAAACTGACTTAATAGCTATAGCATTCAGACCAAAAGAAAACATAAAGCATACGATGAAATCCTCATGCAATAGTTAATAAAGCCATGTTACTAATCTACATATTCAGCTCCATCATGATTTAATGACCCAAAAAAACGTTTAAATCATCGTAAATCAGCAAATAAAGAAGGTATTTGCCGCCGGTTGCAAGGTGGTTTACACAAAACACTTCTACCTTGCAACTCCCACTAGGCATGCAAGTTCCAAAAAAATGGTTTTCAAAAAAATTCAAATCAACGTCACACAGATATGATTACTACATTACTTCCATATCGAGCTAATTTTCCCATTAGTGATTTAGCCTCGTCGACGAGAACCTGCATGAGTCTTATAGCAATAATATCGCAATAATAAAAAATAAAGGAGCCCCTCGTCTCCTTAGGGCAATAAACAGTCCACAGTCCATAATTATTACAGTCCATAAATATTACAGCCCATTGCGATAACTATTGCAAATGGAATTGAATGAAATTACCCTCATCTCTCAATAAGGCAGTAAATAAAATCAGCAACCATTCATTCCATATAAGCACAATCTTTCCATACGTTAGCACAATCCGACGTATGGAAAAAAATACCATAAAGTGTGCACCTCATTCAAACAAGAAGGAAGTAATGCAAAAGGAAACATTGCGTGTAGGGTGCACGAATATAGGCAAAAAACGTGTTAGGTAACAACAACCAATCTCCACAATGATCATTCTCAAAACAGAATTTTTCTTCTTTCCCTAATCAATATAATCATGATAGCACAAAAATTATCCTACTTTGATTAGGAAAGAAAAAAATCCGGAATTCTATGGTGGAGAGCAACACATATTTTTGTATCAAAGGAAAGCATTCGAACATATTTTTTAAGCCATAAAATTCCAGCCCATAATATCTTCCCAAAAATTTCAGAATTAGTCAATCTTTCCTTAATCAATATAAGCATGCAATCAACAATAATTATGCTACTTGTAATGGAAAGAAAATCCGAAATTCTTTGGTGGAGGGCATCACATATATGCACATTTGATGAAAAGGAAATATTTCAAATGAAATGCATGCAATCATTCCAAAAGAAATCCGAAAATCCTTAATGAGATTAACATATATGTGCATTCAATCATAAAGGAAATATTTCAAATGAAATGCATGCTATCATTCCAAAAACATATTTCCGAATTATACAATATGGTAACTCAATATTCATGTATGTGCATGATTTTGCAATCAACATCTAATCCTAGATGCATGCAGATGTGATTAAAATTTACATATACATGAATAAGGCAACAAGCATCTAATCTTACATGTATGTACAAGAGTTTTGCAAAAAATATGATGCATAATCCGTAATACATGATGACATCATGAAACATATGCAATATCCAACTCTTGTAACATCAATTATCATCATTCTCTTAAGCTAATATGCGCATAAAAAACAGTAAAATTAAGATCTAGCCGCATGCTTGAAAGATGGAACAAATATGCGCAACAAACATAGTTAAAACATGTAACCCTAGGCACATGCTTAACAAGAAAGATGAACTATGCGCAAGAATGAATCATCCATTTTCAACACAAGATGCATGCTAAAAATAAAAAATATGCGCAAGAAAAGAGAGATGATTCAAGCAAAACTAATCGCATGTAAAGGATGAATCAAACAAGCCATGCGCTAGGATGAGAAAAAAAACGCCATCAAACCCCATGCGCATGAAAGGAGAGAAAGAAAAAAAATGCAAAACCATATGAATCCGAAAACATTTCTTTCAAAAACCCACCAAAATGTCAACTCATATGAAATGAAGAAGAAGGTGCTCAAAACAAAACTCGGAGGTGACCAAGATGGCTCTGGTACCAATGTTAGCAATCTACGATTGAATCTACAGGTTCGGATTTACCTTTGTAGGAGAGACCTGTGGCAGCGGAAGGGAACCGGAGATCACCTCACAGAGTCGCCTCGAGCACCGGCCGACCTTCAACTCTCGTGGAGAAGAAGGACTAATCCACAACCCAAGAGTCTACGGGAGGAGTGGAGGAGAAGGTGGGACGGATGGGAGAGAGAGGTGAGGTGGCGGCTAGGGTTAGGGTTTTGCAAACAAGGAATGCAACCCCTCCAATGAAAGCCTCCTCTTCTTATATAGAAGAGTCTTCCCTAAACCCTAATGCGCAGCCAATGACAGTGCGCCACGTGTCAGTTCTTTGGGCAAACATCATCTTAATCCTTAGATTAATCCAATAAGAACGAGAGAGAGAAGGGAGAGAATGGGACGAGGAGAGAGAAGGAGTGGGAGAAAAGGAGAAACGAGAGAAGGGAGAGAAGAAGAGGGAGAAGGAGAGAGGACAGAGAGATAAAGAGTGTGGGATAAGGAGAAGAGGGACAAGGAGAGAGGGAGAGAAGGAAGAGAGAGAAATACATAGAGAAGGTGGGAGAAATGAGAAGGGAGAGAGGAAGAGAACGATGAGGACAACGAGAGGCCAGAGAAGAGGGAAGATGGGAAGAGAGAGAAGAAGAAGAGGGGGAGAGGTAGACAACATAGGAGAAGAGAGAAGGGAGCGAGAGAGAGAAGGATAGAGGCAGAGAAGAGAGAATAGGGATAAGGATAATGAGAGAAGAGAGAAGGAGAATAGAAAAGAGGAGAGAGAGAAGGAAGAGAAGGAGGAGAATGACAGAGTGGAGGAGAGGGATAAGAGGGAGAGAGAAAAGGAGAGGGATAAGAGGGAGATAGAGAAGGAGAATGAGGAGAGGAAAGAGGGAAGGAGAGAGATAAGAAGAGGGAGAAGGAGACAAAAGGAAATGGAGAAGAGGAGAGGGAGCGGAGGAGATAGAGAAGGGAAGGTGAGAGAAAAAAGTAGAGGGAGATAAGGAGAAGAGAGGGGGAGCGAGAGGAGATGAAGGGATAAGAGGAGAGAGAGAATAGGAGGGAGAAGGGAAGGAGAGGAAGAGAGGGGAGGGGAGAGAGAAGGAGAAGAGAGAGGGAACAAGAGGAGACGAAGGGATAAGAGGAGAGAGCGGAGAAGGAGGAGGAAGGAGAGAGAGAGCGGGAGGGAGGGAGTAGGAGAGGACGAGAGGAAAGGAGAGAGAGGGAGAAGAGGGGAGAGAGAGAAGAAGAAGGAGAGAGGGGGTTATTAGCTAACAACGATTCTACAGGTTTAGGAGTACCTTTCTTGGAGAGAACCTGTGGTAGCGGAAGGAAGATCGGAGGTCACCTTACGGAATCTTTTTCACCGATCGGTCTCCTACTCTCTTGGAGAAAGAGCGCGAGTCCACAACCCAAGAGTCCATGGAATGAGCTTGGTGGAGGTGGAGGGACGAAATGGGAGAGAGAGAAGGTGGCAGCTAGGGTGGGTGGAGGCTAGGGTTTGCACACTTGTTGTTCCATCCAATGGGAGGCTCCCCTCCTTATATAGATGGCTCCACCCTAAACCCTTAAATGTGTAGTCTAATAGGGACGCACCATGTGTTAGTGCTTTGGGCAAATATCTTATTAATCCTAGATTAATCCAATATCTCCCACTTGCACAACAGCACGATAACAACATGTCATCTACTTTTGTGTCCCCGACACATGCATATATCCCTGATACATACAATCACACAATGGCAATATGTCACCTCTTTATGTGTCCCCGACACATATGTATATACCCCTGATACATACAACTACTCCTCTCTCCAAGTACACATCCACAATAGGCAAGTCTCTGATCATGTATCCTCGATACATGACCATCTGTGTCCCCGACACATGTACTCTTCCGATCATACAGACAAATGGGTCGTACGATCGGTGATGCACCTGCAATTTAGGAGTCTCAAACTAGAAACCTTACTAGAAGGCCAGAATGACAACATCCTCATAAACAAAATAAATAAGCAGTCAAAATACACATCACAGTTCCCCAGGTTTACTCAGAAACTCACTTAACATGAACGGTATCTCGATCCCTCAGAGAGAATACCTTCTTGTCCTCAAGGTACTTGCTACGGTATCCAATACAGTTGGGCCCAGCAAATACTTTTAGTGCAGTCGAGTCAAACCTTTCCCTTCCCCCAGACCACCATTACACTCAGAGTTGAATCCTTTCCCGAAGATGTCTCTTTAGACCGAATCTCTCATGGTCATAGATAACATCCCAAAGTAGCCACATCAACTCTTTGCTTCATGGTGTTGTCGAAGGTCACTGAGGGCAACTAATGACAATCAAGTCTTGGACTCACACAATGAAGGAGCAGGGATCCATCCTTTCACTTCCAAATGGTTACTCAGCACATGTTGTATGACAAACATGTTATGGTGGATCATACTGTACACAACAGTAAGTCTGTCTCTCAACGCCATACAAGTCTTAGTCCAGTCGCACCCCCTCTGCGTCTGACCCGAGCTTCATCATTGTCGCCTTAAACCATACAGGTGCCACCTGGCGCCACATGTGATGCTCGCACTTGGCTTCTATAGGTCACATGAATCGTGGGAACATTCATGTCAATCCTCACCAACATAGAGGATCTCATCTTGATTCCTAATGAAGGTGACTGTCCTATCATGAACTGCTCTGGATCTATCATACAAGATCTCCTCAAGATCAGTCTCATCTCTCCTCGCTATCAAAAGCGCCATAGGCGAATGCTCGTGTGAGTGAGCATTCTTCAGCCTATTGACAGAATAATATTTTATGCTAGAACAACTACATCAGCCAAACAGATATAGTCGAAAGGAAAACACAATCACTTATAAAAGGAAGTTAGACATGTCAATGTATCAAAGTCTGCGTAAGCCTAAGGACTTCACATGGGACACAAACGAGTCCTTAACTATAGCCTTGGTAAGAGAGTCAGCTACAATAAGACTAGTAGACACATGTCTTAACACAACTTCCTTTCTCGCTATGATGTCCTTCACAAAATGATACCCAACCTGTATATGTTTGGTCTTTCCATGATATTTGGGGTCTTTCACATAACAAAGAGCAGTCATGCTTTCACAATAGACAACAACAGGCTCATCCAATGTCTCTACTAGCCCAGTATGTTGTAAGAACCTCCTCAACCAAACAGCCTCCTATTCTGCTGCAGAGCATGCGACATACTCTACTTCCATCGTCGACATGACTATACAGGTTTGCTTCTTGCTGGACCATGAGATGGCTCCATTAGCCAGCAAGAAAGCATAACCAGAGGTAGACTTCCTTTCATCAATGTCTCCAGCCCAATCGACATCACTATAGCCAATCAGGTGGAGATCTGATGCTTGGTAACACAACATGTAGTTACTCGACTTGGGCTAGACGCTTCCAGTTCTCATGATTCTCTTGACTGCCTTCCAGTGCTACACGCTTGGGCTAGACTGGCATCGACTCACCATGCCCACAACATAACAAATGTCTGGCCTTGTACACATCATAGTGTACATAAGGCTTCCCACAGCATTTGAGTATGGAACCTTGCTCATTTTGGCCATCTCTTCAGGAGTCTCAGGATGCATATCAAGGCTCAAGTGCAAACCCTTCTCAACAGGAGTGTCGATTGGTTTGCATTTGTCCATATGGTATTTCTTCAAGATGTCATTAATATAAGTCTCTTGAGACAATCCCAGAAGTCTCTTGGACCTATTTCTAACTATCTTGACACCAAGGACGTAGCTAGCTTCACCCATGTCCTTCATATGAAACGTGGAGGACAAACACTCTTTAGTGGATTTCAGCAACTCTTTGCTATTGCCAGCTCTGAGTATGTCATCAACTTACAAAGTCAGAATGACAAATTTACCATTGGATCTCTTAACGTACACATAGTGATCTTCCTCAAGGATAGAGAACGCATTCTCTGATATAGCTTGATGGAAGCCAATGTTCCAATGTCTAGACGCTTGTTTTAAGCCATATAAGGACTTATTGAGCTTACACTTTGCGCTCTTGTCCTTTGACTTCAAAACCTTGAGGTCGATCCATATAGATCTCCAGCTCAAGTTCTCCATTGAGAAATGCAGTCTTTACATCCATTTGGTAAAACTCTAAGTCCATCTGAGCTACAATAGCTAGTAGAAGGCGGATGGAGGCAAACCTAACCACGGGTGAAAATGTTTAGTCAAAATCCACGCCTTCTCTTTGGGTGGAGCCTTTAGCTACCAGTCTAGTCTTGAATCTATCAATAGATCCATCCGCCTTCCTCTTAATCTTGAGGATCCACTTGGCCCCAATGGCCTTTCGGTTCGGGGGTAAAACGACCAAGTCCCAACTAGATTAAATTTCATCGACTCCAACTCTTCCTTTATATCTTCTAACCACTCTTTCACATTTGGACCTTCCAAAGCCTCTTTCAAGGTCTCCAGTTCTTGCTAATCGATTACTGTCATCCCAGATGATTCATAATCAATTTTTTCTTGAGCTATCATGAGGGCCTCTTCCTCTAAGCGAAACTAGCTACGAGGAATGAGCCCGCGTTTCCTTCGACGCAGATGGGTATCGGATGGCTCATCCTCCGTGAGAGCTATCAGATCCTCAGCATTGCTGGTCTTACTAGGATTGACTGGTGGAACCTCATGTTCAACTTCCAGATCCTGATCCCGTGGAGTGGCAATGTCCTCATCTTGTTGTTCAAAGAGTCCACTGACTCTTTGATAGCTCCAGCAAGAGTTGGAAAAACATTTTCCAAGAATCTGGCATCCCTAGACTCCCGTTCCGTCCTTCTTTCATTCTCGTCTAACCCGATAAAAACAAAACCTTTGGAGAGATTACTGTATTTTACAAAGATACATTTTTTCCCTCTACGTCCTAGTTTTCCATATCGGTGACTAGTAGAATGAATGTATGCCGCGCATCCCCAAGGATGCAGCAGACTAAATTCAAGCTTCCGTCCTGTCCATAACTCATATGGAGTTGAGGGAACCGATTTTGTTGGAACTCTATTGAGGATATAGGCCGCAGTCATTAGATCATCTCCCCAAAATGAAATTGGCAAGCTCGTATGTGCCATAATCATTCTAACCATGTCTAGCAACGTTCTATCCCTTCTCTCCGCAACACCATTTTGCTGAGGAGTATAAGGCATAGTGAGCTGTCTAGATATCTCCTTTTCATCACATAACTCCTTGAACATTATGGAGAGATACTCCCCACCTCTGTCCGTTCTGAGAGTTTTTATCTTATTATCCAATTGATTCTCTACCAAGCTCATGAATTTCTTAAAGCATTCTAGAGCTTCTGAGTTGTGAGAAATAAGATAAATATGACCATATCTAGTGTAGTCATCAATAAATGTGATGAAGTAACTTTGTCCATGTCTAGTACGCACATTCAAAGGTCCACAAATATCCAAGTGAATTAGTTCTAAAGGAGAAGTAGCCTTAATGGCTTTTCTGAACGGTTTTCTAGTTGCCTTTCCAGCTAGACAAGATTCACAGGTCGACAATTCAAATTTGGAGCATTCTCCTAATACCCCCTCCTTTGACAACATGTTCATCCAGTCCACACCAATGTTACCTAGTCTAGCATGCCACATAACTGAATCATTATTCGTGGAACTTTGACTCATAAAGGCACTAGTGTTATGATTGAAATCATAAATTGCGTCCAACACAATAAAACCGTCTGAAAGAAAGGCACGTCCATAATAAATGTTAGCAAGGTATGAACCCATATCATTGTTATCAAAAACAACTTTAAAACCATGTCTCATCAAAACAACAACAGAAATAATATTTCGCCTTATAGCTGGTGCATACAACACGTCGTAAAGTAATAGGATCCGACCACTTCGCAAAGCCACTTTGCATGAGCCAACTCCAAGAACTTCAATGCTAGTGTTGTTCGCCATGCTTATTCGCCTCCCACTTGGAACACGACGATATTCCACGAAGGCAGAACGATCCTTTGTTACATGGTCCGTGGCACCTGAATCCACAATCCACACATGAGAGTGATCAGTGAGCATCACAGAACTAGTCACGTTACAATTCAAGGGATTACACAGTAATTACCTTTTGCCCAGTGCACTCACGAGCAAAATGTCCAGTCTTTCGGCAGTTAAAACAAGTCACATTAGACTTATCTTTCCCACCTCTGGATCCTCGAGGTCGTTTCTTTCCAGCTTTGTTTTATGTTTTGTTTTTTTTTTGCACCCTTCTTGCCTTTAAAACCCTGAGCTCTATCTCTTTTGCGCTTAAAACCTGCACTCCTCCGAGGAGCGCCAGCTTCAGCAGCAAACACTTCACTTAGAGGGGCTTCCGCAAGCATGCGGTCCTCCTCCAGCTCTAGGTCTTTTGCGGCATGGTCAAATGTCTTGATGTCATCAGCATGTGTCAGATGGACCTTTATATGCTCCCAACTCTTCGAAGGCAATGATCTGATGAGAGCAAACACTTGCTCCTCATCGGTCTTAGCACGACCGGCAACGCTCAGCACGCTTATCATGTTTGACATTGCGGTAATATGTTGCCTCATTGTGTGACCTTGGCGCATTTCATACCCATCAAACATGAGCCCAAGCTGGCGGGCCCTTGTTACCGAAGTCAGTCCGTACTGAAACTTCACAGCTTCCCACAAGGCCTTTGCAATTCGCAATTTTTCGAACCGCAGTAACAGATCATCTCGCATCGAACTCAAAATTGTAATGCGAGCAATACGGTCTTTCTTTTTCCATGCATTATAGACATCCATATTTCTACGATGCTGCGCAGTGTTCCCCTCCTCGGGGGGAGACATAGTTTGGGTTATATTTTCTAACATGTCCAGATCCTCTAAGAGATACTCAATTTTACGATGCCACATATCGTAATTTCTTTCATTGAGTTTATCTCCTCAAGTCAGATCAGCAACAATGCTTTTGGAAGCAGCCATAAAATTGTAGGACAAAAAACTACATAGCGATACATGAGTTCTAGCATAAAATACGAGCCGCAATAGTCATAAGAAAATAAACTAACTTAATAACTATCGCATTCTGACCAAAGGAAAACATAAGCGTTCGATCAAATCCACATGCAATTGTTAATAAAGCTATTTTACCAATTCATATATTGCGCTCCATCATGATTTAATAACCCTAAAAAACGTATAAACCATGGCAAATCAGCAGCAAATAAATAATTATCCACCGGTTGCAAGGTGGTTTACACAAAACACTTCTACCTTGCAACTCCCACTAGGCATACAAGTTCCAAAAAAACGTTCCTTTCAGAACATTCCAATCAAGATCACACAGAAATTAATTGTTACATTATTTCCATATCGAGCTAAGGATCCCCCATAGGGATTTAGCGCTGTAGATGGGAACCTGTATAAGCCTTATAGCAATAATATCGCAATAATAAAAATAAAGGAGCCCCTCGTCTCCCTGGGACAATAAACAGTCCACAGTCCATAATTATTACAATCCATAAATATTTCAGCCCATTACGATATCTATTGCAAATGGAAATGAATGAATGAAATTACGCTGAACTCTCAATAAGGCAGCAAAAATAAATCAGAATCCATTCAAACCATTCATACCATACAAGCGTAATCTTTCCATACGTTAGCACAATCACACGCATGAATAAAGTGTACACCACTTCCAAATAAGAAGGAAGTAATATATAAGGAAACAACGCATATATGGAGCATAAGAAAAACGTATATGGAAATACCAATCAATCTCCATAATAGTATCTCAAAACAGAAATTTTCTTTTCTTTCCCCAATCAACATAATCCTGAGAGCGTAAAAATTATCCTACTCGCATTAGGAAAGAAAAATCCGGAAAAATCCTCAATGATATCAATAAATCTATGTGGATTTAATCATAAAGGAAATATTTCAAATGAAATGCATGATATCATTCCAAAAAATCCGAAATTCCTTAAATGAGATCAACACATATATGTGGATAAAAGGAAAGCATTCAAAAAATACTTTTAAGGAACAAAACTCCATCCCATAATATGCTCTAAAATTTTTCAGAATTTGCCAATCTTTCCTTAATCAATATAAGCATGAAATCAACAATAATTTTGCTACTTCTATTGGAAAGAAAAAATTCGAAATTTTCAAGAGAACAGCAAGCATATATGCACATTTTTCAGTACGGAAACCAATCAATCACATGCATGTTAATGCTCCAAAAACAGCCATATCCGAAATTCTTTGGAGCAACAAGGCAACATTATTATCATGCATATGCATATGGCAATAAACATCTACTCTAGATGCATGCTCATATTGAAAAATGCTAAATAAACAAGCATATACACGATATTCCAGCAAACATGAGATCTAGTCATGCATGTACACGAATCAGAGATAACAACATTTTATCCATCCATGCAATCCGACATGCATGATGATATACAAATAACATACAAACATTATCATCTAATTCATGCATGAAAAAATATCAGAGAATTAAACTACTGATTATCAAATAAAACATGCGCAAAAACAGAAGATCGTCATGATAGGATTAACACAGATTTCATGTATACATGCTCAAAGATTAGAATAAATAATATCTCACCCTAATTCGGAAAAATCAGGAAAAATAGACATCTGATTTCATGTATACATGTGCATGATTTAGAAGAATCAACATGATGGAGGGAGTGAACACAAGGGGGACCACTCAAAAAGGAAGGTAAATGAAGGAGTGCCATGTGGACTGAAGAAGGACAAGGAGGGACAAAGAAACAACGGTCAAGAGAGGGAAGGCCCATGAGAGAACGCCAAATGGACAAATGGACAAGAGTACAAGGGTGCAAAATGGGAGTGGGTGATTTGCTCTTGAAAGGACCAATGAGGAGAAGGATGAGTGCTCTAGATCCAAAGGAGCCAATGAGGAGGCCTCAAGGGATGAAGGAGGTGGAAACAAGGGGGAACAAACCCACTTTCTAGACGAACTAGCAAATGTGGGTGCAAATGAGGAAAGCATGTGTGAGGCACATGTGAAGGGTGCACTAGTGGAGGAGAGAAAAATAACTAAGGAGGTGCATGGGAGGGAAAAGAACGTGAGTAGCATGCATGAAAGTGTGAGTGGATGTTTTGCTCTTAAGAGAACCAATGAGAAGAGAGATGGGTGCTCTAGTTTCAAAGGAACCAATGAGGAGGAATCACGTGATGAGGGAAGTGGAAACAAGGGGGAACAAGCACACTTTCTAGACGCACTAGCAAAGGTGGGTGCAAATAAGGAAAGCATGTGTGAGGCACATGTGAAGGGTGCACTAGTGGAGGAGAGGAAAATAATTAAGAAGGTGCAAGGGAGGGAAAAGAACTTAAGAAGCATGCATGAAAGGATTTTGGGGAGTGAGACACCTCCCATGCAAGAGAAGGGTGACTATGGAGGACCAAGTATACTAGCTCCTTCGCTGGGAGAAGGAGAGTAGGAATCACCTAGACGCACAAGGAAAGAGAAGACGATGATGCAAAATCTACCTTGGAATAATGGAGGGAAGTTCAACGCATTAGATATTGTGGGGGAGGAACGAGGAATGGCCACCATCCTCGCACCACCGGAAGGAAGCACGCAAGGAGGGGAGGTTACACTTGAGTAAAGGGACATTAACAAGGGGAAGACGTGGAGGAAAAGCTCTCCCCCACCCTCGGCTGATTTGGATTCCATCTCACCACAACCCGAAGTATTCAAAGCAATAAGGGAGAAGGGTTTGGTGCAACAAAAGACAACACATGGAGGTAGAGGGGCTCGTCCCCAAACCTTAAACCCATGAGTACCTTTATGTGGAATGTGCGTGGTGCTAATGGACCCGGCCGTGCACTTATGATTAGGGGTCGAATTAAGGAGGCACACGCGGAGGTAGTTTGTCTTTTTGAACCAAGGTGAAGATGAAGAATTTGGATAAATTCAAACGCGCAATATGGCCGCATGCTTGGGCGGCAAATAGTGTTGTGGTGGATTCTGGCCGAATTCTTGTCCTTCAGAACGATCAAGTTGTTGACCTAGATGTTACATTTGAATCCACGCAACTTCTCCAATTTGAAGGACGGCTGAAAAGAGAGGGAATAAGCTTTGATCTCACGGCAATCTATGGCGAAAATGGGCATGTTGAGAGAAGGGTGATGTGGGAGGACCTTGCCTCCGTTGCTCCAGGCGTTGGGAAGCCTTAGATCGTAGGGGGGACTTCAATTGCATCCGGAGGGCGAGTGAAAAATGTGGAGGAGGAGGAATGAATGAGGGTGCCACAAAGGACTTTAACGATTGCATTGACTCCCTCCATTTCATTGAAATGCCTTCGACCGGGGGGGAATATACGTGGTCAAATTCTTCCGAAGGAAGTCCACGAATTGAGACCAAGATTCACCGCATATTGATGACAAATTCTTGGCTTCAGACATTCCCGGATTCTTTCTACTTGGTGGGGGAGAAAGACTTGAGTGATCACGCGATGCTCACCTTAACTGCGGAGGGAACGGGAATGAGAAAGAACAGAATGTTTTGGTTTGAAAATCATTAGGTGGAGCATGAGGATTTTAGTGAGGTGGTCCAAGGAGCGTGGACTACTCTTGTGAATGGTACCCCGATGTTTCGTGTAGTGGCAAAATTAAAGGAAGTCAAAGAAGCACTCAAACGATGGAGCAAGGAGAAGTTCAGACACATTATACATAAGGTGGGGGAAGCCAAGAATACCCTTGCGGAGGTGAGAAGGCTTAGGGTGGTCTCCCCGGGGGATGAAGATCTTGCTCATGCGGAGGTGAAGGCAAAATCTGAGCTAGCAAAGATTCTAGAGCGTGAGGACTCCATTATACGTCAAAAGTCGCGAGTTAAATGGTTAAAGGAGGGTGACCGGAATACAAGGTTCTTCCATGCACACCTTCGAGTGAGGAGAGCCACCAACAAAGTCAGGAGAGTGTGTGAGGGAGTGCATTCCTTTGAGGAGAAAGGCGAAATCCCGGATGCATTCCGGAGGTTTTTTGCTAACTTGTTTGCTAATGATTTTCAGGTTCACCCCATTTCGGTCTCCATTGCCTTGCCCCAACTCGACCAAATGGAAGGAGAGAGCCTAGTTCGCAAGTTGGACATGAAAGAGTTGGAGGAAGTGGTGTTGAATGCAAATGTTGACAAGGAACCGGGTCCGGATGGATTCAATGGAAAATTCTTCAAGGCGGCTTGGGGGATAATCAAGAGAGATGTGTTCAAAGCCATTGATTTGTGTTTGAGAAATGGGAAGATGTTAACACAATTGAATTACACCTCCATCACAATCATTCCGAAGAAGATGGCTCCCACTATGGTAGAAGACTATAGGCCGATAGCTCTTTGCAACATGATGTATAGGTTCATTGCGATGGTGCTTGCAAACCGGTTGAAGGGTTTCTTGCCACAACTTGTTGGGGAGAATCAAAGTGCTTTTGTCCATGGAAGGAGGATCGGTGATAACATACTACTTGCACATGAGCTTTGCCACAACCTTCATCTTGAGAGAGGACGGGGACGCATGTGCATTAAGTTGGACATTTGGAAAGCCTACGACTCCATATCACGGGCTTTATTAGATCAAGTTATGGTGAGGTTTGGATTTCTGGCAAAGTGGAGGAAGGTTATTATGGCTTGCGTGGAAGCTTCATTTGTAATCACGGTCAATGGAGCAAACTCCGTCCCATTTCGTGCAAGGAATGGTTTGAGGCAAGGAGACCCTATGGCACCTTACTTGTTCGTCTTGTGCATGGAAGTGTTCAGCACAATGGTGAAGATGGCGGTGGAGGAAGGATGAATCGAGCCTCTAGCTTGAGGAGATGTTAATATTTCACACTTGCTTTTTGCCGATGATGTGCTATTCTTTGCTAAAGCTACGAAGGAAAATGCACAAGAGATTAAGAAGGTTCTTCACGAGTTCACGGCATTCTCGGGGCTGAGGTTTAGCGCTTCAAAGAGCCAAATTTTCATAGGTGGAGAAGTGACGCATGGTGATTGGATTGTGGAACATCTTGGGAGCGAAGTGTCCTTGTGTCACTTAGTATCTATTGGACTTAGTATCTATTGGACATTCGTATTTTTGGTCCCTCGCAAAGTACTCCAAGAATTGGATAGCCTAATGAGTCACTTTATTTGGGGTGGGCCTAAGAAGTGGGTGGCGGTAGCTTGGAAGGATGTTTGTACCCCGAAGAAGGAAGGTGGGCTTGGCCTCAAGAAACTCACAGAATGGAATGATGTGGGGCTACTTAGACTCTTTTGGCTCATGGTAAATGATGGTCCCTCCTTGTTGGTGAAGTGTATGCGTCACAAATATCTTAAAAATCGATCCATTTGGATAGCACGACCACCGGCTACATCTTCGTGGGCTTGGTGTGGGATACTTAGTGTCTATACGACGGAATATTATTTCTGTTGTTGTTTTGATGAGACATGATTTTAAAGTTGTTTTTGAGAACAATGATATGGGTTTACACCTTGCTAACATTTATTATGGACATGCCTATCTTTCAGACGATTTTATTGTATTGGAGGCAATTTATGATTTCAATCATAACACTAGTGTCGTTATGAGCAAAAGTTCCACGAATAATGATTCAGTTATGTGGCATGCTAGACTAGGTCACATTGGTGTTGACCGGATGAACAGGTTGGCAAAGGAGGGGGTATTAGGAGAATGCTCCAAATTTGAATTGCCGACCTGTGAATCTTGTCTAGTTGGAAAGGCAACTAGAAAACCGTTCGGAAAAGCCATTAGGGCTACTTCTCCTTTAGAACTAATTCACTCAGATATTTGTGGACCTTTGAATGTGCGTACTAGACATGGACAGAGTTACTTCATCACATTCATTGATGACTTCACTAGATATGGTCATATTTATCTTATTTCTCACAACTCAGAAGCTCTAGAATGCTTTAAGAAATTCATGAGCTTGGTAGAGAATCAATTGGATAATAAGATAGAAACTCTCAGAACGGACAGAGGTGGGGAGTATCTCTCCATAATGTTCAAGGAGTTATGTGATGAAAAGGAGATATCTAGACAGCTCACTATGCCTTATACTCCACCCTAACCTAGCCGCCACCTCCCTCTCCCTCAAATCCGTCCCTTCCACCAAGTAGGACTCTTGGGTTGTGGATTTTTTCTTCTTCTCCAAGAGAGTAGAAGACCTGCCGGTGCTCAAGAAGGCTCCATGAGGTGATCGTCGAATCTTCTTCGGGCTCCACAGGTTTTCTCCACCAAAGGTAAATCTGAACGTGTAGTCTAAATCGTAGTTTTGCTAACATTGGTATCAGAGCCATCTTGGTCACCTCCGAGTTTTTGGTTTTTGAGGACCTTTCTTTATTTCATTTGAGTTGAGATAATTTCGGTGGTTCTTAGAAAGAAAAAAAACGGATACATGTGTTGTTGCTATTTTTATTTCTCTCCATTCATGCGCCTAGGGTTTGATGGCAAATCTCCTCACCCATGCGCATGTTTGTTTGTTTTTTTTCTTCGAATTCTATGTTGATCTTGCACCTATGGTTTGATGGTTGATTTCTTCACCTTGTGCATGTATCATTTTTTGGATTTTTTTGGTTGATGTACCTAGGGTTTGGTGGTCGGTTTTTTGCTCCTCACCCGAGTACATGGTTTTTGGATTACTTGACTATGCGGCTAGGGTTTCATGGCATATTCCTCACCCTAGATCATGGCCTTTTGATTCATCTTATTCATGCGATTAGTATTACATTATTCATCATCCTTTTGCGCTAATATTTTTTTCATCTTTAAGCATGCATCTAGAGTTGAATATGGATGCTTCATTCTTGCGCATAATGTAGTTTTCTTGATATGCATGTGCCTAGGGTTACATGTTCATCTATGATTACTGCGCATAATGTGTATTTCATCCTTCAAGCATGCGGCTAGATTTTATTTTTCTTTGATTTTATGCGCATGTATGTTAAAGAGAAAGATGATGATTTTTGTTACAAGAGTTGGATATTGCATATATCACATGATGTGATCATATATTTCCGATTATGTATCATATTTGTCTTTCAAAACTCTTGTTTATGCATCTAAGGATAGAAGGTTGTTGCCTTATTCATGTGTGTGCAAATTTTTATCATATATGCATGCATCTAGATGATTGCCGAATTAGATGATGATTGCCGAATTATGTACATGTTTGTTGCTAACATTCGGCTATGTGTTTATTTTGGAATGATTGCATGCATTTCATTTGAAATATTTCCTTTTCATCTAATGTGCATATATGTAGTGCCCTCCAGCAAAGAATTTTGAATTTTTCTTTCCAATACAAGTAGCATAATTATTGTTGATTGCATGCTTATATCGATTAAGGAAAGATTGGCAAATTCTGAATTTTTTTAGAGGATATTATGGGCTGGAGTTTTATTGCCTTAAAAGTATTTTTTGAATGCTTTCCTTTGATGCACAAATATGTGTTGCTCTCCACCAAAGAATTTTGAATTTTTTCTTTCCTAATCAAAGTAGGATAATTTTTATGCTATCATGATTATATTGATTAGGGAAAGAAGAAACAAATTCTGTTTTAAGAATGATTATTGTGGAGATTGGTTGTTATTACCTAACACGTTTTTTGCCAATATTCGTGCACCAAAGACATGCATTGTTTCCTTATGCATTACTTCCTTCTTGTGTGAAAGTGGTGCACACTTTATGGTATTTTTTTTCATACGTCAGATTGTGCTAACGTATGGAAAGATTGTGCTTGTATGAAATGAATGGTTGCTGATTTTATTTACTGCCTTATTGAGAGTTGAGCGTAATTTCATTCATTCATTTCCATTTGCAATAGATATCGCAATGGGTTGTAATATTTATGGACTGTAATAATTATGGACTGTGGACTGTTTATTGCCCTAAGCAGACGAGGGGCTCCATTATTTATTTATTTTTACAATATTATTGCTATAAGGCTCATGCAGGTTTCCGTCTAAGAGGCTAAATCCCTATGGGGGGTCCTTAGCTTGATATGGATGTAATGTAGCAATAGATTTCTGTGTGATCTTGATTGTTTTTTTGAAAGGAAACATTTTTTTTGGAACCTACATGCCTAGTGGGAGTTGCAAGGTAGAAGTGTTTTGTGTAAACCACCTTGCAAGCGGCGGCAATACTTTCTTTATTTGCTGATTTGGCATGATTTAAACGTTTTTTTGGTCATTAAATCATGATGGAGCTCAATGTCTAGATTAGTAAAATGGCTTTATTAACTATTGCATGAGGATTTGATCGAATGCTTTATGTTTTCCTTTGGTCTTAATGCTATAGCTATTAAGTTAGGTTATTTTTTATGACTATTGCGGCTCGTTGTATTTTATGCTAGAACTCATGTATCGCTATGTGGTTTTTTGTCCTAGATTTTTATGGCTGCTTCCAAAAGCATTGTCGCTGATCTGACTCGAGGAGATAAACTCAATGAAATAAATTACGATCTGTGGCATCGTAAAATTGAGTATCTCTTAGAGGATCAGGACATGTTAGAAAATATAACCCAAACTATGTCTCCCCCCGAGGAGGGGAACACTGCGCAACATCGCAGAAATATGGATGTCTATAATGCATGGAAAAAGAAAGACCGTATTGCTCGCATTACAATTCTGAGTTCGATGCGAGATGATCTGTTACTGCGGTTTGAAAAATTGTTAACTGCAAAGGCCTTGTGGGAAGCTGTGAAGTTTCAGTACGGAGTGACCTCCGTCACAACGGCTTGCCAACTTGGGCTCATGTTTGATGGGTATAAAATGCGCCAAGGTCACACGATGAGGCAGCATATTACCGCAATGTCAAACATGATAAGCGAGCTGAGCGCTGTCGGTCGTGCTAAGACCGATGAGGAGCAAGTGTCTGCTCTCATCAGATCATTGCCTTCGAAGAGTTGGGAGCATATGAAGGTCCATCTGACTCATACTTATGACATCAGGACATTTGACCAGGCCGCAAAACACCTAGAGCTGGAGGAGGACCGCATACTTGCGGAAGCCCCTCTAACTGAAGTGTTTGCTGCTGAAGGTGGCGCTCCTCGAAGGAGTGCAGGTTTTAAGCGCAAAAGAGAAAGAGGTCAAGGTTTTAAAAGCAAGAAGGGTGCAAATAAAAACAAAACAGAAAACAAAGCTGGAAAGAAATGACCTCGAGGATCCAGAGGTGGGAAAGATAAGTCTAATGTGACTTGTTTTAACTACCGAAAGACTGGACATTTTGCTCGTGAGTGCACTGAACAAAAGGTAATTACTGTGTGTAATCCCTCGCATTGTAACGTGACTAGTTCTGTGATGCTCACTGATTACTCTCCTGTGTGGATTGTGGATTCAGGTGCCACGGACCACGTAACAAAGGATCGTTCTGCCTTCGTGGAATATCGTCGTGTTCCAAGTGGGAGGCGAATAAACATGGCGAACAACACTAGCATTGAAGTTCTTGGAGTTGGCACATGCAAACTGGCTTTGCGAACTGGTCGGATCCTATTACTTCACGACGTGTTGAATGCACTAGCTATACGGCAGAATATTATTTCTGTTGTTGTTTTGATGAGACATGATTTTAAAGTTGTTTTTGAGAACAATGATATGGGTTTATACCTTGCTAACATTTATTATGGACGTGCCTATCTTTCAGACAATTTTATCGTATTGGAGGCAATTTATGATTTCAATCATAACACTAGTGTCGTTATGAGCAAAAGTTCCACGAATAATGATTCAGTTATGTGGCAAGCTAGACTAGGTCACATTGGTGTTGACCGGATGAACAGGTTGGCAAAGGAGGGGGTATTAGGAGAATGCTCCAAATTTGAATTGCCGACCTGTGAATCTTGTCTAGCTGGAAAGGCAACTAGAAAACCGTTCGGAGAAGCCATTAGGGCTACTTCTCCTTTAGAACTAATTCACAAAGATATTTGTGGACCTTTGAATGTGCGTACTAGACATGGACAGAGTTACTTCATCACATTCATTGATGACTTCACTAGATATGGTCATATTTATCTTATTTCTCACACGTCAGAAGCTCTAGAATGTTTTAAGAAATTCATGAGCTTAGTTTAGAATCAGTTGGATAATAAGATAAAAACTCTTAGAACGGATAGAGGTGGGGAGTATCTCTCCATAATGTTCAAAGAGTTATGTGATGAAAAGGGGATATCTAGACAACTCACTATGCCTTATACTCCTCAGCAAAATGGTGTTGTCGAGAGAAGGAATAGAACGTTGCTAGACATGGTTAGATCCGTGATGGCGCATGCGAGCTTGCCAATTTCATTTTGGGGAGATGCTCTAATGACTGCTGCCTATATCCTCAATAGAGTTCCAACAAAATCGGTTCCCTCAACTCCATATGAGTTATGGACAGGACGGAAGCCTGATTTTAGTCTGTTGCGTACTTGGGGATGCGCGGCATACATTCATTCTACTAGTCACCGATATGGAAAACTAGGACGTAGAGGGAAAAAATGTATCTTTGTAAAATACAATGATCTCTCAAAAGGTTATGTTTTTATCGGGTTAGACGAGAATGAAAGAAGGACGGAACTGGAGTCTAGGGATGCCACATTCTTGGAAAATGATTTTCCAACTCTTGCTGGAGCAATCAAAGAGTCAGTGGTCTTCTTTGAACAACAAGATGGGGACATTGCCACTCCACGGGATCAAGATTTGGAAGTTGTACATGAGCTTCCACCAGTCAATCCTAGTGGGAGCAGCAATGCTGAGGATCTGATAGCTCTCACGGAGGATGAGCCATCAGATACCCTTCTGCGTTGAAGTAAACGCGGGCTCATTCCTCGTAGGCGATTTCGCTTAGGGGAAGAGGCCCTCATGACAGCTCAAGAAGAAATTGATTATGAATCATCCAGGATGACAGTAATCGATGAGCAAGAACCGGAAACCTTGAAAGAGGCTTTGGAAGGTACAAATGCTAAAGAGTGGTTAGAATCTATAAAGGAAGAGTTGGAGTCGATGAAAGTTAATCGAGTCTGGGACTTGGTCGACTTACCGCCGAACCGAAAGGCCATTGGGGCCAAGTAGATCCTCAAGATTAAGAGGAAGGTGGATGGATCTATTGATAGATTCAAGGCTAGACTGGTAGCTAAAGGCTACACCCAAAGAGAAGGCATGGATTTTGAGGAAACCTTTTCACCCGTGGTTAGGTTTGCCTCCATCCGCCTTCTACTAGCTATTGTAGCTCAGATGGACTTAGAGCTTTACCAAATGGATGTAAAGACTGATTTTCTCATTGGAGAACTTGATGAGGAGATCTATATGGATCAACCTCAAGGTTTTGAAGTCAAAGGACAAGAGCGCAAAGTGTGCAAGCTCAATAAGTCCTTATATGGCTTAAAACAAGCGTCTAGACAGTGAAACATTCACTTCCATCAAGGTATATCAGAGAATGCGTTCTCTATGCTTGAGGAAGATCACTGTGTGTACGTTAAGAGATCCAATGGTAAATTTGTCATTCTGACCTTGTATGTTGATAACATACTCATGGCTGGCAATAGCAAAGAGTTGCTGAAATCCACTAAAGAGTGGTTGTTCTCCACGTTTGATATGAAGGACATGGGTGAAGCTAGCTACGTCCTTGGTATCAAGATTGTTAGAAATAGGTCCAAGAGACTTCTGGGATTGTCTCAAGAAACTTATATTAACAACGTCTTAAAAGAAATACCATATGGTCAAATTCAAACCAGTCGACACTCCTGTTGAGAAGGGTTTGCATTTAAGCCTTGATAATCATCCTTAGACTCCTGAAGAGAAGGCCAAAATGAGCAAGGTTCCATACTCAAATGTTGTGGGCATGGTGAGTCGACGCCAGTCTAGCCCAAGCATGGAGCAATGGAAGGCAGTCAAGAGAATCATGAGATACCTCAGAGGAACGAGTAACTACAAGTTGTGTTACCAAGCATCAGATCTCCGCCTGATTGGCTATAGTGATGTCGATTAGGCTGGAGACATTGATGAAAGGAAGTCTACCTCTAGTTATGCTTTCTTGCTAGCTAATGGGGTCATCTCATGGTCCAGCAAGAAGCAAACCTGTATAGCCCTGTCGACTATGGAAGCAGAGTATGTTTCATGCTTTGCAGCAGTACATGAGGCAGTTTGGTTGAGGAGGTTCTTACAACATACTGGGCTAGTAGAGACATCTGATGAGCCTGTTGTTGTCTATTATGACAGCATGGCTGCCCTTTGTTATGTGAAAGACCCCAAATATCATGGAAAGACCAAACATATACAGGTTAGATATCATTTTGTGAAGGACATCAAAGCGAGAAAGGAAGTTGTGTTAAGACATGTGTCTACTAGTCTTATGGTAGCTGACCCTCTTACCAAGCCTATAGCTAAGGACTCGTTTGTGTCTTAAGTGAAGTCCTTAGGCTTACGCAGACTATGATGTATTGGCATGTCTAACTTCCTTTTATGAGTGATTGTGTTTTTTCTTTCGACTATATCTGTTTGGTTGATGTAGTTGTTCTAGCATGAAATATCATTCTGTCAATAGGCTGAAGAATGCTCACTCACATGAGCATTCGCCTCTGGCGCTTTTGATAGCGAGCAAAGATAAGACTGATCATGAAGAGATCTTGCATGATAGATCCAGAGAAGTTCATGATCGGATAGTCGCCTTGATTAGAAATCAAGATGAGATCCTCTATGTTGGTGAGGATTGACATGAATGTTCCCACGATTCATGTGACCTGTACAAGCCAAGTGCGAGCATCACATGTGGCGCCAGGTGGCATCTGTATGGTGTTAAGGCGACAATGATGAAGCTCGGGTCAGTCGCAGAGGGGGTGCGACTGGACTAAGACTTGTATGGTGTTGAATGATAGACGTACTGTTGTGCACAGTATGATCCACCATAACATGTTTTGTCATACAACATGTGCTGAGCGACCATTGGGAAGTGAAAGGATGGATCCTTGCTCCTTCACTGTGTGAGTCCAAGACTTAATTGTCATTAGTTACCCTCGGTGACCTTCGACGACGCCATGAAGCAAAGAGTTGATGTGGCTACTTTGGGATGTTATCTATGACAATGAGAGATTTGGTCTAAAGAAGTATCTTCGGGAAAGGAGTCATCTCTTAGTGTAATGGTGGTCTAGGGCGAAGGGAAAGGTTTGACTCAACTGCACTGAAAGTATTTGCTGGGCCCAACTGTATTGGATACAGTAGCAAGTACCTTGAGGACAAAAAGGTATTATCTCCGAGGGATCGAGATACCGTTCTTGTGAAGTGAGTTTCTGAGTAAACCTGGGGAACAGTGATGTGCATTTGACTGCTTAATTCTTATTTTTGTGAGGATGTTGTCATTCTGGCCTTCTAGTAACGTTTCTAGTTTGAGACTCCTAATTGCAGGTGCATCACCGGTCGCACGACCCATTTGTCCGTATGATCGGAAGAGTGCATGTGTCGGGGACACAGATGATCTTGTATCGGGGATACATGATCAGAGACTTGTGCGTTGTGGATGCGTTCTTGGAGAGAGGAATAGTTGTATATATCAGGGATGTATACATGTGTGTCGCGGACACATAGAGAGGTGATATATTGCCATTGTGTGATTGTATGTATCAGGGATATATGCATATGTGTCAGGGACACAAAAGCAGATGACATGTTGTTATCGTGCTATTGTGCAAGTGGGAGATATTGGATTAATCTAGGATTAATAAGATATTTGCCCAAAGCACTGACACATAGCACGTCCTCATTGGACTACACATTTAGGGTTTAGGGTGGGGCCATCTATAAAAGGAGGGGAGCCTCCCATTGGATGGATGTTCATGTTGCAAACCCTAGCCCCACCAAACCCTAACTGCCACCTCTCCCTCTCTCTCCCATTCGTCCCTCCACCTCCACCAAGCAAATCCGTGGACTCATGGGTTGTGGACTCGTGTTTCTTCTCCAAGAGAGTAGAAGTCCGACCGGTGCTCCAGAGGATTCCGTGAATTGATCGCCGATCCATTCCGCTGCCACAGGTTCTCTCCAAGAAGGTAAATCCAAACCTGTAGATTCAATAGTTGATTGCTTACAAGAAGGATAGAGGCAGAGAAGAGAGAAGGAGAATGGAAAAGTGGAGAGAGGGAGAGAAGAGAGAGAAGGAGGAGAAGGACAGAGTGTAGGAGAGGGAAAAGAGGGAGAGAGAAAAGGAGAGGCATAAGAGGGAGATAGAGAAGGAGAAAGAGGAGAGGAAAAAGGAAAGGAGAGAGAAAGAGAGATAAGAAGAGGGAGAAGGAGAGAGAAGGAAGTGGAGAAGAGGAGAGTGAGAGGAGCAAATAGAGAAGGGAAGGTGAGAGAAAAAAGTAGAGGGAGAGAAGGAGACGAGAGGGGGAACGAGAGGAGATGAAGGGATAAAAGGGGAGAGAGAATAGGAGGGAGAAGGAAAGGAGAGGAAGAGCGGGGAGGGGAGAGAGAAGGAGAAGAGAGAGGGAACGAGAGGAGACGGTGGGATAAGAGGAGAGAGCGGAGAAGGAGGAGGAAGGAGAGAGAGAGCAGGAGGGAGGGAGAAGGAGAGGACGAGAGGAAAGGAGAGAGAGGGAGAAGAGGTGAGAGAGAGAAGAAGAAGGAGATAGGGGGTACAAGAGAGGAGATGAGAGGGAACAAGAGAATTCAAGGATGATAGAGAAGGAAAGGAGGAGAAGAGGGAAGGGGAAGGGAACGAGATTGAGAAGGGAGAGTAGAGATAGAGAAGGAGAGATAGTGGAGGAGAGAGGAAACAAGAGAGGAGAAGAGGGATAAAGAGAAAAACAAGGGGAGAGGAGGAGAGAAGGGAGAGATAGTGAAAGGAGAGTAGAGGGAAGAGAAGAGGATAGGAGGGAGAAGGAGAGAGGTAAGGAGAGGGAAGAAGAGGGAGAAGGGGAGAGGAGAAGGAAGAGAGAGAACGAGAAGAGGAGCGAAGAAAGGAAAGAGTCGAAGGAGTCCCCCCTCCTTCTCATCTTCCCTCTCCTCCCATCCTTCCCTTCTTTTTATCCGCTCTCTTCTTCTCCTTCTCTCCCTCTCTCTCCTCCCTTCCTTCTCTCCTTACCTTATAAGGATAGAAGGAGAGGGTAAGACGGAGATAGAGAACGAGAAGAGGGAAGAAGAGAGAGGGGAAAAGGGGGAAGAGAGAGAAGAAGAGATAACTAAGAAGGAGAGAGGAGATAGACAAGGCAGAGTAGAGAGAGAAGGGAGAGTGTCAGAGAGGGAGAGGAAAGAGGAGAGAGGGAGAGAGATAAGGAGAAAGGATACGGAGAGAGGGAACGATAGAGTAGGAGAAGAGAAACAGGATAAGAGGGAGGATGAGAAAAGGAGAAGCGAGAGAATGTGAGAAGAGGAGAGTGAGGGATAAGAGGGTGAGGACAGAAAGAAGGTGAGGGGGAGAACAAGAAGAGGACGACAAGGAGAAGAGGGACGAGGAGGAGGAGAGTGGTAGAGAACAGGAGAAGTGGGAGGAGAGAGAAGAAAAGAGAGGGAAAGGGAGAGAGAAGAGAGATGGAGTACGAGAGCGAGCGATAGAGAAGGAAGAGAGAAGGAGGGTGAAGAAAAGAGGACAACAAGAGCAGAAAGAGGGGAAGCAAGAGGGAGAGTGAACGGGAGTAGAGAAGAGGAATGAGGGAGAGAGGATAGAGAAGGGAAAGAGAGAGAAAATGAGAGGGAGAAGAGAGAAGAAGGGAGAGAGAGCGAGAGAAGGAGGGAGCGGAGAAGAGGACAACAGGAAGATAGAAAATGAAGGAGAAGAGGGAAGAGGGGAGGGAGAGAAGAAGGGAGAGAGGGAACGAGAGAGGTAAAGAAGAAGGGGGAGAGGGAAGGAGAGAGGGAAGGAGGAGAGTAGAGGGAGAGAGGACGACAGGGAAGTAGAGGGGAGAGGGAGAAGGGATAAGAAGAGCGAGGGAGAAGAGAGGGGGTGAAAAGGAGTGGGAGAGAAGGAGAGAGAGGGATAGCGAGCGAGAGAAGGAGAAGGGAAAGATGACGATAGAGAAGGATAAAAGGGGGAGAGAGAAGGATAAGGAGAGAAGAAGGGGAGCGGGATAAAAGGGAGATAGAGATGAGGCGAGGGAGATGAGAGAAAGAGAAGAGGGAAGAGTGGAAGAGAAGGGAGAATGGGACGAGGAGAGAAAGGGAGTGGGGGAAAAGTAGAAACGAGAGAAGGGAGAGAAGAAGAGGGAGAAGGAGAGAGAGATAAAGAGAGTGGGATAAGGAGAAGAGGGACAAGGAGTGAAGGAAGAGAGAGAAAGAGATAGAGAGGGAATGCTATGTGACGAGTTTTATGTTTGCATTTCAGAAATAAATAGGTTTGAAGAGATGAAGCATAAAAGGACCCAAAAGTTGGAAAAAAGGACTGAATTGTGAGAGACAGAAGTGCATGTGTTGGGGACTAAGATGCAAGGGAGAAGGACCTGAACGTAAGACCGAAGGACCAAAGAGCAAAACAGAAAACTCCACACCATCTTGGAGAGTATTTTGGCAATTAGATTCGGGTCGGAGCTCCAATAAACAACATATATGCATCAAAGACCGACAACGAAAACCAGAAAAGCCTACAACAAATTCCAGCCAGGTCCAGATCTTATGGACCACTAATTGGCGGTCTGGATCTCTCTGGATCCGTTCAAACTTCGTGGGCACATTTATTAGAGGATGTTATTCTTTTTCTGGTATTTGTTTAGTCCCACATCGGGGATTGTCCCGGATTACATTTTTCTTTGGCTATAAATAGAACTCTTCACCTTCTATTGTAATCACTTCACATTTTGAGTGGCTATTCTTCCTACTAGAAGTGAGGCCTTGAAGCACACACTAAAGTAGGAGGATGCTACTTGAATTATGAGTCATTTTAATAAAAGTTTCTTTATTATGTTGTTTGTTTCATGTTGCTTGTTTACTTAGTTTAACTTCATTTCATTAGTTTTAGTAGCTTAGTTAATATGTTTTCCTTGCTTAGTTTAATAATTAGTCTAATGTGTAGTGAGTAGTCCATCCCCTTTGGGGGGTGGAGTAGATGTTCATACATACAAAAGAGAATGGAATGAATGCTTTAGTTACAACGTGTTGATAAAACATGAATGTATGCTTGCTTGTTTAGGATAGAATTTATGACTTGATGAGTTTTTCCAAAATGATTAGACACCTTTCATTCTTGTTTAGGTTTTGAAATAAACAACTTGTATATGTAAATGTTAATCAACTAGGTTGGTGAATAGATTGATAGGTTTTGCAATAACATTTAGACACTTCCTATGCATGATAACACCACCTTAATTTGTGCTTAAAGAATGTGTTCAACAGCCACCACTTTGCATGTGTGCACTCACTCCACCCCTTAGGGGTTTTCCATTTCCAGAATTCCAGCATTTCCTTCTTAGCTTAGTTGTTATTTCATCGGTTGTGTCTTTCTTTCGCATTTGCTTCTTCGTAGTTAGCATAGTTTAGATTAGCATAAACAACTTTCTTCCACCTTATTGTGCCACTTGATTTCTGATAAACAAGAGGCTGCTAACCTCCCTGAGGACGACCCGTATTTGCCACCGCTTCAACGCGGCCGTACACTTGCGGTTTAATTAAAACGTTCAACCAGTTTTTGGCACCGTTGCCGGGGAGGTGCCAGTCTAGACTCCTGTTTGGACGATTCTAGTGGATTTAATTTTTGTCTTTTAGTTTTCTTTGTTTCAGGAGACTCACATTGAGAAGGGGAAGCATCTGGTGATGTTTGGAGGCGGTCTGAGAGAAGAAGACCGCCAATCAGCGGTCTGGTTGTTTCATTTCACCTCTAAATTTCTATGGAGTATTTCTTTATATGATATAGTGATCTGGGACTCGATTTGGCATGTTTTGACTTATAGTTTGTCCCCAGATCAATAATCAAACCTCCTTTAAGCAACTTGGACCCTAAAACTCAAAGCAAAAGATTAGGCATTCTTGTTGTTTAGGTCATGCATCATGTATGTGACTTAGGCATTTAGATTGTCTTTTATCTTAGGTTTATTTTTTGTTGCTGAGAGTTGGCGTGAGGTACGCACCTTCTACTCTCATTCATGCATTTCGTATGAACATGCATTAGTTAGTAGGAAGTGCATTGAAACAAGTGTGAGTTGAGCGTTTGTTTGGAGAGTTGATTGCTAGATTAGGACTCCAAAACGTAAGGAGGGGTTGTCCCATAAAAGATAAGGTGGGGGATTTCGTCACCCTTTCCTTCGCCCCAAAAACCACACTAATCAAGAGCCTAATTTTAAAATCAAGTAGACATTGGCCTTAAGGAATTGAAACGCATCAGGAGAGTGATCCGGTCCCGACCGTCATAACCTGATCGGCGTTGCCCACTTTGTCGATAGTAGGAGAGACGAGATCTCTAGATCTTGACTGACTTGCTGGGTTTGTGGTCCTCGTCGTAGGGAGGTGAGGCGTGTTGAGGCCGTGTGACCACGCAGTTAGGCGTCGTCTAGCTGTAAGGACCTATAGCGACCTTAGGATTGCTTGAGCCATGTTTGCTTGTGTGCTTCTACCTGTACCCATCCGCCGTAGCATAAGGACTTCTTCACTTCTCTCCTGAGTCATTCTTTCTCTTCTGTGTTCCCCTGTCTTCTCTTTTACGTACATTCTTTGTTAAAAAAAATTGGTGTGTGTGCACCTTTGTGCATGCTTTCGTGGACACGAGACGAGAGTGGTCGTTTGACGAGGAGCGTAGTCAATCCTGGTTCGGTCATCGATTTCTCGACACCTTCCTCCTCTCGTGTCGCACGCAGTCCGGGTTCAATGGCTGCTAATTTCCGTGAGGAGGAGCAGTTGCTGGACCCACCTGCTCCACCAGTGCTTCCAGTTGTCGTTCCATACCTCTACGTGATCGATGCCACCCGAGCCGTACGGCTCTACCCTCATGCATCGTATTACCAGAGGCTAATGGGAACCATTTTGAGGTTAAGCCTCAGTTTATTTCCATGCTCCCTCGCTTCACTGGGAAGGGTGACCCCTATATCTTTCTCAGGGAATTTGAGGAGGTCTATGCTATGTTCAAGCTGCAACAACTTAGCACAGACTCCATCCATCTTAGGCTTGTCCCCTTTGCGCTGAAGGATGATGCCAAGAAGTGGTTGTACAGCTACCAGGCGAATGCCTTTAGGACTTGGGATGAGTTTCAATCTGCATTCCTCAAGAAATACTTTCCAAATCATCGGACTCAAAAATTGAGGAACGAAATCAATTCGTTCTATCAACTTGAGACTGACGCATTTCATGCATATCTAGAGAGGTTCAAGGAGCTACTATCCTCATGCCCTCACCATGGCATTGAGTTGTGGCGTCTTTGTCAGATTGTTTACGAGGGTCTTCACATCCCGTCCCGAACGCTCCTTGAGTCCATGTGTCAAGGGGAGTTCTTGGGGAAGGATGAAAGAGAGGCATGGGCTTTCCTAGAAGACCTTGCTGAGAAAACAATGCAATGGGAGAGTGTAAGGGAACCACCTGCATCATCTAGTATAGGAGCGAGGATCGCGAATGCAAACTCGACTAGATCGGGTACCGCATTTGCTATCGATACCACTACGGCCACCGAGGCACGCATGGCGGCCTTAATGCGCCGTATGGATTCGATTGAGCTCCAAAACCAACAAGGTGCACCTCACATGTCCACATCTGGTCCAGTTCCCTGTCATTCATGTGGTAGGCTAGGTCATGTACAAAGCGAGAGTATGTTTATTCCTCCTGAGATGGAGCGTGTCAACGCCATCTATGACAGAGCTAGGTGTGTGGACTGATTACATATATAGAGTCGACCCGTAGTATTACCGCATCCCATGATCGACAATATGAGTCCAACGAGTCGTGTAGCTAGATTGATTAATGCATCTTGTTCGGATTTTGTGGGTATATCCGCTGAAAACCCTCAGGAGAAAACACTCCTCCTCCTTGGCGACAAGGAGGTTTAACGGCTTGTTGCACGTGCTAAGTGCAACCGTGATTCCTACGAAAGTGAGTTAGGATTTCTTGTTTTCTTATGCTTTTGTTTTTTGCTCGGGACTAGCAAAAGTTAGGTGTGGGGGTATTTGTTTGACATCATTTCATGCTTGTATTTGTATCTTATATCCATTATCTTTCACCTAAACAATGCTATGTTACGAGTTTTATGTTTAGTTTTCAGGAATAAATAGGTTTGAAGAGATGAAGCATAAAAGAACCCAAAAGCTGGAAAAAAGGACTGAATTGTGAGATATGGGGACCAAGATGCAAGGGAGAAGGACCTGAACGCAAGACAGAGAACTCCACACCAGCATGGGGAGTATTTTGGCAATTCTATCCAGGTCAGAGCTCCAATAAACGAAGTAGATGCATCCAAGACCACCAAATACACCAAGCAAAGCCCAGAACAAGATTCAACTGGATTCAGACTTTTTAGACCGCCAATTGGCGGTCTGGATCAGCCCAGATCCGCCGCTAATATTTCTCCTGGACTTGTATTAATGTTTGTTTAAGGTATTTTTGGGATTGGTTTAGTCCCACGTCGAGGGATTGTCCCCGGATTAGCTTTTTCTATGGCTATAAATAGAACTCTTCACCTTCCATTGTAATCACTCCATATTTTAAGTGGCTATTCTTCCTACTAGAAGTGAGGCCTTGAAGCACACAGTAAAGTAGGAGGATGCTACTTGAAATGTGAGTCATTTTATCAATAAAGTTTTGTGTTTCTTTTATTTGTTTTGTGCTTCTTTTATTGTTTGTGCATGTTTTAGTTTAATCGCCTTTTATTAAATCTAGCTTAGTTAAAATGTCTTCTTATCTTAGTGTAATAATTAGTGTAATGTGTAGTGAGTTGTTTCATCCCCTTTGGGGGTGGAGTAGATATTCATACATGCATTAGAGAATGGAATGAATACTTTATTTTTCAATGTGTTGATAAAACATGAATGTATGCTTGCTTGTTTTGGATATAATTTATAACTTGTGAGTTTTGCCAAAATGATTAGACACCTCTCATGCTTGTTTAGGTTATGAAATAAACATCTTGCATATGTAAATGTTAATCAACTAGGTTGGTGAATAGATTTATAGGTTTTGCCATAACATTTAGACACTTCCTATGCATGATAACACCACCTTAATTTGTGCTTAAAGAATGTGTTCAACACCCACCTCTTTGCATGTGTGCACTAACTCCACCCCGTAGGGGTTTTCCATTTCCAGAATTCCAGCATTTCGTTCTTAGCTTAGTTGTTATTTCATCGGTTGTGTCTTTCTTTCGCATTTGCTTCTTCGTAGTTAGCGTAGTTTAGATTAGCATAAATAACTTTCTTCCACCTTATTGTGCCACTTG
The DNA here is from genome assembly GCA_963682175.1 of Triglochin maritima. Classification (NCBI taxonomy): domain Eukaryota; kingdom Viridiplantae; phylum Streptophyta; class Magnoliopsida; order Alismatales; family Juncaginaceae; genus Triglochin; species Triglochin maritima. The sequence continues at coordinate 9,871,506 of OY821793.1, read as the reverse complement.
ATTTCTGATAAACAAGAGGCTGCTCACCTCCCTGAAGACGACCCGTATTGGCCACCACTTCAACGCGGCTATACACTTGCGATTTAATTAAAACGTTCAACAAGGATAGAGAAGGGAAAGAGAGAGAAAAGGAGAGGGAGGAGAGAGAAGAAGGGAGAGAGAGCGAGAGAAGGAGGAAGGAGTGGAGAAGAGGACAAGAGGAAGATAGAAAATGAAGGAGAAGAGGGAAGAGGGGAGGGAGAGAAGAAGGGGGAGAGGGAAGGAGAGAGGGAAGGAGGAGAGAAAAGGGAGAGAGGAGGACATGGAAGTAGAGGGGAGAGGGAGAAGGGATAAGAAGTGCGAGGGAGAAGAGAGGGGGTGAAGATGGAGTAGGAGAGAAGGAGAGAGAGGGAGAGCGAGCAAGAGAAGGAGAAGGGAAAGAGGAGGATAGAGAAGGATAAAAGGGGGAGAGAGAAGGATAAGGAGAGAAGAAGGGGAGCACGATAAAAGGGAGATAGAGATGAGGCAAGGGAGATGAGAGAAAGAGAAGAGGGAAGAGTGAGAGAGAAGGGAGAGAATGGGACGAGGAGAGAGAAGGAGTGGGAGAAAAGGAGAAACGAGAGAATGGAGAGAAGAAGAGGGAGAAGGAGAGAGGAGAGAGAGATAAAGAGAGTGGGATAAGGAGAAGAGGGACAAGGAGAGAGGGAGAGAAGGAAGAGAGAGAAATAGATAAAGAAGGTGGTAGAAATGAGATGGGAGAGAGGTGGAGAAGGATGAGGAGAATGACAGGCCAGAGAATAGGGAAGATGGGAAGAGAGAGAAGAAGAAGAGGGGGAGAGGTAGACAACATAGGAGAAGAGAGAAGGGAGCGAGAGAGAGAAGTATAGAGGCAGAGAAGAGAGAATATGGATAAGGTTAATGAGAGAAGAGAGAAGGAGAATGGAAAATAGGAGAGAGGGAGAGAAGAGAGAGAAGGAGGAGAAGGACAGATTGGAGGAGAGGGATAAGAGGGAGAGGGAAAAGGAGAGGGATAAGAGGGAGATAGAGAAGGAGAAAAAGGAGAGGAAAGAGGAAAGGAGAGAGAAAGAGAGATAAGAAGAGGGAGAATGAGAGAGAATGAAATGGAGAAAAGGAGAGGGAGAGGAGGAGATACAGAAGGGTAGGTGAGAGAAAAAAGTGGAGGGAGAGAAGGAGAAGGGAGGGCGAACGAGAGGCGGTGAAGGGATAAGAGGGGAGAGAGAATAGGAGGGAGAAGGAAAGGAAAGGAAGAGAGGGGAGGGGAGAGAGAAGGAGAAAAGAGAGGGAACGAGAGGAGACGGAGTGATAAGAGGAGAGAACGGAGAAGGAGGAGGAAGGAGAGAGAGAGCGGGGGGAGGGAGAAGGAGAGGACGAGAGGAATGGAGAGAGAGGGGAGAGGGGTTACAAGAGAGGAGATGAGAGGGAACAAGAGAATGAGAGGAGGATAGAGAAGGAAAGGAGGAGAAGAGGGAAGGGGGAGGGAACGATATTGAGAAGGGAGAGTAGAGATAGAGAAGGAGAGATGGTGGAGGAGAGAGGAAACAAGAGAGGAGAAGAGGGATAAAGAGAAAGAGAAGGGGAGAGGAGGAGTAAGGGAGAGAGAGAAAGGACAGTAGAGGGAAGAGAAGAGGATAGGAGGGAGAAGGAGAGAGTGGATAAGGAGACGGAAGAAGAGGGAGAAGGGGAGAGGAGAAGGGAGAGAGAGAGAACGAGAAGGGGAGCGAAGAAGGGAAAGAGGAGAAGGAGTCCCCCCTCCTTCTCATCTTCCATCTCCTCTCATCCTTCCCTTTTTTTATCCTCTCTCTTCTTCTCCTTCTCTCCTTCTCGCTCCTCCCTTCCTTCTCTCCTTTCCTTATAAGGAGAGAACGAGAAGAGGGAAGAAGAGAGAGGGGAAAAGTGGGAAGAGAGAGAAGAAGAGATAAGGGAGAAGGAGAGAGGGGATAGAGAAGGCAGAGTAGAGAGAGAAGGGAGTGTGGAGGAGAGGGAGAGGAAAGAGGAGAGAGGGAGAGAGATAACGAGAAAGGATAGGGAGAGAGGGAACGATAGAGAAGGAGAAGAGAAACAAGATAAGAGGGAGGATGAGAAAAGGAGAAGCGAGAGAATGTGAGAAGAGGAGAGTGAGGGATAAGAGGGTGAGGACAAAAAGAAAGTGAGGGGGAGAACAAGGAGAGGAAGAGAAGGAGAAGAGGGAGGAGGAGAGTGGTAGAGAAGAGGAGAAGTGGGAGGAGAGAGGAGAAAAGAGAAAGGGAAAGGGAGAGAGAAGAGAGATGGAGAACAAGAGCGAGAGATAGAGAAGGGGAGAGAAGGAGGGTGGAGAAAAGAGGACAAGAAGAGCAGAGAGAGGGGAAGCAAGAGGAAGAGTGAATGGGAGTAGAGAAGAGGAATGAGGGAGTGAGGATAGAGAAGGGAAAGAGCGAGAAAAGGAGAGGGAGGAGAGAGAAGAAGGGAGAGAGCGAGAGAAGGGGGATGGAGTGGAGAAGAGGACAAGAGGAAGATAGAAAATGAAGGAGAAGAGGGAAGAGGGGAGGGAGAGAAGAAGGGGGAGAGAGAACGAGAGAGGTAGAGAAGAAGGGGGAGAGGGAACGAGAGAGGGAAGGAGGAGAGAAGAGGGGGAGAGGAGGACAGGGAAGTAGAGGGGAGAGGGAGAAGGGATAAGAAGAGCGAGGGAGAAGAGAGGGGGTGAACAAGCAGTGGGAGAGAAGGAGAGAAAAGGAGAGCGAGAGACAGAAGGAGAAGGGAAATAGGAGGATAGAGAAGGATAAAAGGGGGAGAGAGAAGAAGAAGAGAGAAGGATAAGGAGAGAAGAAGGGGAGCAGGATTAGAGGGAGATAGAGATGAGGCGAGGGAGATGAGACAAAGAGAAGAGGGAAGAGTGAGAGAGAAGGGAGAGAATGGGACGAGGACTGAGAAGGAGTGGGAGAAAAGGAAAAACGAGAGAAGTGAGAGAAGAAGAGGGAGAAGGAGAGAGAGATAACGAGAGTGGGATAAGGAGAAGAGGGACAAGGAGATAGGGAGAGAAGGAAGAGAGAGAAAGAGATAGAGAAGGTGGGAGAAATGAGAAGGGAGAGAGGAGGAGAAGGATGAGGAGAATGAGAGGCCAGAGAAGAGGGAAGATGGGAAGAGAGAGAAGAAGAAGAGGGGGAGAGGTAGACAACATAGGAGAAGAGAGAAGGGAGCGAGAAAGAGAAGGATAGAGGCAGAGAATAGAGAATAGGGATAAGGATAATAAGAGAAGAGAGAAGGAGAATGGAAAAGAGGAGAGAGGGAGAGAAGAGAGAGAAGGAGGAGAAGGACAGAGTGGAGGAGAGGGATAAGAGGGAGAGAGAAAAGGAGAGGGATAAGAGGGAGATAGAGAAGGAGAAAGAGGAAAGGAAAGAGGAAAGGAGAGAGAAAGAGAGATAAGAAGAGGGAGAAGGAGAGAGAAGGAAATGGAGAAGAGGAGAGGGAGAGGTGGAGATAGAGAAGGGAAGGTGAGAGAAAAAAGTAGAGGGAGAGAAGGAGAAGAGAGGGGGAACAAGAGGAGATGAAGGGATAAGAGGGGCGAGAGACTAGGAGGGAGAAGGAAAGGAGTGGAAGAGAGGGTAGGGGAGAGAGAAGGAGAAGAGAGAGGGAACGAGAGGAGATGGAGGGATAAGAGGAGAGAGCGGAGAAGGAGGATGAAGGAGAGAGAGAGCGGGAGGGAGGGAGAAGGAGAGGACGAGAGGAAAGGAGAGAGAGGGGAGAGACAAGAAGAAGTAGAGAGGGGGTACAAGAGAGGAGATGAGAGGGAACAAGAGAATGAGAGGAGGATAGAGAAGGAAAGGAGGAGAAGAGGGAAGGGGAAGGGAACGAGATTTAGAAGGGAGAGTAGAGATAGAGAAGGAGAGATAGGGAAGGAGAGAGGAAACATGAGAGGAGAAGAGGGATAAAGAGAAAGAGAAGGGGAGAGGAGGAGAGAATGGAGAGAGAAAGGAGAGTAGAGGGAAGAGAAGAAGATAGAGGATAAAAAGAAGGGAAGGATGGGAGGAGAGGGAAGATGAGAAGGAGTCCCCCTCCTTCTCATCTTCCCTCTCCTCCCATCCTTCCCTTCTTTTTATCCTCTCTCTTCTTCTCCTTCTCTCCCTCTCGCTCCGCCCTTCCTTCTCTCCTTACCTTATAAGGAGAGAAGGAGAGGGTAAGAGGGAGATAGAGAACGAGAAGAGGGAAGAAGAGAGAGGGGAAAAGGGGGAAGAGAGAGAAGAAGAGATAAGGAAGAAGGAGAGAGGAGATAGAGAAGGCAGGGTAGAGAGATAAGGGAGAGTGGAGGAGAAGGAGAAGAGTGGAGTGAGGGAGAGAGATAAGGAGAAAGGATACGGAGAGAGGGAACGATAGAGAAGGAGTAGAGAAACCGGATAAGAGGGTGGATGAGGAAAGGAGAAACGAGAGAATGTGAGAAGAGGAGAGTGAGGGATAAGTAGGTGGGGACAGAGAGAAGGTGAGGGGGAGAACAATGAGAGGAAGATAAGGAGAAGAGGGAGGAGGAGGAGGAGGAAAGTGGTAGAGAAGATGAGAAGTGGGAGGAGAGAGAAGAAAAGAGAGAGAGATAAAGAGAGTGGGATAAGGAGAAGAGGGACAAGGAGAGAGGGAGAGAAGGAAGAGAGAGAAAGAGATAGAGAAGGTGGGAGAAATGAGAAGGGAGAGAGGAGGAGAAGGATGAGGAAAATGAGAGGCCAGAGAAGAGGGAAGATGGGAAGAGAGAGAAGAAGAAGAGGGGGAGAGGTAGACAACATAGGAGAAGAGAGAAGGAGCGAGAGAGAGAAGGATAGAGGCAGAGAAGAGAGAATAGGGATAAGGATAATAAGAGAAGAGAGAAGGAGAATGGAAAAGAGGAGAGAGGGAGAGAAGAGAGAGAAGGAGGAGAAGGACAGAGTGGAGGAGAGGGAGAAGAGGGAGAGAGAAAACGAGAGGGATAAGAGGGAGATAGAGAAGGAGAAAGAGGAGAGGAAAGAGGAAAGGAGAGAGAAAGAGAGATAAGAAGAGGGAGAAGGAGAGAGAAGGAAATGGAGAAGAGGAGAGGGAGAGGAGGAGATAGAGAAGGGAAGGTGAGAGAAAAAAGTAGAGGGAGAGAAGGAGAAGAGAGGGGGAACGAGAGGAGATGAAGTTATAAGAGGGGAGAGAGAATAGGAGGGAGAAGGAAAGGAGAGGAAGAGAGGGGAGGGGAGAGAGGAGAAGAGAGAGGGAACGAGAGGAGACGGAGGGATAAGAGGAGAGAGCGGAGAAGGAGGAGGAAGGAGAGAGAGAACGGGAGGGAGGGAGAAGGAGAGGACGAGAGGAAAGGAGAGAGAGGGAGAAGAGGGGAGAGAGAGAAGAAGAAGGAGAGAGGGGGTACAAGAGAGGAGATGAGGGGAACAAGAGAAAGAGAGGAGGATAGAGAAGGAAAGGAGGAGAAGAGGGAAGGGGAAGGGAACGAGATTGAGAAGGGAGAGTAGAGATAGAGAAGGAGAGATAGTGGAGGAGAGAGTAAACAAGAGAGGAGAAGAGGGATAAAGAGAAAGAGAAGGGGAGAGGAGAGGAGGAGAGAAGGGAGAGAGAGAACGGGGAGTAGAGGGAAGAGAATAGGATAGGAGGGACAAGGAGATAGAGGATAAGGAGAGGGAAGAAGAGGGAGGAGGGGAGAGGAGAGGGGAGGGAGAGAGAGCGAACGAGAAGAGGAGCGAAGATGGGAAAGAGGAGAAGGACTCCCCCCTCCTTCTCATCTTCCCTCTCCTCCCATCCTTCCCTTCATTTTATCCTCTCTCTTCTTCTCCGGGAAAGAGGAGAAGGAGTCCCCCCTCCTTCTCATCTTCCCTCTCCTCCCATCCTTCCCTTCATTTTATCCTCTCTCTTCTTCTCCTTCTCTCCCTCTCGCTCCTCCCTTCCTTCTCTCCATACCTTATAAGGAGAGAAGGAGAGGGTAAGAGGGAGACAGAGAACGAGAAGAGGGAAGAAGAGAGAGGGGAAAAGGGGGAAGAGAGAGGGGAAAGGGGGGAAGAGAGAGAAGAAGAGATAAGGAAGAAGGAGAGAGGAGATAGAGAAGGCAGAGTAGAGAGAGAAGGGAGAGTGGGGGAGAGGGAGAGAAAAGAGGAGAGAGGGAGAAAGATAAGGAGAAAGGATACGGAGAGAGGGAATGATAGAGAAGGAGAAGAGAAACAAGATAAGAGGGAGGATGAGAAAAGGAGAAGCGAGAGAATGTGAGAAGAGGAGAGTGAGGGATAAGAGGGTGAGGACAGAAAGAAGGTGAGGGGGAGAACAAGGAGAGGAAGAGAAGGAGAAGAGGGAGGAGGAGGAGAGTGGTAGAGAAGAGGAGAAGTGGGAGGAGAGAGAAGAAAAGAGAGAGGGAGAGAAGAAGGGAGATAGAGATGAGAGAGAAGAGATAGAGATAAAAAGGAGAGAGCGAGAAGGGAGAGAAGAAGAGACAAAAGGGAGAGAAAGAGGAGAAGGACAGAGTAGAGGAGAGGGATAAGAGGGAGATAGAGAAGGAGAAAGAGGAGAGGAAAGAGGAAAGGAGAGAGAAAGAGAGATAAGAAGAGGGAGAAGGAGAGAGAAGGAAATGGAGAAGAGGAGAGGGAGAGGAGGAGATAGAGAAGGGGAGGTGAGAGAAAAAAGTAGAAGGAGAGAAGGAGAAGAGAGGGGGAACAAGAGGAGATGAAGGGATAAGAGGGGAGAGAGAATAGGAGGGAGAAGGAAAGGAGAGGAAGAGAGGGGAGGGGAGGGACAAGGAGAAGAGAGAGGGAAAAGAGGAGAGAGCGGAGAAGGAAGAGGAAGGAGAGAGAGAGCGGGAGGGAGGGGGAAGGAGAGAGAGAGCGGGAGGGAGGGAGAAGGAGAGGACGAGATGAAAGGAGAGAGGGGGAGAAGAGGGGAGAGAGAGAAGAAGAAGAAGGAGAGAGGGGGTACAAGAGAGGAGATGAGAGGGAACAATAGAAAGAGAGGAGGATAGAGAAGGAAAGGAGGAGAAGAGGGAAGGGGAAGGGAACGAGATTGAGAAGGGAGAGTAGAGATAGAGAAGGAGAGATAGTGGAGGAGAGAGGAAACAAGAGAGGAGAAGAGGGATAAAGAGAAAGAGAAGGGGAGAGGAGGAGAGAAGGGAGACAGAGAAAGGAGAGTAGAGGGAAGAGAAGAGGATAGGAGGGAGAAGGAGGGAGAGGATAAGGAGAGGGGAGAAGAGCGAGAGGAGATGGGAGAGAGAGAGAGAGAACGTGAGGAGGAGCGAAGAAGGGAAAGAGGAGAAGGAGTCCCCCCTCCTTCTCATCTTCCCTCTCCTCCCATCCTTCCCTTCTTTTTATCCTCTCCCCTCTTCTTCTTCTCCTTCTCTCCCTCTCGCTCCTCCCTTCCTTCTCTCCTTACCTTATAAGGAGAGGAGAGGGTAAGAGGGAGATAGAGAACGAGAAGAGGGAATAAGAGAGAGGGGAAAAGGGGGAAGAGAGAGAAGAAGAGATAAGGAAGAAGAAGAGAGGAGATAGAGAAGGCAGAGTAGAGAGAGAAGGGAGAGTGGAGGAGAGGGAGAGAAAAGAGGAGAGAGGGAGAGAGATAAGGAGAAAGGATACGGAGAGAGGGAACGATAGAGAAGGAGAAGAGAAACAGGATAAGAGGGAGAATGAGAAAAGGACAAGCGAGATAATGTGAGAAGAGGAGAGTGAGGGAAAAGAGGGTGAGGACAGAAAGAAGGTGAGGGGGAGAACAAGGAGAGGAAGAGAAGGAGAAGATGGAGGAGGAGCAGGAGAGTGGTAGAGAAGAGGAGAAGTGGGAAGAGAGAGAAGAAAAGAGAGAGGGAAAGGGAGAGAGAAGAGAGATGGAGAACGAGAGATAGAGAAGGGAGAAAGAAGGAGGGTGGAGAAAAGAGGACAATAAGAGCAGAGAGGGAAAGCAAGAGGGAGAGTGAACGGGAGTAGAGAAGAGGAATGAGGGAGAGAGGATAGAGAAGGGAAAGGGAGAGAAAAGGAAGGGGGGAGAGAGAAGAAGGGAGAGAGAGCGAGAGGAGGAAGGAGTGGAGAAGAGGACAAGAGGAAGATAGAAAATGAAGGAGAAGAGGGAAGAGGGGAGGGAGAGAAGAAGGGGGAGAGGGAACGAGAGAGGTAGAGAAGAAGGGGGAGAGGGAAGGAGAGAGGGAAAAAGGAGAGAAGAGGGAGAGAGGAGGACAGGGAAGTAGAGGGGAGAGGCAGAAGAAGAGCGAGGGAGAAGAGAGGGGGTGAAGAATGAGTGGGAGTGAAGGAGAGAGAGGGATAGAAGGAGAAGGGAAAGAGGAGGACAGAGAAGGTTAAAAGGGGGAGAGAGAAGAAGAAGAGAGAAGGACAAGGAGACAAGAAGGGGAGCGGGATAAGAGGGAGATAGAGATGAGGCAAGGGAAATGAGAGAAAGAGAAGAGGGAAGAGTGAGAGAGAAGGAGAGTGGTAGAGAAAAGAGAGGGGTAGAACGAGAGAGAGAAGGGAGAGAATGGGACGAGGAGAAAGAAGGAGTGGGAGAAAAGGAGAAACGAGAGAGGGAGAGAAGAAGAGGGAGACGGAGAGAGGAGAGAGAGATAAAGAGAGTGGGATAAGGAGAAGAGGGACAAGGAGAGAGGGAGAGAAGGAAGAGAGAGAAAGAGATAGAGTAGGTGGGAGAAATGAGAAGGGAGAGAGGAGGAGAAGGATGAGGAGAATGAGAGATCAGAGAAGAGGGAAGCTGGGAAGAGAGAGAAGAAGAAGAGGGGGAGAGGTAGACAACATAGGAGAAGAGAGAAGGGAGCGAGAGAGAGAAGGATATAGGCAGAGAAGAGAGAATAGGGATAAGGATAAGGAGAGATGAGAGAAGGAGAATAGAAAAGAGGAGAGAGAGAAGGGAGAGAAGAAGAGACAGAAGGGAGAGAAGGAGGAGAAGGACAGAGTGGAGGAGAGGGGTAAGAGGGAGAGAGAAAAGGAGAGGGATAAGAGGGAGTTAGAGAAGGAGAAAGAGGAAAGGAAAGAGGAAAGGAGAGAGAAAGAGAGATAAAAAGAGGGAGGGGGAGAGAGAAAGGAATGGAGACGAAGAGAGGGAGAGGAGGAGATAGAGAAGGGAAGGTGAGAGAAAAAAGTAGAGGGAGAGAAGGAGAAGAGAGGGTAACGAGAGGAGATGAAGGGATAAGAGGGGAGAGAGAATAGGAGGGAGAAGGAAAGGAGAGGAAGAGATGGGATGGGATAGAGAAGGAGAAGAGAGAAGGAACGGGAGGAGACGGAGGGATAAGAGGATAGAGCAGAGAAGGAGGAAGGAGACAGAGAGCGGGAGGGAGGGAGAAGGAGAGGACGAGAGGAAAGGAGAGAGAGGGAGAAGAGGGCAGAGAGAGAAGAAGAAGGAGAGAGGGGGTACAAGAGAGGAGATGAGAGGGAACAAGAGAAAGAGAGGAGGATAGAGAAGGAAAGGAGGAGAAGAGGGAAGGGGAAGGGAACGAGATTGAGAAGGGAGAGTAGAGATAGTGGAGGAGAGAGGAAACAAGAGAGGAGAAGAGGGATAAATAGAAAGAGAAGGGGAGAGGAGGAGAGAAGGGAGACAGAGAAAGGAGAGTAGAGGGAAGAGAAGAGGATAGGAGGGAGAAGGAGAGAGAGGATAAGGAGAGGGAAGAAGAGGGAGAGGAGAAGAGAGACAGAGAGAGAGAACGAGAAGAGGAGCGAAGAAGGGAAAGAGGAGAAGAAGTCCCCCCTCCTTCTCATCTTCCCTCTCCTCCCATCCTTCCCTTCTTTTTATCCTCTCTCTTCTTCTCCTTCTCTCCCTCTCGCTCCTCCCTTCCTTCTCTCCTTACCTTATAAGGAGAGAAGGAGAGGGTAAGAGGGAGATAGAGAACGAGAAGAGGGAAGAAGAGAGAGGGGAAAAGGGGGGAGAGAGAGAAGAAGAGATAAGGAAGGAGAGAGGAGATAGAGAAGGCAGAGTAGAGAGAGAAGGGAGAGTAGAGAAGGAGGAAGGAGACAGAGAGCGGGAGGGAGGGAGAAGGAGAGGACGAGAGGAAAGGAGAGAGAGGGAGAAGAGGGCAGAGAGAGAAGAAGAAGGAGAGAGGGGGTACAAGAGAGGAGATGAGAGGGAACAAGAGAAAGAGAGGAGGATAGAGAAGGAAAGTAGGAGAAGAGGGAAGGGGAAGGGAACGAGATTGAGAAGGGAGAGTAGAGATAGAGAAGGAGAGATAGTGGAGGAGAGAGGAAACAAGAGAGGAGAAGAGGGATAAAGAGAAAGAGAAGGGGAGAGGAGGAGAGAAGGGAGAGAGAGAAAGGAGAGTAGAGGGAAGAGAAGAGGATAAGAGGGAGAAGGAGGGAGAGGATAGGGAGAGGGAAGAAGAGGGAGAGGAGAAGGGAGAGAGAGAGAGAGAACGGGAAGAGGAGCGAAGAAAGGAAAGAGGAGAAGGAGTCCCCCTCCTTCTCATCTTCCCTCTCCTCCCATGAGGAGCGAAGAAAGGGAAGAGGAGCGAAGAAAGGAAAGAGGAAGAAGAGGAGAATGAGAAAAGGAGAAGCGAGAGAATGTGAGAAGAGGAGAGTGAGGGATAAGAGGGTGAGGACAGAAAGAAGGTGAGGACGAGAACAAGGAGAGGAAGAGAAGCAGAAGAGGGAGGAGGAGGAGACTGGTAGAGAAGAGGAGAAGTGGGAAGAGAGAGAAGAAAAGAGAGACAGAAAGGGAGAGAGAAGAGAGATGGCGAAGGGAGAGAATGGGACGAGGAGAGAGAAGGAGTGGAAGAAAGGAGAAATGAGAGAAGGGAGAGAAGAAGAGGGAGAAGGAGAGAGGAGAAAGAGATAAAGAGAGTGGGATAAGGAGAAGAGGACAAGGAGAGAGGGAGAGAAGGAAGAGAGAGAAAGAGATAGAGTAGGTGGGAGAAATGAGAAGGGAGAGAGGAGGAGAAGGATGAGGAGAATGAGAGGCCAGAGAAGAGGGAAGATGGGAAGAGAGAGAAGAAGTAGAGGGGGAGAGGTAGACAACATAGGAGAAGAGAGAAGGGAGCGAGAGAGAGAGAGAAGGATAGTGGCAGAGAAGAGAGAATAGGGATAAGGATAATGAGAGAAAAGAGAAGGAGAATAGAAAGGAGGAGAGAGAGAGAAGGGAGAGAAGAGACAAAAGGGAGAGAAGGGGTAGAAGGACAGAGTGTAGGAGAGGGATAAGAGGGAGATAGAGAAGGAGAAAGAGGAGAGGAAAGAGGAAAGGAGAGAGAAGAAGAGATAAGAAGAGGGAGAAGGAGAGAGAAGGAAATGGAGAAGAGGAGAGGAAGAGGAGGAGATAGAGATGGGAAGGTGAGAGAAAAAAGTAGAGGGAGAGAAGGAGAAGAGAGGGGGAACGAGAGGAGATGAAGGGATAAGAGGAGAGAGGGAATAGGAGGGGGAAGGAAAGGAGAGGAAGAGAGGGGAGGGGAGAGAGAAGGAGAAGAGAGAGGGAACGAGAGGAGACGGAGGGATAAGAGGAGAGAGCAGAGGAGGAGGAAGGAGAGAGAGCGGGAGGGAGGGAGAAGGAGAGGACGAGAGGAAAGGAGAGAGAGGGAGAAGAGGGGAGAGAGAGAAGACGAAGGAGAGAGGGGGTACAAGAGAGGATATGAGATGGAACAAGAGAAAGAGAGAGGATAGAGAAGGAAAGGAGGAGAAGAGGGAAGGGGAAGGGAGCGAGATTGAGAAGGGAGAGTAGAGATAGAGAAGGAGAGATAGTGGAGGAGAGAGGAAACAAGAGAGGAGAAGAGGGATAAAGAGAAAGAGAAGGGGAGAGGAGGTGAGAAGGGAGAGAGAGAAAGGAGAGTAGAGGGAAGAGAAGAGGATAGGAGGGAGAAGGAGAGAGAGGATAAGGATAGGGAAGAAGAGGGAGAGGATAAGGGAGGGAGAGAGAGAGAACGAGAAGAGGAACGAAGAAGGGAAAGAGGAGAAGGAGTCCCCCCTCCTTCTCATCTTCCCTGTCCTCCCATCCTTCCGTTCTTTTTATCCTCTCTCTTCTTCTTTTTTTGCAAAGCAAAAAGGGAGGCTTAGCCTCTAATTCTATTGATAAGTATTGTTTACAACCTACAAAAATGAGTGTTTTGAGCGCGGGTTTATGCCACACGCATAAACTAGCCACACCATACAATGAAATCCGTATTTCTACCTATGCGCTACACAAAAATCTATTACAATGTTCCCATGCGCAAAGACAACCACGCTACATTTTATTACAACCAAATCAGCTCAAAGTGCGTGAGTTCTTCTTCATTCCTTGCTAATACCTTGATCTTGTCTCCCATGTATCGGATTGTATCCGTGATGAGCCTAATGAGTTCCTCCGGCCTTTTCTTCTCTCCCTCCAAGATCCTTCTATTCCTCTCTTGCCAACTTTCATGTACCATAGCACTAAATGCCCATCTTCGGACTACCTTGTCTACTTTACTACCACTAGCATGCAAGAGTCGTGTTGCCTCCCCCTCAAGAGTACTTGCAAAGTTTGGGCTGTGTTGTAGGCTTGCAAGGATCCTTTTCCATACCTCTCTCGTGTATAGACATCCCCAAATAGGTGTTCTATATCCTCCTCCATTTCCACACAAAGAATGCAAGTGGGGTCATGTGTGGCTCCTCTTTGATTCATAAGCTTCTTCGTGACAAGTCGGTCCCTTAGTGCTCTCCAAGCCGTGAGGGCATGCTTTGGGATGGCGTGTTTGTGCCACACCACTTTCGTCCATCCCACTTTGGTAACCGGTTCCCTCACCCACTTCCAAGCCTCTTTCATCCCAAATGATTCACCTCTTCCATTTATCCTTGCTGGCCCATCACGTCCTCCAAGGATGGGTATATGACTAATCTTGTCCCATAACTCCTCCATTATACATGACCTTGGTGAGGGTAGAGCCCAACAACCCTCCTTGATGAAGAAAGCCACTTTCACGTCCCATGGTACCCCCACTTCATAGTGTAAACGTTCCCCCCAAGTTGTGCATTGGCTCCCCACACCATTGATATTGGAAGAATCTTATGTCCTCCCCATTTCCCACCTTGTAATGAATATGTTGTCTTGCAATGTCACGCACTCGAAGTATCCCTCATCAAGCCCACGTGGAGGAAGATGGGGGTCTTGCAAGCCAAATAGAGCGTGTCTTTAAGTATTTTTGGCGAATGCACTTCACCCAAAGTGAGTTACCACCTTCCACGACTAGCCAAAACAAGCGAAGGAGGCCTACATCGTTCCACTCCGTTAAGCGTTTAAGGCCAAGTCCTCCTTCATCCTTTGGAGTACACACGTCTTTCCAAGCGACCGCCACCCACTTCTTCGGTCCCCCCCCATATGAATCTACTCATGATGCTCTCCAATTCGTGTAGGACTCGCCTTGGAAGAAGAAAAGCGGATGTACAATATATGCTAAGGGAAATCAACACGCTTCTCACAAGCTCCATTATTCCGGCAATGGAGAGAAAGTGTTGCTGCCATGAGCTAAGGTGAGCCTTCACTTTGTTTACAAGGGATGTGCAATGATTTCTTCCCATTCTTCCCGAAAAGAGCGGCAATCCTAGGTAGACCACCGGAAATTCCCTCCTTTCCATACCAACATGCTCCTCAATCCATTACCCATATTGGATATCACCTCCCATGAAAATCTGACTTTTTGAGACGTTAAATTTCAGTCCCGAACATGCCGTAAATTCTGCAAGTACCTCTTTAATTGCATGGGCATTCTCTCTTGTGGCCTTTGCAAATAATAGAACATCATCGGCGAACAATAAGTGGGACACGACCATGTCTCCACAAACTAAGAGTTCTATCCTTCCTTCCTCCACCGCCATGTTCACCATCTTACTCAAGACCTCCATGCACATAACGAACAAATATGGGGCTAACGGGTCTCCTTGTCGCAACCCATTTGTTGCTCGAAAAGGTGTAGAGTTTGCTCCATTTACCGTCACAACAAAAGATGCCTTCACACAAGCCAAGATGGTCGTCCTCCACTTCTTGGGGAAGCCAAATTTCAGCATCACTTGGTCAAGAAACTCCCACGAGATGGAGTCATAAGCCTTCCTAATATCAAGCTTGATACACATTCTTCCTTTCCCCTTGCCGAGATGAAGATTATGGCACAATTCGTGTGCAAGGAGGATATTATCCCCAATTCTCCTTCCTTGGATGAAAGCACTTTGATGTTCTCCTACTAGCTTTGGGAGTAACCCCTTCAATCGATTTGCAAGGACCTTTGAGGTGAATCGGTACGTCATGTTGCATAAGGCTATTGGCCTATAGTCTTCTACCATGGACGGTGCTTTCTTTTTTGGTATGATCATGATGGATGTGTAGTTCCACTTGGCCAATAGCTTCCCGCTACTCAAGAAAGAATCCACCGCCTTAAACACGTCCTTCTTTACTATCCTCCATGCCGCCTTGAAGAACATGGCATTAAAGCCATCGGGCCCCGGTGCTTTGTCCACATTTGCATTCAAAACAACATCCTCCAACTCCTTCATGGTCAGCTTTCGAACTAGGCCATCCCCTTCCATTTATCGATGGCTTAATAGGTTGTACCTGAAAATCACTAGCAAACAAGTTAGAAAAAAAGCGTCGAAACGCTTCACAGATTTCCCCCTCCTCCTCCGCAATGCTGTCACCCTCACACATCTTCTCACTTGGTTGGTGGCTCTCCTCACTCGAAGTTGCGCATGGACAAACCGGGTATTCCGATCCCCCTCCTTTAACCACTTAACTCTTGATTTTTGCCTAACAATGGATTCCTCCCAAGCAAGGACACGTGCAAGCTCGTCTTTTGCAGCCCCCTCAACAACTTCAAGTGATCCATCCATTGGATTTTCACTCCTTCTTCTCCTTACATCCTCAAGAGCTTCCCGGGCTTGCTTCACTTTGTTTTCAACATTCCCAAACTTACTCGCACTCCACCTCTTGAGTGCCTCCTTGACTTCATTCAATTTCTCCACCACACGAAACATAGGAGTGCCATTTACAAGTGTTGCCCAAGCCCCTTCGACTATCGAAAGGAAATCCTCATGCTCCACCCAACGGTTTTCGAACCTAAACATCCGCGCCTTCCGTCTTTCGTTTCCTTCCGTTCTCATGATAAGTGTCGCATGGTCACCTAAAGCCTTCTCCCCCACTACATAGTGAGAATTGTGGAAACTTTTCTAATCATGCGTTATTCATCAAGATCCGATCAATTCGAGTTTCAATGCAAGCACTTCCTTCGGAAGAATTCGACCAAGTGAACTCTCCACACGAGGAAGGCATCTCTAGGAGTTGTCGGGCATCCACACTCTCGTTGAAATCTTTTATAGCAGCGTCATTTACTCCCCCTCCTCCTCGTTTTTCCCACGGCCATCGAATGCAATTAAAATCGCCTCCTACCAACCAAGGCATTGACGTTGTAGGCTCCACGGATTCAAGGTCCCTCTACAAGATTCGTCTATCAATGTGTCCATTCTCTCCATATATGGCCGTGAGGACGAACGCAACTCCGTTTTTCAAGCAACCTTCGAAGTGGAGCATTTGGGTTGACTCAAACTTGACTTCGAGATCAACCACATGTTCATTCCAAAGTACTAGGATTCTCCCGGAGTCAACAATCAAGTTATTTCCCACCCACGCATGGGGCCAAATTGCACGGTTGAATCTTGCCAATTTCTTCAATTTCACTTTGTGCTCCACAAGACAAACAATGTCCGGTTTCTCCTCCCTTAGTCGACCCCTTATCATATGTGCACGGCCGGGTCCATTTGCACCGCGCACGTTCCATATTAGGACATTCATGGATTCAAGGTGAGGGGGCGCACCCCTTGCCTCCACTTGTGTTCTTTTGTTGCGTCAAACCCTTCTCACGTATGGCCTTGAAGACTTTGGGTTGTGGTGAGATTGTTTCCAAATCAACTGGAGGTGGTGGGGAGCACCCTCTCCTTGGTTTCCCAACACTAGTGTCTTCTTGCGACGATATCTCCATTTCTTGCTTTGAAATTTCCCCATCTTCTACTCCACTTTCCTTCTCGGCTTCGTTGAGCACATCAAACCTTCCTCCATTTTTGTTTATGCTCGAGATCTCTTTCCCCTTCTCCTTCTCTCTAGCCACTCTTTTGAGTGAAACCCATCCTTTCTCTTGAGACACTAGGGATACTACACCACTCAACCCATCACCCACACTTGTTTTCTCTTGCACGTTATTCCCATGCATACCCTTTCCCACTTGAAACCCCACACTCCCTTGAGAATCACATGATTTCCTATCCAATGTTTCTCTTTTTCCTTTCTTCCCACTAGAGAAAACGTGGTCCCCATCTATGTCTTCACATGTAGTACTAGCTTTATCCTCATTGGTCCCCCCAAGCATGGAGCACTCACCTCCTTTCTCATTGGCTCCTATAATTGAGCACTCAACTCCCTCCTCATTGGTCCCTTTATCTTGTGAGCACTCAACTCCCTCCTCATTTGTCCCTTTATCTTGTGAGCACTCAACTCCCTCCTCATTGGTCCCTTCAAATATTGAGCACTCATCTCCCTCCTCATTGGCCCCTACACTCCTAGGACATGCATCTCCTTCCTCATTGGTTCCTCCCAATGTGAAGCACAAATCTTGCTTTTGCAATTCTATTTCCTTCCCTCGACCGCCACTTGTCGCTTCCTCATAGGCTGCCCCCTTGTGACCGTTATCTCACCAAAGCAAACCTTCTTTTTGTCTCCATTTCCATTCTCTCCCCTGCCACGTGTCCCATGCTCATTTGCTGGCCCTAAAGAGATGCACAAAGTTTTCCCCCCACCTTCTTTCACGTTTCCCTCCTCACTTTCCCTCCCACACTCCTTCCCATGTGTCCTCCTCTCATTTGCCCTTGATTACACGTCAGCCCCAAGGGGCTCCACGTCATCATCCCTTCCAACCCCCCTTCCCTAACCTCCCTCACCAACGAAACT
Organism: Triglochin maritima; assembly: GCA_963682175.1. Lineage (NCBI taxonomy): Eukaryota > Viridiplantae > Streptophyta > Magnoliopsida > Alismatales > Juncaginaceae > Triglochin > Triglochin maritima. The sequence goes on along the minus strand of OY821793.1, from coordinate 9,854,688 downwards.
GTCGTCCACCATGGCCTCCGCCAACAATCCCACCAAACTTTGGTGTTTCGCACTACGAATCCCTCCCCGCAATCCTTCTTCCCTCATATCAATTTTGCCGGCCTTTCCTCGATTTACCACAACCCATTTTTCGGCATTTCTTTGTGGAGGACCAAGCATGGTACTAGGCATCCTCCTCTTTGGGCACTTCTCCACATAATGGCCGAATTCTTGGCAATCCTTGCAATACGCGGGGCTCCATTTGTATTCCACATGCACCCTATGCGTCTCACCTTCTTCCACTTGCACCCCTACCCAACTAGGGTATACGAAAACGTGACTAACCTCAATGCAACTCGCGCAAATGCTAGCCTTCTCCCACCCGCCGTGTGTTCATCCATGTAGAGTGGTCTTCCAAGAACACTTGCAATATTGCTCAAGGTTTTCGCCGACCAAAATCGTAGATCTAGCTCCGGTAAACGAACCCAAATGGGCATCGTGGTTATGTTGGCCTTCTTCAATGTCATCTCCGGCACCCACTCTTGAACCACAATGGGAGCTCCTTTAACGAACCAAGGCCCTCCTTCAAGCACCTTCTTTCTATCCTCCCCAAGTGTAAAACGAAAAAGCATGAAACCTTGACTCCTCCTAATGATTTCCATGCTTCCAACTAAGCCCCACAACTTGTGGAGGTGTTTTTCTAACGTCGGCAAGTGTGGCTTGAAGGCTATGAAGTGACCAACCAAGACCTTGTCCCATCTTCTTAGTGCCTCCACGACTTCAACCTTTGTGCAAATGGCGATCTTCTCCCCTCCCTTAACGGCCGGTGGAATGAATTCAAGGGCCGTGGGTGCCCTTGGGCTGGCCCCAAAGAGGTCGGACCACTTCCTTTGGGGAGTAAAAGTACTCCCTAGAAGTGGCGTAGAAGCTTCACCCTCCAAACCGGAGGGTGGTGCTTTCTTTGATGCATGATGGAGATCCTTAATAATGCCACAATCTCCATCTTGTTGTTGCAAACGTGTAGAACAAGACTTACGATCCATTTTGATGAAGAAATCAAGAGATTTAGTGGAAAAATGAGGTCGAAAACCCTAGAAAACCCTAGGTTCCCCATACGCAACCCCAGAGCTTCTCTCTCCTCTCATGTTCCTTCCTCCTCCTTCCAGTCTCCTCTTTTTCTCCTTCTCTCTCTCTCATATCCTCTCTCTTCTTCTCCTTCTCTCCCTCTCGCTCCATCCTTCCCTCTCTCCTTACCTTATAGGGAGAGAAGGAGAGGGTAAGAGGGAGATAGAGAACGAGAAGAGGGAAGAAGAGAGAGGGGAAAGGGGGAAGAGAGAGAAGAAGAGATAAGGAAGGAGAGAGGAAATAGAGAAGGCAGAGTAGAGAGAGAAGGGAGAGTGGAGGAGAGGGAGAGAAAAGACGAGAGAGGGAGAGATAAGGAGAAAGGATACGGAGAGAGGTAACGATAGAGAAGGAGAAGAGAAACAGTATAAGAGGGAGTATGAGAAAAGGAGAAGCGAGAGAATGTGAGAACAGGAGAGTGAGGGATAAGAGGGTGAGGATAGAAATAAGGTGAGGGGGCGAACAAGGAGAGGAAGAGAAGGAGAAGAGGGAGGAGGAGAGTGGTAGAGAAGAGGAGAAGTGGGAAGAGAGAGAAGAAAAGAGAGAGGGAAAGGGAGAGAGAAGAGAGATGGAGAACAAGAGCAAGATATAGAGAAGGGAGAGAGAAGGAGGGTGGAGAAAAGAGGACAAGAAGAGCAGAGAGAGGGGAAGCAAGAGAGAGTGAACGGGAGTAGAGAAGAGGAATGAGGGAGAGAGGATAGAGAAGGGAAAGAGAGAGAAAAATAGAGGGAGGAGAGAGAAAAAGGGGGAGAGAGCGAGAGAAGGAGGAAGGAGTGGAGAAGAGGACAATATGAAGATAGAAAATGAAGGAGAAGAGGGAAGAGGGGAGGTAGAGAAGTAGGGGGACACTGAACGAGAGAGGTAGAGAAGAAGGGGGAGAGGGAAGGAGAGAAGGAAGGAGGAGAGAAGAGGGAGAGAGGAGGACAGGGAAGTAGAGGGGAGAGGGAGAAGGGAGAAGAAGAGCGAGGGAGAAGAGAGGGGGTGAAGAAGGAGTGGGAGAGAAGGAGAGAGAGGGAGAGCGAGCGAGAGAAGGAGAAGGGAAAGAGGTGGATAGAGAAGGATAAAAGGGGGAGAAAGAAGAAGAAGAGAGAAGGATAAGGAGAGAAGAAGGGGAGCGGGATAAGAGGGAGATAGAGATGAGGCGAGGGAGATGAGAGAAAGAGAAGAGGGAAGAGTGAGAGAGAAGGAGAGAAAAGAGAGGGGTAGAACGAGAGAGAGAGAAGGGAGAGAATGGGACGAGGAGAGAGAAGGAGTGGGAGAAAAGGAGAAACGAGAGAAGGGAGAGAAGAAGAGGGAGAAGGAGAGAGGAGAGAGAGATAAGGAGAGTGGGATAAGGAGAAGAGGGACAAGGAGAGAGGGCAAGAAGGAAGAGAGAGAAAGAGATAGAGTAGGTGGGAGAAATGAGAAGGGAGAGAGGAGGAGAAGGATGAGGAGAATGAGAGGCCAGAGTGGAGGGAAGATGGGAAGAGAGTGAAGAAGAAGAGGGGGAGCGGTAGACAACATCGGAGAAGAGAGAAGGGAACGAGAGAGAGAGAAGGATAGTGGCAGAGAAGAGAGAATAGGGATAAAGATAATGAGAGAAGAGAGAAGGAGAATGGAAAAGAAGATAGAATGGGAGAAGAGAGAGAAGGAGGAGAAGGACAGAGTGGAGGAGAGGGATAAGAGGGGGAGAGAAAAGGAGAGAGATAAGATGGAGATAGAGACGGAGAAAGAGGAGAGGAAAGAGGAAAGGAGAGAGAAAGAGAGATAAGAAGAGGGAGAAGGAGAGAGAAGGAAATGGAGAAGAGGAGAGAGAGAGAGGAGGAGATAGAGAAGGGAAGGTGAGAGAAAAAAGTAGAGGGAGAGAAGGAGAAGAGAGGGGGAACAAGAGGAGATGAAGGGATAAGAGGGGAGAGAGAATAAGAGGGAGAAGGAAAGGAGAGGAAGAGAGGAGAGCGGAGAGAGGAGAAGAGAGAGGGGTAGAGAAGTCAAGGAGAAGAGAGAAAGGGAGAAAGAGTGGGAGGGATAGGAGCGAGAGAGAATTATATAGAGAGAAGCTCTGGAGAAAAAGTGCATTCTAGAGAGAGAAAGTTGAGGGAGAGCATGGGAGCGCCGCCTAGGCCTCCTACCTCACCATCCTTGGTCGTTGGCCGACCACCCATGACCGTCGGCCGGCCAACCACCGCCAGCTCCGGCGAGGTGGCACTGTCGAACGGTGAGGATCAAAATTTTCAGCCAAAAGATGGGAATGCGCTGCCAACACCACCACAGAAGTGGTCTGAACTCTTTGCTCAGCCAGCAAAACAACGTACTTTGCTGGAGTACGTTGCACCGAGCAAGCGAGGGGGTGTAAAGGTGGCTGAAATTTCAAGCAAAGAGATGGCTGAAACTCTTGGTGCATGGGAGAAGGTCTTAGTGGGGTATTTCGTGGGTTTCCAGCCCCACCTTCCTACCCTTGAAAGGTACCAAGCTAAACTATAGAGGATTTCAGGCTCCTTGGAGATTGTTCGCCGGAAAAACAACATGTTGATCTTCCGGTTCACACAAGATTCCGACCGTCTATATGCGTTGGAGAAGGGAGAATGGTTTGTGCATGGTTCACCCCTCATACTTCAGCCATGGTCAGCCATGAGTAAGGTCCAAGAGAAGATGTGCACGGTTCCTATTTGGGTTCGTTTTCCTGATTTGGACCTTAAGTTTTGGTTAGGAAAGCTTCTCGGCACGCTCTCTAGTGTGTTGGGGAAACCATTGTTCATGGATGAGAATACGGCAACGGGTCGCCGGCTTGCTTTTGCGCGTGTTTGTGTTGAAGTTGATGGTGAGTTCGACTACCCTAGCCACATTTTGGTAACAAACGAGAAGGAGGATGGTGAGGTGGTGCAAGTCGAGTATGAGTGGAAACCAACGTTTTGCTCGGTATGTTGCATGTTTGGTCACAATGAGAGTCGATGCTCAAGACGGGTGTCGGAGGAGTCAAGTAAATATAACAAACGAGTATGGATAGAGAAGAGGAAGCAGACAAGGAAAAATGAGGTGGGAGAAGAAGCAGATCCAAATCTTGGCTAGCTGGAAAAGCTCGCCGGCGTGGAGGAGGCTGCCAGAGGAGCTCCGGCGGGGGTCACCGGAGAGGATGCTGGGGGGAGGTGCATGTTGGAGGGGGACCACTTGGGGTTGAGCTAGGGGGACAAAAAGTTAAAGTAGGGGGACAAAAAGCAAAAGCAAAAGCAAGAGGTGTCATAGAAAGCACTAAAGTGTGCTCCATAGAAGAACCAATCATGGGGCTGGATTTCAAAATTGGGGGGGGACACCAAACCCTTTGGGAAGCAAAGGACCCACTAAGGAGGCTCCACATGGACAAGATGAAGGGAAAGAAATGGGAGCCAATGACATTGAGCCATGTGGAAAAAAGGTTGGAAGAGAAATTCAAGTATGTGAGGACCAAAGGCATGTGTGTGCACATGGGGGCCATGGAGGAGAAAGTGTGGACCATGGAGCACATGGTGCACTTGGGGACCACGAATTTGAAATGTGGAGAGAAGATGAGTTTTCTTTGGGCTCTATTTTTGAAGGTGAAAACTCATGTGATGGGCCTTCCTATGGGCTAACTCGTGGGCTACGATTGGGGCCAATGGACCATGCACGGGGCACAGAGTGGTTGTAAGCTCGACAGTCCAGGTGGAGAAATTGCACGGGGACACCGTGAGGGAGAAACCTCGGCTATGCTCCCCGCCACCCTCGATGGATCTAGATGAGTTATCCCCTCAAGTTGGGTTTGAAGGCGTTCGTGAGGTCGCTTTAAAGAAACAACGAGCAAAAATTAGGGAGCCAAGTACTCCATTACGCGAGGATCTCACGCCGAGTGACATTGAGGAGGCTGCGATATTCGGCCTGGATCATGAAGAGTATAAACGCCTGAGGGATAAATTTGAAAGCATGGAGACAGATTATGAAGATCCGTAGGAGCCATGGAGCTATGGCTCGAGGAATCAAATCGTGAAGGGTTACTTCGATAAAGGCGGGACGAGTCAGAAGAAATCAAGAAAGAAGGCGAAAAGAAGGAAAGGAAAACGATGAATGCTCTTGTTTGCACTTTTTTAGGCGTAGGATCTAGGATCTGTTGTTAGATTAGCGCAAGTCGATGTAATATTTAAATTGTTGCGATATGAATGGATCAAGCCAGGGCAGTTCCTAACACTTCATTGTATGCTCTTTTTTGCATGTACGTTTATTGAGGCATCAATAAATTTAGCGGCTCTACCGAGACTGCCCTTTTAATTTGCCAAAAAAAGGAGAAGAGAGAGGGACCGAGAGGAGACAGAGGGATAAGAGGAGAGAGCGGAGAAGGAGGAGGAAGGAGAGAGAGCGAGAGGGAGGGAGAAGGATAGGACGAGAGGAAAGGAGAGAGAGGGAGAAGAGGGGAGAGAGAGAAGAAGAAGGAGAGAGGGGGTAGAAGAGAGGAGATGAGAGGGAACAAGAGAAAAAGAGGAGGATAGAGAAGGAAAGGAGGAGAAGAGGGAAGAGAACGAGATTGAGAAGGGAGAGTAGAGATAGAGAAGGAGAGATAGTGGAGGAGAGAGGAAACAAGAGAGGAGAAGAGGGATAAAGAGAAAGAGAAGGGGAGAGGAGGAGAGAAGGGAGAGAGAGAAAGGAGAGTAGAGGGAAGATAAGAGGATAGGAGGGAGAAGAAGATAGAGGATAAGGAGAGGGAAGAAGAGGGGGAAGGGGAGAGGAGAAGGGAGGGAGAACGAGAAGAGGAGCGAAGAAGGGAAAGAGGAGAAGGAGCCCCCCTCCTTCTCATCTTCCCTCTCCTCCCATCCTTCCCTTCTTTTTATCGTCTCTCTTCTTCTACTTCTCTCCCTCCCGCTCCTCCCTTCCTTCTCTCCTTACCTTATAAGGACAGAAGGAGAGGGCAAGAGGGAGATAGAGAACGAGAAGAGGGAGGAAGAGAGAGGGGAAAAGGGGGAAGAGAGAGAAGAAGAGATAAGGAAGAAGGAGAGAGGAGATAGAGAAGGCAGAGTAGAGAGAGGGGAGAGAAAGAGGAGAGAGGAAGAGAGATAAGGAGAGAGGATACGCAGAGAGGGAACGATAGAGAAGGAGAAGAGAAACAGGACAAGTTGGCGAATGAGAAAAGGAGAAGCGAGAGAATGTGATAAGGGGAGAGTGAGGGATAAGAGGGTGAGAACAAAAAGAAGGTGAGGGGGAGAACAAGGAGAGGAAGAGAAGGAGAAGTGGGAGGAGGAGGAGGAGAGTGGTAGAGAATAGGAGAAGTGGGAGGAGGAGAGTGGTAGAGAAGAGGAGAAGTGGGAAGAGAGAGAAGAAAAGAGAGAGGGAAAGGGAGAGAGAAGAGAGATGGAGAACAAGAGCAAGAGCGAGAGATAGAGAAGGGAGAGAGAAGGGTGGAGAAAAAGGACAAGAAGAGCAGAGAGAGGGGAAGCAAGAGGGAGAGTGAACGGGAGTAGAGAAGAGGAATGAGGGAGAGAGGATAGAGAAGGGAAAGAGAGAGAAAAGGAGAGGGAGGAGAGAGAAGAAGGGCGAGAGAGCGAGAGAAGGAGGAAGGAGTGGAGAAGAGGACAATAGGAAGATCGAAAATGAGGGAGAAGAGGGGGAGTGGAGGACAAGGAAGTAGAGGGGACAGGGAGAAGGGAGAAGAAGAGCGAGGGAGAAGAGATGGGGTGAAGAAGGAGTGGGAGAGAAGGAGAGAGTGGGCGAGCGAGCGAGAGAAGGAGAAGGGAAGGAGGAGGATAGAGAAGGATAAAAGGGGGAGAGAGAAGAAGAAGAGAGAAGGATAAGGAGAGAAGAATGGGAGCAGGATAAGAGGGAGATAGAGATGAGGCGAGGGAGATGACAGAAAGAGAAGAGGGAAGAGTGAGAGAGAAGGAGAGTGGTAGAGAAGGAGAGAAAAGAGAGGGGTAGAACGAGAGGGAGAAGTGAGAGAATGGGAAGAGGTGAGAGAAGGAGTGGGAGAAAATGAGAAACGAGAGAAGGGAGAGAAAAAGAGGGAGAAGGAGAGAGGAGAGGGAGATAAAGAGAGTGGGATAAGGAGAAGAGGGACAAGGAGAGAGGGAGAGAAGGAAGAGAGAGAAAGAGATAGAGTAGGTGGGAGTAATGAGAAGGGAGAGAGGAGGAGAAGGATGAGGAGAATGAGAGGCCAGAGAAGAGGGAAGATGGGAAGAGAGCGAAGAAGAAGAGGGGAAGAGGTAGACAACATAGCAGAAGAGCGAAGGGAGCGGGAGAGAGAGAAGGATAGAGGCAGAGAAGAGAGAATAGGGATATGGATAATGAGAGAAGAGAGAAGGAGAATGGAAAAGAGGAGAGAGGGAGAGAAGAGAGAGAAAGAGGAGAAGGACAGAGTGGAGGAGAGGGATAAGAGGGAGAGAGAAACGGAGAGGGATAAGAGGGAGATAGAGAAGGAGAAAGAGGAGAGGAAAGAGGAAAGGAGAGAGAAAGAGAGATAAGAAGAGGGAGAAGGAGAGAGAAGGAAATGGAGAAGAGGAGAGGGAGAGGAGGAGATAGAGAAGGGAAGGTGAGAGAGAAAGGTAGAGGAGAGAAGGAGAAGAGAGGGGAACGAGAGGAGATGAAGGGATAATAGGGGAGAGAGAATAGGAGGGAGAAGGAAAGGAGAGGAAGAGAGGGGAGGGGAGAGAGAAGGAGAAGAGAGAGGGAACGAGAGGAGACGGAGGGATAAGAGGAGAGAGCGGAGAAGGAGAAGGAAGGAGAGAGAGCGGGAGGGAGAGAGAAGGAGAGGACGAGAGGAAAGGAGAGAGCGGGGTGAGAGAGAAGAAGAAGTAGAGAGGGGGTACAAGAGAGGAGATGAGAGGGAACAAGAGAATGAGAGGAGGATAGAGAAGGAAAGGAGGAGAAAAAGGAAGGGGAAGGGAACGAGATTGAGAAGGGAGAGTAGAGATAGAGAAGAAGAGATAGTGGAGGAGAGAGGAAACGAGAGAGGAGAAGAGGGATAAAGAGAAAGAGAATGGGAGAGGAGGAGAGAAGGGAGAGAGAGAAAGGAGAGTAGAGGGAAGAGAAGAGGATAAGGAGAGGGAAGAAGAGGGAGAAGGGGAGAGGAGAAGGGAGAGAGAGAGAACGAGAAGAGGAGCGAAGAAGGGAAAGAGGAGAAGGAGTCCCCCTCCTTCTCATCTTCCCTGTCCTCCCATCCTTCCCTTCTTTTTATCCTCTCTCTTCTTCTCCTTCTCTCCTTACCTTATAAGGAGAGAAGGAGAGGGTAAGAGGGAGATAGAGAACGAGAAGAGGGAAGAAGAGAGAGGGGAAACGGGGGAAGAGAGAGAAGAAGAGATAAGGAAGAAGGAGAGAGGAGATAGAGAAGGCAGAGTAGAGAGAAGGGAGAGTGGAGGAGAGGAAGAGAAAAGAGGAGAGAGGGAGAGAGATAAGGAAAAAGGATACGGAGAGAGGGAACGATAGAGAAGGAGAAGAGAAACAAGATAAGAGGGAGGATGAGAAAAGGAGAAACGAGAGAATGTGAGAAGAGGAGAGTGAGGGATAAGAGGGTGAGGACAGAAAGAAGGTGTGGGGGAGAACAAGGAGAGGAAGAGAAGGAGAAAAGGGAGTAGGAGGAGGAGAGTGGTAGAGAAGAGGAGAAGTGGGAATAGAGAGAAGAAAAGAGAGAGGGAAAGGGAGAGAGAAGAGAGATGGAGAATGAGAGCGAGAGATAGAGAAGGGAGAGAGAAGGAGAGTGGAGAAAAGAGGACAAGAAGAGCTGAGAGAGGGGAAGCAAGAGGGAGAGTGAACGGGAGTAGAGAAGAGCAATGAGGGAGAGAGTATATTGAAGGGAAAGAGAGAGAAAAGGAGAGGCAGAAGAGAGAAGAAGGGAGAGAGCGAGAGAAGGAAAAAGGAGTGGAGAAGAGGACAAGAGGAAGATAGAAAATGAAGGAGAAGAGGGAAGAGGGGAGAGAGAGAAGAGAGGGAAGAAGGCAGAGAGAGCGAGAGAAGGAGGAAGGAGTGGAGAAGAGGACAAGAGGAAGATAGAAAATGAAGGAGAAGAGGGAAGAGGGGAGGTAGAGATATCCGGAAAGCCTACGATTCTGTCACTTGGGTCTTCCGACATGATGTGCTGCTCAGATTTGTGTTCCCTAATAAATGGAGGAGGCTTATCATGAGTTGTGTGAAAGCCTCGTTCGTGGTGACGGTTAATGGTGCAAATTCAGCACCCTTTGTGGCTAGCAACGGCTTGAGACAAGGTGATCCTTTGGCCCCCTACTTGTTTGTACTATGCATGGAGGTTTTTAGCGAAATGGTGAAGAAGGAGGTCGTGTGGAGAGGTTCACGTTTCGCACCTTCTCTTTGTCGATGATGTTCTTCTATTTGCTAAGGCAACAAAGGATAATGCAAGAGCAATCCGAGGTGTACTTGAGGAGTTTACAGCTTGCTCGGGGCTGAGCTTTAGTGCATCGAAGAGCCAAATTTTCTTGGGCAACGGAGTGCCACATGGGTCTTGGATTGCGACCCATCTTCGTATGGAGAGAAAGGATTTCCCGGTGACGTACCTTGGGCTTCCGTTGTTCTCCGGGAGGATTGGAAGGACCCATTGTATGCCGTTAATAAACAGGGTGAAAGCAAGGCTTAGTACTTGGCAGCAGAATTTCTTGTCAATGGCTGGACGAGTTGAGCTCGTGAGAAGTGTTCTCGTCTCCCTCAGCATATATTGGACGTCTGCGTTCCTACTTCCTCACAAAGTGTTAAAAGAGATCGAGAGCCAAATGTGTCACTTCATCTGGGGAGGCCCAAAGAAGTGGGTAGCAGTAGCCTTGGCCGGAAGCGCTTGTCGGAATGGAATGATGTAGGTCTCCTCCGCTTATTTTGGCTTGTGGTGTCGGAAGGAAATGCACTTTGGGTGAAGTGTATACGCCAAAAGTACTTGAAGACTCGATCCATTTGGCTTGCACGGCCCCCATCTACCTCATCATGGGCATGGAAAGGGATACTCCGAGTTCGAGACATAGCTAGAAGGCGCATCAAATATGAGGTGGGAAATGGAGAAGACATCCGGTTTTTCCAATTCCCTTGGTGTGGTGAACCATTTCAGAATGAGAGTTGGGGGAGCGGCTACACTATGAATTAGGAGTACCGTGGGACACGAAAGTGTCGTACTTCATTAGAGATGGAATGTGGAACCTTCCCCCACCACGCTGCACTTTTATGGAGGAAGTCCACAAACAAATACTCAATACGAGAATTCATGGAGGCATGGACCAGCCTAAGAGAGTGGACGGAGTGGGAGAGGCACTTGGCATCAAAGAAGTTTGGAGATGGGTAAAGATGCCCGGGAGAAAGGTAGCTTGGGCTGGAATGGTTTGGCACAAGTATGCGATCCCAAAGCATGCCACCACGACTTGGAGAGCACTACGAGGACGTCTAACTACAAAGAGCTTCATGAACAAACGGGGAGCAACGCTACAATTGGGGTGCAACCTATGCGAGGGAGGCGAGGAAGATATTGAGCACTTGTTTTCGAAGGAGAAAAGCAACAACCAATGCATATTGTGGCTGTCATCAAGGATATGGTTCACTACCTGTGGCACAAAGTTAAAAGGCTTGCAAAGAGTGAAGAGGAAGAACACCGATCCCAACTCACGTGGACATCACGAATACCTACCATGCTGAAGTGATATATAGTGTAACGTAGGGTAGAGGCCGGGTATGCATGTGGCATACACCCGCGGTTATTATGTTCTCAGTTTTGTACCAATTTTTGTAGGTTGTAAACATTACTTATTTTATAAAATTCGAGGCTAAGCCTCCCTTTTGCTTTGCAACAAAAAAAGTAGAGGGGGGAGGGAGAAGGGATAAGAAGAGCGAGGGAGAAGAGAGTGAAGAAGGAGTGGGTGAGAAGGAGAGAGAGGGAGAGAAGGAGAAGGGAAAGGAGTGGAGAAAGAAGGATAAAAGGGGGAAAGAGAAGAAGAAGAGAGAAGGATAAGGAGAGAAGAAGGGGAGCGGGATAAGAGGGAGATAGAGTTGAGGCGAGGGAGATGAGAGAAAGAGAAGAGGGAAGAGTGAGAGAGAAGGGAGAGAATGGGACGAGGAGAGAGAAGGAGTGGGAGAAAGAAGAAACGAGAGTAGGGAAAGAAGAAGAGGGAGAAGGAGAGAGGAGAGAGAGATAAAGAGAGTGGGATAAGGAGAAGAGGGACAAGTACAGAGGGAGAGAAGGAAGAGAGACAAAGAGATAGAGAAGGTGGGAGAAATGAGAAGGGAGAGAGGAGGAGAAGGATGAGGAGAATGAGAGGCCAGAGAAGAGGGAAGATGGGAAGAGAGAGAAGAAGAAGAGGGGGAGAGGTAGACAACATAGGAGAAGAGAGAAGTGTGCGAGAGAGAGAAGGATAGAGGTACAGAAGAGAGAATAGGGATAAGGATAATGAGAGAAGAGAGAAGGAGAATGGAAAAGAGGAGAGAGGGAGAGAAGAGAGAGAATGAGGAGAAGCACAGAGTGGAGGAGAGGGATAAGAGGGAGAGAGAAAAGGAGAGGGATAAGAGGGAGATAGAGAAGGAGAAAGAGGAGAGGAAAGAGGAAAGGAGAGAGAAAGAGACATAAGAAGAGGTAGAAGGAGAGAGAAGAAAATGGAGAAGAGGAGAGGGAGAGGAGGAGATAGAGAAGGGAAGGTGAGGGAAAAAAGTAGAGGGTGAGAAGGAGAAGAGAGGGGGAACGAGAGGAGATGAAGGGATAAGAGGGTAGTGAGAATAGGAGGGAGAAGGAAAGGAGAGGAAGAGAGGGAGGGGAGAGAGAAGGAGAAGAGAGAGGGAACGAGAGGAGACGCAGGGATAAGAGGAGAGCGGAGAAGGAGGAGGAAGGAGAGAGAGAGCGGGAGGGAGGGAGAAGGAGATGACGAGAGGAAAGGGTAGAGAGAGGGAGAAGAGGGGAGAGAGAGAAGAAGAAGTAGAGAGGGGGTACAAGAGAGGAGATGAGAGGGAACAAGAGAATGAGAGGAGGATAGAGAAGGAAGGGAGGAGAAGAGGGAAGGGGAAGGGAACGAGATTGAGAAGGGAGAGTAGAGATAGAGAGATAGTGGAGGAGAGAGGAAACAAGAGAGGAGAAGAGGGATAAAGAGAAAGAGAAGGGGAGAGGTGGTGAGAAGGGAGAGAGAGAAAGGAGAGTAGAAGGAAGAGAAGAGGATAGGAGGGAGAAGGAGAGAGAGGATAAGGAGAGGGAAGAAGAGGGAGAAGGGAGAGGAGAAGGGAGAGAGAGAACAAGAAGAGGAGCGAAGAAGGGAAAGAGGAGAAGGAGTCCCCACTCCTTCTCATCTTCCCTCTCCTCCCATCCCTCCCTTCTTTTTATCCTATATTTTCTTCCCTTCTCTCCCTCTCGCTCCTCCCTTCCTTCCCTCCTTACCTTATAAGAAGAGAAGGAGAGTGTAAGAGGGAGATAGAGAATGAGAAGAGGGAAGAAGAGAGAGGGGAAAAGGGGGAAGAAGAGATAAGGAAGAAGGAGAGAGGAGATAGAGAAGGCAGAGTAGAGAGAGAAGGGAGAGTGGAGGAGAGGGAGAGAATAGAGGAGAGAGGGAGAGATAAGGTGAAAGGATACGGAGAGAGGGAACGATAGAGAAGGCGAAGAGAAACATGATGAGAAAAGGAGAAGCGAGAGAATGTGAGAAGAGGAGAGTGAGGGATAAGAGGGTGAGGACAGAAAGAAGGTGAGGGGGAGAACAAGGAGAGGAAGAGAAGGAGAAGAGGGAGGAGGAGGAGGAGAGTGGAAGAGAAGAGGAGAAATGGGAGGAGAGAGAAGAAAAGAGAGAGGGAAAGGGAGAGAGAAGAGAGATGGAGAACGAGAGCTAGAGATAGAGAAGGGAGAGAGGAGGGTTGAGAAAAGAGGACCAGAAGAGCAGAGATAGGGGAAGCAAGAGGGAGAGTGAACGGGAGTAGAGAAGAGGAATAAGGGAGAGAGGATAGAGAAAGGAAAGAGAGAGAAAAGGAGAGGGAGGAGAGAGAAGCAGGGAGAGAGAGCGAGAGAAGGAGTGGAGAAGAGGACAAGAGGAAGATAGAAAATAAAGGAGAAGAGGGAAGAGGGGAGGGAGAGAAGAAGGGGGAGAGGGAAGGAGGGGGAAGAGGGAAAGAGGAGGACAGGGAAGTAGAGGGGAGAGGGAGAAGGGATAAGAAGAGCAAGGGAGAAAAGAGGGGGTGAAGAAGGAGTGGAGAGAAGTACAGAGAGGGAGAGCGAGCGAGAGAAGGAGAAGGGAAAGAGGAGGATAGAGAAGGATAAAAAGGGGAGAGAGAAGAAGAAGAGAGAAGAAGGGGAGTGGGATAAGAGGGAGATAGCGATGAGGCGAGGGAGATGAGAGAAAGAGAAGAGGGAAGAGTGAGAGAGAAGGGAGAGAATGGGGCGAGGAGAGAGAATGAGTGGGAGAAAAGGCGAAATGAGAGAAGGGAGAGAAGAAGAGGAAGAAGGAGAGAGGAGAGAGAGATAAAGAGAGTGGGATAAGGAGAAGGGGGACAAGGAGAGAGGGAGAGAAGGAAGAGAGAGAAAGAGATAGTGAAGGTGGGAGAAATGAGAAGGGAGAGAGGAGGAGAAGGATGAGGAGAATGAGAGGCCAGAGAAGAGGGAAGATGGGAAGAGAGGGAAGAAGAAGAGGGGGAGAGGTAGACAACATAGGAGAAGAGAGAAGGGTGCGAGAGAGAGAAGGATAGAGGCAGAGAAGAGAGAATAGGGATAAGGATAATGAGAGAAGAGAGAAGGAGAATGGAAAAGAGTAGAGAGGGAGAGAAGAGAGAGAAGGAGGAGAAGGACAGAGTGGAGGAGAGGGATAAGAAGGAGAGAGAGAAAAGGAGAGGGATAAGTGGGAGATTGAGAAGGAGAAAGAGGAGAGGAAAGTGGAAAGGAGAGAGAAAGAGAGATAAGAAGAGGGAGAAGGAGAGAGAAGGAAATGGAGAAGAGGAGAGGGAGAGGAGGAGATAGAGAAGGGAAGGTGAGAGAAAAAAGTAGAGGGAGAGAAGGAGAAGAGAGGGGGAATGAGAGGAGATGAAGGGATAAGAGGGAAGAGAGAATAGGAGGGAGAAGGAAAGTAGAGGAAGAGAGGGGAGGAGAGAGAGATGGAGAAGAGAGGGGGAACGAGAGGAGACGGAGGGATAAGAGGAGAGAGCGGAGAAGCAGGAGGAAGGAGAGAGAGAGCGGGAGGGAGGGAGAAGGAGAGGATGAGAGGAAAGGACAGAGAGAGGGAGAAGAGGGGAGAGAGAGAAGAAGAAGTAGAGAGGGGGTACAAGAGAAGAGATGAGATGGAACAAGAGAATGAGAGGAGGATAGAGAAGGAAAGGAGGAGAAGAGGGAAGGGGAAGGGAACGAGATTGAGAAGGGAGAGTAGAGATAGAGAAGGAGAGATAGTGGAGGAGAGAGGAAACAAGAGAGGAGAAGAGGGATAAAGAGAAAGAGAAGGGGAGAGGAGGTGAGAAGGGAGACAGAGAAAGAGGGATAAAGAGAAAGAGAAGGAGAGAAGGAGAGAGTAAGAGGGAGATAGAGAACGAGAAGAGGGAAGAAGAGAGAGGGGAAAAGGGGGAAGATAGAGAAGAAGAGATAAGGAAGAAGGAGAGATGATATAGGGAAGGCAGAGTAGAGAGAGAAGGGAGAGTGGAGGAGAGGGAGAGAAATTAGGAGAGAGGGTGAGAGATAAGGACAAAGGATACGGAGAGAGGGAACGATAGAGAAGGAGAAGAGAAACAGGATAAGAGGGAGGATGAGAAAAGGAGAAGCGAGAGTATGTGAGAAGAGGAGAGTGGGTGATAAGAGGGTGAGGACAGAAAGAAGGTGAGGGGGAGAACAAGGAGAGGAAGAGAAGGAGAAGAGGGAGGAGGAGGAGGAGAGTGGTAGAGAAGAGGAGAAGTGGGAGGAGAGAGAAGAAAAGGGAGAGGGAAAGGGAGAGAGATGGAGAATGGAGGAAGGAGTGGAGAAGAGGACAAGAGGAAGATAGAAAATGAAGGAGAAGAGGGAAGAGGGGAGGGAGAGAAGAAGTGGGACAGGGAACGAGAGAGGTAGAGAAGAATGAGGAGAGGGAAGGAGAGAGAGAAGAGGGAGAGAGGAGGACGTAGAAGTAGAGGGGAGAGGGAGAAGGGATAAGAAGAGCGGGGGAGAAGAGAGGGGGTGAAGAAGGAGTGGGAGAGAAGGAGAGAGAGGGAGAGCGAGCGAGAGAAGGAGAAGGGAAAGAGGAGGATAGAGAAGGATAAAAGGGGGAGAGAGAAGAAGAAGAGAGAAGGATAAGGAGAGAAGAAGGGGAGCGGGATAGGAGGGAGATAGAGATGAGGCGAGCGAAATGAGAGAAAGAGAAGAGGGAAGAGTTAGAGAGAAGGGAGAGAATGGGACGAGGAGAGAGAAGGAGTGGGGGAAAAGGAGAAACGAGAGAAGGGAGAGAAGAAGAGGGAGAAGGAGAGAGAGATAAAGAGAGTGGGATAAGGAGAAGAGGGACAAGGAGAGAGGGAGAGAAGGAAGAGAGGGAAAGAGATAGAGAACGTGGGAGAAATGAGAAGGGAGAGAGGTGGAGAATGAGAGGCCAGAGAAGAGGGAAGATGGGAAGAGAGAGAAGAAGAAGAGGGGGAGAGGTAGACAACATAGGAGAAGAGAGAAGGGAGCGAGAGACAGAAGGATAGAGGCAGAGAAGAGAGAATAGGGATAAGGATAATGAGAGAAGAGAGAAGGAGAATGGAAAAGAGGAGAGAGGGAGAGAAGAGAGAGAAGGAGGAGAAGGACAGAGTGGGGAGAGGGATAAGAGGGAGAGAGAAAAGGAGAGGCATAAGAGGGAGAAAGAGAAGGAGAAAGAGGAGAGGAAAGAGGAAAGGAGAGAAAAACGAGAGATAAGAAGAGGGAGAAGGAGAGAGAAGGAAATGGAGAAGGAGAGAAGAAGAGGGAGAAGGAGAGAGGAGAGAGAGATAAAGAGAGTGGGATAAGGAGAAGATGGACAACGAGAGAGGGAGAGAAGGAAGAGAGAGAAAGAGATAGAGAAGGTGGGATAAATGAGAAGGGAGAGAGGAGGAGAATGATGAGGAGAATGAGAGGCCAGAGAAGAGGGAAGATCAGAAGAGAGAGAAGAAGAAGAAGAAGAGGGGGAGAGGTAGACAACATAGGAGAAGAGAGAAGGGAGCGAGAGAGAGAAGGATAGAGGCAGAGAAGAGAGAATAGGGATAAGGATAATGAGAGAAGAGAGAAGGAGAATGGAAAAGAGGAGAGAGAAGGATGAGAAGGACAGAGTGGAGAAGAGGGATAAGAGGGAGAGAGAAAAGGAGAGGCATAAGAGGGCGATAGAGAAGGAGAAAGAGGAGAGGAAAGAGGAAAGGTGAGAAAAAGAGAGATAAGAAGAGGGAGAAGGAGAGAGAAAGAAATGGAGAAGAGGAGAGGGAGAGGAGGAGATAGGGAAGGGAAGGTGAGAGAAAAAAGTAGAGGGAGAGAAGGAGAAGAGAGAGGGAACGAGAGGAGACGGAGGGATCAGAAGAGAGAGCGGAGAAGGAGGAGGAAGGAGAGAGAGAGCAGGAGGGACGGAGGGAGAAGGAGAGGAAAGGAGAGAGAGAGAGGGAGAAGAAGGGAGAGAGAGAAGAAGAAGGAGAGTGGGGGTACAAGAGAAAAGATGAGATGGAACAAGAGAATGAGAGGAGGATAGAGAAGGAAAGGAGGAGAAGAGGGAAGGGGAAGGGAACGAGATTGAGAAGGGAGAGTAGAGATAGAGAAGGAGGGATAGTGGAGGAGAGAGGAAACAAGAGAGGAGTAGTGGGATAAAGAGAAAGAGAAGGGGAGAGGAGGAGAGAAGGGAGAGAGAGAAAGGAAAGTAGAGGGAAGAGAGGAGGATAGGAGGGAGAAGGAGAGAGAGGATAAGGAGACGGAAGAAGAGGGAGAGGAGAAGGGAGAGAGAGAGAGAGAGAGAGAGAGAACGAGAAGAGGAGCGAAGAAGGGAAATAGGAGAAGCAGTCTCCCCTCCTTCTCATCTTCCCTCTCATCCCATCCTTCCCTTCTTTTTATCCTCTCTTCTTCTCCTTCTCTCCCTCTCGCTGCTCCCTTCCTTCTCTCCTTACCTTATATGGAGAGAAGGAGAGGGTAAGAGGGAGATAGAGAACGAGAAGAGGGAAGAAGAGAGAGGGGAAAAGGGGGAAGAGAGAGAAGAAGTGATAAGGAAGAAGGAGAGAGGAGATAGAGATGGCAGAGTAGAGAGAGAAGGGGGAGTGGAGGAGAGGGAGATAAAAGAGTAGAGAGGGAGAGAGATAAGGAGAGAGGGAACGATAGAGAAGGAGAAAAGAAACAGGATAAGACAGTGACTGAGAAAAGGAGAAGCGAGGGAATGTGAGAAGAGGAGAGTGAGGGATGAGGGTGAGGACAGAAAGAAGGTGAGTGGGAGAACAAGGAGAGGAAGAGAAGGAGAAGAGGGAGGAGGAGGAGGAGATTGGTAGAGAAGAGGAGAAGGGGGAAGCAAGAGAAGAAAAGAGAGAGGGAAAGGGAGAGAGAACAGAGATGGAGAACGAGAGCGAGAGATAGAGAAGGGAGAGAGAAGGAGGGTGGAGAAAGGAGGACAAGAAGAGTAGAGAGGGGAAGCAAGAGGGAGAGTGAACGGGAGTAGAGAAGAGGAATGAGGGAGAAAAGGAGAGGGAGGAGAGAGAAGAAGGGAGAGGGAGCGAGAGAAGGAGTAAGGAGTGGAGAAGAGGACAAGAGGAAGTTAGAAAATGAAAGAGAAGAGCGAAGAGGGGAGGTAGAGAAGAAGGGGGAGAGGGAACGAGAGAGGTAGAGAAGAAGGGGGAGAGGGAAGGAGAGAGGGAAGGAGGAGAGAAGAGGGAGAGAGGAGGACAGGGAAGTAGAGGGGAGAGGGAGAAGGGAGAAGAAGAGCAAGGGAGGAGAGAGGTGGTGAAGAAGGAGTGGGAGAGAAGGAGAGAGAGGGAGAGCGAGCGAGAGAAGGAGAAGGGAAAGAGGAGGATGGAGAAGGATAAAAGGGGGAGAGATAAGAAGAAGAGAGAAGGATAAGGAGAGAAGAAGGGGAGCGGGATAAGAGGGAGATAGAGATGAGGCGAGGGAGATGAGTGAAAGAGAAGAGGGAAGAGTGATAGAGAAGGGAGAGAATGGGACGAGGAGAGAGAAGGAGTGGGAGAAAAGGAGAAACGAGAGAAGGGAGAGAAGAAGAGGGAGAAGGAGAGAGGAGAGAAGGAGGGAGGGAGAGCGAAAGTTATGAGAGGAGAAAGAAACTCTAGGTGCGCATGGAGAACCTAAGGTTGTCTAGGGTTCTCCACCTCGTTTCTTCACCAAAACCTTTGATTTTCTAACCAAAATGGATCCTACATCTAGCCCTACACGATTGCAACTACAAGATGGAGATGGTGGCACCATTTCGGATCTCCATCATGCAAACAAGTTGGTTTTATCCTATGGTTTGGAGGGTGAATCTCCCACACCACCTCTAGGGAGTGTACTTACTCCCCCAAGGAAGTTGACGGAGTTATTCACGCCTAGTTCAAGGGCAGCCACGACCGTCAAGTTTGTTCCGCCGGTTGTCAAGGGAGGAGAGAAGATGGCCGTGTGTTCAAAACAATAAGTGTGGGACAACTTGAAACGGTGGGACAAGGTGTTGGTAGGGTACTTTGTAGCTCTCAAGCCTCACTTGCCGACTTTGGAGAAGCATCTCCACAAGTTGTGGGGACTAGTTGGAGGTATGGAAATCATTAGAAGAAGCCAAGGATTCTTTTTATTTCGTTTTACACTTAGTGAAGATAGAAAGAGAGTTCTACAAGGAGGACCTTGGTTCGTTAGAGGGGCACCACTTGTGGTTCAAGAGTGGACACCGGAAATGTCATTGAAGAAGGCCAACATCACCACGGTTCCCATTTGGGTTCCTTTGCCGGAGCTTGACCTCCGTTTTTGGTCACCTAACACATTGAGTAACATAGCAAGTGTGCTTGGAAGGCCCCTCTACATGGATGATTATACGGCTTCCGGGTGTAGGTTGGCGTTTGCAAGAGTTTGCATTGAGGTCAGCCATGAGTTCTCCTATCCAAGTTGGGTGGAGGTGCAAGTGGAGGAGGGCGAAATGCGTAAAGTGTACGTGGAATATGAGTGGAGACTCGGGTATTGCATGGAGTGCCTCGAGTTTGGGCATGTGGTGGAGAGATGCCCAAGGAAGAGAGTGCTTGCAAATGTCCATGAAGTCCCACAAAGGAAGGCCAAGAAATGGGTGGAGGTAGGCCGTGCAAAGGGTGGGAAACACCACGAGAAGGATGGAAGTGAGGTGCGGACAAAGGAAAGGGTGAGAGAAGAGGGGTGTTTGCATGGAGTGGAGGCAAAGGAGGTGGCTGCCATGGAGGATGGAGGAGGGAGGATGGATGGAAGGGATGATGACGTGGATCCCTTGGAGGAGGACGTGGCCACATCAGCAAATGGGGAGGTGACACGTAGGAGCTCATGTGGGAGGGAAAATGAGGAGGGAAAATCAAGAGGACCACAAGATTTCGTGGTATGCTCCACTCTAGTGGGAGCAAATGAGAGGAAGGCACGTGGCATGGAGGAGGATAAGAATGGGGACAAAAATAGAGTCCATTTTCGTGAGGAAACAACTACAGGGGAGGAAGCCAAGGAGAGGAGGCCATGTGGACGTCTAGAAGAGCAAAAGGGAAAGCAAAACAAAGGTGGGTGCTCTACTTTTGGAAGAACCAATGAGGAGGGTGTTGAGTGTTCCATGTTTGAATGGGCCAATGGGGAGAGAGCAAGTGAGCCTTGTGAAGAAGTAGAGGGGGACCAAGGTACTTTTCGTGGGGACAAACCAAAAGTGGAATGGGGTGGAGAGTCATGTGAACCACCACACATGGAGGAGTCCTTCATGCAAGAAAGAGAGGGGGACCAAGTTAGCTTTCGTGGGGACCAGCCCAAAGAGGAATGGGGTGGGAAATCACGTGATCCACTCAACTTGGAGGGGTCTCTGGTGATAGAAATGTTGCATGGGCATCTTGTGCATGGGATGAGCACGAAATTATTGGAACACCATGAGGTATGCAACAAAGGAAATGTGAGGGAGACTTTGGAAGTAAATGGAGTGGGAAATGGCTCAAGTGGATTAGCTTCCTCGATACATGATGAAGAAGGATGAACAACACCTAAAAACGTGGCAAGGGAGAAGGAACAAAGGAAGGAAAGCTCGTGGAAAAAGCAATATGGGAGCATAGTAGGGGTGTTAGGTGACCTCGAGAAGGAGAGTGAGATGGAGGACGGGAAGGGAAAACAAGAAGAAACACATGAGATGGAGGTTCCGTCGTCCATAGCAAGCCATGTGCGAAGTTGCTCCCCACCACCCCAGTTGATTTGGCTTAAATTTCACCACAACCCAAAGCTTTCAAAGCAATTCGTGAGAAAGGAATGAGACAACAAAAAAACATGCGTGGAGGGAAGGGGCGTATGCCCACACCTTGAACCCATGAATATCCTTGTGTGGAATGTGCGCGGAGCAAAGGGACCCAGCCGCGCACTTATGATAAGGGGTCAAATAAGGGAGGTGAAGCCGGATATAGTGTGTCTTGTGGAACACAAAGTGAAATTGAAGAAGCTCGCAAGATTCAAGCGTGCAATATGGCCTCATGAATGGGTGGGAAATAGTTTTATCGTGGACTCCCGGAGAATACTTGTGCTTTGGAATGATCAAGTGGTAGGCCTTGATACTAATTTTGAATCGGCCCAAATGCTTCATTTCGAGGGGCTCATGAGGAAGGATGGGATTGAGTTTGCTTTCACGGCAATTTATGGAGAGAATGGTCATGTAGAGAGAAGGAAACTTTGGCACGACCTTGCCTCCGTGGAACCAAGTGCCTCGATAACTTGGGTAGTGGGAGGGGACTTCAATTGTATTCGTATGGAAAGCGAGAAGAGGGGAGGAGGGATGGTAAATGAGGCTGCAATTCAGGAATTCAATGAGTGTGCGGATGCCCTTCAACTCCTTGAGATGCCTTGGGTGGGTGAGGAATTCACTTGGTCCAACTCCTCTGAGGGCGCCACTCGTATCAAAACGAAAATTGACCGCATATTGATGAACAATGCTTGGTTAGAGAGGTTCCCAGAGGTTTATTATGTGGTGGGGGCAAAGGACTTGAGTGACCATGCGACGCTCACCATGAAAACAGAGGGAAATGAGAGGAGGAAGCCGAAGATGTTTAGATTTGAAATCCATTGGGCAGATCATGAAGAGTTCTTAGGGGTTGTAGAGGGTGCGTGGGCAACACTTGTGGATGGTACTCCCATGTTTAGAGTGGTGGAAAAATTGAATGAAGTAAAAAAGGCTCTAAAGGGATGGAGTGGGCTCAAGTTTGGAAATGTTATAAACAAGGTGGGAGTAGCTAGAGATACCCTTGCGGATATTAGGAGAAGGAGAAGCGAGGGGCCGGATGATGAGCACCTAGGAAGCGAAGAGAGGGCAGGAAAAGAGGAGCTACACCGCGTTCTCATGTGGGAGGAATCATTATTTCGACAAAAATCCAGAGTTAGGTGGTTAAAGGAGGGGGACCGAAACACCCGGTTCTTTCATGTGCAACTTAGAGTGAGGAGTGTGTGTGAGGGCCACCACTTCGTTGGAGGGCCACCAACCAAGTGAGGAGTGTGTGTGAGGGAAAGCACACCTTCGAGGAGGAAGGAGATATTCGTGAAGGGTTTCGACGTTTTTTTTCTAATTTGTTTGCTAATGAATTTCAGGTTTGTAAGATCAAATCATCGATTGAGTTACCCCAAATTGAAGCATCGGATGGAGAATGTTTAGTGCGAAAATTGCACATGAAGGAGCTTGAAGATGTTATCTTGAATGCAAATGTGGACAAGGCGCCGGGGCCCGATGGGTTCAATGCTAAGTTCTTCAAAGTGGCATGGGGAATAATAAAGGACATTTTCAATGCCGTGGAGTCATGCATGACGAGTGGAATTACACGTCTATCACTCTCATACCAAAGAAGAAGGCACCAATGATGGTGGAAGATTATAGACCCATAGCTTTGTGCAACATGATGTATAGATTCACTTCTAAAGTGCTTGCAAACTGGTTGAAGATATTGCTACCACAAATTGTTGGGGAAAATCAAAGTGCATTTGTTCATGGAAGAAGAATTAGTGACAACATCCTCCTTGCACATGAGCTATGTCATAACCTTCATCTTGATAAAGGAAGAGAAAGAATGTGCATCAACCTTGATATTCGAAAGGCCTACGATTCCATCTCGTGGGAGTTCCTTGATCAAGTAATGGAGAAATTTGGGTTCCCGGACAAGTGGAGGAGGACCATCATGGCATGTGTTCGAGCCTCCTTTGTTGTGACCGTGAATGGGGCAAATTCAAAACCGTTTAAAGCAAGGAATGGGTTGAGGCAAGGAGATCCACTAGCCCCATATTTGTTTGTAATGTGCATGGAAGTCTTGAGTAAGATGGTGAAGATGGCGGTGGAGGAAGGCAAGCTTGAACCCTTGTTGTGTGGAGACACTCTCGTCTCACATTTGATGTTTGCGGATGATGTGCTACTTTTTGCAAAGGTTACAAAGGAGAACACCCAAGCTCTTAAACAAGTTCTTGATGACTTCACGACATATTCGGGGTTGCAATTTAACACATCCAAGAGTCAAATATTCATGGGTGGTGAAGTCCAACATGTGGAATGGATAGTTGAACATCTAGGTATGGAGAAAAAGCTTTTCCCGGTGATATACTTAGGTTTGCCCTTATTCTCGGGAAGGATGGCAAGAAGTCATTGCATGTCACTTGTCAACAAGCTAAAGGCACGGTTGAGCACTTGGAAGCAAAACTTTTTATCCATCGCCGGTCAGGTGGAGCTCGTGAGGTGTGTACTAGTTTCTCTTAGCATATATTGGACATCCGCATTTCGCATTCCTCGGAAAGTGCTACAAGAGATGCACAGCCTTATGTCTAGATTTATATGGGGAGGGCCTAAGAAGTAGGTTGCGGTTGCGTGGAAAGATGTGTGTACCCCAAAATCGGAAGGGGGACTCGAGCTTAAGCGCTTAGTAGAATGGAACGAAGTGGGCCTTCTACGTTTGTTTTGGCTAGTGGTGGAGGATGGAAGCTCTCTTTGGGTGAAGTGTATTCGCCAAAAATACTTGAAGAATAGATCCATTTGGCTCGCAAGACCACCATCCACCTCCTCGTGGGCATGGAGAGGAATCACCCGGGTTCGTGATATAGCAAGGCAACATATTCAATACCAAGTGGGAGATGGTGAAGCCATTAGTTTCTTTCATCATCCATGGTGTGGGGTGCCTTTCCATTGTGAAGAGTGGAGTGAGCGGCTAGATTACGATTTGGGGGTACCTTGGGATACAAAAGTTGCACATTTCATTCGAAATGGAGAGTGGACTCTCCTCTTCCAAAAATCGACCATCATGGAGGAACTTTGGACAAAGATCAGCAACATTCCCATCAAAGGAGGAAGAGACAAACCATCACGAGTTGATGGACGAGGGGACAAGTTGGGAATGAAGGAGGTGTGGAAGTGGGTGAAGAAGTCGGGCTACAAGGTGGCATGGGCGGATATGGTGTGGCACAAGGAGGCTATACAAAAACATGCACTCACGGCATGGAGAGCTTTGAGAGGGTGGCTAGTCACCAAAAAGCTAATGAACCAGAGAGGGGCCAGCCATAACCCAACATGTGTCCTATGTGACAAGATGGAAGAAAACATTCAACACTTTTTTTGGGGTTGCCATTATACAAAGGAGGTATGGGCCCAAATCCTTCGACTTTTGAAACTCAAACCAAACCAAGAAAGGAATCTAGAAAGTGAAGCAAATCGTGTCTCCCATGCTGGGGGGAGCCGGGTGGACAAGGTCACACGAAGATGGGCCTTTAATGCAATGATACATGAAGTGTGGCAAGAACGAAATCGCAGAATTTTCGAGGATGAAAATAAGAAACCGGATGACATTGTGGGAGCAATTAAGGACATGGTCCGATGTATGGGACAAAGAGTGAAGAGCCTAGCAAGAAACGACGAGGAATACCAGAATTTTGAGGAGACTTGGGCGTAGCATGGCTGACAGATTGTGTGATGTAGGGCTGATTTGATGTAGAGATGTCATGATGTAATACTTGTATGTGAGGATATATTATTGTAGTAGCCGGATATGCATGTAGCATACTCCCGCGAGACTAAACGATAAATGTTGTAGGTTGTAAACTTTGCTAATTAATAGAAATTCGAGGCTAAGCCTCCCTTTTTGCTTTGCAAAAAAAAGAGGGAGGAGAGAGAGATAAAGAGAGTGGGATAACGAGAAGAGGGACAAGGAGAGAGGGAGAGAAGGAAGAGAGAGAAAGAGATAGAGTAGGTGGGAGAAATGAGAAGAGAGAGAGGAGGAGAAGGATGAGGAGAATGAGAGGCCAGAGCATAGGGAAGATGGGAAGAGAGAGAAGAAGAAGAGGGGGAGAGGTAGACAACATAGGAGAAGAGAGAAGGGAGTGAGAGAAGGATAGAGGCAGAGAAGAGAGAATAGGGATACGGATAAGGATAATGAGAGAAGAGAGAAGGAGAATAGAAAACAAGAGAGTGAGAAGGGAGAGAAGAGACAGAAGGGAGAGAAGGAGGAGAAGGACAGAGTGGAGGAGAGGGATAAGAGGGAGAGAGAAAAGGAGAGGGATAAGAGGGAGATAGAGAAGGAGAAAGAGGAGAGGAAAGAGAAAAGGAGAGAGAAAGAGAGATAAGAAGAGGGAGGAGAAGAGAGAAGGAAATGGAGAAGAGGAGAGGGAGAGGAGGAGATAGAAAAGGGAAGGTGAGAGAAAAAAGTAGAGGGAGAGAAGGAGAAGAGAGGGGGAACGAGAGGAGATGAAGGGATAATAGGGAGAGAGATTAGGAGGGAGAAGGAAAGGAGAGGAAGAGAGGGGAGGGGACAGAGAAGGAGAAGAGAGAGGGAACGAGAGGAGACGGAGGGATAAGAGGAGAGAGCGGAGAAGGAGGAGGAAGGAGATAGAGAGCGGGAGGGAGGGAGAAGGAGAGGACGAGAGGAAAGGAGAGAGAGGGAGAAGAGGGGAGAGAGAGAAGGAGAGAGGGGGTGAGGAGATGAGAGGGAACAAGAGAAAGAGAGGAGGATAGAGAAGGAAAGGAAGAGAAGAGGGAAGGGGAAGGGAACGAGATTGAGAAGGGAGAGTAGAGATAGAGAATGAGAGATAGTGGAGGAGAGAGGAAACAAGAAAGGAGAAGAGGGATAAAGAGAAAGAGAAGGGGAGAGGAGGAGAGAAGGGAGAGAGAAAGGAGAGTAGAGGGAAGAGAAGAGGATAGGAGGGAGAAGGAGAGAGAGGATAAGGAGAGGGAAAAAGAGGGAGAGGAGAAGGGAGAGAGAGAGAGAACAAGAAGAGGAGCGACGATAGGAAAGAGGAGAAGGAGTCCACCCTCCTTCTCATCTTCCCTCTCCTCCCATCCTTCCATTCTTTTTATCCTCTCTCTTCCTCTCCTTCTCTCCCTCTCGCTCCTCCCTTCCCTCTCTCCTTACCTTATAAGGAGAGAAGGAGAGGGTAAGAGGGAGATAGAGAACGAGAAGAGGGAAGAAGAGAGAGGGGAAAAGGGGGAAGATAGAGAAGACGAGATATGGAAGGAGAGAGGAGCTAGAGAAGGCAGAGTAGAGAGAGAAGGGAGAGTGGAGGAGAGGGAGAGAAAAGAGGAGAGAGGGAGAGAGATAAGGAGAAAGTATACGGAGAGAGGGAACGATAGAGAAGGAGAAGAGAAACAGGATAAGAGGGAGAATGAGAAAAGGAGAAGCGAGAGAATGCGAGAAGAGGAGAGTGAGGGATAAGAGGGTGAGGCTAGAAAGAAGGTTACGGGGAGAACAAGGAGAGGAAGAGAAGGAGAAGAGGGAGGAGGAGAGTGGTAGAGAAGAGGAGAAGTGGGCAGAGAGAGAAGAAAAGAGAGAGGGAAAGGGAGAGAGAAGAGAGATGGAGAACGAGAGCGAGAGATAGAGAAGGGAGAGAGAAGGAGGGTGGAGAAAAGAGGACAAGAAGAACAGAGAGGGGAAGCAAGAGGGAGAGTGAACGGCAGTAGAGAAGAGGAATGAGGGAGAGAGGATAGAGAAGGGAAAGAGAGAAAATGAGAGGGAGGAGAGAGAAGAAGGGAGAGAGAGCGAGAGAAGGTGGAAGGAGTGGAGAAGAGGACAAGAGGAAGATAGAAAATGAAGGAGAAGAGGGAAGAGGGGAGGGAGAGAAGAAGGGGGAGAGGGAACGAGAGAGGGAAGGAGGAGAGGAGAGGGAGAGAGGAGGACAGGGAAGTAGAGGGGAGAGGGAGAAGGGAGAAGAAGAGGGAGGGAGAAGAGGGGGTGAAGAAGGAGAGAGAGGGAGAGCGAGCGAGAGAAGGAGAAGGGAAAGAGGAGGATAGAGAAGGATAAAAGGGGAGAGAGAAGAAGAAGAAGAAGAAGAAGAAGAAGAAGAAGAGAGAAGGATAAGGAGAGAAGAAGGGGAGCGGGATAAGAGGGAGATAGAGATGAGGCGAGGGAGATGAGAGAAAGAGAAGAGGGAAGAGTGAGAGAGAAGGAGCGTGGTAGAGAAGGAGAGAAAAGAGAGGGTAGAACGAGAGAGAGAAGGGAGAGAATGGGACGAGGAGAGAGAAGGAGTGGGAGAAATGGAGAAACGAGAGAAGAAGAGGGATAAGGAGAAGAGGGACAAGGAGAGAGGGAGAGAAGGAAGAGAGAGAAAGAGATAGAGTAGGTGGGAGAAATGAGAAGGGAGAGCGGAGGAGAAGGATGAGGAGAATGAGAGGCGAGAGAAGAGGGAAGATGGGAAGAGAGAAAACAAGAAGAGGAGGAGAGGTAGACAACATAGGAGAAGAGAGAAGGGAGCGAGAGAGAGAAGGATAAAGGCAGAGAAGAGAGAATAGGGATAAGGATAACGTGAGAAGAGAGAAGGAGAATAGAAAAGAGGAGAGAGAGAAGGGAGAGAAGGAGGAGAAGGACAGAGTGGAGGAGCGGGATAAGAGGGAGAGAGAAAAGGAGAGGGATAAGAGGGACATAGAGAAGGAGAAAGAGGAGAGGAAAGAGGAAAGGAGAGAGAAAGAGAGATAAGAAGAGGGAGAAGGAGAGAGAAGGAAATGGAGAAGAGGAGGGGGAGAGGAGGAGATAGAGAAGGGAAGGTGAGAGAAAAAAGTAGAGGGAGAGAAGGAGAAGAGAGGGGGAACGAGAGGAGATGAAGGGATAAGAGGGGAGAGAGAATAGGAGGGAGAAGGAAAGGAGAGGAAGAGAGGGGAAAGAGGAGAATAGAGAGGGAACGAGAGGAGACGGAGGGATAAGAGGAGAGAGCGGAGAAGGAGGAGGAAAGAGAGAGAGAGAGCGGGAGGAGGGAGAAGGAGAGGACGAGAGGAAAGGAGAGAGAGGGAGAAGAGAGGAGAAAGAGAAGAAGAGGGAGAGAGGGGGTACAAGAGAGGAGATGAGAGGGAACAAGAGAAAGAGAGGAGGATAGAGAAGGAAAGGAGGAGAAGAGGGAAGGGGAAGGGAACGAGATTGAGAAGGGAGAGTAGAGATAGAGAAGGAGAGATAGTGGAGGAGAGAGGAAACAAGAGAGGAGAAGAGGGATAGAGACAAAGAGAAGGGGAGAGGAGGAGAGAAGGGAGAGAGAGAAAGGAGAGTAGAGGGAAGAGAAGTGGATAGGAGGGAGAAGGAGCGAGAGGATGAGGAGAGGGAAGAAGAGGGATAGGAGAAGGGAGAGAGAGAGAGAACGAGAAGAGGAGGGAAGAAGAAAAAGAGAAGGAGTCCCCCCTCCTTCTAATCTTTCCTCTCCTCCCATCATTCCCTTCTTTTTATCCTCTCTCTTCTTCTCCTTCTCTCCCTCTCGCTCCTCCCTTCCCTCTCTCCTTAACCATATAAAGAGAGAAGGAGAGGGTAAGAGGGAGATAGAGAACGAGAAGAGGGAAGAAGAGAGAGGGGAAAAGGGGGAAGGAGAGAAGAGGAGATAAGAAAGGAGAGAGGAGAGGGAGAGAAAAGAGGAGAGAGGGAGAGAGATAAGGAGAAAGGATACGGAGAGAGGGAACGATAGAGAAGGAGAAGGGAAACATGATAAGAGGGAGAATGAGAAAAGGAGAAGCGTGAGAAGAGGAGAGTGAGGGATAAGAGGGTGAGGATAGAAAGAAGGTTAGGGGGAGAACAAGGAGAGGAAGAGAAGGAGAAGAGGGAGGAGGAGAGTGGTAGAGAAGAGGAGAAGTGGGAAGAGAGAGAAGAAAAGAGAATGGGAAAGGGAGAGAGAAGAGAGATGGAGAACGAGAGCGAGAGATAGAGAAGGGAGAGAGAAGGAGGGTGAAGAAAAGAGGACCAGAATTACAGAGCGAGGGGAAGCAAGAGGGAGAGTGAACGGGGGTAGAGAAGAGGAATGAGGGAGAGAGGATAGAGAAGGGAAAGAGAGAGAAAAGGAGAGGGAGGAGAGAGAAGAAGGGAGAGAGAGCGAGGAAGGAGTGGAGAAGAGGACAAGAGGAAGATAGAAAATCAAGGAGAAGAGGGAAGAGGGGAGGGAGAGAAGAAGGGGGAGAGGGAACGAGAGAGGTAGAGAAGAAGGGGGAGAGGGAAGGAGGAGAGAAGAGGGCGAGAGGAGGACACAGAAGTAGTGGGGAGAGGGAGAAGGGAGAAGAAGAGGGAGGGAGAAGAGGGGGTGAAGAAGTAGTGGGAGAGAAGGAGAGATAGGGAGAGCGAGCGAGAGAAGGAGAAGGGAAAGAGGAGGATAGAGAAGGATAAAAGGGGGAGAGAGAAGAAGAGAGAAGAGAGAAGGATAATGATAGAAGAAGGGGAACGGGATAAGAGGGAGATAGAGATAAGGCGAGGGAGATGAGAGAAAGAGAAGAGGGAAGAGTGAGAGAGAAGGAGAGTGGTAGAGAAGGAGAGAAAAGAGAGGGGAGAACGAGAGACAGAAGGGAGAGAATGGGACGAGGAGAGAGAAGGAGTGGGAGAAAAGGAGAAACGAGAGAAGGGAGAGAAGAAGAGGGAGAAGGAGAGAGGAGAGAGAGAGATAAAGAGAGTGGGATAAGGAGAAGAGGGACAAGGAGAGGGGGAGAGAAGGAAGAGAGAGAAAGAGATAGAGTAGGTGGGAGAAATGAGAAGGGGGAGAGGAGGAGAAGGATGAGGAGAATGAGAGGCCAGAGAAGAGGGAAGATGGGAAGAGAGAGAAGAAGAAGAGAAGGAGATGTAGACAACATAGGAGAAGAGAGAAGGGAGCGAGAGAGAGAAGGATGGAGGCAGAGAAGAGAGACTATGGATAAGGATAATGACAGAAGAGAGAAGGAGAATAGGAAAGAGGAGACAGAGAGAAGGGAGAGAAGAGACAGAAGGGAGAGAATGAGGAGAAGGACAGAGTGGAGGAGAAGGATAAGAGGGAGAGAGAAAAGGAGAGGGATAAGAGGGAGATAGAGAAGGAGAAAGAGGAAAGGAAAGAGGAAAGGAGAGAGAAAGAGAGATAAGAAGAGGGAGAAGGAAATGGAGAAGAGGAGAGGGAGTGGAGGAGATAGAGAAGGGAAGGTAAGAGAAAAAAAGTAGAGGGAGAGAAGGAGAAGAGAGGGGGGACGAGAGGAGATGAAGGTACAATAGGGGAGAGAGAACAGGGGGGAGAAGGAAAGGAGAGGAAGAGAGGGGAGGGGAGAGAGAAGGAGAAGAGAGAGGGAACGAGAGGAGACTTTAGGATAAGAGGAGAGAGTGGAGAAGGAGGAGGAAGGAGAGAGAGAGCGGGAGGGAGGGAGAAGGAGAGGACGAGAGTAAAGGGGGGAGAGGGGGAAGAGGGGATAGAGAGAAGAAGAAGGAGAGAGGGGGTACAAGAGAGGAGATGAGAGGGAACAAGAGAAAGAGAGGAGGATAGAGAAGGAAAGGAGGAGAAGAGGGAAGGGGAAGGGAACGAGATTGAGAAGGGAGAGTAGAGATAGAGAATGAGAGATAGTGGAGGAGAGAGGAAACAAGAGAGGGATAAAGAGAAAGAGAAGGGGAGAGGAGGAGAGAAGGGAAAGAGAGAAAGGAGAGTAGAGGGAAGAGAAGAGGATAGGACGGAGAAGGAGAGAGAGGATAAGGAGAGGGAAGAAGAGGGAGAGGAGAAGGGAGAGAGAGAGAACGAGAAGAGGAGCGAAGAAGGGAATGAGGAGAAGGAGTCCCCCCTCCTTCTCATCTTCCCTCTCCTCCCATCCTTCCCTTCTTTTTATCCTCTCTCTTCTTCTCCTTCTCTCCCTCTTGCTCCTCCCTTCCCTCTTTCCTTACCTTATAAGGAGAGAAGGAGAGGGTAAGAGGGAGATAGAGAACGAGAAGAGGGAAGAAGAGAGAGGGGAAAAGGGGGAAGAGAGAGAAGAAGAGATAAGGAAGGAGAGAGGAGATAGAGAAGGCAGAGAAGAGAGAGTGGAGGAGAGGGAGAGAAAAGAGGAGAGAGGGAGAGAGATAGGGAGAAAGGATACAGAGAGAGGGAATCATAGAGAAGGAGAAGAGAAACAGGATAAGAGGGAGAATGAGAAAAAGAGAAGCGAGAGAATGTGAGAAGAGGAGAGTGAGGGATAAACGGGTGAGTACAGAAAGAAGTTTAGGGGGAGAACAAGGAGAGGAAGAGAAGGTGAAGAGGGAGGAGGATGAGGAGGGGAGCGGTAGAGAAGAGGAGAAGTGGGAAGCTCGAGATGAAAAGAGAGAGGGAAAGGGAGAGAGGAGGAGAAGGATGAGGAGAATGAGAGGCCAGAGAAGAGGGAAGATGGGAAGAGAGAGAAGAAGAAGAGGGGGACAGGTAGACAACATAGGAGAAGAGAGAAGGGAGCGAGAGAGAGAGAAGGATAGAGGCAGAGAAGAGAGAATAGAGATAATGATAATGAGAGAAGAGAGAAGGAGAATATAAAAGAATAGAAAAGAGGAGAGAGAGAGAAGGGAGAGAAGAGACAGAAAGGAGAGGAGGAGAAGGACAGAGTTGAGGAGAAGGATAAGAGGGAGAGAGAAAATGAGAGGGAGATAGAGAAGGAGAAAGACGGGAGGAAAGAGGAAAGGAGAGAGAAAGAGCGATCAGAAGAGGGAGAAGGAGAGAGAAGGAAATGGAGAAGAGGGCAGGGAGAGGAGGAGATAGAAAAGGGAAGGTGAGAGAAAAAAGTAGTGGGAGAGAAGGAGAACAGAGGGGGAACGAGAGTAGATGAAGGGATAAGAGGGGAGAGAGAATGGGAGGGAGAAGGAAAGGAGAGGAAGAGAGGGGAGGGGAGAGGGAAGGAGAAGAGAGACGGAACGAGAGGAGACTGAGGGATAAGAGGAGAGAGCAGAGAAGGAGGAGGAAGGAGAGAGAGAGCGGGAGGGAGGGGGAAGGAGAGGACGAGAGGAGAGGAGAGAGAGGGAGAAGAGGGGAGAGAGAGAAGAAGAAGGAGAGAGGGGGTACAAGAGAGGAGATGAGAAGGAACAAGAGAAAGAGAGGAGGATAGAGAAGGAAAGGAGGAGAAGAGGGAAGGTGAAGGGAACGAGATTGAGAAGGGAGAGTAGAGATAGAGAAGGAGAGATAGTGGAAGAGAGAGGAAACAAGAGAGGAGAAGAGGGATAAAGAGAAAGAGAATGGGAGAGGAGAAGAGAAGGGAGAGAGAGAAAGGAGAGTAGAGGGAAGAGAATAGGATAGGAGGGAGAAGGAGAGAGAGGATAAGGAGAGGGAAGAAGAGGGAGAAGGGGAGAGGAGAAGGGAGAGAGGGAGAGAATGAGAAGAGGAGCGAAGAAGGGAAAGAGGAGAAGGAGTTCCCCCTCCTTCTCGTCTCCCCTCTCCTCCCATACCTTCTTTTTA
Organism: Triglochin maritima; assembly: GCA_963682175.1. Taxonomy (NCBI): domain Eukaryota; kingdom Viridiplantae; phylum Streptophyta; class Magnoliopsida; order Alismatales; family Juncaginaceae; genus Triglochin; species Triglochin maritima. The sequence continues at coordinate 9,822,956 of OY821793.1, read as the reverse complement.
TCCTCTCTCTTCTTCTCCTTCTCTCCCTCTCGCTCCTCCCTTCCTTCTCTCCTTACCTTATAAGGAGAGAAGGAGAGGGTAAGAGGGAGACAGAGAACGGGAAGAGGGAAGAAGAGAGAGGGGAAAAGGGGGAAGAGAGAGAAGATATAAGAAAGGAGAGAGGAGATAGAGAAGGCAGAGTAGAGAGAGAAGGGAGAGTGGAGGAGAGAGAGAGAAAAGAGGAGAGAGGGAGAGATAAGGAGAAAGGATACGGAGAGAGGGAAGGATAGAGAAGGAGAAGAGAAACGGGATAAGAGGGAGAATGAGAAAAGGAGAAGCGAGAGAATGTGAGAAGAGGAGAGTGAGGGATAAGAGGGTGAGGTCAGAAAGAAGGTGAGGGGGAGAACAAGGAGAAGAAGAGAAGGAGAAGAGGGAGGAGGAGGAGGAGAGTGGTAGAGAAGAGGAGAGCGAGAAAGAGAGATAGAGAAGGGAGAACGAGAGCGAGAGGTAGAGAAGGGAGAACGAGAGTGAGAGATAGAGAAGGGAGAGAGAAGGAGGGTAGAGAAAAGAGGACAAGAAGAGCAGAGAGAGGGGAAGCAAGAGGGAGAGTGAACGGGAGTAGAGAAGAGGAATGAGGGAGAGATGATAGAGAAGGGAAAGAGAGAGAAAAGGAGAGGGAGGAGAGAGAAGAAGGGAGAGAGAGAGAAGGAGGAAGGAGTGGAGAAGAGGACAATAGGAAGATAGAAAAGAAAATGAAGGAGAAGAAGGAAGAGGGGAGGGAGAGAAGAAGGGGGAGAGGGAAGGAGAGAGGTAGAGAAGAAGGGGGAGAGGGAAGGAGGAGAGGGAAGGAGGAGAGAAGAGGGAGAGAGGAGGATAGGGAAGTAGAGGGGAGAGGGAGAAGGGAGAAGAAGAGGGAGGGAGAAGATAGGGGGTGAAGAAGGAGTGGGACAGAAGGAGAGAGCGGGAGAACGAGCGAGAGAAGGAGAAGGGAAAGTGTAGGATAGAGAAGGATAAAAGGGGGAGAGAGAAGAAGAAGAGAGAAGGATAAGGAGAGAAGAAGGGGAGTTGGATAAGAGGGAGATAGAGATGAGGCGAGGGAGATGTGAGAAAGAGAAGAGGGAGGAGTGAGAGAGAAGGAGAGTGGTAGAGAAGGAGAGAAACGAGAGAGGTAGAACGAGAGAGAGAAGGGAGAGAATGGGACGAGGAGAGAGGAGTGGCAGAAAAGGAGAAACGAGAGAAGGGAGAGAAGAAGAGGGAGAAGGAGAGAGGAGAGAGAGATAAAGAGAGTGGGATAAGGAGAAGAGGGACAAGGAGAGAGGGAGAGATGGAAGAGAGAGAAAGAGATAGAGTAGGTGGGAGAAATGAGAAGGGAGAGAGGACGAGAAGGATGAGGAGAATGAGAGGCCAAAGAAGAGGGAAGATGGGAAGAGGGAGAAGAAGAAGAGGGGGAGAGGTAGACAACATAGGAGAAGTGAGAAGGGAGCGAGAGAGAGAAGGATAGTGGCAGAGAAGAGAGATGGAGAGGGTAAGAGGGAGATAGAGAACACGAAGAGTGGAGAAGAGAGAGGGGAAAAGGGGGAAGAGAGAGAAGAAAGGATAAGGAAGGAGAGAGGAGATAGAGAAGGCAGAGTAGAGAGAGAAGAGGGAGTGGAGGAGAGGGGGAGAAAAGAGGAGAGAGGGAGAGAGACAAGGAGAAAGGATACAGAGAGAGGGAACGATAGAGAAGTAGAAGAGAAACAGGATAAGAGGGAGAATGAGAAAAGGAGAAGCGAGAGAATGTGAGAAGAGGAGAGTGATTGATAAGAGGGTGAGGACGAAAAGAAGGTGAGTGGGAGAACAAGGATAGGAAGAGGAAGGAGGAGGAGGAGAGTGGTCGAGAAGAGGAGAAGTGGGAAGAGAGAGAAGAAAAGAGAGAGGGAAAGGGAGAGGAAGAGAGATGGAGAATGAGAGCGAGAGATAGAGAAGGGAGAGAGAAGGAGGGTGGAGAAAAGAGGACAAGAAGAGCAGAGAGAGGGGAAGCAAGAGGGAGAGTGAACGGGAGTAGAGAAGAGGAATGAGGGAGAGAGGATAGAGAAGGGAAGGAGAGAGAAAAGGGGAGAGAAGAAGGGGGAGAGAGCGAGAGAAGGAGGAAGGAGTGGAGAAGAGGACAATAGGAATATAGAAAATGAAGGAGAAGAGGAAAGAGGGGTGGTAGAGAAGAAGGGGAGAGGGAACGAGAGAGGTAGAGAAGAAGGGGGAGAGGGAAGGAGAGAGGGAAGGAGTAGAGAAGAGGGAGAGGGGAGAGGGAGAAGGGAGAAGAAGAGCGAGGGAGAAGAGACAGGGTGAAGAAGGAGTGTGAGAGAAGGAGAGAGAGAGAGAGAAGGAGAAGGGAAAGAGGAGGATAGAGAAGGATAAAAGGGGGAGAGAGAAGAAGAAGAGAAAAGTATATGGAGGGAAGAAGGGGAGCGGGATAAGAGAGAGATAGAGATGAGGCAAGGGAGATGAGAGAAAGAGAAGAGGGAAGAGTGAGAGAGAAGGAGAGTGGTAGAGAGGGAGAGAAAAGACTCGGGTAGAACGAGAGAGAGAAGGGAGAGAATGGGACGAGGAAAGAGAAGGAGTGGGAGAAAAGGAGAAACGAGAGAAGAGGAGGGAGAAGGAGAGAGGAGAGAGAGATAAAGAGAGTGGGATAAGGAGAAGAGGGACAGGGGGAAAGAGGGGTGGAGAAGGGAAAGGGAACGAGAGGAGACGGAGGGATAAGAAGATAGAGCGGAGAAGGAGGAGGAAGGAGATAGAGAGCGGGAGGGAGAGAGGGAGAAGAGGGGGAAGAGAGGGAGAAGGAGAGGACGAGAGGAAAGGAGAGAGGGAGAAGAGGGGGAGAGAGAAGAAGGAGAGAGGGGGCACAAGAGAGTAGATGAGAGGGAACAATAGAAAGAGAGGAGGATAGAGAAGGAAAGGAGGAGAAGAGGGAAGGGGAAGGGAACGAGATTGAGAAGGGAGAGTAGAGATAGTGGAGGAGAGAGGAAACAAGAGAGGAGAAGAGGGATAAATAGTAAGAGATGGGGAGAGGAGGAGAGAAGGGAGAGAGAGAAAGGAGAGTAGAGGGAAGAGAAGAGGATGGGAGGGAGAAGGAGAGAGAGGACAAGGAGAGGGAAGAAGAGGGAGAAGGGGAGACGAGAAGGGAGAGAGAGAGAACAAGAAGAGGAGCGAAGAAGGGAAAGAGGAGAAGGAGTCCCCCCTCCTTCTCATCTTCCCTCTCCTCCCTGTAGGATTTCATGTTTAATTGTACATATATATTTTCGAATTTTTTATGCACAATAAGGATCATTCATATATTTCCCACGATTTGTTTTTCATGCATGCATCGGTTTGTTTTAATGATTGCTTAAAAAACATCAAAATTCATACCTAGAAGTTCTCTAAAACTTCTTGAAGATCCGGAGATGTTGAGGATGTTTGTTGCTGCACCGGATGCCCCCGAGTATTCACCAAACTCTAAACAAGATCGGAGAGAGAAGAGCAAGCCTCTCAATCTCCAATAGGGTTTAGAATCTAACTACTAACCCCTCTTTAGTTCCCTTGAGAAGAAGATCTCTGAAAACTAAAACTAAACTCAAGAATTATGGTGAAATTCGTGGAGAATTATGGAGAGAGATGTTTGCACAAGAAGATAATGAATTAATTAATAAGGTAATGAGATAAACTTGTATTTATAAGTTCTCTCCAAATTACCTATTCATGTGCAACCTCTTGCCCATGATATCATGCAAACTTCCATCTAACCATCCATTATTTGCTAACAAATAATCTTAACCACGAATTAAATCAGTTATGGACCAATTCCATGCATGATCTAATTAATTCTTATATTTATTCTGCAGTAACGGTCTGGATCGGTCGACCGTGTTGGAGGTTCGGTCGACCGATTAGACCAAGTTTCGCTCGACCGTTCATAAACTCGGTCGACCGTTCGTAACAAAATTATTTCATCGTAATGTTCGGTCGACCGACCGATATACTTCGGTCAACCGAAAACGAACAGTAGAAATTCCTGTTACGATGGATAAACATCCGGTCGACCGTGCAACATTTCGGTCGACCGTGAAACATTTGGTCGACTGTTTACTCTTTAGCGGTCGACCGTTTTTGCACAGTACTGCAGACTAGTCAAATTTCGGTTTAGCCCCTACAAAATTTGACATTTCGGTATTAGTAGTAAGTTCACAACTTATGTAATATATTATCATATGTAATGATAAATCATTACACCCCATAATATTTACATCACATATTAATTTAATTTAGATTCTAATTATGTTATTAATCACAACATAATTTTGATTTCACTTGTTCACCACATGTGTCATATTTTCTACATGAAACCCGACACACCTTATGAACTCAAAATCCTCATTTCTTGTTTCCCAGTTTTGTGGTGTGACATATGGGAGGATCTAAACTAAGTTGACAGTGATATTAATAGCTTAATATCACAAGCTATAAGCGGTATCTAGCTACACATTATAGCTCCCAATTAGTTAGATGTCTTAATTCCACTCGAACGAACACCCGATCCATTTAGTGATGGAGTACACCACTTGTGTCCGTCCCTTGCCTCATGATATTAAGAATACACACAAAGTAGTATTGTGTCATCTTTGTATTAGTATTCATTTCTTGATCTCTTTAAGCTAGTTATAAATATGTTACTTAACTCAAATCACATTGTGCACATTATAACTTTGCTTTATCAAGGGGCCCACTAATATCATAACTCAATTAAGAAGGGCAATGATAATCTTTTGACTAACTATCTTCTCCAACAAAAGTTATACTTAACCAACCAATGCCTTTACACTACACTCATCGATAGCTCTAGACACTAGTCTAATTAAGCAATTCTTAAGTGATCGGATATAAGTCTCATATCAAAGGACCAAATACACAGTAAAATATCAATGACACAGAAAACGCAATTCTATAATATTTTACTTATTAGGTCTATTCAGTATACAAAAGTAATATTTTTCTCTTTTGTCTACCCGTGTTGTCACTCACTTGTAGAGCTACAATGACCTATGACCAACACGACAATCTTAAGTCGGTTATTAATGTCCCATGTTAATTACTATGATTGCGAATATATTTTGTTTTATGTAAACCAATATCTTTTAGAGCTCTACGGTTAAGGACCAAGAGTCTCTTCCTTAACACTTCTAAAAGACGAATAACATAAACAAGGAACAAAATGATTTCTCATTCAATTCATAATAATTGACATTTAAAAGTAAAACTTTAAGAACACATTCCCTTCAATCTCCCACTTGTTATTAAAGTTTTCTTTCACATACACACTCAATGTATAAAACAATAATAACTAGGGTAAACTCCATTACATATCAATCATCAAGCCAATCTACATGGTTGCTCAATCCCATGGACTCGAAATGCATTTCGCTCTTGGCTTGGGATAAGGGTTTTGTGAATGGATCAGCTGTGTTGTTGTTGGTGTCCACCCATAAAAGATTTATTTTGCCTTCGTCGATGAGGTCACGTGTCACGAAGTACTTACGATCCATGTACTTCACTTTGTGGTGTAATTTGGGGTCCTTGATTTGCGAGATAGATGCACTATTATCGCAAAATAGCTCTACTGGTCCCTAGCTCGAGGGAACTACTCCAAGCTCTTCAAGGAACTTCTTAATCCACACTCCTTCCTTGCTCTCTTAAGCGACAGCCATTACTTCGGAAGCAGTGGTTGAGTCAGCCGTAGTGCTTTGCTTCCAACTACGCCAACTCACAGCTCCACCATTCAGAAGAAAGACGTATCCTGATTGCGACCTTCTATCGCCTGGATCACTCACGAAACTCGCATCCGAGTAACCCTCGGCTATCAACTCCCTTCGTCCTCCATAAACAAGAATCTTATCCTTAGTCTGGTTAAGGTACTTCAGGATATTCTTGACCGCAGTCCAATGCTCAGGATCTGCATTGGATTGGTGACGACTTGTCACGCTTAGAGTATACGAGACATCAGGTCTTGTGCAAGTCATCGCGTACATGATCGACCCAATTGCCGAAGCATAAGGGACATCCTTCATGTACTCTAAGTCCTTACGTGATTGCGCACGTTGAGACTTCTTGAGTTGCATACCCATACTCATTGGCACACTGCCCTTTTTGGAGTTATTCATCTTGAACCTTTCCAAGACCTTGTCAATGTATGTACGTTGACTGAGGCCAATGAGTCTACGAGATCTATCTCGATATATCTTGATTCCCAAGATGTATTGAGCCCCACGCATATCTTTCATCGAAAATGCAGATTTCAATGAACTTCTCATTTGCTCAAGCAAAGAAATATGATTGCCCATAAGCAATATGTCATCAACATATAAGATTAGGAATACTACATGGCTCCCACTAACCTTCTTGTATATACAAGGTTCTTCCTTACTTTGAATGAAGTGAAGCTTCTTCACTTCCTCGTTAAAGTGTTTGTTCCAACTCCTTGATGCTTGCTTCAAACCATAAATGGATCTTTGAAGCTTGCATACTTTCTCGCTATTCTTTGGATCTTCAAAACCTTGAGGTTGTACAATGTACACATCCTCCTCCAAGTTCCCATTAAGGAACGCCGTTTTGACATCCATTTGCCATATCTCATAATCATGAAATGCAGCAATAGCGAGCATTATCCGAATAGACTTGAACATGGCAACTGGTGAAAAGGATTCATCATAGTCAATTCCTTGAACTTGAGTGAAACCCTTCGTTACAAGCCTCGCTTTGTAGGTTGTCAAGTTCCTATCCATGTCCATCTTCCGCTTGAAAACCCATTTATTTTGAATGACTTTTTCCCTTGAGGAAGGTCAACCAAGTTCCACACTTGATTATCATACATGGATTCTATTTCGGATTCCATGGCCTTAAGCCATAATTTGGAGTCTTCCGTTTCCATTGCTTCTTGGAAGGTCAAGGGATCATTGGTATCATGAAGTCCCAGATACAAGTCGGGTTTCTTCCTTTCCCTCGTTGACCTTCTTAGTTCTTTTGGTTCTTCTCGTGTCTCTCGAACTTCTTCCACAATTTCTTGAGGAGTGGGTTCACGTTCAACTCTTGAACGTACACTAGGTGGGGATGATTGAGATTCTCTCAGAATTTCTTGCGAGGGTCTCTTACTCATGCTCCCACTAACCAAAGGAATCTCGGTTGGGCCTTCATGATCTTGAATGTCATCATTCATGTCATGATCTTGAAGAGTATCTTCAGTTTCCTCAAGCACAACCCTACTCCCACTACTTTTTACTCTTTCCAGAAATTCCTTTTCAGAAATGTGGCATCCCTCTCTACAATCACTCGATTGGAGGTGATATGCCAAAAGTAGTATCCTCTTGTCTCACGAGGATAACCAATAAAGAAGCACTTATCCTCTTTTGGTTGAAGTTTGGTCGACATCAATTTGTTGAAGTAAGCCTCACAATCCCAAATCTTGAGAAAATTGAGCTTGGGTGTTTTACCACTCCATAGCTCATAAGGAGTTTTCTCCACGGATTTGGATGGAACATTATTTAGTGTGTAAGTCGCAGTTTGTAGTGCATAAGTCCAAAAGTAAAGAGATAATTCCGCATGACTCATCATTGACCGAACCATGTCGAGCAATGTCCTATTCCTCCTTTTGGATACCGCATTCCACTGAGGTGTACCGGGATGGGTGAGTTGAGGTACAATACCAAACTCCTTTAGGTATGAGTCAAATTCGGCACTTAAGTACTCACCTCCACGATCCATTCGTAGAGACTTGATTTTCTTGTCGAATTGGTTCTCTACTTCATTCTTGAATTCTTTGAACTTGTCAAAGGATTCACTTTTGTTTCTCATTAGATAAACATAGCCATAACGACTATAATCATCCGTGAACGTAATGAAGTACCTGAAACCATCTCGTGCACTAGTACTCATTGGACCACATACATCGGAATGTATCAAATCCAACAAGCCACTCGCCCTTGGACCTTTATTCTTGAAAGGCTTTTTGGTCATTTTTCCCATTAAACATGGTTGGCACGTCTCCAATGATTTAAAATCAAGTAGACCAAGAAGGTTAGCTTCTTGCAATTTCTTGATGCGCTTTTCATTTATGTGACCAAGACGATAGTGCCACAAGAGAGTATCGTTCTCGTGATTGGTCTTAAGTCTTTTGTTATTGATATTAAAGATTTGTTTATTATTCAATTCAAGCAAATAGAGACCATTCCTTATGAATGCATTTGCATAGAAAACACCATTCTTCGATATAGATAAGCAAGAATTTGAAATATTTATATTAAAATTATCCATATCTAAACATGATACAGAAATAATGTTCTTGCTAATCGAAGGCACAAAATAAACATTCTTTAGACATAAATTTAAACCACTACATAATTGAAGCACTACAGAACCTTGTGCAACCACAGAAACGTTCGCACCATTTCCGACCTTCAATTCTACCTCGTTCCTTACGAGTTCCTACCTATCCATGAGCAGCTGCACATTAGAAACTATGTGAGCACAAGATCCGGTATCAATTACCCAATCCTGGACAGAGGTGGCTAAATTTATTTCAATAACAAATATACCTTTGGTCTTTTTAGGGTGCCGACGTTCAATCACTCTGTTGTCAAGGTCTTCCTTGTACTTGGGGTAATTTGGCCGGATGTGTCCTTTTTCACCGCAGTGAAAGCACTCCGTATTCGGAGTTGGAGATTTCTGAGATTTCCCCATCGAGACACTCTTATGAGCACCTCCTACTCCCTTGCTCTTGATTGAACCACTTTTGGTAGATTTACCCTTTCCTTTACCAATCTTTTGGCTCCTCCCATGGACGACAAGGACATGCTTGTCCCTACCCTTGCCCATGTCAACTTCAGCAGTTTTGAGAGCGTTGTGCAGCTCCTCAAGACTCACCCCTTTTTCACGCACGTGATAGTGCATCACAAAGTCCTTAAAGGACGGGGCTAGAGAGCCAAGAATCATATCTTCAGCAATGTCCTCGGGCATTGGTGAAGAGAGCTTTGCCAACTTCTCAAGGTACCCTTGCATCGTGAGAAAATGCATGGATACTGATGTTCCCTCCGCCATATGGCACCTTGTGAGTGCGATGGTGGTCTTATAGCGCTCCTTTCGGGCACTATCCATGAACATCTTAGATAAAGCCTCCATGGTCTTCTTGGGTTTTGAATCCAAGTATTTCGCTTGAAGCGAGTCACCCATGGAAACTAGCATGAGACCGTGAACTTGGTTCTCTTGGTCTTCCCACTTGGCTTTAGCCTCTTTCTCTTCATCGGTTAATCTCTCATTCCATTTTGGGATTGGACCTTCGAAAATGTGAGATAGTTTCTCAAACTTTAACACGATGTTAAGTTTGAGTTGGCAACTTATGAAGTTTGAGCCATCATTTGCTAAAGGGTGTTTTTCTATCATGGATCGTACGATAGGTTGGATGTTCGACATTTTTCTACAAAATAAATCATACAGGATTTTAATGGCAATTTTATGTTTATCAGACACACAAATGTAAATGCTGCAAATAAAAAATCTTGCCCATAAATGCAACAATCCAAGATCCCATCAATTGTAATATAGACTAGCTAAGGGCTATCGAATACATTACAATATCAGGGTAAGAAAGCATTTTCTAATCACAACCTTTTTGAATTTTAGCAACTGATGCATTGCATACATTGCATCATATGTCTTTCATTTAGATTACTTTTATATCAATAAATGCTACTAAGGTATGTGTTTAGTCGTATTTACAGAATACAGGGACCTGAATGCAAATTACCCACATTCAGAGCATAAACGCGTGCAAAAGATTCATTTCTATCATAAAGACCGAGTTCAAGTTTATCGGGTTCCGAATGGAAATGAATCCAAGCATAAAAACATTCAAGGAGCTAATCACAAAAAGGTCAAGGGCTTAATTGCAAAATGTCAAGGACCTGATTGCAAAAGAAAAGGATCAAGTTATTTTGTTGGAAAAGTCAAAAGAAAAGTCAAAAATAAATCCCCAACAAATGGAAGGAATAATCCGGAGTTCAAGACAATGGAAAGAATCATCCAGACGCGTAAATAAAGATCAAATCATACCATAAACACATGACCAAAATCCGGACCCGAGCAGACCTGATTGTGCGGCGTTTTCGCCGCACAACACCTTCAATATGCGGCGTTTCCGCCGCCCAGTCATTGATCTGTGTGCCCGATTTTTGTCCAGTGTCGGGTCGACGCGTGTACTATCCTTTTATGTATTGGTATCCCCTGTATCGGCTATAAATAGCCCTGTAGGACGAATGTAACACATCTTTGAACCTTTGGTCTTGGATCATTAGTAATAAAATTCTGTTCTTTTAATTCTTGTTTTTATTTTATTTTAATGTCTCTAGGATCCCTTCTTCTTCCTCCCTCCATGAGTTTCTAACTCTTTCCAAGGGGTGGAGGTGATGGAATTAGGGGTAGAGAAGATGAATGCATGTTATTGTTTTAAGTTCGTGATTAGTATATTTTGATTACTTGAGTTTATGTTAAATCATTTATCTTGTAATGCTTCATAACTAACATGATTTATTTCAAGTTTCTCCATTCTCCAATCTAAACCTAAATTTAAACCTCCACCCAACGGATTTCTCCATCTTTACTCTTGCTTTTAGTTTTAATTGCTTTTGTTTCGTACTTTAGTTAATTAAATCAAAGAAAATACCAAAAACCCAACTTATTTCTTCTCCCTTCTTCCCCTTAATCGAAAATAACATTAACAACGAAATCTCTCCCTCCTTGTGTTCGACCCGTACTTGCCACCGCTTCATCGCGGCCGTGCACTTGCGGTATAAATATAATTCTCATCAGCAACATTAGCATCTTCAACTCTTGTGATTCTTGTCGTTTTAATTATGAGGGAATATGACCTATCCTCGTTAGAAAAACTTTTTCCCAAAACCGAGCGAGGGCTATAGGTAATGTTAAGAAAACTTATTTTCATTTGATATGAGATACGTTTATCCATTGTATTCACAACTAAGCATACTTGGGGCTCACTAGGGTGAAACGCACCTCATATATCTAATCGTTGCACAACAATAGACAACCATTATATCTCCCACTATTCCCAAAGATGGAGGGAGCTATCTCCCGCTAAGGGCGAATAGAGTATCCCTCGATCAAGGAAAATTACTCTTAATTTTGTTGGACAATTTCATGTATTAACATGTGATTAAGAATTTTAGGTTATCATGCATATTATCATTCATACACATCCTAACATTCAACACATTCATCACATGCATAACAAGACTAAAAACAGAAATTAAACCATTCACACAATCCACATCGTGTGAGTTTATATGTTCCCTTTGATCCTTGATCCTCGATCCTCGATCGATGCGCTACAGTGGCGACTTCCTCTTGCACCGGAGATGTAGTTTTTACAGAAAATAAACATGCTCCTCACATTCGATAAAAAACTGACTAGTGCAAGTCCTATGTAAAACCTCTCAAATGCAATGCAATTATCTAAAGATAGAAAGAGAGAATTTGGCTTTTACATATAAATAAGCCCCTGTATAATAATTACAAACATTCATTGGAACTGATTTGGAACATATAAACTCATAATTCCTGCAAAGACAACTCGAGCATCCATGCACGCAATATTGCTATAAACTATACAACCTAGTTTATCAATCATCTAGAATCCCAAACAATTCTTTGAAAAACATTTTGAAATCCATTAAAATTTCTTTTTATCCATCCACAAGTTCAAAAACAATTTTGAACCGCTGTCCATCCAATTTCCTAAAAGGAAAGACGAACCGTAGTTCTTCTCACCTTCTTCTACGTTATAGTCTCCTCCCCTTTACACTCTCTGTAGCGTTTTAGGGTCGAGTCGAGCACTTTTTTCGAGCTTGGCCTCGTGGTGGTGAGAGTAATCGACTCGAGAGTTCTCTGTTGAGATGGATGGTTACATGGGCGACCATCCATATCATTGTTGGGACCAGGACGATTCTCCCTCGTACTCCGGACCCATGCAACCTGGGGTGGCTCAGACGAACACCCCGTATGGTTGGGATAATCGCAATTGTGTGACTGAGCAATCTTCATATTGGGGTGATATGAGAGAGGCACCGACGGCTAGATCTCCATCCAGTTATGTTGGATCATACTCTGGGCAACAAACTTTGGCCTGTTTCATGCATGCGGTAGACGACATGAGTGCACCAGTGGCTCCAGTAGCCATACGGTGCGATTGTTGTGGGTTGAGTGGTCATAATATCGGGGAATGTCCTTATGTTCCCCCAGAGCCTGAGTATGAGCATACATTTTCCCAAAATGCTCAATATGACCATTACACATCCGCGTACATCCCGAGAGTGATGGATTCATGGGGAAACAATTCTTATTCAAATTCTTATACTTCATATTCACCCAGTATCCTCCTCCTGAATACCCAGAATTCTACCAGCACCCCACTCCAAATCATTGGACTCATTCTCAGCCCATCAACACCCAACCCCAAAATTTCCCAGGCTCTGACTTGGACCCCATCGTTGACCGCATACCTGATTCCTTGAAACAAACTCTCCAAACATTCATGGAAACCACACAAAACTTACTGAAGTCTAACTTGAATTCCTTGCAAACCATGGAAATGCAAGTGAGCCAGATGACACAACAATTCCATGAACGTGAGGAGGGTAACTTTTCTTGTCAACATGAGGATTCATCTTTTGATATCGAACGACCACCACATCCACAAATTCAAAGCACAATCTTTCAAAGTCAAACTCCTAGTCAGTCTGAGGGACTTGGGGTTTCAATTCACGATCACTTGGTGGACGATTCGATCCCAATTGAGAATAACGTGGACCAACTTCATTACGAGTCGGCACATGATTGTGCCTTATCTTCTTGTCCCGTGGCCCTTGAGCCACATGATCTTATTGTTGTACCTCCTAAGGACTCACCTCTGGTGGAGCAAGAGCTCCCTAGTACCCTCAATTTCAAACAACCTGATGAGAGTTTGCCTCTCACTATTGTTCCTGATCATCTTGGAAATGATGGAACATCAAACAACTACATTGCTCATGAGGGTATTAGGAGTTCCTTGGAGGATACCTTGGGTATGAGACCCACTTCCTGTTCTCCTGGTGAGTTGGACATGCATAACGAGGTGCTTGACCTCGTTCCAACCCACCAGCCTGTTGGTTGGAGAGTTTGGATTGATGATCATAACTTCAGTTCCGCAACGGGAGAGATTCTTCTTCCGTTGCCCCTTACTTCCCAAACTCTCGAGAGGTTCAAGCTCTTTCAGTTTGATCCTTTGAATGAGACGCCTTTGCGTCCAATTCACGAACCTCTCATTTCTTCTGGTGCTCTTTGTGAAGGGGGCCCACGCATGAGTATTCTGGCCCCGCGTGGTGTCATGTTCCCTTTCCAAGTGCATTGACCCACTCTTGAGGTTCCCATTTGATGTCTTTTGACAAATGAAGATGGGAACTTATGTTTGTACATAGTTATATAAAAAAAAGTTCAATAAAAGACTGCTTCAGTGAGCATCGATTGTTGTGAGCCCCAACCTTTGTGTATTTGGGCTCCATTTCTTTCACGTATTTGTACCCTTTCTTTAGCATCTCACAACTTTTGAGGGAATTTGGGTTGTGTCCATCAACATAGCCATACACTTCCCTTTGTACTTCACATTGGTGAGATCTCTCCTTTTTCATGCATAAATGCATGTCGTATCTTGCTTGCATTCATTGAGGACAATGCATGAAGTAGGTGTGGGGGGTGTTTTACGTGTGTACATAGTTGAGTCTTTTTCCTTTTATTTTGTTTTCTTTTGTTTGCATTGTTAGGGTCATGATAGTGTGCTGCATTTAATATCGATATATTTGCTTGCCATGATCCTTGGGTGACTTGTCTTCTTTTGCTTGCCTAGTGCTTCAAAATTTTCACATTTCTTTCAAAATCTTCATGTGTTTTCGAAAGAAAATGTTTTGTGGGTTTTGCGTGTGTTTAGCATGTGCAAAACCGTTGAGAGGCAAAGTAAAAAGAAAGCTCCCAAAATTGTCTTGAACTTGATGCATTAGGATATCTAGTACTGTGGCTTTAGGATTTATCGAGTAGTTAGGATGCACCCCAGTTTTCCCTTGGTGGTGAGTAATCATAGTGTTTCAGTGCTCAAACATTTAAAGAAGTCCACTCTGAACCTAGTGAGTCAATAATTCGTGTTTGTTAATTTAGGAAGTTTGTTGTAGTCAAGGACCCTCTTAATCTTGTTGTGAGACATTAGTGTAGGGGTTTTGGTTCATGTGTAGATAAGAAATAAGTGAGTAGATGTTCTCTCTTCTCGCACGGCTCCTATCACTCGGGAAAGTAGGTCTGAGGGGACTTTGTGTCCGGTGCTTTCGAGTCATCTGACTTGGGATGCGCCGACCGAACTCCCGTTACACGGGTGGTAGGGACTGCCCTATGTGGAGATTTGGGGAAAGGTGTACGTGATAGTATAAGTCCTCATGGGCAATGATGCACGCAACCTGACCCTGGGAGAATGAAGCTCCAACTAATAAAAAGAAAAAAAATTGTGTGAAAAGAAACAAAAAGAAAAAAAAAATGGTAATGCAAATAAGAACCTTAATGGACCTTACACTTTGTATCACTTGAGGATCTTGAGGTTGTCCATGTCTTTTACTTAATTCCTTATTTAACTTGCACGAATGGTTTATTAGGCTAGGTGTGGACTGATTACCTATATAGAGTCGGCCCGTAGGATTACCGCGTCCATTGATCGACAAAATATTTCCAACGAGTCGAGGTCTAGATTGAATAATGCATCTTGTTCGGATTTTGTGGGTATATCCGCTGAAAACCCTCAGGAGACAACACTCCTCCTCCTTGGCAACAAGGAGGTTTAACGGCTTGTTGCACGTGCTAAGTGCAACCGTGATTCCTACGAAAGTGAGTTAGGATGTCTTGTTTTTCGTATGCTTTTTCCTTTCTTTGTTTTGCTCGAGACTAGCAAAAACTTAGGTGTGGGGGTATTTGATTGACATCATTTCATGCTTATATTTGTACCTTATATCCATTATCTTACACCTAAGCAATGCTACGTGACGAGTTTTATGTTTAGTTTTCAGAAATAAAGAGGTTTGAAGAGAAGAACCATGAAAGGACCCAAAAGCAGGAAAAAGGACCTAATTGTGAGACCTAGGGACCAAGATGCAAGGGAGAAGGACCTGATCGTAAGACAGAAGGACCTAAGAGCAAAACAGGAAACTCCACACCATCATGAGGAGTATTTTGTCAATTCGATTCGGGTCGGAGCTCCACTAAACAAGTTAGATGCATCCAAGACCAAGAAACACACCAAGGAAAGCCAACCAGAAGACCCAGACGGATCTGGGCTTCATAGGCCGCCAATTGGCGGTCTGGATCATGCAAGATCCGCCCCAACTTCTCCTGGACTTGTATTAGTGTTCGTTTAGGCTATTTTTGGTATTGGTTTAGTCCCACATCGGGGGATTGTCCCCGATTAGCTTTTTCCATGCTTATAAATAGAACTCTTCACCTTCCATTGTAATTACCCATTGCTTGGTGGCATTCTCTCTACTAAGGAGTGAGCCTTGAAGCAAAAACTCAAGGTGGAGAAGAATGCTACCTTCAATGTGAGTCATTTGTTAATAAAATAATTCTTCTAGTTTCTTTTAATCTTGTCTTTTAATTTGTGCATGTTAGTTTTGTCTTTCCTTTCCTTTTATGTTTCTTTAATGCTTCTTGCCTTCTTAGTTAACTTTCATTTCAGTATTATGCTTTCTTTGCTTAGTCTAATCAGTAGTGTAATGAGTAGTGAGTAGTTCCATCCCCATTTGGGGGTTGGAGAAATATGTGATATAATCATGTAGTGTATTAAGTGTGTGTTATTTTTATCCCTTGAGCTTTATATGATTTCCATAACCATCTAATGGGTCTCCACTCTTATCTTTGATAGGCTAATGCTCTTGAATGAAGCTTAGCTTATGCTTTGATTAGTGGACCTATTTTATGGGGAATGATAAGGTTAGGATATGGATGAAGTTAATGTTGGAAACACAATTTGTAGTGTATGTGCTCTTGTTGCCTTTACCTTAGCTAATGTCTTGTATGTTTTAATGATGTAGTGAAATCTTAATTCATGTAGAGGCATAGTAGGGTATAGTCTTTATACTTGAGTTCATGTAGCTTCATTCCAATTAATGTCTTGTATGTTTTAATGATGTAGTGAAATCTTAATTCATGTAGAGGCAAAGTTGGATGTAGTTTTATGATTTCATGCACTACATGTTGTGAGGAGCTTAATGAACACACACACACTTCTTTATGTTCACATTATTTCTCTACCCCCTTTGGGGCTTAGTTTATTGCTTATCTCCATTTCCATTTGCATCTTAGTGTAGTTTAGTGTAACCAACATTTCTTCCCTTTCTTTACCTCTCGCCTTCGAACAAACCAAGTGTCGACACACCTCCCAGTGGACGACCCGTATTTGCCACCGCTTCAACGCGGCCATGCACTTGCGGTTAAATATAAAACGATCAATCACGGGTCGTCCACTGGGAGGTGTGTGGACACTTGGTTTGTTCGAAGGCAAGAGGTAAAAGAAGGAGAGAAAGATGTATTACACTAATCTAAACTACAAAGCTGAAATGAAATGGAGAAGAAACGATAAAACTAAACCCCAAAGGGGGTAGAGAAATAATATGAACATAAAAGAGTGTGTGTGTGTTCATTAAGCTCCTCACAACATGTAGTGCATGAAATCATAAAACTACATCCAACTTTGCCTCCACATGAATTAAGATAAGATTACATCATTAAAACATACAAGACAATAATTTGAAAGAAGCTAAATGAACTCAAGTATAAAGACTAGACCCTACTATGCCTCCACATGAATTAAGATAAGACTACATCATTAAAACATAAAAGACATTAGCTAAGGTAAAGGCAACAAGAGCACATACACTACAACTTGTGTTTCCAATATTAACTTCATCCATATCCTAACCTTATCATTCCCCATAAAATAGGTCCACTATTCAAAGCATAAGCTCAGCTTTATTCAAGAGCATTAGTATATCAAACATAAGAGTGAAAACCCATTAGATGGTTATGGAAATCCTATAAAGCTCAAGGGATAAAGATAACACACACTTAATACACTACATGATTATATCACATATTTCTCCACCCCCCAAATGGGGACGGAACTACTCACACATATTTAAACTAACTACTCTAACAAAAGAAATCATTATACTGAAATGAAACTACACTAATCAAGCAAGAAATATTAAAGAAGCATAAAACAAAACAAACAAGCAAGCATGCATATGAAAGGAAATTAAACTAAGAGAGGAACAACACAATTAAAGGAAAACATCTATTATTAACTCACTCAATTACAAGTAGCCCTTCCTCCACCAGAGTTTTGCTTCAAGGCTTCACTCTTAGTAGGGAAGGTGGCCACCAAAGAGAGAGATGGATACAATGGGAGGTGAAGAGTTCTATTTATAAGCATGGAAAAAGCTAATCCGGGACAATCCCCCGATGTAGGACTTAACCAATACCAAAAATAGCCTAAACACATGATAATACAAGTCCAGGAGCGAGCTTAGCAGAGTTGGGCTCATCCAGACCGCCAATTGGCGGTTCCAGACCGCCAAATGGCGGCCTATAAGGCCCAAATCTGTCTGGCTTTTGTGCTGGGCTTCTCTGGAAGCATTTCTTGGTCTTTGATGCATCTACTTGGTTTGTTGGAGCTCCGACCCGAATCGAATTGCCAAAACACTCCCCATGATGGTATGGAGTTTCCTGTTTTGCTCTTAGGTCCTTCAGTCTAACGATCAGGTCCTTCTCCCTTGCATCTTAGTCCCCAGGTCTCACAATTAAGTCTTTTTTCCTGCTTTTGGTTCCTTTCATGGCTCTTCTCTTCAAACCTCTTTATTCCTGAAAACTAAACATAAAACTCGTTACGTAGCATTGCTTTGGTGTAAGATAATGGATATAAGATACAAATATAAGCATGAAATGATGTCAATCAAATACCCCCACACCTAAGTTTTTGCTAGTCCCGAGCAAAACAAAGAAAGAGAAAAGCAAACGAGAAACACGAAATCCTAACTCACTTTCGTAGGAATGACGGTTGCACTTAGAACGTGCAACAACCCGTTAAACCTCCTTGTTGGCAAGGAGGAGGAGTGTTGTCTCCTGAGGGTTTTCAGCGGATATACCGACAAAATCCGAACAAGATGCATTATTCAATCTAGACCTCGACTCGTTGGACAAATTTTGTCGATCATTGGACGCGATAATCAGTCCACACCTAGCCTAATAAACCATTCGTGCAAGTTAAATAAGGAATTAAGTGAAAGACATGGACAACCTCAACATCCTCAAGTGATACAAAGTGTAAGGTCCATTAAGGTTCTTATTTGCATTACCATTTTTTTTTCTTTCCACACATTTTTTTTTTCTTTTTATTAGTTGGAGTTTCATTCTCCCAGGGTCAGGTTTCGTGCATCATTGCCCATGAGGACTTACACTATCACGTACACCTTTCCCCAAATCTCCACATAGGGCAATCCCTACCACCCGTGTAACGGGAGTTCGGTCGGCGCATCCAAAGTCAGATGACTTGAAAGCACCAGGCACAAAGTCCCCTCAGACCTACTTTCCCGAGTGATAGGAGCCGTGCGAGAAGAGAGAACACCTACTCACTTATTTCTTATCTACACATGAAGCAAAACCCCTACACTTAATGTCTCACAACAATATTTAAAGGGTCCTTGACTACAACAAACTTCCTTAAGTTAACAGACACGAATTATTAACTCACTAGGTTCAGGGTGGACTTCTTTAAATGTTTGAGCACTGAAACCCTATGACTACTCACCCACAAAGGAAAACTGGGGTGCATCCTAACGACTCGATAAATCCTAAAGCTACTGTACTAAATATCCTAATGCATCAAGCTCAAGACAATTTTGGGAGCTTTCTTTTTACTTTGCCTCTCAACGGTTTTGCACATGCTAAACACACGCGAAACCCACAAAACATTTTCTTTCGCAAACACATGAATATTTTGAAAGAAATGTGAAAATTTGAAGCACTATGCAAGCAAAAGAAGACAAGTCACCCAAGGATCATGGCAAACAGATATATCGATATTAAATGCAGCATACTAACATTACCTTAACAATGCACACAAAAGAAAACAAAAACAAAGGAAAAGACTCGACTATGTACACACGTAAAACACCCCCCCACACCTACTTCATGCATTGTCCTCAATGAATGTGAGCAAAATACTAACTGGATGTATGCATGAAACAAAATAGATCTCACCAACGTGAAGTACACAAGGAAGTTCATGGCTATGTTGATGGATACAACCCAACTTCCCTCAAAACCTGTGAGATGCTAAAGAAGGGATACAAATACATGAAAGAAATGGGGCCCAAATACTCAAGGGTTGGGGCCCACAACAGTCGATGCTCACTGAAGGATTTTTTTTTAACATATATACACATGAACGCTCAACCACTCATGTAGGAGCATGAATGGTTGAGTGCGAGGGAGGTTCATGAAGGAACATGACCTCCTCGACTTCGGCTGGTGCCCCCTCCAAGTAGGGTTTGAGGCGTTGTCCATTAACTTTGAACACGTCCCCATTCCCTGGGTTCAACATCTCAACCGCTCCATGAGGATAAACGGTATGGACAATAAACGGGCCAGACCAGCGACTGCGGAGCTTACCCGCAAACAGATGAAGCCGGGAATTGTAGAGCAACACCTTCTGCCCGGCCGTAAACACCTTTCGCATAATTATGCGATCGTGAAACATCTTGGCTCGGGACTTATGAATTTTGGCATTCTCGTACGCATCATTGCGTAGCTCTTCTAATTCCACAATGCCGAGCTTACGTTGTACTCCTGCTTGATCAAGATCCATATTCAGGTTCTTGATCGCCCAGAAAGCACGATGCTCAAGCTCGACGAGTAGGTGGCAAGCCTTGACGTACACTACCCGATATGGGGACATACCCAAATTGGTCTTGTACGTGGTGCGGAAAGCCCACAACGCGTCATTCAACTTGGTAGACTAATCCTTCCTCGAGGAACTAACCATCTTCTCAAGAATTTGCTTTAATTGACGGTTAGAGATTTCGACCTGCCCACTAGTTTGCGGATGGTATGGGGTCGCAAGCTTGTAGGTGATCGAATATTTCCTCATAAGCGCTTCAAAGGAGCGATTACAGAAGTGGGTACCCCAATCGCTGATTATGGTACGAGGAGTACCAAATCGCGCAAAAATGTCCCTCAAGAATTTGGTGACCACCTTGTTGTCATTGGTCTTTGTGGGTATAGTCTCAACCCATTTAGACACGTAGTCAACGGCCACCAGAATGTAAACATTCCCGAACGAGTTCGGGAAGGGACCCATGAAATCGATGCCCCACACATCGAAGATGTCGACAACAAGGACATTTTGCAAAGGCATCATGTCACGTCGACCAATCCTGCCAAGGCGCTGGCACCTATCAAGGACATTTTGAAAAGAGAGGGCCAGTAGAATCTAGATTGGAGCACCTTGGCAGCAGTTTTCTTTGCTCCAAAGTGTCCTCCACATGCCTTGGAATGGCAGAAGTGGAGTACACTTTGGAACTCGATATCTGGGACGCACCGCCTGAAAATTTTGTCAGAGCAGTATTTGAATAGGTAGGGGTCGTCCCAGTGGAACAATCTGACGTAAGATCTAAATTTGGATTGGTCAGATTTTGACCAACCCACAGGAAGTTGCTCGGTCACGAGATAGTTCACGATGTCGGCAAACCAAGGGTTATCTTCGATCGTGAACAACTGCTCGTCAGGAAATTTGTCATCAATGATATGGTCCTGTGGGTTTGTCGTCTCTAGACGAGACAAGTGGTCAGCTACAACATTTTCACACCTTTTTTTGTCCCGAATCTCGAGATCGAATTCTTGTAACAACAAGATCCATCTCAAGAGTCGGGATTTTGCATTTTTCTTCGCCATGAGGTGCTTGATGGATGTGTGATCAGAATAGATAATCACGTGGGAGCAAATCAAGTACGACCGGAATTTCTCCAAAGCAAATATGATTGCTAAGATTCCTTCTTGGTCACAGTGTAGTTCAATTGGGCATCATTGAGTGTTCTACTGGCATAGTAGATCACATGAGGCAATTTGTCCAATCGTTGCCCAAGCACTGCTCCCATAGCGAAGTCAGATGCATCACACATTAACTCAAAGGGTTCAGTCCACACCGGTGCCTTAATAATGGGAGCTGAAGTCAACTCTTTCTTCAAGGTCAAAAAGGCATGGTGGCAATCCGGTGTGAACTCAAAAATGACATCCTTAGCTAACAAGGCGGTAAGATGTCGAGCAATTTTGCTAAAATCCCGAATGAACCGCCGATAGAATCCAACATGCCCCAAAAAAGCGCGGATATCCTTCACATTACGTGGCGGTGGGAGATTAGCAATGATACCCACTTTGGCGGGATCGACCTCAATTCCCCTACTTGAGACCACATGTCCAAGTACAATCCCTCGCTTCACCATGAAGTGACATTTCTCCCAATTGAGAGCGAGGTTCTTCTCACGGCATCGCTTGAGGACAAGGCTGAAGTGATGAAGGCACTCATCAAAGGAAGCGCCAAATATGGAAAAGTCGTCCATGAAGATCTCAAGGAAACGCTCAACCATATCGGAGAAGATGCTGATCATACACCTTTGAAACGTTGCCAGCGCATTACATAACCCAAAGGGCATGCGACGGTAGGCAAACGTGACAAAGGGACAAGTAAATGTGGTTTTCTCTTGATCCTCGGGGGCGATGGGAATTTGGTTGTAACCGGAGTATCCATTAAGAAAACAATAATACTCATGTCCGGCCAACCTTTCCAACATCTGATCAATGAATGGCAACGGGAAATGATCTTTCCGCGTTGCCGCATTGAGCTTGCGATAATCAACGCAAACTCGCCAGCCAGTTTGCAGGCGTGTCGGGATAAGCTCATTCTGCTCATTCTCCACAACCGTCACGCCTGACTTCTTGGGAACAACATGGACACGACTCACCCACGAACTATCAGAGATAGGATAGATTATGCCATGATCCAAACACTTAAGAACCGCCTTTCGGACGGCTTCTTTCAGTACAGGATTCAATCTTCGTTGTGGGTCCCTACGGGGCCTAGAATCCTCTTCCAGGTGGATCCGATGCTGAACAATACCAGGGCTAATTCCCTTGATATCCTTCAAGGACCACCCGATCGCCTCTTTGTTTTCAAAGAGTACTCTTTTTAGGGCAACCTCTTGATCTTTTTCAAGATGAGAAGCAGTAATGAGTGGCAAGGTCTCATTATCCCCTAAAAAGATGTACTTTAGGTTATCGGGGAGCGGTCTAAGCTCGACCAGAGGTGGGTCCTTGTCGGATTCAGAGTTACTTTCAAGTGGCTCAAGGGCCACGGGGTAACAGGAGCAAGCACCCAGATGTGCCTCCTCGTCCAGAGATATGCTGGCGGATTCCTCAAGATCCTCTTCACTCGCAACCTGATCATTAGGCACCTCAATAATATGTCGATGTGAGTCGAACATGCCTAATGAATCAGGCTCATCCGTGTCCTGGATGAAATTGGCTCTGACAGTGTCGTCGAAGAGCCCAAGTTGCTTACTGATTGATCTCGTTTTATATTTCTACCGCAAGTGCACGGCCGCGTTGAAGCGGTGGCAAATACGGGTCGTCCACTGGGAGGTGTGTCGACACTTGGTTCGTGCGAAGGGAAGGGGTAAAGAAAGGAGAAAAGGATTGGTTACACTAAACTACACTACAATGCTAATGGAAATGAAAGATAAGCAATAAAAACTAAACCCCAAAGGGGGTAGAGAAATAATGTGAACATAAAGAAGTGTGTGTGTGTTCATTAAGCTCCTCACAACATGTAGTGCATGAAATCATAAAACTACATCCAACTTTGCCTCTACATGAATTAAGATAAGACTACATCATTAAAACATACAAGACAATAATTGGAATGAAGCTACATGAACTCAAGTATAAAGACTATACCCTACTATGCCTCTACATGAATTAAGATTTCACTACATCATTAAAACATACAAGACATTAGCTAAGGTAAAGGCAACAAGAGCACATACATTACAAATTGTGTTTCCAATATTAACTTCATCCATATCCTAACCTTATCATTCCCCATAAAATAGGTCCACTAATCAAAGCATAAGCTAAGCTTCATTCAAGAGCATTAGCATATCAAAGATAAGAGTGGAGACCCATTAGATGGTTATGGAAATCATATAAAGCTCAATGGATAAAAATAACACACACTTAATACACTACATAATTATATCACATATTTCTCCACCCCCCAAATGGGGATGGAACTACACTACTCATTACACTACTGATTAGACTAAGTAAAGAAAACATTTAACTAAGATACTAAAATTACTAAACAAGAAATTAAACAAAGTAAAGCAACCCACACAAAACAAACAACATAACAAAACAAGATTAAAAGAAACAAATAAACTTTTATTAACAATGACTCACATTGAAGGTAGCATCCTTCTCCACCTTGAGTTATTGCTTCAAGGCTCACTCCTTAGTAGAGAGAATGCCACCAAACAATGGGTAATTACAATGGAAGGTGAAGAGTTCTATTTATAAGCATGGAAAAAGCTAATCGGGGACAATCCCCCGATGTGGGACTAAACCAATACCAAAAATAGCCTAAACGAACATTAATACAAGTCCAGGAGAAATTTCGACGGATCCTGAACAATATGGACCGCCAATTAGCGGTCCAAGACCGCCAATTGGCGGTCCAAAATTGTCGGATCGTGTTGGAATTTGTTGTGGGCTTTGCTTTCTGGTATTGTTGGTCTTTGATGCGGTTACTCGACTTGTTGGAGCTCCGACCCGAATAGAATTGGTAAAATATTCCCCATGATGGTGTGGAGTATTCTGTTTTGCTCTTAGGTCCTTCTGTCTTACATTCAGGTCCTTCTCCCTTGCATCTTGGTCCCTAGATCTCACCATTCAGTCCTTTTTCCCAGCTTTTGGGTCCTTTCATGGCTCTTCTCTTCAAACCTCTTTAGTCCTGAAAACTAAACATAAAACTCGTCACGTAGCATTGCTTAGGTGTAAGATAATGGATATAAGATACAAATATGAGCATGAAATGATGTCAATCACTTACCAAGAGTGAAGATGTTGAAATCCGCCGTAAGGTTTCCAAAAGACAACCTCATCAAGCCATTGCGACAATTGATCAAAGCATTAGATGTCGCAAGAAATGACCTCCCAAGGATCACAGGAATCTGTCCTTGTGGGTTGGACACGGGTTCGGTATCCAAGATGATGAAATCAACTGGAAATACGAACTCACCCACTTTGATAAGGACATCCTCCACACTCCCTCGTGGAATTTTGACGGATCTATCAGCCAACTGGAGGGTTGTCCTCGTTGGTTTAAGATCGCCTATTCCAAGGTTGACATAGACTGAGTAAGGAAGGAGGTTCACAGATGCCCCCAAATCCAATAAAGCTTGAGAGATTATCACATTCCCAATCATGCAAGAGACAGTTGGACAACTTGGGTCCTTGTACTTGACGTGCACGGGCTGTGTCAATATGGAGCTCACATTGGCGGCCAAAAAGGCCTTTTTGGGCACATTTGTTTTTCTCTTAGTGGTGCAAAGGTCCTTGAGGAACTTGGCATACGGTGGCATTTGTTGAACAACGTCCAACAACGGAATGTTCACCTTTACTTGCCTAATTACCTCAACGATCTTATCCCAATGCTCATCACGTTTTTTAGTCAACCGATGAGGGAATGGTGCCTTGGTGACATAAGAATCACGAGGAGGAGTCTCAGAATTAGGTTCCTTGACAGGCTCAAGACTCTCCTCGGAAGTCTCGCCAACAGGGTTGGCTTCCGGCATTTTCACATTGTTGTCAACGACCCTTCCCGATCTCAAGGTATGAACAACATTGGCATGTTGGGAAGGGTCACTTTCAACATTGTGTACATTTTGCGTAGTATGAGCAGGCTGACCCCTGGGATTAACCACAGGTTAACTCGGTAACTGACCATTCTCACGTTCATGGAGCTGATGAGCCAACTGGCTATCTTGCATTTCCAATGCTTTGACCGAATTATGGCTGGCCGCAAACATGGATTGAGTGCTCTGCATGAACGTTTGAAGGGTTTGTTCAAGGGTAGAGTCCTTAGGGTCAACCCGCTGGGTTGGTGGAGTCTGGTTAGAATAACCCGACGAAGAGGCCTGACCAGGTTGGTAATTATGGTGCTGAGACCTTTGATGTGGGGGTTGGTAGGTCGCCGATGGGCGTGGAGGTTGATAAGGTGGAGGTGGAGGTTGAGCGTGCGAGCTCTGACCGTGGCCTCCACTAGACCCCCAAGAGAAGTTAGGATGGTTACGCCATCCCGGGTTGTAGGAATGACTGTACGGGTCGTTTCGGGGCCTTTGTTGATACATCACATTTGCATGCTCAGTATCCCTTGGAGCGTAAGCGCACTCCAAGTCATCATGTCCCGACAGTCCACACCTAGTACACCCGGGAGTAGCGACCTGAGCTACAGGAGCTCGGTCCATCTCCAAACTCTCTATCCTACGCATGAGAGCATCCATTTTCGCCTCAGACGCGATTGTCGACTCAACATGATATGATCCAGCTCGAACAGAAGACCTGGCGGCAGGTGGCTCTCTCATGGTGTCCCACTCGAAGGTACGCTCAGTCATGGACTCAAAAGTGTCCCATGCCTCCTCGATGGGTTTCATTTGGAAGTCACCCTGACACATCGACTCCAACAATGTGCGGGTGTTGTAGTTGATGCCCTCATAAACAATCTGGCACAGCTGCCATAGCTCAAGTCCATGATGAGGGCATTGCTGGAGAAGGTCCTTGAACCTCTCAAAGAAACCATGAAAAGATTCGGTCTCGGTCTGATACATTTGATGTATCTGGTGCTGTATCTGTTGTGTTTTCCTTTGAGGGAAAATCTCTTCAGAAAGACGGTCACAAAGTCATCCCAAGACCGAATCGAGCTCGCCGGGAGGCTATACATCCATTTCTTCGCATTATCCTTCAATGCGAAAGAAATCATCCTCAATCGGACTGAATCCTCGTCAAGCTGTTGAAGCTTGAACATGGGGCATACTTCCTCGAATTCGCGTATAAAGATATACGGATCCTCCTTATTGGCAGTAAAGGTTGGAAGCATGATCACATATTGAGGTTTCAGCTCATCGTTGTTCCCGCGAGCAGGGGGAACAACTATGCAAGAAGGTTGCGCGGCCCGAACAGGATGGGTCCGCTCCCACAAAGTCATCGGTCTATCATGTCGAGCTAAAGGTGGTGGTGCATCAAGAACTCGATCCTGACCGAATCTCCCTTCCTCTCGAGACAGAGGAGGAGGAGAAGGAGGTCTACGTGGTGGTGGGAACGGACCGAGGTACTCCATGTATGGAACCCGGTCTCCCTCTCCACCACGAGACGACTCGGCCTCTTGCTCCAATGGAGCACGAGGCGGAGATGGTCGATCACCAAGATCGTCCATCTCAGAAGAATGCACTCTCTCGAGTCGAGCGCTCTCACCAGAACGAGCCCAACCTCGCATAAAATGCTCGACTCGACTCTAACAAACACTCAACAGAAGGTGTACTAGAGGAGGACACTATACGTAGAGAATAGATGAGGAGAGGACTCAGGTGAGGAGGGAAGAATCCCTAGAGCTAGTGTGGGTAGAGGGATCAGGAAGAAGCCTAACTAGCAAGCACGGCTCAAACAATGTAAGGCAATAGGTCCTTAGGCTAGACGACGCCTAACTTCGAGGTCACTAGCCTCAACACGCCTCACCTCCCTACAACGAGGACCACAATGCCCAGCAAGTGATACCAGATCCGGAGATCCAGTACCTCCTACTATCGACAAGGTAGGCAACGCCGATCAGGTCATGACGGTCTCAACTAGAATACTCTCCTAGTGCGCCCGCAATCCTTAGGGCCAATGTCTACTTGCTTTTAGTTAAGGCTTTTTTAAGAGTGATTTTTGGGGCCAAGGAAAGGGTGATGAAATCCCCCACCTTATCTTTTATGGGACAGCCCCTCCTTAGTAGCGTTTTGAACCTAGATCTAGCAATCAATCGCTCCAATCAAACGCTCAACTCACTCTTTTCCTGATGCAATTCCTACTAACTGGTGCATGGTCATACGAGATGCACGAATGAGTGTAGGAAATGTTTACCTCACGCCAGCACTCAACAACTGAAAATAAAGCTAAAGAAAAAGACAACTATATGCCTAAGTCAATACATGATGCGTGACCTAAACAAATAAGAACGTCTAGTCTTTTGCTTTGGATTTTAAGGCCAAGTTGATTAATGGGGGAGTGATTAATGATCTGGGAGCAAACGAGAAGTCAAAGCATGCAAAATAGGGCTCCCAGATAACACAAATTACAGAACTAACTACCAGCAAAAATTTGAGAGCAGGAAACCCTCACCAGGCCGCCAATTGGCGGTCCTTTTGGAGCTTTTGCTCCTCAAGCTTCTCCTGTAGACTCCCCTGGATCCGATGGTTCCCTGAAACTAAGAAAAACTGGAAACAAAAAATTAAAAACCCCTCGAATCGTCCAAACCAATGTCTGGACAGAGCACCTCCCCAGCAACGGCGCCAAAAACTTGATTGATCGTTTTATATTAACCGCAAGTGCACGGCCGTGTTGAAGCGGTGACAAATACGGGTCGTCCACTGGGAGGTGTGTCGACACTTGGTTTGTTCGAAGGCGAGAGGTAAAAGAAGGGGAGAAAGATGTATTACACTAATCTAAACTACAAAGGTGAAATGAAATGGAGAAGAAACGATAAAACTAAACCCCAAAGGGGGTAGAGAAATAATGTTGACATAAAAGAGTGTGTGTGTGTGTGTTCATTAAGCTCCTCACAACATGTAGTGCATGAAATCATAAAACTACATCCAACTTTGCCTCCACATGAATTAAGATAAGACTACATCATTAAAACATACAAGACAATAATTAGAAAGAAGCTAAATGAACTCAAGTATAAAGACTAGACCCTACTATGCCTCCACATGAATTAAGATAAGACTACATCATTAAAACATACAAGACATTAGCTAAGGTAAAGGCAACAAGAGCACATACACTACAACTTGTGTTTCCAATATTAACTTCATCCATATCCCAACCTTATCATTCCCCATAAAATAGGTGCACTAATCAAAGCATAAGCTAAGCTTCATTCAAGAGCATTAGCATATCAAAGATAAGAGTGAAAACCGATTAAATGGTTATGGAAATCATATAAAGCTCAAGGGATAAAGATAACACACACTTAATACACTACATGATTATATCACATATTTCTCCACCCCCCAAATGGGGACGAAACTACTCACACATATTTAAACTAACTACTCTAACAAAAGAAAGCATTATACTGAAATGAAACTACACTAATCAAGCAAGAAATATTAAAGAAGCACAAAACAAAACAAACAAGCAAGCATGCATATGAAAGGAAATTAAACTAAGAGAGGAACAACACAATTAAAGGAAAACATCTATTATTAACTCACTCAATTACAAGTAGCCCTTCCTCCACCAGAGTTTTGCTTCAAGGCTTCACTCCTAGTAGGGAAGGTGGCCACCAAATAGAGAGATGGATACAATGGGAGGTGAAGAGTTCTATTGATAAGCATGGAAAAAGCTAATCCGGGACAATCCCCCGATGTGGGACTAAACCAATACCAAAAATAGCCTAAACACATGATAATACAAGTCCAGGAGCGAGCTTAGCAGAGTTGGGCTCATCCAGACCGCCAATTGGCGGCCTATAAGGCCCAGATCTGTCTGGGATTTGTGTTGGGCTTCTCTGCAAGCATTTCTTGGTCTTTGATGCATCTACTTGGTTTGTTGGAGCTCCGACCCGAATCTAATTGCCAAAACACTCCCCATGATGGTGTGGAGTTTCCTGTTTTGCTCTTAGGTCCTTCGGTCTTACGATCAGGTCCTTCTCCCTTGCATCTTAGTCCCCAGGTCTCACAATTAAGTCTTTTTTCCTGCTTTTGGGTCCTTTCATGGCTCTTCTCTTCAAACATCTTTATTCCTAAAAACTAAACATAAAACACGTTACGTAGAATTGCTTAGGTGTAAGATAATGGATATAAGATACAAATATAAGCATGAAATGATGTCAATCAGAGAGAGAAGGAGGGTGGAGAAAAGAGGACAAGAAGAGCAGAGAAAGGGGAAGCAAGAGGGAGAGTGAACGGGAGTAGAGAAGAGGAATGAGGCAGAGAGGATAGAGAAGGGAAAGAGAGAGAAAAGGAGAGGGAGGAGAGAGAAGAAGGGGGAGAGAGCGAGAAAAAGAGGAAGGAGTGGAGAAGAGGACAATAGGAAGATAGAAAATGAAGGAGAAGAGGGAAGAGGGGAGGGAGAGAAGAATGGGGGAGAGGGAACGAGAGAGGTAGAGAAGAAGAGGGAGAGGGAGGGAGAGAGGGAAGGAGGAGAGAAGAGGGAGAGAGGAGGACAGGGAAGTAGAGGGGAGAGGGAGAAGGGAGAAGAAGGGTGAGGGAGAAAAGAGGGGGTGAAGAAGGAGTGGGAGAGAAGGAGAGAGAGTGAGAACGAGCGAGAGAATGAGAAGGGAAAGAGGAGGATAGAGAAGGATAAAAAGGGGAGAGAGAAGAAGAAGAAGAAGAAGAAGAGAGAAGGATAAGGAGAGAAGAAGGGGAGCGGGAAAAGAGGGAGATAGAGATGAGGCAAGGGAGATGAGAGAAAGAGAAGAGGGAAGAGTGAGAGAAAAGGAGAGTGGTAGAGAAGGAGAGAAAAGAGAGGGGTAGAACGAGAGAGAGAAGGGATAGAATGGGATGAGGAGGGAGAAGGAGTGGGAGAAAAGGAGAAATGAGAGAAGGGAGAGAAGAAGAGGGAGAAGGAGAGAGGAGAGAGAGATAAAGATAGTGGGATAAGGAGAAGAGGGACAAGGAGAGAGGGAAAGAAGGAAGAGAGAGAAAGAGATAGAGTAGGTGGGAGAAATGAGAAGGGAGAGAGCAGGAGAAGGATGAGGAGAATGAGAGCCCAGAGAAGAGGGACGATGGGAAGAGAGAGAAGAAGAAGAGGGGGAGAGGTAGACAACATAGGAGAAGAGAGAAGGGAGCGAGAGAGAGAAGGATAGAGGCAGAGAAGAGAGAATAGGGATAAGGATAATGAGAGAAGAGAGAAGGAGGATAGAAAAGAGGCGAGAGAGAGAAGGGAGAGAAGGAGGAGAAGGACAGAGTGGAGGAGAGGGATAAGTGGGAGATAGAAAAGGAGAGGGATAAGAGGGAGATAGAGAAAGAGAAAGAGGAGAGGAAAGAGGAAAGGAGAGAGAAAGAGAGATAAGAAGAGGGAGAAGGAGAGAGAAGGAAATGGAGAAGAGGAGAGGGAGAGGAGGAGATAGAGAAGGGAAGGTGTGAGAAAAAAGTAGAGGGAGAGAAGGAGAAGAGAGGGGGAACGAGAGGAGATGAAGGGATAAGAGGGCAGAGAGAATAGGAGTGAGAAGGAAAGGAGAGGAAGAGAGGGGAGGGGAGGGGAGAGGGGAAGAGAGAGGGAACGAGAGGAGACAGAGGGATAAGAGGAGAGAGCAGAGAAGGAGGAGGAAGGAGAGAGAGAGCGGGAGGGAGGGAGGGAGAAGGAGAGGACGAGAGGAAAGGAGAGAGGGGGAGAAGAGGGGAGAGAGAGAAGAAGAAGAGGGAGGAGAGAGGGGTACAAGAGAGGAGATGAGAGGGAACAAGAGAAAGAGAGGAGGATAGAGAAGGAAAGGAGGAGAAGAGGGAAGGGGAAGGGAACGAGATTAAGAAGGGAGAGTAGAGATAGTGGAGGAGAGAGGAAACAAGAGAGGAGAAGAGGGATAAATAGAAAGAGAATGGGAGAGGAGGAGAGAAGGGAGAGAGAGAAAGGAGAGTAGAGGGAAGAGAAGAGGATAGGAGGGAGAAGGAGAGAGAGGATAATGAGAGGGAAGAAGAGGGAGAAGAGAAGGGAGAGAGAGAGAGAACGAGAAGAGGAGCGAAGAAGGGAAGAGGAGAAGGAGTCCCCTCCTTCTCATCTTCCCTCTCCTCCCATCCTTCCCTTCTTTTTATCCTCTCTCTTCTTCTCCTTCTCTCCCTCTCACTCCTCCCTTCCTTCTCTCCTTACCTTATAATGAGAGAAGGAGAGGGTAAGAGAGAGATAGAGAACGAGAAGAGGGAAGAAGAGAGAGGGGAAAAGGGGGGAGAGAGAGAAGGAGAGATAAGGAAGGAGAGAGGAGATAGAGAAGGCAGAGTAGAGAGAAGGAAAGGAGAGAAGAAGGAGAAGGACAGAGTGGAGGAGAGGGATAAGAGGGAGAGAGAAAAGGAGAGGGATAAGAGGGAGATAGAGAAGGAGAAAGCGGAGAGGAAAGAGGAAAGGAGAGAGAAAGAGAGATAAGAAGAGGGAGAAGGAGAGAGAAGGAAATGGAGAAGAGGAGAGGGAGAGGAGGAGATAGAGAAGGGAAGGTGAGAGAAAAAAGTAGAGGGAGAGAAGGAGAAGAGAGGGGGAACGAGTGGAGATGAAGGGATAAGAGGGGAGAGAGAATAGGAGGGAGAAGAAAAGGCGAGGAAGAGAGGGGAGGGGAGAGAGGAGAAGAGAGAGGGAACGAGAGGAGACAGAGGGATAAGAGGAGAGAGCGGAGAAGGAGGAGGAAAGAGAGAGAGTGCGGGAGGGAGGGAGAAGGGGAGGACAAGAGGAAAGGAGAGAGAGGGAGAAGAGGGGAGAGAGAGAAGAAGAAGGAGAGAGGGGGTACAAGAGAGGAGATGAGAGGGAACAAGAGAAAGAGAGGAGGATTGAGAAGGAAAGGAGGAGAAGAGGGAATAGGAAGGGAACGAGTTTGAGAAGGGAGAGTAGAGATAGTGGAGGAGAGAGGAAACAAGATGGGAGAAGAGGGATAAATAGAAAGAGAAGGGGAGAGGAGGAGAGAAGGGTGAGAGAGAGAAAGGAGAGTAGAGGGAAGAGAAGAGGATAGGAGGGAGAAGGAGAGAGAGGATAAGGAGAGGGAAGAAGAGGGAGACGAGATGGGAGAGAGAGAAGGAGAAGAGGAGCGAAGAAGGGAAAGAGAAGAAGGAGTCCCCCCTCCTTCTCGTCTTCCCTCTCCTCCCATCCTTCCCTTCTTTTTATCCTCTCTCTTCTTCTCCTTCTCTCCCTCTCACTCCTCCCTTCCTTCTCTCCTTACCTTATAAGGAGTGAAGGAGAGGGTAAGAGGGAGATAGAGAACGAGAAGAGGGAAGAAGAGAGAGGGGAAAGGGGGGAGAGAGAAGAAGAGATAAGGAAGGAGAGAGGAGATAGAGAAGGCATAATAGAGAGAGAAGGGAGAGTGGAGGAGAGGGAGAGAAAAGAGGAGAGAGGGAGAGAGACAAGGAGAAAGGATACGGAGAGAGGGAACGATAGAGGAGAAGAGAAAAAGGATAAGAGGGAGAATGAGAAAAGGAGAAGCGAGAGAATGTGAGAAGAGGAGAGTGAGGGAGAAGAGGGTGAGGACAGAAAGAAGGTGAGGGGGAGAACAAGGATAGGAAGCGAAGGAGAAGAGGGGGGCGGAGGAGGAGAGTGGTAGAGTAGAGGAGAAGTGGGAAGAGAGAGAAGAAAAGAGAGAGGGAAAGGGAGAGAGAAGAGAGATGGAGAACGAGAGCGAGAGATAGGGAAGGGAGAGAGAAGGAGGGTGGAGAAAAGAGGACAAGAAGAGCAGAGAGAGGGGAAGCAAGAGGGAGAGTGAACGGGAGTAGAGAAGAGGAATGAGGGAGAGAGGATAGAGAAGGGAAAGAGAGAGAAAAGGAGAGAGAGGAGAGAGAAGAAGGGGGAGAGAGCGAGAGAAGGAGGAAGGAGTGGAGAAGAGGACAATAGGAAGATAGAAAATGAAGGAGAAGAGGGAAGAGGGTAGGGAGAGAAGAAGGATGAGAGGGAACGAGAGAGGTAGAGAAGAAGGGGGAGAAGGAAGGAGAGAGGGAAGGAGGAGAGAAGAGGGAGAGAGGAGGACAGGGAAGTAGAGGGGAGAGGGAGAAGAGAGAAGAAGAGAGGGGGTGAAGAAGGAGTGGGAGAGTAGGAGAGAGAAGGAGAGCGAGCGAGAGAAGGAGAAGGGAAAGAGGAGGATAGAGAAGGATAATGTAACATCCTCAAAGCAGCGGAAAATTTAAAATTTATAAACACTCAATCAACATAGGATATTACGCAAATAAAGGAACACAAGTGCACCAACATATATATATATATATATATATATATATATATATATATATATATATATATATATATATATATATATATATATATATATATATATATATATATATATATCCGAACATCAGAGTTTACAAAAGTTGTGATTACAATAAAAGCATAAACGAAGGAAACAGTAATCACACGACCTCAACCGAGAGAAAGCTGGATCCGGTAGCAGTGCTCCTCTCCTCGGTCACCACCCCCTAACGCCGATCACGGCCTAAAAGTAAACATGCAACAATGCCTGAGTTTCCAGAAGGAAACCCCGTATGCCAAACTCTAAATGCATGAAATGAAAAGGCACCCTAGCATGCAATTCTACTAAACAAGAAAAGCATCACAACCAGGCTGGGCTCCAGGGCTCTCTCACCCAACCACAGCACACACCGCAGGTACGGGGCTCCAGGTCTAATCTCAACCAACCGCCGCACCCACCACAGTCACGGGGCTCCAGGTTTAATCTCAACCAACCGCCGCGACACACGCTCGTCGCCAAGCTGGGCTACAGGTCTAATCTCAACCAACCGCAGCTACCACGACACGACCAAGGGCTCCAGGTCTTTTTCAACCAACCCAAACGTCTAAGGGCTCCAGGTCTTTTTCAACCAACCCCTACACGCGGTCCCTGCTCACGCTCCAGGCCTTTTTCAGCCAACCCGAACGCACTACGGTGCTCCAGGTCTTTTTCAACCAACCCCGCATAGACTAGCTATGCTCCAGGTCTATTTTCAACCAATCACAACTCTCATACAGTCACGGGGCTCCAGGTCTCTTTCAACCAACCGCCGCAACACCACAATTCTAAGTTGGGCCTCAGGCCTATTTCCGCCAATCCCAAGCTCACACACGGTTACGGGGCTCCAGGTTTAATCTCAACCAACCACCGCAACCCTCGTGCACCTAGCACACTTGCCGGAAGAACATCGGCACTACGACTCGCCCCACACGGACAACCACGACAACATCACCTCCATAGTGCAAAACGGGACACAAACGGTCGACCGAACCAAAAGTCCCGGTCGACCGAATCAAGCAAATACAGGGCAATCCACCTCGACTGGCACTCCATCGGTCGACCGATTCCCAAAACCACACTCGTTCGGTCGAACCAAAATCACGGGACGGTCGACCGTTTAGATGGTCAACTCCCAGGTTCAACGAACAAACGTCCGATCGGTCGAACTCTGAGCATCCTTCGGTCGACCGATCCCACACGGAATAATCCCTCTCTCGCGTCCTAAAACCGGTCGAACGCCAAGACCTCCTCGGTCGACCGATTTCATCCAGATCGTTCCTCACGCTCAACACGCAGGTCCGGTCGACCGAACCCACATTCGGTCGAACCGACCCCCAAACTCACTTAAGTCACGGTCGAACAAAATCAAAGAGCGGTCGACCGTTTAGATGGTCAATGCTCCGAACCGACTTAAGACAGTGCACACGGTCGACCGGCAAAGGGGACCCGGTCGACCGAAACTCACCAGGTTTGCCTTTTATGCACAATCGGTCGACCGCCACAAGGCATCGTTCGACCGATTTCAGGCAGAACCCGTATTTTCTTCACGAACGGTCGACCGTTTTCACCAACCGGTCGACCGATCAGTCAGTGAAATCTGCTGCACATTTACTTGCGATGAGCCGAACGGCCTACCATCGACTTCCAAATACTCACGGTAATTAAGTGAGTGAGCTTGACATACCGGAAGGTCTGAAGAGACCTTTGAAGAACCGCGACGACTCCTCCACGAGCACGTCTCCCCAAATCACGATCCGTCGACGAACCTCACGTCCAAACGACGATCAAGACCTCTTCTCGACACCCTTGAGCACTCCAACACCTCCACCAATCCTACCACCACGATCACAGGACACGTGAGGTCGAGAGAGAGAAAAGGAAATGCGAGGGATGGGTTAGCAAAACCACAACTCACCTCCGACCACCACAACGACTCCGAAGAACTCCTCCACCACACGCCGGAGCACCACTTGCTGGAGATCCACACTGAGAGAGGGAGAGAAACGGGAGGGAGAGAGTGAGAGAGAGTGAGAGAGGGTGGGAGAGGGAGAGAGAGAGAACTCACCAAATAAATATCTCCTCCTCCTCCAATCTTAATCATCCATCCATCCATCTATCAATCTCCACCCCTCATCCAATCGACACCATCCTAGCCCTTCATCCATCTCCTCTCAATCCCAGCCATCCATCTTCATTTCCCTCTAATCACCACCTAAACAAGATTAAGGCACAATTAGGATTAGGATTAGGCTAGAATCCTACAATCCACACTCCTAAAAGAATTTCGTTCTCGAAATTAAGACTGAAGCTCACCAAACCAATTTGGGAACTCCTTCCGGACCTCCTCCTCAATCTCCCATGTGGCCTCTCGCTCACTGTGGTGCTGCCACCTGACCTTCACCATCGGAATGGTCCTCCTCCTCAACTGATGCTCCATCCGATCCACAATCTCCACCGGTCTCTCCTCAAGAGACAAATCCTGACGGATCTCTGGAACCTCCAACTGAATCACATGAGAAGGATCTGCTACGTACTTCCTCAACATCCAAACATGGAAGACGTTGTGAAGACCCGAAAACGGCGGCGGCAACGCAACCCTGTAGGCAACCTCTCCAATCCGCTCGAGAATCTCAAACGGTCTGACATACCTCGGACTGAGCTTCCCCTTCTTCCCAAACCTCATCACTCCTCGAGATGGTGAAATCCTCAGGAAGACATGGTCACCTACTTCAAATCTCAGCTCTCGCCTACGCCTATCCGCGTAGCACTTCTGCCTGCTCTGCGCAGTCGCTAGTCTCTGCCTGATCACTCAACCTTTTCAGCATACATCTGCACAATCTCAGGACCAACTAGCCATCTCTTGCCTACATCACTCCAGCATACCGGTGATCTACACGGTCTCCCGTACAGGGCCTCGTACGGTGTCATCCCAATGCTCGAATGGTAGCTGTTGTTGTAGGCGAACTCGATCAATGGCAGATGCTCATCCCAATGACCTGCCCAATCCAGAGTACACGCTCGCAACATATCCTCTAGCGTCTGGATGGTCCTCTCAAACTGACCGTCTGTCTGCGGATGGAATGCCGTACGGAACTTCAACCGAGTCCCTAAGGCCTGCTGCAAACTCCCCGAGAATCTAGAAGTGAACCTCGGATCTCAATCTGAAATAATACTCACGGGCACTCCATGAAGCCTGACAATCTCCTCAATATACAACTTAGCTAGACCCTCCAGAGGTAACGTGGTCTGGATAGCTAAGAAATACGCCGACTTGGTCAGTCGATCGACTATAACCCAAATCGCGTCATGGAATCCTCTCGTCTTCGGCAGCCCGGTGACAAAATCCATCGTCACGTGCTCCCACTTCCACTCTGGAAGCTCAATCCTCTGCATCGGCCCTGCAGGTCTCTGGTGCTCAATCTTCACCTGCTGCCAAATCAGACATCTGCCAACAAACTCTGTGATCTCCGTCTTCATCCTCTTCCACCAGAAATTCCTCTGAAGATCTCTAAACATCTTCGTGCTGCCCGGGTGGATCGAATAACGGGATCTATGCGCCTCCTCCAGAATGTCCTGCCTCAGATCTCCTCCCTTCGGCACCCAGACACGACCTCTGAACCTCAGCCCACCATCAACTCCAATACTGAAGTCTGATCCATCTCTGGCAGCTAACTGCAGCAACCCAGCTAACTCATCATCAGTACTCTGAGCCTGAACAATACTCGAGACCAACTGAGGCTCCACTCTCAGCCCGGCGATCACTGCACCTCGCGACTCATCGGTGAACGGTCTCCACTCGGTCAACGCCTCAAGCAGCTTCCACTCCTCGATACAAAGACATGCTGCGGTGACCTCCACCTTCCTGCTCAAAGCATCAGCAACCGAATTCGCCTTCCCCGGATGGTACGAGATGGTGAAATCATAATCCTTAATCAGCTCGAGCCATCTGCGCTGCCTCATATTCAGCTCCTTCTGCGAAAACAGATACTTCAGGCTCTGATGGTCTGTGAACACCTCGAATCACTCACCATACAAGTAATGCCTCTAGGTCTTCAAAGCGTGCACCACTGCCGCCAACTCCAAATCATGAGTGGGGTAGTTCCTCTCGTGCGCCTTCAGCTGCCTCGACGCGTATGTAACCACCTGCCCACGCTGCATAAGTACACATCCCAGTCCAACTCCTGACGCGTCACTGTAAATCACGAACCCACCACTGCCACTGGGAAGTGTCAGAACTGGAGCAGTCGTCAGCCGACTCTTTAGTTCCTGAAAACTGTCCTCGCACTTCTGGGACGACACGAACTCGACGCCCTTCCGCGTCAGAGTCGTCAACGGCGAAGCCAACCTCGAGAAATCCTGAATAAAGCAGCGATAATAACCCGCTAGACCCACGAAACTCCTGACCTCTGCCGCACTCGTCGGGACTCTCCACTGTGTAACAGCCTCGACCTTCGCTGGATCTACGGAAATCCCGTCACCTGACACGATGTGTCCCAAGAAGGCGACACTGCTCAGCCAGAACTCGCACTTCGATAGCTTGGCATACAACTGATGATCCCGCAAAATGCCAAGTACAACTCTCAAGTGCTCTCGATGCTGCTCCACATCTGGCTAGTAAACCAAAATATCGTCCACGAAGACGATCACAAACCGGTTGAGGTACTGACTGAACGTCCTGTTCATCAAATCCATAAACGCTGCAGGCGCGTTCGTCAACCCAAACGTCATCACCAGAAACTCGTAATGCCCGTACCTCGTCCTGAATGCTGTCTTCTGCACATCTGCCTCTCTGATCCTCAGCTGATGATAACCGGATCGTAGATCAATCTTCAAGAACACCTGCGCTGACTGCAACTGGTCAAATAGGTCCTCGATCCTGGGCAAGGGATACCGATTCCTCACGGTAACCTTGTTCAGCATCCTGTAATCAATACACATCCGCAGTGATCCGTCCTTCTTCTTCACGAAGAGTACTGGCGCTCCCCAAGGTGAGACACTGGGGCGGATAAATCCTGAATCCATCAGGTCCTACAACTTCTTCTTCAGCTCTGCCAGCTCAGCAGGTGCCATCCGATACGGCGCCTTCGACTGCGGCGTAGTCCCAGCTACCAAATCGATCCCAAACTCAATCTCTCTGTGAGGCGGCAACCTAGTGACATCATCTGCAAATACATCTGGGAACTCCTGAACAATCTCAATGTCCTCTAATCTCCTCGCCTCTGGATCTGGAACTACCAAAGTGGCCACGAAAGCTCTGCAACCCTGCTGCAACAACTTCTGTGCCCTCACTGCTGATACGATCACTCTGCCTCCTTTATCTTTCGTCCCCCTGATCAGCACATCAGGTAGACCCTTCCTCGGGATCAGGATCTTCTTCTCCCGGCACAAAACTCGCACATCATACTGGGACAGGCAATCCATCCCCAGTATGACGTCGAAGTCCTCCATCGGCAACAAGATCTGGTCAGCCGGAAACTCCTGATCTCCCGAAACAATCGTGGCGCTGGGGAGGAAGCTCCCCACAATGCCCACCAGACCCAAGGGTGTGCTGACCTCCAACGTGGCAGTCAACATCGCAGGGGTACGGCCCAACACGCTCGTAAATCGCTCCGAGATGAACGAGTGAGTGGCCCCACAATCAAACAACACTCTCGCACTCAACCCAGCAACAAAAAGCGTACCTTCCACCACCGTGCTGGCATCTTTCGCCTCATCCGCCTGGATGGTAAAGACCCGTCCAGTCCTCTGACCCTGCTGCTGCGACGGCGCAAAAGGTCCACGATTTCCGCCTCTGCCTCCTGCTGGTTGCCCTGACTGCCTGCTGGACCCGCCTGGCCCACTCGGACAATCCCACACAAAATGACCTGACTTGCCACACCCGTGGCACACTGCACAACCCCAACACTCTCCGGAGTGAACTCGGCCACAACCTCTGCACGCCTCAGGCTGGCGTGATCCACCTCCTCCGATCCGGGGCCTCTTGCCCGGGTTCCCTGCTAGCGGAGCACCCGGACGTCCACTGACCTTCCCCGGTGCTCTCCTGGCCTCAGCATAATTCTGCTGGTAATCCTGATCAATGAGCGTCGCAAATCTCACCGCATCTGCCAGCGTCTGCGGCATACTGTATGTCACCTGAGTACGGAGGTGCTTCCTCAGCCCCCGTATAAACTTTCTCGCCCTCTACAGTGGCGTCACACAGATCTCCGGACAGTAATGCTCCAACGCGTTGAACCTCCGGGTATACTTGGTCAGGGTCGCATCTCCCTGCTCTAGAGTCATAAACTCCTCTCTCCTCCCATCTCTGACATGCTCTAGGAAATACTGCTCATTGAACTCCCGTAGGAATTCCTCCCAGCTGACCTCAGCCCTGCCCTCAAACGCCACAGTAGATGTGGTCCTCCACCAGTTGGACGCGTCTCCGCCCAACACATAAGCTGCCAAGCCTGTCTGCCGCTCAGGCGGGCACTCAATCGCCTGCAGGATCTCCTGAATCTTCAGGACCCAATCCTCTGCAGTCTCAGACTCTCCTCTACCATCGAAAGTAGGCGGGTGCTGTCTCATAAACCGGTCTACCATCGCTCCTGCCGCCGCTGGCTCTCCTCTGCCTGACTGGCGATCCAACATCGCTCACAGTCGACCCACCGTGTCCCAGAGCATCCGTCGCTCCTCTGCCCAGTCCGCGCCCCCAGTCTCACTACTGGCGCTGCGGTCCCGTGGGGGAGGTCTCACGCGTCTCGGAGGCATCTATACACAAAGAAAACAGCACATATCAAAACCATGAATGCATGAACTGATGCAGACTCTAAAACTCTAAGGGTGGTTTCTTTGGATCAGGACACTGGAACCGACCGCTCTGATACAAAGTTGTAACATCCTCAAAGCAGCGGAAAATTTAAAATTTATAAACACTCAATCAACAGAGGATATTACGCAAATAAAGGAACACAGGTGCACCAACATATATATATATATATATCCGAACATAAATACATATATATACATATATACATATATATATCCGAACATATATACATATACATATATATATATATATATATATATATATATATATATATATATATATATATATCCGAACATCAGAGTTTACAAAAGTTGTGATTACATCAAAAGCATAAACGAAGGAAACAGTAATCACACGAACTCAACCGAGAGAAAGCTGGATCCGGTAGCAGCGCTCCTCTCCTCGGTCACCACTCCCTAATGCCGATCACGGCCTGAAAGTAAACATGCAACAATGCCTGAGTTTCCAAAAGGAGACCCGTATGCCAAACTCTAAATGCATTAAATGAAAAGGCACCCTAGCATGCAATTCTACTAAACAAGAAAAGCATCACAACTAGGCTGGGCTCCAGGGCTCTCTCACCCAACCACAGCACACACCGCAGGTACGGGGCTCCAGGTCTAATCTCAACCAACCGCCGCACCCACCACAGTCACGGGGCTCCAAGTCTAATCTCAACCAACCGCCGCGACACACGCTAGTCGCCAAGCTGGGCTCCAGGTCTAATCTCAACCAACCGCAGCTACCACGACACAACCAATGGCTCCAGGTCTTTTTCAACCATCCCAAACGTCTAAGGGCTCCAGGTCTTTTTTAACCAACCCCTACACGCGGTCCCTGCTCAGGCTCCATGCCTTTTTCAGCCAACCCGAACGCACTACGGAGCTCCAGGTCTTTTTCAACCAACCCTGCATAGACTAGCTGGGCTCCAGGTCTATTTTCAACCAACCGCAGCTCTCATACAGTCACGGGGCTCCGGGTCTCTTTCAACCAACCGCCGCAACACCACAATTCTAAGCTGGGCCTCAGGCCTATTTCAGCCAATCCCAACCTCACACACGGTTATGGGGCTCCAGGTCTAATCTCAACCAACCACCGCAACCCTCGTGCACCTAGCACACTTGCCGGAAGAACATCGGCACTACGACTCGCCCCACACGGACAACCACGACAACAACACCTCCATAGTGCAAAACAGGACACAAACGGTCGACCGAACCAAAAGTCTCGGTCGACCGAATCAAGCAAATACAGGGCAATCCACCTCGACCGGCACTCCATCGGTCGACGGATTCCCAAAACCACACTCGTTCGGTCGAACCAAATCACAGGACGGTCGACCGTTTAGATGGTCAACTCCTAGGTTCAACGAACAAACGTCCGATCGGTCGAACTCCGAGCATCCTTCGGTCGACCGATCCCACAGGGAATAATCCCTCTCTCGCGTCCTGAAACCGGTCGAACGCCGAGACCTCCTCGGTCGACCGATTTCATCCAGAGCGTTCCTCACGCTCAACACGCAGGTCCGGTCGACCGAACCCACATTCGGTCGAACCGACCCCCAAACTCACTTAAGTCACGGTCGAACAAAATCAAAGAGCGGTCGACCGTTTAGATGGTCAACTCTCCGAACCGACTTAAGACAGTGCACACGGTCGACCGGCAAAGGGGACACGGTCGACCGAAACTCACCAGGTTTGCCTTTTATGCACAATCGGTCGACCGCCAAAAGGCATCGTTCGACCGATTTCAGGCAGAACCCGTATTTTCTTCACGAACGGTCGACCGTTTTCACCAACCGGTCGACTGATC
Organism: Triglochin maritima; assembly: GCA_963682175.1. Lineage (NCBI taxonomy): Eukaryota > Viridiplantae > Streptophyta > Magnoliopsida > Alismatales > Juncaginaceae > Triglochin > Triglochin maritima. The sequence goes on along the minus strand of OY821793.1, from coordinate 9,780,939 downwards.
AGGCAGTGAAATCTGCTGCACATTTACTTGCGACGAGCCGAACGGCCTACCGTCGACTTCCAAATACTCACGGTAATTAAGTGAGTGAGCTTGACATACCGGAAGGTCTGAAGAGACCTTTGAAGAACCGCGACGATGCCTCCACGAGCACGTCTCCCCAAATCACGATCCGTCGACGAACCTCGCGTCCAAACGACGATCAACACCTCTTCTCGACACCCTCGAGCACTCCAACACCTCCACCAATCCTACCACCACGATCACAGGACACGTGAGGTCGAGAGAGAGAAAAGGAAACGCGAGGGATGGGTTAGCAAAACCACAACTCACCTCCGACCACCACAACGACTCTGAAGAACTCCTCCACCACACGTCGGAGCACCACTTGCTGGAGATCCACACTGAGAGAGGGAGAGAAACGTGAGGGAGAGAGTGACAGAGAGTGCGAGAGGGTGGGAGAGGGAGAGAGAGAGAACTCACCAAATAAATATCTCCTCCTCTTCCAATCTCAACCATCCATCCATCAATCTCCACCCCTCATCCAATCCACACCATCCTAGCCCTTCATCCATCCCCTCTCAATCCCACCCGTCCATCTTCATTTCCCTCTAATCACCACCTAAACAAGATTAAGGCACAGTTAGGATTAGGATTAGGCAAGAATCCTACAGATAAAAGGGGGAGAGCGAAGAAGAAGAAGAAGAGAGAAGGATAAGTAGAGAAGAAGGGGAGCGGGATAAGAGGGAGATAGAGATGAGGCGAGGGAGATGGGAGAAAGAGAAGAGGGAAGAGTGAGAGAGAAGGAGAGTGAGAGAGGAGGAGAGAAAAGAGAGGGGTAGAACGAGAGAGAGAAGAGAGAGAATGGGACGAGGAGAGAGGAGTGGGAGAAAAGGAGAAACGAGAGAAGGGAGAGAAGAAGAGGGAGAAAGAGAGTGGAGAGAGAGATAAAGAGAGTGGGATAAGGAGAAGAGGGACAAGGAGAGAGGGAGAGAAGGAAGAGAGAGAAAGAGATAGAGTAGGTGGGAGAAATGAGAAAGGAGAGAGGAGGAGAAAGATGAGGAGAATGAGAGGCCAGAGAAGAGGGAAGATGGGAAGAGAGAGAAGAAGAAGAGGGGGAGAGGTAGACAACATAGGAGAAGAGAGAAGGGAGCGAGAAAGAGAATGATAGAGTAAGAGAAGAGAGAATAGGGATAACGATAATGAGAGAGGAGAGAAGGAGAATAGAAAAGAGGAGAGAGAGAGAGAAGGGAGAGGAGGAGAAGGACAGAGTGGAGGAGAGGGATAAGAGGGAGAGAGAAAAGGAGAGGGATAAGAGGGAGATAGAGAAGGAGAAAGAGGAGAGGAACGAGGAAAGGAGAGAGAAAGAGTGATAAGAAGAGGGAGAAGGAGAGAGAAGGAAATGGAGAAGAGGAGAGAGAAGGAAATGGAGAAGAGGACGGAGTGGGAAAGTCACTTGGCATCAAAGAAGTATGGAGATGGGTCAAGACGCCGGGGAGGAAGGTAGCTTGGGTTGGAATGGTTTGGCGCAAGTATGCCATACCAAAGCATGCCATCACGACTTGGAGAGCACTACGAGGACGTCTACTCACAAAGAGCTTGATGAACAAACGGGGAGCAACACTACACTCGGGGCGTAGCCTTTGCGAGGGAGGCGAGGAAGACATTGAGCATTTGTTTTGGGGGTGTGAATACATAAAGATGGTATGGGCATAAATCTTGCACATCTTAAAGCTTAACCACAGGATGGCACACTCCTTAGAGGCTGAAGCTATACGTCTTTCACACATAGGAGGAAGCCGGCTTGATATTGTGGTACGGAGATGGGTCTTCCAAGCCATGATACATGAGTGCTGGCTGGAACGAAACCGAAGGATCTTCGATGGAGAAAAGCAACCCCCAATGCATATTGTGGCTATTATCAAGGACATGGTTCGCAGCCTTTGGGATAAAGTAAAAAAGCTTGCCAAGAGTGACGAGGAAGAGAACCGATCCCACCTCATGTGGACATAGCTTGCTGTTTGGTCCTCGTTTGTTTGTATAGTCACTTTACCTACATTTCTGACATGGTATATTGTTTAGTGTAGGGTAGAGGCCGCGTATGCATGTGGCATACACACGCATTCATTATGGCTCAGTTTTGTACTCAATTTTGTAGGTTGTAAACTTTACTTAGATTTATATAATTCGAGGCTAAGCCTCCCTTTTGCTTTGCAAAAAAATGAAATGGAGAAGAGGAGAGCGAGAGGAGGAGATAGAGAAGGGAAGGTGAGAGAAAAAAGTAGAGGGAGAGAAGGAGAAGAGAGGGGGAACGAGAGGAGATGAAGGGATAAGAGGGGAGAGAGAATAGGAGGGAGAAGGAAAGGAGAGGAAGAGAGGGGAGGGGAGAGAGGATAAGAGAGAGGGAACTAGAGGAGACGGAGGGATAAGAGGAGAGAGCGGAGAAGGAGGAGGAAGGAGAGAGAGAGAGCGGGAGGGAGGGAGAAGGAGTGGACGAGAGGAAAGGAGAGAGAGGGAGAAGAGGGGAGACAGAGAAGAAGAAGGAGAGAGGGGGTACAAGAGAGGAGATGAGAGGGAACAAGAGAAAGAGAGGAGGATAGAGAAGGAAAGGAGGAGAAGAGGGAAGGGGAAGGGAACGAGATTGAGAAGGGAGAGTAGTGATAGTGGAGGAGAGAGGAAACAAGAGAGGAGAAGAGGGATAAATAGAAAGAGAAGGGGAGAGAAGGAGAGAAGGGAGAGGGGGAGAGGTAGACAACATAGGAGAAGAGAGAAGGATAAAGGCAGAGAAGAGAGAATAGGGATAAGGATAACGAGAGAAGAGAGAAGGAGAATAGAAAAGAGGAGAGAGAGAAGGGAGAGAAGGAGGAGAAGGACAGAGTGGAGGAGAGGGATAAGAGGGAGAGAGAAAAGGAGAGGGATAAGAGGGAGATAGAGAAGGAGAAAGAGGAGAGGAAAGAGGAAAGGAGAGAGAAAGAGAGATAAGAAGAGGGAGAAGGAGAGAGAAGGAAATGGAGAAGAGGAGAGGGAGAGGAGGAGATAGAGAAGAGAAGGTGAGAGAAAAAAGTAGAGGGAGAGAAGGAGAAGAGAGGGGGAACGAGAGTAGATGAAGGGATAAGAGGGGAGAGAGAATAGGAGGGAGAAGGAAAGGAGAGGAAGAGAGGGGAGGGGAGAGAGGAGAAGAGAGGGGGAACGAGAGGAGACGGAGGGATAAGAGGAGAGAGCGGAGAAGGAAGAGGAAGGAGAGAGAGAGCGGGAGGGAGGGAGTAGGCGAGGACGAGAGGAAAGGAGAGAGAGGGAGAAGAGGGGGGAGAGAGAAGAAGGAGAGAGGGGGTACAAGAGAGGAGATGAGAGGGAACAAGAGAAAGAGAGGAGGATAGAGAAGGAAAGGCGGAGAAGAGGGAAGGGGAAGGGAACGAGATTGAGAAGGGAGAGTAGAGATAGTGGAGGAGCGAGGAAACAAGAGAGGAGAAGTGGGATAAATAGAAAGAGAAGGGGAGAGGAGGAGAGAAGGGAGAGAGAGAAAGGAGACTAGAGGGAAGAGAAGAGGATAGGAGGGAGAAGGAGAGAGAGGATAAGGAGAGGGAAGAAGAGGGAGAGAGAGAGAGAAACGAGAAGAGGAGCGAAGAAGGGAAAAAGAAGGAGTCCCCCTCCTTCTCATCTTCCCTCTCCTCCCAACCTTCCCTTCTTTTTATCCTCTCTCTTCTTCTCCTTCTCTCCCTCTCGCTCCTCACTTCCTTCTCTCCTTACCTTATAGGGAGAGAAGGAGAGGGTAAGAGGGAGATAGAGAACAAGAAGAGGGAAGAAGAGAGAGGGAAAAGGGGGGAGAGAGAGAAGAAGAGATAAGGAAGGAGAGAGGAGATATAGAAGGCAGAGTAGAGAGAGAAGGGAGAGTGGAGGAGAGGGAGAGAAAAGAGGACAGAGGGAGAGAGACAAGGAGAAAGGATACGGAGAGAGGGAACGTTAGAGAAGGAGAAGAGAAACATGATAAGAGGGAGAATGAGAAAAGGAGAAGCGAGAGAATGTGAGAAGAGGAGAGTGAGGGATAAGAGGGTGAGGACAAAAAGAAGGTGAGGGGGAGAACAAGGATAGGAAGAGAAGGAGAAGAGGGAGGAGGAGGAGAAGAGTGGTAGAGAAGAGGATAAGTGGGAAGAGAGAGAAGAAAAGAGAGAGGGAAAGGGAGAGAGAAGAGAGATGGAGAACGAGAGCGAGAGATAGAGAAGGGAGAGAGAAGGAGGGTGGAGAAAAGAGGACAAGACGAGCAGAGAGAGGGGAAGCAAGAGGGAGAGTGAACTGGAATAGAGAAGAGGAACTAGGGAAAGAGGATAGAGAAGGGAAAGAGAGAGAAAAGGAGAGGGAGGAGAGAGAAGAAGGGGGAGAGAGCGAGAGAAGGAGGAAGGAATGGAGAATAGGACAATAGGAAGATAGAAAATGAAGGAGAAGAGGGAAGAGGGGAGGGAGAGAAGAAGGGGGAGAGGGAACGAGAGAGGTAGAGAAGAAGGGGATGAGGGAAGGAGAGAGGGAAGGAGGAGAGAAGAGGGAGAGAGGAGGACAGGGAAGTAGAGGGGAGAGGGAGAAGGGAGAAGAAGAGCGAGGGAGAAGAGAGGGGGTGAAGGAGTGGGAGAGAAGGAGAGAGAGGGAGAGCGAGCGAGAGAAGGAGAAGGGAAAGAGGAGGATAGAGAAGGATAAAAGGGGTAGAGAGAATCAGAAGAAGAGAGAAGGATAAGGAGAGAAGAAGGGGAGCGGGATAAGAGGGAGAAAGAGATGAGGCAAGGGAGATAAGAGAAAGAGAAGATGGAAGAGTGAGAGAGGAGAGTGGTAGAGAAGGAGAGAAAAGAGAGGGGTAGAACGAGAGAGAGAAGGGAGAGAATGGGACGAGGAGAGAGAAGGAGTGGTAGAAAAGGAGAAACGAGAGAAGGGAGAGAAGAAGAGGGAGAAGGAGAGAGGAGAGAGAAATAAAGAGAGTGGGATAAGGAGAAGAGGGACAAGGAGAGAGGGAGACAAGGAAGAGGGAGAAAGAGATAGAGTAGGTGGGAGAAATGAGAAGGGAGAGAGGAGGAGAAAGATGAGGAGAATGAGAGGCCAGAGAAGAGGGAAGATGGGAAGAGAGAGAAGAAGAAGAGGGGGAGAGGTAGACAACATAGGAGAAGAGAGAAGGGAGAGAGAGAGAGAAGGATAAAGGCAGAGAAGAGAGAATAGGTATAAGGATAACGAGAGAAGAGAGAAGGAGAATAGAAAAGAGGAGAGAGAGAGAAGGGAGAGAAGGAGGAGAAGGACAGAGTGGAGGAGAGGGATAAGAGGGAGAGTGAAAAGGAGAGGGAGATTGAGAAGGAGAAAGAGGAGAGGAAAGAGGAAAGGAGAGAGAAAGAGAGATAAGAAGAGGGAGAAGGAGAGAGAAGGAAATGGAGAAGAGGAGAGGGAGAGGAGGAGATAGAGAATGGAAGGTGAGAGAAAAAAGTAGAGGGATAGAAGGAGACGAGAGGAGGAACGAGAGGAGATGAAGGGATAAGAGGGGAGAGAGAATATGAGGGAGAAGGAAAGGAGAGGAAGAGAGGGGAGGGGAGAGAGGAGAAGAGAGAGGGAACGAGAGGAGACGGAGGGATTAGAGGAGAGAGCAGAGAAGGAGGAGGAAGGAGAGAGAGCGGGAGGGAGGGAGAAGGAGAGGACGAGAGGAAAGGAGAGAGAGGGAGAAGTGGGGAGAGAGAGAAGAAGAAGGAGAGGGGTACAAGAGAGGAGAGGAGAGGGAACAAGAGAAAGAGAGGAGGATAGAGAAGGAAAGGAGGAGAAGAGGGAAGGGGAAGGGAACGAGATTGAGAACGGAGAGTAGAGATAGTGGAGGAGAGAGGAAACAAGAGAGGCGAAGAGGGATAAATAGAAAGAGAAGGGAAGAGGAGGAGAGAAGGGAGAGAGAAAGGAGAGTAGAGGGAAGAGAAGAGGATAGGATAGGAGGGAGAAAGAGAGAGAGGATAAGGAGAGGGAAGAAGAGGGAGAGAGAGAGAACTAGAAGAGGAGCGAAGAAGGGAAAGAGGAGAAGGAGTCCCCCCTCCTTCTCATCTTCCCTCTCCTCCCATCCTTCCCTTCTTTTTATCCTCTCTCTTCTTCTCCTTCTCTCCCTCTCGCTCCTCCCTTCCTTCTCTCCTTACCTTATAAGGAGAGAAGGAGAGGGTAAGAAGGAGATAGAGAACCAGAAGAGGGAAGAAGAGAGATGGGAAAAGGGGGGAGAGAGAGAAGAGGAGATAAGGAAGGAGAGAGGAAATAAAGAAGGCAGAGTAGAGAGAGAAGGGAGAGTGGAGGAGAGGGAGAGAAAAGAGGAGAGAGGGAGAGAGACAAGGAGAAAGGATACGGAGAGAGGGAACGATAGAGAAGGAGAAGAGAAACAGGATAAGAGGGAGAATGAGAAAAGGAGAAGCGCGAGAATGTGAGAAGAGGAGAGTGAGGGATAAGAGAGTGCGATAAGGCGAAGTGGGACAAGGAGAGAGGGAGAGAAGGAAGAGGGAGAAAGAGATAGAGTAGGTGGGAGAAATGAGAAGGGAGAGAGGAGGAGAAAGATGAGGAGAATGAGAGGCCAGAGAACAGGGAAGATGGGAAGAGAGAGAAGAAGAAGAGGGGGAGAGGTAGACAATATAGGAGAAGAGAGAAGGGAGCGAGAGAGAGAGAAGGATAAAGGCAGAGAAAAGAGAATAGGGATAAGGATAACGAGAGAAGAGAGAAGGAGAATAGAAAAGAGGAGACAGAGAGAGAGAGAAGGGAGAGAAGGAGGAGAAGGACAGAGTGGAGGAGAGGGATAAGAGGGAGAGAGACAAGGAGAGGGATAAGAGGGATAAGGATAACGAGAGAAGAGAGAAGGAGAATAGAAAAGAGGAGAGAGAGAGAAGGGAGAGAAGGAGGAGAAGGACAGAGTGGAGGAGAGGGATAAGAGGGAGAGAGAAAAGGAGAGGGATAAGAGGGAGATAGAGAAGGAGAAAGAGGAGAGGAAAGAGGAAAGGAGAGAGAAAGAGAGATAAGAAGAGGGAGAAGGAGAGAGAAGGAAATGGAGAAGATGAGAGGGAGAGGAGGAGATAGAGATGGGAAGGTGAGAGAAAAAAGTAGAGGGAGAGAAGGAGAAGAGAGGGGGAACGAGAGGGGATGAAGAGATAAGAGGGGAGAGAGAATAGGAGGGAGAAGGAAAGGAGAGGAATAGAGGGGAGGGGCGGGGAGAGAGGAGAAGAGAAAAGAGGAGAGAGAGAGAAGGAGAATAGAAAAGAGGAGAGAGAGAGAAGGGAGAGAAGGACAGAGTGGAGGAGAGGGATAAGAGGGAGAGAGAAAAAGAGAGGGAGATAGAGAAGGAGAAAGAGGAGAGGAAAGAGGAAAGGAGAGAGAAAGAGAGATAAGAAGAGGGAGAAGGAGAGAGAAGGAAATGGAGAAGAGGAGAGGGAGAGGAGGAGATAGAGAAGGGAAGGTGAGAGAAAAAAGTAGAGGGAGAGAAGGAGAAGAGAGGGGGAACGAGAGGAGATGAAGGGATAAGAGGGGAGAGAGAATATGAGGGAGAAGGAAAGGAGAGGAAGAGAGAGGAGAAGAGAGAGGGAACGGGAGGAGACAGAGGGATAAGAGGAGAGAGCGGAGAAGGAGGAGGAAGGAGAGAGAGAGCGGGAGGGAGGGAGAAGGAGAGGACGAGAGGAAAGGTGAGAGAGGGAGAAGTGGGGAGAGAGAGAAGAAGAAGGAGAGAGGGAGTACAAGAGAGGAGATGAGAGGGAACAAGAGAAAGAGAGGAGGATAGAGAAGGAAAGGAGGAGAAGAGGGAAGGGGAAGGGAACGAGATTGAGAAGGGAGAGTAGAGATAGTGGAGGAGAGAGGAAACAAGAGAGGAGAAGAGGGATAAATAGAATGAGAAGGGGAGAGGAGGAGAGAAGGGAGAGAGAGAAAGGAGAGTAGAGGGAAGAGAGGAGGATAGGAGGGAGAAGGAGAGAGAGTATAAGGAGAGGGAAGAAGAGGGAGAGAGAGAGAGTGAACGAGAAGAGGAGCGAAGAAGGGAAAGAGGAGAAGGAGTCCCCCCTCCTTCTCATCTTCCCTCTCCTCCCATCCTTCCCTTCTTTTTATCCTCTCTCTTCTTCTCCTTCTCTTCCTCTCGCTCCTCCCTTCCTTCTCTCCTTACCTTATACGGAGAGAAGGAGAGGGTAAGAGAGAGATAGAGAACGAGAAGAGGGAAGAAGAGAGATGGGAAAAGGGGGAGAGAGAGAAGAAGAGATAAGGAAGGAGAGAGGAGATAGAGAAGGCAGAGTAGAGAGAGAAGGGAGAGTGGAGGAGAGGGAGAAAAAAGAGGAGAGAGGGAGAGAGACAAGGAGAAAGGATACGGAGAGAGGGAACGATAGAGAAGGAGAAGAGAAACAGGATAAGAGCGAGAATGAGAAAAGGAGAAGCGAGAGAATGTGAGAAGTGGAGAGTGAGGGATAAGAGGGTGAGGACAGAAAGAAGGTGACGGGGAGAACAAGGATAGGAAGAGAAGGAGAAGAGGGAGGAGGAGGAGAGTGGTAGAGAAGAGGAGAAGTGGGAAGAGAGAGAAGAAAAGAGAGAGGGAAAGGGAGAGAGAAGAGAGATGGAGAACGAGAGCAAGAGCAAGAGATAGAGAAGGGAGAGAGAAGGAGGGTGGAGAAAAGAGGACAAGAAGAGAAGAGAGAGGGGAAGCAAGAGGGAGAGTGAACGGGAGTAGAGAAGAGGAATGGGGGAGAGAGGATAGAGAAGGGAAAGAGAGAGAAAAGGAGAGGGAGGAGAGAGAAGAAGGGGGAGAGAGCGAGAGAAGGAGGAAGGAGTGGAGAAGAGGACAATTGGAAGATAGAAAATGAAGGAGAAGAGGGAAGAGGGGAGGGAGAGACGAAGGGGAGAGGGAACGAGAAAGGTAGAGAAGAAGGGGGAGAGAGAAGGAGAGAGGGAAGGAGGAGAGAAGAGGGAGAGAGGAGGACAGGGAAGTAGAGGGGAGAGGGAGAAGGGAGAAGAAGAGCGAGGGAGAAGAGAGGGGGTGAAGGAGTGGGAGAGAAGGAGAGAGAGGGAGAGCGAGCGAGAGAAGGAGAAGGGAAAGAGGAGGATAGAGAAGGATAAAAGGGGGAGAGAGAAGAAGAAGAAGAGAGAAGGATAAGGAGAGAAGAAGGGGAGCGGGATAAGAGGGAGATAGAGATGAGGCAAGGGAGATGAGAGAAAGAGAAGAGGGAAGAGTGAGAGAGAAGGAGAGTGGTAGAGAAGGAGAGAAAAGAGAGGGGTAGAACGAGAGAGAGAAGGGAGAGAATGGGACGAGGAGAGAGAAAGAGTGGGAGAAAAGGAGAAACAAGAGAAGGGAGAGAAAAAGAGGGAGAAGGAGAGAGGAGAGAGAAATAAAGAGAGTGGGATAAGGAGAAGAGGGACGAGGAGAGAGGGAGAAAGAGATAGAGTAGGTGGGAGAAATGAGAAGGGAGAGAGGAGGAGAAATATGAGGAGAATGAGAGGCCAGAGAAGAGGGAAGATGGGAAGAGAGAGAAGAAGAAGAGGGGGACAGGTAGACAACATAGGAGAAGAGAGAAAAAGGGAGCGAGAGAGAGAAGGATAAATGCAGGGAAGAGAGAATAGGGATAAGGATAACGAGAGAAGAGAGAAGGAGAATAGAAAAGAGGAGAGAGAGAGAGAGAAGTGAGAGAAGGAGGAGAAGGACAGAGTGGAGGAGAGGGATAAGAGGGAGAGTGAAAAGGAGAGGGATAAGAGGGAGATTGAGAAGGAGAAAGAGGAGAGGAAAGAGGAAAGGAGAGAGAAAGAGAGATAAGAAGAGGGAGAAGGAGAGAGAAGGAAATGGAGAAGAGGAGAGGGAGAGGAGGAGATAGAGAATGGAAGGTGAGAGAAAAAACTAGAGGGATAGAAGGAGACGAGAGGGGGAACGAGAGGAGATGAAGGGATAAGAGGGGAGAGAGAATAGGAGGGAGAAGGAAAGGAGAGGAAGAGAGGGGAGGGGAGAGAGGAGAAGAGAGAGGGAACGAGAGGAGACGGAGGGATAAGAGGAGAGAGCGGAGAAGGAGGAGGAAGGAGAGAGAAAGCGGGAGGGAGGGAGAAGGAGAGGACGAGAGGAAAGGAGAGAGAGGGAGAAGAGGAGGGAGAGAGAAGAAGACGGAGAGGGGGTACAAGAGAGGAGATGAGAGGGAACAAGAGAAAGAGAGGAGGATAGAGAAGGAAAGGAGGACAAGAGGGAAGGGGAAGGGAACGAGATTGAGAAGGGAGAGTAGAGATAGTGGAGGAGAGAGGAAACAAGAGAGGAGAAAAGGGATAAATAGAAAGAGAAGGGGAGAGGAGGAGAGAAGGGAGAGAGAGAAAGAGAGTAGAGGGAAGAGAAGAGGATAGGAGGGAGAAGGAGAGAGAGGATAAGGAGAGGGAAGAAGAGGGAGAGGAGAAGGTGGAGAGAGAGAGAACGAGAAGAGGAGCGAAGAAGGGAAAGAGGAGAAGTAGTCCCCCCTCCTTCTCATCTTCCCTCTCCTCCCATCCTTCCCTTCTTTTTATCCTCTCTCTTCTTCTCCTTCTCTCCCTCTCGCTCCTCCCTTCCTTCTCTCCTTACCTTATAAGGAGAGAAGGAGAGGGTAAGAGGGAGATAGAGAACGAGAAGAGGGAAGAAGAGAGAGGGGAAAAGTGGGGAGAGAGAGAAGAAGAGATAAGGAAGGAGAGAGGAGATAGAGAAGGCAGAGTAGAGAGAGAAGGGAGAGTGGAGGAGGGAGAGAAAAGAGGAGAGAGGGAGAAAGACAAGGAGAAAGGATACGGAGGGAGGGAACGATAGAGAAGGAGAAGAGACAGGATAAGAGGGAGAATGAGAAAAGGAGAAGCGAGAGAATGTGAGAAGAGGAAAGTGAGGGATAAGAGGGTGAGGACAGAAAGAAGGTGAGGGGGAGAACAAGGATAGGAAGAGAAGGAGAAGAGGGAGGAGGAGGAGGAGAGTGGTAGAGAAGAGGAGAAGTGGGAAGAGAGAGAAGAAGGAGAGAGGGGGTACAGGAGAGGAGATGAGAGGGAACAAGAGAAAGAGAGGAGGATAGAGAAGGAAAGGAGGAGAAGAGGGAAGGGGAAGGGAACGAGATTGAGAAGGGAGAGTAGAGATAGTGGAGGAGAGAGGAAACAAGAGAGGAGAAGAGGGATAAATAGAAAGAGAAGGGGAGAGGAGGAGAGAAGGGAGAGAGAGAAAGGAGAGTAGAGGGAAGAGAAGAGGATAGGAGGGAGAAGGAGAGAGAGGATAAGGAGAGGGAAGAAGAGGGAGAGGAGAAGGGAGAGATAGAGAGAACGAGAAGAGGAGCGAAGAAGGGAAAGAGGAGAAGGAGTCCCCCCTCCTTCTCATCTTCCCTCTCCTCCCATCCTTCCCTTCTTTTTATCCTCTCTTTTCTTCTCCTTCTCTCCCTCTCGCTCCTCCCTTCCTTCTCTCCTTACCTTATAAGGAGAGAAGGAGAGGGTAAGAGGGAGATAGAGAACGAGAAGAGGGAAGAAGAGAGAGGGGAAAAGGGGGGAGAGAGAGAAGAAGAGATAAGGAAGGAGAGAGGAGATAGAGAAGGCAGAGTAGAGAGAGAAGGGAGAGTGGAGGAGGGAGAGAAAAGAGGAGAGAGGGAGAGAGACAAGGAGAAAGGATACGGAGGGAGGGAACGATAGAGAAGGAGAAGAGAAACAGGATAAGAGGGAGAATGAGAAAAGGAGAAGCGAGAGAATGTGAGAAGAGGAGAGTGAGGGATAAGAGGGCGAGGACAGAAAGAAGGTGAGGGGGAGAACAAGGATAGGAAGAGAAGGAGAAGAGGGAGGAGGAGGAGGAGAGTGGTAGAGAAGAGGAGAAGTGGGAAGAGAGAGACGAAAAGAGAGAGGGAAAGGGAGAGAGAAGAGAGATGGAGAACGAGAGATAGAGAAGGGAGAGAGAAGGAGGGTGGAGAAAAGAGGACAAGAAGAGCAGAGAGAGGGGAAGCAAGAGGGAGAGTGAACGAGAGTAGAGAAGAGGAATGAGGGAGAGGATAGAGAAGGGAAAGAGAGAAAAGGAGAGGGAGGAGAGAGAAGAAGGGGGAGAGAGCGAGAGAAGGAGGAAGGAGCGGAGAAGAGGACAATAGGAAGATAGAAAATGAAGGAGAAGAGGGAAGAGGGGAGGGAGAGAAGAAGGGGGAGAGGGAACGGGAGAGGTAGAGAAGAAGGGGGAGAGGGAAGCAGGAGAGAAGAGGGAGAGAGGAGGACATGTAAGTAGAGGGGAGAGGGAGAAGGGAGAAGAAGAGCGAGGGAGAAGAGAGGGGGTGATGGAGTGGGAGAGAAGGAGAGCGAGGGAGAGCGAGCGAGAGAAGGAGAAGGGAAAGAGGAGGATAGAGAAGGATAAAAGGGGGAGAGAGAAGAAGAAGAAGAGAGAAGGATAAGGAGAGAAGAAGGGGAGCGGGATAAGAGGGAGATAGAGATGAGGCAAGGGAGATGAGAGAAAGAGAAGACGGAAGAGTGAGAGAGAAGGAGAGTGGTAGAGAAGGAGAGAAAAGAGAGGGGTAGAACGAGAGAGAGAAGGGAGAGAATGGGACGAGGAGAGAGAAGGAGTGGGAGAAAAGGAGAAACGAGAGAAGGGACAGAAGAAGAGGGAGAAGGAGAGAGAGATAAAGAGAGTGGGATAAGGAGAAGAGGGACAAGGAGAGAGGGAGAGAAGGAAGAGGGAGAAAGAGATAGAGTAGGTGGGAGAAATGAGAAGGGAGAGAGGAGGAGAAAGATGAGGAGAATGAGAGGCCAGAGAAGAGGGAAGATGGGAAGAGAGAGAAGAAGAAGAGGGGGAGAGGTAGACAACATAGGAGAAGAGAGAAGGGAGCGAGAGAGAGAAGGATAAAGGCAGAGAAGAGATAATAGGGATAAGGATAACGAGAGAAGAGAGAACGAGAATAGAAAAGAGGAGAGAGAGAGAAGGGAGAGAAGGAGGAGAAGGACAGAGTGGAGGAGAGGGATAAGAGGGAGAGAGAAAAGGAGAGGGATAAGAGGGAGATAGAGAAGGAGAAAGAGGAGAGGAAAGAGGAAAGGAGAGAGAAAGAGAGATAAGAAGAGGGAGAAGGAGAGAGAAGGAAATGGAGAAGATGAGAGGGAGAGGAGGAGATAGAGATGGGAAGGTGAGAGAAAAAAGTAGAGGGAGAGAAGGAGAAGAGAGGGGGAACGAGAGGGGATGAAGAGATAAGAGGGGAGAGAGAATAGGAGGGAGAAGGAAAGGAGAGGAATAGAGGGGAGGGGCGGGGAGAGAGGAGAAGAGAAAGGAGACGGACGGATAAGAGGAGAGAGCGGAGAAGGAGGAGGAAGGAGAGAGAGAGCGGGAGGGAGGGAGAAGGAGAGGACGAGAGGAAAGGAGAGAGAGGGAGAAGAGGGGACAGAGAGAAGAAGAAGGAGAGAGGGGGTACAGGAGAGGAGATGAGAGGGAAGAAGAGAAAGAGAGGAGGATAGAGAAGGAAAGGAGGAGAAGAGGGAAGGGGAAGGGAACGAGATTGAGAAGGGAGAGTAGAGATAGTGGAGGAGAGAGGAAACAAGAGAGGAGAAGAGGGATAAATAGAAAGAGAAGGGGAGAGGAGGAGAGAAGGGAGAGAGAGAAAGGAGAGTAGAGGGAAGAGAAGAGGATAGGAGGGAGAAGGAGAGAGAGGATAAGGAGAGGGAAGAAGAGGGAGAGGAGAAGGGGGAGAGAGAGAGAACGAGAAGAGGAGCGAAGAAGGGAAAGAGGAGAAGGAGTCCCCCCTCCTTCTCATCTTCCCTCTCCTCCCATCCTTCCCTTCTTTTTATCCTCTCTCTTCTTCTCCTTCTCTCCCTCTCGCTCCTCCCTTCCTTCTCTCCTTACCATATAAGGAGAGAAGGAGAGGGTAAGAGGGAGATAGAGAACGAGAAGAGGGAAGAAGAGAGAGGGGAAAAGGGGGGAGAGAGAGAAGAAGAGATAAGGAAGGAGAGAGGAGATAGAGAATGCAGAGTAGAGAGAGAAGGGAGAGTGGAGGAGGGAGAGAAAAGAGGAGAGAGGGAGAGAGACAAGGAGAAAGGATACGGAGGGAGGGAACGATAGAGAAGGAGAAGAGACAGGATAAGAGGGAGAATGAGAAAAGGAGAAGCGAGAGAATGTGAGAAGCGGAAAGTGAGGGATAAGAGGGTGAGGACAGAAAGAAGGTGAGGGGGAGAACAAGGATAGGAAGAGAAGGAGAAGAGGGAGGAGGAGGAGGAGAGTGGTAGAGAAGTGGAGAAGTTGGAAGAGAGAGAAAAAAAAAGAGGGAAAGGGAGAGAGAAGAGTGATGGAGAACGAGAGATAGAGAAGGGAGAGAGAAGGAGGGTGGAGAAAAGAGGACAAGAAGAGCAGAGAGAGGGGAAGCAAGAGGGAGAGTGAACGGGAGTAGAGAAGAGGAATGAGGGAGAGAGGATAGAGAAGGGAAAGAGAGAAAAGGAGAGGGAGGAGAGAGAAGAAGGGGGAGAGAGCGAGAGAAGGAGGAAGGAGTGGAGAAGAGGACAATAGGAAGATAGAAAATGAAGGAGAAGAGGGAAGAGGGGAGGGAGAGAAGAAGGGGGAGAGGGAACGGGAGAGGTAGAGAAGAAGGGGGAGAGGGAAGGAGGAGAGAAGAGGGAGAGAGGAGGACATGGAAGTAGAGGGGAGTGGGACAAGGGAGAAGAAGAGCGAGGGAGAAGAGAGGGGGTGAAGGAGTGGGAGAGAAGGAGAGAGAGGGAGAGCGAGCGAGAGAAGGAGAAGGGAAAGAGGAGGATAGAGAAGGATAAAAGGGGGAGAGAGAAGAAGAAGAAGAGAGAAGGATAAGGAGAGAAGAAGGGGAGCGGGATAAGAGGGAGATAGAGATGAGGCAAGGGAGATGAGAGAAAGAGAAGAGGGAAGAGTGAGAGAGAAGGAGAGTGGTAGAGAAGGAGAGAAAAGAGAGGGGTAGAACGAGAGAGAGAAGGGAGAGAATGGGACGAGGAGAGAGAAGGAGTGGGAGAAAAGTAGAAACGAGAGAAGGGAGAGAAGAAGAGGGAGAAGGAGAGAGAGATAAAGAGAGTGGGATAAGGAGAAGAGGGACAAGGAGAGAGGGAGAGAAGGAAGAGGGAGAAAGAGATAGAGTAGGTGGGAGAAATGAGAAGGGAGAGAGGAGGAGAAAGATGAGAAGAATGAGAGGCCAGAGAAGAGGGAAGATGGGAAGAGAGAGAAGAAGAAGAGGGGGAGAGGTAGACAACATAGGAGAAGAGAGAAGGGAGCGAGAGAGAGAAGGATAAAGGCAGAGAAGAGAGAATAGGGATAAGGATAACGAGAGAAGAGAGAACGAGAATAGAAAAGAGGAGAGAGAGAGAGAAGGGAGAGAAGGCGAAGAAGGACAAAGTGGAGGAGAGGGATAAGAGGGAGAGAGAAAAGGAGAGGGATAAGAGGGAGATAGAGAAGGAGAAAGAGGAGAGGAAAGAGGAAAGGAGAGAGAAAGAGAGATAAGAAGAGGGAGAAGGAGAGAGAATGAAATGGAGAAGAGGAGTGGGAGAGGAGGAGATAGAGAAGGGAAGGTGAAAGAAAAAAGTAGAGGGAGAGAAGGAGAAGAGAGGGGGAACGAGAGGAGATGAAGAGATAAGAGGGGAGAGAGAATAGGAGGGAGAAGAAAAGGAGAGGAATATAGGGGAGGGGCGAGGAGAGAGGAGAAGAGAAAGGAGACAGACGGATAAGAGGAGAGAGCGGAGAAGGAGGAGGAAGGAGAGAGAGAGAGCGGGAGGGAGGGAGAAGGAGAGGACGAGAGGAAAGGAGAGAGAGGGAGAAGAGGGGACAGAGAGAAGAAGAAGGAGAGAGGGGGTACAGGAGAGGAGATGAGTGGGAACAAGAGAAAGAGAGGAGGATAGAGAAGGAAAGGAGGAGAAGAGGGAAGGGGAAGGGAACGAGATTGAGAAGGGAGAGTAGAGATAGTGGAGGAGAGAGCAAACAAGAGAGGAGAAGAGGGATAAATAGAAAGAGAAGGGGAGAGGAGGAGAGAAGGGAGAGAGAGAAAGGAGAGTAGAGGGAAGAGAAGAGGATAGGAGGGAGAAGGAGAGAGAGGATAAGGAGAGGGAAGAAGAGGGAGAGGAGAAGGGAGAGAGAGAGAGAACGAGAAGAGGAGCGAAGAAGGGAAAGAGGAGAAGTAGTCCCCCCTCCTTCTCATCTTCCCTCTCCTCCCATCCTTCCCTTCTTTTTATCCTCTCTCTTCTTCTCCTTCTCTCCCTCTCGCTCCTCCCTTCCTTCTCTCCTTACCTTATAAGGAGAGAAGGAGAGGGTAAGAGGGAGATAGAGAACGAGAAGAGGGAAGAAGAGAGAGGGGAAAAGGGGGGAGAGAGAGAAGAAGAGATAAGGAAGGAGAGAGGAGATAGAGAAGGCAGAGTAGAGAGAGAAGGGAGAGTGGAGGAGGGAGAGAAAAGAGGAGAGAGGGAGAGAGACAAGGAGAATGGATACGGAGGGAGGGAACGATAGAGAAGGAGAAGAGACAGGATAAGAGGGAGAATGAGAAAAGGAGAAGCGAGAGAATGTGAGAAGAGGAAAGTGAGGGATAAGAGGATGAGGACAGAAAGAAGGTGAGGGGGAGAACAAGGATAGGAAGAGAAGGAGAAGAGGGAGGAGGAGGAGGAGAGTGGTAGAGAAGAGGAGAAGTGGGAAGAGAGAGAAGAAAAGAGAGAGGGAAAGGGAGAGAGAAGAGAGATGGAGAACGAGAGATAGAGAAGGGAAAGAGAAGGAGGGTGGAGAAAAGAGGACCAGAAGAGCAGAGAGGGGGGAAGCAAGAGGGAGAGTGAACGGGAGTAGAGAAGAGGAATGATGGAGAGAGGATAGAGGAGGGAAAGAGAGAAAAGGAGAGGGAGGAGAGAGAAGAAGGGGGAGAGAGCGAGAGAAGGAGGAAGGAGTGGAGAAGAGGACAATAGGAAGATAGAAAATGAAGGAGAAGAGGGAAGAGGGGAGGGAGAGAAGAAGGGGGAGAGGGAACGGGAGAGGTAGAGAAGAAGGGGGAGAGGGAAGGAGGAGAGAAGAGGGAGAGAGGAGGACATGGAAGTAGAGGGGAGTGGGAGAAGGGAGAAGAAGAGCGAGGGAGAAGAGAGGGGGTGAAGGAGTGGGAGAGAAGGAGAGAGAGGGAGAGCGAGCGAGAGAAGGAGAAGGGAAAGAGGAGGATAGAGAAGGATAAAAGGGGGAGAGAGAAGAAGAAGAAGAGAGAAGGATAAGGAGAGAAGAAGGGGAGCGGGATAAGAGGGAGATAGAGATGAGGCAAGGGAGATGAGAGAAAGAGAAGAGGGAAGAGTGAGAGAGAAGGAGAGTGGTAGAGAATGAGAGAAAAGAGAGGGGTAGAACGAGAGAGAGAAGGGAGAGAATGGGACGAGGAGAGAGAAGGAGTGGGAGAAAAGGAGAAACGAGAGAAGGGAGAGAAGAAGAGGGAGAAGGAGAGAGAGATAAAGAGAGTGGGATAAGGAGAAGTGGGACAAGGAGAGGGGGAGAGAAGGAAGAGGGAGAAAAAGATAGAGTAGGTGGGAGAAATGAGAAGGGAGGGAGGAGGAGAAAGATGAGGAGAATGAGAGGCCAGAGAAGAGGGAAGATGGGAAGAGAGAGAAGAAGAAGAGGGGGAGAGGTAGACAACATAGGAGAAGAGAGAAGGGAGCGAGAGAGAGAAGGATAAAGGCAGAGAAGAGAGAATAGGGATAAGGATAACGAGAGAAGAGAGAACGAGAATAGAAAAGAGGAGAGAGAGAGATGGGAGAGAAGGAGGAGAAGGACAGAGTGGAGGAGAGGGATAAGAGGGAGAGAGAAATGGAGAGGGATAAGAGGGAGATAGAGAAGGAGAAAGAGGAGAGGAAAGAGGAGAGGAGAGAGAAAGAGAGATAAGAAGAGGCAGAAGGAGAGAGAAGGAAATGGAGAAGAGGAGAGGGAGGGAAACGAAGGAATCATGCGCAAAAATAGTGGGCTGGCCGAATGTGGGGGACAAACCAACGTGGAGGAATGTGAACCAAGTGGGCTAGCCTCATTGATGCATAAGGAGAAGGGCTGGACATCTCCCTCAAGGGTGGCTCGAGGAAAGGCAGCCCCCAAGACTACAAACGTGCAAAATGGGGGAAAATTCGATCTCCTTAGGAGTGAAGTGAGTTCGGTGATGGAAGATCCAGGAAGTAAAATGATTGCTGGGCAGCAAGCTTGCTCCCCGTCCCTCACTCTCCGGCGCTCCGGGAGGAAGATAAGTAGTAAAACGTTCCCATGTGGAGGTCAAGGGGGTCACCCCGCACCTTAAACCCATGAATGTTCTAGTGTGGAACGTGCGCGGTGCAAATGGACCCGGCCGTGCACTTATGATTAGGGGTCGTATAAAGGAGGTAAATCCAGATGTGGTTTGCCTTGTGGAACATAAGGTGAAGCTTAAGAAGATTGAGCGCTTCAAACGAGCGATTTGGCCTAGTGCTTGGATGTCAAATAGCTTGGTTATGGACTCCGGCCGAATTTTGGTTCTTTGGAATGACCAAATAGTGGATATGCGTGTTGCCTATGAAACATCACAATTACTTCATTTCAGCGCTCGGTGGATGAGGGACGGCCTTGATTTTGACCTCACGGCTGTCTATGGTGATAATGGGCATGTGGATCGGCGTCACTTGTGGAGTGACCTTCTCAAAGTAGCACCACCCACATCTAGGCCTTGGATGGTGGGGGGGGACTTCAATTGTATTCGGAGGGCGAGTGAAAAGAGGGGAGGGATTGCTGGAAATGAGATTGCTATGGCAGAATTCAATGATTGTATTGATGCTCTTGAACTCCTTGAGATGTCGTCTACCGGGGGGGAATTTACGTGGTCGAACTCCTCCGAGGGTAGTGCTTGTATCGAGACACGGATTGACCGAATATTGATAAACAATGCATGGCTCGAGAAATTCCCGGAATCCTACTATCTTGTGGGTGCAAAGGATTTGAGTGATCACACCATGCTTATTATGAAGACGGATGGAAACGAAAGGCGGAAGAAGAAGATGTTTCGTTTTGAAAATCATTGGGCTGGCCATGAGGACTTTCATGGGCTGGTTGCACGTGCATGGTCTACCTACGTGAGGGGCACACCAATGTTTCGCGTGGCAGCAAAACTTCAAGAAGTAAAGAAGATCCTTGTTCGGTGGAGTAGCTCAAAATTTGGAAACGTCACAAATAAGGTGGGAGAGGCACGTGCTACGCTCGAGGAAGTGAGGAAACAACGCCTTGAAAATCCGCTTGATGCTGACCTCTCCCGCGCCGAAGGGGCTGCAAAGGATTACCTTGCCCAAACTCTTGCTTGGGAGGAGTCTATTACACGACAGAAATCAAGGGTGAAATGGTTAAAAGAGGGGGACCGGAACACTAGGTTTTTCCATGCGCACCTTCGAGTGAGGAGAGCCA
Organism: Triglochin maritima; assembly: GCA_963682175.1. Taxonomy (NCBI): domain Eukaryota; kingdom Viridiplantae; phylum Streptophyta; class Magnoliopsida; order Alismatales; family Juncaginaceae; genus Triglochin; species Triglochin maritima. Next base: position 9,761,636 of record OY821793.1, on the reverse strand, counting down.
CCAACCAAGTGAGGAGAGTGTGTGAGGGTGCCACCATCATTGAAGACGAGGGTGAAATCCGTGACGCCTTTCGGCGTTTTTATGCTAACTTGTTTGCTAATGATTTGCAGGTAATACCCATTCCCCCCTCCCTCTCCTTACCACACCTCCGTCGAGAGGAGGGGGCGGAGCTTCTACGTGACCTTGACATGAAAGAGTTGGAGGATGTAGTGCTGAATGCAAACGTTGATAAAGCACCGGGACCCGATGGGTTCAATGCTAAATTTTTCAAGGCTGCGTGGGAACTCATTAAGAAAGACATGTTCAAGGCCATACACTCATGTCTGGACAGCGGAAAGGTGTTGACCAAATGGAACTTTACCTCACTTACGCTCATCCCAAAGAAGAAGGCACCGGTTTCAGTAGAAGACTATCGACCAATAGCTTTGTGCAATATGACGTATCGATTCACCTCAAAGGTGCTTGCAAACCGCCTTAAGAAGTTGCTGCCACATCTTATTGGTGAAAACCAAAGTGCGTTTGTCAAAGGCCGGCGGATTGGGGACAACGTTCTCCTTGCACATGAGCTGTGTCACAACCTCCACCTCGACAAAGGAAAAGGGAAAATGTGCATAAAACTTGATATACGGAAAGCATACGACTCCATCTCATGGACCTTTTTGGATGGGGTTTTGGAGCGTTTTGCTTTCCCGGTTAAGTGGAGACGCCTTATTATGAATTGTGTTCGGGCTTCTTTTGTGGTGACGGTAAATGGTGCAAACTCCTCAAGTTTCGTGGCCAGAAATGGATTGAGACAAGGTGACCCCTTGGCCCCCTACCTATTTGTTTTGTGTATGGAAGTTCTGAGCGAGATGGTAAAGAAGGCGGTTATAGATGGGCACATTCAGCCACTCACTTGTGGGGATATTGGTGTATCGCACCTTCTTTTTGCTGATGATGTCCTCCTATTTGCCAAAGCAACAAAGGCAAATGCGAGGGCAATTCGAGGAGTCCTTGAGGACTTCACGTCTTGTTCGGGGCTGAGCTTTAGTGTGTCAAAAAGCCAAATCTTCATGGGAGGTGAAGCACGGGATGGCGCATGGATTGCAACACACCTTGGGATGGAGCGACATGAGTTCCCCGTCACCTATCTTGGGCTGCCATTGTTCTCGGGAAGGATGGGGAAAACCCATTGCACGACACTCGTGAATAAGGTAAAAGCACGACTGAGCACATGGCAGCAAAACTTCTTATCCATTGCTGGAAGGGTGGAACTTGTAAGGAGTGTGCTTGTGTCCCTCAGTGTTTATTGGACCTCTGCTTTCCTCATGCCCCGGGCAACCTTACAAGAGATTGAGAGTCTCATGTGCCACTTCATTTGGGGAGGTCCAAGAAAGTGGGTTGCGGTAGCATGGAGAGATATATGCACACCAAAGGAAGAAGGTGGCCTTGGTCTCAAACGCCTATTGGACTGGAATGATGTGGGCCTTTTGCGTCTTTTTTGGCTTGTGGTGGCGGACGAACAATCACTTTGGGTCAAGTGTGTGCGCCGGAAATACTTGAGGAACCGGTCCATCTGGCTAGCACGTCCCCCACCCACTTCCTCGTGGGCTTGGAGGGGGCTGCTGAGAGTGCGGGACATAGCGAGACGGCATATCCGGTATGAGGTGGGTAATGGTGAAGACATACGATTCTTCCAATATCCTTGGTGTGGACAACCCTTCCAATGTGAGAGTTGGGGGGATCGATTACATTATGAGTTGGGAGTACCTTGGGACATAAAAGTCTCGTACTTTATAAACGACGGAAGGTGGAGGCTGCCCCCCCCCAAGATCTACATTGATAGAGGAAATTCATTCGAGGATAGTGAACACTAAAATCCATGGGGGTTTCGACCAGCCAAAGAGGATAGATGGTAAGGGAACCATGTTTGGTATAAGAGAAGTGTGGACATGGGTAAAGCCACCAGGAAGGAAGGTTGCGTGGGCTGGTATGGTGTGGCATAAACATGCTATACCAAAGCACGCACTCACAGCATGGAGGGCGTTGAGGGGTCGGTTACTCACAAAGACACTTATGAACAAACGAGGCGCAAAGCACGATCCGATTTGCAGCCTTTGTGAGAGGGACGAGGAGGACATGGAGCACCTTTTCTGGGGGTGTGTGTTTATCAAGGAGGTTTGGGTAGCTCTTCTACACTTACTGAAAATCAGCAACCGACATGCAGGTTCGTTAGAAGGAGAAGCGATACGATTAGCACATGCACGTGGCAGCCGGCTTGGAAAAGTGGTAAGGCGTTGGGCCTTCAACGCCATGATACACGAGTGCTGGCTGGAACGAAACCGCCGGATCTTCGAGGGAGAGAAGAAAATACCGAAGGACATAGTAGCTGCCATCAAAGATACCATTCGCTGCCTATGGGATAAAGTAAAAAACCTTGCGAAGGATGCTGACGAAGAGCATGACTTTCAGATCATGTGGAGTTAGGAATTAGTGCTTCTTCATTTCGTTTTTTTTTTTTGGAGTTGTTGTATAAGAAGAAATTTCTATTTTTTACCTACTTGCTCTTCAGGTCCCACGAACATGAGTAGTAGGGAGAGGCCGGGTATGCATGTAGTATGCCCCGCACACTCTTTCTGAAATTTTGGTAGGATGTAATCACTTTACTTCAGTAATATACTCGAGGCTAAGCCTCCCTTTTTGCCTTGCAAAAAAAAAAAAAAGAAGAGGAGAGGAAGAGGAGGAGATAGAGAAGGGAAGGTGAGAGAAAAAAGTAGAGGGAGAGAAGGAGAAGAGAGGGGGAACGAGAGGAGATGAAGGGATAAGAGGGGAGAGAGAATAGGAGGGAGAAGGAAAGGAGAGGAAGAGAGGGGAGGGGAGAGAGGAGAAGAGAGAGGGAACGAGAGGAGACGGAGGGATAAGAGGAGAGAGCGGAGAAGGAGGAGGAAGGAGAGAGAGAGCGGGAGGGAGGGAGAAGGAGAGGACGAGAGGAAAGGAGAGAGAGGGAGAAGAGGGGAGAGAGAGAAGAAGAAGGAGAGAGGGGGTACAAGAGAGGAGATGAGAGGGAACAAGAGAAAGAGAGGAGGATAGAGAAGGAAAGGAGGAGAAGAGGGAAGGGGAAGGGAACGAGATTGAGAAGGGAGAGTAGAGATAGTGGAGGAGAGAGGAAACAAGAGAGGAGAAGAGGGATAAATAGAAAGAGAAGGGGAGAGGAGGAGAGAAGGGAGAGAGAGAAAGGAGAGTAGAGGGAAGAGAAGAGGATAGGAGGGAGAAGGAGAGAGAGGATAAGGAGAGGGAAGAAGAGGGAGAGGAGAAGGGAGAGAGAGAGAGAGAGAACGAGAAGAGGAGCGAAGAAGGGAAAGAGGAGAAGAAGTCCCCCCTCCTTCTCATCTTCCCTCTCCTCCCATCCTTCCCTTCTTTTTATCCTCTCTCTTCTTCTCCTTCTCTCCCTCTCGCTCCTCCCTTCCTTCTCTCCTTACCTTATAAGGAGAGAAGGAGAGGGTAAGAGGGAGATAGAGAACGAGAAGAGGGAAGAAGAGAGAGGGGAAAAGGGGGGAGAGAGAGAAGAAGAGATAAGGAAGGAGAGAGGAGATAGAGAAGGCAGAGTAGAGAGAGAAGGGAGAGTGGAGGAGGGAGAGAAAAGAGGAGAGAGGGAGAGAGACAAGGAGAAAGGATACGGAGAGAGGGAACGATAGAGAAGGAGAAGAGAAACAGGATAAGAGGGAGAATGAGAAAAGGAGAAGCGAGAGAATGTGAGAAGAGGAGAGTGAGGGATAAGAGGGTGAGGACAGAAAGAAGGTGAGGGGGAGAACAAGGATAGGAAGAGAAGGAGAAGAGGGAGGAGGAGGAGGAGAGTGGTAGAGAAGAGGAGAAGTGGGAAGAGAGAGAAGAAAAGAGAGAGGGAAAGGGAGAGAGAAGAGAGATGGAGAAGGAGAGATAGAGAAGGGAGAGAGAAGGAGGGTGGAGAAAAGAGGACAAGAAGAGCAGAGAGAGGGGAAGCAAGAGGGAGAGTGAACGGGAGTAGAGAAGAGGAATGAGGGAGAGAGGATAGAGAAGGGAAAGAGAGAAAAGGAGAGGGAGGAGAGAGAAGAAGGGGGAGAGAGCGAGAGAAGGGGGAAGGAGTGGAGAAGTGGACAATAGGAAGATAGAAAATGAAGGAGAAGAGGGAAGAGGGGAGGGAGAGAAGAAGGGGGAGAGGGAACGGGAGAGGTAGAGAAGAAGGGGGAGAGGGAAGGAGGAGAGAAGAGGGAGAGAGGGGGACATGGAAGTAGAGGGGAGAGGGAGAAGGGAGAAGAAGAGCGAGGGAGAAGAGAGGGGGTGAAGGAGTGGGAGAGAAGGAGAGAGAGGGAGAGCGAGCGAGAGAAGGAGAAGGGAAAGAGGAGGATAGAGAAGGATAAAAGGGTGAGAGAGAAGAAGAAGAAGAGAGAAGGATAAGGAGAGAAGAAGGGGAGCGGGATAAGACGGAGATAGAGATGAGGCAAGGGAGATGAGAGAAAGAGAAGAGGGAAGAGTGAGAGAGAAGGAGAGTGGTAGAGAAGGAGAGAAAAGAGAGGGGTAGAACGAGAGAGAGAAGGGAGAGAATGGGACGAGGAGAGAGAAGGAGTGGGAGAAAAGGAGAAACGAGAGAAGGGAGAGAAGAAGAGGGAGAAGGAGAGAGGAGAGAGAGATAAAGAGAGTGGGATAAGGAGAAGAGGGACAAGGAGAGAGGGAGAGAAGGAAGAGGGAGAAAGAGATAGAGTAGGTGGGAGAAATGAGAAGGGAGAGAGGAGGAGAAAGATGAGGAGAATGAGAGGGCAGAGAAGAGGGAAGATGGGAAGAGAGAGAAGAAGAAGAAGAGGGGGAGAGGTAGACAACATAGGAGAAGAGAGAAGGGAGCGAGAGAGAGAAGGATAAAGGCAGAGAAGAGAGAATAGGGATAAGGATAACGAGAGAAGAGAGAAGGAGAATAGAAAAGAGGAGAGAGAGAGAGAAGGGAGAGAAGGAGGAGAAGGACAGAGTGGAGGAGAGGGATAAGAGGGAGAGAGAAAAGGAGAGGGATAAGAGGGAGATAGAGAAGGAGAAAGAGGAGAGGAAAGAGGAAAGGAGAGAGAAAGAGAGATAAGAAGAGGGAGAAGGAGAGAGAAGGAAATGGAGAAGAGGAGAGGGAGAGGAGGAGATAGAGAAGGGAAGGTGAGAGAAAAAAGTAGAGGGAGAGAAGGAGAAGAGAGGGGGAACGAGAGGAGATGAAGGGATAAGAGGGGAGAGAGAATAGGAGGGAGAAGGAAAGGAGAGGAAGAGAGGGGAGGGGAGAGAGGAGAAGAGAGAGGGAACGAGAGGAGACGGAGGGATAAGAGGAGAGAGCGGAGAAGGAGGAGGAAGGAGAGAGAGAGCGGGAGGGAGGGAGGGAGAAGGAGAGGACGAGAGGAAAGGAGGGAGAGGGAGAAGAGGGGAGAGAGAGAAGAAGAAGGAGAGAGGGGGTACAAGAGAGGAGATGAGAGGGAACAAGAGAAAGAGAGGAGGATAGAGAAGGAAAGGAGGAGAAGAGGGAAGGGGAAGGGAACGAGATTGAGAAGGGAGAGTAGAGATAGTGGAGGAGAGAGGAAACAAGAGAGGAGAAGAGGGATAAATAGAAAGAGAAGGGGAGAGGAGGAGAGAAGGGAGAGAGAGAAAGGAGAGTAGAGGGAAGAGAAGAGGATAGGAGGGAGAAGGAGAGAGAGGATAAGGAGAGGGAAGAAGAGGGAGAGGAGAAGGGAGAGAGAGAGAGAGAACGAGAAGAGGAGCGAAGAAGGGAAAGAGGAGAAGAAGTCCCCCCTCCTTCTCATCTTCCCTCTCCTCCCATCCTTCCCTTCTTTTTATCCTCTCTCTTCTTCTCCTTCTCTCCCTCTCGCTCCTCCCTTCCTTCTCTCCTTACCTTATAAGGAGAGAAGGAGAGGGTAAGAGGGAGATAGAGAACGAGAAGAGGGAAGAAGAGAGAGGGGAAAAGGGGGGAGAGAGAGAAGAAGAGATAAGGAAGGAGAGAGGAGATAGAGAAGGCAGAGTAGAGAGAGAAGGGAGAGTGGAGGAGAGGGAGAGAAAAGAGGAGAGAGGGAGAGAGACAAGGAGAAAGGATACGGAGAGAGGGAACGATAGAGAAGGAGAAGAGAAACAGGATAAGAGGGAGAATGAGAAAAGGAGAAGCGAGAGAATGTGAGAAGAGGAGAGTGAGGGATAAGAGGGTGAGGACAGAACGAAGGTGAGGGGGAGAACAAGGATAGGAAGAGAAGGAGAAGAGGGAGGAGGAGGAGGAGAGTGGTAGAGAAGAGGAGAAGTGGGAAGAGAGAGAAGAAAAGAGAGAGGGAAAGGGAGAGAGAAGAGAGATGGAGAACGAGAGATAGAGAAGGGAGAGAGAAGGAGGGTGGAGAAAAGAGGACAAGAAGAGCAGAGAGAGGGGAAGCAAGAGGGAGAGTGAACGGGAGTAGAGAAGAGGAATGAGGGAGAGAGGATAGAGAAGGGAAAGAGAGAGAAAAGGAGAGGGAGGAGAGAGAAGAAGGGGGAGAGAGCGAGAGAAGGAGGAAGGAGTGGAGAAGAGGACAATAGGAAGATAGAAAATGAAGGAGAAGAGGGAAGAGGGGAGGGAGAGAAGAAGGGGGAGAGGGAACGAGAGAGGTAGTGAAGAAGGGGGAGAGGGAAGGAGAGAGGGAAGGAGGAGAGAAGAGGGAGAGAGGAGGACAGGGAAGTAGAGGGGAGAGGGAGAAGGGAGAAGAAGAGCGAGGGAGAAGAGAGGGGGTGAAGGAGTGGGGAGAAGGAGAGAGAGGGAGAGCGAGCGAGAGCAGGAGAAGGGAAAGAGGAGGATAGAGAAGGATAAAAGGGGGAGAGAAGAAGAAGAAGAAGAAGAGAGAAGGATAAGGAGAGAAGAAGGGGAGCGGGATAAGAGGGAGATAGAGATGAGGCAAGGGAGATGAGAGAAAGAGAAGAGGGAAGAGTGAGAGAGAAGGAGAGTGGTAGAGAAGGAGAGAAAAGAGAGGGGTAGAACGAGAGAGAGAAGGGAGAGAATGGGACGAGGAGAGAGAAGGAGTGGGAGAAAAGGAGAAACGAGAGAAGGGAGAGAAGAAGAGGGAGAAGGAGAGAGGAGAGAGAGATAAAGAGAGTGGGATAAGGAGAAGAGGGACAAGGAGAGAGGGAGAGAAGGAAGAGGGAGAAAGAGATAGAGTAGGTGGGAGAAATGAGAAGGGAGAGAGGAGGAGAAAGATGAGGAGAATGAGAGGGCAGAGAAGAGGGAAGATGGGAAGAGAGAGAAGAAGAAGAAGAGGGGGAGAGGTAGACAACATAGGAGAAGAGAGAAGGGAGCGAGAGAGAGAAGGATAAAGGCAGAGAAGAGAGAATAGGGATAAGGATAACGAGAGAAGAGAGAAGGAGAATAGAAAAGAGGAGAGAGAGAGAGAAGGGAGAGAAGGAGGAGAAGGACAGAGTGGAGGAGAGGGATAAGAGGGAGAGAGAAAAGGAGCGGGAGATAGAGAAGGAGAAAGAGGAGAGGAAAGAGGAAAGGAGAGAGAAAGAGAGATAAGAAGAGGGAGAAGGAGAGAGAAGGAAATGGAGAAGAGGAGAGGGAGAGGAGGAGATAGAGAAGGGAAGGTGAGAGAAAAAAGTAGAGGGAGAGAAGGAGAAGAGAGGGGGAACGAGAGGAGATGAAGGGATAAGAGGGGAGAGAGAATAGGAGGGAGAAGGAAAGGAGAGGAAGAGAGGGGAGGGGAGAGAGGAGAAGAGAGAGGGAACGAGAGGAGACGGAGGGATAAGAGGAGAGAGCGGAGAAGGAGGAGGAAGGAGAGAGAGAGCGGGAGGGAGGGAGAAGGAGAGGACGAGAGGAAAGGAGAGAGAGGGAGAAGAGGGGAGAGAGAGAAGAAGAAGGAGAGATGGGGTACAAGAGAGGAGATGAGAGGGAACAAGAGAAAGAGAGGAGGATAGAGAAGGAAAGGAGGAGAAGAGGGAAGGGGAAGGGAACGAGATTGAGAAGGGAGAGTAGAGATAGTGGAGGAGAGAGGAAACAAGAGAGGAGAAGAGGGATAAATAGAAAGAGAAGGGGAGAGGAGGAGAGAAGGGAGAGAGAGAAAGGAGAGTAGAGGGAAGAGAAGAGGATAGGAGGGAGAAGGAGAGAGAGGATAAGGAGAGGGAAGAAGAGGGAGAGGAGAAGGGAGAGAGAGAGAGAGAACGAGAAGAGGAGCGAAGAAGGGAAAGAGGAGAAGAAGTCCCCCCTCCTTCTCATCTTCCCTCTCCTCCCATCCTTCCCTTCTTTTTATCCTCTCTCTTCTTCTCCTTCTCTCCCTCTCGCTCCTCCCTTCCTTCTCTCCTTACCTTATAAGGAGAGAAGGAGAGGGTAAGAGGGAGATAGAGAACGAGAAGAGGGAAGAAGAGAGAGGGGAAAAGGGGGGAGAGAGAGAAGAAGAGATAAGGAAGGAGAGAGGAGATAGAGAAGGCAGAGTAGAGAGAGAAGGGAGAGTGGAGGAGAGGGAGAGAAAAGAGGAGAGAGGGAGAGAGACAAGGAGAAAGGATACGGAGAGAGGGAACGATAGAGAAGGAGAAGAGAAACAGGATAAGAGGGAGAATGAGAAAAGGAGAAGCGAGAGAATGTGAGAAGAGGAGAGTGAGGGATAAGAGGGTGAGGACAGAACGAAGGTGAGGGGGAGAACAAGGATAGGAAGAGAAGGAGAAGAGGGAGGAGGAGGAGGAGAGTGGTAGAGAAGAGGAGAAGTGGGAAGAGAGAGAAGAAAAGAGAGAGGGAAAGGGAGAGAGAAGAGAGATGGAGAACGAGAGATAGAGAAGGGAGAGAGAAGGAGGGTGGAGAAAAGAGGACAAGAAGAGCAGAGAGAGGGGAAGCAAGAGGGAGAGTGAACGGGAGTAGAGAAGAGGAATGAGGGAGAGAGGATAGAGAAGGGAAAGAGAGAGAAAAGGAGAGGGAGGAGAGAGAAGAAGGGGGAGAGAGCGAGAGAAGGAGGAAGGAGTGGAGAAGAGGACAATAGGAAGATAGAAAATGAAGGAGAAGAGGGAAGAGGGGAGGGAGAGAAGAAGGGGGAGAGGGAACGAGAGAGGTAGTGAAGAAGGGGGAGAGGGAAGGAGAGAGGGAAGGAGGAGAGAAGAGGGAGAGAGGAGGACAGGGAAGTAGAGGGGAGAGGGAGAAGGGAGAAGAAGAGCGAGGGAGAAGAGAGGGGGTGAAGGAGTGGGGAGAAGGAGAGAGAGGGAGAGCGAGCGAGAGAAGGAGAAGGGAAAGAGGAGGATAGAGAAGGATAAAAGGGGGAGAGAAGAAGAAGAAGAAGAGAGAAGGATAAGGAGAGAAGAAGGGGAGCGGGATAAGAGGGAGATAGAGATGAGGCAAGGGAGATGATAGAAAGAGAAGAGGGAAGAGTGAGAGAGAAGGAGAGTGGGAGAGAAAAGAGAGGGGTAGAACGAGAGAGAGAAGGGAGAGAATGGGACGAGGAGAGAGAAGGAGTGGGAGAAAAGGATAAACGAGAGAAGGGAGAGAAGAAGAGGGAGAAGGAGAGAGGAGAGAGAGATAAAGAGAGTGGGATAAGGAGAAGAGGGACAAGGAGAGAGGGAGAGAAGGAAGAGGGAGAAAGAGATAGAGTAGGTGGGAGAAATGAGAAGGGAGAGAGGAGGAGAAAGATGAGGAGAATGAGAGGGCAGAGAAGAGGGAAGATGGGAAGAGAGAGAAGAAGAAGAGGGGGAGAGGTAGACAACATAGGAGAAGAGAGAAGGGAGCGAGAGAGAGAAGGATAAAGGCAGAGAAGAGAGAATTGGGATAAGGATAACGAGAGAAGAGAGAAGGAGAATAGAAAAGAGGAGAGAGAGAGAAGGGAGAGAAGGAGGAGAAGGACAGAGTGGAGGAGAGGGATAAGAGGGAGAGAGAAAAGGAGAGGGATAAGAGGGAGATAGAGAAGGAGAAAGAGGAGAGGAAAGAGGAAAGGAGAGAGAAAGAGAGATAAGAAGAGGGAGAAGGAGAGAGAAGGAAATGGAGAAGAGGAGAGGGAGAGGAGGAGATAGAGAAGGGAAGGTGAGAGAAAAAGTAGAGGGAGAGAAGGAGAAGAGAGGGGGAACGAGAGGAGATGAAGGGATAAGAGGGGAGAGAGAATAGGAGGGAGAAGGAAAGGAGAGGAACAGAGGGGAGGGGAGAGAGGAGAAGAGAGAGGGAACGAGAGGAGACGGAGGGATAAGAGGAGAGAGCGGAGAAGGAGGAGGAAGGAGAGAGAGAGCGGGAGGGAGGGAGAAGGAGAGGACGAGAGGAAAGGAGAGAGAGGGAGAAGAGGGGAGAGAGAGAAGAAGAAGGAGAGAGGGGGTACAAGAGAGGAGATGAGAGGGAACAAGAGTAAGAGAGGAGGATAGAGAAGGAAAGGAGGAGAAGAGGGAAGGGGAAGGGAACGAGATTGAGAAGGGAGAGTAGAGATAGTGGAGGAGAGAGGAAACAAGAGAGGAGAAGAGGGATAAATAGAAAGAGAAGGGGAGAGGAGGAGAGAAGGGAGAGAGAGAAAGGAGAGTAGAGGGAAGAGAAGAGGATAGGAGGGAGAAGGAGAGAGAGGATAAGGAGAGGGAAGAAGAGGGAGAGGAGAAGGGAGAGAGAGAGAGAGAACGAGAAGAGGAGCGAAGAAGGGAAAGAGGAGAAGAATCCCCCCCTCCTTCTCATCTTCCCTCTCCTCCCATCCTTCCCTTCTTTTTATCCTCTCTCTTCTTCTCCTTCTCTCCCTCTCGCTCCTCCCTTCCTTCTCTCCTTACCTTATAAGGAGAGAAGGAGAGGGTAAGAGGGAGATAGAGAACGAGAAGAGGGAAGAAGAGAGAGGGGAAAAGGGGGGAGAGAGAGAGAAGAAGAGAAAGGAAGGAGAGAGGAGATAGAGAAGGCAGAGTAGAGAGAGAAGGGAGAGTGGAGGAGAGGGTGAGAAAAGAGGAGAGAGGGAGAGAGACAAGGAGAAAGGATACGGAGAGAAGGAACGATAGAGAAGAGAAACAGGATAAGAGGGAGAATGAGAAAAGGAGAAGCGAGAGAATGTGAGAAGAGGAGAGTGAGGGATAAGAGGGTGAGGACAGAACGAAGGTGAGGGGGAGAACAAGGATAGGAAGAGAAGGAGAAGAGGGAGGAGGAGGAGGAGAGTGGGAAGAGAGAGGGAAAGGGAGAGAGAAGAGAGATGGAGAACGAGAGATAGAGAAGGGAGAGAGAAGGAGGGTGGAGAAAAGAGGACAAGAAGAGCAGAGAGAGGGGAAGCAAGAGGGAGAGTGAACGGGAGTAGAGAAGAGGAATGAGGGAGAGAGGATAGAGAAAAGGAGAGGGAGGAGAGAGAAGAAGGGGGAGAGAGCGAGAGAAGGAGGAAGGAGTGGAGAAGAGGACAATAGGAAGATAGAAAATGAAGGAGAAGAGGGAAGAGGGGAGGGAGAGAAGAAGGGGGAGAGGGAACGAGAGAGGTAGTGAAGAAGGGGGAGAGAGCGAGAGAAGGAGGAAGGAGTGGAGAAGATGACAATAGGAAGATAGAAAATGAAGGAGAAGAGGGAAGAGGGGAGGGAGAGAAGAAGGGGGAGAGGGAAGGAGAGAGGGAAGGAGGAGAGAAGAGGGAGAGAGGAGGACAGGGAAGTAGAGGGGAGAGGGAGAAGGGAGAAGAAGAGCGAGCGAGAGAAGGAGAAGGGAAAGAGGAGGATAGAGAAGGATAAAAGGGGGAGAGAAGAAGAAGAAGAAGAAGAGAGAAGGATAAGGAGAGAAGAAGGGGAGCGGGATAAGAGGGAGATAGAGATGAGGCAAGGGAGATGAGAGAAAGAGAAGAGGGAAGAGTGAGAGAGAAGGAGAGTGGTAGAGAAGGAGAGAAAAGAGAGGGGTAGAACGAGAGAGAGAAGGGAGAGAATGGGACGAGGAGAGAGAAGGAGTGGGAGAAAAGGAGAAACGAGAGAAGGGAGAGAAGAAGAGGGAGAAGGAGAGAGGAGAGAGAGATAAAGAGAGTGGGATAAGGAGAAGAGGGACAAGGAGAGAGGGAGAGAAGGAAGAGGGAGAAAGAGATAGAGTAGGTGGGAGAAATGAGAAGGGAGAGAGGAGGAGAAAGATGAGGAGAATGAGAGGGCAGAGAAGAGGGAAGATGGGAAGAGAGAGAAGAAGAAGAGGGGGAGATGTAGACAACATAGGAGAAGAGAGAAGGGAGCGAGAGAGAGAAGGATAAAGGCAGAGAAGAGAGAATTGGGATAAGGATAACGAGAGAAGAGAGAATAGAAAAGAGGAGAGAGAGAGAAGGGAGAGAAGGAGGAGAAGGACAGAGTGGAGGAGAGGGATAAGAGGGAGAGAGAAAAGGAGAGGGATAAGAGGGAGATAGAGAAGGAGAAAGAGGAGAGGAAAGAGGAAAGGAGAGAGAAAGAGAGATAAGAAGAGGGAGAAGGAGAGAGAAGGAAATGGAGAAGAGGAGAGGGAGAGGAGGAGATAGAGAAGGGAAGGTGAGAGAAAAAGTAGAGGGAGAGAAGGAGAAGAGAGGGGGAACGAGAGGAGATGAAGGGATAAGAGGGGAGAGAGAATAGGAGGGAGAAGGAAAGGAGAGGAAGAAAGGGGAGGGGAGAGAGGAGAAGAGAGAGGGAACGAGAGGAGACGGAGGGATAAGAGGAGAGAGCGGAGAAGGAGGAGGAAGGAGTGAGAGAGCGGGAGGGAGGGAGAAGGAGAGGACGAGAGGAAAGGAGAGAGAGGGAGAAGAGGGGAGAGAGAGAAGAAGAAGGAGAGAGGGGGTACAAGAGAGGAGATGAGAGGGAACAAGAGAAAGAGAGTAGGATAGAGAAGGAAAGGAGGAGAAGAGGGAAGGGGAAGGGAACGAGATTGAGAAGGGAGAGTAGAGATAGTGGAGGAGAGAGGAAACAAGAGAGGAGAAGAGGGATAAATAGAAAGAGAAGGGGAGAGGAGGAGAGAAGGGAGAGAGAGAAAGGAGAGTAGAGGGAAGAGAAGAGGATAGGAGGGAGAAGGAGAGAGAGGATAAGGAGAGGGAAGAAGAGGGAGAGGAGAAGGGAGAGAGAGAGAGAGAGAGAAGGAGAAGAGGAGCGAAGAAGGGAAAGAGGAGAAGAAGTCCCCCCTCCTTCTCATCTTCCCTCTCCTCCCATCCTTCCCTTCTTTTTATCCTCTCTCTTCTTCTCCTTCTCTCCCTCTCGCTCCTCCCTTCCTTCTCTCCTTACCTTATAACGAGAGAAGGAGAGGGTAAGAGGGAGATAGAGAACGAGAAGAGGGAAGAAGAGAGAGGGGAAAAGGGGGGAGAGAGAGAAGAAGAGATAAGGAAGGAGAGAGGAGATAGAGAAGGCAGAGAAGGGAGAGTGGAGGAGAGGGAGAGAAAAGAGGAGAGAGGGAGAGAGACAAGGAGAAAGGATACGGAGAGAGGGAACGATAGAGAAGGAGAAGAGAAACAGGATAAGAGGGAGAATGAGAAAAGGAGAAGCGAAAGAATGTGATAAGAGGAGAGTGAGGGATAAGAGGGTGAGGACAGAACGAAGGTGAGGGGGAGAACAAGGATAGGAAGAGAAGGAGAAGAGGGAGGAGGAGGAGGAGAGGGGTAGAGAAGAGGAGAAGTGGGAAGAGAGAGAAGAAAAGAGAGAGGGAAAGGGAGAGAGAAGAGAGATGGAGAACGAGAAATAGAGAAGGGAGAGAGAAGGAGGGTGGAGAAAAGAGGACAAGAAGAGCAGAGAGAGGGGAAGCAAGAGGGAGAGTGAACGGGAGTAGAGAAGAGTAATGAGGGAGAGAGGATAGAGAAGGGAAAGAGAGAGAAAAGGAGAGGGAGGAGAGAGAAGAAGGGGGAGAGAGCGAGAGAAGGAGGAAGGAGTGGAGAAGAGGACAATAGGAAGATAGAAAATGAAGGAGAAGAGGGAAGAGGGGAGGGAGAGAAGAAGGGGGAGAGGGAACGAGAGAGGTAGTGAAGAAGGGGGAGAGGGAAGGAGAGAGGGAAGGAGGAGAGAAGAGGGAGAGAGGAGGACAGGGAAGTAGAGGGGAGAGGGAGAAGGGAGAAGAAGAGCGAGGGAGAAGAGAGGGGGTGAAGGAGTGGGGAGAAGGAGAGAGAGGGAGAGCGAGCGAGAGAAGGAGAAGGGAAAGAGGAGGATAGAGAAGGATAAAAGGGGGAGAGAAGAAGAAGAAGAAGAGAGAAGGATAAGGAGAGAAGAAGGGGAGCGGGATTAGAGGGAGATAGAGATGAGGCAAGGGAGATGAGAGAAAGAGAAGAGGGAAGAGTGAGAGAGAAGGAGAGTGGTAGAGAAGGAGAGAAAAGAGAGGGGTAGAACGAGAGAGAGAAGGGAGAGAATGGGACGAGGATAGAGAAGGAGTGGGAGAAAAGGAGAAACGAGAGAAGGGAGAGAAGAAGAGGGAGACGGAGAGAGGAGAGAGAGATAAAGAGAGTGGGATAGAAGAGGGACAAGGAGAGAGGGAGAGAAGGAAGAGGGAGAAAGAGATAGAGTAGGTGGGAGAAATGAGAAGGGAGAGAGGAGGAGAAAGATGAGGAGAATGAGAGGGCAGAGAAGAGGGAAGATGGGAAGAGAGAGAAGAAGAAGAGGGGGAGAGGTAGACAACATAGGAGAAGAGAGAAGGGAGCGAGAGAGAGAAGGATAAAGGCAGAGAAGAGAGAATAGGGATAAGGATAACGAGAGAAGAGAGAAGGAGAATAGAAAAGAGGAGAGAGAGAGAAGGGAGAGAAGGAGGAGAAGGACAGAGTGGAGGAGAGGGATAAGAGGGAGAGAGAAAAGGAGAGGGATAAGAGGGAGATAGAGAAGGAGAAAGAGGAGAGGAAAGAGGAAAGGAGAGAGAAAGAGAGATAAGAAGAGGGAGAAGGAGAGAGAAGGAAATGGAGAAGAGGAGAGGGAGAGGAGGAGATAGAGAAGGGAAGGTGAGAGAAAAAAGTGGAGGGAGAGAAGGAGAAGAGAGGGGGAACGAGAGGAGATGAAGGGATAAGAGGGGAGAGAGAATAGGAGGGAGAAGGAAAGGAGAGGAAGAGAGGGGAGGGGAGAGAGGAGAAGAGAGAGGGAACGAGAGGAGACGGAGGGATAAGAGGAGAGAGCGGAGAAGGAGGAGGAAGGAGAGAGAGAGCGGGAGGGAGGGAGAAGGAGAGGACGAGAGGAAAGGAGAGAGAGGGAGAAGAGGGGAGAGAGAGAAGAAGAAGGAGAGAGGGGGTACAAGAGAGGAGATGAGAGGGAACAAGAGAAAGAGAGGAGGATAGAGAAGGAAAGGAGGAGAAGAGGGAAGGGGAAGGGAACGAGATTGAGAAGGGAGAGTAGAGATAGTGGAGGAGAGAGGAAACAAGAGAGGAGAAGAGGGATAAATAGAAAGAGAAGGGAAGAGGAGGAGAGAAGGGAGAGAGAGAAAGGAGAGTAGAGGGAAGAGAAGAGGATAGGAGGGAGAAGGAGAGAGAGGATAAGGAGAGGGAAGAAGAGGGAGAGGAGAAGGGAGAGAGAGAGAGAGAGAGAACGAGAAGAGGAGCGAAGAAGGGAAAGAGGAGAAGAAGTCCCCCCTCCTTCTCATCTTCCCTCTCCTCCCATCCTTCCCTTCTTTTTATCCTCTCTCTTCTTCTCCTTCTCTCCCTCTCGCTCCTCCCTTCCTTCTCTCCTTACCTTATAAGGAGAGAAGGAGAGGGTAAGAGGGAGATAGAGAACGAGAAGAGGGAAGAAGAGAGAGGGGAAAAGGGGGGAGAGAGAGAAGAAGAGATAAGGAAGGAGAGAGGAGATAGAGAAGGCAGAGTAGAGAGAGAAGGGAGAGTGGAGGAGAGGGAGAGAAAAGAGGAGAGAGGGAGAGAGACAAGGAGAAAGGATACGGAGAGAGGGAACGATAGAGAAGGAGAAGAGAAACAGGATAAGAGGGAGAATGAGAAAAGGAGAAGCGAGAGAATGTGAGAAGAGGAGAGTGCGGGATAAGAGGGTGAGGACAGAACGAAGGTGAGGGGGAGAACAAGGATAGGAAGAGAAGGAGAATAGGGAGGAGGAGGAGGAGAGTGGTAGAGAAGAGGAGAAGTGGGAAGAGAGAGAAGAAAAGAGAGACGGAAAGGGAGAGAGAAGAGAGATGGAGAACGAGAGATAGAGAAGGGAGAGAGAAGGAGGGTGGGACAAGAAGAGCAGAGAGAGGGGAAGCAAGAGGGAGAGTGAACGGGAGTAGAGAAGAGGAATGAGGGAGAGAGGATAGAGAAGGGAAAGAGAGAGAAAAGGAGAGGGAGGAGAGAGAAGAAGGGGGAGAGAGCGAGAGAAGGAGGAAGGAGTGGAGAAGAGGACAATAGGAAGATAGAAAATGAAGGAGAAGAGGGAAGAGGGGAGGGAGAGAAGAAGGGGGAGAGGGAACGAGAGAGGTAGTGAAGAAGGGGGAGAGGGAAGGAGAGAAGGAAGGAGGAGAGAAGAGGGAGAGAGGAGGACAGGCAAGTAGAGGGGAGAGGGAGAAGGGAGAAGAAGAGCGAGGGAGAAGAGAGGGGGTGAAGGAGTGGGGAGAAGGAGAGAGAGGGAGAGCGAGCGAGAGAAGGAGAAGGGAAAGAGGAGGATAGAGAAGGATAAAAGGGGGAGAGAAGAAGAAGAAGAAGAAGAAGAAGAAGAAGAAGAGAGAAGGATAAGGAGAGAAGAAGGGGAGCGGGATAAGAGGGAGATAGAGATGAGGCAAGGGAGATGAGAGAAAGAGAAGAGGGAAGAGTGAGGGAGAAGGAGAGTGGTAGAGAAGGAGAGAAAAGAGAGGGGTAGAACGAGAGAGAGAAGGGAGAGAATGGGACGAGGAGAGAGAAGGAGTGGGAGAAAAGGAGAAACGAGAGAAGGGAGAGAAGAAGAGGGAGAAGGAGAGAGGAGAGAGAGATAAAGATAGTGGGATAAGGAGAAGAGGGACAAGGAGAGAGGGAGAGAAGGAAGAGGGAGAAAGAGATAGAGTAGGTGGGAGAAATGAGAAGGGAGAGAGGAGGAGAAAGATGAGGAGAATGAGAGGGCAGAGAAGAGGGAAGATGGGAAGAGAGAGAAGAAGAAGAAGAGGGGGAGAGGTAGACAACATAGGAGAAGAGAGAAGGGAGCGAGAGAGAGAAGGATAAAGGCAGAGAAGAGAGAATAGGGATAAGGATAACGAGAGAAGAGAGAAGGAGAATAGAAAAGAGGAGAGAGAGAGAAGGGAGAGAAGGAGGAGAAGGACAGAGTGGAGGAGAGGGATAAGAGGGAGAGAGAAAAGGAGAGGGATAAGAGGGAGATAGAGAAGGAGAAAGAGGAGAGGAAAGAGGAAAGGAGAGAGAAAGAGAGATAAGAAGAGGGAGAAGGAGAGAGAAGGAAATGGAGAAGAGGAGAGGGACAGGAGGAGATAGAGAAGGGAAGGTGAGAGAAAAAAGTAGAGGGAGAGAAGGAGAAGAGAGGGGGAACGAGAGGAGATGAAGGGATAAGAGGGGAGAGAGAATAGGAGGGAGAAGGAAAGGAGAGGAAGAGAGGGGAGGGGAGAGAGGAGAAGAGAGAGGGAACGAGAGGAGACGGAGGGATAAGAGGAGAGAGCGGAGAAGGAGGAGGAAGGAGAGAGAGAGCGGGAGGGAGGGAGAAGGAGAGGACGAGAGGAAAGGAGAGAGAGGGAGAAGAGGGGAGAGAGAGAAGAAGAAGGAGAGAGGGGGTACAAGAGAGGAGATGAGAGGGAACAAGAGAAAGAGAGGAGGATAGAGAAGGAAAGGAGGAGAAGAGGGAAGGGGAAGGGAACGAGATTGAGAAGGGAGAGTAGAGATAGTGGAGGAGAGAGGAAACAAGAGAGGAGAAGAGGGATAAATAGAAAGAGAAGGGGAGAGGAGGAGAGAAGGGAGAGAGAGAAAGGAGAGTAGAGGGAAGAGAAGAGGATAGGAGGGAGAAGGAGAGAGAGGATAAGGAGAGGGAAGAAGAGGGAGAGGAGAAGGGAGAGAGAGAGAGAGAGAACGAGAAGAGGAGCGAAGAAGGGAAAGAGGAGAAGAAGTCCCCCCTCCTTCTCATCTTCCCTCTCCTCCCATCCTTCCCTTCTTTTTATCCTCTCTCTTCTTCTCCTTCTCTCCCTCTCGCTCCTCCCTTCCTTCTCTCCTTACCTTATAAGGAGAGAAGGAGAGGGTAAGAGGGAGATAGAGAACGAGAAGAGGGAAGAAGAGAGAGGGGAAAAGGGGGGAGAGAGAGAAGAAGAGATAAGGAAGGAGAGAAGAGATAGAGAAGGCAGAGTAGAGAGAGAAGGGAGAGTGGAGGAGAGGGATAGAAAAGAGGAGAGAGGGAGAGAGACAAGGAGAAAGGATACGGAGAGAGGGAACGATAGAGAAGGAGAAGAGAAACAGGATAAGAGGGAGAATGAGAAAAGGAGAAGCGAGAGAATGTGAGAAGAGGAGAGTGAGGGATAAGAGGGTGAGGACAGAACGAAGGTGAGGGGGAGAACAAGGATAGGAAGAGAAGGAGAAGAGGGAGGAGGAGGAGGAGAGTGGTAGAGAAGAGGAGAAGTGGGAAGAGAGAGAAGAAAAGAGAGAGGGAAAGGGAGAGAGAAGAGAGATGGAGAACGAGAGATAGAGAAGGGAGAGAGAAGGAGGGTGGAGAAGAGAGGACAAGAAGAGCAGAGAGAGGGGAAGCAAGAGGGAGAGTGAACGGGAGTAGAGAAGAGGAATGAGGGAGAGAGGATAGAGAAGGGAAAGAGAGAGAAAAGGAGAGGGAGGAGAGAGAAGAAGGGGGAGAGAGCGAGAGAAGGAGGAAGGAGTGGAGAAGAGGACAATAGGAAGATAGAAAATGAAGGAGAAGAGGGAAGAGGGGAGGGAGAGAAGAAGGGGGAGAGGGAACGAGAGAGGTAGTGAAGAAGGGGGAGAGGGAAGGAGAGAAGGAAGGAGGAGAGAAGAGGGAGAGAGGAGGACAGACAAGTAGAGGGGAGAGGGAGAAGGGAGAAGAAGAGCGAGGGAGAAGAGAGGGGGTGAAGGAGTGGGGAGAAGGAGAGAGAGGGAGAGCGAGCGAGAGAAGGAGAAGGGAAAGAGGAGGATAGAGAAGGATAAAAGGGGGAGAGAAGAAGAAGAAGAAGAAGAAGAAGAGAGAAGGATAAGGAGAGAAGAAGGGGAGCGGGATAAGAGGGAGATAGAGATGAGGCAAGGGAGATGAGAGAAAGAGAAGAGGGAAGAGTGAGGGAGAAGGAGAGTGGTAGAGAAGGAGAGAAAAGAGAGGGGTAGAACGAGAGAGAGAAGGGAGAGAATGGGACGAGGAGAGAGAAGGAGTGGGAGAAAAGGAGAAACGAGAGAAGGGAGAGAAGAAGAGGGAGAAGGAGAGAGGAGAGAGAGATAAAGATAGTGGGATAAGAAGAAGAGGGACAAGGAGAGAGGGAGAGAAGGAAGAGGGAGAAAGAGATAGAGTAGGTGGGAGAAATGAGAAGGGAGAGAGGAGGAGAAAGATGAGGAGAATGAGAGGGCAGAGAAGAGGGAAGATGGGAAGAGAGAGAAGAAGAAGAAGAGGGGGAGAGGTAGACAACATAGGAGAAGAGAGAAGGGAGCGAGAGAGAGAAGGATAAAGGCAGAGAAGAGAGAATAGGGATAAGGATAACGAGAGAAGAGAGAAGGAGAATAGAAAAGAGGAGAGAGAGAGAAGGGAGAGAAGGAGGAGAAGGACAGAGTGGAGGAGAGGGATAAGAGGGAGAGAGAAAAGGAGAGGGATAAGAGGGAGATAGAGAAGGAGAAAGAGGAGAGGAAAGAGGAAAGGAGAGAGAAAGAGAGAGAGATAAGAAGAGGGAGAAGGAGAGAGAAGGAAATGGAGAAGAGGAGAGGGAGAGGAGGAGATAGAGAAGGGAAGGTGAGAGAAAAAAGTAGAGGGAGAGAAGGAGAAGAGAGGGGGAACGAGAGGAGATGAAGGGATAAGAGGGGAGAGAGAATAGGAGGGAGAAGGAAAGGAGAGGAAGAGAGGGGAGGGTAGAGAGGAGAAGAGAGAGGGAACGAGAGGAGACGGAGGGATAAGAGGAGAGAGCGGAGAAGGAGGAGGAAGGAGAGAGAGAGCGGGAGGGAGCGAGAAGGAGAGGACGAGAGGAAAGGAGAGAGAGGGAGAAGAGGGGAGAGAGAGAAGAAGAAGGAGAGAGGGGGTACAAGAGAGGAGATGAGAGGGAACAAGAGAAAGAGAGGAGGATAGAGAAGGAAAGGAGGAGAAGAGGGAAGGGGAAGGGAACGAGATTGAGAAGGGAGAGTAGAGATAGTGGAGGAGAGAGGAAACAAGAGAGGAGAAGAGGGATAAATAGAAAGAGAAGGGGAGAGGAGGAGAGAAGGGAGAGAGAGAAAGGAGAGTAGAGGGAAGAGAAGAGGATAGGAGGGAGAAGGAGAGAGAGGATAAGGAGAGGGAAGAAGAGGGAGAGGAGAAGGGAGAGAGAGAGAGAGAGAACGAGAAGAGGAGCGAAGAAGGGAAAGAGGAGAAGAAGTCCCCCCTCCTTCTCATCTTCCCTCTCCTCCCATCCTTCCCTTCTTTTTATCCTCTCTCTTCTTCTCCTTCTCTCCCTCTCGCTCCTCCCTTCCTTCTCTCCTTACCTTATAAGGAGAGAAGGAGAGGGTAAGAGGGAGATAGAGAACGAGAAGAGGGAAGAAGAGAGAGGGGAAAAGGGGGGAGAGAGAGAAGAAGAGATAAGGAAGGAGAGAGGAGATAGAGAAGGCAGAGTAGAGAGAGAAGGGAGAGTGGAGGAGAGGGAGAGAAAAGAGGAGAGAGGGAGAGAGACAAGGAGAAAGGACACGGAGAGAGGGAACGATAGAGAAGGAGAAGAGAAACAGGATAAGAGGGAGAATGAGAAAAGGAGAAGCGAGAGAATGTGAGAAGAGGAGAGTGAGGGATAAGAGGGTGAGGACAGAACGAAGGTGAGGGGGAGAACAAGGATAGGAAGAGAAGGAGAAGAGGGAGGAGGAGGAGGAGAGTGGTAGAGAAGAGGAGAAGTGGGAAGAGAGAGAAGAAAAGAGAGAGGGAAAGGGAGAGAGAAGAGAGATGGAGAACGAGAGATAGAGAAGGGAGAGAGAAGGAGGGTGGAGAAAAGAGGACAAGAAGAGCAGAGAGAGGGGAAGCAAGAGGGAGAGTGAACGGGAGTAGAGAAGAGGAATGAGGGAGAGAGGATAGAGAAGGGAAAGAGAGAGAAAAGGAGAGGGAGGAGAGAGAAGAAGGGGGAGAGAGCGAGAGAAGGAGGAAGGAGTGGAGAAGAGGACAATAGGAAGATAGAAAATGAAGGAGAAGAGGGAAGAGGGGAGGGAGAGAAGAAGGGGGAGAGGGAACGAGAGAGGTAGTGAAGAAGGGGGAGAGGGAAGGAGAGAGGGAAGGAGAGAGGGAAGGAGGAGAGAAGAGGGAGAGAGGAGGACAGGGAAGTAGAGGGGAAAGGGAGAAGGGAGAAGAAGAGTGAGGGAGAAGAGAGGGGGTGAAGGAGTGGGGAGAAGGAGAGAGAGGGGGAGCGAGCGAGAGAAGGAGAAGGGAAAGAGGAGGATAGAGAAGGATAAAAGGGGGAGAGAAGAAGAAGAAGAAGAGAGAAGGATAAGGAGAGAAGAAGGGGAGCGGGATAAGAGGGAGATAGAGATGAGGCAAGGGAGATGAGAGAAAGAGAAGAGGGAAGAGTGAGAGAGAAGGAGAGTGGTAGAGAAGGAGAGAAAAGAGAGGGGTAGAACGAGAGAGAGAAGGGAGAGAATGGGACGAGGAGAGAGAAGGAGTGGGAGAAAAGGAGAAACGAGAGAAGGGAGAGAAGAAGAGGGAGAAGGAGAGAGGAGAGAGAGATAAAGAGAGTGGGATAAGGAGAAGAGGGACAATGAGAGAGGGAGAGAAGGAAGAGGGAGAAAGAGATAGAGTAGGTGGGAGAAATGAGAAGGGAGAGAGGAGGAGAAAGATGAGGAGAATGAGAGGGCAGAGAATAGGGAAGATGGGAAGAGAGAGAAGAAGAAGAAGAGGGGGAGAGGTAGACAACATAGGAGAAGAGAGAAGGGAGTGAGAGAGAGAGGGATAAAGGCAGAGAAGAGAGAATAGGGATAAGGATAACGAGAGAAGAGAGAAGGAGAATAGAAAAGAGGAGAGAGAGAGAAGGGAGAGAAGGAGGAGAAGGACCGAGTGGAGGAGAGGGATAAGAGAGAGAGAAAAAGGAGAGGGATAAGAGGGAGATAGAGAAGGAGAAAGAGGAGAGGAAAGAGGAAAGGAGAGAGAAAGAGAGATAAGAAGAGGGAGAAGGAGAGAGAAGGAAATGGAGAAGAGGAGAGGGAGAGGAGGAGATAGAGAAGGGAAGGTGAGAGAAAAAAGTAGAGGGAGAGAAGGAGAAGAGAGGGGGAACGAGAGGAGATGAAGGGATAAGAGGGGAGAGAGAATAGGAGGGAGAAGGAAAGGAGAGGAAGAGAGGGGAGGGGAGAGAGGAGAAGAGAGAAGGAACGAGAGGAGACGGAGGGATAAGAGGAGAGAGCGGAGAAGGAGGAGGAAGGAGAGAGAGAGCGGGAGGGAGGGAGAAGGAGAGGACGAGAGGAAAGGAGAGAGAGGGAGAAGAGGGGAGAGAGAGAAGAAGAAGGAGAGAGGGGGTACAAGAGAGGAGATGAGAGGGAACAAGAGAAAGAGAGGAGGATAGAGAAGGAAAGGAGGAGAAGAGGGAAGGGGAAGTGGACGAGATTGAGAAGGGAGAGTAGAGGTAGTGGAGGAGAGAGGAAAAAGAGAGGAGAAGAGGGATAAATAGAAAGAGAAGGGGAGAGGAGGAGAGAAGGGAGAGAGAGAAAGGAGAGTAGAGGGAAGAGAAGAGGATAGGAGGGAGAAGGAGAGAGAGGATAAGGAGAGGGAAGAAGAGGGAGAGAGAGAGAGAACGAGAAGAGGAGCGAAGAAGGGAAAGAGGAGAAGAAGTCCCCCCTCCTTCTCATCTTCCCTCTCCTCCCATCCTTCCCTTCTTTTTATCCTCTCTCTTCTTCTCCTTCTCTCCCTCTCGCTCCTCCCTTCCTTCTCTCCTTACCTTGTAAGGAGAGAAGGAGAGGGTAAGAGGGAGATAGAGAACGAGAAGAGGGAAGAAGAGAGAGGGGAAAAGGGGGGAGAGAGAGAAGAAGAGATAAGGAAGGAGAGAGGAGATAGAGAAGGCAGAGTAGAGAGAGAAGGGAGAGTGGAGGAGAGGGAGAGAAAAGAGGAGAGAGGGAGAGAGACAAGGAGAAAGGATACGGAGAGAGGGAACGATAGAGAAGGAGAAGAGAAACAGGATAAGAGGGAGAATGAGAAAAGGAGAAGCGAGAGAATGTGAGAAGAGGAGAGTGAGGGATAAGAGGGTGAGGACAGAACGAAGGTGAGGGGGAGAACAAGGATAGGAAGAGAAGGAGAAGAGGGAGGAGGAGGAGGAGAGTGGTAGAGAAGAGGAGAAGTGGGAAGAGAGAGAAGAAAAGAGAGAGGGAAAGGGAGAGAGAAGAGAGATGGAGAACGAGAGATAGAGAAGGGAGAGAGAAGGAGGGTGGAGAAAAGAGGACAAGAAAAGCAGAGAGAGGGGAAGCAAGAGGGAGAGTGAACGGGAGTAGAGAAGAGGAATGAGGGAGAGAGGATAGAGAAGGGAAAGAGAGAGAAAAGGAGAGGGAGGAGAGAGAAGAAGGGGGAGAGAGCGAGAGAAGGAGGAAGGAGTGGAGAAGAGGACAATAGGAAGATAGAAAATGAAGGAGAAGAGGGAAGAGGGGAGGGAGAGAAGAAGGGGGAGAGGGAACGAGAGAGGTAGTGAAGAAGGGGGAGAGGGAAGGAGAGAGGGAAGGAGGAGAGAAGAGGGAGAGAGGAGGACAGGGAAGTAGAGGGGAGAGGGAGAAGGGAGAAGAAGAGCGAGGGAGAAGAGAGGGGGTGAAGGAGTGGGGAGAAGGAGAGAGAGGGAGAGCGAGCGAGAGAAGGAGAAGGGAAGAGGAGGATAGAGAAGGATAAAAGGGGGGAGAGAAGAAGAAGAAGAAGAGAGAAGGATAAGGAGAGAAGAAGGGGAGCGGGATAAGAGGGAGATAGAGATGAGGCAAGGGAGATGAGAGAAAGAGAAGAGGGAAGAGTGAGAGAGAAGGAGAGTGGTAGAGAAGGAGAGAAAAGAGAGGGGTAGAACGAGAGAGAGAAGGGAGAGAATGGGACGAGGAGAGAGAAGGAGTGGGAGAAAAGGAGAAACGAGAGAAGGGAGAGAAGAAGAGGGAGAAGGAGAGAGGAGAGAGATAAAGAGAGTGGGATAAGGAGAAGAGGGACAAGGAGAGAGGGAGAGAAGGAAGAGGGAGAAAGAGATAGAGTAGGTGGGAGAAATGAGAAGGGAGAGAGGAGGAGAAAGATGAGGAGAATGAGAGGGCAGAGAATAGGGAAGATGGGAAGAGAGAGAAGAAGAAGAAGAGGGGGAGAGGTAGACAACATAGGAGAAGAGAGAAGGGAGCGAGAGAGAGAGGGATAAAGGCAGAGAAGAGAGAATAGGGATAAGGATAACGAGAGAAGAGAGAAGGAGAATAGAAAAGAGGAGAGAGAGAGAAGGGAGAGAAGGAGGAGAAGGACAGAGTGGAGGAGAGGGATAAGAGAGAGAGAAAAAGGAGAGGGATAAGAGGGCGATAGAGAAGGAGAAAGAGGAGAGGAAAGAGGAAAGGAGAGAGAAAGAGAGATAAGAAGAGGGAGAAGGAGAGAGAAGGAAATGGAGAAGAGGAGAGGAGAGGAGGAGATAGAGAAGGGAAGGTGAGAGAAAAAAGTAGAGGGAGAGAAGGAGAAGAGAGGGGGAACGAGAGGAGATGAAGGGATAAGAGGGGAGAGAGAATAGGAGGGAGAAGGAAAGGAGAGGAAGAGAGGGGAGGGGAGAGAGGAGAAGAGAGAAGGAACGAGAGGAGACGGAGGGATAAGAGGAGAGAGCGGAGAAGGAGGAGGAAGGAGAGAGAGAGCGGGAGGGAGGGAGAAGGAGAGGACGAGAGGAAAGGAGAGAGAGGGAGAAGAGGGGAGAGAGAGAAGAAGAAGGAGAGAGGGGGTACAAGAGAGGAGATGAGAGGGAACAAGAGAAAGAGAGGAGGATAGAGAAGGAAAGGAGGAGAAGAGGGAAGGGGAAGGGGACGAGATTGAGAAGGGAGAGTAGAGGTAGTGGAGGAGAGAGGAAAAAGAGAGGAGAAGAGGGATAAATAGAATGAGAAGGGGAGAGGAGGAGAGAAGGGAGAGAGAGAAAGGAGAGTAGAGGAAGAGAAGAGGATAGGAGGGAGAAGGAGAGAGAGGATAAGGAGAGGGAAGAAGAGGGACAGGAGAAGGGAGAGAGAGAACGAGAAGAGGAGCGAAGAAGGGAAAGAGGAGAAGAAGTCCCCCCTCCTTCTCATCTTCCCTCTCCTCCCATCCTTCCCTTCTTTTTATCCTCTCTCTTCTTCTCCTTCTCTCCCTCTCGCTCCTCCTTCCTTCTCTCCTTACCTTATAAGGAGAGAAGGAGAGGGTAAGAGGGAGATAGAGAACGAGAAGAGGGAAGAAGAGAGAGGGGAAAAGGGGGGAGAGAGAGAAGAAGAGATAAGGAAGGAGAGAGGAGATAGAGAAGGCAGAGTAGAGAGAGAAGAGAGAGTGGAGGAGAGGGAGAGAAAAGAGGAGAGAGGGAGAGAGACAAGGAGAAAGGACACGGAGAGAGGGAACGATAGAGAAGGAGAAGAGAAACAGGATAAGAGGGAGAATGAGAAAAGGAGAAGCGAGAGAATGTGAGAAGAGGAGAGTGAGGGATAAGAGGGTGAGGACAGAACGAAGGTGAGGGGGAGAACAAGGATAGGAAGAGAAGGAGAAGAGGGAGGAGGAGGAGGAGAGTGGTAGAGAAGAGGAGAAGTGGGAAGAGAGAGAAGAAAAGAGAGAGGGAAAGGGAGAGAG